>JAYESD010000006.1:133461918-134939819 GCA_036927565.1 Tuctoria greenei
CGGCAGCGGCGGAGGAGGCGGCGGCGGCAGCAGTGGCGGAGGCAGAGGTGGAGGAGATCTCCGACGACTCCGAGTAGAGTAGTATTTGTAGTTTTTCTTTTTCTTGTCTTCTATGTGCTTTCGTGGTTCTTGTTTGTAATATGTGTTGTTTCTATTTTAATGATAAATGTCTTTTCTAGTCATGAACAATTCGTCCTATGCACTATTGGAAAACATCTCCATTCTGAAAAAGGGGTGAGATAACTGTTATTCAATGTCTAGCCAAGAATTCGTTGTGTTGCGACAATCAACGACTCTTGGTTGAAACTCCATTGAGATCGTGGTTGAGGCTGCGTTTCTCCTCTTTTTTGTTCTTTCACTCAATTTTTTCATTTGTAGTCGGCGCATGGGAAAATGTATTTTTAGTGTGTAGTAGTATATACTACATGTTATCATTTCATTGTGATTAATGTTACGAAATGCTGATTGTTTACCAACGTTTCGTGCACTTGGCTGTATTTGCATATCGTTTGCATTAGGATATACGTATACATTTGGTGATTCATATTTTTTTCGTATTTTTTTGGAATGTCCCACTAGCTAGTAGATGACTGCTTTTAGATTTTTGATCTACATGCATGGCAACAAATATGAATTAAGAAGCAAGCAAGTTGTCCTAAGACGAAGTCTACCGCTCTAGCTACACGCACCAGCCATGTGCAGGAATCGACGCGACATGAGATGTAATTAATCACAATTGGATGCATGCACAAGGGCACGACTTGCGTCAAATGCTCCACTCCCGCGAAATTTTTTTCGTTCTACTTGGCGCGCCACATTTGAGATTTTGACAATTCAATTTTCACTACCCGCGCCTCCAATTTCAGTCCCGCCTATTATTGTAGTCCTATTTCAGCCACGATGAGTATAAATGGAAACACTGGCCTCCGTTCCCGACACACCGCTGCCCCGCCCTTCCGGTGATCTCGCAGTACTTCAAAATGTGTTGTCTCTCTGTCCTGTGTTCCATACTTGTATTCCTAAGAAATTCCCATGTTTTCATTCCCACGGTTTTTACAATTTTTCCCCCATGGATCTCGCAGTGACGCATCGAAGCCCTTGGTGGTGTTGACTCCTGGGTACAACGCCAGGCGACCAAGTTTGACAGGCTCTACCGAACCTCTTCGTCGCCGACACCTCCCTGCGATATCGCATCCCGGACTCCAGTTTTGTGCTAGGTAAACTACACGATCCATGCGGTCTTTTTATAGATCTATATTGGCTTGGTTGTACACGATCCATGCAGTTTTGGCCTAGTTAAGTTATACACGATCCATCCTGATATATGAAGATTAAATAAATTAACAAAGAAGAAATGTGGTCTTTTGTTTCACGAATTTAGTTATGTATATATATATATATATATATATATATATATATATATATATATATATATATATATATATATATATATATACACACACACACACACACAGTACATCTGTCCCTAAATAAATGTTGCTCTGACATCTTATTACGATAGTGTACTTCTAGTTCAATTCCTGGCCGGGAACGACAAATACTAAAAACCAGAGGTACTAGTATGTAATTTCTAGATTTAGAAGTAAATGACGCACGAGTTATCTGATCAACCACTCCAAATGTTGTACTCTCATTCCTGTTTTACAAATTTGTATTCCTAAGATTTTTAGTTCCCATGGTTTTCAATTTTTTCTTTCTTGTGGCTTTCTCGGATCGTACGTTTTTTCTATTCTTTCTTTTCTAATTCCTCCGTTAGTAACAAACACTGCAGTTTATAGAAAGCACACCGTCCAATCCAAAATCTACGTCGGTCCTGTAATCTGATGTTATCACTGTTATTTGGAATGACTACTTACAATGCTCTTTACATTAGGAACAAGACATCAAACCGTGATGTCGTCTACAAGCATTCATGGTAGCCAACAAGTACCTGGTATAACTATAAATGTGTTTACTGTCAAAATTAAACAAATTTATACAACATTAAATCATTTGCATGGTACGCAGAGAATATTGCAGCACATGATGTTCAGGAACCCCGAGGTTCTTCACTCCCTGGTACTACTACGATGCATGAACCAACAGCAGGTATAGATATACAAACCAGAAATACTCCTTTCGCCCCAGCGTAATTTTACTTTTGGAGCTTAAAAAATGTCCCACTCCAACTCTATCCTCGGTAGTAGCTTCCAACTACCCATATCACATCACATTACTACCTGCCTCTCTACCGTGCCATTTGTTTTGCAGAGCGTGTTAGTGTTTTACTCTACTCCTTTGGTATTGAATTTGGAGCATTTTGAGAAACTACGTTATGTCCTTTAGATATATTGATGATGGGTGTATCATGGTCATTTGCATTCTTTCCTAGGCTCTACTAATTGTTTTAGCATGTCTTGCAATTCTACCTTCTTATTAGTACTTAGTCTTTATAGTTAACAGTTCATCAGCCTGTGTGCTGATGGCGTGATTTTTTATGCCTCCACGATGTGCTCTCTCGCCGCCGGCCACTCCGGCCGGCACCGGCTCCCACGCCCACGCCCTGCTGCTGGTCACTTCAGTGTCCTCCCCGATGCGTCTCCCTCGCCCATCGCCATGCCCCATCCTTTGCGTGCCATTATTATCCCGCCACCCGCAAATCCCTGGCCATTACTCGCCCTGCCACCAATCCTGCTCGAGAGTTTCGGCGAGACCAAACCCTCGCTTTGATGAGTATCGCAAGCTGGCACTATGCAGTGCTGCAGTAGCGGCCACTGACAAGTAGACCCGATGTCTCATGGGCCCACATGTCAGTGGCAGCTAATGCAGGTGCAGTACTGTGGAGGATTTCAATCCCACAAGCTGCCTGCCTTATCTTTCTTGCATTCGCCACCTGCTACCGCTGGCGTTCATTACTTGCCCTGCAACTAATAATTCTCTTCGAGACGCGCTTCCGGCTGATGTCAGTTAGACCGAACCAGCAAACCCTATCTTTGTGTAGTCTAGCGTTGCCAGCTGCATGCCCCCTCACAGTCTTGCTTGCTTCGCTCATGGACTGAAAATCCTTTGCAGTACTATGAGTGCGTACCGCCACTGACTTGTGTACCTGATGGCTCATTTTAGGGTATGAACAGCAACAAAGAAGTCAATAATGTAACCCCCCCCCCCCATCAAAATAGGTGTTGTTAGGACAGTCCTAACTACTGTAGTAGTTCATTTTTAATTCATTTGTGGGCGACAATTAATATAAAGCAGGAGGGAGTACTACAGAACAAAATGGTGCTGGCATGACGCGGTCCTCCCACGCTCGTATTTGCTGCACTCATCCTGAAGATGGTATGAACATCAGACTTTTCTTCTTTTCACACTATTTGTACATGATACTAAACTTGTTCAGGTGGTAATTTGCTTTAATCCTTTATCGTTTGAATCAATGTAACAGAAGGAAGGAAGCTAGGAAGAAGTGTGGCTAAAGGACTTAAGGTTGCCAGAATACGCTATGCATCCCAAGTTAGTAGAACGCAACATGTGAAGCTACCAATTAAGTTCTCCGCTAGGTTGGGTGCTGCGGTTGGTATTAATAAGCGGCACTTTGTCGATGATGTGGTTATGTTTACAAAAAGTGCATCCCTCACCGGTGCAAGGAAGTTGGCAGAGGTTGGCCATAGTAACAAGAGAGATATAGTACGCGGCATTCTGGTTAGTTTTGTCACACCCCCACACAAGTATTTTTTCTTGCAATCTCCATCCTGTACGTTTACAACAACTTGTTATACAATGGAAAGGATTTCTGGGACATGGAGGACACACAGAAGAGCGCAAGAAAAATTTTGAAAATTGTTGGTGAGTGCTACAAGGGGTGGCGCTCGACTTTGCATGCCACCGATAAGAGTTATTCTACCAATGAAGAACGTATACGAAACCAGACTGCTGATGTAACGATGCCCAAGTGGCTGCACCTAATAGAATATTTTGGGTCTGAGCGATTCAAGGTCTGCTAACTTTTTAATAGCTTCGCATCATACAATAAATATTTCATTTACTTTCATTCATGGAATTAATTCTTAAAATTATTGCATTCAATAAGCAGGACCAATTCTCAAAATCGAAGAAGACAAAAGGCGTGTCACTTGCTTGGCTCCAAATCCTACGCCCAACTTAGTTACGAGAAGGTATGAAAAATAAATCACGCTTTTACTTTGCGCTGCAAACAATTTGTATACCGACATGTTGAAGTTTACTTGTATTTTATGTAGCGAGACCCAGAGACCAAAGAAGAACCCGATGACATACAACTGTGGGAGGCAAGCCATTTGTTGGAGAACGGTAACTGGACAAACAAGCTGGCAGAAGCTGTACATGTGAGTAACACTTCAAATAATGCCCAATTAAATAAATATTTGCAAATTACCTGTGACTTTTCTTTTCGTATATAGATCCAGGCACGTGCCCATGTGGACGACATGGAAGCTGAGCAGGGAGGCCCAATTCCAAATGAGGAGAGAAACCACATCTTCCAGTGTTGTTATAGATCCTCAATCGGTTGTGCAGGATCACAGGTTCGGGGGCGTGGTTATATGGCTAACCCAACTGGTCCCGAATGTGAATGTATGCATATACAGATGTCTGAACACCTTAGTGACTAAGTTCGAAACTTAGAAGATAGAAATGCATGCCTCAATGAAACAGTGCAGGAATCGGAAGGAAGAAATGATAGCTTAACCACCCAGATGGACTGCATAAACTAGAAGAATGAAGAGTTAATCGTTCAAGTCCAGAACTTACAAGGTCAGATAGCAGCTGATCGTGAACAGACAGCTAAGGAAATGCAGGACATGCACGCCTCAATGATGGCTGAAATGCACAAAATGATGGCGACCACTCCACAGAAAGTCCAACAAATTAGGAACCGCCAAAAGCCACCTGCTCCAACAATTAGCCTCGGTCAGCTTAGGAAAATTCTTAGCATGCAAACACGTCGCTTAAGTAATCCTTGAGTGTTGTTATGCGTGTTGTAATATCAATTGATGGATGTTTATTGTTAAACTCGTGATTCTGTTGCCACTAATTTTCAAACCTGGTGCATTCGGGTTCTACTGCCGCTAATTATAAAACGTGGCATTACAAATTTCTTGTCACGAATGATAATTTGTTGCAATAGGAAGCTATTGCCAATATGGATGATAAAACGTGGCAATAGAATGACAAAACATTGCAGTATAAACATTTGGCAACGACTCAAAAAACGTTGCATGAAAACGCTATTGCCACAAATAAGAAATCGTTGCAATACCGAACTATTCGCCACAAATGCAAAATCGTTGCGGTACCATAATAGTTCCAACAGATCTGAAATCGTTGCAATACGGTACTATTGGCCACGTTTGTGGACTTGTTGCAATACCCAACTATTGGTCACGGATACGATATCGTTGTAGTACCGGACTAGTTCCCACGGATTTGAAATCGTTGCAATACGGCACTATTCATCACGTTTGTTGACTCGTCGCAGTATGATACTATTTGCCACGACTGTGACATCGTTGCAGTACCATACTATTTGCCACGAATGTGAAATCGTTGTAATACCGTGATATTTGTTGCAATATGGTAAATCGTCGCTACACCATAACTCGTTGCAATATGTTACTATTTGCCACGGCTGTGAAAATCGTTGCAATACTGTAGTATTTGCCATGAACGCGAAATCGTTGCAATCACATACTATTACCACGAACGTGAAATCGTTGCAATACAATGCTATTCGTTGCAATACGTTAAATCGTCGCAATACGGTAAACCGTTGCAATACCATACTATTTGCCACGAATGTGAAATTGTTACAATACCGTACTATTGCCACGCCTGCGAAATCGTTGCAATACAATGGTATTCATTGCAATACGTTAAATCATCGCAATACGCTAAACCGTTGCAATAACATACTATTTGCCACGAATGTGAAATCATTACAATACCGTACTATTGCCACGACTATGAAATCATTGCAACCACATACAATTACCACGAATCTGAAATCGTTGCAATACCATGTTGTTTGTTACAATACGTTAAATCGTCGCAATACGCTAAATCGTTGTAACAACACACTATTTGCCACAAATATGAAATTGTTGCAATACAGTACTATTTGCCACGATGGTGAACCCGTTGCAATACCATACAATTCGTTGCGATACGTTAAATCATCGCAATACATGAAAATGTTGCAATAGCTTCCTATTTGCTACCGATGTAGAATCGTTGCAATACCATATCGATCGCCACGGATGCCAGGGCGTGGCAAATAACCTATCGCTGCGGGAATTATTACAACGATTCGTAAAAACTATCGCCACACTCTTTTTTGTTGCAACAGCGACCTATTGCGACGAAAAACAACCTATTGCGACGAATTTTTTCGTTGCGATAAACCGGAATCATTGCAGTGATATGTACCTCAACAAAACGGTGTTGTAGAAAGAAAGAACAGAACCTTAGTTGAGATGGCTAGGACTATGCTTGATGAATATCAAACTTCTAGGAAATTTTGGGCTGATGCAATTGTAACCGCTTGTTGTGTCTCAAATCGTGTTTTCTTGCGTGCTAAGCTAGGTAAAACACCATATGAGCTCCGGTTTGGACGTAGGCCGAGTGTCACACACTTTCGGGTCTTTGGTTGCAAATGTTTTGTTAAGAAACATGGTAATCTTGGTAAATTTGAACCTAGATCCATTGATGGCATGTTTCTTGGTTATCCATCTCATACCAGAGGCTACCGTGTGCTTTTACTTGGCACTAACTAAATTGTGGAGACTTGCGAGGTGTCTTTTGATGAAGCTAGCCCAGGTACTAGCTCAAACATTGCAGGTCTGAATCCATATCTGCAGGCCGATATCATTTTCGTTGAAGATGAGGAAGGAGTGGTGCTGCTGCCCGACAATTCAGCAGCTACTGACATTGTTCCAGCTCCTAATTTTGATTCACAACCAGCACTGACGACCACCATTGCTGGTCCAGATCCTCCTCAAGTAATAAACTCACTGATTTGTGATGAACATGAAGAAGTAGAAGCTTATGAAGTGTCCACTCCCCTCCGGATTCTCAAAAGTCATCCTCCACAACAAATTATCGGAAGCTCGCACGAACGAGTCACACGGTCCAGATTTTGCGATCCAAACTCTCATGCTCATTCTGGTTTTGTTGCTTCTTTTGAACCCAAGGATATGTCACATGCACTCACTAATGAATCATGGATTATTGCCATGCAAGAAGAGTTAGAAATTTTTATAAGAAATAATGTTTGGAAACTTGTACCTCCACCTCAAGATCACACTTTAATTAGAACTAAATGGGTGTTTAAAAATAAACAAAGTGAGGATGGGGTTGTGGTTAGGAATAAGTCTAGGTTGGTTGCTCAAGGTTTCACTCAAGTTGAAGATCTAGGTTTTGATGAAACTTTTGTTCCTGTTGCTAGATTCGAAGCCATAATAATTTTGTTAGCTTTTGCTGCATCTAAAGGTTTCAAGTTATATCAAATGGATGTTAAAAGTGCTTTTATTAATGGCTACATAGATGAGGAGGTTTATGTCAAACAACCACCGAGTTTTGAAAATCCAGATTTTCCTAATCATGTTTTCAAACTAACTAAAGCCCTGTATGGTTTAAAACAAGCTCCTAGAGCATGGTATGATAGGTTAAAAACATTCCTAGTAGAAAAGGGGTTTACCATCGGCAAGGTTGATAAAACTCATTTTGTGCTTAAGCATGGCAATGACTCATTATTCGTTCAAGTGTATGTGGATGATATTATCTTTGGTTGTGCTTCTCATGATCTTGTGTCCAAGTTTTCAGCTATGATGAGTTCAGAATTTGAGATGAGTATGATGGGAGAACTCACGTACTTTTTGGGGCTGCAAATAGTGCAAACCAAGGAGGGTACCTTTGTGCATCAAACGAAGTATACAAAAGACCTTCTAAGGCGCTTCAACATGGACAAAAGCAAGCCTCTTCGGACACCAATAAGAACAACAACAACACTTGAACTTGATGAAGATGGTGAACCCGTGTATCAAAACGAATATAGAAGCATGATCGGATCACTTTTGTACCTCACAGTATCAAGACCGGACATACAATTCAGCGTATGTCTTTGTGCACGTTTTCAAGCCTCCCCACGTGTTTCACATCGTCAAGTTGTCACAAGGATTCTCAAGTACTTACATGGAACTCAAGAATTTGGCATTTTTCTTTCTTCTTCCTCAACCGTTACTTTGAAAGCTTTTTCTGATGCTGATTTGGGGGTTGTAGGATTGATAGGAAAAGTACTTCCGGTGCTTGTCATTTCTTAGTAATTCACTTGTTGCTTGGTCCTCTAGAAAACAAAGTTCAATTGCATAATCCACTGCTGAATCTGAATATGTAGCTGCTGCTAGCGCTTGTTTACAAATTCTTTGGATTGTTCAAACACTAAAAGACTATGGGGTTGATCTAGATAGTGTTCTACTGTTTTGTGACAACACTAGTGCTATTTGCATTGCTAAAAACCCATTGCAACATTCTATAACTAAGCACATTGACATTAGGTATCACTTTCTCCATGATAATGTTGAAAAGGAAACATTGTGCTTCACCATGTAGATACAGAACAACAATTGGCTGACATTTTTACAAAACCTTTGGATTTCACTCATTTTTGTTACATTCGTAGTGAAATAGGGGTTATGCATCCTCATGGCTTAAATTGAGGGGGAGTTTTGAAACTTGTGAAGTCTACGCGTGAATCTGAAATTAAAAATATGAGCATAGTATTTCATACATATATGACTTTGTGATTCCTTTTACATGCTGAAAGTTCTTACTACATTACTCATGTTATGCAGTTTGTAGTTTTAGCCATCACTAGTAATTGGAATAATTACTTATACTAAATCTGGTTATGATCGAACATTCTTGCTGTTTTGAACTTGTTCCATGCTCACAAGTACTTTTAATCATAAAGAATTAAACAAGTAATCAACTCACATGTTGAGTTTTTATGAACAAATGTAAATTGAGAAAAGATCAAGAGAATATGCATGCATCGCACTTCTTTTGAGATTGCTTATCATCGCACTTAGATATGAACTTGGAAGGAGTTGTGTATGACTAAAACTATGTCCTTAAGCTTCTGATTGTCAAATGACATAGGCTTGGCTTGGTTGGTTAGAATAAGGCAGATACGCATATAATCTCTTGCAAATATCATATGATTTAAATTTTTTCTTTGAAAATAATAAAATGCCGCAACTAGTGTCATGCTTTCAGGTTTTGAAATAGTTAAGTTTGTGAGATCATGACTTGCTTAAATTGAAAATTACATTTGATCTCTAGCATGGCTTACACTACTTTATGTATCTCATTGATGTGATAGTGTAAGTTACTTGATAGTATGACTTGTATGAGCTTTGTTTATATGTATATTTTATAATATGCTCATATCATTTGAAATTTCTCTTTTGAACCTTGCTGAATACATTGTCAAAGGGGGAGAGATAATATGTGAATTTTTAAAGATAAGTATGCAAGGGGAGAAATTGATTACACATTGCACATATTCACAATTGTTTTGGCACGATTCTTCTCAGAGGAAGAATTTATTTTTCTTCTCATTCTAGTTCTGTTTTACAAAGGGGGAGAAATTGTTTTCAAAACTTTTAATGTGAATAAGCCAATGTTCGGATTCTAAGTGGTGTTGTCAATGCATTCATCAAGGGGGAGATTGTGAGACCTATGTGTGCTGAATACATTGGCTTGTATTGAATACATTGGCTTTGAGGATAAAAGTTCTGAAATTCTGCTAAACACTTTTTTAGCATAGTTCGACTCTAGCTTCGAGCTTCTGCAGGGTCCAACAATAGGTTTGACTTGCTTTGTCAAGGTTCGAAATGTTTTTGGGTAGCTCCAGTGAGCTTTGTCTTTAGCTTCGGCACGTCATTGATAGCTCCAGCATGTCTTTATTAAGCTCCGATATGTTTTGCTAGGTCCGACTTATGTTGGTTAGCCCCGACATGTTTTTCTAGCTCCGACTTTTGGGTTGACTAGTTCCGACTACTTTTGGTTAGCTCCAGCGCTAGGTACGACTAGCTTTGGTAAGATCCGGTCCTAGGTACGACTAGCTTTGGTAAGCTCCGGTGCTAGGTCCTGCTAGCTTTAGTAAGCTCCGATACTAGGTCCTGCTAGCTTTGGTAAGCTCCGGCTCAAGGTCCGGTTAGTTATTGAGAGGTCCGGAGGTAGTTTGCGATGGTTCTACTTTTACTTTGAATTGATTCGAACTTGCTTTACATCTATGGAAAGTTTTCTTAGTATTCTTTTACTAAGTTTTTGGTGCATTTTGGTTGATATGGCTGATATCGTTTTGCTATGCTTTGCAACATGCTTGTGTGAGGTGCTCACGTAAGGTGTTGTGTTCGGAACTAACTTGAGTCAAGTCGCGGACTTGGACTCATACGGATTGGTTGTTTGTTCATGTGCAGGTGTTGCTTGAGTTCAAGACATGGCTGGTGACGGGATCCATTGAACTAGTGTTAGGGAGAAGATGAGGTTCAACAACCAAGTCCGGGAGGAATTGTGGTTGATTTGATCGGAGGGTCGCGCATCATGTATGAATCAAGAACAATGCATATGAAGGTATCATGGACGTCGTTGGAATAAGTTTGCACGTATGCAAGGAGTGCATGGATGTGGATACATGGTTCCGAGGCGTGATGAAGAGATGTGGATGTAAAGAATTGGTCGGAAAGGTCCAACCGACTAGGTTATGGACTCAAGCTGCGGTTGAGTCGTGTTTGACTCAAATATGGAAATATTTGAGTTGGTTATGATAGGATTTTGTGTGGGTCACGAATTTGAGTTGTTTTAGGAATGTGGGATATGTTCCTAAGGTGTTTGGAAGTCTTAAGATTGCTTCTATCTGCATATAGAAGAGTCCTAAGCAGTTATGGAAAGTTACGATTCGTGATTTGAGTAGGATTAGAGTCCTAGTTGAGATTGGGTTGGCCTAAGGGCTGGTTATATAAGCAAGGGAGGCCAGAAGCTCGTGGTTGCCGACTTTTTGGCTGTCCCTCTTGTGTTCTATTGAATAAAATTCGTAGTTGAAAGGAACTTTTTTGCCTTGTTCATCCGACTTGTTCCAGATAAGTTTTTCTCGTCGAGTTTCTGCACATCACTACCTTTCTTAGGTGGTTTTATCATAACTCAAGTTTTACAGATCCAATTGACGTGATTCTTTTTGTATTGTCTTTGCAACTTGATTATATATTATCTGTCAAAATTTCACGGTCATTGGATTCGTGGTTTTTGATCTACACGAGTTTTTTTGCAGTATGACAAATCTGTTTTTTACTCGGTACAACAGATTGACCTTTGTTCAATATTTTGATCGTAACTTGAGTTTCTCTCGACGGATTTGAGTGATTCTTATTGTGTCATCTTTGTGACTTGATTTTCTATGATATATATCACTTTTGTAATGGTTAACACGTTTAGATTCGTCTCACACATGATTTATTTAATAGATCATTTTTCTACCGAGGGGTTTTCATCGCTTCCGCTAAAAAGGTTTTAATCTACCATTCACCCCCCTCTGGTAGCTTTTCATGTGCTCTTCGATCCTACAATTATATTCGTCATTTGAATCAGCTACATGTCATACTTTCCACACTTGCTGAGTATGACATGTACTCACCCTTGCAATTCCCCCAACAACAGTTGCAGGTGAGGATTGGGAGTATAACAATGATAATTCAGAGTTCTAGACTGTTTCTGCCATCAGCTTTGCCTATGGATTGATTGGAGCTGTGCTATACCCTTATGCTTAGTTTGCTTATTTAGTTTAATTCCACTGCATTAGTTCAAACTTGTCATTAATATTCGTTAGAGCTTGTATTCGAGGATATTCTGAATTCTGGAATAAAAGTGGTTAATTAATCTTGTTCTGTGGTAATTTTCTGTATATCCTTTTGTGAATGCACTCGTGTATGTGTGTTGAACGTCTTGGGCACACATATGCATTCACTTGGTTCGTTTTCGGAACTGGGTGTCACAGCTTAGATGTGTGTCACACTACCCTATCATCAACTTACCACTTTTTGATAATTACTTAGTATTCTATATCTTGATCATAAGAATAGTATTTACTTTACTTCATTACCTTCCTTTGGGATAAATACAATACTCATTGGAATACTCATGGTGAAATGCTACAATGGTATCTTTCATGCACTTGTAGATCTCATGTCTCACTAGAGATGATCTGTGGTGTTACGAAATACAACCAATCATTTGTGATGCTATTGTCGAGGAAGACAAAGGAAGCAATAAAATGCTCTCACTTATGATTAAGCTATAGGTGCTAGTAATTGTTAGAAAGGTTTACCCTTGCATTGTTTTCCCCGTTTGTGTGAAAAAGGGTAGTGTTTGGCCAGCCCATTCCATGTGAAAGCCAACGAGGATGAAAGTACTCAACTACAAAGTGATTCAAGGCGTACCTCAACAAGTTCCCGTTGGGCAACACCATTGCCTTTGCGAAAATATTTATAGCTTCCAGGAAGAGCCAAACACATCTATCCCCAAATTTTGGGGAGGTTCCAAGAGAACATCTTGGTTTGTCTCTACCATGTGATCGATAGTTGCTATTCATCCAAAGCTCCTACAATGTGTTGACTGCATCAATCCATCATCCTATTCATGGTGGAGTAAGAGGAGGCCTCTTCTCATTGATTATGAGAAAGATGAATATTTTACTGAAAAGAAGGTCACCAATTAAGGGGTGGATCAATAAATGCTCCAGTTATATTAGTATGGCATGCACACCATTGATAAGGTGGACATGCTAGCTATAGAACTAAAACTCTTATTGAAAGATCAAAAAGGTCAAGCCAATAGAGAAGTGTTTAGATGATAGAAGCCATGGATATTTGCATGATTTGTGAAAATTCATGTCAACATGGGACACTTGGGGATTTATTTTGCCAAGACCCGTGAGGATCCTTCATTTCCATGCAACAACTCCAATGGCCACCACCAACAAGAGGTCAAATGTGGAATCAATACAATCTAGGAGTCTATCGGAATTTCAGCAATTCCAACAAATTCAACTTCAACCAAGCCTACCTTGAAGAATCTTGTCCTTGGTCAAGCAAAGATCAATGACCACATACCCTAGAAGCTATTGGCCAATGACAAGACACTTTTAAAAGCATTCAACATTCAAGGTGTCCCACAATCACTTGTTGGACCAAACACATTGACTAGGACTGTGCAACCTTGGGCGGGCGACATCGTGGATGAAGCTTTTCTTGTTTGATTGTCAATTCCATATGTCGCCATGACCAAGGAAGCCTTCGATCCAAGATCAAGTATGGGTTGAAACAAAAGGACATCTACAATGTCAAAGTGACACCCCAAAGAAGGACAAACCTCGCCAAGTTCACGAAAAATTATCTAAAACAAAAAATAGTTATCGCAACGTGAACAAGTCTCCATCAAAGTGGGGTTGTGGCCACCGCATGCCCCACTTGTCCAAATGGTAGCCAAATGAGGTTCGGCATGTCAAGCAAGAGATGTATTCTACACCTTCATCTATGTGTACGGATGACACACCATCATGCTTAACAAGATGGAGGTAAGTCCCGCTCATCGGACTTCAAAAATTCGGTGAGTCATTGCCAATACATTAATTGTTAATTATATCATATTTGTTTTCACAATTGCATATTTGAATTTCTCATCAAATCTTGCATTAGCTTTTAGCATGTATGAATTTTCAAATTTGCACGTTGGAAAGTAGAATTTCCAATCAACATAAAACTAAAATTTTGAATTTTAGGTAAGAAATTTATTTGTATATGAACTTTGGGCATAACCACATGAATTTATTTTCCTAATTCAAACCAAAATGATTTCTCCTGTTCCTCTTGCATTTGCATGTTGTTTCAAGATTGGTCAAGACAATTTGACAAAGGGTTAATTTGCTTTTGGCTAACGTGACCCGTTTTCGATTTCTTTTGTTTGTTCCTCATTTTATTATAGCTAAGAGGAAATGTGTGAAGAGGTTGTTTAGCGAGAAGAGTGGAAGCCCCATCAAGCTCAAGAAACCATCGCAAGATTCAAAAATCTATCCCTCTACCAATCTCGTTTCGAGTTCAAGGTGGAGGAATGATCCAGATGGTGGCAAGATGAAGCTTCACTCATCATCAGATTCAACCTCAACTTGGTTGTAGACATCAAACATGAAGGCTACAATAAAGTATACGGTCGTGAGTTTCTCACACAAAGACATGCAATCACGATCTGCTCTTCAAATGAGGTAAGAGTTTAGGATTTTTTGTCATTTTTTTGCATTAGAATTAAATGATTTTGCTTGCGTTGGTGAGGAAGGTTTACACCTCCTCATCATTCAATTCATATGCACCCTCACGAGAGTAATGTTGGTGTTGCCTTTTAAATTTTGAAAAGGACTGTCATCTTACGTGGAAGAAACTAAAACAAGTACCTATAATTTCATAAGCATTGTTTAATAGATTTAGTCAATTATGCCTTGGTTTAGTAAACAAAGATTATTAAATAACTTAATGGGTACATTGGCATATAGTAACCTAGGAATAGTGGTGACTATAATTTTGATTTGAATCTCATGCATATAATGGGTCACTAGATTTCAAATTCCGAGGAATGACATTAAAATTGTTCAGGGGGGATAAATTGAGAATCTTGTTTGCCATGATCCAAAAGATAAAAAAAATTTGCTCTTGTAAAAAGTTATGATGGTTAGGAAATTTCAAAATGAAGGGATCAATAGGGTGTACAACCATCACTTTCATTGCTATGAGTAGGAGCTTCAAAATGTCCACATCAATTTATTTACACAACTCTACTTTTATGGCAATGAAGAATACATTACTTATGGAACACTCAAAATTGGAACCAATAAATCTTTGTTGTTTTTCTTTCCCAGATGTACAAATGAAATTCGGTTATCTAACTCGGAAATTCATCTGTACAAGCATCAGGAGCTATCCATCCAAGAGAGGAAGCTTGCTGGAGTGATGTTTCTATACAGGCATACAAGAAGTCAATTGTTGAATGAAGCCTTGGAGGAACCATTTGAATATCTCTTGGCCAATGATTAAACAAGTATGGTTGAAACCTATTGAAATTAAAGTTCGGAGGTCAATGATAGTTCTATGAGGCCGAAGATTTGACATGGGAACCTTCCACGAGCGTCCTATAGGTTGCTATGAATAAGTGGGATCCCTATGCTCCCAACTATTCTAAGAACTCATTCAAGCTCAAGGGAGTTTCCACCATTGTTGGGTGTATATTGTTCCTTTGTGACTAGAGGTTATCATTACCTTAGCCGAGGAATGAATGACACACAATGCATGGGAGAAGTTGAGGTGAGGATGAGCGCATCTACCACACTCTCTTCGTCCACGCTCATGGCACCCATAGGAGACAACACAACATCAATACTCTTTCAAAGCCACGTGCAACAAGGTTAGGCCGACCTCAAGGCCTACCTTCACCATTAGGGATTTAACCCCTATTGTGGACCTTGACAAACAACAAGTTTGGGGGGGGGGGACTTCACTTGAGGTAACTTGTATCACATCCCATTTGTATTCCAATTTTTGATTTCTTTCTTTCCACATCGTCTGCATATATAAAAAAAATTGTTATGGTAGTTTAATAAAATAAAATAAAAGATGTGTGGTAATAATATTTTTACTTTGCATAATTTGAAATGATGAATAGTTGTTCAATTTTATTTTCCTTTAGTCCCTAGTATAAGACTTAGTATTCAACAGACACCTGCATTTATTGGCTTATAATACTTTTTCCCTAAACATGTAAATTGTGTGTAGCATAATCTTAATCTAATTCTAAGTTGTTATGAGATAAGATATAGTAATAAGAGCTGCTAAATTCCTAGTTAAAAGTGAAACTTGTCTTTTTGGAGTATTTCTAAAATTGGGTTAAATTAAAGTTTGTCATTTGATTTGAAATTCATACCAAAGCCATATGATGTTCAAATTTGATAAACCCCATGCATATGCTATTTCTATTCACATTGATCTTAGTCAAACTAGTATAGACCTATGTGAGAATATTTTTCATACTTTTAAGATCAAGATTTCACGTAAACATGCTAAACTTGTACACTAGAAGTCAGCACATTTCCATCATAATATTCCACCACTACAAAAAAAACTCCGTATTCTTTATTCCTAGTAATCTCTTCAAAATTATTGGGAAAAAAGGGAGTAGAAGGCATGGCTACACAAATTGCTCACGTACAAGAGCAAGAGAAAAAAAAAAGAGAAAACTAAGTATCCATGTTTATCCCTACAAAAAGAAAAAGTCCACAAAAAGGAGCCATCTTAAAATTTCGCTTCCATTCCATCGCACATGCACAATCTTGATATTAAGTATGATTTGTTTTTTCTAGGGCTTCCTCTTTTGACTTTAATATACGTGTTGCAAATATGCCTACTCTTGATCCTTACCAAGCTCAACATAAATCCTTATTTAGATGTAGGACAAGAAGGGCATTGCCTTGGTGGAGATCATTTGAGGAACTCGAAATTGATCACCATTTGAAACTCTGCGGAGTTTAGGTGGAACTTAGATATTAGGTGACACATGCTCCATTTGCTGTTCTATCTTCCAACCACCAAAGAAAAAAAAAGAGGCATAAGCCCGATAATGACTAAGAAAAAAGGTGAGGTACCATAGACAATTCATTCAAAACAAGTTAGAATATTTTGCCGTGCACATGGTACATTTAAAAAGTAGAACATTGTAGCAACTCCTGTTCAACAACCTATGTCTTCATCTTTTCTTCGAGAAGAGCAACGGGTAAGCTTGGGGGAGCTCGTTGACAGTCATTATATACCAATTTCGACCATTAATATAGCTCAAATATGTGAGGAAATGAATATTCATTACACACATCACTTTAAAATTTGACATAATTCTACTTTTACTTGGAGAAATAGTGCATGCAACTATTTCATTGTAGGAATGAGGAGAATTGTTGGGAGCAATCCTAAAAATTGACATTTCAGCCAATCAGGAAATGACATGTGGCATCACATGGATCCATGGAACTGTTCTCAGGCTTATCTGAGGAAATCCAACGACAATTCATACAGGAAGGGAACCAGGATCCACATGTAAATCACTCGGAGGAAACAAACTAGAAAAGAGCCAGGACCAGGTCGGCCGAAACCTTTGCTCGGCTGACTTGGTATGAGAGCCATTCGCTGTCAAACGATGCTTGCCGTTGTCCTGTGGCTCCTTGATGGCGGTGAAGACAACTTCACGCGCTAATTGTGGTAGGAGCTGATTGAACTCCTTGTATAAATAGGACCTCATACCCTCACTTCTCAACACACACCACTCGAGCCTCACTCTCTTGTATACACACATCATCCAAGTACTTAGTGGATTTTAGGCTGTAGAGAAGCGCCTCTAGTCCCTAGTCCATATTGAGAAAGGTATGGCTCTAGTATATTTTCTAGTATTTGTGACATTATGCATATGAATATTATTAGTATTTTATTATTCATATGCTTGGGTGAAGCGTTTCTTGTTTAATTATAGAATCCATGTACGTGGTAGGTTTAGTTGTTATCATTATAGTATAGTAATTATATTATTATGTTATCATAAACATTGTAAGCCTCCACTATAGTCTAATTAGGTATGATATGAATATGTTAGTACGAATCACATAATGTTTGGTTCCAACATTGGTTCAACTATGTTTAGGTTAGTCATTGCCTTAGAGAGGTACTTGTACTCGAGCCTCTGAGGTTTTTACTTAAGATGTACGTTTGGTGCTTAGATAGTTAAGTAGCATTGGATGCCTCGTGGACCAACATGTTGTAGGGGTAGGCGGAAGGTGGTGACATCCACGTCCATCCTTTCTACTCCTCCATGTTTGGCTACACTGCAAGCTCTTAGCATGAATCATTCAGGTATTGCTAGAGGCTATGGATATGTATATTAGAAGCACATTAGAATGGCTCTGTCATAGTTTAACTCTCACTAGGACTACCTTATCTCTAGGAGTAGATTGCTTAGGTGTGTGTCACACTACCCCTATTATCAACTCACCCATGTTCTGATAATTAATAAGTATTCTATATCTTGATCATAAGAGCATTGTTTACTTTACTTCATTGCCTTCCTTTGGTATAAATATGACGCCCTTGGAAATACTCATGCGTGAAATGATACAAAAGTATCTTTCATGCGCTTGCGGATCTCATCTGTCACCGGATGTGATCTGTGGTGTTAAGAAATACAAGAAACCTCCTCTATGGGAAGCTTCGCGAATGAAAGTATTCATTGAAGGGGGCCTGCCAGCCAGGCTCAACAACAAGCACGTGGTGTACCAAACCTGAGCTGAGAACCTGAGCAGGTTTCTATGATGTGGACGAAAGGTTGGGAAAGGTTGATGATGAATATGCCAGGGGGGCGGGGACTCGCGGCTAGAAGCAATCTTGGCCACGAAGTCAGTTGTGCCACTATCTCGCCTAAGTGGCAGAGGTCGAGCCCTTCAAACCCATCTTCCACCTTCCCTGCCTCCCGACAGTAAGTCTCGATGCGCGATGTTGGTATTTCTTACGAAAACAAAATAATCTGCAAGCGCACGAAAATACCGCTGTAGCACTTCCCCTTAAAGAGTATTCCCAAGGGTATCGAATCGAAGGAACGTGTGTGAGATATTCTATCTTGTTCCCCTAAGGACACACAATTTGTTCGGTAGGCAAGGATTTGAGAAGAATTCAATGGTTTGAAATCTAGGACACAATAGTCTACAGTAGTTGCTTGCTTCAAGCATGGGTTTACCCTTGGCAACACCAAGATGATTCCCGTCATGAGCCTATGGCATAGCCGAACATGGAGGACTACTAAGGACAGTAGGTCTATCACTACCTACTGTCTACCTCTTCAATCTGTGGGTCTACAAGATATCCACTGATGAATTCTGACCTAACCACCACGCTTAAGTTCTAATTCGCAACTGTAATCTTATCGAATGCAAAGCTACAACTAGAGCCCACAATAAATTTAAGAAGTGAACCCACAAGCAGTTACATTAGCAAACTACTATTAAATAGAATCAAACTTTTATTGAATTCATGGAAAATTCTTACTCGATTCCGGCAGAACTTTCGCAGAGCTACAAGTGTGGAAGAGGTACTTGTCAAGCCCAAGACTTCTTCTCCTAGCTCCTTTTCACACTTCTTCTACTTGGCTGACCACTTGGGAAGTTCTAAACCTTATGAGTGGAGTACTTCTCAAACTTGTGGTGTGTGTAGAAGTGAGGGAGCATGACTTTAGTCGGTTTGGCGCCACAATTAGCACGCGAATCAGTAGTTACCGCCATCAGGGAGCCACAGGAGGCCAACACATGGAAGCTGATTGAGTTTGGCACCAGGGGCAAGTCGGCCGACTAGGGGGTCAACCGACCTAGTCCTGGCCCCCCTCGACTGTGTTTCTCGGGGTGTCTTTCCGGTTGGCCCTGACCCCCTTTCCCAGGTAGAACACCATTGGAGCTCCTCAGATACACCTGGGAATGAGTCATGAATCCATGTGATGCCACGTGTCGTTGCCTTATTTGTTGAAGGTATATGTTGTGTTCTCCATTTGACAATTTTTACACAGTGAATTGACGATCATATTTAGCATTTAGGGACCATCAACAAAGTCCCCCATACTTAGTCCTTTGCTCGTCCTCAGGTGAATGCAGGAACTAAGTGCTTAAGATAAAATAGTGTTGTGGATATTAAAGGAGTATAGAAAGTATTTTAATTCATACCATTGGTTTTGAACCCTTTTTGTGATGTGGCTACCACATCATCTTGGGTGTTTGAGAGGTGGAATAGTTAATTGTATCTCACCCGGACTTCCTCCTGCTGAAATGTCTTCAAAAATTGCTATATTTTGAATTTCAAAAGGATAATGCTTTTCCTCCTCTTATTGGATTCTCTCAAGTCACTCAGAGTGTTTTAATCCTCATCTTTGCATAATTTTGCCACTTTTGTCCCTATAACTAAGTATGGCTTTTTGTGGAGCTTGGTAGGGATAAATAGCAGCACACTTGCAAATCATATATTACTAAGTCAATAACGAGATCCATATGAGAAGACCATGCAATAAAATCACTAAGGAAATTCATGTGCACATATTATGGGTGGATGGGGGATGATAAATACTAATGATAACTCCCATTTGATCACTCTCTTTTTGTGCAAGGATGAAGCATGGCTACTTATTGGCTCTTTTTTATAGAGCTCTTATAGCCATGCCTTCTACACCTTTCTATGCATCTTTTTAACAAGAGACGATTTTGAAATAATTCTCATGGACACTATGTGTGAATTTCTTATTTGAGATGCGCCCGCACAAAGAATGGAGACGAGCAAAAAGTGCATCTCCGTTGTCATGTCTCGCATTATAGAGTAATCGAAGATGCGCGGCGGGCGCGTCACCGATCAGCATACATGGGAGACAAGATCTTAGAGAGCTCATCTCCTTTTCTTGAGGAATCAGAGATGAACTTTAAGGCGACCCGTTTCTTTTTTCTAATTAATCCCAAACAAGCTTTAAGGAGGCCGTCTCCTTTATGTAAAGATATCCGAGATGACCTTAATGGCAGACCATCACTGGTTTAAAGACCAATCTGAGACATCTATTAAGAAAGAACGTCTCCTTTCGGTTAGAAATCCGAGACGGGCTTTATGAAAGCCCGTCGCATATTTAATGACTAGTCCGAGATGTGCTTTTGTTGAGCTCGTCTCCTTTTTGCTATAATTGAGAGACGCTCTTTATGTCAGACTGTCTCCTTTTGTGAGACTAATTCGAGATGTGATTTTATAAGATGTTGACTGTTCCTACGCACTACTAACAATTTATCCCTAACGGCGGTGCCAGACATGCTTGTTAATAGATTACAGATTACACTTGTAAATCCGCAAGCGCACAGAAACTATCGATCACTATGTAAGAT
Source organism: Tuctoria greenei (assembly GCA_036927565.1). Taxonomy (NCBI): domain Eukaryota; kingdom Viridiplantae; phylum Streptophyta; class Magnoliopsida; order Poales; family Poaceae; genus Tuctoria; species Tuctoria greenei. The sequence continues at coordinate 133,482,983 of JAYESD010000006.1, forward strand.
AGGCCCATCCGAGACATGCCCTAACGAAGAAGGGAGACGAACAAACTGTGTGTCTCCATTGTCGCGTCTCGCATTATGCTGTCACCAAGGACAAGCTTATGGCGCGTTGCTGTTCATCCTAAGTGCGAGACACGCTTCAAAGAAGCACGTTTCCTTTCTTTGTTTCATAACAGACATTCTCTGCGGGGTCATTGAAGACGCGGTTGTTGCGCACGTTGCCCATCAGCATACATGCATGACAAGCCCTAACAAAGTGCATCACAGATATAGTGACTGATCCAAGATGCTCTATATTGTAGCGCGTCATAGATTTGTGTACTGGTCTTCGATGGACTTTATGGAAGCTTGTCTCCTTTATGTAGGTTATCAGAGCTATTCTCTGCTATAGCAAGTCGCGGATTGTTTACAGGTACGGTATCCTATTAGGTGCCCCCACCCCTGATTATCCTAATTGACGGCTGCATGTTGGAGCTAGCCAGGATTTGGCAGCCATATTACCAGTGTCAGCAACATACTATTGATATATTAACACACTGTTTATGAACATATGTACAGCCAAAAAGATCACACGTTAAATTATATTGACCAAGTGTCAATCGTGGTTATCAAGTATCTTTATTACACAACAAAGACTGTTCATCCTGCTTACAATGTAACTAATTACACACATCATAACTGTCATCATCTAATCCTGTTGGAGAACTGAGCTTACTTGTAGCACAGGCAGTTGGTGAGCATTTGTAAAGCTTCAGCAGAGAAATCGTTCTCATGGTAAAGGACATGGTAGTGAGTTGGTGTGCTTGTTCCCTGAAAAAACAAACAATTTACATTCCAATGATGCATTTATAGCCTAATATCAAAAACTCGTTAGAGAAACACCAATTATCGCATTGGTACCTTGCTTCCAGCATGGCTGCAGAGGTAGGAATCAAACTCATTAGGATGGCAAATGCTAGTGTCAACTACATTTCCTGCAGTTTCAAAGGTTTCCGAATCAAAATTCATTATATGCATTGATAGTCAAAACAAATACATTACTTCTACATTGGACATAAACAAGGAAGATGAATATATATTGTAATGAAAATTATCCTGTTGGATCAATGACTTCATTAACGATAAGCCTTCATTAGACATCCTCAAATTCAATAAAATAACTAGAATGCACGCTCTGAGGGCAGGTTCGAGGCGGCGTCGTGCTCCGGGGACAGGGGACAGGGCGGCGTGCTCCAGGACGAGCTGGCAGAGGCGCCAGAGTGGCGGTTTCTCAACTCTCTGATAATAGCAGGCCGACGTGCTCCAGGGACAGGGATAAATTTCCATTTATGTGAAGGTGGCGGCGTGCTCATACCGATTACCGAGTTCGGGGTCGAGGCGGCGGTGTGCTCCGGGGATAGGGGATGAGGCAGCATGCTCCAACGTGCTCAACTCTGTGATGATAAAGGTTGGGTTGACGACAGGATAGGGGTCAACGGCGGCAGCGCGACCATGACGAAGAGCGAGTTGAGAAAGAGGGACGGCGGCGGCATGCTCGGGGGACAGGAGATGAGCCGGCGTGCTCCAGCATGCTCAACTCTCTGATAAGGCCAAGTTTGGGGTCGATGGCTGTAGCGCGACATTGATGATGATGGGATGGCGGCGGCGTACTCAGGAGCTGCGATTTCTAGGTCGAGAGAGCGCGCGAGAGTTAAAAAATTCGCCAAATATTTTGAGAGAGCGCGCGATGGATAAAAGTAGCAAAACTCGGGGACGTGCCTTTATAACAGCTGTCTCTCATTTCAGCGTCCTTTGGTCGAGAGAGCGCGAGAAAATATTCACCAAAATAGAGCGCAGAGGTTTAAAATAAAACTCAGAGACATACATATATAACACACGTCTCACATTATCATCTTTCGCATTAGGGCATTTTCCCGCATGCAAAAGATGAGGCACGGTGTGCTAAAGCAGGGAACATCTTTCGCTTGCGGGTATGTACCACTGGCAACCGTGCGCAATGCCTTATATGATCGTTGTACTACGCTCAGCATTCTAAGGTGGGATAAAAGATCATCAGTGTAAATCAGAGACAAGCCCAGGTAAGCGTCTCTGCAAATGTAAGGTGCGTCTCGCATTATTTTGTGGCCCCGAACATGCTAGAGTGTCTTGGATGTGCCACGGTGTGCTGAAGCCAGGAACAACATCTAGGACATTCTAGCGTGTCCAACTGGCAACAGTGCACAATGCCTTATACAGTTGTTGCAACGTGCTCAACTTTTCGAGGTGGGACAAAAGTTCTTTGGCACAAATCGGAGACGGGCCCGAGTGCGGCGCATCTCCCTTTTATTGGATCTTAGATATCTGAGACACTGAAAGAGCATCTAGGTTCTCCGTGGGTTTTGGATGATTGATGACGACAATTAAGTCGCTAATGAGCTCAAGTGATCTTAGCACAGGTGTGGACTCAATCGGAGACGCAAACCCTCAAAAGGAAAAGGAAGGGAACGGAGTCAACTCGAAGCGTAGAAACTAGGGTTTCTAGCGTGTTGAGTTAGACTAGCCGTAGAAATAGGAGGGTGCGTGTGTAAAGTGCATTGAGATCAAGTTTGGGAGCTCAAAGTGGTTTAGAGGTCAAACCCCTTGAGAGAAAAGAGTGAATAAGTAGTCTGGCTGTAGGGCCGGACTAGTCCGTGCAGGTGGCCGGACTAGTCCGTTCCTAGCCGGCCAGGTCCGTTTCTGGCCGGACCAGAAGGGTCTGACTGAGATCGGACTAGTCCATTTGTGGCCGGACTAGTCCGGGTAGCAGGGAGTGGGTTTTGGGACTAAGTCTCAAAACCACGGACTTGTCCGTTTGTGTCCGGACCAAGAGGTCCTGAGTGAGAACGGACTAGTCCGCCCGTGGGGCCGGACTAGTCCGGGTTGGCGTGTTGGAGGTGATTCTGTGACTAGGTCTAGGAAGACCGGACTAGTCCGCCCTTGGGGCCGGACTAGTCCGTGGTCCTCCGACTAGTCCGTTTTCACACGGAGCAAAAGGCTCTGTGTGAGATCGGACTAGTCCGGTGGTGACCGGACTAGTCCGTTGTGGAAGTTACCGTTTGAATTTGAAGTTTGGCGGGTAGTGTGACGATAGCGTGTCAGCTGTCGGGGCCTGACAAGAGGTCAGTGGTCCCCTAGGCCGGACTAGTCCGGGCCTGAGGCCGGACTAGTCCGCCCTTCTGCTGAAGTCAGCAGTATGGGCTTGGGACCTCTATAAATAGAGGTCCCCTGGGTTCTTTTGAAAGAGACTTGAACTGAGTTGAACCCTAGCGCAGCCACAGCCAACTTGGAGCACTCTTGAGCCTCTTTCTTGCCAACTTTCCCTCTAAAACTAATTCTTGAGTGGATTAGGGTTTAGTGTGGTGGAGAAGAGGAAGAAAATCGCGCTTGTGCTCCCGGTTTGATCTCTTGCACTCATTGAGTCTTTGTGGGCTGTGTGTTGAGTGTGTTGTGCGTTGTTGATCATCTTTGTGGTGTGGGAGCCTCAGATTGTGAGAAGCCCCAACGAACTTTGTAATCGCTTTTGAGATAGTGGAGAACCAAGTTAGGCCCGTGCGGTAAACTTGGTGAGGGAAGGGTTGGTGAACCCGGTCCTTTGTGGACTCCTCAACGGGGACGTAGATTCTTGTGTAGAATCGAACCTCGGGATAAAACTCCTTGTGTCTCCGTGTTCTTCGCATTTTGCTTATCACTTACTTTGTTCTAGGGTTGCTCGTCTTGTCTTGTGCCTCACATTGCTTAATCTTGTTAAAACTTGACTCACTCTTGTGCTGATAGTTTCTAAACTTGCCTTAAATATATCCTCACTTGTAGCCTCGAGAAAATCCCCTAAAACTTGCTAGAAACACTTTTTAGGGTTCTTCACGCAGGCTGACCGGACTAGTCCGCCCCCAGACTGGACTAGTCCGCCCCCTGTGATTTAATCTCGTTTTATTAAGTCATTTGCAGGTCGATTAGCCTATTCACCCCCCCCTCTAGGCAACTTTCAATTGGTATCAGAGCGGGACTCTCCACAAAGAGTCTAACAACTCGGAGAGATGGCCGGAGTGGTGTTTGAAGAGGTGTCGACCAACGACTCTCAACCGACACGTGAGGAGACAATGGCTTATCAAGACAAGCCAACTGATGATGAGGAGACTCGCCAGCTCAAGGCGAAGCTCCGGGAGAAGTTGAAGATTGCTGTAGTTGAGCCGTCAAGCTCATCAAGTGGTGGCGGCGGGGTCAACTACAACCGACAAGGGTTCAACTATGAACGGCTTGCCGCCAACAACCACTACCTCTCCATCCCATTGGGGAAACCTCCTCAATTCGATGGAACCGACTACGGGATGTGGAAACACAACATGAAGATCCACCTCGTGTCACTCAATCCGGCATTGTGGCAAATTGTCATGACCGGGGTGGAGATCCCGAAGGATGAGGACAACATCACGCAAGAACAAGCCATCCTCATCCACCGCAACGCTCAAGCTGCGGGTGTGATTATCTCATCTCTCTCAAGAGATGAGTTCAACCGCGTCGATGGCCTTGAGGTGGCCAAAGACATATGGAACACCCTCAAGACGGCGCATGAAGGAAATCGGGTGGTCAAGGAGGCCAAGATCGAGCTCATCGAAGGAGAGCTTGGGAGATTCGCCATCTTGGATGGTGAATCCCCCCAAGACATGTACAACCGGTTGAAGGTGCTTATCAACAAGAGCCGATCATATGGCTGCACCAAGTGGACCGACCACGAGGTTGTGAAGAGGATGATCCGGGCATTCATGCCTAGGAACGTCGCTCTTTGCTCCATGATTCGAGAAAGCCCGGGGTTCACTCAAATGACCCCGGAGGAGGTCCTTGGTAGGATCATTAACCACGAGATCATGGAGAAGGAGGCGCTCTTCTACAACGATCTTCAGAAGTTCACCGCCTCCAAGATGAAGAACGTTGCACTCAAGGCAACACCCTCTTCAAAGGAGCAAGAGGAAAGTGATGAGGAGAGCCTCGACACCGATGAGGAAGAGGCCTTCTTCATCAACAAGTTCAGGAGAATGATGAGGAGGAAGAAAGGTGGATACAACGATGAGGGCAAAGGGAAGGAAAGAGCAAGGCCCAAATCAAAAAGGTCTTGCTACAATTGTGGCGAGTATGGGCACTTCATCGCTGATTGCCCACATGAAGAAGCGAAGAAGAAGAAGGAGGGCAAGCCTCAAGACAAGAAATTTTTCAAGAAGAAGAGGCCCTCCGGACAAGCACACTTGGGGAAGGAGTGGAACTCTAACGATGAGTCCTCCTCCGAAGAAGAAGAGGAGAAGATGGCTACCATAGCCATCGGGAGGAGCTCCAAAGGAAGCAAGCTCTTCCCCAACCTCAACGACGACTACAAACCTACTTGCCTCATGGCAAAGGAGGTAAGGAGAAAGGTAACATCTCATCCCTCCTCCACAACTTCCTCGCAAGATGAATTTGATAGTGCTAGTGAAAATGAACACATGTTTAAGGACATAAGCAAAAGCACCTTGCGAAGGATGAAATTGCTTATGGATGAGATCTTTAAGAAGGAGGATCTCATCAATAGACAAGAGGACATGCTCATCCTTGAGAAGGAGAGATGTCGAGAGCTTGATGAGCTCCTTGAGCTCGAAAGAGAGAAGAGCAAGGCATTGGAACACGAACTTGCTCTAAGTAAGAAAACGTGTTCAATTCTTGAGGAGAAGACAATTGAGCTCAAGGAGGAACTTGGGAACATGTCAAAAGTTAACAAAATCCTTGAGACTCAAGTTGAGTCTCTCAAGAAAAATGTAGCCTCTTCCTCTAAGAGCCCAACCTTCTCAAAGGCCTCATCCAATGCAACTCCGTCTTGCAAGTGCTCTAACTTAATCCTTAAGCTTAAGGATGAACTCAACTTAGTGCAAGGCAAGCAAGCACCTAAGGGTGCCATCTTTGACAAGGAGAAGGTGGCGTATGCACGAAGTGCATACACCAACACAAGACCTCCCCATGTCAAGGATGGTCTCGGCTATACTAGAGGTGGAAGGCATAACGCCAAAACCTCCAGGTATGGCAAAGACATAATTGTCTTTGTTAAGGGGAGTTCATCACCAACTAAAATTGAAAAGAACTCACCCTCTAGCGACAAATTGCCTAAATCTGAATCGCATCCTCTATTTCATGATTTTGATGCATCTTATGTGCTAAAGAGAAACAAACACGGCAAAGTGTTTGCTAGATATGTTGGGCCACTCCGCAAGAGCCCCAAGCCTTGCGTGTGGGTGCCCAAATGCCTAACTACTAACGTGAAAGGACCCAACTCAGCTTGGGTACCTAAATGGAAGGCATAAATTTGTTTTGTAGGCTTACTCCTCCGGCGGTTCGAAATGGGTGTTGGATAGTGGATGTACCAACCACATGACCGGAGAGAAGAGCATGTTCATAGAGTATGAGGAGAATGAGGACCCAAGTGAGGGAATCTTCTTTGGGGATAATAGCCAAGGGAAAATCCTTGGCTCCGGTAAAATTGCTATCTCATCTTCGCATACTTTATCTAATGTTTTGCATGTTGATTCCCTAGACTATAATCTCCTATCCATATCACAGCTTTGTGATAAAGGATATAAGTGTGTCTTTTCTAGTGAGGGTGTGAATGTTCTGAGAGAGGGTAATGACTCAATAGCCTTTAAGGGAGTGCTCAAGGGAAAGCTCTATCTTGTGGATTTTACCACGGATAAAGCTCAACTTGACACATGCTTAATGGCAAAAGCCAACATGGGATGGCTTTGGCATAGAAGGCTAGCCCATGTTGGAATGAGGAACCTTCAAAAACTCCTTAAAGGAGAGCACATTCGTGGCCTAAAGGATGTGGTATTTGAAAAGGATAGGCCATGTGGTGCGTGCCAAGCGGGAAAGCAAGTAGGAGCTCAACACCCCTCTAAGAATGTCATGACGACAACTAGACCTTTGGAGTTACTCCATATGGATCTTTTTGGCCCCATTGCTTACATTAGCATCGGTGGCAACAAGTATGGTCTAGTCATTGTTGATGACTTCTCTAGATATACTTGGGTGTTCTTCTTGCATGATAAGAGTGAAACCCCCGGTGTCCTCAAGAAATTCCTAAGGAGAGCTCAAAATGAGTTCACCTTAAGGATAAAGGCTATAAGGAGTGATAATGGCACCGAATTCAAGAACATGCAAGTAGAAGAGTTCCTAGATGAGGAGGGCATCAAGCATGAGTTCTCGGCTCCCTATTCTCCTCAACAAAATGGAATTGCCGAAAGAAAGAATAGGACGCTCATTGAGATGTCAAGGACGATGCTAGATGAGTACAAAACATCGGACCGTTTTTGGGCGGAAGCGGTTAACACCGCTTGCCACGCCGTAAACCGATTGTACCTTCATCGCCTCCTCAAGAAGACTCCTTATGAGCTTCTCGTTGGTAAGAAACCCAATGTTTCTTACTTTCGTGTTTTTGGTAGCAAGTGTTATATCCTCAACAAGAAGCCTAGGACTTCGAAGTTCGCTTCAAAGTCCGATGAGGGTTTCTTGCTTGGATATGACTCAAACACTCATGCGTACCGTGTGTTCAACAAATCCTCCGGAATTGTTGAAGTAGCACGTGACGTGGTGTTTGACGAAACCAATGGCTCTCAAGTGGAGCAAGTTGATCAACATGCCCTTGATCAAGAGGAACCTCCACTAGAAGCTCTATGGAGAATGGCACTTGGAGATGTTCGCCCACAAGAACCATCTCAAAGCCCAAGTGACCATCATCATTATGAAGTAGGTCAAACCCCCATTGGACAAGTTGGAGATCCACTAGATACTCCCCAAAATGATAATGAGAATGAAGATCAAGGGGGAGGCTTGGATCAAGGGGGAGACCAAAGTGAAGAAGATGAAGCAAGTGATTCAAGAGCTCAACCTCCGCATCCTCGTGTTCATCAAAGTGTTCAACGGGATCATCCCATTGACAACATTCTAGGAGATGTCACAAGAGGAGTAACAACACGTTCACGTGTTGCAAACTTTTGTGAGCATTTCTCCTTTGTCTCATCCTTGGAACCCCACAAGGTTGAAGATGCCTTAAGAGATCCGGATTGGGTAGTTGCCATGCAAGAGGAGCTCAACAACTTTGAGAGGAACAAGGTTTGGGAGCTTGTCAAGCGCCCACAAGCTAATGTTGTTGGAACCAAGTGGGTGTTCCGCAACAAACAAGATGAGCATGGTGTAGTAACTAGAAACAAGGCACGACTTGTGGCAAAAGGATACTCACAAGTTGAGGGATTGGACTTTGATGAGACATTTGCCCCCGTAGCTAGGCTTGAGTCAATTCGGATATTACCAGCCTTTGCTACTCATCATGACTTCAAACTCTACCAAATGGATGTTAAGAGTGCATTCCTTAATGGCCCAATCAAGGAAGAAGTTTATGTAGAGCAACCTCCAGGGTTTGAAGATCAAAACTATCCTAACCATGTTTACAAATTGCGAAAGGCTCTTTATGGTCTCAAGCAAGCTCCTAGAGCTTGGTATGAGTGCTTAAGAGACTTTCTAGTTGAAAATGGTTTTAGGATAGGAAAAGCGGATTATACCCTTTTCACAAAACACTTCAATGAGGATCTTTTTGTGTGCCAAATATATGTGGATGACATCATATTTGGTTCCACAAATAAGGTGTTTTGTGATGAGTTCTCCAAGATAATGACGGAGAGGTTTGAAATGTCCATGATGGGTGAGTTGAAGTTCTTCCTAGGATTTCAAGTAAAACAACTCAAAGAAGGGACGTTCATAAGTCAAACTAAGTATACACAAGACATTCTAAGGAAGTTTGACATGGATAAGGCAAAACCCATCAAAACCCCTATGGGGACAAATGGACACCTAGACCTAAATGAGGATGGTCCAAGTGTGGATCAAAAGTTATATAGGTCTATGATTGGTTCACTTCTCTATCTTTGTGCATCTAGGCCCGATATCATGCTAAGTGTGTGTATGTGTGCTCGCTTTCAAGCAGCACCTAAGGCTTGTCATTTGACCGCCGTTAAAAGGATCTTGAGATATCTAGTACACACACCCTCCCTAGGACTTTGGTACCCCAAAGGATCTAAGTTTAACCTCATTGGATATTCCGATGCGGACTATGCGGGGTGTAAAGTTGATAGGAAAAGCACATCGGGTACATGCCAATTCTTGGGTCGATCTCTAGTGTCTTGGTCCTCCAAGAAGCAAAACTCTATTGCTCTATCCACCGCCGAAGCGGAATATGTTGCAGCCGGAAGTTGTTGTGCACAACTTCTTTGGATGCGACAAACTCTTAGGGATTATGGGATTAACTTGCGCAACATTCCACTCTTGTGTGACAACGAGAGTGCCATCAAGATAGCCCATAATCCGGTGGAGCACTCTAGGACCAAACACATAGATATTCGACACCATTTCTTGCGAGATCACTCAATGAAGGGGGATATTGTGATTTCTCATGTGAGGACGGAACATCAACTCGCGGATATCTTTACAAAGCCTCTTGATGAGAAGCGTTTCTGTGAGCTAAGAAGTGAGCTCAACATTTTGGATTCTAGGAATGTGGCTTAAACCACATTTCTCACTTTTTTAGCTATTTTGGAAAACTCTTCTCAATCATGATTTCTCTTCAAAATCCGTTTGAGAAAACTTTTTCTTGAAAATTGATCATGCTTGTGTCATGTTTATCTTCAATAATCATGTTTGCATTGCTTGTTGTCCAAAAGGACAAATGATTGGAGGGCAAAGCTCTAAAATACAATTTTTCAGCCTAGTCGGACCGGACTAGTCCGCCCCTTGGACGGACAAGTCCGGGTCCAGACTAGTCTGCGGCTAGTCCGCATACCGGACTAGTCCGCTCTGAGGCCGGACTAGTCCGGAGGCAGACTAGTCCGCGTCTGGTCCGCACACCGGACTAGTCCGCCCTGGCACCGGACTAGTCCGACCCTTGGGGGCTTAAACCCCCAGGGTCGGCCCAGACCCCTACTCTTCCTCTCACTTGCGCCTCTCCCTCTCCCACGCTCAAGCAACCGCCTCTTTTGGCGATTTTGCGCTCCAACCTCCACATCTCGACTCCAATCCACGCATCGGAGTCTTTGGGAGTGAGGGATCACTTCCCCGCGCTTCACCTTCGCAATCCATCGTCGATTTCGTCGATTCTCGCGGATTTAAGAAGGTATTCTAGCTTTTTCAAAAACTTTCCCCATTTTTGATTCTTTAGGTTTTTGATATGAACACCTTCATAGATATTGCTCCATATACCCTTGTGATCATAGCCTAGGAGTATTGCGCGCTGATCCGAAGTTTTTTTGATGATTCGATTAGGGTTAGGGTTCATCCTGTGCAACTCGGACTAGTCCGGCCCCTGGCGGACAAGTCCGCCCCCAGGGCGGACAAGTCCGGTTTGCACAGAGAAAACCCTAATCCTAGTCCTCTCTCGAGACTTCTTCCGCAATACTTCCAACTCCTTGAACTCATATCTTCCCGTTTATGCTTTTCACAGCATGTCGAACTCGGAGCGTTCCCCTCCTCGTCCCAACCCCGAGGGGCGAACCAAAGCTCAAATTGTCGAGGCAAGGACCAAGGCTGCGCTCATAGAGGCGCAAAAGGCAAAGGAAGAGAGGCGGCTGAAAGCACTCGAAGCCTCCAAAGTTGCAGCGAGCATCTACAATGAGGAAGAAGCCATAGCTCGAGCAACCGCAGAGTCTCTAAATGAGCTGAGGAAGAAGAAAAGGGAAGACAGGGAGGCTCACAACTCCAGGGCTGCTGAAGCCAGTGCCCCCAAGCGAAAGAAGCTCGTCACCGTTGGCGAGAAGGCGAAGGGCAAGGAGCCAGCCCAAATGGAACCTGAGCCCAGGGTCGAGCGTGACCCCAAGAAGGGAAAGGCTCCGGCTCCAGTCGAGCCGAAGAAGAAGAAGCCCTCCATCAAGGTGCCAGCCAAGAAGGCACCCGGAGGAGTGTTGATTCGTGAACAAGGGAAAGCTCAGGCTGTTGAGCCTCTGGTGATGCACAGTCCAGCACGTAATCCAAACCATCAGCCCAACCTCTCAGCTAACACTTTCAAAGGAAAAGGAGCTGAGAAGGCCAGGAGGCTCAGAGACGAGAATGTCTATAGGTATGAGAGGTCCACCGCCGACCCTCGGTTCTGGTGTGACTTCCACTGCGATTACTATCGCCTTGTCTACATGAAGATGAAGACTCCTGTGACTGATGCCCTGTGGGTTGACTGGGACTACATGGCTCAGAAGAAGCATGCTGCATTTGATGCTGTTATCAATGCAGCGGAACGACATGGAATCAAGGATATCATGGGTTTCCAGTACGACTGGAACATTGAGGTGATTGTCCAGTTCTACACAACCGTCTACTTTCACTCCTTTGGCAATCGCCGGATGACATGGATGACAAATGGAGAGCAGTACACAGTCACATTTGAAGACTTTGCCAAGATTCTAGGATTGGAGGAACACCTTGAGCATGAGATCATCATCTCTAACCTCAAGGCCCTAGATCGAGATGCCCTTGACTTCATGTATCCAGACCATCTTCCTTATGAGGCAGGACTGGCAAGAAATATCAAGCCATTTTTCAGTGTGCTCAACCGCCTCCTTCGGAAGACCATTGCCCCGAAGGATGGAGATGCCGGAGTCATCCAGGGCAACTTGAGGCATTTGCTTGTGCTGATAGATGGGGAAGAAAGCTTCAACCTAGCTGAGTACATCTTTGATGACATCTTCAATATATCTCATACCCCCAACAGGTCTTGTGGCTATGCTCCTTATGTGATGTGCCTAATTGAGAAAGTCTCCGGAATTACCTTCCAGAAGGATGTCTCACATAAGAGACTGCGTCCTCAGATTCCCCCACCTCTGCCTGTTCCTCCTCGTCGTAAGAATGCAGATCCTCCATCTCGTCCCGTGGCACCTCCGTCCCGCCTCCGCCTCAATCAATGAGTGCCTTCTTCAAATGCTTCAATGTGATCTTCACTTCTTGCCGGAAGCAAGAGATTCGCACTCAAAGGGCACACAAGCGTCAAGAAAAATATCTTAAGGCGGTGTGCGACAAGCTGGAGGTCCCAATGTCCTCTCCGGAAGTGAGTGATGGGGAAATCACTCCCTTCCCCACCTTCACCGCCGATGAGCTCGCCCAGCTCCAAGAGGATGGAAGCTCCTCTCGGGCTGCTCCCTCGACAAGGAACTCCGACGACGACGACGACGCCGATGATCATGAGGACGACGTCGAAGATTCCGAGGCCACGGAGAGTGGAAGTGGCGAAGACGAGGACTAGTTCTTAGGTCTTAGTTTCCTCTCCTCTTTTCCTTTTTGGCGCCTTGATGCCAAAGGGGGAGAGTTAAGGGGGAGTTAATCGTTTGTGGGCGTGTTTGTGATTTGTGGACTTGTTTTGTAATATATTCTTGCTCTTGGATGTTTACATTTGTGCAAGACTTGTTAATGTTGCTTAATATCAATATAATGCTATTATTGTCAATCTTTTGATTATATTGATGCTCTTTATGTCTTGTCACAATTGTTGAGCACATCACGTAGGCACCCCACCATAACGTGTGTGGGTATGAAAGAACTCCTCCACCTCTTTTACATGTTGCATACATTGAGGGGGAGTCATTCATACGCACACAAGTTATGAAAACCAAATTTAATACTCTTAATTGTTGAAGGACTTAATGTGTTGTCATCAATCACCAAAAAGGGGGAGATTGAAAGTGCATCTAGGTTCCCCGTGGGTTTTGGATTATTGATGACGACAATTAAGTCGCTAATGAGCTCAAGTGATCTTAGCACAGGTGTGGACTCAATCGGAGACGCAAACCCTCAAAAGGAAAAGGAAGGGAACGGAGTCAACTCGAAGCGTAGAAACTAGGGTTTCTAGCGTGTTGAGTTAGACTAGCCGTAGAAATAGGAGGGTGCGTGTGTAAAGTGCATTGAGATCAAGTTTGGGAGCTCAAAGTGGTTTACAGGTCAAACCCCTTGAGAGAAAAGAGTGAATAAGTAGTCTGGCTGTAGGGCCGGACTAGTCCGTGCAGGTGGCCGGACTAGTCCGTTCCTAGCCGGCCAAGTCCGTTTCTGGCCGAACCAGAAGGGTCTGACTGAGATCGGACTAGTCCGTTTGTGGCCGGACTAGTCCGGGTAGCAGGGAGTGGGTTTTGGGACTAAGTCTCAAAACCACGGACTTGTCCGTTTGTGTCCGGACCAAGAGGTCCTGAGTGAGAACGGACTAGTCCGCCCGTGGGGCCGGACTAGTCCGGGTTGGCGTGTTGGAGGTGATTCTGTGACTAAGTCTAGGAAGACCGGACTAGTCCGCCCTTGGGGCCGGACTAGTCCGTGGTCCTCAGACTAGTCCGTTTTCACACGGAGCAAAAGGCTCTGTGTGAGATCGGACTAGTCCGGTGGTGACCGGACTAGTCCGTTGTGGAAGTTACCGTTTGAATTTGATGTTTGGCGGGTAGTGTGACGATAGCGTGTCAGCTGTCGGGGCCTGACAAGAGGTCAGTGGTCCCCTAGGCCGGACTAGTCCGGGCCTGAGGCCGGACTAGTCCGCCCTTCTGCTGAAGTCAGCAGTATGGGCTTGGGACCTCTATAAATAGAGGTCCCCTGGGTTCTTTTGAAAGAGACTTGAACTGAGTTGAACCCTAGCGCAGCCACAGCCAACTTGGAGCACTCTTGAGCCTCTTTCTTGCCAACTTTCCCTCTAAAACTAATTCTTGAGTGTATTAGGGTTTAGTGTGGTGGAGAAGAGGAAGAACATCGCGCTTGTGCTCCCGGTTTGATCTCTTGCACTCATTGAGTCTTTGTGGGCTGTGTGTTGAGTGTGTTGTGCGTTGTTGATCATCTTTGTGGTGTGGGAGCCTCAGATTGTGAGAAGCCCCAACGAACTTTGTAATCGCTTTTGAGATAGTGGAGAACCAAGTTAGGCCCGTGCGGTAAACTTGGTGAGGGAAGGGTTGGTGAACCCGGTCCTTTGTGGACTCCTCAACGGGGACATAGATTCTTGTGTAGAATCGAACCTCGGGATAAAACTCCTTGTGTCTCCGTGTTCTTCGCATTTTGCTTATCGCTTACTTTGTTCTAGGGTTGCTCGTCTTGTCTTGTGCCTCACATTGCTTAATCTTGTTAAAACTTGACTCACTCTTGTGCTGATAGTTTCTAAACTTGCCTTAAATATATCCTCACTTGTAGCCTCGAGAAAATCCCCTAAAACTTGCTAGAAACACTTTTTAGGGTTCTTCACGCAGGCTGACCGGACTAGTCCGCCCCCAGACCGGACTAGTCCGCCCCCTGTGATTTAATCTCATTTTATTAAGTCATTTGCAGGTCGATTAGCCTATTCACCCCCCCTCTAGGCAACTTTCATACACACCAGTGCATCTCTAATGCACTCTATATTCGTTGCAGGGACAAACAAAAGCAATGACATTGCAATTAATGGTTAATTGGTATTCAAGGATAAACAAATGCAATGACATTGCAATCCAGACATAATTTGCAACTCAATGAATTTCACAGTTCATACATTGTGTGCCCTCTAAACTAACTTCGAATCTAAACTTAATCCTAAAGCTACCATCGATCAATCTAAACAGTACTGTCCAACCTGCTCCTGAACACGTCTCTTATATTCCCCTGGATCTTGAAAAAATTGACATTCTTTAAATTAACAAATGTCGAAGGAGGAATGAAAAACATACATTAGTCACTAACACAAAGTGTCTAACCTTGATAAGTAGATTATAGCAATCATTTTCAACATCGGGCACATTTGGCTGATGCAGCAAACGCTGAACTTCAAGTAGTATAGTTTTGATTGTAAAACCAGTGCACGACCCCTACAAAATATCAATTTAAGCAACATAAGAAACCAGTTCAATTAAGAATCCCAATGCATGGTGCTCCTGAGTGATGGACATTTGGGTGGAAGAAACCACTTGGAAAGGCGCATCTTGGAGGAACCAATGGATAGTCCTCTAAGAAGGAGATTGTCAGGACGTAGGAACCACCTTCCCAGTCAGTCTACAAAGGGAAATCTTTAATAGGAGGACGATGGTTAAACTCATATTGTGGTTGTTCTTCATGACTTACCCATTCTTTATCGGGGACGATGCACTGCCACTTTAATAAATCTCCCGATTTAGGCTTCGTAGATAAACTCTATGCAGATGGAAAAACGAAACTAAAGTTAATTCCATCAGTCCATTGCAGATCTACATATATACAACCATGCGATTAGTGTGCCATATGTACATACATGGGGATGGTTCTTGTGCAACGCCAAGCGCTCCTCCTTCAGTCGGCTACGCGCCAAGCCGATACTAGCCATGAATAGTGACGACGATGGGGACGGTGACGATGATGACGACGAGGATGGTGACGATGATGACAACGGCGATGGCGAATAGAGGAGGCAGTCGCACTAGAGTTGGTCAATTAGTAAGGTCGATTAGTAAAGGAGCACCGGAGGCAAAAAAAAAGATGAGGGAGATAAATGCGAGATGCGCTACAACAAAAAGAGATGTGCGTTAAGTTAAAGAGCGTCTTCCATTGTCGAAGGGATGAAGAGACAAGGGAGATAAATGCGAGATGAGCTATAACAAAGAGAGATGCTTGTTAATCTAAAGCACATCTTCCATTGTCGAATAAGAGACGTGCGTCACGAGGTCTGCGGAGAACTTAATTTTGGAGGCGTGGTGCAGAGACGCGTGTGACGTCCATGCGCGGCCTTTCATTTCCTCGGGGCGGTATCGATGTGTCCCATCATTCCTCCAATGCGCGGGAAACCAACCACTCCATCACCGACTTCGCGCGGACCTTATTTAATACGCGCCATCACTCGTGAGTTCTCCGCAAGCACGTCGCTGACTTTGAAACACCTTCTTTTCCTCGTTTTCTCCCCGCCGACAACCCACCACCACCATAGCCGACCTCCTGCCACCAAGCCCTCCGGGGGAGCCACCGTGCAAGAAACTGTGTTGCAGCTCCACCGAGAGGATCAACACTGAGCATCGCCTCCTTATGGCGCAAGAGGTGTACAACAATACGTCTCGTGCCATGAGTTCCTTGTGTCTTGGTACCCTTCCCCACTTTACTGAAATGGGTACCATCGGCCACTACCTCTTCACCCTTACGAGGGTGGCCGATCGTCTCGACATTCTGTTCGAGACTATGGCCCATGTGCTTTGCACCAAGGGCCGCAGAAACCTGGTGGAGGCGACAGAGAGCAACCTCGTTCCCGGGGTTGCATCACTGGTGCAATCGGTGCAGCCGGCCCAGGCTCGTGTTGCCCCTGCGCCGGAGTCACCGCTGGGGGAGGAGGAGGAGGAGGAGGAGGAGTAGTAAGATTTAGTTTTTCATTGTTGTTTTTAGTTGCTTCTGTTTCGTAAATATTGTTAATGAATGAAATATGTCTTTGTTCATCTATGTGATTGAATATTATCTTGTTTGTTTTTCAACTGTGTGAATGAATGAATGTGTGGTGTGATCATCGTGTTCCTTAGGTATCAAAAGGAAGGATTTAATTATTTTTTGGACAAGTGAATGATTTAGTTATCAAGTGAATGTGCTCTAAGTTTAGTGATGTGTGATATCAACAGTGACGAAGCAAAATGGAGAAAACCATGAATCTAAAGGTGGCATGTGGAATCGGAGACGCGCTCTTCCTAAAAGTGCGTGTCCATTTCCTATTTTATTTATTATCCCTAATCTAGAAGTCACCTTTTCTTTTCCTTGGGGGCACCATCAGTCTCTTCTCTTTGTTTGTCTTATCCACGTTAGAAAAGCTAAAGGTTTTCTTTTGTTGTTTTTTAGTTGATGTTGCTTTTATCTTGTGTCTGGTACCTTTTCTTGTGTTTTGTAATATATTTGTTAATGAATGTTATCTGTGTTCATTTGTGTGATGAATATTTTGTGTATTCATCTATGTTATATGTGTTCAACTGTGAATGAATGAATGAATTAAACGTCCTATGACGAGAGTCTGTAAGTGAAGACAAAGGAGACACACTTTGTGAAGAGCACGTCTCATTTCTTGCGCATATTGGAGACAAGATTTGCTTGATGCGCGTGTCCTGTTTGTCAGAGAGTATGGCGTGTCTCGGATACCTATTTAACTAATACAGGCTTTATTTTAATGCGTCTCCTTGTACGTTCAGCCGAGCCATGTCAGATCCTTGCTGAAGCGAGCACGTCTCGCTTAACCTTATCAGAGACGGTCATCTTTGAGCGCGTCGCCCATCTTTGTCTCCTATTTGGGTTTCTTACTAAGTGGATGTAGCATTTCCCCTCTAAGAGTATTCCCAAAGGGTGTCATTTATATTCTCTCAAAGGAAGACTAGATGGAAGCAAAGAAACCATCAAATGGAAAGGCTAGGTTGGCCTGATTAGGGTTCTAGAGAGGATGGACAAATGATATTTGGAGTAGTGTGAAACACACAAGAGCATTCTATCCTAAGGGGATAAATGAGGTAAAGAGGGACTAGGCTAAGGGTTAGGAAGAGACTCCTACTATGCTTCTAATATACATATACATATCCTAAGTTAGTTACTAATGATTATGTTAGTTATCAATTCTCATGCTAAGTGGATTAACACATGTGGGCATGGGTTTACCCCTAGCAATACTAGGACGACTCCCGCCAAGAGCCTGTGGCATAGCCGAACGTTGAGGATTACAAAGTATAGATAGGGCTGTCACCACCTACTGCCTACCTCTTCAATCTGTGGGTCTATGAGATATTCAACGCTACTCTGTATCCTAGCACCATGCTAGCATATTAAGTAATTACCTTAAGAGCCTATACACAAACCATACTAAGGCAATGAACTAAATCATCGTTGAAGCAATGTTAATTCATAGCGTAAGTGATTCATGTTAACATAATCATGTCATAGCTAATTAGACTATAGTGGAAGTTTGTATGGTTTATGATGATATAATGAGAATGGTATAGCATAATCATAAATACTACTCCTACCACATACATGGAATCCACAATCAAACAAGAAACACTTCATCCAAGTATATGAACAATACAAGACTAAAGATAACATTTTTATTAAGATCAAAGTCACAAATACAAATTGAAATATAAGAGCCATACCTTTCCCAATTAGGAATTGGGAAGAGACTCCTTATACTCCTCTCCTACATGGACTATGTACTAGAGACTCTCCTCTCTATAGTCTATACTCCTCTAAAGCTATGGAGAGTAGTGGATACAATGGATGAATACTCAAGTGGTGTGTGGTGAAGTGAGGGGTGAGGGGTCCTATTTATAGCCTGGAGAAGGTTCGGTTCATGCCACCAAAAGTGCGTGAATCAGTCAACCATAAGTTCTTCAAGCTGAGAGAAGCCAACTTGTGGTATTTGGCCGGGTTTGGCGCCACTCCCTAGTCGGCTGTCTAGGGAGGTTGGCGGACCGGGTCTCAGCCCTGTTGGGGCTGTGCTTCCTCCAGGTCTCTGCCAGGTGGGTCCTATCCCATTATATGGGTGCTACACAATTGTATGGCCTTGGATACTTCCATTTGTGGGCCATTTGATCGATATGGTACCACATGTTATTGCTTGATTGGCTAGAATGATATTTTATAGCATCCACCCCCTTGTTTCACTTCAATTTTGCATAAAATGACTGCATGCACTACTTTCTCCAAGGAAAAGTGGAAATAGGTTAAATAGAAGGGTGATGTGTGCAAGAAATGATATTTCCTTCACATAATTGAGTTATATTGACAGGTGAAATTGGTATATAACAGCGGTCAACAAACTCCCCTAAACTTCTCCTTTGTTCGTCTCGAGCAAAGTCAAGACTTTAGGTTGATGATCAGGAGTTGCTACTATGTTTTATTTTTCAAAAGTATCATGTGCAAAACAAAATACTCTACCTAGTATTGCAAAAATTGGCATGGTACTTCACCCATCTTAAGTTATTATGGGGCTTATGCCATCTCCTATTCATGGGTGGTTGAAAGATAGATCAGCAAATGGAGCACACATACCCTAGAAATCAAGTTCCACTCAAATTCCAGAGAGTGCAAGTTAGATTTTAAGTATCTCAATTTGATTCTCTCGGTCTCTCATTTATGTGTAGTGGAAATATATCCTCACCAAGGCATTGTGCCCAAATTCGTCTACTTCTACATAAGGCTTGTATGTGGAGCTTGGTAGGGAATATTGTACACATATTTGCAACACATAACATTGCTAAGTCAAAAGAGCAAGCCTTAGGAGAAATCAATTCAAAACAATTTGATTCCACACTCGTGCATGTGTGATGGAATGAAGTGGATGTGGATATTTGAGATGACTCCTTTTTGAGTGGACTCTCTTGTTTTGCCGGGGTGAAACATGGCTACTTTTCTCTTCTTTTTCTTCTCATGCTTATGGTGTAAGCATGCATTTTCTCTTTTTTTTTTTCTTGTAGCCATGTCTTCTAGTTCATTTTTATGCAGTAATTTTCGGAGAGAGTACTAAGCATGAATGATATGGAGTTTCTCTTTTTATTGTGGAATGGTGGTATGGTGGAATTTTGCTTACTTCTAATGTAGAAGTATAGCATGTGCAAGTGAAGTCTTGAATTCAAAAAGTAATGAATGAAATCTCACATAGGTCTATACTAGTTTTGCAAAGCTCAATGTGAAGACAAATAGCATATGCATAAGGTCTATCAATGTGATGTATCATATGGCTTTGGTAGTATTTCCAATGAAATGATGGTAACTTAATTCATTTTAGAATTTCTTCGGAAATCTAAGTTTCACTTTCAAACTAGGAATAGCAGCCCTATCACTATATCATATCTCACAACAACATAGAATGGATTAAGCTTTGGTTACCCACAATTTCCAAATCAAGGCAAAAAGCAATTTTAGCCAATGAGAGCAATATGTTGGAGAGTACTAAATTGTAAACTAGGGACATAGAAAATTAAAATAGAGCAACTATTCATCATTTGGTCTATGTGAATCCCAAGTCATTCCTGCCGCACATCATTTATTTTATTTAAAAACAAATCTATACTACTTATTATTTATTATTATTTTTATATGCAAGGTAGATGATGGGTGAATGGAAAATAAATATGCAAGGGGTTGATATGTTTTACCTCAAGCGGGGCTCCTCACCCAAGCTTTTTCTTCACTCACCTCTGTGATGAGGGTTGAACCCTTGACGGAAGTATGCCGCGAGATTGGCTTGTTGTTGTTGCAGCGTGGAGTTGAAGTTGGTGAATTGAGCGTCCATGTGTTGTTGCCAATCTTGGGTACCTTCAACATGCCCTTGGAGAGTGTTGTAGATGTCACCCGTTCTCACTTCAAGCGCTCCCATACGTCAAGTAAGATCCGTCATTCCTTGGCTATAGTCATGATGACTTATAGCCAAAGAGTAACAACATCTTCTCATGGAAATTAGAGGCAAGCAGCTAGATCTTGAAGTGGATAGGGGTGGCTCCCATGTGGCACTTGGCCATCCATGCCAAGATGGACCTTCAGTCTCATATGATGGAGGTTTAGTCCATCCGGGTGCATCACCCATTGGGTTCTCTTCCTCTTCGTACTCATGGACCGTGGAGGTCGCCAGAGGCATGGCTGCTCTCCTTGTACGGCTGCTGGTTACCCTGACAGAGATATTACTCCTTCGTGCTTCATCGATGGGAAGAAGGTCAATGGTTAGCCTCCGACATCTGTACAAGTGATAATCTAGGTTAGGTAACCGAATTTCATTGACAAAGCCGGAATAAAAAATAACAAAGAGCCATCTTGATCATGCTTTAGGGTATGTCCTTGCACTAAATAATCCTCATCAATTAATTCTCTTTCATAATCAATATACTCAAATGAAGAATATTCTAGTGCTCTTACCTAGTAGGAATACGAGTAATCATTGAAGTGCATTCAATTGGCCCTGTTGATGGAATGTAATCCAACCATTGTGTCATCATGGCAATAACTGGAGCAACTTTTATCTTTCTAATCATGGAAAATAAAATGTTCAGCTCATCATCACACACTACCCTTACGTCTCCTCTAGGGAGCATAGTCATCGCCACCCATCTATGCATGAAGCGTAAAAGGGTTGTGTAAGTGGCTATTCCTAGGTGAACTACATCTGCCCTTACAAGTTAAATCTTGCCAAAAACTAAGTTTATTAAAATTAGGCAAAGTGTCTAAATCTAGCACATCGTCTATGGAAGCCTTGGATTTCACTTAATTCTTTCCATAGGATGTAGTATTCTTTTTGAAAGAATCTAAAAGTAATAACATCAAATCCTATTTTGAGTGTGCAAAGGAATTGTATGGAGAGAAGGTGTGACCCTCTCTCCTCTATGTGAGGAAAGTTTTCCCATCCTAGTGCACGCCAAATGGAAATGAATTCAGAATCCATACCTATTTTGGAGATCAAATCCAGATCATAAGCTTTCGTATGAGAAAACTCACGATCTTGTAGGATCTTGCGAGCTTGATCTTCAACTTCACTTTGTACGTCGAGGTCGTCATCGTGAAGAAGTTGATGAGGGTTGCTCCTCTCACCCATGGGAGTGTCTTCACCTACACTCCTCCTCCGTGAACATGGTGTAGCAACGGAAGAGGGGTGTGCACTTGAGTCTCCACCATGGCTCGAGCTTGCAGCCTCCTTCCTCTTTCCGAACAACCTCTTCATCCATTTCATGGCCACAACAAACAAGAGCACAATAAGGCAAAAACTCGAAAGAGGTGATGTTAGCAAAAGCAGAACCCCCGACAAATTTTCCCTTGAAGAACTTGAGAGCAAATTGCAAATGCAAGCAATAGCAAATCTTTTTGAGTTAGGAATTGATCAAGAACACTTCAATGAAGAGCAAGAAAAACAATGTGAGCAAGAGTGACTTTGGGGAGGTATGAAATGAGGTGAAGTGTGAGAAGTGCCGCTCACGACCACCATTTATAGTGTGCACTTCCCAATGGTCACTAGGGTACCAAATGTAGCCGTTGAAGGAGAGAGAGCCAAAATGGCTCCTTCCCCGAGTCGACCGAACAGGGGGTCGGCCGCACTGACAAGTGGGCCCCCCTATTCTCTCTTTTGGCAAGTGGCTCCCCAACGACTATGGGATTAGCACGTTGGCGAATTACCACTTTTGGAACTCAGAATAATTGTTTTCTGAATAAAAACTCCTTTTTCAAAACCCAACAATTTTTCTTTCTGTGAAAAATAAAGAAATAAAAATGATAGTTGAGAATAGAAGATTCTCAACTTGCTAAGAAAAACCAAATATGCAGTGGGGAAAAATCAAACTAAATGGGGGAAAACCAAATAAAGAGAAACCAAACAAAGAAAATAATAACTACCAATTTAACCTTTTGGCTAGGTCTCACCACCGTCCAATGAGATGGACATTCGTCCTTCATGTCTTGACATCCGGGCCCAGAGGGATGGGCTCTGACGGCTTGTTTTACTTCTTCCGCCATACCTTCTTCAACGGCTTGGTGTACTTGGGCCTTTGGGGAGGCCCGAACTGCTCTTCTTGGGGTGTCGGCGTGGACGATAAGACTGGTTTTCGTATAGATCAAATTCCTCGTGAATGCAATGAGCGGATCCACCTTTGGAGGTGTAATTTTGACCTCTTGGATGTGCTTAACATTCGGCCCATACTTGATACGGATCATAGATCATTGCTCCAACTTTAGCCGAAAGTTAAACTTCTCTGCCTTGCCTTTGATATGGAAGTGGATTTCTCCAGCTCCCACATTTGTGCAAGCCTTTGCGGTGCTAAGGAATGGTCGCCTAAGAATGAGCGGTGTATCCTTCTTGACCTCCATGTCGAGCACCACAAAATCCACGGGTATAAAGCAATTCCAGATTTTCATCGGATCATCTTCAATGATACCTGCCGGATAACGAATTGAAGAATCAGCCAGTTGGAAATGCATTGGAGTTGGTGTAAGATCTTTGATGTTTAGCTGGTCGAAAACCAACTTGGGAATCACACTCACACTTGCTCCAAGGTCACAAAGGGCCTTGTCAAAGTGGTGGGCCCCAATTGATCATGATATTGTAGGACACCCAGGGTCCTTCTTCTTTTCTGGAAGCCTATTGAGGATGGTTGCGCTGCAGTCTTCCGAAAGCTTGACAACCTCAGTGGTGGGCAATGGCCACTTGTTATTCAATATGTCCTTGAGATAGCGAGCATAAGTGGGTACTTGCATCGCGTCAATCAAGGGCACATTGATGTCGATTTTTTGGATGATCTCAACAAAGCTGTTGATTTGCTCATCCACTGTTGGCTTCCTTTGCCTGTGAGGGAATGGCAATAAGTTGGGGTCTTCAAAGTGCTTGGCCATTCTCTCACTAAGTGGTTCACTTATGCTAACTGGGACATCCTTCTTCTCCTTTGTAGTTGTCCTCTTAACTTGTGTGGGATACGGTGGGTCATGAGTGGTCTTGCCACCTGTTGTCTCCATTGGAGGAACACTTGCAGTCAGTTGAGTCAATTTAGTTTCCAACATCTTGTTGAAACACAATTGATTCTTGACGGTTGAGGATAATCCTTAAATCTTGGCATTTATGCTCTCTAGGGTCTTGTCATTACCCGACAGCTTCTTGGATATAGCATCATTGATCTTTAGCTGGCTAATGGCAAGTTCTCTCAAGTTGGGTTGATTTCGTTATAGCCATTGTTGTTCTACCCTCCTTGAAAGAACTGGGGTGGTTGGCCACACCCTTGACCTCCTGGATGATAGCCATTGTTGTTTCCATTGTTGTCTACGTATAATGCATCCCCATGGGTTTCTGGATAGTCATTGCCCAAATGGCCCATGTTACCACAGACTTCACATGTGATGTGAGAGTCTAGGGCATAGGCATTGCCACAGACCTCACTATTGCCTTGTCCATCAATATTTTTCATAAGGAGGTCCAATTTGGTAGCGATCATGTCCACCTCCTTCAAGGTGTGCATGCCTTGCTGGCAGGTATGGAGACGCTCATCGCTCCAACCCATGTTTGATAGCATCTTCTCAATCAAATTGTTTGGCTTTAGGCATCGTCAATGAGAAGAAGGTACCTCCAGCAGCGGCATCAACATGGTCACAAGCAGAAGGGATCAACCCATTGTAAAAGTTTTGGATGATGAGCTAGTCATCCATCCCATGGTTGGGACATGCTAGGATGTACTACTGAAGCCTTTCCCAATCCTCGGGAACAGATTCATTGGCATCTTGCTGGAAGCCAAAAATTCTTCCACGTAGGGCATTGGTCTTGCCCAACAGGAAAAACTTTGCGAGGAATGCCTTAAAACACTTCTACCAAGTATCTACAATACTTCGATTCGTATAAAACCACTGTTCAGCTCTCCCAAGAAGAGAGAACAGAAACAACCTAAGACGAACATCATCAAGTGATACATCCTTAATCTTAAAAGTGCTGCAAATCTCAGGGAACTGTTGCAGGTGTGCATTTGCATCCTCGTTAGCCTTCCCACAAAATGGGTTGGTTTGCACCATAGTGATAAGGCCAGTCTTGATTTCGAAGTTTACGTCTCCCGTGTTAACAGTGGGCCCAACATGCACATTGTTTGAAAACTCACGAAGGGTCTTGTGCGCCATTGGAATTTTGGTTGTTTGTGCAGTTGTGCTACCTTGCTATGCCGCTCGAAGCTTCTAAGGTTTAACAACACGAGGTCGATCTCTCAGAAGGGATTCAGGATCTTTAACAAAGTTTTCCACAAGCGGAAACCAGACATACACTACCCTGTTTTCACAAAAAATATGAAATCAAAGAAGGGTTATCCTACTAAAATCTACCAGGCGCTAGAAATGCTTGTTGACGGTTCCTACGCACTACTAACAATTTATCCCTAGCAGTGGTGCCAGAAATGCTTTTTAATAGATTTTAGATTATACATGTAAATGCGCAAGCGCACGATAACTATCGATATAGCATTTCCCCTCTAAGAGTATTCCCAAAGGGTGTCATTTATATTCTCCCAAAGGAAGGCTAGATGGAAGCAAAACAATCATCAAATGTAAAGGCTAGGTTAGCATAGGTAGTGTTCTATCAAGGATGGATAAATGATATTTGGAGTAGTGTGACACACACAAGAGCATTCTATCCTATGAAGATAAATGAGCTAAAGAGGGGCTAGGCTAAGGGTTAGGTAGAGACTCCTACTATGCTTCTAATGTACATATACATAGACTAAGTTAGTTACTAATGATTATGTCAATTATGAATTCTCATGCTAAGTAGATTAAAACATCGAGCATGAGTTTACCCCAAGCAATACTAGGACGACTCCCGCCAAGAGCCTGTGGCACAGCCAAACGTGGAGGATTGCAAAGGACAGATAGGGCTGTCACCACCTACTGCCTACCTCTTCAATCCGTAGGTCTACGAGATATTCAATGCTACTCTCTATCCTAGCACCATGCTAGCATATTAAGTAATTACCTTAAGAGACTAGGCACAAGCCTTCCTAAGGCAGTGAACTAAATCATCGTTGAACAAATGTTAATTAATATCATAAGTGATTCATGTTAACATAATCATATCATAGCTAATTAGACTATAGTGAGAGTTTGTAGTGTTTATGATGATATTATGAGAATGTTATAGCATAATCATAAATACTACTCCTACCACATACATGGAATCCACAAGCAAACAAGAAATGCTTCATCCAAGTATACGAACAATAGAAGACTAAAGATAACATCTTTATTAAGAGCAAAGTCACAAATACAATTAGGAATATGAGAGTCATACCTTTCCCAATTAGGAATTGGGAAGAGAGTCCTTCTATTCGTCTCCTACTTGGACTGTGGACTAGAGGCTCTCTTCCCTACAGTCTAAACTACCCTAAACCTTTGGAGAGTAGTGGATGGATACAATGGACGAATACTCAAGTGGTGTGTGTTGAAGTGAGGGGTGAGGGGTCCTATTTATAGCTTGGATAAGGGTCGGTTCCCGCCACCAAAAGCACGCGAATCAGTCACCCATGACTTCTTCAAGCCGGGAGGAGCCAACACATGGCATTTGTCCGGGTTTGGCGCCACTCCCTAGTCGACCGACTAGGGAGGTCGACCGACATGGTCTCAGCCCCGTTGGGGTTGTGCTTCCTCCAGATCTCTGCCAGGTGTGTCCTATCCCCTTATATGGGTGCTACACTATTGGATGGCCGAAGATACTTCTGTTTGTGGGCCATTTGATCCATGTGGTGCCACATAATGTCACTTGATTGGCTGGAATGATATTTTTTAGGATCCATCCCCTTGTTTCACTTCAATTCTGCATAAAATGCTTGCATGCACTACTTTCTCCAACGACAAGTGCAAATAGGTTAAATAGAAAGGTGATGTGTGCAATAAATAATATTTCCTTCACATAGTTGAGTTATATTGATGGGTGAAATTGGTATATAATAGCCATCAACATAAGGCCCGTCTCCTTTATTTACGAAATCTGAGACGCTCTTTGTGAAAGCACGTCGTGGCTTTTTTACCGGCAGGGTCACTGCAGCACTAACAGGAGGCACACCCTGGCAGACGCTCGTCTTCTATTAGGTGCCTCCACCTCTGTTTATCATAGTTGTCGGCTGCCTCCTGGAGCTAGCCAGGATTTGGCAGCCGCATTGCCAGGGTTAGCAACATACACATACAGAAACATATAGCCAAATGGATATCACACACATTGATTATTAAAATATTAGCAAAGTGTCAATTGTGGTTACCAAGTAACTATTTACACAAAGAATGCCCCCTGTTCATCCTGCTTATATACCAAGTAACTATTACACAAAGAATGCCCCCTGTTCATCTTGCTTAACAAGTAACTAATTACACAAAGAATAATTGTCATCTAATCCTATAGAATCAAATTAAATTATCCCTTTTGATTCACGATTTCCGAAATGTTGAACCTGCATAGCTTGTCTATAATGTGCTCGAGGGTACAACCTTTAGCATTCCTGAAGGCTGGTCCATAGTTCTGCCACAAGATAAAATGAGATTTAGCAAAAGATTAGTAATAAAGTAAAATAAATGCACTTACACATACATTGCAATTCGGCTACTCTCCAAATAAAACCATGTTTAAGAAGACATGGAAGCCGCACGTGTTGCCTGGAGCTTGTTGCGGGACGTCGAATGCAGTATAATGTTTAAGCTGTCAGCGTTTTCCTTTTACTTGTCCTCCAAGCACCTTACACACGTACGTGTTAAAATCCCTAAACCAAAAGATTCACAATTAATGTAAAATTATCGTGCAATGATGAAACAGTAAGAAACTAAAGTGAAGAAGGAACTTACTTGTCAATAATGGAAGTGATATCATCCCAATTATGGGTACTTTGCTTGCAAGTTTTTTCATCTCTCGACCTTGAGGAGTCACAATACCAGATGTGGTCGTACTTTGTAGAAATTTCTAGGGTTACCCAATGGTTACCCGGGTTGAACGGTACAACTAGGAGCTCCTTATCACTGTAGTGTTTCATTGCCTTAAAAAAAGCAACATCTTTTCGACCGCTCAACATTTGAAGATTACTTCTCACTGGTATTTGCTGGTCAAGATATGCATAAGACGTGTTTCCCGTTTTATGAAAAGAAAGTTGTTGTTGTTGCCTACACGAAAAAAAGCCAAATTAGTTAAACACATATAACACTTATATGGAGTATATATATATAGAAGAACGTAATTTGTGAGGAGTTACAATTAGAAGCAGCTTAATAGAGGGACATCCAACACGTCGAGGTTGAAAAAGTTGTAGAGATCCAAACGTCGGTGCCTAAAGATCATCATGTGGTTGTCCACCCCCAGCTGTTGTAGAAGTTAAGCTACTCCTACGCTCCTTGTCGTTACTTAAGAACACGTTAGGGAATTGTATTCCTGCTCCGTCTAGTATAGGCTTCAGGTCTCCTAGGAGCTCCCTTCTCAGCTATCTCCTCCACGTCAACCTGTGGTGTTGAGGTCGTTTTCCACTTCCAATACATAGTTTTATGTTCTTAAAAACCATCCTTCTAGGTCTACTTTCTGTAAACACCACGAACATGGACTCGTTGCTCCTTGGTTTGCAGGGCCTTGCTAAGGGCATCATTTTCCGTCTCACCATTTGAGTCTTCACTTGCCAGGCTCAAGGCCCTTTGAGCAACATCAAAGATGCTTTGGTTGTAGAAGGTGACCTGGCCTGACTCACTCTGCATAGAACAAGCACAAATAAATGGTCTCACCCATCCACAGAAACTATCATATCAATTCTCAAGACCTAGCTGGGCCAATTTTCATCCTCTTCTTACCAACTCCTTTTTTTTCGGCATAAGCAGGGTTGCCGAGGTGGTGGTCAAGCTCATTCTGCGATTGGAGCCACTTCATATATTCACTGTTCTTCGTAAAGTCTTGTGTTTTGCACTTTTCAACAAATCTCATCCAGTCATGTTCTGACAAATGTTTATACTTATCAAAAGAGATTTCCAAGTTCCTCCAAAAGTTGCAAGCTTATATTTGTAGGTCCTCCAAGCATGAGATTTCATCTTCTTATCTAGCTTCTTCCCCTTTTGCTTCTTCTGTTCTGAATATTGAATGTAGACTTGAATAGAGTTTTCAAAGAGTTCATCCTTTTCATTTTGGGTCAACTCATTGAATCCCTATAGGTTTAGCCACACCCTTTCCTGGGCAGCTAGACCACAAACTGTGGACAGTCTCAAACTCACTTTCTTCTCCGGGGTTAAGCCTTCATCATTGACCTCATCAATACTCATAACGTTTGTCGGCCACATCGTTTGCGACCTTTTATTTCTTTTACCAGAAGCAGGTTTTGAATGTGATCCAACTGATGCGTCCTCTTCATGAGTTTGTTGCTGACTCTGTTGGTCAGGCTACTCCTGCTGAGTCTGCTGCTGATCCTGTAGCTATTGAGGAGTCTGCTGTTGAGCCTCCTCTTTAATATGCTACTGATGCTCTGACTAAGACACCTTCAAATTCAATAAAATTGACTGAAATTATATAAAACAGTATCAAATTTTAGTCACATTCGCACAAACATTTACATAAGGGAGCAAATTCTCTCAAGGCATTTGTACCTTAATAAGAAAAAGATTTATGTGCCAAGTGTAAGGACAATCCAAAGAAATCTGACACAACGAAACAATCATTAAATAATAGACTGTCAGAAATATTTTGAACAACAAAGCAATGTTCTGCCCTCATATTAAATACACATTCCACAGGTAAAGACAATAGCTCTGGAAAAAGTCTATCACACAAGTTACAAGTAAAGATAATAGCTCCGAAAAAACACATCTCGAGACCTTCTATTTTTAAAATGATAGGTACTAGCCAAAGCATAATACTCTAAGCGTAGTACTCCGGAAATATAGTAAACATTGACCGGTTAACATGTCAACACACTAAACATTGAACCACCAAAGAGTATCAAGCGTGGACCATTTCAACTCCAACCAATGCGTGACAAACCTTACTAACAGCACCCAATACATAAAAACTTACTACGATGTGGTTGGGGTCGAGGCGGAGTCGAGGTCGACAGCGGCACCACGACAATGAGAGGGCAATGTCGAGGCAATGACAAGCTCCACGGAAGGGGACAACACGATGGCGTGCTCCCGATACGAGGTGGCAGCAGCGCCGACTTGGCGGTTTCTAGCGAGAAAAGTGATCAGCGCAAGAGCTAAAGTGTCAAAATTTTTTGCTAAGTGTTGAGAAGAGAGAGCACGCGAGACCTAAAAACTTCCTTAGGGCAATAATCAGAGATGTTCCTTAGAAGAGATCGTCTCGCATTTTAGATAGATCGGAGACGAGCCTCAGTTGGGTGTGTCTCTCTTTTGCTCCAGCAAAAAGAGCAATTGGGTCCCACAGGTATGTGGTCCCACATAAGAAGAGCGCTTGGTCCGAGCCCATCTCTTTTCTCTTGATATACTAGACGATATTGTCGAGCGCGTCTCCCTTTTCTACATCGGAAGCCACAGCGGTTCCACACAAGGAGCAAGGCCCACATCAAGCCACAAAATTAATTGCGCGTCCGTTGCAATGAAGCCATTCGCGCGCAGAATTTGAAGAGCTCTGACCTCATTATCTTCTCCACACCATTATATAGTGACTTGGTCTATGACATGTGAGATCGTGCCACGTGGGCCTCACATGGCAACAGGCATTTTACACAGATCGAAGAAGAGCCTCATATGGGCGCGTCTCCCTTTTGCTCCAACAAAAAGAACAATTGGGTGCCACAGGTATGTGCGCCCACATCAGAGATGCGCTTGGTTCGAGCCCGTCTCTTTTCTCTTGATATACAAGACAATCTTGTTTCAGGTACGTCTCACTTTTCTACATCAGAAACCACAATGGTTCCACACAGGGAGTGGGGACACTGTTGACGTTTCTTACGTACAGAAACTATCAGTGTAGTATTTCCCCTAAAAAGAGTATTCCAAGGGTTTCATTTACTTTATCCCAAAGGGAGGCTAGGTGGAACTCTAGCAATCATCAAATGAAAGGGTAGATTGGTCAAGGTAAGGTTCTACTGAGGATGGATAATAGATAGGTGGAGGTAGTGTGAAACAGACAAGAGCATTCTATTCTAAGGGGGGCAAATGGGTCTAAGGGAGATTAGACTAAGAGTTAGAGATTTGCTCTACAATGTCTCTAATAAACATGTACATAGCCTAGGTTAGACACTAATGAGCATGTCAATTGTGAATCCTTATGCTAATCTGTTCAACACATCGGGCATAGGCTTACCCCTAGCAATACTAGGGAGACTCCCGCTAAGAGCCTATGGCATAACCAAACGTGGAGGATTACAAATGACAGATAGGGCTGTCACCACCTATTATCTACCTCTTGTGGGGACCCAGGTTCCCGACATTACAGGAATCACATTGGGTGGTGTCGTGCAATGCGACACCCAACAGCACACACGAAAAGACATAGTAAAAATGCAAAGTTTTCATTTTATAATAATATATTGTTTACAACATAGTGTACAACAGCGGTACACACGTAGCGGAAACTACATTACTCACACTTTCATCTATCTAGGCAAAAGAGAAGTCGTCCATGCCCGCGAATGCTTCTCACTAGCAACACGAAGACCATAAGGCAACGGCGTGTGTCACGTGAGAGATACATCTCGACAACTTGTGGTCTCACGGACAACCTATAACAGCAACAATATAACAAAACCTACAAAACCACATATAAAGCAATCATGAGCATGAAGCCTCAACAAGACTTAACCATCTCACCTAAACATGGAACTCTACATGCTGGAGACTTCTAATATAGGAAAGTTGAATTTGCGTAAAGGACTCGCCTATTAGTAAATCCTTAGCACAGTTTTAAGGTAGCAAATGACATTCCCTAAGCATGGCACATCACGAACCCCACAATCAGGCAAGAAACGTTTTGTCCCCGATATTACATGCCCAAAGCTTCATAAGCTTTATTCAAGTTAAATATTTAGCAAATGTAAACTTAATTGTGATATTTCTAATCCATACAAGTTGCAATACAATAATAATCATGGCCGCAAATTCATAATATTCCAACTACTCTTTATTACTACATCACGACTTAGTAAACAAGTATGCTTAATCCATAAATGCGAGCGATGGTGATTTGAATCAATAACACCCGGATAGCACGACACATACACCCACACTCGGAGCTACGAAGGCATGCTCCACTGATGTTGTATGCAGCAACCTTTCACTCGACAACAACACGTTGAACCAGTCCCACCGCTACGAGCAGGAGGCCCCCACACAGAGTGTGACTGTGCCCGCTGGTAGGTTTACACCTTGCTGCTCTGAACCCACACCTATAAGGTGGTGCGTTATGCCTCGACGCTAAGGTGGACAAGTTACTTCTGTTTCCTGGGTCCCATATACCGAGTATGCCTCCGGTAGAGTTCAAAATTGCCCAACAGGGCCACACACGACGCGGTCCTCAATCGACATAGGCAGGGCTATGCTCCCGAGACAATGTCCCACTGCACCCTAACCGCTGCCTGGTCTCATATTCAGTTTCAAAAATCATTCTCTATAATAACCAATCCCTGTGGTGAACTCGCTATCTTGCGAATGGATTCCAACCACTCGACTTCTACCAGATTCCCTACAACATTAGCATGGAAATTCTACATGTTGAGCTATAAACCTACCCATACACTCCATGGGATTGTGGGTCATGCATGAGAAGTGTCAATCACAAATAGACCTAATGCACAATTCATATACTAGTCATCATCGTGATAAAAGCAAAACTTTAGAAATGACTTAAATGCAAACCAGGGCTTGCCTTAGGTTGCGACTCAATTAAATGTCAAGGTTGGATGCTTGGTCCTTCTCCGGAGATTCTGAAGGGACAGCACCATGGTGGAATGCTTTACCTCCAAGTTGAACTCCTCATCGATCTCGATCACTATATGAGATGCACATATGATGTATATGAATGATATTGAAACTATATGCATAAGCTTCTAAACATGGATTAAGTAAGTAAATGATGTCAAATGTATTTGGAACTTTTATGGTGAACACCAGGTACTATGAGGAAGATCTGGAAAGAAGATTGAAGATAATCAAGCAACTTTGTTTTCTCTAAAATTACAATTAGTAAAGAGCTTATCATAATTTTGGTACTAAATTTGTAGCTTTAACATAGGTAACAGTGGATGATCTTCGTAGAGGAGGTCTTACTGGTTCTATGTAATTTTGTTTGACAATTTTTTGAGCTTCCTAAATGGAGGAATTTTTTTACAAGTGTGTGATAAAATCTGGAAATGTTTCTGTACCTTTCTAAATTTACAATGAAATTTGAATATTGGAACACTGTTTGGTATTGTAAATGAACTCCAATGAACTTGAACTTTTTACTGGAGCTCAAGGACATTCGGTAGAGTGTCTAATAAAAATTGGTAATTTTCCAGTTGGCAGCACAGGAGTAATTAATTTCCCAAGCAGTTAGTTCAATGGAATTATTTATGAAAATTATAGGATTTTCATGTCAAAAAAATTGCAACACTGCAAAATTGGGATCCATGTGAGTCTACCATAATCTACTTGGAGTTATTTGAGCAGTTCTACTAGGATTAATTGAATTTTGAAATTGGAATCTGAATCTGGAAAAATGTTTTTGTTAATTATCCACAACAGAGATAAAAATGGGATCTGGAAAAGTTGTACAGGTCCAATGGTCATGAAACTTTTTCTGGGTATCAAGAAGACCTAAGTGGAGATTCTGGCAATGTTAAGATTTTTCCAGTGGAAGGTTCAGCTGTGACAATTCCTTAGGTGTTTGGAGGAAATGAATTATACATAAGTTAATTTGAGCTTTCATGACAAACTACTCGTACAACTAGAAACTAGAGGTCAAGGGTGTTCCAACAAAATTTGTTTCTGGATTTCTGGAGCAATCTACAGAGAGTTATAGAATTTAGAACTTCCATTGAAATCTTGAATTATTTGCCCATTAGAAAATTTGAATAATCAGCGCGGGCCCACTACTTTAAACTGGACCATTGAGGATCGAGCCACACGTGGCCATAGGGTTAATTCTGCACAGCCACAGGTGATCCAGTGCCACAAAAAATTAATGGTGTGGAAATGGCCACCGACAGTGGGGCCCGCTACCCCTTCGTCTACCTCTCGACCAGGGCGAAGCCCACGGCTGCGCACCTCGCCGCCTGGGAGTAGAAAAGGACGCCATGCACGGTGGTAGGGTTGGTGCCCGCGGGAACTGGCCGGAAATACCCGCTGGCGGCGGCGGCTAGGGTTCCGGCAATGTCGGAACCGCCGACCCGTAGCTTACACAGCACAAAACTTGTTTGGGAAGCTTCTGGGTATCATGGGGAAGATGATGGTGGAGAGAAAAACTGGTGGAACGAACTGCACCCATGAATTTGACGGCGAACAGAAGAATTTTCAATAACGGAGAGGAAAACTCGTTGTCTGGCCTGCTCCCTCGACAAATCTTCTTGCCGTTTGTTTGAGAGGGTGCGCAAGGAGGTTGGTAAGACAATATATGACTGGATTTAAATTTATTTTCTTATAGAAACATAATTGAATGGACAACGACCTAGACCCGAAGCTATGTTAATGGAGTCGGGAAAACTGGGAATACTTGCGTTACGGCCCACTATTCAACCTGAAACTTTGTGAACACATGTAGCTCGGGTAGGTGGACCTTTCTGCAGTTTGCAATGAAGCATGACACGGCCTAGAACGTCGGCTCTGTGGTGAGCAGAGGGCGACCTTCACATTCACCTCCGAGCGGCAGCCACTGGCCTTCGAAATCTGGCGCATATAGGCATGGAGCCAATGAAACAACGGGATGGAAAGGTAGAGCAGAAGCTTGCACTTCTTTTTTGGTTCTTGGAGCTCGGCGAGACAGGCCTTCGTTTGGCCAGCAACATCGAGCGACGGCGAGACGGCAAGGTGTGCAGTGGCGGGAGAAAAGAACAGAGAAAAGCTTGGGTTCCTTTGCACTTCGGTTGGAGGAGTCAAGATAGAGATGGGGAGAGCACCTAGACCATGCAAGGTCCTTGCCACCCAGATGCTTCATGATATGGAGAGCAGCGGCGCCGAGCGTCGAACGGCGAGAAGCTAAAAAAGAGTCGGCAGCAGCAAAATGTGAGACTGGCAGGTGGGTCCCACAGCCGCCCCTCGTTATCCCTCTCTGGTCTTTGAATTCTCTCAGCAGCAAATGTCCAAAAACTCAATATTTTTGCGGGGAGGCCAAATAAATTGTGTAGAATATGATTCTGAACTCAAATCATGGGTTTGGCCAAATTTCATTTGAATTCAAATTTGGTTGGAATTCAATGTCCCCATTATATGAAATAGTAAACAATCTTCAAAAATTCTGAAATTTCGCAGAGGTACAATTTTGAATATTTGGAATTTATTAGTGAACTTAGATTTATATTTGGACCCAGTTTGAACAGGAGCTATTGCTTAAATTTTGATTTCCCTCTTCTAAGGTTTGAATTGATTTGATTTCTTCCTCTATAATTTGAATTCTTTTTCTTCTCCTCATTTTTATTCTTCCTAACTGAATTTGATCCTTTGCATTTTAGGGCTTTTACATCCCTCTTCTCCTGAAGGAATCTCGACCTGAGATTATAAAAGAGAGACGAAGGAGGAGAGGTTACCAGATGTAGGATAATAGCAAGTCCGGATAATTTGATCGGAGGTAGTCCTCCCTTTCCCATGTTGCTTGATCAACGGTATGGTTGCTCCACAAGACTTTATAAAAATATAAAGTCCGGTTTCTTGTGGCGCGAGTCTTTTCATCAATGATCCCAATCGCATGTTCCTTGTACTATTTAAGGATGATGAATCACACAATTGGCGTTATGAACGATCAAGTTCTCCACTGCTCAAGATTATTTAGACACTACTCAGGTGTTTTAATGGTGATACATATTCTTGCTGAATGTTACTCCCTCCGTCTCAAAAAGCTTGTCGCTTTGTAGTTCATTTTTGAACTACAAAGCGACAAACTTTTTGGGACGGAGGAAGTATTTATTAATTATGTTTCATGGTGCATCACAAGTTGGATGATGCTGCGCATATGCAATGCATTCCCGGGTAAGATGCATAAAGTATGGTGCATTCACTTCAATGATTTGAGAAAAAATAGTAAAACAACTCAAATATGATGAGATGTATCTCAAGATTCACAAGGCTTAACAATCTTGGTCATGAAAAGTGCTAGACAAGGAATACACCTTGCCTAACTTCAATAAAGGTGTTAAATGTAAGCTAACAAGATAGTAAGGACAGAGAGGACTCCCTCATCTCAACGTAGTGAATTTGGTTCAGTTGAATGAGTAAACTTACCGATGAGGTAGCACTCCATGACACCTTTTAACCACAAGTTATAAACGATATTGTGGTTTAATAACAAAGGGTCATGTTTCTCATCTCGAAGGGTTCTTACTAACAATCTCTATTCGTTAGTGAGCGTTGTTGGGTTGCCTTCTTAAGTGGTAAAAGGAGTAACTCTAAAGAGTACATAACAACCTCCACTTCGGTAGGCAATAAAGAGGATGTTCAATGATGGTCCAACCACTGATGCAACAACTATAAGATATCAAGGTCATATCACACTAAAAGTTGGTCAAACAACCCATCAAAGAAAAGTGGATGGTAAAATGCAGCCATTCTAAATAGGTCATCTAGTACACACAACATATTCATCATGCTCCATGTGCGTACTGTTTTGATGAACATACCATCTAAATTAATACTCTTATCCGACTTTTGCTGCATCAGACTCTAGTGGACATCATGCTAGCCGTTTTCTCAAAACGAGAAAGAGGTTAAAGCTATTATTATTCTCAAAGGTGAGTCAGTCAGGTATTCCGACTTTGGCCACCTAAAAATGAGATACTCCGTTGCCACATTGGTGCTAACATCCTCCAGTACAAAGGAAGTTTGGTAATCAAACACCAAGGTTAAATAGAGGTTACTCCTCCCCACTTAAGTTCCGGTCTAGGATCTCGGAAGCTCCCTTTAAACTTCTATCGGGAAGGTGAAGTGCAACGGTGGTCTCATACCCCTGAGACATACCATCATTTACCAATGGAAAATATGGTGAAATTATCCGTCCTTATTACCTTTTGTGTTAGCGGTAACCAGCCCCCGTTAACATGGTAAATTGTGATTGACAAATCTACTTTGCTGAAGTCTCCCTCTTTCGAAAAGATGGAGTGCACACAACCGTTAGTAAGGAGTAATCAGCCACACAATCTAAATGGCTTTGATCACCTGTTCATACTCTCCCAAAAGAAATTTGGATCACGAAAAGGAAACTATCCATCCTTGTGTCACACTTAAGGAGAAGCAATCCCAAAATCATGGCATAATTATTTCAACAAGCAATTTTAACAATCAGTTAAGGCTTTACAAGAGTATCACCTCCAGAATTTTTTGCTTAACTATGAACTCACATAAAGTTGTACCAACTGTATAATAGTTGAAATTTGAAACGATGATGTTGGTGGGAGCATAATCAACACTTTTGTTGACTATGGAAAAGAAAAGATAACACACGTGCATTCACATGGTTATTGTTTTGCCGGTAAATAACAATGAATCCCTGTTAGGACTGTTGGGAAGTTGGTTGAGGCGTTAATATTTCCGGACCAGCAAATCTGTGTTGACTAACGTGACGGAAATATTCAAGTTAGCTATAGGACTATCAAAGGATTCTTATGAAAAGAAGAGCCTCAAATCTTCCCAATGTGCATGCATATGCAACCTAATACCACTCATGTCGAACATGATGGCATTAGAAAAGATGAGTAAATCTGGTGGATAATTGTGGGTAGCAGAATCTCGGCTTGTGTGGATGCATAAAAGTTTTAACAACCCAGGTCGAGCACTGTCAAAGTCAAAACTAGTGGAACTGGTCACATCACTGGCAGACTGGACCTGTTTCAAAAAAACTTAATTTTGATCATGCTAACAACATTTTCATTCCTTGAGCAAAAAACAAAAGTTGAATTTAACTCGGCATCTTCGCAACGAGTATTCACTCGCCCTAAGATCAATTATGGATAAAAACTTATGAATGTTCAAAGTGGACAGACTTGCTGGAAAAATTTGAGCAGCTCTCAATATGGATGTATCCACTTTGATTCACTTGTTTCATACAATTCCGATTCAAATCTTACAAAACTCAAAACTATGAAGTTGTAGTATAAGTAATGAGATTCCTGGAAATGTATCACCCAACTATTGGTAAGTTGTACAATGCAAGTTATGACCAAAACACTACAAACTACAGAAATATATTTATGTGCTCTGCATTTTGGAACAGTTTCTGTTTCATTGATCATATAACTAGTTTAAATTGGAGAACTGGTCATGGGTTGAAACAGAGGTTGTAGAACGCCACAAGAACTGCTCTCGGCCTAGTGGGTTGGACATTAGAAGTGACACAAGAAATTTAAACCAAGTTGATTTGAATTACAACATTCAAAATTTGGTTTCACTGTCCGGTCTCTGGTCTGCTGTCCAGTCTGGAAAGATTAAAACTTTTTGACCAGTTAGAGTCAAAATCTGGACTGGCGTTAAACTACAAAGTTGTAGTACACTCAAAAACCTTTCCATGATGCATTCATTTCCCTCATAGAATTTCTAGAGTGAAAGTTATGGAAGTTTTAGTCAACTGGTACAAGAAGTTCAAACTAGAGGGTGAATCACAGTTCTGTTACAGCTGACCATCCTGTATAAACTCACGATTGCGGTACTGTTAAATCCAGAAATAAAATTTGAGTTGATACAAGATTTTTAGTTCACGTCCCACCCTTTCTATACTGTACTCGCACACCTCCAGGTGAGCTCTGAAATAAAAGTTATACAGGTTTGAAGTTGACAAAATTTTCTTGGAATTTTGACTGAACCTCCCATGTATATGTAGGTTTCTGTCCACAGTTTATACAGATATAAAAGTTCACAATATGGAGATAATGTCGATTATAACATTGTACAACATCATGTTCACATCCTGTAATTGCAATGGTTCAACCCTCAACATGTGTTATACAGGTTATAGCGCGCAAACTTCAAATTGGGCATGTTAAGGTTCTGGTTCTGATTTGCTAGAACAGACTTAGCGACAAATTGAATACGGCCCTATTAATGCAAGTTTTAGCTCAGGAGTTGAATAATAAGTTGGTAGAGGGCTTTCTAATATTTCCATAAATGTATGGTTTTACCTATGTCAACTTGTACGATTAGGAGATATGACTGTCTAAAATTGACAGATGAGCTGACTGGTTACTGCCATCAATTCTACAGAGTACCAGTTTGAACCTGGAATTAGAATTTGATGTGAGTCGAATCGAAAGTGACTTCGAATTACAAAGTTGTAGTGATGCTTCTACACTTTCCATATACGTATCATAATAAGGCATGATATTTTTCTACCAAGAGTTATGGTAAAACTACAGAGACTGGGTCGATTGGTAAGACATCTGTAGTAGTTTTTGTGGGGTACAGTTTATATAGGTTTAGGAGGCTTTTCTGTACTAGTGATAAAAAGGAACCTTGTAGAGGACTTGATGGCCTTTCCATCCATATACAGTACCTCTATGGTTACTGATATTTAACCAAGGGTTCAACCTGGCAAGTTGAGCAAACTTCTGCCAGAAACAAAGAACCTAGATTCTCTACACAAGCTTTGATTAGAAAGCACTTTGCAATGTCCAAAACACACCAGCAACTGATAGTCAGAGTTTCAAAACATAATGCATCCATTCTGTCATGGGGGGTGCTTGAAGTATCAAATATGATACTGATAGTACTACGTGACCCACAAATTGAAAATCTAACCGGTATATCCGTATACATCTATAGGTGGCTCTAGTATCGTTCACTCGCAAACGTTTGCTACACGGGTCACTACCGTAGTCAGTGTAACTGTAAAAGACACACATTCACAATTCACTCAGTAAGCCATCTTTCAGGCAGGCCACATAGGCAACACGACAGGCATTCACAACAATATATAGTTGAAAGTAAATGCATGCGACTCAGGTGTGAGTCGCCCCCGAGTGATGTCATGTCTCGAGGTACATGGCCATAGTAACACCCACAGTGAAGAGGCTCCCCTACGAACCGACTTATACATGCTAGGGAGAACGTGTTCGCATGCCCCCAGATAACATGAAGACTTCTAGAGAACAACAATCGGGTTATACTCCACCCTACGGGGGCTCCTACTATTGCTTGAAGCACGCAGAGGTACCGCGGTTCATATGTTCTCAGAGACATAGAGAGTTTTTGGGACTCATATTGACTTTTCGTGCCAAGCTACGGAAAGAAACACAAACTACCTCTCGTATGGAAGAGCTTACCAAGATTGATCCGCTCTCGATGGCTTACTTTACCTCTTACCTGATGTCGGAGCGTCGTTACAGAATATAATAACACATATGTTAGCTTGTCACCTTAAGTAACTAATGCTATAATAGACCTTATGTGGGCATATAGACTAATCCTCACTCGACTACTTCAGGGTTTTGAAAAATAAACTCTTTACGAGCGTGCTATTCCCAACGTAGCTCTGATACCAAGCTGTGGGGACCTGAGTTCCTGACATTCCAGGAATCAAATTGGATGGTGTCGCGCGATGCGGCACCCAACAGCACATACAAAAAGACATAGTAAAAATACAAAGTTTTCATTTCATAATAAGATATTGTTTACAACATAGTGTTCAACAACAGTACACACAGCGGAAAATACATTACACACACTCTCAACCTATCTACGCAAAAGAGAAGCCGTCCATGCTCGTGAACGTTTCTCACTAGCAACACGAAGATCAGAAGGCAGCAGCGTGGTGTCAAGTGAGAGATACATCTCGACAACTTGAGGTCTCACGGACAACCTATAACAGCAACAATATAACAAAACCTGCAAAACCACATATAAAGCAACCGTGAGCACGAAGGCTCAGCAAGACTTAAACGTCTCACCTAAATATGGAACTCTACATGCTGGAGACTTCTAATATAGGAATGCTGAAATTTCATAAAGGCCTCACATATTAGTAAATCCTTAGTTCAATTTTAAGGTAGCAAATGACATTCCCTGAGCATGGCACATCACAGACTCCACAATCAGACAAGAAACGCTTCATCCCCAATGTTA
The DNA here is from genome assembly GCA_036927565.1 of Tuctoria greenei. Lineage (NCBI taxonomy): Eukaryota > Viridiplantae > Streptophyta > Magnoliopsida > Poales > Poaceae > Tuctoria > Tuctoria greenei. The sequence goes on from JAYESD010000006.1 coordinate 133,523,660, forward strand.
CATGCTCAAAGCTGCATAAGCTTTATTCAAGTTAAATGCTTAGCAAATGTAAACTTAATTGTGCTATTTCTAATCCATACAACTTGCAATACTATAATAATAATCATGGTAGCAAATTCATAATATTTCAACTACTGTCGGTACCCTAGGAACCGTACACCCCTTGAGATTACAAAGATCTCAAGGGAAAGTCATCTATTCGATTTGAAGACCTTCGGAGGCACACATGTCAGGCATAACCGGACCCGCTTCTCCAACATGGTTAGTCCCAGGGTTGCCATGTGTACTGTCAAACCGGAGCTACCACCCACAAGGGGGAAGCTCTGGGCTGTGTACCGAAATGGCACCCCCGGACCTAACCCCAAACCGAGGGAAGCTCCGAAACTGACACGTGTTAGGTGGCTCTGGAGCTTCCTGTTTCCCACAGTATGCTCCGGAGCTGCCATGTGTCTAACCGTCGGATCTTCAGCCTTTAACCTCCGGAAGACTCCACAATGGCTCTGGATATTCAAAGGGGAATTAAGGGCTTCAAGACCCGATTAAGTGTCACATGATCGGACGACCTTAATTACCAGTAATGGTGCTGTCAAAGCCCATTACCTGGTCATCAAGGGCAATTAAACGTGTTGAATGAGTATCAATACTAGTAACCGCCGGGGCCACGTGTCGGGCCAGGCTAACTTGTAACGGCCTGCCCTTGTACTATAAAAAGGACAGGCCGACGACACACTCGACACGTTCCATAGACGCTCAACACAAGCTCATACAGCTAATACAACACCAACACACCCGTGGAGTAGGGTATTACGCTCAGGCGGCCCGAACCACGTAAATCTTTGTGTCTCCTGTGTCATTCACAATTCACCTTCTTGAATCTCCGCGCGCCCACACCAAACTTCAAACTCCTCTAACACTTTAGTAGTGTCGGGAGATCTGCCGGATCCAAACCACCGACAGTTGGCGTGCCAGGAAGGGGGACCTGAGATTTCGAGAATGGTGAACTCAGCTGCTGGATCATCCAACGGTCATCCTGCTGTTCAAGCTATTAGGGGCAATCCCTCCAATATGCAGCCACCAGCAGGGGCCTAAGCGCCAGTAGGAGTCACACTGCCACCACCGCCACCTCCACCAGCAAATCAAGCTGGACAACGCGATGGTGCACCGGCGTGAGTCACTGCGTCGGGAAATCATGACAACCCAGAACACGCGCTCCATGCAGCACGTGCTCTTCTCCAATGCCCACCACCTCCGGATGCATCCCGGGATGCACTGGAGCAGTGGAGAGCTGATGTGGAACATTTGGTTGCAGCAACAACCGACCGCATCAGCAACCAGGGTCCTCCTCCTTCAGGACGGGCCCCATCGCAGCGACGGACCTTGTCTGGCAGACTTGGTCCGCACGTTTCCAACAACAAGAGACGTGCTGCATCACAGCAAATGACGTCATTGCCCTCCGGGGCACGACGCACCCACACGGTATCAAGGCTTTCAACACATGACCTCCGGGCGGAACTTGATCGCAGATACCGCCAACAAGACGGCCGAGTCCATATTGAGCATGCTCGTGAAAGACAAGAAGCTCAAGACGTTCCTGCACCTGAAGGAGTAGGAGGAGGCTGCTCAGCCCTGGCCATGCATCTGCGTATGGTCAGGTGGCCACAGAAGTTCCGGCCTCACCTGCCGGAGATGTTCGACGGGACCGTCAATCCAGTTGAATTTCTTCAGATTTACTCCGCTGCTCTCTTGGCAGCTGGAGGAAATGAGGCCGTAATGGCCAATTATTTCCCAGTGGCTTTAACTGGGACCGCCAGGTCCTGGTTTATGAGCCTTCCACCCAACTCCATCAACAGTTGGGAGGAGCTGTGCCGGCTGTTCACCGCCAACTTCGGGAGTTCATACACCCAACCAGGCACTGAACTGGACCTTTTTGCAGTCGTGCAAAAAGGGGGAGAATCCCTGCGATCATTCATCCAGAGGTTCTCTCAGGTACGAAACACTATCCCTTCTATCTCTAGCGCCTCTGTCATTGTGGCATTCAGACAGGGTGTACGGGACAAGAAGATGCTGGAGAAACTAGCGATCAAGGAGATCACCAGTGTCACGGAACTCTTCAGTTTGGCCAAGAAATGTGCCAGAGCTGCAGAGGGCCGTGAGATGCACTCCAAACCAACTCCAGAGGATCACAAGAAATCCTCCAAAGGAGAAGCCGCTACCTCCAGGAGTGGCAAAAAGAAGAAGAAGACCAACAGCAAGAAGAAGCCGTCGGCGGGTACATCCAATGTTGCAGTTGCTACAGCTCCGGGTGGCTGGGGGCCACGCCCCGAGAAGCAACCTCGACCGTCTTCTGAAGATGGTGGCAAACCCAAGGTGTGGTGTCCAATTCACTAAACGGGCAGCCATAGTTTCGAAGACTGCCGGGAGATCCAAAACCTTGCCGAGCGCTACAATAAGCGTCGGGAAGAAGCTCCTTTCTGAAAGAGGCAAGGAAAACAAAAAGTCAACGAAGCTCCGGCTGAAGAGGAGTTAGGTTTTCAGGATCCCAAAAAGGTCCTGAAGGCCGTCTACACCTCTGTCGACGACGATTCCGACGTCTCTGACAACGAGCGTCAGAAGACCATGAACACCATCTTTGGTGGATCATGGGACATCACATCCCGCCGCGTCATCAAGACTATGCGTTGGGACATGGCTGCTGTAGCTCCTACAGCCAGGGCAGAACCTCATCGGAAGTGGATGGACACAGCCATCACTTTTGATGCTTCAGACTGCCTTCGAAGCATGGTTGGAGCAGGTCAGCTACCTTTGATGGTATCTCCTACCATCAATAACATCCAGCTCCACCATGTCATGGTAGACGGAGGTTTGGGGCTTAACCTCATAAGCTTCGAAGCTTTTACCAAGCTTCAGCTTCGACCTTTGGATCTCCACCCCTCTCGACCTTTCTCCGGAGTAGGTCCGGGAGCCATTACCCCACTCGGAGCTATTACTCTCCCCGTTACCTTCAGGACACGGGAGAAGTATCTCATTGAGAATTTGGTCTTTGACGTTGCTCAGATCAACTTACCCTTCAATGCCATCTTGGGTAGGCCTGCCTTGTACCAATTCATGGCAGCTGCTCATTATGGCTATCTGGTGTTAAAGATGCCAACACCAGTAGGCGTTCTCCTGATCCGCGGAGATCGTACTGCCGAAGTAACTGCTCTGGAAGAACTCCATGCACTTACCACGGCATAAGAGGAGGACTCCAGGCAGGAGCAAGCTCCAAAACCCCCGAGCATTCGTCAACGAGGCTCGACATCTGCACCTCGTGTGCAGCCAAGCGGCGACACCGACATCCCCGTCAAAGTCGTCCAAATTGGTTCTGATGCTGCTCAGACCACCCGTATATCGGGAGGATTGAATGACCAATAGGAACTCGTGCTCATCGCTTTCCTCCGGGCTAATGTCGACGTGTTTGCTTGGCAACCGTCACAAATGCCTGGGATCCCTAGGGAAGTGATTAAGCACAATCTGAAGATCTACCCTGACGCCCGGCCTGTGCACCTGAAGCCTCGGAAGCAATCTGTAGAGCTACAAAACTTCATTCGACAAGAAGTGAAGAAGTTGCTCGAAGTCGGATTCATCCGAGAAGTCTTCCATCCAAAATGCCTGGCAAACCCAGTCATTGTGCCCAAGGCCGGCGGGAAGCTTCGGATGTGTATCGACTACACAACACTAAATAATCAAGCATGATCATCATGAGCTTGACTTGGTAAACCAAGCACTCTTGGGAAAGCACAATGACTTGGTTCAAAAACACAAAGTGCTTAAACTTGCTTATGAAGCAATTTAACTAAAAATGAAAAACATGAAAAAGGAAACCCTTGATGGCAAAGTATCAACTACTTCACATGCCACTAATATTTTGGATAAGTCTTTGCCTTTCAAAGCAAGCCTTAGGGAGAAGGAGTTGATGGACGAGATTGAAAGTCTCCACACTAGTGTGGCAAGACTATCTAAGGAGGAGGACAAGCACGAGGAAATCCTCTACCAACAAGCTAAAGGCTTCAACAAGAGAGGACTTGGATCCTTCCCGGTGCTCAACAAAGGGAAGGTGCCCTCACCGGAGCTTAGGATGAGCTTCATCAAAGAAGTTGGTTCCTATTGCCAACATTGTGAGGTCACCGGACATCACACGAGGGAGCGTCCTCTTCCCAACCGTCCTTCTCCCAAATTGCCTCCTAACTACAAATCTACTTTTAATAATTACCACTATCTCTTGAGCAAAGTAGGTGGCAAGGTGAAGGCAAGGTTCATCGGCAAAGACATTAAGGGCATGAAGGGGAAGCTCCCCAAGCAACTTTGGGTCCCAAAATCACTTGTATCACACATACAAGGACCTAAGTTGGCTTGGGTGCCTAAACTCAAAAACTAACTTCATGTGTGTAGGTGAACTACAAAGCCGGAGGAAAGCATTGGGTACTCGATAGCGGGTGCACTCAACATATGACCGGCAATGATGGTATGTTCACCTCCATAGAGAACCCCGACAATCATGAACAAGTCACCTTTGGTGACAACTCAAAGGGGAAGGTAATTGGTTTAGGTAAAATTGCTATTTCGCATGATTTGTCTATTTCTAATGTGCTATATGTTAAGTCTCTTAGTTTCAATTTGCTTTCTATTGCACAACTATGTGATCTTGGACTAATGTGCACCTTTGACAAGAATGGAGTTGTAGTGACTAGTGAATCAAGCAAAGAACTAATCTTCAAAGGTTTTCGGCATGGACATCTTTACTTGGTGATTGGTCTATGGGAGATTAGACTAAGAGTTAGGGAGCAAGGCCTCTAATACACATATACATTGCCTAGGTTAGACACTAATGAGCATGTCAATGGCGAATCCTTATGCTATGTTGTTCAACACATCAGGCACAGGCTTACTTCTAGCAATACTAGGGTGACTCCCGCCAAGAGGCTCTGGCATAGCCGAACGTGGAGGATTACAAAGGACAGATAGGGCTGTCACCATCTACTATCTACCTCTTCAATCAGTGGGTCTACGAGACATCCAACGCTACTTAACTATCCTAGCACCATGCTAGCATATTAAGTAAATACAGTTAGAGCCTAGGCACAATCCATCTTAAGGAGATGACTAGCCTAAACATTGTTGAGCAATGTTGAGACATAGCATAAGTTATTCATATTAACATGATCATATCATAACTAAATAAACTATAGTGGAGGTTTGTAGTGTTTATGGTGATAGAATAAGACTGCTATGGCATAATCATAAAGACTACTCTTAACACATAAATGGACTCCACAAATCAAACAAGAAACGATTTTTCCAAGCATATGTATAAAAGAAGACCAAAGATAACATATTTATTATGCATAAAGTCACAAATAAAAAAATACATGAGCCATAGCTTTCCCAATTTGGATTTGGGAAGAGATACTCCTTCTACTCTTTTCCTAATTTGGACTAGGGACTAGAGGCTCTCCTCTCTATAGCCCAAACTACTCTAAGACTATGGAAGATAGTTGTGACACCCGGTTTTGAAAATGAACCAAGCGTAATGCATATGTGTGCCCAGGACGTTTAACACACATACACAAGTGATTCACAAACGATAACCAGATTATAACCATGTCTCAAAAAATAACACTAATAATAGTACCTTATTACTAATCCAAATATTCTTGAATACAAGCTCTAATAAGAATGTTGCAGAAAACACTAAATACTAATGCAAATCCACAGGCAAGCTTGACGGTAACACGCACGTCTAGAACTCCTCAAAGATCCCTGGGTGCTCCACACTGTCGCCTGCGGTTTAATTTGTTGTGGGAATAGCGAGGGTTAGCACATGTCGTTCTCAACATGTGTATGAAAGTATGACATGTAGCTTAAACAAGGAATGATAATTAAATCTATTTGCATAAAAGTACATTCAAAAAAGTTGAAAATGCAAGAATATGATCATTAAGTGAGGTCAATCCCTTAAAAACCAAAATACAATTAATTTCATATTCAATAACATAATTCCAACATAAATAACCGAAATCGTCAATAATATTCCATATTCAACTCATAATTGTCCATTCGACTCAATATTACCATTTTCATATTCCAAACCAAATTACTGTAACAATACCGATTCCCAAATCAATTTCAGCCATTAAAAAAGGTTCAAGATCCATAACTCTAATCATGTGAGGTTTCAAGTCACTCATAACCGGGAGCACGGCTATCATGATGTTTTTAACACTCTGCAGAGGTTGTACCACTTTACCCACAAGTCTGTGATTTCATCACCTTTCGATGACTAAAGAATCTCAATTATGCCATCTCACACTTACTTTGGTGTGTGGCCAAGAGATCACAAAATAGCCTTTACAAAGTGATTACTATCATATCCGAACCCCACTGAGATTTCACTGGTGGTGATGTCTCCAATTGAGCACATCTATCGAAGGGCCCCCTCTTGCGCCATACGGATCCCAGGGTAGTCCCACCATCACTACAAACCCAGCCGACTACCCCTTCCCTAAGCTTTCCAAATGGTCCAAACAGTACTGGCAACACACTAAATAGTCAGCTAAGCCGCACCCATACTTGGCTCTTTGGTGGCACTGTAAAACCTGGGTCGTCACTCCACGAACCTGTCCTTAGATCTAAAGCAAGCAAAACTACCAAAATGGTCCAATCCATCCCACATATCCGGCTTGCTTAGATACCTTGGTTCCATGTTGCTAAGGGTCATTATTATCAATTCTCATCATTCATGTGTCTAATAGTTTGTGATTAATCAATACGATTGTTTTCCAAACCCAATTGAGTATAGCGAAGCAAAAAGTTTAAAATACCCTTCCCGACTCTCTACATTGTGTTCAAGCGACAATGATGGTCATACAAAACTAGTAAACTGCTATAATTGAGTTTTTCCATCAATTTGACACAAGCATGCAATTTTGCAAACAAAACATTTAAACCTGTATAAAAATGATCAAGGACACTTGCCTTGCTCCTGAGCATGGTTTGGATCGATAACTTCGAAGTTCTGGTTCTGCAGGTCCTTGAAAGTACCTGTTGAATTTAAAACTGTTAGCGTGCAGACTTGTACGGCCATAACACCGGACAAGTCCGGTGTCCCTATTCTTCTTCAGAAAATTCAGTTTTACAGAGCTACGAACATGTCCGGGACACTGCATGGACTAGTCCGGTTTGGTCTTTGATGTTGTCCGGACTTGTCCGTTCCTTGTTGAATTTTAGTCCGGAAAACCTTTTCTTTGCCATCCCGGACTTGACCGGCCTATTGCCCTGGACTTGTCCGAAAATGCCTCTGTTCCAAAACAGACTTGTCCATACCACCTATCGGATTTGTCTATTGATGTCTCTATTCAATATCGGACTAGTCCAGCCTCTAGAGGGCTTGTCCAGTGTCCCCAACTCGGATTCAATCCTTTTCTCCACGATTGGTTTTTGGGTAAATACCTTAATTGGGCCCAAGAACTTCGTACCCAACCTAAGAGGAGCCCAAGTGGACCACACCTCGGCCTCCACCCACCTTAGACTCGAAATTCATCAAACCCTACCTCTCCACCCCTATATAAACACCCCAACACCCACCCCTCCACCTCTTTGCCACAATAGAAGAAATCCTCAACCCTAGTTCATAAGAGCCACCATAAAGAGAGGATCCAGCAGCAAGGAGGAGGAAGAGAACATGAAGGAGGATCAACCAAGCAAGATCTTCATCGACTTTTTGTTCTTCGTCACCAATTCACTCTCAACCCGTCTCCATCAAGCCCTAATCGTCAAGCATCCATGTGTTGCACCAAATTCTTGACCCTTGGAGCTCTACGCACGTGGTACACCCTCTACTTTCAGTTTTCCACGTGAATTCAACCCCAACTCCTATTGATCAAGAAAACCCTAAATTGCAGATTATGTATAGGGCAGACTAGTCCGGCCCTAACAGAGGACTCGTCCGGTGTTTGAATTTGTTTCAGGCTAAATTAATCTCAATTTGTTTTAAATCAACTTGAAACCTGTTCAAACTTGTTAAACACCATTGTAACTAGTTAGTAAACATTAAGAGCAACTCATTGACAAGTTTTACCACATAATTGCATTAATCATGCATGTCATGGCATATTGAGTAATATATGAGCATTTATTAATTGTAATGGTTGTTTTTTTATGTCTATTGCGCGGAATAGAAGGTGTTGCGCTAGAGGGTGCTATCGAGTACCTCCAATACCAGAACTTCGAAGCTTTTGACCCTAAACAAGCTCAGGAGCAAGGCAAGTGTACTTGATCATTTTTATTCTGTTTAAATGTTTTGTTTGCAAAACAATATCCTTGTGTCAATTTGATGGGAAACCCATTTATAGGTGTTTACTAGACTTGTTTGACCACCCTTGTCTCTTGGAATACATTATAGAGAGTCAGGAAGGGATTTTTACCTTTTTTCTTCGCTCTATATAATTGAGATGAGAACACAACCAAAATGCTTATTCATGTTTTAATAAACATATGGATGATGTAAATTGATGAATATGGATAATTGGTAATGTGGGACTTGGGAGATCTAAGAAAGCATGGATTGTGGATTGGGTTGGATGTTGTGGTGGTTTGCTTGCCTTGGATCTAAGGACCGGTTCATGCGAGAATAGCCCAGGACGACAGTGCCACCACAGGGCCAAGTATGGGTGCGACTTATCCAATTAATTAGGAGTATTACCTACATTGATTCGGATCATTTTGAAGAGTGGGGAATGGGAGTCGGTTGGGTTTGCAATAGTGGCAGGACTGCCCTGGGATCCGAACGGCACAAGAGGGGGCCCTTAGTTGGATGTGCTCAGTTGGAGGCATCACCACCGGTGAAACCTTAGTGGTTATGAGTATGCTGGTAGTCCCTTTGTAAAGCCTATTTTGTGATCTCTTGGCCATACACTTGAGGAAGTGTAATTGGCATAAGGGAGGTTTCCTTAGTCGCCGACCCGAGACGAAATCTTGAACTCTTGGGTAAAGTGGTACAACCACTGCAGAGTGTTTAAAACTATCATGATAGCCATGCTCCCAGATATGAGAACCTGGACAACTTCCATGATTAGAGTGGAACTTGGGATTTCATATGGTTATGGTTATGGTTGGGTTATGGTAATGGTTATGCTTTTGGATTGGATGGTGATAAATGGTCATGGTTAATGATGATGGTAAGAATATGGAATGTGGATGGATAATGACTGATGGGTATCAATTATTATGTTCACTTGGGATATGATGGGATAAATTTCACATAGACATTGTAGGATGTTGTTTTCATGTTTTAAATGTACTCTTAAACAATTAGCCATTATTTATTGTCAATTACTTGTGTAAGCTACATGTCATACTTTCTCACACTTGTTGAGTATGACATGTACTCACCCTTGCAACTCCCCCACCAACAGTTTAAGGTGATTCTTGGGAGTACCCTGAGGATAATGCAGAGTACTAGGCTGTGTGCTGCCGTTGACTTGCTTGTGTTGTTGCTTGCAGCGCGCTATCCCTTTTTCTTAGTTTTCTTAATTAGATTATTTCCGCTGCAGTAGTATCATCATTAATGATTATTAGAATTGTAATTTGAGGATTATTTGAATATTGTAATAAAAATATACTTATTTAATAATTTGTGTTGTGGCAATTATCTGTTTATCATTTGTGAATCACTCGTATATGTGTGTTGAACATCCTGGGCACACATATGCGTTGCACTTGGTTCATTATTTGAAACTGGGTGTCATAAATTGGTATCAGAGTGACAAGTTGACCGTAGGGCGCAACCTAGATAGAATGGACACTGTAGAGAACACACTCAGGAAGGTTGCGGATTGGTTGGTGTGCTGTTGCTATGCAATGGTTGCTGGTGTGCTTAGCAGAGGATTGTGGGATGCTTTAGCGTTTGCCACATCAATATAGGCTAGTATAGGTAGTTCTTTAGTTTCATATCCCTTGATGAATATAGCTAGGGATGTTTTCTAAATTCTTCTCTCTTGCTCTTTCTTCAAATGTTGAGGACTCGCAACCAGAGGGATACCAATGAGAATGAGGTGAACATTGGAGCACCTCAGAATGACAACAATGGACCTGGACCTGACATTGTCAACCTTCAGCAGTTGTTGGCTATGCAAAATCAACTTATGCAGATGGTGATGCAAAACCTTGGGACAGATGCAGGCCAACAATCAAAACCAGCCCCGTATGCCTCCACCTCCGCACTCCCACATAACAGATTCAGGGAGTTTATGAGGACTAGGCCACCCACATTTGCTCAAGCCATTGATCATATGCAAGCTGATGATTGGCGAAAATCCGTGGAGAAGAAGCTCGCTATTGTCCAATGCAATGACAAGGAGAAGGTTCTTTTTGCGTCCCACCAACTAGTTGGAGCAGCTGCAGGTTGGTGGGATTCGCTATGTAATGCCCATGAGAATCAAGAGAGTATCACTTGGGCTGAATTCAAAGAGAAATTTTGCTCTCAATTTGTTCTTGAAGGTGTTATGATCTTGAAGAGATAGGGGTTTGAGAACTTAAGGCAGGGAAAGTCAAGCGTGAGTGAGTACCACAAAAAATTCACTCAACTCTCAAGGTATGCTCCGGAGGATGTTAATCGGGACAGCCGCAAGCAATATTTGTTCATGAGGGGACTAAACAATGAGATTCAAGTCCAATTGCTCAATTGTGACTATGCAAATTTCCAGAAGCTTGTGGACAATGCTATTGTAGTCGAGAACAAGGTTCTTGAGATGGAGCAAGATAATAAGAGGAAGATGTCATATCAGGGACAGTCACAAAGAAGTAATTTTTGCCCCCTCTTTCCACCCACAAATGTGCCATACTACAACAACTATGCTCCTACATATCGCGCTGCTATTCCACCGCGCCCAGCTCAGCCTCAGTCCACACAGCAACGCCCTTCTATGCAAGCACCTCGCCTTCAAATGCCTCTTGCGCTCCATGCTAATTTTCCTGCAAATGCTCAAAACCAAGCTCGTCCAAACAATTACGGTGCAGAAAGGTCTTGCTATACTTGTGGTGAGGTACGACACTTTGCATCTCAATGTCCTAAGTCAGGCCTTGGTCAGGGAAATAATACTCTAAGAAAGAACCCAAGACCAAATGCTGGAGCGCCATAAGGCAACCGTGGACCGCATAATATTATTCGTGGCAAGGTGAACCATGTCTCTACGGAAGAAGCGCAATAAGCGGATGACGTGGTGCTTGGTATGTTTCTCGCAAACTCCAACCTGGTGACTATGTTATTTGATTCTGGAGCATCACATTCTTTCATTGCATCAAAGTATGTTGCCAAGTATAGTTTACCTATATCTGATATGAAGTATACTTTGTTGGTTAAATCCCCTGGAGGGGAGATGAAGACGAATATAGTATGTCCAAAAGTATGCCTTAGAATAAGGGGGGTAGACTTCTTCGCAAACCTCATTGTTTTGGATTCTCAAGGACTGGACATAATACTCGGTATGGACTGGTTAAGGGAGCACAATAGGATAATTCAATGTGTCATGAAGACGGTGAAGTTGACAAATGAAGAATGGGTCAGCATAGAGTTTGAAGCATCTTAACACCCACCAAAGCAAGTGGAGCTGAATCAAATGGACGGTGCGTAAGATGGTGTGCAAATTTTCAGATGTGTTTCCGGATGAGTTGCCATGTATGCCGCCTGATCGTGACATAGAGTTTGTTATTTAATTCATACCTGGAACTACACCTATAGCTACGAGACAATATAGGATGCCTCCAATGGAGTCAGCGAAGCTCAAGAAGCAAATTCAAGAGCAGCTATAGAAGGGTTTCATTCGCCCAAGCTCTTCGCCTTGGGGAGCGCCAGTACTTTTCATGGACAAGAAGGATGGATAACAAAGGATGTGTGAGATTAACAAGATCTCAACGAAGTAATGATCAAGAACAAGTATAAATTGCCTTGCATCAAGGATTTGTTTGATCAAATGAAGGGCTCCTATGTTTTCTCCAAGATTGACTTGAGGTCAAGCTACTTCCAATTGAAGATTAGACCGTCGAACATACCTAAAATGGCTTTTCAGACACGATATGGGTCTTATGAGTACACCTTTATGTCTTTTGGATTGACAAATGCACCTGCATACTTTATGTACCTCATGAATAAGGTCTTCATGGAGTACTTGGATAAGTTCATCGTGGTGTTCATTTATGATATTATGATCTACTCGAAGTTTGAAGAGGAGCATGAAGAGCATTTGAGGCTCACATTACAGAAATTGAGGGAACACCAATTATATGCCAAATTTAGCAAGTGCCAATTCTGGTTAAGGGAGGTGTCGCTTTTGGGACATATCATCTCTGGAGGAGTAGTATCGGTTGACCAAGGAAAAGTGATAGATGTGCTAAAGTGGGAAAGTCCCAGAATGTGAAGGAAATCCAGAGTTTTCTTGGAATGGCTGGATATTACCGTCGGTTCATCAAGGACTTTTCCAAGATAGCAAAGCCCATGACTGAGTTGCTGATGAAGGGGAAAGCTTTCCAATGGACTCAAGCTTGTCAGGATAGTTTTGAGGAGCTTAAGAAGAGGTTAACCACCGTACCTGTGCTGGTATTGCCAGATATGAGAAAAAGCTTTGACATCTATTGCGATGCATCGAGACAAGGACTTGGATGTGTGCGTATGCAAGAAGGTCAAGTGGTAGCCTATGCATTGAGGCGGTTGAAGAAACATGAGCAGAATTACCCCACACATGATCTCGAACTTGCTGCCGTAGTGCATGCCTTGATGAAATGGAGACACTACATTCTGAGTCACAGGTGTGAGATTTATATGGATCATAAGAGCCTCAAGTACATTTTCACACAAACAGACCTGAATTTGTGGCGATGATGATGGTTGGAGCTCATGAAGGATTATGATGTCGCAATCAACTATCACTCAGGGAAAGCTAATGTGGTGGCCGATGCCTTGAGTAGGAAAGGAGTGAGCCACCAACTCACGATTCGGGAGTTGCCATCCGAGCTATGCAAGGAGTTTGAACGGTTCAACCATGGATTTATGAATGATAGGGGGATAATGGAGTTAAATCTGACCCTAGAGCAAGAAATTCAAGAAGGTCAGATCAACGATGAGGAAATTCAGGAAATCAAAGAAAGGACCCGAGAAGGGAGAGAATTCAGATTTGATGAAGACGAAAATGGTACTTTATGGCTTGGGAAAAGAATTGTTGTGCCTAATGTAATTTATATTCGGGAAACGATATTAAAGGAGGCACATGACTCTCCTTACTCAATCCATCCCGGCTGTACAAAGATGTACAAGGACTTGAAGATATGTTATTGGTGGGCCAGCATGAAAAAGGACATAGTAGAGTACGTTGCACTATGTGATGTGTGCCAACAAGTCAAAGATGAACATCAAAGCCCAGCTGGATTATTACAGCCATTAAAGATTTCAGAGTGGAAATGGGAAGAAATTGGTATGGACTTTATAGTTGGGGTATTGTGAACCCAGTTCGGTTATGACTCAATATGGGTTATTGTGGATCGGTTGACCAAATCGGCTCATTTCATTCCTATCAAGATTAAGTATACTGTGGCACAAATAGCTGATTTGTATATGGAGAAAATTGTATGCAAACATGGAGTTTCGAAGAAAATAGTGTCTAACCGAGGTTCTTTTTCAACTCTAGGTTATGGCAGAAACGACATGAAGCTATGGATACAAGGTTAAATTTCAGCTCTGCATATCACCCTCAGACTGATGGACAAACTGAGAGGACAAATGAAATATTGGAGGATATCTTGAGAGCTTGTGCCTTGAAAGATGGATGCTACTGGGACAAGAGCTTGCTGTATGATGAGTTTTCTTACAACAACAGTTACCAAGCCAGCTTGAAGATGTCTCCATATGAAGCATTTTATGGAAGGAAGTCTAGGACACCCTTGTTTGGAATGAGATGGTAGTAACCCATGTTTTTTGACTTGATGTGTTGCAAGAGGCCGAAAAGCAAGTTCATATAATCCGCAAGAATTTGAGGGCTGCTCAAACAAGACAAAAGGGCTATGCGGATAATAGGCGTAGAAACTTAGCCTTTGAAGTGGGAGACTTCGTATACTCAAAGTATCACCTATGCGAGGTCATAAGAGATTTAATGTCAGAGGCAAGTTGGCACCCTGCTATGTTGGGCCATTAAAGATTTGGGACAAACGGGGAGAAGTAGCATATAAATTGGAGAGCCAGCACAACTTTCCAATGTTCATGATGTGTTTCATGTTTCCCAGCTTAAAAAATGCTTAAGGATACCAGAAGAACAAGTGCCAATGGAAGAACTGGAATTAGAGGAACATTTGACTTATGCCAAGCAACTGGTCAAAATCTTAGAAACAAAGGAGGGAATCAGAAGAAACAAGGTGATTCGATGGTGCAGAGTGCAATGGAAGCATCGTACATAATCGGAAGAACTTGGAAGCTAGAAGATGACCTTAAGAGAGAATTTCCCTATCTTTTCTCTTCTACATCAAATCTCGAGGGCGAGATTCAATTTAAGGGGGGGGGGGTAGGTTTGTAACACCCTCATTTTCATCCATCATGCAATGCATGCATACTTCTACATGTTTAACATTAAGCCATGTAAAAAGGAACAAGATTAAAATGAATCTAGGCTTAAACAGCAATTTAAAACTGCCAGGGTGCAGACTTGTCCGACCATAACACCCAACTAGTCCGGTGTCCCTATTCTTCTTCAGAAAATTCAGTTCTATAGAGCTACGGACTTGTCCGACACACTGCACGGACTAGTCCGTTTTGGTATCTGATGTTGTCCAGACTTGTCCATTGTCCAAGCGGACTAGTCTATTTTTTGTTCAATTTTAGTGCAGAAAACCTTTTCTTTGCCATCTCGAACTTGTGCAGCCTATTGCCCCAGACTTGTCCCAAAATGCCTCTGTTCCAAGATGGACTTGTCCGTACCACCCCACTGGATTTGTCCGTTGATGTCTCTATTCAATATCGGACTAGTCCAGCACCTAGCAGACTTGTCCAGTATGCCCGACTTGGATTCAATCTTTTTCTCCAGGATTGGTTTTTGGGTAATTACCTTAATTGGGCCCAGAACTTCGTGCCCAACCTCAGAGGAGCCTAAGGGGACCCCACCCCGGCCTCCACCCACCTTAGACTCGAAATTCGTCAAACCCTACCTCTCCACCCCTATATAAACACCCCAACACCCACCCCTTCAATTCATTGCCACAATTGAAGAAATCCTCAACCCTAGTTTGTGGGAGCCACCATCAAGAGAGGATCCAGCAGCAAGGAGGAGGAGGAGAACATGAAGGAGGATCAACCAAGCAACATCTTCATTGACTTTTCGTTCTTCGTCACCAATTCATCCTCAACCCATGTCCATCAAGCCCTAATCGTCAAGATCCAAGTGTTGCACCCAATTCTCGACCCTTGGAGCTCTAAGCAAGTGGTATACCCTCTACTTTCACTTTTCCACGTGAATTCAATCCCGACTCTCGTTGATCAAGAAAACCCTAAATTGCAGATTCCGTATTGGGTGGACTACACTACAGGAAACGCTGACACTTACATTGGCCAATTTAATTTACGTCGGCTGGCCGACATAAATAAACTAACTTACGTCGGCTAGATAAAACTGACATAAGTAAGTTAACTTACCTCGGCGGCCGAGGTAAGTAAGTAGACCGACAACAGTAAATGTAAACTTACGTCAACCTGGACAACTAGCCGACATGAATAAGGTTGCCGACGTAAATAAGCCTTAACTTACGTCGGCTGGGAGGATGGCCATTGTAAGTTATATAGGCTAACGTAAGTTTATTATTTACCGATGTAAGTTATGTATTTTAACCTATCCTGCACCCATGCCTTCTCTTTTTTTCCTTACCCGACGCGCGCCGCTTTCTATCTTCTCCCCGCCGCCGCACCTGTCGTCGCCGCGCCCGACACCGCCGCTCCCCGCCGCGCCGTCGCGCCGCCGCCGTCCGACGCTGCAGCCGCCAGGTATCCTCCCCTCCCCTCCCCTCCCCTCCCTTCCCCTCCCCTCCCCTACCCGACGGCCGGCCCGCCCCCCCCCCCCACCCCCTCCCTAGCGCCGCCCCGTCCTCCCTCCCCGATCGCCGCCTTCCGGTCCTCCCTCCCCCTCCACCACCCCTCCCCCTCCCCTCCACGGCCGAGCGCCGCCCCCCCTCCCCCTCCCCTTCCCAGCCCCCCTCCCCCTCCAACTCCCCTCTCTGGCCCCCCTCCCCCTACCCTCCCTGGCCGACGGCCACCCCACCTCCACCTCCCCCTCCCCTCCCCGGCCCCCTCCCCTCCACAGACCCCCCACCCCCTCCCCTCCACAGAGCCCCCCCCTCCCAACCCCTCCGCTCCACAGAAACCCCCCCAACCCCTCCACCACCCCACTCCACACCCCCTCCACATACCCCCTCCCCTCTATTGAAATTTGAATTTAATTGAATTACATTATTTAAATTTGAATTGAATTGAATTGAATTGTTCAATTTTGAAATTGAATTGAATTGAATTGTTTAAATTATTCTTAAATTTCTTAATTGTTTATTTAATTATGCTTAATTAGTTAATTTGCTTACTTTAGATTATGTTTATTTAATTATGCTTAAGTGGTTAAGTTGCTTAATTGTGCTTAATTTGCATAGTGTATATTATGCTTAATTAGTGTAGTGTAGATTATGCTTAACTGGTTTATGTCGAGGGCGGTGTCGGGGGCGGCCGGTTGTCGGGGCACTTAGGTTCTGTCATGGCTATAGATGGCCAATGGGCTGTGCCGGGCCGGCCTGGCCCGAGCGCGGCCGATCTCGTGCATGAAAACATTATGCCCGGCGTGGCCCGCAAATTTGCCAGGCCGGGCCGGGCCAGCACGACGGGCCATAAGACAAAGCCAAGCACGACGGATCCCATTTTCCCCTGTCTGGCCATGCTGGGCCTGTTTCTTGGGCCGAGCGTGTCGTGCTGGCCCGAAGCCTGGCCGAGCTGTGGTATATATGTAGCGTATATACGGCCAATTGAGCCCAACCCTAGCGTATATAGGCAGTGTGGGTCACGATCGTGACCCGTGACTAGTGACATGAGGTGAATCGTTAGGGTTAAGTGTATATGGGCCGGGCGGCCTATTACTAACCCAACGTCTGTAGCTAGGTATCTCTTCGCTGCAAGGACCCCCGTACGTTCACATCGGCGTGTTTGTGAGTACGTATAAGTCCATAAAAACTCCAAAAACGTATATTGCGAGTATTTGTCCATGACTCGCAAGATCTGTAAGGCAATAGGGTTCCGAGCTAACCAGTTGCCCCCCTTTGTACTTTAAGAATTGCACCAGATAGGGGAGTGTTGTGTTAAATATGTGGCGTTATGTTGTTGAAACTTCGTTATTTCTGAGACGGATGATAATCAAACATTGATGAATCGTTAGGGTTATGTGACCAACCCAGATGGGCACGACACACAATAAGTGTGATCGTGCCTTGTAGACCATTTTAGTCATGGCCTCCTCCACAGCTTCTTCTCCAACAGTTTCGTTGTCTCATTGGGGTCCTCGCCTCGCCTCCTCTGGACGAGAGTCTAGGAGTCGTTGCTCGTTGGGCTCACCTCGCATCCTCATAGATTCAATACGAGGCGAGGGAGCCGAGGGCGGCCGAGCGGGGTCTGAGGTCAAGCCCGAGCATGCCCCGTGTCGGGCTTCAAACTGGCACGGACCCAGTTCACTATCTCTCTCATTATTTCCTCTATCATGCATAAATTAATGAGAAACTAACAGTAATTTGTCAGGCTATTAATTGCAGAGTCAAACATGGGCGAAGATCGTAGTTGGATGTACACTGGTTGGAAGAGAAGAACTGGTGGTCACTCAGATGAGTGGTATGATATAACACCCTAAATTTTCGCATCTTGCATTGCATATATGATCATGCATTAAACATTAGTAGGATAAAAAAAGATAATAAAAGGATAAAACATACAAATGTATGTAGCAAAAGAAGAAAAATAAAATAATAGCGCAAAACTTGTAATAGGGAATAAGTATAAAAATAATAATAAAATATATATATATATATGTAAATATATATAAAAATATATAATATATATATAATAACTGTATATATATAAAAATAATAATATAAAGAATAAATAATATATATATATATAAAAGAGAAAGAGAAAAAAAAAGAAAAACCACCCGCCGGCTAGGCCGCCCGACCGGCCCAACCGGCCACGCACCAGCGCCGCGCGATTCCGCCGCCTGGGCCCCGCTGGCTCCCACGCCCCGCCGCCCGCAGCGCCCCGGCCCCACCCGCCTGGCCCGCTCGCCCCGCCGCCTGCCCCGTGTCCCGCCCGGCCGACCGCGACCGCGTGCGCCCCGCCCGATGCCGCACCGCCCACCGCCTGGGCCCCGCTCCCACGCGCGAGCCCCGGCTCCCACGCGGTCGCGCACCGCAGCCTCCCGCCAAACGCGCCGCGCCTCCCCACGCGCGAGCCCCGACTCCCGCGCCGCCGTCCCCGGTCCCACCCTGCTCCCACGCCCGACGCACGCGCCCGGATCCGCGCGATTCCCGTGACCGAGTCGGTTACGCTGCGCTGCTCGCCCTAGCCGCCGCCTATAAAAGCACCGTAGGGCCTCGTAATTCCCAGCGCCAGAAGCAAACACTGCCGCCTTCCAGAGAAGCCCTAGCCGCCGGTACAGAAAAAAGGGAGCACCAGAGGCTGCGCCACCAGGGGAAGAAAAGGAAGAAAAAAAGAGGGGAAGAAGAGGAAGAAAAAGAGGAGGGTGCCGTCGTCCACCGGAGATCGTCGCCGTCGTCATGCCGCCGGAGGACCCTGCGCCATCCACCTCGTCTACGCGTCGCATTCGTTCCGCGATCGTCAAGCCGTCACATCTACGGTAGGATTCGTTCCCGATGCGAATTTTAGCGACGTATTAGATCTAATAGACATAAATTGATTTTAGTTGTATCATAATTTTATTTTCAGCAGCATTAATTCTCGTTAAAACCCCCATAACTCATATGAACACATATGGACTAGTTGCATCTAATTAATAAACAACCGTAGTTAACCAATTATTGTACTTTGCATGCATGCATATCATTGCATGTTGATTAATGTGTGTGCATCATGTTGATTTGTATGTATATTCTTGTATGTGTGATCACGAGTAGATGGAAGTGCTCAAGAGATCGTGTACGAGGATTTCGAGAATCAAGACTTTGAAGCACTTGAGCAACCCTATCCGCCGGAGCAAGGCAAGTGTCCTTGAAGCATATTGATCCTGTTTTTAAAATAAATGTTTTGTTTGTAAAACTGCATGCTGTGTCAATTTGATGGGAATCCTATGGTAGGAAGTTTACTAGACTTGTTAAACCACCCTTGTCACCTGGAATTTATGGTAGAGCGTCGGGATGGACTTTTTACCTTTTGCTTTGCTTAATCAACTGGGATGGGAAATAACTATACCACTCAATTTAATTATGCATGGATGAGATTATGGTTAACATGAACTGGTTAAATATGGTATGGTAATGGATGATCTAAGCAAGCCTGGTATGTGGATGGGCTTGATGCTATGGTGGTTTGCTTGCTTTAGATCTAAGGACCGGTTCATGCGAGAATAGGCCAGGACTACAGTGCCACCACGAGGCCAAGTATGGGTGCGGCGTAGCTGATTAATTAGGGCTTTGCTAGTGCTGTTTGGACCATTGTGGATGCTCGGGGAAGGGGTAGTCGGATTGGGTTTGTTGATGATTGGTGGGACTACCCTGGGATCTGAATGGCTCAAGAGGGGGCCCTTGGTTGAAGATGTGCTCAGTTGGAGGCATCGCCACCGGTGAAACCTCAGTGGGGTCTAAATAGGCTAGTAATCCCTTTGTAAAGGCTATTTGTGATCTCTTGGCCACACACCAACAGAAGTGTGTAATGTGACCGATGGGTCATGGGCATAAGGGAGATTCTTAGTCGACGAAAGGTGATGAAATCACGAACACGTGGGTAAAGAGGTACAAACTCTGCAGAGTTAAATAAAACTATCATGATAGCCGCGCTCCCGGTTATGAGCACCTGGACAACTTCCATGATTAGAGGGAAATTTGGTAATGGGATGGTTATTGGAATGGTTATGGTTTGGTAATGGTTATGGATGGTTATGGATAATCTCTGGAATTATTATGGTTACCTGGTTTATGATGGGATTACTTCACATACATATAATATACATATTGCTTTTCAAATGTTTTACTGTACTTTTCAGCACTTAGCCGTTATTATTGTCATCATTTGAATCAGCCACATGTCATACTTTCCACACTTGCTGAGTACGACATGTACTCACTCTTGCAATCCCCCCCCCCCCCCCAACAGTTGCAGGTCAGGATTGTAAGTTTAATGGCGATAATTCGGAGTTCTAGGCCGTGTCTACCGTCAGCTTTGCCTATGGTGTTGCATGGAGCTGCGCTATCCCTTTTGCTTAGTTTGCTTAGTTGTTTAATTAGTTTATTTCCGCTGCATTAGTTGAACTTGTCATTAATATTTATTAGACTTGTATTCGAGGATAATATAGTTTGTGTAATAAAATTTGATAATTAATCTTGTTCTGTGGTAATTTTCTGTATACTCTTTTGTGATTGCACTCGTGTATGTGTGTTGAACATCCTGGGCACAAATATGCATTAGCTTCGTTCAGTTTTTGGAACCGGACATCATAGATTGGTATCAGAGCCACAGGTTAACCGTAGGACGCAACCTAAATAGAATGGACACTTTAGAGCACATAGGAGCACTCAGGAATCAATTTGATTTTGTTGGCTTGCTGTTTGCTATATATAATTGATTGCTTGTGTGTTTAATAGAGGATTTTGGGATGCTTTAGCATTGCCATGTCCACCTAGGCTAATATAGCTAGTTGGTTAGCTTCATATCCCTTGATGCATATAGTTGGGGACGTTTCTTAATTCTTACCTATTGCTCTCCTTCAGATGGTGAGGACTCGCAACCAGAGGGATGTCAATGACGAGGAGGAGAACCATGGAGTACCTCAGAACAATACTGGACAAGGACCTGCTCATGGAGCTATCAATATTGAGCAGCTACTGGCTATGCAGAACCAGCTCATGCAGACCATGATACAGACAATGGGACAGCTGCAGGCTGGCAATAACATCAACAATCAGCCCCACATGCCTCCACCGCCACCCCCGCCTCCTCATAACCGATTGGAGAGTTCATGAGGACTAGGCCGCCAACCTTTGTTCAAGCTGCTGACCCTATGGATGCTGATGATTGGCTCAAGTCCGTGGAGAAGAAACTTGCTATTGTCCAATGCAGTGACCGAGAGAAGGTTCTCTTTGCATCATATCAACTCGTTGGAGCAGCTGCCGATTGGTGGGATACTTATTGGAATGCTCATGAGAATCAAGAGAGGATCACTTGGGCGGAATTCAAGGAGAGTTTTCGTTCTCATTATGTGTCAGAAGGTGTTATGATCTTGAATAAACAAGAATTTGAGAACTTGAGGCAAGGAAAATCAAGCGTGAGTGAATATCTCAATAAATTCACTCAACTCTCAAGGTATGCGCCTGAGGATGTTAGTCGGGACCGCCAGAAGCAGTATTTGTTCATGAGAGGCTTAAACAATGAGATCCAAGTGCAACTACTCAACTGCGATTATGCCAATTTTCAGAAGCTCGTGGACAATGCAATTGTGGTTGAGAACAAGATCCGTGAGATGGAGCAAGAAATCAAGAGGAAGGCGCCATATCATGGACAGCAACAAGGAAGTAATGTGCGCCCTCGCCTTGCACCACCCAATGCACCCTATTACAGCTCCTCTATTCCTACTCAGCGCCCTGGTTATGCACCGCGCCCAACTCAGTTTGTGCAGCAGCGCCCTGTTATGCAAGCACCTAGGCCTCCAATGCCTTATGCACCTCGTGCTGATTTTCCTGGAGCCAATGTTCAACACCAAGCTCGTCCCAATAATTCTGGTGGGGTTAAGAAGTGTTATACTTGTGGAGAAGATGGACACTTTGCGCATCAATGTCCAAAGTCAGGCCTTGGTCAAGGAAGCAATGCACCGAGGCAAAACCAAGACCTAATGGAGGACAGCCACAAGGAAGTCGTGGACAGCAAAATTTTGCTCGTGGCAACGTGAACCATGTCTCTATGGAGGATGTTCAACAAGCGGATGACGTGGTCATTGGTAGGTTTCTCGCCAACTCCAACCCCGCGACTATGTTATTTGATTCTGGAGCATCGCATTCATTCATTGCATCAAAGTATGTTGCCAAGTATAGTTTGCCTATCTCTCATATGAAGTTTACTCTGTTGGTTAAGTCTCCTCGAGGAGAGATGAGGACAAATATAGTATGTCCAAAAGTAAGCCTTAGAATAAGGGGGGTAGACTTCTCCACCAACCTCATTGTTTTGGATTCTCAAGGATTGGACATTATACTTGGTATGGACTGGTTGAGGAAGCACAATGGAGTTATTGAGTGTGCCACAAAGACGGTGAAGTTGACTAATGAGGAAGGGATCACCGTAGAATTTGAAGCATCTCAAACCACACCGAAGCAATTGGAGCTGAATCATGTGGACGATGCCGCAATTGAGGAGATTCCGGTAGTGTGTGAATTTTTGGATGTGTTTCCGGATGAGTTGCCAGGTATGCCACCTGATAGAGACATTGAGTTTGTTATTGATTTAATACCTGGAACTGCACCTATAGCTAAGAGGCTGTATAGGATGCCTCCTATGGAATTAGCAGAGCTCGAGAAGCAAATTCAAGAGCAATTAGAGAAGGGTTTTATTCGCCCTAGCTCTTCACCTTGGGGAGCGCCGTTCTATTTGTGGACAAGAAGGATGGATCCCAAAGGATGTGCGTGGATTACCGAGCTCTCAACGAGGTAACAATCAAGAACAAGTACACCTTGCCCTGTATAGAGGATTTGTTTGATCAGATGAAAGGCGCCTGTGTGTTTTCCAAGATTGATTGGAGGTCGGGATACTTTCAAATGAAGATTAGACCATCGGACATACCCAAGACAGCTTTTAGGACTCGGTATGGATCTTATGAGTACACCGTGATGTCATTTGGATTGACAAATGCGCCTGCCTACTTTATGTACCTCATGAATAAAGTCTTCATGGAGTACTTGGACAAGTTCGTTGTGGTGTTTATTGATGATATTATGATCTACTCGAAGGATAAGAAGGAACATGAAGAACACTTGAAGCTTACATTGCAGAAGCTACGGGAACACCAATTGTATGCCAAGTTCAGTAAATGTCAATTCTGGTTACGGGAAGTTTCTTTCTTAGGCCACATTATTTCCGGAGGAGGAGTATCAGTTGACCCAGGGAAGGTGAGAGATGTGCTTAAGTGGGAACCGCCACAGAACGTCAAGGAAATAAGGAGTTTTCTTGGAATGGCTGGATATTACCGTCGATTCATCAAGTACTTCTCCAAAATAGCCAAGCCAATGACGGAATTGCTAATGAAGGGAAAGGCTTTTGGATGGACTGAAGCTTGTCAAAACAGTTTTGAGGAGTTGAAGAAGAGGCTGACAACAGCCCTAGTTTTGGTACTGCCGGATGTGAGCAAGAGCTTCGATATTTATTGTGATGCATCAAGATAAGGACTCGGATGTGTGCTTATGCAAGAAGGTCAAGTGGTCGCCTATGCATCAAGACAATTGAAGAAACATGAGCATAATTACCCAACACACAATTTAGAACTTCCAGCCGTGGTACATGCATTGAAGATTTGGAGACACTATATTCTTGGACATAGGTGTGTAATTTACACGGATCATAAGAGTTTGAAGTATATTTTCACACAAACGGATCTGAACTTGAGGCAACGAAGATGGTTGGAGCTCATCAAAGATTATGATTTAGGGATCAACTATCATCCAGGAAAAGCCAATGTAGTGGCCGATGCTTTGAGTAGAAAAGGAGTAAGTCATCAACTCACGGTTCGAGAGTTACCATTCGAGTTATGTAAGGAGTTTGAACGGTTGAACCTCGGGTTTGTAAATGAGATGGAGATGATGGAGTTAAACCCAACTTTGGAGCAAGAAATTCGAGAAGCACAAACTACGGATGAGGAGATCAAGGAAATCAAGGAAAGGATCGAGGAAGGGAGAGAATTCAGATTTGATGAAGACGAACACGGTACCTTATGGCTTGGAAAGAGGATCGTTTGTGCCTAATGTAAAGCATATTCGGGAGACAATATTAAAGGAGGCACATGACTCGCCTTACTCAATTCACCCTGGTTGTACAAAGATGTACAAAGACTTGAAGACTTGATATTGGTGGGATAGCATGAAGAAGGACATAGCTGAATACGTAGCATTGTGTGATGTGTGCCAACGAGTCAAGGCGAAACATCAAAGACCAGCCGGATTATTGCAACCGTTGAAGATTCCGGAATGGAAGTGGGAAGAAATTGGAATGGACTTCATAGTTGGGTTATCATGTACTCAGTCCGGGTATGACTCAATTTGGGTAATTGTGGATCGCTTAACCAAGTCAGCTCATTTTGTCCCTGTAAAGACCAAATATACAGCTGCACGATTGGCCGGAATATACATGGAGCATATTGTGTGTCGACATGGAGTCCCTAAGAAGATAGTCTCGGATAGAGGTTCTCAATTTACCTCCAGATTTTGGCGAAAATTGCATGAAGCTTTGGGAACGAGGTTGAATTTTAGTTCAGCATATCATCCTCAAACGGATGGACAAACCGAGAGGACCAATCAGATTTTGGAGGACATGTTAAGAGCTTGTGCATTAAAGCATGGGAAAAGTTGGGATAAAAGCTTGCCATACGCAGAATTTTCATACAACAATAGTTACCAAGCCAGCTTGAGGATGTCACCATATGAAGCGCTTTATGGGAGGAAGTGTAGGACACCTTTATTCTGGAATGAGGCAGGAGAAACTCAAGTATTTTGTCCAGATATGTTGCAAGAAGCCGAAAAGCAAGTCCAGATAATTCGTGAAAACTTGAGGGCTGCCCAATCAAGACAAAAAGGCTATGCGGACAATAGGAGAAGGAAATTAGCCTTTGAAATAGGAGATTTTCGATTACCTCAAGGTGTCACCTATGAGAGGTCATAAGAGGTTTAACATAAGAGGCAAGCTCGCACCTCGTTATATTGGACCATTCAAGATTTTGGACAAAAGAGGAGAAGTAGCATATAAGTTGGAGATATCAGCTCATCTTTCATATGTGCATGATGTGTTTCATGTTTCCCAACTCAAGAAGTGTCTCAGGGTGCCAGAAGAACAAGTGCCGACGGACGAGTTAGGACTTCAGGAGGATTTGTCTTATGTCGAGCAACCTATCAAGATCTTGGATGTGAAGGAAAGGGTCATGAGAAATAAGAGGATCCGTTGGTGCAAAGTGCAATGGAAACACCATACAGAAGCCGAAGCTACGTGGGAACGTGAAGAAGACCTAAAGACGGAATTCCCGCATCTTTTCGCCACGCTGTCGAATCTCGAGGGCGAGATTCACTTTAAGGGGGGTAGGTTTGTAACACCCTAAATTTTCGCATCATGCATTGCATACATGATCATACATTAAACATTAGTAGGATAAAAAAAACAGATAATAAAAGGATAAAACATACAAATGTATCTAGCAAAAGAAGAAAAATAAAATAATAGCGTAAAACTTGTAATAGGGAATAAGTATAAAAATAATAATAAAATATATATATATATGTAAATATATATAAATATATATATATAAAATATATATATAATAACTGTATATATATAAAAAATAATATAAAGAATAAATAATAATAATATATATAAAAAAAGAGAAAAAGAAAAAAAAGAAAAACACCCGCCGACCAGGCCGCCCGACCGGCCCAGCCGGCCACGCACCAGCGCCGCGCGATTCGGCCGCCTGGGCCCCGCTGGCTCCCACGCCCCGCCGCCCTCCCGACGCAGCGCAGCACCCCGGCCCCACCCGCCTGGCCCGCTCGCCCCGCCGCCTGCCCCGTGTCCCGCCCGGCCGACCGCGACCGCGTGCTCCTCGCCCGATGCCGCACCGCCCGCCACCTGGGCCCCGCTCCCACGCGCGAGCCCCGGCTCCCACGCGGCCGCGCACCGCGGCCTCCCGCTAAAGGCGCCGCGCCTCCCCACGCGCGAGCCCCCACTCCCGCGCTGCCGTCCCCGGTTCCACCCTGCTCCCACGCCCGACGCACGCTACCGGATCCACGCGATTCCCGCGACCGAGTCGGTTACGCTGCGCCGCTCGCCCTAGCCGCCGCCTATAAAAGCACCATAGGGCCTCGTAATTCCCAGCGCCAGAAGCAAACGCTGTCGCCTTCCAGAGAAGCCCTAGCCGTCGGTACAGAAAAAAGGGAGCACCAGAGGCTGCGCCACCAGGGGAAGAAAAGGAAGAAAAAAAGAGGGGAAGAAGAGGAAGAAAAAGAGGAGGGTGCCGTCGTCCACCGGAGATCATCGCCGTCGTCGTGCTGCCGGAGGACCCTGCGCCATCCACCTCGTCTACGCGTCGCATTCGTTCCGCGATCGTCAAGCCATCACATCTACGGTAGGATTCGTTCCCGATGCGAATTTTAGCGACGTATTAGATCTAATAGACGTAAATTGATTTTAGTTGCACCATAATTTTATTTTCAGCAGCATTAATTCTTGTTAAAACCCCTGTAAACTCATATGAACATGTATGAACTAGTTGCATCTAATTAATAAACAACCATAGTTAACCAATTATTGTACTTTGCATGCATGCATATCATCGCATGTTGATTAATGTGTGTGCATCATGTTGATTTGTATGTATATTCTTGTATGTGTGATCACGAGTAGAGGGAAGTTCTCAAGAGGGATTTCGAGAATCAAGACTTTGAAGCGCTTGAGCAACCCTATCCGCCGGAGCAAGGCAAGTGTCCTTGAAGCATATTGATCCTGTTTTTAAAATAAATGTTTTGTTTGTAAAACTGCATGCTGTGTCAATTTGATGGGAATCCTATGGTAGGAAGTTTACTAGACTTGTTAAACCACCCTTGTCACCTGGAATTTATGGTAGAGTGTCGGGATGGACTTTTTACCTTTTGCTTCGCTTAATCAACTGGGATGGGAAATAACTATACCACTCATTTTAATTATGCATGGATGAGATTATGGTTAACATGAACTGGTTAAATATGGTATGGTAATGGATGATCTAAGCAAGCCTGGTATGTGGATGGGCTGGATGCTATGGTGGTTTGCTTGCTTTAGATCTAAGGACCGGTTCATGCGAGAATAGGCCAGGACTACAGTGCCACCACGAGGCCAAGTATGGGTGCGGCGTAGCTGATTAATTAGGGCTTTGCTAGTGCTGTTTGGACCATTGTGGATGCTCGGGGAAGGGGTAGTCGGATTGGGTTTGTTGATGATTGGTGGGACTACCCTGGGATCCGAATGGCTCAAGAGGGGGCCCTTGGTTGAAGATGTGCTCAGTTGGAGGCATCGCCACCGGTGAAACCTCAGTGGGGTCTAAATAGGCTAGTAATCCCTTTGTAAAGGCTATTTTGTGATCTCTTAGCCACACACCAACGAAAGTGTGTAATGTGACCGACGGGTCATGGGCATAAGGGAGATTCTTAGTTGCCGAAAGGTGATAAAATCACGAACACGTGGGTAAAGAGGTACAAACTCTGCAGAGTTAAATAAAACTATCATGATAGCTGTGCTCCCGGTTATGAGCACCTGGACAACTTCCATGATTAGAGGGAAATTTTGTAATGGGATGGTTATTGGAATGGTTATGGTTTGGTAATGGTTATGGATGGTTATGGATTAATCTCTGGTATTATTATGGTTACATGGTTTATGATGGGATTACTTCACATACATATAATATACATAATGCTTTTCAGATGTTTTACTGTACTTTTCAGCACTTAGCCATTATTATTGTCGTCATTTGAATCAGCCACATGTTATACTTTCCACACTTGCTGAGTACGACATGTACTCACTCTTGCAATCCCCCCCCAACAATTGCAGGTCAGGATTGTGAGTTTAATGGCGATAATGCGGAGTTCTAGGCCGTTTCTACCGTCACCTTTGCCTGTGGTGTTGCATGGAGCTGTGCTATCCCTTTTGCTTAGTTTGCTTAGTTGTTTAATTAGTTTATTTCCGCTGCATTAGTTGAACTTGTCATTAATATTTATTAGAGCTTGTATTCGAGGATAATATAGTTTGTTTAATAAAATTTGATAATTAATCTTGTTCTGTGGTAATTTTCTGTATACTCTTTTGTGATTGCACTCGTGTATGTGTGTTGAACATCCTGGGCACACATATGCGTTAGCTTGGTTCAGTTTTTGGAACCGGGCGTCACAGATGACAAGACAGAAGCTTTTGTGGAACGAGCTTTTTCGTTGTCAAATAGCGATAAGGCGCGGTGCCCATGTACGAAATGCCGAAACGGAACGTTTTTGGACAAAGTGGAACTTACGATGCACTTGTGTCGAAATGGTTACGTGTCACATTATGAGTTGTGGAACTTCCACGGTGAGACAGCTTCTCAGGCTGTAAAAGAAGTGGAAGCAGACAATGATGATGCCACAGAGGTTGATATGATGGATGAGATGCTGGAAGCTAAACGACCAGAGCTTACAGAAGATCCTCAAACAGCAGAGGTTAAAGAGTTCTTCAAACGTTTCAAAGATTCAGAAGAGGCACTGCATGGACACACTAAAATGTCAATCCTCAATTTTGTGACTAGACTTATGGCAATTAAGTCTAAGTTCTTCTTTTCTAACAATTGTTACAAAGTGCCTAAGGATATGTACAACTCAAAGAAAATTCTTTCCGGTCTCAGTATGAAGCATGAGAAGATTGATGTGTGTCCAGACAACTGCATGCTTTTCTGGAGAGAGCATGCCAATGAGAAAAAATGATTGAAATGTGGTCAACCGAGGTTTGTCGAAGTTGTTAATAATGATGGTAATAATGTGACGACGGAAGTCGCACGTAAGCAGCTTCATTACTTACCTGTGACACTGAGGTTGAAGCGGCTGTTCCTTTCAAAAAAAAAAACGGCCAGACACATGAGATGGCACAAAGAAGGTGAGCGTGAGAACAATGGAGTCATGACACACCCGTCCGATAGTGAGGCATGGAAGGCGCTGGACTGGTCTGACCCAGAATTCGCTCGTGAAGCGAGAAATGTTCGCATCGTGTTGGCGACATATGGGTTCACACCGTTCAGCACAAATGCTGCACCATACTCTTGTTGGCCCGTCTTTGTCATTCCGTACAATCTTCCACCGGCTTTTTGCATGAACAATGAGTTTATGTTTCTTAGCCTCATTGTACTCGGGCCAGATCATCCTGGGTCATGTCTCAATGTGATGTTGAAATCATTGATCGAAGAGTTGAAAATGTTGTGGACAGGAGTCAAAGCGTACGACTGTTACAAGAAGCAGAAATTCAACCTCCGAGCTGCTTATTTGTGGTCCGTTCATGATTTTCTGGCATACAGCATGTTTTCTAGATAGAGCACTCATGGTCGATTGACATATCCGATATGTACCTCAGATACCAATTGCTTTCAACTTACCCATGGAGGCAAGATATCTTACTTCGATTGTCATAGACGTTGGCTGCCTCTGAATCACTTGTTTAGACAACAGAGGAATGTCTTCACAAAGAACACCGTTGTCACTAAAGGACCACAGAAACGTCTTAACGGGTCAGAAATATCTGATATATTGGACAAATTGGTGCCAGATGAAGGTCGTCCTTCATATTTCGAAGGTTACAGAGACAAACACAACTGGACTCACATATGTGGACTTTGGCAGTTACCGTATGTGAAGTCGTTGATTCTAAGGCACAACATTGATGTTATGCATCAAGAGCGTAACATGGCCGAATGTATCATAAGCACATGGATGGACATGACACGCAAAACAAAAGACAATTTAAAGGCTCGAAAGGATCTTGCCGAGCTTTGTAACCGTCAAACTCTTGAGCTCTCCGAAAATGGTGGTAAACCACGCGCTCCTTTCTGTCTTCGACCTAAAGAAAAAAAAAGTTCTCGAATGGTTGCAAAGGTTGAAATTCCCAGATGGTTATGCAGCTAGTTTGAGACGAGCCATGAATGTGAAAACGGGAAAGCTCATTGGGTTGAAGAGTCATGATTATCACATAATCATGGAAAGACTTATGCCTGTTATGTTTCGAGGCTATTTTGACGATGCAGTGTGGAAGGTGTTAGCCGAGCTTAGCCACTTCTATAGGCAACTCTGTGCTAAAGAAATCACGCCAAACATGATGACTAAATTTGAAAAGGAGATTCTGTTACTTTTGTGTAAGATGGAAACAAATTTTCCTCCGAGATTTTTCAATCCAATGCAACATCTCTTAATTCATCTTCCATTAGAAGCGAAAGTCGGCGGTCCCGTGCAATATAGGTGGATGTATCATATTGAAAGATCACTTAGATATCTGAAACCAATGGTTGGTAATAGGGCAAGGGTTGAAGGCTGCATCGCCGAAGCTTTTACTCTTAAGGAAGTAGGATACTTCTCAAGTGTTTACATTGCAGAGGAACACAATGTTAATACTTCGGTAATGCGATACAATATGGATGAGCAACCTCCTTGTAGCGATGTCTCCATTTTTGCAACAAGAGGCACTACTGTTGGTAGTTACACTTCCTACGATGCTAGCGAAAAAGAAAGGCGTGCTGCATTCTTCTACATGTACGCTAATATGGAAGAAATGAATGAATATTTCAAGTAAGTGTTTCTCCTACACTTATGCTTTTCACCATCTTTTCCGACAAATGTATTCTAAAAGGTTCTCTTTTTCGTGTAGTATGTTCGACAAGCAAAATTGGAGACATAGACATCAACCCACGAGCAAGCAAATAGAACAAATTTGACTCGAAGGAATAAATGGGGGATCTAATTTTCTCTCCTAGTTTTGAGATCATGTAACGTTTTCTCGATAACTAATCAATGTTAATTATGTTTTCTTATAACTTAAGAATGCTTACATTTTCTAATAACTTCATATCTTGGACTGTGCCAAAAAGATGCCAACGTCCATGAAGATTTGTGACAACTATCCGGTGGAGTGGTTAATGTTAGAAGCTATGGTCGATATGACGTCAACAGTTTTTGATTCCGTACAACTCAATTTTAATCTCTTTGTCCTCTCGCGGCAACATGTAATACCGGAGTTGTGATGAGGGCAATCGATTCGTAAGATCATGAAACGCAGTACTACGGGATTATTAAAAAAATCCTTGAATTCACTTTTGTCGCAAATAAGCCAATTCGAGCGGTATTCTTTGACTGCAAATGGTTTTATTCCATTGTGGAATTCGAGTAAACAAATTTGGCATGGTCGAAGTAAAACACAAGTAACGGTTGAAAGGATTCGATTCATTAGTTCTTGCACACCAAGTAGAGCAAGTGTACTATCTACCTTATCCGTGCAATAAATTCAAAGCTTGGTGGGTGGTACATAAGGTGAATCCTCGTGAGCGGTTATACGCTCCAGGAGATGATGATTACCACGATGAAGCTGAGGTTGATTGTGTCTACCAAGAGGAAGAGTTGCTAGACTACTTCTCAGTCGAGCCTGGTGTGGGACTCGATGAATTAGTTGGAGACGCTCAAGATATCGAGGCTGGCACGGAAGCGGAAACAGAATCAGAATCAAAAACTGAAGATATCGATGACATAATCGAACCTGCTGATTTGTGCAAACGAAAATGATATGCGGAAGAAGAAGATCGATGGGTTGGTTTAAGGAGTAGGGTGCATGATCGTGATGTTGATAATTTTTGAAGTAACGTTTTATTCACTAATTTAACATTAATTTTGTATATTATCTTTGCATATTAATCATTTATTCCTTGCAACAGGATGTCGTCAAAGGGGAAGGGGAAGGGGAAGGGGAAGCCAGTGAGAGGGTTTGAGCCGCCACGAGACCCTTGCTCAGGGACCTCGTTACCTTCGAGCCGACGTTCCCTCTTTCTGGCGCACGCTCCACCCTCAGCTGTCGTGTGCTTTCAGCGGACGGAGGTAAATTTTAGTTTACAATAAAGTTATTTTAGAAATTGCAGTTGTTAATAATTATTTATTATCAATCTTTTCCTTTTGTGCAGTCTGACTCAAAGACTTCTGAGTCAGAGTCAGAGTCAGAGGCTAGGGGGCTGCTATAGGAGCCCAACTTAGAGGCTAGGGGGCCACTACAGGAGCCCTCTAGCGCTAGCCTCCCTTCGGAGCCGGCTAGCGCTAGCCTCCCTGTGCAGCTGGCTACCACTAGCCTTCCATTGGACTCCAGTGGTTCAGCAGATCCTTCAGGGTCACAGGACGCGGCAGCGTCGCAGCAGAGGCGACGGACGAGGAGGACCCACTTTGCGGCTCCTCCTCCGGTTACTACTCAGCGGACCACGATCCGTCCTGTTGGAGACAGGTAAATACTGTATATAGTATATTAAATATTAGATGCTGTTTTCCTTTACTTAATGATTTAATATATTTTGTAGATGTTGGTACGACTTTTCGTTCACGAGGGCCGAGAAGCACCATAGGCAGGTTAACAGTGTCCTGGGTGCTATCGTGAAGTTGCACTACCCCGGTGTCATTGATGGTTTCCCTGCCCTGTCATGGGATGACTACGCTCGTGTCTCTCACCCGGTCCACGGCACGGTTCAGGGAGCCGTGTGGCACGATTTTTTGGTAAGTTTAACTGTTTCATTTTTTGAACTCGTTTGAATTGTTAATGCATATCACTTAAATATTTGTTTGCTTAAAGCTGAGGTACCAAGTAGAGGAACCGGGCATGGAGGACCACACGAGACGCGTGTTCCATTACAACGCTCGGAAGCTCACGACGGAGGCATTGTCATACGCCCGGATTCAGGCCGTCAACGCGTACTACAAGCGGCACCCCCAGGAGCAGGAGCAAGAGCAGCAATGGGGTGTATTTAGGAAGGACTCCAACTCTTACTTGACAGAGGAGCAGTACGCGGAGGTAAGTTTTTAATATTGTTAAATATTTACAATATCTACGTATGTTAACTACGTTGATGAAAGATGAAATATGTGCAGGTTAGTATTTTCTGGTTACAGGGTAACATCAAGGCGTACTTAGCTCTCTGTCGCTACTGGGCTAGCGACGCTTTCATCAATAAGTCCACAAAGGCTAGATAGTGCCGCATGGGGTTCGAGGGCAAGCACAACTATGGCAGCGGCGGCTACTGGCGTTTGGCTAAACACATGGTAAGTACCTTTTCAATTTATTTATGTGTTCCTAATACATTATTTATCTCACTAACACAGCTGTACAGGAGCGAGAGATGGGTCACGAGCCGACCCTGACCCAGGTTTGGAAGAGAGGTCACAAGGGAAGTGACCCTTCTCAGCCAGGGCAGTGTAGTCAGGCCGCAGCCGACCGACTGGTAAGTTTTCGAAATTCATCAATTTCATTATAACTAATACTATTATTGACATGCTTACAAGATTTATTTGTTCTGTGGGCAAAGTACGCGCAGGAGGTCGTGAGGATACACATTGTGGATTACAATTGGGAAAGCGCGCCAATCGACCCCCAAGCCGAGTACGGAAGCGGAGGCGGGAAGGCCCACGGACGGTGAGTTTTTCGTGTGTTCCATTTCTTTTTCAATTAATCTTCTTCTACATAGTGTTTTCATTCTTTTGCAGGTTTTCCATTTTTGATGGAGTTGTCGACTCGAGGTCGACGCGACCTTTGAGAGGCGCTTCTCATCGCAGGCTTCGTCTGTTGGGACCACTGGTCATCTCTCGTAGACCCAGCTGAGGCTCCAGGCCATGAGGGAGAATTTGACATAAACCCAGGCAGAGCTGGAGATGACGAGAGCGGAGGCAAGGGAGGAGCAGCAGAGGACGACCTTAATGATGGCCCAGATGCAAGCAGCGGTGGCGGTAAGTAATTTAAAGTACCGTAGTTAAATTTCACAGCACTTCAATAACATATATCTTATAATATTTTGCATTGGCAGGCTCTTGCTCGACACAACGGTTAGGATATCGAGATTCCTACGCTTCTGCCGCAGCAGACACCAGAGGAGGTTATAAACTCTCTCTTTAATATTGTTGTATCCGTTTTAGTATTTTACATAGAGAGATAAGGAGGTAGAACATAGAGGTAGATCTTGATGACTTGTTAGATATTGAATCCTATAGTGGTGAGGAAGTTAAGTGTATCTAATCAAGCTTTAGTAGTTTTTGACCATGGCAGAAATGATTATTATATAGTTAATAAGTTGTCAATGATTCCAGTTAACAAAGGGCTAGTGGTTCATAAGCTTGACCTGTTACCTAAAGTCTCCAACTCTGATACGTGCTAGTTTGCTATTTATATATGCATCATTACTTCATTTGAAACTACATCATGCTTCCTTCTTTTGTCACTGATGTTCATGGACTCTGATGTTATCACTGAGTTGACATTGAAGCTTACTAGTGATTATGTTTCTTCTGCAGGGTTCGGGAACGCACCGAGAAGATCCCGGAGGCAGTGGAGGGGCTAGCGTGTAGCCTGGTGGATGTTTTGTTGTTGTTGATGTTTTGGAACTTAATTTGCAACTATTTTACATTTTGTATACTGTTCTGTATATCTGTGTACAGTTATATTTGTTCTGTGTTCTCGCCATTGAGCGAGGTAGTCAATTTCTGTTTTTTAAAAAAAAATTGAAAACTTTGCTTACGTCGGCTATGGCCTTGCCGACATAAGTTAGTCCAGTTAAACTTACGTTGGTCAGACCATACCGACGTAAATTAAAACACTTAACTTACATCGATTTGGAACAACCGACATAAGTTAGACCACTTAACTTACGTCGGCCCGTTGTGGACGACGTAAGTACTCCGGCCCATCCCGCTACGTGACTTACGTCGGCTGCTGCAAATCGACATAATTAAGGTAACTTACGTCAGCGGCAACAACTGACGTAAGTTGGACCACTTAACTTACGTCGTCCCGTTGTGGCCAACGTAAGTACTCCGGCCAAGCCCACGGCCTATCCCGCTACGTGACTTATGTCGGCTGCTGCAGACCAACGTAATTAAGATAACTTACGTCAGCGGTCGACGTAAGTTACCTTAATTATGTCCAAACCGCTACGTCGGCAAGCCACCGACGTAATTAAGGAAAAACCGACGTAATTAAGTAACTTACTTCAGTTTAGGCCTTAATTACGTCGGCCTTGACGTAATTGATCGATATTCCTGTAGTGCTAGTCCGGCCCTGACGGCGGACAAGTCCAGTGTTTGAATCTGTTTCAGGCTGAATTAAGCCCAATTTGATTCAAATCAACTCGAAACCTTTTCAAACTTGTTAAACACCATTGTAACTTGTTAGTAAACATTAATATCAACTCATTAATCATGCATGTCGTGGCATATTGAGTAATATATGAGCATTTATTGATTGTAATGTTTGTTTTGTATGTCTATTGCGCGGAATAGAAGGTGTTGCGCTAGAGGGTGCTGTCGAGGACCACCAGTACCAGAACATCGAAGCTTTTGACCCTAACCAAGCTTAGGGCAAGGCAAGTGTCCTTGATCATTTTGATCCTGTTTTAAATGTTTTGTTTGCAAAACTGCATGCTTGTGTCAATTTGATGGGAAACCCATTTATAGTTGTTTACTAGACTTGCTTGACCACCCTTGTCGCTTGGAATACATTATAGATAGTCGGGAAGGGCTTTTTACCTTTTTTGCTTCTCTCTTATTAATTGGGATGTGAAAAGAACTACAATGCTTAATCATGATGTAATGAACCTATGGATGACGTAAATTGATGAATATGGCTAATTGATAATGTGGGACTTGGGAGATCTAAACAAGCATGGATTGTGGATTGGGTTGGATGTTATTGTGGTTTGCTTGCCTTGGAGAAGGACCGGTTCATGCGAGAATAGGCCAGGACAACAGTGCCACCACAAGGCCAAGTATGGGTGTGACTTAGCCAATTAATTAGAAGTATTGCCATCATTGATTCAGATCATTTGGAAGAGCGAGTAATGGGAGTCGGTTGGGTTTACAATAGTGGCGGGACCGCCCCGTGATCCGAACAGCACAAGAGGGGGCCCTTGGTTGGATGTGCTCAGTTGGAGGCATCACCACTGGTGAAACCTTAGTGGGTCTGAATGTGCTGGTAGTCCCTTTGTAAAGTCTATTTTGTGATCTCTTGGCCATACACCTAATGAAGTGTAATTGGCATTAGGGAGGTTTCTTTAGTTGTCGACGGGTGACGAAATCACGAACTTGTCGGTAAAGTGGTACAACCTCTACAGAGTGTTTAAAACTATCATAATAGTCGTGCTCCCGGATATGAGCACCTATACAACTTCCATGATTAGAGTGGAACTTGGGATTTGTGATGGTTATGATTATGGTTGGGTTATGGTAATGGTTATGGTTATGGGTTATGGATTGGGTGGTGATAAACAGGCATGGTTAATGATGATGGTAAGAATATGGAATATGGATGGATAATGACCGATGGGTATGAATTATTTTGTTTACTTGGAATATGATGGGATAAATTTCACTTGGACATTGTAGGATGCTTTTTACATGTTTTAAATGTACTTTTCAACCATTAGCTATTATTTATTGTCAATGCCTTGTTTAAGCTACATGTCATACTTTCCAACACTTGCTGAGTACGATATGTACTCACCCTTGCAATTCCCCCACCAACAGTTTCAGGTGATTCTTGGGACTACCCTGAGGATAATGCAGAGTACTAGGCCGTGTGTTGTCGTCAACTTTCCTGTGGTGTTGCTTGGAGTCGCGCTATCCTTTTTGCTTAGTTCGCTTAGTTGCTTAATTAGATTATTTCCGCTGCAATAGTATTATCGTTAATGATTATTAGAATTGTAATTTGAGGATTATTTGAATATTGTAATAAAATAATTATTTAATATTTTGTGTTGTGGTAATTAACTGCTTATCAATTGTGAATCACTCGTATATGTGTGTTGAACATCTTGGGCACACATATGTGTTGCACTTGGTTCGTTATTCTGTACCGGGTGTCACAGAGTCGGACTTGTCCGATGCCTTGGATCAGACATGTCTGAAAACCTTCTGTCTCGAGTCAAACTTGTCCAACACCTTGGGTGGGATAAGTCTGATCTCCTTCTGGTGGAATTTAAACATGTCCGAATCTGTATGTCAGACATGTCCGAAACTTCTCTGTTCGAATTTAGACATGTACGAAGTGGATCGGACATGTCTGAGGTGGACTTCTCTGGCTTAATGCCTCAGATTAGTCTGAGTCAAAAAACCTCTCCTTGTGTGCCGGACTTGTCTGATGTTAGTCAGACTTGTCTGACGCAACTTTTGTGCGCAGATTCAAATTCGAGTGATTAGCTGTAAAGATTCCGTTGACAGCTTGTCAGACTTGTCCGAACTTGGGTCGGACTGGTCCGATGTGGGCTGTCAACTAACGGCTAAAAACACTTTCTGAGTATAAATTGATGGGGATTTCGTCTCGATCATACCCTAACCATACAGAAACACACAAAGTAGCCTCAAACCCTCAAGAAAGCCTCCTCCATTGTTCTTCACCCTCTTGAGCCCGAATCCAATGTTTTTTGGGAAGAGTGAAGGAGAGATTTTGCGACTTGGCAAAATAAGTCCACAAGAGGTTGAGCAACATTTGGTTC
Organism: Tuctoria greenei; assembly: GCA_036927565.1. Classification (NCBI taxonomy): domain Eukaryota; kingdom Viridiplantae; phylum Streptophyta; class Magnoliopsida; order Poales; family Poaceae; genus Tuctoria; species Tuctoria greenei. Next base: position 133,561,429 of record JAYESD010000006.1, read on the forward strand.
ACTGAGTTTCTTCATGGTTGCGTGTTTGTTACTCTTAGGGTTCTCCCCTAGACGGTTAGGCATCGCCCTATGAGTTCTTGTGTGATCTTTTGATTCGGAAAAGTTTGTAATTCTTTGTGATAGTGAAATATCCAATACTTGAATTTTGAGGCGTCTTGGCGAGGATAGGGCTGTTAGGCCCTACTCTTTGGGGGCTCCTTAACAGGGATGTAGGTTTTTTTGTGGAACCGAACCTCGGGAGAAAATCTTGTGTCCATTGTCTTCGTTTACATTTCCTAATATTCTTACTTTCTAGTGATCATCTAGGTCTACTTTTTTTGTAGCACTTAATCTTGTTTCCATCAACTACTAGAACTGCTTGGACACATTTCCACTCACTAGATTGCTTAAAAACTTTATTTTTGACCATGTCCTGTAGATTCAGTCGGACTTGTCCAAGCTAAATCAGACTTGTCCGACATCAGTCACACAAGTCCAATTTTCAATCAGAAAAGTCCGACTTTTATTGACAGGACAAATTTTACGTAAGTCTAGATTTTTGATTATTGCTTATTCACCCCCTCCGGGCTACTTTCAATTGGTATCAGAGCAGGTCTCTCCACAAAGAGTCTAACAACTCGTGAGAGGAGATGGCCAACATAGGTGATAACCTGGTGATCGTTGATGGAGATGACAAGACGAAGAACGTCGATGTGCTTCAAGATGATCCAAATGTTGATGAGGAAGTGCGCCTACTCAAGGCGCAACTTCGTGAGAAGGTGAGTATTCCCGAGAAGGAGACCAACGAAGCCCATGGGAGTGGTTCACAAGACTATACTCGATATCCTTACAATTATGAGCGTCTAACTCATAAGAATCATTACTTGTCTAATCCTATTTGGAAATCTCCTCAATTTGATGGAAATGATTATACTATGTGGAAGCATAACATGAAGATGCACCTCATTTCCTTAAACCCTAGCTTGTGGCAAATTGTTTAGATAGGTGTTGATCTTCCCAATAATGATGAAGAAGTGACCCCGGAGCAAGCCGTCCTACTCCACCACAATGATCACGCGGTTGGAGTGATCACCTCCTCCAAGGACTTTTGGGACACCCTCAAGACAGTGCATGAGGGCAACCATGTAATAAGGGAGGCCAAGATTGAGATGATCCAAGGAGAACATTAGAGGTTCACTATCATGGATGGTCAAACCGCCCAAGACATGTACAATCGCCTCAAGATACTTATGAAAAAGAGTCACTCTAATGGAAGTACCCGGTGGATGGACCACTAAAAGTCACCTAGAGGGAGAGTGAATAGGCAATAAGACGTGAAATGGCTTAATCAAACGAGATTAAATCACTGAGGCCGGAATTGTCTGGGCAGGACCGGACTAGTCCGCTCAGCACAAGGAGAACACCTAAAAACTTGATTTCAACAAGTTATTTACGGAATTTAAGTTCACTAAAGATGTATGCAATGTATTGTGACACCCGGTTCTGAAAAAGAACCAAGTGAACGCATATGTGTGCCCAAGACAGTCAACACACATACAAGAGTACATTCATAATATCCTCGAATACAAGCTCTAAAGAAATTTTAATGACAAGTTCAACTAATGCAGCGGAAATAAACTAAAATGAGCAAACTAAGCAACTAAGCAGCATAAGCAAAGGGTATAGCGCAGCTCCAAACAACACCACAGGCAAGCTGACGGCAGACACGGCCTAGAACTCGACATTGTCATTGTTAAACTCCCAATCCTGACCTGCAACTGTTGGTGGGAGAATTGCAAGGGTGAGTACATGTCGTACTCAGCAAGTGTGGAAAGTATGACTTGTAGCTGATTCAAATGACGAATATAATATTGGCTAAGTGCTAAAAAGTACATTAAAACATTTGAAAAGCAATATATCATATGTATGTGAAATAAACCTATCATAAACCATAATTAATATCATAGTACAGGCCCATATTCCATATCCATCACCATTATACCAGATTTCACCATTATCATAAATCATATCCAATGCCGTAATTTAATCCATAACAAGCCATAACCATAACCTTGTTATCAACCATAATCATAACCAATACCAACCCATCCCATAACCAAACCATATCCAAACCATAACAAAACAATCCCAATCCTAATTTTCCTCTAATCATGTAGGTCATCCAGGTGCTCATAACCGGGAGCATCTCTGCAGAGTTTGTACCACTTTACCCACGTGTTTGTGATTTCATCACCCGTCGGCGACTAAAGAACCTCCCTTATGCCAGTTACACTTCCTTTGGTGTATGGCCAAGAGATCACAAAGTAACCTTTACAAAGGGATTACTAGACTATTTAGACCCCACTGAGGTTTCACCGGTGGCGATGCCTCCAACTAAGCACATCTTCAACCAAGGGCCCCCTCTTGAGCCATTCGGATCCTAGGGTAGTCCCACCAATCATCAACAAATCCAATCCGACTACCCCTTCCCTGAGCATCCTTAATCGTCCAAATAGCACTGGCAAAGCCCTAATTAATCAGCTACATCACACCCATACTTAGCCTCGTGGTGGCACTGTTGTCATGGCTTATTCTCGCATGAACTGGTCCTTAGATATAAAGCAAGCAAACCACCATAACATCCAACCCATCAACATACCAACTTGCTTAGATCACCCATTATCAAATCATATTAACCACTTCATGTTTATCATAATTTCATAAATGTATAATTAAGTTAAGTGGTATAGTTGTTTTCCATCCCAATTAATTAAGCGAAGCGAAAAGGTAAAAAGCCCACCCTGACTCTCTACCATGAATTCCAGGTGACAAGGGTAGTCAAACAAATCTAGTAAACTTCCTATTATAGAATTCCCATCAAAATTGACACACACATGTATTTTTGCAAACAAAACATTTACTTCAAAACAGGATCAATATGCTTCAAGGACACTTGCCTTGCTCTTGGGATTGGTTCGGATCAAAGCCTTAAAACTCTTGGTGCTGCAGATCCTCCACGGCACTCTCTAGCGCAAATCCATCTAATCCGCACAATAAACATACAAGACAAGAAACAAAATCAAAGAGTGCACAAATATTACTCAATATGACATTTCATGCATGATTAGTGCAATTGTGAAGTAAAACTAGTTAATGGGTTGCTAATAATGATCACTAACTAGTTCTAATAGCTTTCAACAAGTTTATACAGGTTTGGAGTTGATTCAATCTAATCTTGGAATTAATTCAACACAATTTAACCAGGAAAATCGGACTTGTCCGCTAGGGATCGGACAAGTCCGCACTTCACAGAACTAGCAAACTAGGGTTTTCTAGATCGACGTGAATTTGGAGATTTGGGGTTGAATTCACATAAGGAAAATGAAGTAGAAGGTATACCAGGTGTTTAGGACTCCAAGGAATCAAGGATCTTCGAGGCGACACTTGGATCTTGACAATCTAGGGTTGATGAAGAACTTGATGGTGAATTGGCGATGGAGAACGCGAAGTTGATGGAGATCTTGATCCTCTTTTGTTTCCTCCTCTTATTCTCCTTCTATAGATCTCTTTCTCCTGCCTTGGTGGCGGCTATTCACGAGCTAGGGTTTGGGTGTGGTGAAAAAGTGGTAAATAGATGTCAAGCCAATGGCTGGGGTTGTTTATATAGAGGTGGAGGCTAGGGTTAGATGGATTTCGTGTTTGAGATGAGTAGAGGCCAGTTTAGAGTCCCTCATGGGCTCTAAAAAAGTTAGGCACAACGTCCCTAGGCCCACTTAACATAAAACCTAAGAAACAAGTCATGAAACAAAAGATCAAGTCGGAGTCATGATTTATTAGACAAGTCCAAAAAGGGCCGAACTAGTCCGAAGTTAGACAGAGAGATATTGGACAAGTCCAGACTGAATATCGGACAAGTACGAACTTATCCAGAGGGGAAAAATAGACAAGTCTGGCTAAAATCGGACAAGTCCGACTTTAGTCAGAGGGAAAAACGGACAAGTCCGCTAGAACACCGGACAAGTCCAGGGACTTAGCAAAAATTCAAAGGAATTTGGGATACCGGACTAGTCCACACAAGGTCGGACAAGTACGAAGAGGGAAAAATCGACTAGTCCGCAGCAAAAACGGACAACTCCGATGGAGTTAGAGAGAAATGAGACTAGTCCGCACCAAAATCGGACCAGCCCGCACTTTCTAGAATTCTTAAGTGCGGTTTTGTTTCTGATTCATTTTAAACTTGTTCCTTTTTATGTTGATTAATGTTAGACATGTGTTAGAATGTATGCAATGCATGATTGATGAAAATGTGGGTGTTACAAACCTACCCCCCTTAAAATGAATCTCACCCTCGAGATTCGACGTCGAAGAGAAGAGATAGGGAAATTCCTTCTTAAGATCATCCTCCAGCTCCCAAGTTGCCTCTGATTCTTGTGATGCTTCCATTGCACTTTACACCATCGAATAACCTTGTTCCTCATGACTCTCTCCTTAGTTTACAAGCTTTTGACTAGTTGCTCAGCATAAGTCAAATCTTCCTCTGGTTCCAATTCTTCCATTGGCACTTGTTCTTCCGGTACTCTCAAGCACTTCTTGAGATGGGAAACATGAAACACAATATGAACATCTGAAATATGAGCTGGCATATCTAACTTATATGCTACTTCTCCTTTCTTGTCCAAAATCTCCATCCGTTTGAGGGTGATATGTTGAGCTAAAATTCAACCTTGTTCCCAAAGTTTCCTGCAATTTCTGCCAAAACCTGGAGGTAAATTGAGAACCTCTATCCGATACTATCTTCTTTGGGACTCCATGCAAACATACTATCCTTCTCATATACAGTTCAGCCAACTTCTCTCCATTAAAGGTGGTCTTGATGGGAATAAAGTGAGCTGACTTAGTCCATCGATCCACGATGACCCAAATTGAGTCATAACCAGATTGTGTACGTGGTAAACCAACTGTGAAGTTCATACCGATTTCTTCCCACTTCCATTCCAGAATCTTCAATTGCTGTAATAATCCAGCTGGCCTTTGATGTTCTGCCTTAACTCGTTTGCACACATCGCACAAAGCTAGATATTCAGCTATGTCCTTTTTCTTGCTAGCCCACCAATAACATGTCTTCAAGTCTTTGTACATCTTTGTACAACCGGGGTGAGTCGAGTATGGGGAGTCATGTGCCTCATTTAGTATTGTCTCCCGAATATGCTTCACATTAGGCACAACAATCCTCTTTCCATGCCATAGGGTACCATGTTCATCCTCATCAAACCTGAATTCTCTTCCCTCTTGGGTCCTTTCCTTGATATCCTGAATTTCATCATCCTTTGTTTGGCCCTCTCGGATTTCTTGCTCCAAAGTTGGATTTAACTCCATTATTCCCATCTCGTTGACAAATCCAAGATTCAACCGTTCGAACTCCTTGCATAGCTCGGATTGTAATTCTTGAACCGTGAGTTGGTGGCTTACTCCTTTCTGACTCAAGGCATCGGCCACTACATTGGCCTTCCTTGGATGATAATTGATTCCCACATCACAATCCTTGATGAGCTCCAACCATCTTCATTGCCTGAAATTCAGATCCGTTTGCGTGAAAATATACATAAGACTCTTATGATCCGTATAAATTTCACACCTATGTCCAAGAATATAATGTCTCCAAATCTTCAATGCGTGTACTACGGCTGCAAGATCCAAATCATGCATCAGGTAATTCTGCTCATGTTTCTTCAATTGCTTTGATGCGCAGGCGACAACTTGACCTTCCTGCATGAGCACACATCCAAGTCCTTGTCTCGATGCATCACAATAAATATAAAAACTTTGGCTCAAGTCTGGCAATATCAAAACTGGGGCTGTTGTTAACCTTTCTCTAGCTCCTCGAAACTGTTTTGACAAGCTTCAGTCCATCGAAAAGCCTTTCCCTTCATTAGCAACCCCGTCATTGGCTTGGCTATTTTTGAAAAGTCCTTGATGAATCGACAGTAATATCTAGCCATCCCAAGAAAACGCCTTATTTCCTTCACATTTTGCGGTGGCTCCCACTTTAGCACATCCCTCACTTTTTCGGGGTCGACTGATACTTCTCCTCCAGAGATGATATGACCCAAAAACGAGACTTCTTTCAACCAAAACTGGCACTTGCTGAACTTGGTATACAATTGGTGCTCTCTCAATTTTTGCAACGTAAGCCTCAAATGTTCCTCATGTTCCTTCTCATCCTTCGAGTAAATCATAATGTCATCAATAAACACCACGACAAACTTATCCAAGTACTTCATGAAGACCTTATTCATGAGTTACATAAAGTATGCAGGTGCATTGGGCAATCCGAAGGACATCACGGTGTACTTCTAAGATCCATATCGTGTCCTGAAAGCTGTCTTGGGTATGTCCGATGGTCAAATCTTCATTTTAAAGTACTTTGACCTCAAATCCATCTTAGAGAAGACACAAGCACCCTTCATCTGATCAATCAAGTCTGCTATGCATGGCAAGGTATACTTGTTCTTGATTGTTACCTCATTGAGAGCTCGATAATCCACACACATCCTTTGCGACCCATCCTTCTTGTCCACAAATAGAGCGGGCGCGCCCCAAGGTGAAGAACTGGTGCGAATAAAACCCTTCTCTAGTTGCTCTTGAATCTTCTTCTTGAGCTCCGCTAATTCTTTAGGAGGCATGCTATATGGACTCTTAGCGATAGGTACACTTCCAGGTATTAAGTTAATAACAAACTTAATGTCTCAGTCACGTGGCATACCTAGCAACTCATCTGGGAACACGTCCTAAAATTAACACACCACTGGAATTTCCCCAATTGCGGCACCGTCCATATGATTTAGTTCCAATTGCTTTGGTGCGTGTTAAGATGCTTCAAATTTTACAGTGATCCCTTCCTCATTGGTCAACTTCACCATCTTCGTGGCACACTAAATAACTCCATTGTGCTTCCTCAACCAGTCCATACCAAGTATAATGTCCAATCCTTGAGAATCCAAGACAATGATGTTGGCAAAGAAGTATACCCCCTTATTCTAAGGCTTACTTTTGGACATACTATATTTGTCCTCATATCTCCTCCAGGAGACTTAACCAATGGAGTAAACTTCATATGAGAGATAGGCAAACTATACTTGGCAACATATTTCGATGCAATGAATGAATGCGATGCTCCAGAATCAAATAACATAGCCGTCGGGTTGGAGCTTGTGAGAAACATACCAATGACCACATCATCCTCTTGTTGAGCATCCTCCGTAGAGACATGGTTCACATTGCCACGAGCGAAATTCTGCTGTCCACGGTTTCCTTGCGTCTGTCTTCCATTGGGTCTTGGATTTTGTCTCGGCGCATTTCTTCCTTGACCAAGGTCTGACTTAGGACCTTGATGCGCAAAGTGTCCAGCTTCTCCACAAGTATATCACTTCTTTGCTGCACCAGAATTTGGACGGGCTAGATTATGCGCATTGGCACCAGGAAAGTTAGCACGAGGTGCAGAAGGCATTGGATTCCTAGGTGCTTGCATAACAGGGCGCTCCTGCACAAACTGAGCTGGGCGCGGTGCATATCCAGGGCGATGATGAAAGTGCATCTAGGACTCCCTTGTGGGTTTTGGATGATTTATGACAAGCAATTGGGATCCTAATCCTTTTGTTGAGATGAATGCAGGAAAATGATGAAAAATGAGCAAAGTGCCAAAAAGAGGGAAATTGAGAAGGAAAATGAATTTGAGCTCAAGGAGAAGAAATTAGTAGTTTAGTATGTATGGAGTGTGTTAAGGAAACACACCCAAGAGCTCAATCTCATTTAATCACACACACACAATGCACAAAGCTATACAGGACCGGACTAGTCCGATATCAGCCGGACTAGTCCGATATCTTTCTGTTCCACTTCGGACTAGTCCTCCCCAGTGCGGACTAGTCCTTAACACAATGCACAAGTCACACAAAATCGGACAAGTCCGTTGTGACCCGGACTAGTCCGATATTCATTCTGATCCACTTCGGACAAGTCCGGTGTCTACACGGACTAGTCCGATATACACACTGATCTAAAATCGGACAAGTCCTCCAAGTGCGGACTTGTCATCCCAAACACTTAGGGTTTCATTTGTCCGGACAAGTCCGATGGCAATCGGACTAGTCCGAAGCTTTCCAGTAGCGAAATCGGACAAGTCCGTTTTCAACCGGACTAGTCCGATATTCCTGGACACTTAGGGTTTGCTACACACAGCACACCGGACCAGTCCGGTGACCACCACGGACTAGTCCGATCTTTCTGAACCCTAACGGTCACTTTTAGAAACCCCATATAAATAGAGGTGCACGGCCCACTTTCACGCTCTCTCGAACCCTAGCGCCATCACACCTCCCAAGAGACTCAAAAACCATCTATCTCCACGAAATTAAGTGCAAAATCAATCAATCCATTGAAGATCACTTCTAGATCATTGGAGAGGCACATGGCACACGATTGAGCTCTTGGTTTGAATCTCTAACACACTCTTGTATCTCAATTTGTATATTTCGAAGTGTGTTATTGGTGGTCTTGAAACTTGTAATCAAGGGAGCTCTCAACTTGTGAGATCGCCCCTTCAACTTGGTGATTTAACCCTGTGTGATTAGTGGAAGAGGATTGGCCTTCGTGGCGATCCGACGAGGGAAGGGTTGGTGAAGACCCGGTCCTTTTGTGGGCTCCTCAACGTGGATGTAGGTTGCCTTCCTGGTAGCCGAACCACGGGATAAATCTTGTGTCTTGTTCGTTTGTGTTCATCATTCTAGTTGATCAACATTATCTAGGGTTTGATTCATTTTGTTGAATTCAAGTTAAATAGTTGAACAAGAACCATACTTGCAATAGAACTTGACATACAACTATTGAACTGTTATTAAAGTTTATATTTCTGCTGCAAACGTCAACGAAACAATCAAATTGACCTAACTTGATCAACATAGCCCGTGAAATCCGGACTAGTCCGCACTTTACCGGAATAGTCCGATATATCTAGTTTTGACCTTGTTGTTGAAGTGCTACAGGAACCGAGAAAATTCAAAGAAGGCCTATTCACCCCCCCTCTAGGCCTACATTCAATTGGTATCAGAGCAGGTTCTTCAAGAAAGAGTGCAACCACTCGAAGAGATCATGTCGGACATGAAGGAAGTCCAGAAAATCAACAACCAGGAAGAAATGAACAATGACAAGCACCAAAAGCTTGAAAAGTATCTCGAAGCCATTCAAGACTTCGATGATGATGATGAGGAGACATTGGAGCTGAAAGCACTCCTTAGAAAGAAAGCGCTTTCCAAAGGGAAATCTAAAGTCGAAGAAAAGAAGAAGGGGAGTAGTCACACCGACTACTCCCGATATCCTTTTAATTATGACCGTTTAAATTCTAACAGCATTCATTATCTATCTATTCCTCTCGGAAAAGCCCCACACTTCGATGGGAGTGATTACTCCATGTGGAGGCAAAATATGAAGATGCACTTGATTTCCCTTAACCCAAGTTTATGGCATATTGTGTGCACAGGAATAAACATCCCTGATGACGATGAAGAGCTCACGCCAAGTCAAGAGCAAGCCATCCACAGGAATGCCCAAGCCGCAGCCGTTATCACCTCATCTCTAAGTCGAGATGAATTCACAAAGGTGGATGGATTGGAAATTGCCAAAGAAATCTGGGACACACTACAGACAGCACATGAAGGTGACCGGCATGTGCGGGAGGCAAAGATTGAAATGATTGAAGGCGAACTAGGAAGGTTTGCAATTGAGGAAGATGAGTCTCCGCAGGACATGTACAATAGACTGAAGACTCTTGTGAACAAGGTTCGATCATATGGGAGCAAAATGTGGAATGACCACGAGGTTGTAAAGCTCATCCTTAGAGCCTTTATGCCTCGCAACGTCACACTTTGCTCTATGATCCGAGAAAGTCCCGGGTACAAGAAAATGACTCCGGATGAACTGCTTGGAAAAATCATCAACTTTGAGATGATGGAGAAGCAAGCCAAGCACGTAAAAGAAATAGCCGACCTCACATCAGCCAAGAAGAAGGGAGTTGCCCTAAAGTCCTCACTCAAGCCTCTATCCAAAGAAGCAAGAGAAGCACAGCTTGAGGAGGACAGCGATGATGAAAGCAGCGAGCTAGACGAGGAAGATATGATTTTGTTCATGAAGAAGTTCAAAAGAATTATGAAGAAAAGACAAGGAACAAAATCGAGTGGAGGAAAATACAAGGAGAAGACAAAGCTGAAGATGAGGCGGGCATGCTATAATTGTGGTGAGTACAATCACTTTATAGTCGATTGCCCGTATGAGGACAACAAGAAGAAGAGTAAAGAGTACAAGCCTCAACCGAAGAAATTCTTCAAGAAGAAGAAACAAGTTGAACAAGCACACATCGGAAAGGAGTGGGACTCAAACGATGAGTCCTCATCGTCCGATGAAGAAGAAATGGCTAGCATAGCCATTGAAAGCATGTCCAAGAAACCCACACTCTTCCCCACGCTTGGTGCAAAGAAGGCAAATGGAACTTGCCTCATGGCTAAGGAAGGTAAACGCAAGGTAAACATCAAAACTCCTCCCTTGCATTCTTACTCAAGTGATGATGATCTAGATAGTGATGATGAAGATATGCTAATTGGCTTAGATAGAAAAACTGCTGCTAAAATGAAATTCTTGCTTAACCAACTTGTTGAGAAGGAAGAGCTAATTGATCGTCAAGGAGAAATGATTATTTCCCAAAAGGAGAAGCATGTCGAACTTGACAATCTTATAGTTCTTGAAAAGGAGAGAAACCACTCACTAGAGCTTGAGCTAGCTTCAAGCAAGAAAACTTGCTTGGAGTTAACCAACTCAAACGTTGCAATCAAGGATCAACTTGATGACCTAATCAAGGTCAACAAGATCCTTGAAGTGCAGGTTGAGTCACTCAAGCCTAGTGAACCTTCCTCCTCTTCAAGCCTACCTTCTCAACCCACTTCAACTAATATCGCTCATATTTGCAAATGTGATAAAATTAACACCAGGTTGAAGGAAAAATCTACCTCCACAAAGGACAAAAATCCTACCCAATGTGTAATATTTGACAAGGAGAGGATCAACTATGCACGTAGTGCATATTTGGTCCAAAGACCTCCAAATGTCAAGTATGGCATTGGTTACTCTTATGATGGAAAGCAAAGAGCTGGAAATCATAAGAATAACAAGGGAAGGATTACCTTTGTGAAGGGAGGACCCTCACAACCTGGTAACTCGAAAACTAAAAACCTGAACTCTCATGAAAACCGGACTAGTCCGGTTGTGGTCCGGACAAGTCCGGTCATCCGGACAAGTCCGGTCACACAGACTAGTCCGACCCATAATCAACAGCAACTCTTGTTTAAAACCTTTGATGCTTCTTATGTATTAATGAAAAATAATGTTGGTAAGGTGTATGCTTATTATGCTGGGCCACGCCATGGGAACACAAAATCCCATGTGTGGGTGCCCAAATGTATTGTTACTAACCTCCAAGGACCCAAGCAAGCTTGGGTACCTAAAACCAAGGCGTAATTTGTTTTTGCAGGCCTACTCCTCCGGTGGATCCAAATGGGTGCTAGACAGTGGATGCACCAACCACATGACCAGAGAAAGGAGGATGTTTGTGGAGTATGAGGTGAACAAGGACCCAGAGGAAGGCATATACTTTGGGGATAACAGCCAAGGAAGGGTCCTCGGTACCAGTAAAATAGCAATATCCTCTGAACATACTCTTTCGCATGTTTTACACGTTGAATCTTTAGATTATAACCTGCTGTCCATATCTCAATTATGTGACAAAGGTTATAATTGCCTGTTCACTAACAAGGGTGTGACCGTCTCAAGGAGAAGTGATGGTTCTGTTGCATTCAAGGGTATGTTGAAGGGAAAGCTTTACCTTGTTGACTTCAACAAGGATAAAGCCGAACTCGACACATGCTTGATTGCAAAGACCAACATGGGTTGGCTGTGGCATAGACGGCTGGCACATGTTGGTATGAGGAACCTTCAAAAACTCCTCAAGGGCGATCACATCCGAGGTTTGAAAGATGTTGTGTTTGAGAAAGATAGGCCTTGTAGCGCGTGCCAAGTAGGGAAGCAAGTTGGAGCACAACATCCCGCGAAGAACATCATGACCACGACAAGACCGCTCGAACAACTTCATATGGACTTGTTTGGTCCAATTGCTTACATAAGCATCGGCGGCAATAAATACGGTTTAGTTATTATTGATGATTTTTCCCGCTTCACTTGGGTGTTCTTTTTGCGTGACAAGTCAGAAACACAAGGAACACTCAAGAAATTCTTCAAACGAGCGCAAAACGAGTTCTCACTATCAATCAAGAGTATTTGGAGCGACAACGGCACGGAGTTCAAGAACATACAAGTGGAGGAGTACCTTGATGGGGAAGGAATCAAGCACGAATTCTCAGCACCATACTCTCCACAACAAAACGGAGTTGCCGAAAGGAAGAACCGAATGCTCATAGAGATGGCAAGAACAATGCTCGATGAATACAAGACTTCGGATCAATTTTGGGCGGAAGCAATCAACACCGCTTGCCATGCCACAAATCAACTCTACCTTCATCGACTACTAAAGAAGACCCCCTATGAGCTACTCACCGGTAACAAACCGAACATTTCATATTTTCGAGTTTTCGGTTCTCCTTGCTATATTTTGAACAAGAAGCCCAGGACTTCAAAGTTCACTTCGAAGTCTGATGAAGGTTTCTTGCTTGGTTATGATTCGAACACTTATGCCCATCGTGTTTTCAACAAGGCCTCCAGACTTGTTGAAGTGGCACGTGACGTAGTGTTCGATGAAACTAATGGCTCCCAAAAGGAGCAAGTTGATCAATGTGAATTAGGTAAAGAGGATGCCCCCTATCAAGCATTGAAGAGGATGGCTCTAGGCGAAGTACGACCACAAGAGTCATCGTCACAAATACAAGAGGAAAGTGAACCACAAGAGGAGATCAACAATCAAGGGGGAGCCTCGATACAAGATCAATCACAGGAATATGAACATGATCAACAAATCAACGAGGACAACAACTCAGGGGGAGAAGAAGATGATCACCAACATACGACCCCCCAAGTGCCACACCCAAGAGTACACCAATGCATTCAAAGGGATCATCCAATCGACAACATCATCGGCGACATCCAAAAGGGAGTAACCACTATATCTTGTATAGCAAATCTCTGTGAACATTACTCGTTTGTCTCCTTTTTGGAACCCCGCAGGACTGAGGATGCATTGAAGGATCCGGACTGGGTGGTGGCAATGCAAGAAGAGTTGAACAATTTCAAGAGAAATGAAGTTTGGGAACTTGTGGAAAGACCCAATGCAAATATTGTGGGCACCAAGTGGGTCTTCCGCAACAAACAAGACGAACACGGGGTGGTGACAAGAAACAAGGCACGACTTGTGGCCAAAGGTTACTCACAAGTCGAAGGTTTGGATTTCGATGAGACTTTTGCTCCAGTAGCTAGGCTTGAATCAATTAGAATATTACTTGCATATGCTACTCACCATGATTTCAAGCTGTATCAAATGGACGTGAAAAGCGCCTTCCTCAATGGATCGATCAAGGAGGAGGTGTACGTGGAGCAACCACCTGGGTTTGAAGATGAAGAGTTCCCCGACCACGTGTATAAACTGCGTAAGGCTCTCTATGGCCTCAAACAAGCTCCTAGAGCTTGCTATGAGTGTCTTAGAGATTTTTTTAATTGATAATGGTTTTCAAATTGGCAAAGTAGACTATACATTATTCACAAATAATCTGGATAATGATCTTTTTATTTGCCAAATCTATGTTGATGATATAATTTTTGGATCAACTAACCAATCTTTCTGTGAAGAGTTTAGTAAAATTATGACTGACAGATTTGAAATGTCAATGATGGGAGAATTGAAGTACTTTTTGGGATTCCAAGTGCGGCAACAAAAGGAGGGAACATTCATAAGCCAAACCAAGTACACGCATGACATACTCAAGAAGTTTTGCATGGACAAGGCAAAGCCCATAAAGACTCCCATGGCTACGAATGGCCACTTGGATCTCAATGAAGATGGACCGAGCGTCGACCAAAAGGTATATCGTTCCATGATTGGATCTTTACTTTACTTATGTGCATCTAGGCCAGATATTATGTTGAGTGTATGTTTGTGTGCAAGATTTCAAGCCAACCCTAAGGAATGTCATTTGACAGCCGTAAAGAGAATCCTAAGATATTTAGTTCATACACCCAACCTTGGTCTTTGGTACCCAAAAGGCTCAAAATTCAATCTCATTGGGTATTCCAATGCAGATTATGCCAAGTGCAAAGTTGATAGAAAAAGCACTTCCGGCACTTGCCAATTCATAGGAAGATCCTTAGTTTCTTGGTCATCCAAGAAACAGAATTCCATTGCATTATCCACAGCCGAAGCGGAGTATGTTGCAGCCGGGAGTTGTTGTGCACAACTCCTTTGGATGCGACAAACTCTAAGGGATTACGGTTACAATATGAACCGTATTCCTCTCCTTTGTGATAATGAGAGTGCCATTAAAATAGCCCACAATCTAGTTGAGCACTCTAGGACTAAACACATTGACATAAGACACCATTTCTTGAGAGACCATTCCATGAAAGGAGACATATCCATCTCTCATGTCAACACCCAAAAACAATTGGCCGACATATTCACGAAGCCACTTGATGAAAAACGTTTTTGCGAACTCCGAAATGAGCTAAACATTCTTGATTCTCGGAGTGTGGCTTGAGAAGTTGCATACCTGTATGATTGCTTCAAAATATTGATTGAATTTTGAAAATCATCCCTCTCCTTTTTTTCTCTCGAAAAACTATGTCAATCATTAGATCTTGATGGATTTTTGATCATAGTATGATTGTTGTTTGCTTACTGGTCAAATTCATCAAGATCATTTGAATTGTTTTGCCTCTCTATTCTCTATTATTGAACCTTCAAATATATATGAATGGGCTATGCAATTCTTTCCTGGTGACTACGGACAAGTCCGTGGTTAACCGGACTAGTCCGCCATTGCAGACTAGTCCGCAGAGTGCCGGTTAGGCCGGACTAGTCCGACAGACCACGGACTAGTCCGATATAGGTCTCTGGATGACTTCGAACTAGTCCGGTCATGTCCGGACTTGTCCGCTTTTTCGTGTCCATAACCCTAGCTGCCACCAAACCCTAATCCCTTCACCCCACACTCGCCCCAAGCTTTCTCTCTCTTGCACTCGAGCTCCCAAGGCGAATCCTTGATTCCTTCGTCGAAAAGCCTCAATCTTGGGCGGAGATCAAGCTTGAAGACTCGGGGATTGAAGTTAGCGGACAAGTCCGGCCTCCAACCCCCAAAATCTCAAGCTTCCTTTGATTTCTTGGTAAATTTTCATCAAAACCCTAAGAAATCACAAATTTCTCTATTGCTTATCGTTTGGCCTAGCATTCTTCACAAGTTACATGTCTAGTTGATGTACTATGTGTATGCTAGACTATTTTTACCTTAGGGATCAATTTTTGTCCAGTCTGTTAGGTTTTTGCAGATGAACACCGGACTAGTCCGGTCCAGGTACGGACAAGTCCGGTCCCCCGGACTAGTCCGTGCCTGTGCACCGGACAAGTCCGTTGTTTCTGAACCAAAACCTAATTCTTTAATTCCCTAATGCCTTCCATTGCCATCTTACCTCGCCAATACCTTGTATAACTTGTCCTTTCTCTTGATCACTCATTCTCAGATCATGTCGAGCTCCGACAACGAAATCTCCGATTTCGAGGCCGAGTTGGACCACAAGGTGGCACCTCGGTCCTCGGCGGGTCTTGGCAAGAAACGCCAAGAAAGACCTTCCGAGCCTGCTCCTTCCCCTCCCCAGGTTCGGAGGAAGGTCCTTGCCAAGAAGCCTGCCTCGAAGGCTGTTCCGTCTACAAGCGGCCTTCGACAAGCTAAAGGGAAGGGCAAGGGGGTTGCCATAGGGCCTGTTGGGCCCCTGAAGCTGCATACTCCCAGAGAAGGGGTCCGGGACCCCAATGAGGAAAGATTCACTGGCAAGGGCAGCGATGTGGCTGCGAAGTTGAGAAGTGTTGATTGCTATGCAAGGCCCAAGCAAGCAGCTGATGGCAGATTTTGGTCAAATTTCCATGCTGATTTCTACAAGCTGGTCTACTTGCCGATGAAGACCCCGGTGGTGCGCAGTCAATGGATTGACTGGGCCCACCTTGAGAAGAAGAAATGTGCAGCTTTTGATGAAGTGATAGCAGCTGCAGAGAGACATGGTCTGAAGGATCTCTTTGCCTTCAGACACAACTGGAATGATGAAGTGATAGCACAATTTTATGCAACGTGCCACTTCTCCAGTGAAGATGAAGAAAGTGTGACTTGGATGACCCATGGATCCAAGTACTCCATCACTCAGGAGGATTTTGCAAACCTGCTCCACTTAGACTCTGCTGGAAATGACCACCTAATCATCCACAACATAGGGGTCATTGAGAGGGACGGAATGAAGTTCATGTATGAGCCCAACTCTAAGTATGTTCCTCCCTCCACAAAGAATATGAAGCCTTTCTTTGTGGTCCTCAACAGAGTCCTCAGGAAGACAATTGCCCCCAAGGATGGGGATGCAGGGAGTGTACAGGTCTACCTCCGGACTCTAATGAGGGTCATAAGCAAGAGGAGACAGTTTGATGTTGCAGATTACATTTGGAACGATATGGTCAACATCTCAAGCACCCCCAACCGGTCCTGTGGCTATGCTCCCTACCTGATGTTTATGATTGAGAAGGTCACAGGGATCGAGTTTGTGAAGGATGTGGAGCACACTCCACTGAGGCCTCAGAAGCCTCAGACAGTGAGTGTCCAGGCTGCTCCATCGTCGGCCTCAAGCCCCGAGGCACCGGCAAGGCAAGAAGAAGCTGCTAGGGCTCCTCCTCCTCCCTCCAGGGAAGCCCCTCAGAAAGGATCCGCCAGTGGGATCCTCAAGTACTTGGCTGCAATTTTCTCCTCATGCAAGAAAACTGAAGTGAAGCTTCACAATCTAAATCAGAAGAGGAAGGAGAACATGAGGTACATAAAAGCCAATGTGAAGCAGCTGAGTGAGAAGCTGGAGATCAACCCAATTGGATCTCCAGTACTTTCTGAAGATTCTGATCCGGACATCACCGAGCTCAGCCCCTTGACTCCCTCCGAGCTTGCCTATTTTGGCATTGGGGGCTCGAGCAGCTCCGCTCCTCCTCCTCCTCCCTCTCAACCTCGTCAAGCGGAAAGCGATGAAGACGATGAAGACGATGAGAGGACTGACAATGAAGAGTGAAGCCCTAGGACCTTCCTCTCTCTCTTTTTGGTGTCTTGATGCCAAAGGGGGAGAGATTGAGGGGGAGTCTCTAGTCTTAGCTTTAGCTGAATAGGATGCGAGGAGAGAGCTCTCTATGTATTTTTAATTGTGATTGTATTTGTTTAACACTATTTTCATATCATGTTTGGTCCTTGTTAAATTGCTCAATTAATTTGCAAGTGTGTGATGAAATCTGAATTTTTGCTCCTGAAATGCCATATTCACTTGATATTAGTTGATCAATGGAAATTCTGTCATTCTTAATGCATTCATGCTCTTAGTATGCATCCCACCATAAAGAACGCACACATGAATAATTATCTTGTTGCTTGATGTATTTTTGAGTCATATGTGCATACTTTATGAAAATCTCATTTTATACCTCATTTTGTGAAATCTCAATTGGTTGTCATCAATCACCAAAAAGGGGGAGATTGAAAGTGCATCTAGGACTCCCTTGTGGGTTTTGGATGATTTATGACAAGCAATTGGGATCCTAATCCTTTTGTTGAGATGAATGCAGGAAAATGATGAAAAATGAGCAAAGTGCCAAAAAGAGGGAAATTGAGAAGGAAAATGAATTTGAGCTCAAGGAGAAGAAATTAGTAGTTTAGTATGTATGGAGTGTGTTAAGGAAACACACATAAGAGCTCAATCTCATTTAATCACACACACAATGCACAAAGCTATACAGGACCGGACTAGTCCGATATCAGCCGGACTAGTCCGATATCTTTCTGTTCCACTTCGGACTAGTCCTCCCCAGTGCGGACTAGTCCTTAACACAATGCACAAGTCACACAAAATCGGACAAGTCCGTTGTGACCCGGACTAGTCCGATATTCATTCTGATCCACTTCGGACAAGTCCGGTGTCTACACGGACTAGTCCGATATACACACTGATCTAAATCGGACAAGTCCTCCAAGTGCGGACTTGTCATCCCAAACACTTAGGGTTTCATTTGTCCGGACAAGTCCGATGGCAATCGGACTAGTCTGAAGCTTTCCAGTAGCGAAATCGGACAAGTCCGTTTTCAACCGGACTAGTCCGATATTCCTGGACACTTAGGGTTTGCTACACACAGCACACCGGACTAGTCCGGTGACCACCACGGACTAGTCCGATCTTTCTGAACCCTAACGGTCACTTTTAGAAACCCCATATAAATAGAGGTGCACAGCCAACTTTCACGCTCTCTCGAACCCTAGCGCCGTCACACCTCCCAAGAGAGTCAAAAACCATCTCTCTCCACGAAATTAAGTGCAAAATCAATCAATCCATTGAAGATCACTTCTAGATCATTGGAGAGGCACTTGGCACACGATTGAGCTCTTGGTTTGAATCTCTAACACACTCTTGTATCTCAATTTGTATATTTCGAAGTGTGTTATTGGTGGTCTTGAAACTTGTAATCAAGGGAGCTCTCAACTTGTGAGATCGCCCCTTCAACTTGGTGATTTACCCCTGTGTGATTAGTGGAAGAGGATTGGCCTTCGTGGCGATCCGACGAGGAAGGGTTGGTGAAGACCCGGTCCTTTTGTGGGCTCCTCAACGTGGATGTAGGTTGCCTTCGTGGTAGCCGAACCACGGGATAAATCTTGTGTCTTGTTCGTTTGTGTTCATCATTCTAGTTGATCAACATTATCTAGGGTTTGATTCATTTTGTTGAATTCAAGTTAAATAGTTGAACAAGAATCACACTTGCAATAGAACTTGACATACAACTATTGAACTATTATTAAAGTTTATATTTCCGCTGCAAACGTCAACGAAACAATCAAATTGACCTAACTTGATCAAAATAGCCCGTGAAATCCGGACTAGTCCGCACTTTACCGGACTAGTCCGATATATCTGGTTTTGACCTTGTTGTTGAAGTGCTACAGGAACCGAGAAAATTCAAAGAAGGCCTATTCACCCCCCCTCTAGGCCTACATTCAAATGAGCAGGCACATAAGAGCTAAAATATGGCGCATTGGGTGGTGTAAAGCGAGGGCGCACATTACATCCTTATTGTTGTCCTTGATACGGTGCCTTCCTGTTGTTTTCTTGCTCCACCTCACGGACCTTGATCTCCACAACAATCGCTTTGTCCATGAGCTTCTGGAAGTTGGCATAGTCACAAGTCAGCAATTGCACTAGGATCTCATTTTTAAGGCCCCTCATAAATAGATATTGCTTCCAACTGTCACGGCTCACATCCTCAGGCGCATACCTTGAAAGTTGAGTGAATTTGTTGAGATATTCACCCACACTTGATCTTCCTTGCCTCAGGTTCTCAGATTCTTGCCTCTTCAAGATCATAACTCCTTCCGGCACGTAATGAGAACAGAAAATCTCCTTGAATTATGCCCAGGTGATCATTTCCTGATTCTCATGAGCATTGCAATAAGCATCCCACCAATCCACAGCTGCTCCAACTAGTTGATGAGAAGCAAATATAACCTTCTCTCAGTCACTGCATTGGACAATATCCTGCTTCTTCTCCACGGCTTGAGCCAATCATCAGCATCCATAGGGTCAGCGGCTTGAGCAAAGGTCAGTGACCTAGTCCTCATGAATTCTCCCAACCGGTTATGAGGCGGTGGGGGTGGTGGTGGGGCATGTGGGGCTGATTGTTGATGTTACTAGCATGTAGCTATCTCATAGTCTGTATCATGGTCTGCATGAGCTGGTTTTGCATGGCCAGTAGTTGCTCAATATTGATAGCTCCATGAGCAGGTCCTTGTCCATTGTTGTTCTGAGGTGCTCCATTTCTCCTCCTCGTCATTGCCATCCCTCTGGTTGTGAGTCCAAACCATCTGAAGAAAAGCAAGAGATAAGAATTTAGAAGACATCCCCAACTATATGCATCAAGGGATATGGAACTATACAACTACCTACACTAGCCTACGTGCACATGGCAATGCTAAAGCATCCCAAAATCCTCTATTAAGCACACAAGCAAACAATATATAGCAAAAAGCACACAAACCAAAAACACATCAATCCCTGAGTGTTCCTATGTTCTCTAAAGTGTCCATTCTATCTAGGTTGTATCCTACGATCAACCTGTGGCTCTGATACCAATTTGTGACACCCGGTTGCAAAAAAGAACCAAGTGAACGCATATGTGTGCCCAGGACGTTCAACACACATACACGAGTGCATTCACAAACGAGTATACAGAAAATTACCATAGAACAAGATTAATTGAGCACTTCTATTACAAAATTCATAATATCCTCGAATACAAGCTCTAATGAAATTTTAATGACAAGTTCAACTAATGCAGCGGAAATAAATTAAACTGAGCAAACTAAGCAAGTAAGCAGCATAAGCAAAGGGTATAGTGCAGCTCCAAACAACACCACAGGCCAGCTGACGGCAAACACAGCATAGAACTCCGCATTATCATCGTTAAACTCCCCCAGGTGAGTCTGGTGGTACGGAGAATACAATCCAGAGAAGGGTTAAACAAACTCTCCCCCAGGTGGGAGGGACCCTTCCGAGTGATTAAAGTATCCCGTCCCGGGAGCGTTTGCTTGGCTACTGAGGATGGGACACCTCTCCCAAATCCTTGGAACATTGAGCACCTCCGTAAGTTCTACACTTAATATCACGGAGGTGAGTCTGTAGTAACTTGGGGTGTATGTTATAGAGTCATTGTACAGAGTCGGGTAGTTCCTCCGGGAGAACAGCCGGACCTTTCCCGGAAGGTCCGCAAAGTTCATGCAACACTTGTCATAGTCTCAGGACTAAAAGTGTGGTTAGCTACACTGAGTCAAACGAGAAATGAAACACGCTTAGCCTGGTTCTGTACCCTAAGAGTGTACTTGTTTCCCCTGTACCCCGGACCTATAATGAAAGACATCTTCATGTGAAACAGACTCCACGTGCATTTATTTTGTACAGGCACAACATTTTTTATTTTTCTCTTTCTTGCCTATAACAAAGACGTGCAATTCTTAAGAAATTTTAGTTCGACAGGTTCATATACGATTCGAGTTGTATTGTTTTATTTTTTGGATTCAAATATCGTTCATGGCCCACTCGCCTGAATGCCGCCAAGCCAATCTAGGGCCGGAGTGTGCTATCGACTTAGCCTGGTCAAGCACCCTAAGTACGCCACTCTACCTACACCCCGACAGACCGAAGTAAGGCGGGTCCATGTACAGTTGGATCTGGAAGAAAAGACAACGCATTCGGTTGTATTTAGAATCGCGTCGGACCTAAAATTTTCTTGAGAATCGTAAGCCGTGACGAAGTTATAGGCAAGAAACGAATTTTACTACTTTTTTTGGCTTCAGTGTGTAGGAAAAATAAAATTTACGTTGATGGTGAAAAGCCGGAGCTAACAAAGCTCCGACTCCCCTAAGTGTCTTGTAATCGATGTTACGCATTGAAAATGAGCATCACCAGAGCAATCAAGCTCCGGTAGAGCTAGGGGGGCCAGCCGTCGACACTAAATAAAAGATGGTGAGAAGACCCCACAAACGGAGTCTGCTGCCAACAAACTAAGTGTTGGCAAAGGTCACTGCCGGAGCTACTAAGCTCCGACACCCTGGAGGACTAACTATCGATGCTCTACGTGTTGATAAGGACTATTGCCGGAGCTACTAAGCTCCAACGATAGACAATGCCGGAGCTTCTAAGCTCCGACAACCTCAGGGGGCCTTCACTATCGAAGACTTCGAACCTACACTCTACAAGTTTGGAGCAAATGAATCTTCAACAAAACACAATATCCTCTTGGTACATGTTCACAATCAAATTGTGTACATCTACCAGGGGGCCAAGTGAAGACAAAAGTGTTGAAGACAAAAAGTGAAATTCACAAAAATTTGGGGATTTCATTCATCTGGAGACAAGGGATTACAAAATTGAGGAAGAAGAAGAGAAAATACAAGTGAGAACTACAGAGATGGTCCTAGACCCTATGGAAGAATTGGGCGACCTTCTGGGCAACCTCCGACACGTTGGCTCGGGCAGCTTCGCCTTCTCCTTCAACGGGACCTTCAAGCACCGGGTCCAGAGGAAATTGGGAGTTCCGGCTGGCGTAGCACGTCAGCACATACTCTGCGACGTTCTTCGCCAGGGATTGCCCCTCAACCTCCAATTGGTCTGCGATGACGTCGCCCACCTTGGAGAGTTTGTTACCTGCCAAGCTCAACGCCTGCAACGCTAGGTCCGGCTCCGGCTCCAGATCATCCGGACGCACTGGACTGAAGCCCATCGGTGTCAGCGCATCGTTGTCCTTGCCCAGGAACTCCCAAATTTGTAGGGAGTCCGCAGTCCTCAAGCCCTTTATTTCTTCCAAGGATCTCCTGACCGCCACCAGTTCAGAATTCTCGCGAGCGAGACACTCAACTTCTTTGGCATTTTGCTGAATCTTTTAAGCAACCCGCTTTTCGAGTTTTCCGAGCTCCTCCTCTCGGAGGTGGATCTTGTTCCGGCGGTCGACCATGTCCTTCTCCCTGCCCCTCACTTTCTTCTCCCTGGCAGCAAGGGCACACTCTTGCTCGTAGAGTTCCTGCCCTTGCACCCAGGCTTTCTCCTCCTCCTCAGTGCAGCGCTCTTCCAATTTCTTGGCACGCTCCTCGAGGCCCTTGTCAGCCAGAGCCACCTTTTCGGTGAGCACCTCCTCCCTCCTCAGGACGTCATCCCGCAACTCTAGGAGTTTTTGCTCTTCATCTTCGAGCTGTTTCTCCCTCTCTTCAAGTGCCTCCCGGCGCTTGATGAGTGTATTGTTAATGGCCTCAAGCCTTTCTTGGCGTTCATCGGCCGCACTGTTAGTTGCTTTGGTCTGCTCGTAAATCTCCCGGGATTGATCGTCAAGGGCACGAGTCATACTCTCCCTGTCATCCAGTAACTTGCCCTAGTATTCCAGGCGGACCTTCTCCCGCTTGATCCACTCTTTGTCTTCCGCTAGCCTCGACTGCGCCAGCTTGGTCTCGAAGTAGAGCCGGTTACGCCACCGCCTAAGGGTATGGAGCTCCTCTTCAAGAGCCTTGCTGTCGTGGAAGAAGGCCAGTTGAACTTGACGCAGACTGGAACATGCGTAGTCAATAGACAGTGACAATGGGATAGGTTCCGGACCTGCTGGGGTCTCCTCCGCTGGTTCCAGCGGGTTTTCAGATACAAAAATTGGGTCCGACTCCACAAGAGTGGTCCCCTAGATCTCCATGGCACTAGGGCCATCCTCCGCGATGGCCTCAGTCGCCATCGAGGAAGGTCCCGCCGCGAGGTCTTCATTTGCCCCCACAGGCAGGGGGCCAGCAACTTCACCAGGGCACTCCGGCTCAGCCGTGAGTACCTCCCGCGCCGTCACTCCCGGAGTGGGAGCTGCTTCTGGCTCCGGCCTGAGCACCTCCTCAACTGGGGGCTCGAGCGCTGACGCCTCTGCAACAACCGGCTCCGGACCCGGAAGATCTTCATTATCAACCGGCCCTGCGGCCGTAGCTCCAACAACGACCGGCTCTACGGCCGGTGCTTCTGAGGTAGCCGGCCCAACCACCAGGACTTCCTCAACATCCGGCATGCACGACGAGACTTCAATCACCTCCGTCTCAACCGCCGGGGCTTCTACAATTTCCGGCTCTGGGGCCGGAATTACTGCTTCCTCCAGCTCAACGGTCGGAGCTTCCATCATCTCAGCACCAGGACCCGAAGCTTCAACCTCCGGGACACGTTCCGCTGGCGCATCTTCTCTCTCGCGGTCCGGCGCTACCACGGGAGTCTCTGGGGAGGAGTCGAGGTCCATGACCACGACAGCTGGTGCTGGAGCTGTCGCAACTTCAGCCACCACTTGGGGCAGCACTGGGACAGGAGCAGAAGCTTCCGCCCTCACAACTTCAGCTGCTGTGGCTGAGGGTGGATCCTCACTCCTCTTCTTGGGAACGATGCAGATGATGGACGAAGAAACTTAAAAAACAGTTACTACAACAAAAAAACTGTCCAAAGTAAAGATTAAAAATTACCTTGGGAGACTTCCGCACCAGCTTGCGCGGAACCTCTTTCCCGGGCATTCTGGGCTGGTCATAGCCGCCGGCGGCGTGGAAGCTCCTGAAGGCCCCCCAGAACTCGTTGCAGCCATGGGCGTTTCCCTGGTCGAGGCCCCCCTCGATCGGGAAGAACCTCCGGACCTAGAGGCCTCAACCGGCCCTGGTGCTGGGGTCGCATGCCTGGAGCTAGCACCCCGGGAGGACCCCGCTGTGGGTACAGTCGCCGCGGTTGTCGAAGACCTCCCCCTCCAGGGAGAAGGAGCCGATGCAGAGATGGCAGGCCTGACGGACCTTCCATCGGCATGCTGCAGCTTCCTCTTCCGGCTCAAGGGTTCTTCCGCCGGCTCCTTGCCCTTGCCGACGACCTCAACCCTCGGCTTCGGGGCAGGGTCGGAGCCACCTTCGGAAGCTCCAGGGATCGCCACCCTGGTGGTTGATCTTCTCTCGATGACACCGAGGTCGTCAAGCACGGGCATCTTCCGCTGGAGCTCCCTACTGAACTCTACTTCCACGTTCAAAGGAAGAAAAGATGATGGCGGAGTCAAGTCGTCACCCTCGATGTCGATGCCGTGCTGGAACTTCTTGAGGTGGAACTCCAAGGTTGTCCCCACCATGTTGGACTTCAGCCTGGTCTCAACCCGGTCGTCGTCCATCACGCTGTTGAGGGCCCAAGCGAGTTTTTCTCTCCTCTTCAGCGGTGCCCACCTGTTGACCAGGAAGTTACAAAACACCGCCTGAGGAGTTAATGCTCCCTCCACGCACTGGCAGATCCTGGTCACAACGGGGTTGAAGGCGTCCGCCAACACCGGAGCTTCACTCCAGATCGTCGTGTCAATGTTGGGGAGGCCCTTGGGCAGCTCCAGCCTCTCGTGCTCCTCCACCCGAATGACTATCCAGTCCTTCTTCCAGTCATCCCACTTCCCAGAGGGAAACGACCGGAGGTACTTGAATGGGCACTTCTTGCGCTTCACGAAGTAGTAGAAGCCAAGGTACTCATTGCTCCTACCGGTGGTATGGACGGTGAAGAAGGTCCAGAAGAGTTCAATGCAGGGGGGATGCCCACCCACATCCCACAGAAGTGGACGAAGATAGACACAAGGAGAATGGAGTGAGGGCCAAGGTGGTATAGCTGCAGACCATAAAAATCTAGTAGCATCAAGAAAAAGGAGGAAAAAGGTGGGATCAACTCCACCATGGCGTACGAGGAGAAGTACACCATTTCGCCGGCGTGCTCCTTCTCAAACGGGAGCTCTCCCCCGGCGCGGACCGAGCGGTTGAAGAAGTCCGAGGACCATCCCATGAGGATCCGGACCTTCTTCTGGTCGTTGTCGGTCTTCAAAGGGCTCTCGCGGAGACCCAACTCCATCGCAGCACGGCAAGGCAAGAGAGGGAAAGCAAAGCACAAGTTGGGAGTTTGAGCGCAAGATCAGATGAGAGGCGTAAAGAACTCCAGACGGTGTGCGCTTTCCTTCTTAAGTAAGCCCTCACAACGCTTGGATGGAAACCACAAGGAAGTCGAAGATACCACTCAAAACTTCCACCTAGCCGATGACAAGAGGGCCCGGGACCACCCCGACGATCAAGTCGAGGTTCTTACCCAAGCGAACGGTTGTCATCATGAGGCGGGAAGCCGGAAGGTGGCGGCCTGACAAGGCGCGCGGAACTGATACGGTTTTCGTATCGGGAACCAGCGACCTTCAATTGCGTGAGATCCGCACGCCAAAGATCTCATCTGCCACGCGCGGGATACGCCACAAGGCGAAGATTTAACTCCAAACCATCGCCAACAGCACATCCGAAGACCTTTGAAGACTCAGTTCAAAAGTCACGAGGGTGGACCCACCTCTGGCGGAATGACTTCACCCAAGGGGTCTTCCCCAGAGTTGGGCCCAGGGGGCCACTGTCGGTACCCTGGGAACCGTACACCCCTTGAGATTACAAAGATCTCAAGGGAAAGTCATCTACTCGATTTGAGGACCTTCGGAGGCCCACATGTCAGGTATAACTGGACCCGCTTCTCCAACATGGTTAGTCCCAGGGTCGCCACGTGTACTGTCAAACCGGAGCTACCACCCACAAGGGGGAAGCTCCGGGCTGTGTACCGAAATGGCACCCCCGGACCTAACCCCAGACCCAGGGAAGCTCCGGAAATGACACGTGTCAGGTGGCTCTGGAGCTTCCTGTTTCCCACAGTATGCTCCAGAGCTGCCACGTGTCTAACCGTCGGATCTTCAACCTTTAACCTCCGGAAGACTCCACAACGGCTCCAGATCTTCAAAGGGGAATCAAGGGCTTCAAGACCCGATTAAGTGTCATTAATACTATATTAATGACACACGATGGGACGACCTTAATTACCAGTAACGGTGCTGTCAAAGCCATTACATGGTCATTAAGGGCAATTAAACGTGTTGAATGAGTATCAATATTAGTAACCGCCGGGGCCACGTGTCGGGCCAGGCTAACTTGTAACGGCCTGCCCTTGTACTATAAAAGGACAGGCCGACGACACACTCGACACATTCGATAGACGCTCGACACAAGCTCATACAGCTAATACAACACCAACACACCCGTGGAGTAGGGTATTACGCTCAGGCGGCCCGAACCACGTAAATCTTTGTGTCTCCTATGTCATTCACAATTCACCTTCTTGAATCTCCGCGCGCCCACACCGAACTTCAAACTCCTCTAACACTTTAGTAGTGTCGGGAGGTCTGCCGGATCCAAACCACCGACAATATGGAAGTAAAAAGTTGAACGATCATGAGGTGGTGAAGCTCATCCTTAGAGATTTCATGTCTCGCAATGTTACCCTGTGCTCGATGATTAGAGAAAGCCCCGGTTACAAGAAAATGACTTCGGATGAATTGCTTGGAAAGATCATCAACTTCGAAATGATGGAGAAGCAAGCAAAACATGTCAAAGAGATTGTCGATCTCACCTCGGCAAAGAAGAAAGGGGTCACCTTAAAATCCACTTGCAAGCCCTTGTCAAAATAAGCTCGAGAGGCTGAAGATGAAGATGACAGCGATGATGAGAACAACGACATAGATGAGGAAGACATGATCCTCTTCATGAAGAAATTCAAGAGAATGATGAAGATAAGACAAGGGAGTAAATCAAGTGAAGGAAAACACAAAGAAAAGTCAAGATCGAAGTTGAGGCGGGCTTGCTATAAATGTGGTGAATATGACCACTTTATAGTTGATTGCCCATTCGAAGAAAACAAGAAGAAGATGCGGAAAATAAAGCCTCAACCCAAGAATTTCTTGAAGAAGAAAAGGCAAGTGGGATGGGCGCATCTAGGAGAGGAATGAGACTCAAATGATGAGTCCTTGTCTGAAGAGGAAGAGGAGATGGCTAGCATAGCCATCAAGAAGATGACCAAGAAGTCGACCCTCTTCCCAACTATCAATGTATGGAAGGACAACGACACCTGTCTCATGGCGAAGGAAGGTAAATGAAAGATAACATCTAAATCTTCCTCCTTGCATTCTTACTCTAGTGATAGTGATGCCAATAGTGATAATGAAGATATGCTTGTTGGCCTTGATATGAAAACTTCCGCAAGAATGAAATTCTTAATCGATAAACTTATTTATTAGGAGGAGCTTGTTGATCGACAAGAAGATATGATCGTCCTTCAAACGGAGGAGTATATTAAGATCAAAAAGCTCCTTGAACTTGGAAAGCAGCGAAGCAAGTCACTTGAACTTGAGCTAGCTTCAAGCAAGGAAGCTTGCTTGAAGTTAAGCGACTCAAATGCTATCATCAAGGATGAACTTGCTAACTTAACCAAAGTTAACAAGATCCTTGAGGTACAAGTTGAGGCACTCAAGAAAAGTGAACCATCATCCTCTTAAAGCTCTCCTTCTCAACCCCTTAAAACTGAACCTACTACTACTTATGCAGGTGCTAAAATTGATACTAGCTTGAAGGACAAGTCAACCTCGACCAAGGACAAGCACCCTTCCCGTGGTGGCATATTTGACAAGGAGAAGGTCAAGTATGCACGCAGTGCATAGTTGGCCACACAACCTCCTAATGTCAAACATGACATTGGGTATTCCTATGGTGAAAAGCAAAATGCTAGAAACCATAAGAATAACAAGGAGCACATTGTATTTGTGAAGGGAAACTCCCCTCAAGTTAGGAAACCTAACAATGTTAATAAGTTCAAAAACATTAAAACATATGAGCAACAATTATTATTTAGAACTTTTGATGCATCTTATATTCTTATGAAAATACTTTTGGTAAAGTGCATGCCAAATATGTTGGGCCTCACCATGGGAACACCAAGTCCTATGTGTGGGTGCCCAAATCTCTTGTGACTAACCTCAAAGGACACAAGCAAGCTTGGGTACCTAAAACCAATAAATAATTTGTTTTTGCAGGCCTACTCCTCTAGTGGAGCAAAATGGGTGCTTGACAGTGGATGCACCAACCAAATGACCGGAGAATGAAGAATGTTTGTAGAATATGAAGAAAATGAGGATCCAAGCGAAGGGCATCTATTTCGGAGACAATATTCAAGGAAGGGTACTTGGTACCGGTAAAATTGCTATATCATCTCAACACACGCTTTCTCGTGTTTTGCATGTTATGTGACAAGAGTTATAATTGCTTGTTTACTAATGAGGGTGTGATCGTCTCTAGAAGGAGTGATGACTCAGTTGCATTCAAGGGTGTGTTAAAGGGAAAACTTTATCTTGTTGACTTCAACAAAGATAAAGCCGAACTTGACACATGCTTGATTGCAAAGACCAACATGGGTTGGCTGTGGCATAGACGGTTAGCACATGTTAGTATGAGGAATCTACAAAAACTCCTCAAGGGAGATCACATCCGACGTTTGAAGGATGTTTTTATAAAGACAGGCCTTGTAGTGCGTGCCAAGCCGGGAAGCAAGTAGGAGCACCCCATCCTGCGAAGAATGTCATGACAACGACAAGACCACTCGAGCTACTTCACATGGACCTATTCGGTCCAATCGCTTATATAAGCATCAGCGGTAACAAATATGGCTTAGTAATTGTTAATGACTTTTTGCGCTTCACGTGGGTTTTCTTTTTGCATGATAAGACAAAAACTCAAGGAACCCTCAAGAAGTTTCTCAAGCGTGCCCAAAATGAGTTCTCATTGAAGATCAAGAACATACGAAGTGACAACGGCACGGAGTTCAAGAACACTTAAGTTGAGGAGTACCTAGACGAAGAGGGCATCAAACATGAATTTTCAGCACCATACTCACCTCAAAAAAATGTAATGGCCGAATGGAACAACCAAACCCTCATAGAGATGGCGAGAACAATGCTTGATGAGTACAAGACATCGGATCGGTTTTGGGTTGAAGCGGTCAACACCGCTTGTCATACCATAAACCGACTCTAACTTCATCACATACTCAAGAAGACATCATATGAGCTACTCATGAGTAACAAACCTAATATTTATTGTTTTTGTGTTTTTGGTTCTAAGTGCTATATCTTGAACAAGAAGCCTAGGACTTCAAAGTTCGCTTCGAAGTTTGATGAAGGTTTCTTGCTTGACTATGATTTGAACTCTTACGCCTATCGTGTCTTCAACAAGGTCTTCAGACTTGTTGAAGTTGCACGTGAAGTAGTGTTCGATGAAACTAACGGCTCTCAAGAAGAGAAAGTTGATCAATGTGTGCTAGATAGAGAAGAAGCTCCTTGTCAAGCGTTGAGACGAATGGCGTTGGGCGATGTTCGACCACAAGCGCCACCTCCAAATCAAAATGAAGAGGATGAACCACAAGTGGAGGTAATGGATCAAGGGGGAGCTTCTACACAAGATCAACCTCAAGAAGACGAAGATGATCAACACACAAATGAGGGCAATCATCTAGGTGGAGTAGAAGATGATCATGAAGATTCAAGACCACAAGTGCCACACCCAAGAGTACACCAATGCGTCCAAAGAGATCACCCCGTCGACAACATAATAGGGGACATCCCAAAAGGGAGTAATTATTAGATCTCAAATTGCAATTTTTTGTGAACATTAGTCTTTTGTATCCTTTTTGGAACCGTGCAGGATTAAGGATGCATTGAAAGATCCGGATTGGGTGGTGGCAATGCAAGACGAACTCAACAACTTCAAACAGAACAAGGTGTGGGAACTAGTCGAAGGAACCATGTTCAACGTCGTCGGCACCAAATGGGTCTTCCGCAACAAGCAAGATGAACACAGGGTGGTGACAAGGAACAAGGCATGACTTGTGGCCAAAGGGTATTCACAAGTCGAAGGTTTGGATTTTGATGAAACTTTTGCTCCTGTAGCTAGGCTCGAATCTATTAGAATATTACTTTCATATGCTACTCACCATGATTTCAAGCTCTATGAAATGGATGTGAAAAGCGCTTTCCTCAACGGACCAATCAAGGAGGAGGTGTATGTGGAGCAACCCCCCAAATTGGAAGATCAAGAGTTCCCCAACCACGTGTTCAAACTATGTAAGGCTCTCTACGGCCTCAAACAAGCTCCTAGAGCTTCATATGAGTGCCTTAAAGATTTCTTAATTGCAATTGGTTTTAAAATTGGCAAAGCTAATTATACGTTGTTCACAAAGCATTTTGACAATGATCTTTTTATTTGTCAAATTTATGTTGATGATATCATTTTTGGTTCAACTAACAAATCTTTCTGTGAAGAATTTAGTAAGATTATGACAGATAGGTTTGAAATGTCTATGATGGGAGAGCTAAAATACTTCTTGGGATTCCAAGTGAGGCAACAAAAGGAGGGGACGTTCATAAGCCATACCAAGTATACTCAAGACATACTCAAGAAGTTTGGAATGGACAAGCCGAAGCCTATAAAGACTCCCATGGCAACAAATGGACACTTGGATCTCGATGAAGACGGACCAAGCATGGATCAAAAGGTATATCGCTCCATGATTGGATCCCTACTTTACTTATGGGCATCTAGGCCTGATATTATGTTGACCGTGTGCTTGTGTGCAAGATTTCAAGCCAATCCTAAGAAGTGTCATTTGATAGTCGTCAAGAGAATCTTGCGATATTTAGTTTATACACCAACCCTAGGCCTTTGGTATCCTAAAGGTTCCAAATTTAATCTTAATGTATACTCCGATGCGGATTATGTCGGATGTAAAGTTGATAGAAAAAGTACCTCCGGTGCATGCCAATTCCTAGGTAGATCCTTAGTTTCTTGGTCACCAAAGAAACAAAACTCCTTTGCCTTATCCATGGCCGAAGCGGAGTATGTTGCAGCCGGGAGTTGTTGTACACAACTCCTTTGGATGCAACAAACTCTAAGGGATTACAATTACAATATGACCCGTATTCCACTCCTTTGTGGTAATGAGAGTGCTATCGAGGTTGCCCATAACCCCGTTTAGCACTCTACGACCAAACAAATAGACATCCGGCATCACTTTTTGAGAGACCACTCAATGAAAGGAGACATAGCCATTTCCCATGTCAACACCAAAAAACAACTAGCTGACATATTTACCAAGCCACTTGATGAAAAACGATTTTGCGAGCTCCGAAATGAACTAAATATCCTTGATGCTCAGAATGTGGCTTGAAAACTTGCATACCTGTATGGCTTCTTCAAAATATGTTGATTGTGTTGCGAAAACCATCCCTCTCAAATTTTTCCAAAAAACTATTTCAATCGCTTGATCTTGGTGAATTATCGTCATTGCTTGATTGTTGTATATTTACTGATCATATTCATCAAGATTATTTGATTGTTTTGGCCCCTATTTTATCTATTAGTACCTTTGAATATATATGAATGGTCTAAATAGTTCCGTTCTTGTGATCACAGACTAGTCCGTGGTCACCCGGACTAGTCCGCACACTGCAGACTAGTCCGTAGAGGTCCGGTAGTCCAGACTAGTTCGACCGACCACGGACTAGTCCGATTTTTCGACTCCATAGCCCTAGGTACCACCAAAACCTAATCTTCTTCACCCTCATGATTCACCTCACATTCTCTCTCTTCACTCGGGAGCCCCCAAGGCGATTTGGCGATTTGTCCATCAAATCCTTTCAAGTTTGGGTGGAAATCGATCTCCATTGCTAGGGGATTGAAGACCACGGACTTGTCCGCACCTCCAACTCCTCCTTCGTCAAGAATCGAAGAATTTCGGTAAATTTCCTCCCAAACCCTAGAAACTTATATTTCTTCCATTTTGGATCAAATAGAATAGTTCCTTTCAGCTAATACATGCTTCCTTGCTGTATTACATCTATGTTAAGCTAGTTTTGCATTGAGCAACACCATTTGTCTCATAGTTAGGGTTTGAGGTGATGAACACCAGACTAGTCCGGTCCCTGTACGGACAAGTCTGGACCCTTCGGACTAGTCTGTACCTGAACAACGGCAAGTTCGATTTTAAACTGAACTCAACCCTAATTTCCAACTACTCAATGCACTTCCTTGCCGTCAATTCTCATACATACATTGTATAATTCCCTCTCGGGACAATGTCGAGCTCCAACGATGAGATTTCCAAATATGAGGCCAAGTTAGACCAAGACTCTTTACTTCGGTCTTCGACGGGCCAAGGGAAGAAGCTCCAAGAGCGTTGCTCTGAGCCGGCACCTTCTCCACCTCAGGTGAGACGCAAGGTTCTAGCCATGAAGCATGCGTCCAAAGCCAAGGATGCAGTTGGCTCTAGCTCGGCAGCTTCTCGCCAAGCAAAGGGCAAGGGAAAGGTAATTGCCTCGGGCCCAATCGGCCCTCTCAAGATGGCAGCTCTGAGGCATGGGACAGGGATCCCTCCGAGAAGAAGTTCAATGGCAAGGGAAGCGATACGGCTTCCAAGCTCAGAATGATTGACTGTTACAGCCGATCAAAGAAGGCAGTCGATGCAAGATTCTGGAGTAACTTCCACGCGGATTACTACAATTTCGTGTACATGCAAATGAAGACTCCAGTGGTCAAGAGCCAATGGATTGACTGGAATCACTTTGAGAGGAAGAGCTGCCGAGCGTTCGATGAACTGATACAAGCTGTAGAAAGGCATGGGCTCAAGGACTTGTTTGCTTTCAAGTGCAACTGGAATGATGGAATCATCGCTCAATTATATGCCACCTGCTACTTTTCTAGTGATGTGACTTGGATGACACACTGATCCAAGTACACCATAACTTATGATGAGTTTGCAAGACTGCTTCACCTAGAAGACACCGGCAACAATGAGCTGACTATCCACAACATTGGTGTCTTGTGAAAGGATAAGATGGACTTTATTTATGATACTAGCTTGAAGTACAACCCTCCATCGACCAAGAACATGATGCCCTTCTTCATGGTTCTCAACAGAGTCCCCCGAAAGACCATAGCCCCAACAGATGGGGATGCAGGAAGTTTGCAAGGGTACTTGAGGACCCTAATGAAGGTGATTACCAAGAACCGGAATATTGATATATTGGACTATATTTGGAACGACATGGTGAATATCTCCTGCACCCCGAACTGCTCCTGTGGCTATGCGCCATATATCATGTTTATGATTGAAAATGTCAGAGTTCGTGAAGGATGTGGAGCACACTCCCTTAAGGCTCCAAAAAGCCTCCCCAAGCCACTGTCCAAGCTGCTCCATCTCCGGTGTCTTGCGAAGAGGCTCCGAGGAGAGCTCTAGGAGATGCGAGGACTGCTCCCACCACTAGAGCACCGCCTCAAAAAGGGTCCCCCAGTAGCATTTTTATGTACTTGGCAGCCATTTTTGGCTCATGCAAGAAGGCTGAGGTAAAGCTTCACAAGCTGAACAAGGAAAGGAAGGACGACATGAGATATATCAAGGAAAATGTCAAGCATATCTGCTAGAAGCTGGAGATCGAGCCTATTGGATCCCCTGTTATCTCTGAAGGTTTAGCTTCTGACTTCACTGAGCATGGACCTTTGACTCCCTCCGAGCTTGCTTACTTTGGCATTGGGGGCACTTCAAGTGGTTCCGCTCCTCCTCCTCCTCCACAGCCTGAGGATAAAGATGAAGATGAGGAGAGGACAGACAGCGAGGAATGAAGGCACTAGATTCCTCCTCTCCTTCTTTTTGGTGTCTTGATGCCAGAGGGGAGATATTGAGGGGGAGTCACTAAGTGTAGCTGTAGGTTGCAAGGAGAGCTCTATTGGTGTTTATTATGGGTTGCAAAACATTAACTGTGTTCTCTCATAGTTTTGGTCTTGTGATGTGGTGCTTTGACTATGCTTATGCTCTTTAAATCTGTGATGATTTGCTATAATATGTGCTTATGCTCTGAAATTGACATATATGCTTGATGATTGAGATAATTATGTCAATTGTTTCATTCTCATCAAAATTATTTCTCACATACACTTAGTTTTGCACCCCACCATAAAGAGTGCACATATGCCTTATGTTGTCATGCTTAATTTGTTCCAAACACATATGTGCAAACTTTATGAAAATTATGTATTTTTATCATATTTTGTGAAATCTCAATTGGTTGTCATCAATCACCAAAAAGGGGGAGATTGAAAGTGCATCTAGGCATCCCTTGTGGTTTTTGGTTAATTTATGACAAGCAAATGAGATCCTAACCAAATTGTTGAGATGAGCACAGGTTTTAATGAAATTATGAAGAAAACGCAAAAAGAAAGGAGAATGAGGATCTATATGGAAAAGAGCTCAAGAGCTGAATAGATTAGATCATTGTGTATGGAGTGTGATGGAGAAACAAATCCCAAGAGCTCAAGCACAAGAAAACTCATTCACTATGAAAATTTACACAGGTCCGAAATAGTCCGATATACCCCGAACTAGTCTGATAATCCCTCTGTTCAAAACCGGAAAAGTCCTCCCAATGCGGACTTGTGTGCACAGTCTAGGTTTACACAGTTCGGACTAGTCCGATATCACCACGGACTAGTCCGATATCTTTCTGACTAAGATTTGACTAGTCCTCCCCAGTGCGGACTAGTCCTTAACACTTCACAGCTATGCACAAAATCGGACAAGTCTGATATCACAACGGACTAGTCCGATATCGTTCTGACCCAAATCGGTCAAGTCCGATATATGCCCGAATTAGTCAGAAAAAAGCGTCTAACTAAAATCGGACAAGTCCTCCAAGTGCGGACTTGTCCCAAATTAACTAAGGGTTTCACCACAACGGACTAGTTCGATATGTTCTGGACTAGTCCGAACATTTCCAGAGACAAAAGCAGACTAGTCCGCCTCAGGCCAGACAAGCCCGATAATTCAGGACACTTAGGGTTTCCCACATGCCGCACACCGGACTAGTTCGGAGTCCACCACGGACAAGTATGGACTTTGAAAACCCTAACGGTAACCCTTTGAAACCCTAGTATAAATAGAGGTGCACGACCCATCTATGAACTCTCTCAACTCCCAGCACCGTCACACCCTCCAAGAGCCTAGAAAACACGTCTCTCCACACAATCCAACGAAAGAAAGATCAAATTTGCGTGCATCAACTCTAGATCAAAGGATAGACACGATTCTTCACGTTTGATCTCTTGGGTTTGATTCTCTAACACACTCTTTTTGTTTTATTGTAGATATTAGGAGTGTGTTCTTGGTGGTGTTCAATTTGTAATGTTGGGGAGCCCTCAACTTGTGAGAAGGCCCCTTGAAGTTGGTGATTTATCCTTTGTTATTAGTGGAAGAGAATCAGCCTCCGTGGCGATTCAACGAGGGTAGGGTTGGGGAAGACCAGGTCCTTTTGTGGACTCCTCAACGTGGATGTAGGTTGCCTCTGTGGGAACCGAACCACGGGATAAAATCTTGTGTCAATCTTGTTCTTAGTTTTTCATATCACATTCTAGGATTTACTTGATCTTGCATTTCTTACGTTAAAACTTGAAAGTAAGGTCACCTTGTGCTATCATCAGTTTAATTTAAGCAACATACTCTAGTTACATCTTAATTTCTGCTGCATAGAGTCTTGGATCGAGATCATCGATCAAACTTGATCGATCTAGTCCGCACGTATCGGATTATTCCGCACTCTACCGGACTAGTCTGATTTCTCGGTATTTGATCAAGTTGCTGAGTGTTGCAGGTTCCAACTGAAAATCAAAAAGGCCTATTCACTCCCCTCCCTCTAGGCTACATTCAGTCAAAACAGAAGCAACTAAAAACAACAAAGAAAAACTAAATCCTACTCGTACTCCTACTCCTCCTCCTCCTCCTCTTCCTCTTCCTCCTCCTCCTCCTCGTCCTCCGGCGGCGACTCTGACGCCGATGCAACGGGAGCCTGTGCCGGCTGCTCCGGCTGCACCGGAGGCACCGGTGGTGCAACCCCGTGAACGAGGTTGCTCTTCGTCGCCTCCACCAGGTTCTTGCGGCCCTCGGGGCCAAGCACCTGGGCCATCATCTCGAACAGAATGTCGAGACAATCGGCCACCCCTGTGAAGGCAAAGAGGTAGTGGCCGATGGTACCCATTCCAGTAAACTGGGGAAGGGTACCCAGCCCCAAGTAACTCATGGCGCGAGACGTATTGTTGTACGCTTCTTGCACCATCAGGAGGCCCTAGTCGGTGTTGAACCTCTTGGGGGAGCTGCAACACATTTTATTGCACGGTGGCTCCCTCGAAGGGCTTGGCAGCGGAAGGTCGGCTGTGGTGGTGGTGGGTCATCGGGGTGGAGAAGACGAAGAGAAGAAGAGGATTCAAAGTTAGCGACACCCTTGTGGAGAACTCATTGGTGATGGCGCATCTTAAATATGGTCCGCGCGGAGTCGTCGAGGGAGCGGTTGGTTTCCCGCGCATTGATAGAATGATGGGACACATTGATACCGCCTCAGGGAAACAAAAGGTCATGCACGGATGTCGCACACGTCTCTGCACCATGCCGCCGAAATTAAGTTCTCTGCAGACCTCGTGCCGCACATCTCTCTTTCGACTATGGAAGACATGCTTTAGATTAACGCATGTCTCTCTTTGTTATAGCGCGTCTCGTATTTATCTCCCTCGTCTCTTCAACAATGAAAGACGCTCTTTAACTTAACGCACGTATCGCATTTATCTCTCTCATCTCTTCTTCGCCTCCGGTGCTCCTTTATTACTAATCCACCAACGGTCCCTTACTAATCGACCAACTCCAGTGCGACTGCCTCCTCTGTTCGCCATCGCTGTTGTCGTCGTTATTGCCGTCCTCATCGTCGTCATTGTCACCGTCATCGTTGTCATCGTCGTTGCCGTCCTCGTCATCGTTATTGTCGCTGTCACCATCCTCCTCGTCGCCGTCACTGTTCATGGCTGGTATCGGCTTGGCGCGTAGCCGACTGAAGGACGAGTGCTTGGCGTGGCGCAACAATCATCCCCATGAATGTACATATGGCACACCAGTCACATCGTTGTATATATGTAGATCTGCAATGGACTGATGAACTTAACTTTAGTTTTGTTTTTCCGTTTGCTTAGGGTTTCTCTGCGAAGCCTGAATCGGGAGATTTACTGAAGTGATAGTGCATTGTCCCCGGTAAAGAAGGGGTAAGTCATGAAGAACAAGCACAATATGAGTTTAACCATCATTCTCCTATTAATGAATTTCCTTTGTATACTAACTGGGAAGGTGGTTACTACCCCTGACAATCTTCTTCTCACAGGACTATCCATTGTTGCCTCCAGGATGCGCCTTTCCAAAAGGTTTCTTCCACCCAAATGTCTATCACTCAGGAGCACTCTGCATTGGGATTCTTGATCATGAGACTGTGAGATAGACCTATTTTCTCATGTAATTAGTAGTTGTTGCCGAACTTATTTGAATTGGTTTCTTATGTTGCTTAAATCGATATTTCATAGGGGTGGTGCAATGGTTTTACAATCAAAACTATACTACTTGAAGTTCAGCATTTGCTGCATCAGCCAAATGCGCCCGATGTTGAAAATGATTGCTATAATCTACTTATCAAGGTTAGATACTTTGTGTTAGTGACCAACTTAGGTTATTCATTCCTCCTTCAACATTTGTCAATTTAAAGAATGTCAATATTTTTAGTATCCAGGGCAAATATGAGACATTTTTGGGAGCAAGCTGGACGGTATAGTTTAGATTGATCGATGGGAGCTTTACGAATAAGTTTAGATTCGAAATTAGTTTACAGGGCATGCAATGTGTGAACTATGAAATTCATTGAGTTGCAAATTATCTCTGAATTGCAATGTCATTGCGTTTGTTTATCCCTGAATTCCTATTAATCCGTGAATTGCAATGTCATTGCATCTTTTTATCCTTGCAACGGTTCACGATGTCGTGCGAGTGGCAATGTGAAGAGTGCATGAGAGACGAACTTTAGAAAGGCGCATCTCAGATACCTGATATTCGGCAAAAGGGAGACGGGCCTTACACGTGCTCGTCTCTGATTTGTTCCGAAGATCTTTTTTCCCACCTCGTAAAGCTGAGCACGTTGCAACGATTGTATAAGGCATTGCGCACACTTACTAGTTGTAAATGTTGGAATGTCCTGGATGTTGTTCCGGCTTCAGCACACCGTGGCGCATCTAAGGCACTCCAGCGTTTCTAGGGCCACAAAATCATGCGAGACGCGCCTTTCAGTGGCTCGTCTCTGATTTATGCCGAATATCTTTTGTCCCACCTCAGAAAGCTGAGAGCAATGCAATGACCATATAAGGCATTATGCACAGTTCCCAGTTGGACATGTCGTAATGTCCTAGATGTTGTTCCTGGCCGGCTTCAGCACACCATGGTGCATCTAGGACATTGTGGCGTGTCCGGGACCACAAAATAATGTGAGACATGCTTTAGACTGTTGCGTCTCCGATTTACGCCGAAAATTTTTGTCCATCGCGCGCTCTCTCCCAACATTTGGCGAAAAATTTTAGTTGTCGCGTGCTCTCTTGACCTATAAACCGCAGATCCTGAGCATGCCTCCGCCGTTGACCCCGACGTACGCATCATCAGAGAGTTGAGCATGTTGGAGCACGCTACCTCGTCCCCTGTCCCCGGAGCACGTCGTCCCTCTTTCTAACTCGCTCTTTGTCATTGTCGTGCTGCCAACATTGGCCCCTACCCCGTCGTCAACCCCGACCTTCATCATCAGAGAGTTGAGCACGCCGCCTTATCCCGTGTCCCCGGAGCCCGCCGCCGCCTCGACCCCGACCTGTCCCCAGAGCATGCCGGCTTGATGTCATCAGAGAGTTGAGGAACCACCACTCCAGCACCTCCGCCAGCTCATCTCGGAGCACGCCGCCACATCCCGTGTCCCCTGAGCACGCTGCCACGTCCCGTGTCCCCTGAGCGCGCCGCCCTGAGAGCGTGCATTCCAGTGATTTTATTGAACTTTAGGATGTCCAATGAAGGCTCATCATTATTTTAGTCATTGATCCAAAGTGAGAATTTTCATTACGGTATACATTCATCTTCCTTGTTTACGTCCAATGCAGAAGTAATGTATTTGTTTGCACTATCAATGTATAATAAATTCTGATTCGCAAACCCTTGAAACTGTAGGAACTGTGGTTGACACTAGCATTTGCCATCCAACTGAGTTTGATTTCTACCTCTGTAGCCATGATGGAATCAAGGTACCTATGCGATAATTGGTGTTTCTCTCACGAGTTTTTGATATCAGGCTATAAAAGCATCAGTGGAATGTAAATTGTTTGTTTTTGTAGGGGACAAGCACACCAGCTTAGTACCATGTCCTTTACCATGAGAACAATTTCTCTGTTGATTCCTTGCAGATGCTCACCAACTGCATGTGCTACAAG
Organism: Tuctoria greenei; assembly: GCA_036927565.1. Lineage (NCBI taxonomy): Eukaryota > Viridiplantae > Streptophyta > Magnoliopsida > Poales > Poaceae > Tuctoria > Tuctoria greenei. The sequence continues at coordinate 133,601,496 of JAYESD010000006.1, forward strand.
TAAGCTTAGTTTGAAGGATTAGAGGCCATGAAGGCTCATCGTCAATGAAGTCATTGATCGGGAGAATTTTCATTACGGTATACAGGATTAGATGATGATAGTTATGATGTGTGTAATTAGTTACATTATAATCAGGATGAATAGTCTTTGTTGTGTAATTAGTTTACTTGATAACCATGATTGAGACTTTGGTAATATTTGATTGGTCATTATAATTTAACGTGTGATAATTTCGGCTATACATATGTTCATGAACAATATGTTGCTGACACTGGTAATACGGCTGCCAAATCCTGGCTAGCTCCTAATTGTAGTGCCTGTAAACAATCCGCGACGAGCTCTAGCAGAGAGCGTCTCGGATAACCTACATAAATGAGACAAACTTCTATAAAGCCCGTCTCACATAAGTTAATGAATCTGCGACGCGCTACATAACAGAGTCTCTCGGATAGTCAATATATCTGCGACGTGCATTGTAAGGCCTGTCACGCTTGTAAGCTGGTGGGCGACGCGCGCCGGTGGCGTCTCCAATGACACTGTAAAGATCGTCTATTATGACAAAAAGAAAGGAGACGCGCTTCTTTTGAGTGTGTCTCGCACCTAGTTCGATCGGCGACGCACCTTGAAGCCCGTCTCTGATGCCAACGTAATGCGAGATGCAACGACGTAGACGCACAGTTTGTTCGTCTCCCTTCTTCGTTCGGGCCCGTCTTGTATGAACCTTTCTTACATAGTCATAGCTAAAACTAGGATTTAGCTACTGTTGCAAATAGACCCTGCTAAAGTTATTCAAAGTATAGGCTCAAAAATTTTTTGTGGTCTTCTGATATTCTAACTAGACTCTCTGCAAATTTTCAAGAATTTTGAAGCAAGTTTCCATTGACTTAGACATGCACTTAAAGTTTAATTCCAAGTCGACTTGAAAAGTTGACGTGTACTTAACTTTGTCCAAATCAATTATAAATTTTTCCAGAGGTCTCTTTTGGTTCAAAATAATTAACTTCAAAGTTCCAAGATTTTGGAACTTCATTTGCTATTTTATTTTAGACGCATAGAAAATTCGAGCCATATTTAAATTCAAATTTTGAATTCTGTTCAAACTTAATTGAACATAAGATTTGAACACACCATCATGATCAGCATGACTTGCTTGACTTATCCACGAAGTTTCACAATTTTTATCTCATTTACTGTTTTAAATTGAATTTACAAGTGAGCTGTACATTGAGGTGGCTGGTGGGACCCACTGGTCAGCTTCTACCCACGTGCAGCCGCAAAACAGAGCCCGCTGATAGCGCCAGCATGAGCGCTGCATGATCCAGCGCGCGAGCTTCCATCTCCAGCTCACCAGCTCGACTTCAAGGCGCCCTGATCCATCTACTACACTCCTTGATCTTTTTCCAACCGTGAGGAACGACATACGGCTCTCTCGCTCTTGTTTCTCTCTCCTGCGCAAGAGCACCACCCTGTCTGTTCTTCGATCTTGCCGGCGATTGAGCCTGTGTTGCGCCTAGGTGCAAACATAGAAAAGTGGCACAACCTTCCTCTCTATCTTATCCATCGATTGGTTCATTGTTTCATGCCTTGTGTTGGTTGTATTTCGAGGTTTTCTCGCCGCTGACGGGAAGGCCGCCGAGAGATCCTCTGCTGCTCCGTGGAACCGCAGCTACGGACATTATCAAGCTTCCATCCTTTAAGAGAAAAGGTTCGTAATCATGTCTAGTTCCTGCTCGCAATTTTTCAGCTCTTGTCATAGCTTGTAGCTCGGGTATTCCGCGAAGAACCGACGCATAGTTCTTTTGCAAGCCTCGGTTCTTCATCCAAATTTGGTTTGCACGTGCAATCTTTCTTTGACTTGCTTAACAAGTAGCTTCTACACCTTCTAGCGCACATCCTTGCCAAAAAGCCTCAAAAGTTATTGACCACACGCCGAGAAATTTGAGTTCCTGCGGCCGCCGGTTGAAAAGCCGTGGGTCGTCGTCGAACTTGTATTTGCGGCCATTTCCACCTCAATAGGAGTTCATTTTGGTCATCCTCATGATCCCTGGATACTCTCCGATCATTACCGAGTGGTTTTAGCCCTTGTCGAGGCAAATTCGTGTTCACCGGAACCCTAACTTCCACCACCGCCTTCGCGGGACTATTTCCAGCCATCCATCACCGTTCGGAGGCTCTCCATTGTGTTATACGGCCAATTTTAAGTGGGGGCAGCGAGTACCGAGGGTTGCAGAGCCCTGGAGCTTGTCGCCGGCGAGCCACCACTGTCGGGTGCCACCGCGCTCGCCACCCGCACCGCCAGCCCGGAGGTAGAAGAAGGGGAGCGGTGGGGCCTGCTTGCCAGAGAGAGAAAAAGCCCGGTGGATCTGCTTGTGGCAGGGGATCCGGTGTGGCCGCTTGGTTAATGGGCCCGCGGTGCTGCTGCGCTCTGATTGGCCGATTCAAATTGAATTCTGGTGCCACGGATTTTTATACAAAAGTAATTTCAGATTTAGTTCCCACTTCAAAAATCCATATCTCCTAGTAGAATTGTCTAAAAATTCCCAAATCAATTTTTTCAGAACCAGCATGAAGAATGCTTTCCAGTGGTGCACTTGGAGTTGTATGAAAGTCCATAGGAATTTCTCGATAATTCAAATTGAAAATTGCTTATAGAAATACTTTCTATAGTTCTGCTCTTTGGAAAATTACCAAATTTTTCCAAAACCTTCATTTGAGTATACTTGAACTCCAGTAAAAATTTCAGGGTCAGTAGACTTAATTTACATGGTCTGATCACCTGTGTATCCTCTATGCACATAAAAATAGCAAAATTCAATTAGAATTTGTAGAAAACTTGTGCAAGCTTCTGAATTGAATATCTCTCAGTAGAAATCTTCAAAAATTGTCAAACTAACTTTGTTGGTTTTCATTTATCTACACTAACCATAACAGCAACCCAATCTTCATGAAAATCCCTAGATTTCCTGTAGAGCTCTTTAAAAAAACTAATGTTTGATTTTTATCTGATCATCCGCTTCTTGGAAAAATCTGAAATTTTCCTAAAATTTTATCTAGTATGTTTCTGAACTACTGTAAAAATTTCAGCTTCATTGGACTTTATTAACCTAGCTCAATCTGGAGATTTTTCTAACTGGTCATAAAATGCCCAAAAACAACAGAAACTTTTCAGCATTTTCTGGAAACTTGTAAAAATCATATCTCCCTGTATAAAGCTTATAAAATTGTGAAATAAATTTTTATAGACCCTACATGAACTACGCTATCCAGAAAACAAAGTTTCACTCATGACAAACTCTCTGTTTGATCATGAAAATTCAGATAGTCATTTTTGTGGGAATTTTGTAGGCTATAATATTTAATTTTTATAGCTGAAACTTTTATGGTTGGTTCTATGTCACCATATGAATCCACTATAAACGTTTCCAGGTCATTGGAACTGTTTGTCGGAGATAATTCAGTTTCATATCTCTAAATCAAAACTACGTCGATATCAATTCGTAGGTTCACAACTTCAAATCTTGGTCCTTATTGTTGCTGTACACTCCAGCAACCAAAATGTTATCTCCAGCTAGTTTTGTTCCTGTATAAGTCAGGAACAATATTGCATCGTCATTTGCTAAAACTGCATTCATGTTCTATGCATATTCATGTCAATAGGACACGCGGCAACCAACGTCGATGAGGAACTTCACTAGGAGGAGAAGGCAAGAAATTCCATCGCGAAGTCTTCGTGGAGGAATCCCCAGGGAAAGGCCAATCCAGATCTTAACATTTATCGACTCAAAACCAAAGGCAAGCCCTGTTTTGCATTTAAGTGCTCTTACAAAATTTTGATTTGTATCACCTATGTCTAGGGCTAAGGTGATTGAAAATCCACTTGCATGACCAGATCACCCTATGGAGTATTTGGATAGTTGTTAAGTCATCGTGTAGACTATGCTATGCTAAATGTTGTATAGAATTCGGTAGAAGAGTAGTTGGAATCTACTCGCATGGCTAGGACTTTTTCACACGGGATTGGTTCAAAGAAATGGAGTAGTAATCTGAATATGAGACCGGGCAGGGTGTAGGATGCAGCAAGACGTGGTCTTGGGTGCGTAGCCCTGCCCGTGTCGGTTAAGGACCGATCCGTATGCCGCCCTGCTGAGCAAGTTTGAACTGTACCAGAGTCATACTAGATGTATGGGGTCCAGAAAACCGATGTACCTTGGGAAGCCTTTGTTGATACTTTTTCGATCGCCTCAGGCTTTCGGCCGCAGCACAGTAGACGGAAACTCGCTCATGACATCTTCACAGTAGAAAGGTGCACCGTGAGTGGGAATACTGTCCTAGACGATTGAATCGATTCAACTTGGGCGGAACATGAGAAAGGTGCTGCGTACGACGTTCGTGAAGTGCACCTATGTGACTTCCAGTACGGGCATACGTGTCGTGTATTCCGAGTATTATTGATTCGAATCACCGTCCCTCGCGGATATGAGTACCACTTGTTCACCGAGTAGTGACGTAGTAATAGTTGCATTTGAGATGATAATTAATTACTGCTGTTATGAACACTATATTATCATTGTATTGCTATGTTGTATGTATTAGTATAGTGCTCACTAAATTTATTTTCCACCTTGGGCATGCAACATCGTGATGAAGCGCTTCTTGTTTGATTGTGGAGTTATGATGTTGCCCCGCACAAGGTTTAAGCTGCTGCTATAAATCTGAAAATAAGGACCCACATTTAGACGAGTTCATTGTGCAAATCTGCCATCCTATGTTTATGTCTTTACCCTCATGTAGAGTTTCATGTTTATGTGAGACGGTTAAGTCTTGCTGAGCCTTCATGCTCACAGTTGCTATATTAGTTGTTTTGCAGGTACGAACCTCTATGCTTATGTTTACGGTTGTTCGATGAGACTCGGGGCTCTCCAAGTGATATACTCATGTCAGAACCGTGTTGCTGCTGTTTGGTCTTCGTGGCTAGTGAGGAGCGTTCGTGGGCTGGATGGCTTCTCTTTTGGTTATTGTACTTGAGAACGAGAGTTGTAATCTTATCTTCCGATGTAGTTTATTTTTGTATAAACTATTTGTAAACTGAACATATTTGTAAATTTCAGAAAATGATTTATGTAATATGTGTTCCTTTACATGTGTGTTGTTGGGTGCCGCATCGCACGACACCACTCGATGTGATTCCTAGAAAGTGTGGACTCCGGTCCCCACATTAGGTATCACTTTATCTGTGGTAATGTTGAAAAAGGAAACATTGTGCTTCACTATGTAGATACCAAACAACAGTTGACTGACATTTTTACAGAACCTATGGATTTCACTCGTTTTTGTTACATTCATAGTGAAATTGGGGTTATGCATCTTCATGTCTTAAATTGAGGGGGAGTTTCAAAACTTTGGAACCTTATGTGTAAATCTGAATTTAAAATAATATGAGCATAGTATTTCATACATATATGACTTTGTGATTCCTTTTACATGCTGAAAGTTCTTACTATATTACTCATGTTATACATTTTGTAGTTTTTGCCATGACTAGTAATTGGAATAATTACTTATACTAAATTTGGTCATGACCGAACTTTCTTGCTGTTTTGAACTTGTTGCATGCTCACAAGTGCTTTTAATAATGAAAAATTATTCAACCAACTATCCACATGTTGAGCTTTTATGTTCAAATAAAAAATGAGAAAAGATCAAGGGTATATGCATGCATCGCACTTCTTTTTTTGAGATTGCTTATCATTGCACTTAGATATGAACTTGACAGAAGTTGTGTATGACTAAAACCATGTCCATAAGCTTCTGATTGTCAAGTGACATAGGCTTGGCTTGGTTGGTTAGAACAAGGCATATGCGGATATAATCTCTTGCAAATTTCATATGATCAAAATTTGTGCTTAAAAAATTGCAGCAACAAGTATTATGCCTTCAAGTTTTGTAATAGTTAGCTTTGTGAGATCATGACTTGCTTAAATTGAAAATTACATTTCATCTCTAGCATGGCCTACACTACTTTATGTATCTCATTATTGTGATAGCGTAAGTTACTTGATAGTATGACATGGATGAGCTTTGTGTAAAATCCCACTTTTTCCTTTCATGTGAAGTTCAGCTACAAGTTGTTTATCAAACATAATGAAGATCAATATAGTTGTGCACATGAACTTGACCTCACTAAAAAGCTTTCTTTCTACTCATGTTTAATTTATTAACATGAGGGTTGGACTTCACCACTAATCCTAGAACATTTTAATTAAACCTTTCTGCAAACTTGGGAATTTAATTGAATGGAATGGCTAGGGTAAATTAAATTGCAGCATTATATAAAATCAAACCAGATATAAATTGATTATGTTGCTATGTATATCTGGCCCTGACAAAAAGATTGAAATCCAAGGCTCCAAATTTTTCATTGGCCTCTTAATATTCTAAATAGCTTCTCGGTAAAGTTTCAATATTTTTTTTAAGCACGTCTTCCACTTAGTTGGACACGTACAGAGGGTTTATTTCACGTCGATCTCAAAAATTTATCTTTGCACTTAACATTGTCCAAATCAACTCACAATTTTTCCTAAGACCCTTCTTGGTTCAGTAAGCTTTGTTTCAAAGTTTGGGTATTTATGGACCTCAGCTACTATTTTTTTCAATAAGGTTTATACACAAGTTTGGATTCAAATTTGAATTTGAATTTGAAACAAACTGTGTCCAAATTGAAATCTGCTTGCAGATTTGGGTTCCTCATATTTTTCTTAGCCTGTCTATAAATTTTGGGAATTTTTGGGCAATGTTTGAGGTGGAATTTAGAGGAACAGAGAAGAGGGAGCAGTGGGGCCCACATGTCAGCCGGTGAACCGTTTTTACCGCCTCTGTCTTTCCTTCTCCGCTCGACACCGTGATGCTTGCATGCCGCCAACGCGCCGGTTCGGCCGTGGGTCGCCTCCAGCTACCCCAGCACCCTTTTCTACTGCGGTAAAGATCTTTTATTCACTCTACCGTTGACCTTCGTCGCTTCTCTGCTCGCCTCTCGCTCGCGCTGCTCATTTTCTCGCTGTCGCGACCACCTCGGTTCGGCCCGATGCCGTTCAACCTCGCCACCGCTACAAGCTTCCTCGTCCTCTGCAGTCTTTAGGAAAAAGGTGCGCCATCATCTCGTGTAGCTGCTGGTAAAGTTTGAACTCATATCATGCATCCTAGCGTCCATATTTCATGAAAAACCGAAGCACGGGGAGCTAGTTCATCGGTTTAATTTCGATTGTATGTACTATAATTCTTTGATCCCGTTAGACAACATGATCAATGTCTCCTAGTGCACCTTCCCTCCAAAAACCAGAATGAACCATCGAGTAATTATCAAGTTATCCAGTTTTTCCCCTTCCGCCATTGAAGGAGCTCGGTTTACCGTCGACCTTAGTGTTGCCGGCTCATACACGAGTTCTAGACCCTCATAACATCTTTCCCATGCTCTCAAGATGCTTCCCGAGTTTTCGTATAAGAGCTTTCGCTATCAAATTGAGGGTTGCGACATGACCGGAACCCTAGCACCCGCCACCGCCATCGGGAGTGGACTTCCAATCACCCATCGTCGTCGGGAGGTAACCCAACGTGTTTCCCATGCGAAGGTAGGGTGGGGCGGCGAGTTTCGAGGGTTACTGTGGGCCGGAAACCATCGCCGGTGAGAGCGCCGCCGCGCTCCGGCGTGGGCGCCGCCGCCCGAGCTTGTGGCCAGAGGAAGAAGAAGGAGGGGGCGCCGGTCCCACATGCCAGATAGTGCAGCGCCTCTTGGATCAGCCTGTGGCCAGGGGATCTAGTGTGGCCACGTGGAAATGTTTGTGGATTCCGGTGTGGCTGCCTCCTGGTTGGCTGATTTAAATCTGGTGGGCCCAGGCGACAAATTTAAAAGCTGGAAATTCCAAATTTATGCAGAACCATTTCCAAACTTGAAAAATACGAATCTCTCTGTAGTCTGCTCCAAAAATCTTCAAACAAATTTTATTTGAAAGCCCTTGAGCTCTAGTTTCTGTTAGTACCAATTAGGTTTTGTGAAACTTACTTTTAAATTCTGTAGAAAACAATCTTTCCAAATACAAATACAATTTTTCCATATGAACTTTCCACTAGAAAAATCTCCAAAATTCAAATAAAATACATTGTCCTATTATTGATTACCAAACAAAAGTTTGGGAACCATTGCACCTGTAGAACCCTCTGTATAATTCAATTACCTTGTTCAGTCATTGAATTATTACAGATGTTCAGTTGTCTTATTATGTCCCAAATTTGGACTGAACCTTCCTTTAGTCATACACTAGACCCTGTAAAAATTTGGGATTTAATTGTCTTACTCTCCTGGTCCTAATTCAGTTGCCAACTGAATGTTAATTGAAAAGCTAAAATTCAGTGATAAAATAATTCTAGAAATTCTTGCCAACTTTGAAATTCAATATCTCCTTCACCAAGGCTTAGAAATTTATGAAACAACTTTTGCTAGAACCAGGACAACATCCTCTATCATGATCATCAACTGGCAGCTATGTTCAAGCTACAGTTTCTTCTCTAAAATTCTTGGAAGTTTATTGCTTACCATAATTTTAGAGACAACAAACTACGTTGATCATCTCATGTTCTTCGCAAGAGTATTCCTTGTAGTCCCTAACATCTACCATAAAAATCGCAAAGCCAAAGAAGATCATTCACTCACTATAACCATAGTTAGAAGCTTATGAACTATATATACATTATAATTTACAAGCATTCATATATGCATGTCGTGTAGTGATCGATATTGACGAGAAGTGTCGCTTGGAGGAGAAGGCCAGGGTGTCCACTTGAAGTCCTTGGTGGAGTCTTCAGAGAAGGACCACTAACAATTGACATTTAATCGAGTCGCAAACTAAGGCAAGCCCCGATTTGCATTTAAGAGCCTTTCAAAAAATTTCCAGTTTTATTCACTTACGTTTTCAGTTGATATTGTGCATTATGTATAAAGGTCTTTGATACTCCACTTGCATATCCACAAATCCTATGGGAGAGCCAAAAAGGTTACAACTTGACGTGTAGAACTGCAAATGCTAATAGTGTAGATATACCGATATAAGTCGAGTAGTTGGAATCTACTCGCGAGATAGGAAAAACAGTTCATATGAGGGTGAAAGATGAAAGAATGGCTTATGAAATGAATACAAGACCGGGTAGGGGGAATAGGAGTCAACGAGATGGAGTCTCGGGTGCATAGCCCTGCTTGTGTCACTCGAGGACCGTGCCATATGAGGCACCGTTGGGCAAGCTTGAACTGTACCAGTTGCACAATGGGATATGGGCCCAATAAACTGTTGTAACTCCAGACTGTAATGTGGATACTCCTCGGTTGTCCTTGAATGGAGATGCAAAGGCAGAAAGGTGTAAATCTCCTAGCGGAACGTTTTGACGTGTCCGTGTAGGGGACCTTTTGCTCGGGATGAAGAGGTTTGTCAACATTGGGGTCTTGGGTGAAAGGTGGCCGCGTATAACACGGGGAGGAGAGCACGTAGGTGTCTCCCACGCGGGTGTGTGTGTCGTGCAGTTCGGGTGTGTCCTGATTGCAATCACCGTCCCTCGCGGTTATTTGAGTACCACTTGTCCGTCGCTGTCGTGACGTAGTAATTACTAAAGAAGCCATAAGAATATGATGTATGGAATTGTAATTTCTTTGCAACCTTGTGTGGCTTAGAGATAGCAAAATTTAAAGTTTATAGTTTCCCCACACTTTAGCTGTAACAGAATTATGTGCTTTGGGCATGTCATATCATCGGCAAAGCGTTTCTTGTTTGATTGTGGAGTCTATGATGTGCCGTGCTTGAAGAATGTCATTTGTTACTTAAAACATGATTATAAGGATCCACTTGTAGGCGAGTCTATTTATGCTATTTCATACCTATGATTAGACTTTACCTTGCATATGTCTAGTGAGACGGGTCAGTCTTGCTGAGCCTTATGCTCAAGTTTGCGCTTTAACGATTTTTTGCAGGTATTAGGTTTATTTTTGCTGTTCAGGTTGTACATGAGATCTCGAGGGTGTCGAGATAAATCTCATGTGAACCACGCCGCTGCTGAATGTTCTTCTTGTTGCTAGTGAGAAGCGTCCTAGGGCATGGACGGCTTCTCTCCTGCTTAGTTAGGTGAGATTATGAGTATGTATTTTCCGCTGCGTGTGTACCCCTGTTGTACACTCTTTTGTAAACTCTTCTTATTATAAAATGAAAACTTTATATGTTTTGGTATCCTTTTCGTGTGTGCTGTTAGGTGCCGCATCGCACGGCACCACCCAATGAGATCCTTGGACGTCGGGACCCCGGTCCCCACACTTTGTCCTATATGTATGTGTTATAATGTGCTCAGAACAACTTAAAATTTCTTTTTAGTACCTTGCGAATACATTGTCAAAGAGGGAGAAGTATGCAAGGGGGAAGAAATAAGTAAAGGGGGTGAAATTGTTTTGAAAACTTTTAATGTGAATAAGTCAATGTTCAGATTTTGAGTGGTGTTGCCAATGCATTCATCAAGGGGGAGATTGTGAGACATATGTGTTCTGAATACATTGGCCATGGCGATAAAGTTTTGAATACTACCAAAACACCTTTATCGTCAGGTCCGACTCTAGGTCCGAGCTCCAGCATGGTCCAACGATAGGTCCGGCTTGTTTTGGGTAGCTCTAGAAAGGTCCAATGTAAGGTCCTACTAGCTTTGGTTAGCTCCGGCTCTAGGTCTGACTAGCTTTGGTTAGTTCTGGTGCTACACCCTGTTGTACCTTCATCTCATATTGAAGAAGGCGTCATACGAGCTCCTAACCGGTAACAAACCCAACATTTCCCATTTTCGTGTTTTTGGGAGCAAATGCTATATTGTAAACAAGAAGCCTAGGACTTCGAAGTTCGCTTCAAAGTCCGTTGAGGGTTTCTTGCTTGGTTATGACTCAAACACTTATGCCTATCGTGTCTTTAACAAATCCTCTAGAATTGTTGATGTAGCACGTGACGTAGTGCATGATAAGACTAATGGCTCCCAAGTGGAGCAACTTGATCGTCATGTGCTAGATCAGGAAGAAGCTCCACAAGTGGTGATAGGAAGGATGGCACTTGGAGATATTTGACCACAAGAACAACCTCAAGACTCAAGTGACCATCCCACACATCAAGCAAGCTCTTCCTCAAACGATCAAGTTCAAGACCCTCAAGATGCACCTCAACAAGATCTAAATGGAGACTACGATCAAGGGGGAGATGAAGAAAATGAGGAAGATGAAGATGAAGATACAAGACCTCAAGCACCACACCCAAGAGTGCATCAAAACATTCAATGGGACCATCCCGTCGACAACATTCTTGGAGATATCTCGAAGGGGATAACTACTCGATCTCGTGTTGCACATTTTTGTGAACATTACTCTTTTGTTTCTTCCTTGGAACCTCACAAGGTTGAAGAAGCAATACAAGATCCGGATTGGGTGGTGGCCATGCAAGAGGAGCTTAACAACTTTGAAAGAAATCAAGTGTGGGAGCTTGTGAAGAGACCAAATGCAAATGTTGTTGGCACCAAGATGGTGTTCTACAACAAACAAGATGAGCATAGGGTGGTAACAAGGAACAAAGCACGACTTGTGGCCAAGGGGTACTCACAAGTCAAATGTTTGGATTTTGATGAAACTATTGCTCTTGTAGCTAGGCTTGAATCAAATCATATATTACTTGCCTTTGATACTCATCATGATTTTAAGTTATACCAAATGGACGTCAAGAGTGCATTTCTCAATGGTCCAATCAGAGGAGAGGTGTATGTGGACTAACCCCCGGGCTTTGAAGATCAAGACATCCCCAACCATGTCTACAAATTGCATAAGGCTCTCTATGGCCTCAAACAAGCCCCTAGGGCTTGGTATGAGTGCCTTAGAGACTTTCTAACTCAAAATGGTTTCAAAATTGGGAAGGCCGACTATACTCTTTTCACAAAGCATTTCAATGATGATTTGTTTGTTTGTCAAATATATGTCGATGACATTATATTTTGTTCTACTAACAAAACTTTTTGTGATGAGTTTTCTAAGATTATGACCGAAAGGTTTGAGATGTCGATGATGGGGGAGCTGAAGTTTTTCCTAGGATTTCGAATGAAGCAACTCAAGGAACACACGTTCATTAGTCAGACGAAGTACGCTCAAGACATACTCAAGAAGTTTGACATGGACAAAGCCACTCCCATCAAGACTCCAATGGGAACCAATGGGCATCTCGACCTTAATGAAGATGGTCCAAGTGTGGACAAAAAGGTATATCACTACGTGCTTTACTTATTTGCATCTGGGCCCGATATAATTTTAAGTGTTTGTATGTGTGCTCGATTCCAATCTGCTCCAAAGTTGTGTCATTTGACCTCTGTAAAGAGAATTCTTAGATAGTTAGTTCACACACCAAGCCTAGGACTTTGGTACCCCAAGGGATCTAAGTTTAATCTCATTGGATATTCCGATTCAGATTATGTGGGGTGCAAAGTCAATAGAAAGAGTATTTTCAAGAAGTGCCAATTCTTGGGTAGGTCCCTAGTGTCTTGGTCTTCAAAGAAACAAAATTCCATTGCTCTATCCACGGCCAAAGCGGAGTATGTCGCAGTCGGAAGTTGTTGTGCACAACTTCTTTGGATGCGGCAAACTCCTAGGGACTATGGTATAAACTTGTGCCATATTCCTCTGCTATGTGACAATGGGAGTGCCATCAAAATATCCCACAATCCAGTTGAGCATTGAAGGACCAAGCACATTGATATTCGCCATCACTTCTTGAGAGATGACTCCATCAAAGAAGACATAGTGATAACCCATGTTAGAATTGAAAAACAATGAATCACCAAGCCCTTAGATGAGAAAATATTTTGTGAATTTAGTAGTGAGCTCAATATGTTAGATTCTCTAAATGTGGCTTGAGTCTTGCACATCTGCTTGTTACTTGTATTTGCTTCAAAATTCATGCATACTTGCGAAAAACTCCCCCCCCCCTCGATTTTCTACAAAACTATTTTAAATTATTGGATATTTGTGAATTATGGTCATAGTTTGATTGTTGATTGCTTATTGACCATATTTGTAAAGTTCTTCTATGAAAACTTGTCCATAATGTCCAAATTATTTGACCTCCCCTCAAAATTCTAGTTGCACACTGCAACTATTCAGTGGGAGTCGGATAAGTATGATTCATAAGTCAGACATGTCTTACTTAGTTAGACATGTCTTACATAGTTAGACATGTCTGACGACAGAGTCAGACAAGTCCCACGTGGATCAGTAAGGGTTTCAGTAAAATGTCGAACAAGTCCGACTTCTCGCATCGTACAAGTCCGTTGTGGGATGTTCGAGGCCCCCTAAAAGAGGCTAACGTCTCTTCTCCCCTCTCTCTCTCTCTCTCTCTCTCTCTCTCTCTCTTCACTTCATCCATTCCAAATCGAGCTCTTCTCCATTTCTCTCAAGATCCCCTTCGATTTTGAGCCTCTTGTGACGAGTTTGTAAGGTCGATCTTTAGGATCGAAGAGCATGTGAAAAGCTACCAGAGGGGGTGAAGGGTAGATTAAAACTTTTTCAGCAGAAGCAACAAAAGACCCCTCGGCAGAAAAACAATTTGTTAAATAAATCATGTGTGCGACTAATCTAAACATGATCAATTGTGACAAAACCAGTATAGATTGTGAAGAATCAAATCATGAAGACACGACAACAAGAATCACGAAAAACCATTGAGAAAAACTAAAGTTATGATCGAAAGATTGAACGAAGGTCAATCTGTTCTATCCGAGAAAAACCAGATCTGCAACACTGCAATGAAACTCGTGTAGATCCAAAACCACAAATACAATGACCATGAAATTTGCACATATGATATATAATAAAGTTTTGAAGACAACCCAGAAATAATTACGTCAATCAGACCTGTAAAACTCGATTAACGATAAAATGACCTAAGCAAGGCAGTGCTGTGCAGAAACTCGATGAGAAAAACTTGTCTGAAACAAGTCGGATGAACAAAGCACAAAAGTTCCTTTTAACAACGAATTTTATTCAATTTAACACAATAGGAACAGACCCAAAGTCATCTACCACGAGCTCTGGCCTCCCTTGCTTATATAACCAGCCCGAAAGCCAACTCAACTCAAACTAGGACTCTAATCCTACTCAATTCACGAATCGAAACTTTACATAACTGCTCAAGACTTTTCTATACACAGGTAGAAGCAATCTTAATACTTACAAACACCTTAGAAATATATCCCACATTCTTAAAACAACCCAACTTCGTGACCCACACGAAATCCTATCATAACCAACTCAAATATTTCTATATTTGAGTCAAACCCGACTCAGCCGCAGCCTGAGTCCATAACCTAGTCGGTTGGAACTTTCCAACCAATTCTTTACGTCCACATCTCTTCATCACACCTCGGAACCATGTAGCCACATCCATGAACTCCTTGCACACGTGCAAACATCTTCCAAAGACGTCCACAATACCTTCATATGCATTGTTCTTGATTCAAACATGCTGCGCGACCTCCCGATCAACTCAACCACAATTCCTCCCAAACTTGGTTGTTGAACCTCATATTCTCCCTAAGACTAGTTCATTGGATCCCGTCACCAGCCATGTATTGAACTCAAGCAACACCTGCACATGAATAAACAATCAATACTTCTGAGCACAAGTCCCCGACTTCACTCTCATTAGTTCTGATAACCACAACACCTTACGTGAGCGCCTCACATAAGCATGTTGCAAACCATACAAAAAAATATATCAGCCATAACCACCAAAACACACCAAAAACTTTGTAAAATAATACTAAGTAAACTTTCCATTGATGTAAAGCATGTTCTAAACATTGCAAGGTAAAAGCAGAACAATTGCAATCAAGCTCCGAACCTTGCCAAAGCAAACCGGAACTTGAACCGGAGCTTACCAAAGCTAGCAGGACCTAGTGCCGGAGCTTACCAAAGCTAGTTGGACCTAGCGTCGGAGCTTACCAAAGATAATTGGACCTAGCACTAGACTTAGCAAAAACATGTCAGACCTAGCCATAGCAAGTCGGACCTAGCCAAAACATGTTGGATCTAGACAAAGTAAGTCAGACCTAGCCAAAACATGTCGGACCTACACAACGTAAGTCAGACCTAGCTAGAACAAGTCAGATCTTATATCGAACCTTGCCGGATCTACCCAAAACAACTCGGACCTATCCTCGGTCCTTGCAGGAGCTCGGAGCTAGAGTCAGACCTTGTTAAAAAGGGTTATTTGGCAATATTCAAAACTTTTATCGTCATAGACAATGTATTCAGCACACTTAAGTCTCACACAATCCCTCCAAGGATTGAAGATCTTCAACATTTTTTACCTTCTCCCTTCTTTCCCCATCTCAAGGTATCTCCTCCATTTATACCTCTTTTCCTTCAGATCTTGCGGCAAGTTGTCATTTTCTTGCTAATGAACTTGCTCACTAGCATGACTAACAACTTGTGGGAGAATCTTGTTGGTAGAAAAATTGATTTGCGTCGTTTAGATATAAGATAGGGTTAAGTCTGTACAGGTCAAACATGTCCGACATCTGCATCAGACAAGTCCGATACAATACATTGGAGAAGTCTGACTCAAAAGTTAGACATGTCTGACTCCTTTAGACATTTCCAACTTTTGAGTCTGATAAGTCTGATCCTGTATAGCACCTGACCTCATAACTTCTATACAAACTATCTGCCAATGATTCTATTTCTCTTGATTTGTCTCTTATCTATCCTTCATGTCTTTTCTAGCCATGGCTTGTGACAATCAAGGTGCAAAGAGAGGAAAGCAACTCCCAGGCAGTGAAGCATCCACTCAAGCCCCAAAAAGAGTCAAGTAGACTGTCCGTCCCACCAGCTCCGCTCAGGGAGCCCTTGTTGTGTCAAGTGCCTCTAGTGGTGGTACTCAAGCTACCCAAGCTACTGAATCTACTCAAGAGGACAGG
Source organism: Tuctoria greenei (assembly GCA_036927565.1). Lineage (NCBI taxonomy): Eukaryota > Viridiplantae > Streptophyta > Magnoliopsida > Poales > Poaceae > Tuctoria > Tuctoria greenei. The sequence goes on from JAYESD010000006.1 coordinate 133,617,513, forward strand.
GAGATTGGATCCTTGGTGGTGCACCCTCCTATTGGTGACCCTCGTCGCCCTGCAGACTGGGTCAATTATAGAAGGAACCTCCCAGAGACACAGACTCAATGGGATGTCATGTGCTATGAGATGTTGAAGGTTGGGAGAGACCCTCGTTTTTTGAGCTATTTCCACATGGATTACTATCGTTCAGTGCTTACGACTAAGCGAAATCCAGTGACTGACGTGCAGTAGGTTGACTAGACGACAATCCAGAAGAAGAGAGATGTGCTATTTACTGAGGTCAAGGATGCTTGTGAATTTCATGGTGTAAAGGACATCATGTAGTGGCACTACCCATGGAATGTTGAAGTCATCCTTCAGTTCTATGCAACCATATTCTATTGGACAAACAAGCATGGTTTCACTTGGATGACCAATGGTAAGAAGTACTCGGTGAGCTATGAAGATTTTGCCAACATCTTGGTCATGAGACACTGTTTGAGGCATCCATTGAAGATCCATGAGGAGCCTCTTGTGACCATTGAGGAGATGTTGGATTTCTACTCAGAGGGATATCGCGGTCAGCCTCGTCACTTTCACAGGCTATGTCCTTTCTATCGTCTCATTAGAAAGATGACAACCCCTAAGGACGGTGATGCCAACCGGATCAACCACGACACCCGCAATGTCATCAAGCTCCTTTCCAGCCTGCGGAAGTTTAATGCTTTTTACTACATCTATGTGGAGATTTACATTGCTTCAGAGACTCCTGCTAGGTCTTGCTGTTATGCTCCCTACATTATGAAGCTTATTGAGAGTGTCTCTGGCAAGAAATTTGTGAAGTAGGTGGTGCATAGGCATCTAGTGCCTCAAAATCCTTTGAAGCTTCATCGTCCTATGAGAGCTCCTTTGGCACCGTCTCAGCCTAGCTCTCTTAGGTGGCACTCAGCTCAGCCTCCTCCTTCTGTGCCACAGCAGCTGTCCTCTAGGGTACTTTCACATGTCCTTAAGGAGCATCAACTATTCTTTAAAACTACAATCACTCCATCCGTTGGTCGCCTTTGACTGGAGAAGCTTTATCATCACAAACATTCTCGTGTACTTAACCACAAAACCATGATACAATGGCTTCTTCAAGTCTTTGATCATCTTCTCGTAATTTGAAAGTTCACAATTACTGTACTGATCATCGTCATCATGTCTCCCGTCATTGTGCACCATCTCCTCTATGTTACGCACCTGAAACTCAATGTCTTCATAAGTGAAACCTAATATATCTACTGGCTCATTCACATCATCATCATGATCTTGTTCGACACTGGTAGGGACCTCCCTCTCCAGATACAAATCTCTCATCTTACCTCATGAAGCCCCTCCTCCCCATGTTTTTTCACATTGACGATCCACCATGAATCCATGTGTGATCAAATGTGACCTCAACACTTTATTTGTGTGATATTTCCTCTCATTCTTGCAATGTTTCCAAGGACAACAAATATTCCCTCTCATGTTGTCCAACATGTCTTTCTTTGCAAAATCAAAAAAATACATCAATCTCTTTGATATTTTCATTGCAAAGCCGCAGCCCATACATCCAACATCGATTTTGCAACATCTACATACGGAAAGGAAGAGCTAAATCAAAGAAATTCAAAGTCACTGATTGTCAGTATCTAAAGGGGTAAAAAATAGAAGGAAGACGAGAGGAAGAGAGGACTAACCCTTTGTTTTAAGGTCCAATGATAATCATCGCAAAATTTTTAGAAGGGCACCTCTAAAGAGGGCAAGAACAGGATAGATCTGGCAACCACTTGTTCCGCCATTGCTAGGCACTCGTATAAGGGCAATAGAAAAATGAGATGATCCTTTTTGACGATCGTATCTCTGTTGATGGAATGGGAGACGAGCCCTCTTCCATGAAAAAAGGAGACGTGCCCGACCAGTGGGTATGGGAGACCCGCCCGTGTCAATGATAAAGGAGACGACCGCCAAGGAAAGAATGTCTCCTTTACCTTATTAGTACGAGTCATGCTGTAGTAGGCTCGTTTCCCTTTTTTCAGAGAAGATAGTGCGTCTCAGATACTTACTTAATTGAGACAAGCCTTAAAGTAAACCGTCTCCTTTTACCCTTAATTGAGCCAACTCTGATCCTTGCTGATATGGGTGCGCCTTGTTTTTCATAATCAGAGATAGACGCCTTTGAGCTCATCTCCGATCTTTGTCTCCTATTTTGGTTTCTTACGCAGTGGGAGTATCTTTTGATGGATGCATGAAAATGATGGAATACGGTGAGGTGCATAAGAAATTTCCTAATCAAAAGATTTCATGCAAGTCACTCAATAGAGTCAAGAGTTTGACAAAGTTCAATGAAAATGCTAAGTGTCTCCATGTGGTTTTCAATATTCATATCATCTGGCCTTGGTGGGTATTTACTTTCCAATGAGAGAGGAAGGCAAACCTTAAGACATTAAATTGTGCAAAATTCAAATCAATTTCAAGCAGGGTTTGTCCATGGGTCAATTTTTCTCACCATGTCACACCAATCAAAAACATATATGACATGTTGTCCTAATGAACTATATGGGTGTTGACGTTTCTTACGTAACAGATCATCTCTCCAAAGAGATAAGGTCCGAAAGTGCACAGAAACTATTGTGTAGCATTTCACCCAAGAGTATTCATAAGGGTATCGTATTTATCCCAAAGGAAGGCAATGGAGTATAGTAAACACTACTCTAATGATCAAGCTATGGAATACTAAACAATTATCAAGACAGGGGTAAGTTGATAATATATGGGTAGTGTGACACACACCTAAGCAATCTATTCTAAAGGGTAGATGAGTCCTAATGGAGGTTAGACTAAGAATTGGGGAGATGCTCCTACAATGCTTCTGATATACCATAGCCTAGCTTAGATACTAATGAACATGCCAATGGTGAATCCTTATGCTAAGTTGTTCAACATATCGGGCATGAGTTTACCCCTAGAAATACTAGGATGACTCCCGCCAAGAGCCAGTGTCATAGCCGAACGTGGAGGATTACAAAGGACAGATAGGTTTGTTACTACCTACTGCCTACCTCTTCAATCCGTGGGTCTACTTGACATCCAACGCAACTTAATTATCCTAGCACCATGCTAGCATATTAAGTAAATACCTTAGGAGCCACGGCACAAGCCATCCTAAGGCAATGACTAACCTATACATCGTTGAACCAATGATGACACATAGCATAAGTTATTCGTATTAACATGATCATGTCATAAATACATAGACTATTGTGGGGGGTTATAGTGTTTATGATGATAGTATAATGATATTAAGGCATGATCATAAAGACTATTCCTACCACATACATGGAATCCACAATCAAACAAGAAACGCTTAATCCAAGTATATGAATAAAAGAAGACTCAAGATAATATCTTTATTATGCATAAAGTCACAAATATAAGAAAAGATACATGAGCCATACCTTTCCTAATTTGGACTTGGGACTAGAGGATCTCCTCCGTATAGCCTAACTCCATTAAGCACTAAGAGAACTAGTGTATACAATAGAATGATGCTCAAGTGGTGTGTGGTTAAGTGTGGGGTGACGGGTCCTATTTATAGCAGGAGAAGGGTCGGTATTCGCCACCAAAAGCGTGCGAATTAGTCATCAATGACTTCTTCAAGCCGAGAGGAGCCAACACGTGGAAGTTGATTGGGTTTGGCGTCAGGAAGAAGTCTTCCGAACCACTAGGTCGGCCGACATGGTCCTAGCTCCAAACGGCCTGTGCTTTCTCCAGGTGGTTCTACGTGGGTCCCATTGACTGATATAGAGTGTACACCGTTGGATGGCCTCGGATACTTCTGTTTGTGGGCCATTTGGTCCATTATGTGCCACATGTCAGTGCCTGATTGGCTATGATGATATTTTATAGGATCCATCCCCTTGATTCACTTCAGTTCTGTATAAAATACCAGGATGCACTAATTTCTCCAAGGACAACTGGAAATAGGTTAAATAGAAACGTGATCTGTGCAAGAAATGATATTTCTTTCACATAATTGAGTTATATTGACAGGTGAAATAGGTATATAACAGCCGTCACCAAACTCCTCCAAGCTTATCCTTTGCTCATCCCGAGCAAAGTCAAGACTTTAGGTTGATGATCAGGAGTTGCTACAATGTTATACTTTTCAAAAGTACCATGTGCAAAACAAAATACTCTACCTAGTATTGCAAAAATTGGTGTGGTACTTCTCCCATCTTAAGTCATTATGGGGCTTGTTCCATCTCTTATTCAAGGGTGGTTGAAAGATAGAATAGCAAATGGAGCACACATACCCTAGACTCAGATTATGGGAGCCCAATTTAGATCTTAAGTACCTCAAATTGATTCTCTCAATCACTCTTTTGTGCGTAGTAGAAATATTCCCTCACCAAGGTATTTTGCCTATACTCATCCTACTACTAAATAAGGCTTGTATGTGGAGCTTGGTAGGGAATCTAGTAAGCATATTTGCGACACATAATATTGCTATGTCAAAAAAGCAAGACTTAGGAGAAATCAATTCAAAACTATTTGATTCAAGGCTTGTGCATGTGTGATGGAATGGAGGTAGATGTGGATATTTGAGATGACTCCTTTTTGAGTGGACTATCTTATCTTGCAGGGATGAAACATGGCTACTTTTCTCTCTTTTTTTTTCTCTTTTTTTTCTCATGCTCTTGATGTAAGCATGCATTCTTTTTTGTTTTGCTTGTAGCCATGTCTTCTACTCCCTTTTTATACAACAAATTTGGAGAGAGTACTATGCATGAATGGTATGGAGTTTCTCTTTCTATTTTGAAATGGTGGTATGATGGGAATTTGCTTACTTCTAGTGTGGAAGTACAACATGTGCAAGTGAAGTCTTGAATTCAAAAAGTAATGAATGAAATCTCACATAGGTCTATACTTATTTGACAAAGCTCGATGTGAAGACAAATAGCATATGCATAAGGTCTATCAATGTAATATATCATATGGCTTTGGTAGGTACTTCCAATCAAACGAGAGTAACTTAAATCTTTTTAGAATTTCTCCAGAAATCTAAGTTTCACTTTCAAAGTAGGAATAGCAGCTCTATCACTATATCATTTCTCACAACAACTTAGAATTGGATTAAGGTTTTGCTACCCACAATTCTAAATCAAGGCAAAAGTAATTCTAGCCAATGAAAGCAATATTTTGGAGAGTAGTAAGCTGTAAACTAAGGACTTAGGAAAATTAAAATAGAGCAACTATTCATCATTTCATCTATGTGAATTGCAAACCATTCTTACCGCACATCTTCTATTTTATTTTGAAAGCAAATCTACTCTACTTATTTTTAAGTTTTTTATATGCAAGGTGGATGATGGGTGAATGGAAAATAAATATGCAAGAGGTGTGATACAAGTTACCTCAAGTGGGGGTTCCTCCGCCATTGTTCTTGTTCAAGGTCTGCGATAGGGGCTGAAACCCTAACGACGGATGTAGGCCATGAGGTTGGCCTACCCTTGTTGCAGCATGGCTTTGGCATTGGAGGGGTTGAGTGTCGATGTTGGTTTGCCTTACAAGTGTTCCATTAGTGTGGTTGAGGAATGTGTTGTCGATGTTGCTCGCCCGCACTTCAAGGTTTCCATAGGTTAGATGTACATTGTTATTCCTTGGCTAAGGTAATGATAACCCTTGGTTACAAAGGAATGACGTGCACTCAACCTGCGTTGAGTTTGTTTCACCATTCTTTGGCTAAGGTGCCTTCTCACCATACAGGAGTAACTTCTGCCCCTCATGCATTGGGTGTGAACCGTCATTCCTTGGCTAAGGTAATGATACCCATTAGCCACAAAGGAATGACATGTATCCAACATATGTAGAGTACGATCCGTTATTCCTTGGCTAAGGTACAACATACCTATAACTACAAAGGGATGACGTGCACTCAACATGGGTTGAGTGTGATCCTTTGTTCCTTGGATAAGGTATAAAATACCTTAGGAACAACTTGCACCCAATATATATTGGATGCGATTTTGTCATTCCTTGGTTAAGGTACATAATACCTTTTAGCCACAAAGGAATAACTTACACCCCGTGATGGTGGCAATTCCCTTGAGCTTGAATGAGTGCTTAGAATAGTTGAGATCATCATGTTCTCACATATTCATAGCAGCTCATTGGTTGCCAATGGAGGGTTTCCATGTCAGACCTCCGGCCTCGTACAATTATGGTTGACCTTCGGGCTTAATTTTTGATAGGTAGCAACCATCCTAATTTACTTCTTGGCCTAGAGATGTTGAAATGGAATCCTCTTAGGGTTTCCAACAATCGGATCTTTGAATGCATGCATAGTAATATTACTCCTGCAAACTACTCCTCTATGATAGAGTAGGATGCTTAACTCCCGATACTTGTACAAATAATTTTTTGGTTCAGGTAACCGAATCTTCATTTGTAGGTACTGGGAAGAATAAAATCGAAGATGAATTGGGTCCAATTTTAAGTGTATCTATGAAGAATGTATTATTCATTGATAAGAGTGGTGCTTTATCGATAAATCAAGTTGAACATTTTCTAAAGCTCCTACTCATAGCAATGCAAGTGATATAAATACACTATATGGACCCCTTCATCTTGTAAAATTACTGACCACCATAGTTTTTTTAAAAGAGCAAATATTTATCATTTGGATCATGGCAAACAAGATTCTCAATTTTATCCTCCTGAACATTTTTTATTTCTTGCCTAGGAATTTGAAATTTAGTGATCTATGCATGAATGAGTTTAAAATCAAAATAACGGACATCACTATTCCTAAGTTGCTACATACCAATCCAACGATTTAATCATTCCATAAACATTGCCTAGGCAGAAAATGTCTAAGTCAATTTTAGCAATGCTTATGAAATTCTAGGTACATGTTTAAATTTATTCCCATGTAAGGTGACATTCCTTTTTGAAGAATCAAAAAGAGTAATGTCAACACTTACTCTCATGAGGATGCATAAGAATTGAATGATGAGAAGGTGTAAACCTTACTTAGCAATGTAACAAAAATCATTCAATCCTAATGCAATTTGTGAGACCTATATGTGCTGAAAACATTGGCTATGATGATAAAATTTTGAATACTGCCAAAACATCCTTTTAACAAGGTCCGGCTCTAGGTCTGAGCTTTTGCAAGGTCTGATGATAGGTCCGACTTGTTTTTGGTAGCTCCAGCATGGTCCGACGTAAGGTCCGATTTGCTTTGGCTAGGTCCGACTTCTTTGTCTAGGTTCGACTTATTTTGGTTAGGTCCGACTTGCTATGGCTATGTCCGAATAGCATTGGTCAGCTCCGGCGCTAGGTCCAACTAGCTTTGGTAAGCTCCGGCACTAGGTTCGACTAGCTTTGGTAAGCTCCGGCGCTAGATCCTACTACCTTGGTAAGCTTCGTCTCAAGGTCCGGTTAGCTTTGGCAAGGTCCGATGCTATATTGCAATGGTTCTGCTTTTAACTAGCAATGTTTTGAACTTGCTATTTGGATTATGGAAAGCTTGCTTAGCATTCTTTTACTAAGTTTTTGGTGTGTGTTGGTCGTTATGGCTGATATCATTTTGCTATGGTTTGCAACATGCTTATGTGAGGTGCTCACGTAAGGTGTTGTGGTTATAAGAACTAATGAGAGTCAAGTTGAGGTCATGTGCTCGAAAGTATCGGTTGTTTATTCATGTGCAGGTGTTGCTTGAGTTAAAAACATGGCTGGTGACGGGATCCATTGAACTAGTCTTAGGGAGAAGATGAGGTTAAACAATCAAGTTTGGGAGGAATTGTGGTTGAGTTGATCAAGAGGTTGCGCAACATGTTTGAATCAAGAAGAATGCATATGAAGGTATCGTGGACATTATTGGAAGATGTTTGCTCATGTGCAAGGAGTGCATAGACGTGGTTACATGTTTCCAAGGTGTGATGAAGAGATGTGGACGTAAAGAATTGGTCGGAAAGGTCCAACTGAGTCAGGTTTGACTCAAAATGGAAAGATTTGAGTTGGTTATGTTAGGATTTTTTGGTGAGAACGAAGTTGACTAGTTTTAGGAATGTGGGATACGTTCCTAAGGTGTTTGGAAATCTTAACATTGCTTCTATCTGCGTATGGAAGAGTCTTGAGCAGTTATGGAAAGTTTCGGTGGAAACTAAGTAGGATACGAGTCCTAGGTTTGTTTGGGTTGGCCTCATGGCTGGTTATATAAGCAAGGGAGGTCAGAGCTCGTGGTCCACAGATTTTGGGCTGTTTGTCTTGTGTTCTTTGGAATAAAGATCATAGTTTAAAGGATCTTTTGTACCTTGTTCGTCCGACTTGTTTCATACAAGTTTTTTCTCATCGAGTTTCTGCACAACACTACCTTGCTCTGGTGGTTTTACCATAACTCAAGTTTTATAGATCCAATCAATGTGATTATTTTTGGGTTGTCTTAACAACTTGATTATCTATCATCTGTGAAAATTTCCTGGTCATTGGATTTGTGGTTTATGATCTACACGAGTTTCTTCGTAGTGTTGCAGATTTGTTTTTTTTCTCGGGTAGAACAGATTGACCTTTGTTTGATCTTTCGATCATCACTTGAGTTTTTCTCGACGGATTTTAGTGATTCTTGTTGAGACGTCTTCTTTACATGATTATCCACAATCTATACTAGTGTTGTCACAATTGGTCATGTTTAGATTAGTCGCACACACGATTTCTTTAACAGATCAATTTTCTGTCGAGGGGTTTTTGTTGCTTTTGCTGAAAAATTTGTAATCTACCATTCACCCCCCTTTGGTAGACTTTCACGTGCTCTTTGATCCTACAATTGGTATCAGAGACATGGTGCTCTAATTTTTATGATTTTCACATGTTTTGAATAATCATCGTGGAGAAATACTCCGCCAAACCTTATGTGTTTAGTGGTATTGATTTTCGGGTTTGGAAGGCACACATAGAGGCTTTCATCCAGGTGCAAGGCTTTGCAATATGGGAAAAGGTGTACAAGCCTTCCGAAGTGTCGTCAGATGATCAAGTTATGGCTACAAATATGTGAGAAGTCCAACAACAACATGGCTCAGAACTTGATCATACAAGGATTAACTCAAAGCGACTTCAACCGTGTTGCTCACCTCCGATTTGCATACGATGTTTGGAAAGCTCTATGTGATTACCACGAAGGATCCAACAAGATCAAAGAGGTAAGGCAAGACATGTTCAAAAAGGAGTACATGCGCTTTGAGATGCATCCAGGTGAGTCCATCGATGACCTCTTTGCTCGCTTTAATAAAATTCTCAGCAACTTTCTTAGCGTCAAAGTTAATTTTTCGGATGCTGAGAATGCTAGGAAATTACGAAGTGCATTAGAAATGTCTATTTGGGAGATGGAAGTCACATATATTTGTGAATATACTATCATGAGTACACTTACTTTAGTTGTTCTATATTCTAAATTGAAAACTCATGAATTTGACATAATCTCACGTAAGAACCCCAACAAGTCTCTTGCATTTGTTTCTCAATGTGACATGCCTAGCTCTGGCTAATCTTCATCTTGTGGAACACTTGCTTTGTTGTCCTCTCTAACCCTTGAATAAATTGAAGAGTTTCCAGATGAAGAACTTGCACTCATCTCTACTCGCTTCTCAAAAGCATTACAAAATGTGATAACTAGAAGGAGAGGGAGTGCCAAACCTCAACGATGCTTCGAATGTGGTAAGACCGGACATTTTCGCGCAGATTTCCTAACCTTTCAGGTACTACATCCGGGGATGAAAAGCAAACAAGAATGAAGCACTCTTATGCGAATAACAACAAGAAATGAAGGGTTTTACAAGACGCCAATTGGTGAATAGTTTTATCTCTGCACTTCAAGAACTTGGATCGACCGATGTGGACATCAGAAGTGATGAATATGAAGATGATTTGGCAAAGTTGTGCTTCATGGCGGGCAAGTCAAGATCAAGTATGGAGGAGGCAGAAAACAACAGCGACAATGAAGAGGTATGACCTACTTGTGAAGAGATGTGTGATGCTATTTCTCATGCCACATCTATACTCAAGAAAAAGGACAAAAAGCTTAGGGACAATGCTGTTAAAATTGAGTCACTAGAATCTGAAATTAATCGTTTGAAATCTTTGATTCCTAGTGATGATTCTTGTTCCTTATGTGATTTAATATATGAACAATTGTCCTCCCTAAGAAGTGCACACACCTCCACACTTGATAAACTTGAGTTAGAAATTGAAAAGAGCAAAAAGCTTGCTGCACTTAATGATAAAAACTTGAAAGATGCTTGTTGTTCTACAATTGATTTGCATTTTTCTACTCATGATGATCTTGATAAGAAACTACAAGATTTTATGAATGAAATTTCTATATTGAACACTGATTTACGTTCTCATGAAGTTAAATATTGTTCTAGTTGCAAATTAGAAGGAAAAACTTCATGTGAAAACTACATAGACTTTGTCAAAGAAACTTGATGACATGAATAGGACACTTGAGCGGTTTTGTAATGGGAATAAGAATATAAATTTGCTGCTGAATTCTTCTAAATCTTGCAATGATAAATCTGGTTTGGACGTTGATTCCCATGCTCATGCTAAGGCACATCCACCTAAAATTGTGAAGTCATTAGGAAGTGGTTTGATTAAAACAGTTCCTAAAAAAATAAGTGGTTTTCAAATCTACAAGATTGTTGACCCATTCGGTTACTAATAAACATGTTGCTTGCTCATCTAGACATGAACACAAAGTTAAATTTCATTGTACCTACTTTGATAAAGATGGTCATGTCGTAGATTTTTGTTATAGGCTAGCTAAAAAGCATAAAAAGGAAAGAATGCAAGCTAGATCTCATAACTCTTATGCAAAATTTGCTGCACATGCTGAACCGAATGTTAGCAACTTGCAACTTGCTATAATGAGTCAAAAACATGTAAAGATTGCTCCCAAACCTACTATTTCTCATGCTACACATGTAACACCTTGTAGGCCACTAGTTGGGTATAAGAATTATCAAACCTTCTGTTTTATCTCATCTTTCACGTGTTATTCCTGTTGGACGTCGTGTGACTCGGTATTGGATTCCTAAATACCTTTTGTTGAACCCCAGTATTGAGTCATCGACGTATTGTGCTTCTATGTAGGTTACACGCTTGAGGAAGGAGAACATTTTGATTGTGGATTCAGGTTGCTCACGCGACATGACCGGTAACAAAGAATGGTTCTCCTCCCTCTCTTTTGTGTCACGTGTAGAGAATATTACTTTTGCTGATAATTCTTCAACTCCTATAATTGCTAATGGTTCGGTTATGGTAAATGATCACTACACTTTGAAAGATGTGGCACTTGTCAAAAGTTTGAAATACAACTTGTTTTCTGTTTCACAATTGCTAGATGAAAATCTAGAAATTATTTTCACTGAATGTTGCTGCAAGGTTTTAGATTCAAACGGTGAGCTTATTTTAACATGTCTTGGTTTGGAGGAGTTTTTAAAGCTGATTTTGATATGTCATACTCTAAGCATAGGTGTCTAGTTGCAAATGAATCAAAGGACTCATATTTTTTGGCATCGTAGAATTGGTCACATAAGCTTTGATCATCTAACACGAGTTAGTGCTCTTGATCGCATATGTGGGATGTCTAAGCTTTAAGGGGACAAATAAATTGTGTGCTATTCTTGTATACATGCTAAGATGGTTGCAGGTTCACATGCTCCTCTCACACTAACCACGACAACTGAATCGAGTCAACTTTTGCACCTTGACACCGTAGGACCTTCACGTGTTCAATCCTTCGGAGGTAAATGGTATGTTCTTGTGACTGTTGATGATTTTTTTAGATACTCTTGGGTTTACTTTATGGCATCTAAGAATGAAGCTTTTAGTCACTTTAGAACTTTATTTCTTAGATTATCAATTGATCACCCAGGATCTTTAAAAGCAATTAGAGTGATAATGGAATTGAATTTAAAAATCAATCGTTTGATCACTTTTGTGCTGAAATGGAATAGATCATCAATTTTCATTACCTTACATACCTCAACAAAATGGTGTTGTAGGGAGAAAGAACAGAACCTTAGTTGAGATGGCTAGGACTATGCTTGATGAATATCAAACTCCTAGAAAATTTTGGGCAGATGCAATTGCAACTGCTTGTTATGTCTCAAATCGTGTTTTCTTGCGTGCTAAGCTAGGAAAAACACCATATGATCTTCGGTTTGGACATAGGCCTAGTGTCACACACTTTCGGGTCTTTGGTTGTAAATGCTTTGTTAAGAAACACGGTAATCTTGATAAATTTGATGCTACATCTGTTGATGGCACGTTTCTTGGTTATCATATCATACTAGAGGCTATCGTCTTTTTTTACTTGACACTGACAAAATTGCAGATCCAGATCATATCCGCAGGGGGAGAGTATTTTCATCAAAAAAGACGAAGAAGTGGTGCTGCTGCCTGAAAATTCAGAAGCAAATACCAACAACTATTGCAGCTAGTAATGATCGTCCTCAATCCACGAGTTCTTCGATTTGTGATGAACATGAAGAACCAGAAGCTTGTAAGGTGTCTACTCCCCTATGAATCCTCAAAAGTCATCCTCCACAACAAATCATTGGGAGCTTGCACGAACAAGTCACACGATCCAGGTTTTGGGATCCAAAATCTCACGCTCATTCTGCTTTTGTTGCTTCTTTTGAACCCAAAGATATATTACACGCACTCACTAATGAATTTCGGATTATTGCCATGCAAGAAGAGTTAGGAAATTTGGAGAGAAATATTGTTTGAAAACTTGTACCTCCACCTCAAGGTTACAATTTAATTGGAACTAAATGGGTGTTTGAAAATAAACAAAGTGAGGATGGAGTTGTTGTGGTCAGGAATAAGGCTAGGTTGGTTGCCAAAGTTTCACACAAATTGAACGTCTAGATTTTGATGAAACTTTTGCTCCTGTTGCTAGATTAGAAGCCATAAGAATTTTGTTAGCTTTTGCTGCATCTAAAGGTTTCAAGTTATATCAAATGGATGTTAAAAGAGCTTTTATTAGTTGCTATATAGATGAGGAGGTTTATGTCAAGCAACCACCGGGTTTTGAAAATACAGATTTTCTTACTCATGTTTACAAACAGTCCAAAGCCTTGTACGGTCTCAAAGAAGCCCCTAGAGCATGGTATGTGTCGGTACTTTGGATATGAGGTACCTCCAAATACCGCACTTAAAACCAATGAGTTCCTATGTTCGAGTTGAAGACTTCCGAAGGAAACACACGTCTTACAGCACTGGGCCCGCATCCCTCGTCTGGGTAGCTCTGGTGCTACCACGTGTCCTACGAGACCGGACCTACCTCCCTTCACAAGGAAGCTCCGGTCCCGTCACGTGTACAGTAACCCCGGACCTAACTCCCAGTAGAGGGAACCTCCGGTGCTGCCACGTGTTAAGAGGCTCCGGACCCGCCTCCTCATAGAGGGAAGCTCCAGAGCTGCCATGTGTCTGACCTCCGGATCTAAACCCCCAACAGAATATCCAACGGGACGAACATTCAAGAGGCTATTAAACAGCTGTTACAAGACTTGATTAACATGTCATTAATCCAGCATTAATGACACACAATTAGAGGACCATCAAGATTGATAACGCCACCATTAAGGGCATTATTACACTATTAATCACGATTATGCATAAAGATCGTGTATAGGTGGATTATTACAACTGGGGCCATCTGTCGAACCAGGAAAATACTGTAACGGTCAGGCCTTAGCATATAAAAGGATTGCATCGCATAGTAGAAGACAACTAAGCTCAGACGCTTACAAGCAACTAGTGACACTCGCCACGGACACACATACACAATCAACAAAAACCCCGTGGAGTAGTGTATTACCCTCAAGCGGCCCAAACCACGTAAAAACTCTAGTGTCATCATCTTGTTCTTGATCTTACGCGCCCCATACGAATACGAACCTCCGCGGACTAAGATTTAGTAGTATCGGGGCAAGTGTCGTTTACACACTTCGACATTTTATGCACTAGGTAGGGGGCAGTAAGATCTCAAGAGGGTGAACTCCGCCGCAGCTTTGTCCAACAGTTTGGCTGAGCAGCCTGCTGGAAGAAATCCCTCCAACATGCAGCAGCCAACTAACGCTGTTGTCTCGGCAGGTGTCACTCCACCACCACCTCCACCATCACAGCAAGATGGTGTGTTTGTGTCGGTCAATTCATCAAAGAACAACCCTAAGAACGCGTTGAACGCAACGTAGACTCTTCTCCAACACCCTCCAGCGCCCGGAGCTCCTCAGGGCGCGATGGAGCAATGGTGCACTAATGTGGATGATTTGGTTGCAGCTGCAGCCAATGCCATCAGTAACCATAGGCCGCCCCTGTTGGGCAGGCACCTTCAAGGAATAAGACCTTGTCTGGTAGACTTGGTCCTCAGGCGTCGTAGCACCGAAGGCGTGCGCCCTCCCATCAAGTGACGTCATTGCCCTCCGGGGCACGACGCACTCATATGGTGTCGAGGCTTTTGACACATGATATCCGGTCGGAGCTCGACTGCCAATACCTGAGGCAAGATGGTTGCGTCCTTATGGAGCGCGCTCGCGAGAGGCGGGAAGCTCGGGAAAACCCTTCTCCTTTTGGAGTGGGGGCGGTTGTTCATCCCTTGCCATGCATCTCCACATGGCCACCTGGCCACCTAAGTTCTGGCCTCATCTGCTGGAGAAGTATGATGGGACGGTCAACCCCGTCAAATTTCTTCAAATATACTCCATCGCCAACCTCGCGACTGGAGGTAATGAGGTCGTGATGGCAAACTACTTCCCCGTGGCTCTAACCAGGACAACATGGTTCTGTTTTATGAGTCTCCCTATTGACTCCATCTATAGTTGGGGGGAACTTTGTTGCCAGTTCACTGCCAACTTTGGGAGCTCCTACACCCAACCTGGCACAGAGCCGAACTTATTTGCCGTACAACAGAAGGCGGGAGAATCACTATGATCATTCATCCAGCAGATTTCTCAGATACAGAACACTATTCCTCCAACCTCCAACGCCTCTGTCATTGTTGCATTCCGACGGGGAGTTAGAGACAAGAAGATGCTGGAGAAGCTGACAACCAAAGTTGTCAGCAGCATCACGGAGCTCTTCAGCCTAGCCGACAATTGTGCTAGGGCTGCAAAGGGCCGAGAGATACACTAAAAACCAGCTGCGGAGGCTGGTTAATCCTCCTCTCAAGCTGAAGCTACTGCCTCCGGCAGTGGGAAGAAGAAAAAGAAGTCCAACGGCAAGAAAAAGCCGTCGACGGGCACACCCACTGCTGCTGATGCAACTATAGCTCTTGGTGGTCGGGGCCACGCCTCGAAAAACAACCCCGACCGTCGACTGAGGAAGGTGGTGGTGAGAAGATGTGGTGTTAGATCCACAATACGAACACCCATAGCCTCAAAGACTGTTGTGAGGTCCAGAGGCTTATTGAACGCAGCAATGAGCGTCAAGAAAAAGCCCCTTTCCGCCAACAGGAAAGGAAATAGAAGGTCGGAGAAGATATGCCAAAACAGGAGCTTGGCTTCCAGGATGCCAGGAAGTCCCTAAAGGTCCTCTACAACACTGTGGAGAACAATTCTAACATCTTCGACAAAGAATGTATAAGACTCTCAATATGATATATAAAGGGTCCAGGGATATTACTTTCCGTTGTATACTCAAGACGATGCGTCGGGAGATGGCTGCCGTAGCTCCCACCACCAAGCCAGAACCTCATCGGAAGTGGATGGACACCGCCATCACCTTCAATACTTCAGATTGCCCAAAGAACATGATCAGAGCTGGTCAGTTGCCCTTGATGGTTTCTCCTACCATCAACAACATCCAGCTCTACCACGTCCTAGTGGATGGAGGTGCGGCGCGCAACCTCCTTAGCTCCGCGGCTTTCACGAAGCTCCAACTCAGCTTATTGGACCTTAGGCCCTCACGTCCTTTCTCTAGAGTAGGTCCAGGAGCTATCACTCCTCTCGAATCAATTATACTCCCGGTGACCATCGAGACCAGGGATCACTATAGGTCTGAGAAGCTAGTCTTTGATGTCGCACACATCAACCTTCCCTTCAACGCCATCCTAGACAGGCCGTCCCTGTATAGGTTCATGGCTGTAGTTCATTATGGCTACCTAGTGTTGAAGATGATGACTTCTTCAGGCGTCCTTCGGATCCGTGGGGATCACACTGTTGGAGTCACTGTGCTGGAGGAACTTCATGCGCTTGCAACGGCGCAAGAAGAAGAATATGGTAAAGAGCGACCAGCTCACCAACCTTCGAGCTCACGATAGTGTGGCTCAACTTATGCACCTCGCGTGCAACCAAGCGGCGACACCGACATCCCCATCAAAGTAGTCCAAATTTGTTCCAATACTGCCCAGGCCACTCGTATATCAGGAGGTCTAGACGACAAAAAGCAACTCGCACTCTTCACTTTCCTCTAGGTGAATGTGGATGTGTTTGCATGGCAACAGTCACAGATGCCTAGGATCCCTAGGGAGGTGATTGAGCACAACCTGGAGATATACCCCGACGCACGGCTAGAACATAAGAAGCCCTGGAAGCAATCTATCGAACGACAGAACTTCATCAGATAAGAAATCAAGAAGCTGCTCGACGCTGGTTTCATCTGGGAGGTTCACCATCCACGGTGGTTGGCAAACCCAGTTGTTGTACCAAAGGTCGGCAAGAAGCTTTGTATGTGCATCGACTTCACCACCTTGAATAAGGCATGCCCAAAAGACCCATTTTCACTTCCTAGAATAAATTAGATAGTGGATTCTACCTCTGGGTGTGAGTTACTTTGTTTCCTATATGCATTTTCTAGATATCATCAAATACAAATGTCTAGGGAAGATGAAGAGCATACTGCCTTCATTATAGTAGATAGGTTATATTGTTACACTGCCATGCCTTTCGATCTCAAAAACGCTGCTTCAACTTTTGTGCGAGCCATGCACAAAACATTTGGAGAGCTCATTAGGGACTTGGTGGAAGTCTATGTCGATGACATTGTTGTCAAGGTGCAGAACGAGGAGTCACTCCTTGACAATCTGCAAGCCATCTTCGACAAGATATGCTTGACGCGCACGAAGCTCAACCCGGACAAGTGCGTCTTCGGGGTCAACTCCAGAAAGCTCCTTGGTTTCTTGGTGACTCACTGAGGAATTGAGGCAAATCCAGCTAAAATCAAGGGCATTGAAGAGATGCGGTCCCAGCCCGCATCAAGGACGTCCAGAAGCTAACTGGATGTCTAGCTACGCTCAGTCGGTTCATTTCATGATTGGTGGAGCGTGCGCTTCCCTTCTTTAAGCTATTGAGGAAGTTCGGGCCATTCCATTGGTTCGAAGAAGAAGGGAAGGTGTTCCAAGAGCTCAAGCAGCTCCTCACCATGCTACCAATTCGGGTAGCTCCTGAACCTGGTGAGCCTCTTCTACTTTACATTTCGGCAACTAAAAAGGTTGTCAGCATGGTCCTGGTCGAGGAGAGACTGGAGCCATCTTCAGCTCAAGAGACTAGACCTCTCCGGGAGGATCCAGAGCTACCTGAAGGCGAGTCTAGGTCCCAATCCTCAGTCACGGATCCCAAAGGTAGGAGGCCTGAGGATCAACCTCTCTTAATTGAGGGAGTTCCTGCAATACAAGAAGAAGGTTCGGGCCCCTCTGAAGAGGTCCGGGCTAATGAAGGACAAGGTCCGGACCCCTCTGGGAGGGTCCGGGTTTGCCAAGAAAAAGATCTGGACCCCTAAGGAAGGGTCTGGGTTGATGGAGAAGAAGCTTTGGGCCCCTCTGTGAGGGTCCAGACTGTCCAGCAGGCAGTGTACATCATTAGTGAAGTACTCCATGGTGCCAAGACTCATTGCATTGAGGTGCATAAGCTGATGTATGCAGTCCTTATTGCCTCAAGAAAGCTACGTCACTACTTCCAGGCCCACAACATATCAGTGGTATCCTCCTTTCCACTACGTTCTATATTGCATAATCCAAATTCTACTGGAAATAATGTCAAGTGGGTTGCGAGCCGGCAAAATTCGATCTCAAATTCCTACCTCGACATGCCATCAAGATTCAAGCACTTGCCGACTTCATGGCGGAGTGGACTCCTCCATCATCAATTCTAGGGGGGGGGGGGGGGGCGGTGAACAGAAGCCAGAACCTAAGGGCTCGATCTTCATTGAGCTTCACTGGATACTCTACTTCGAAGGCTCCGTGCAGAAGCAGAGGGCTGGAGCTCGAATCCTTCTCCTCGCTCCGTCCTGGTAAAAAGCCAAGCACATGGTACACCTTGACTTCAAGGCAACGAACAACATGGAGGAGTACGAAGCTCTCATCTACAGACTCAAGGTGGCGCTATCATATGGCGTTAGGCAGCTAATGGTGAAGGATGATTCGCAACTCATCTTCAAGCAAGTAAAAGGTGAATGAAGTTGCAACAATCCTCAACTCGCTGCTTATCTACTTGAGGTCAAGAAGCTACAGAAGGACTTTCATGTCCTGGATATCTATCATGTCAAGCGTCTCAACAAAGTTGAAGCTGATGATATTTCAACGAAGGCTTCAACAGGAGCTCAAGCTCCGAATGGAGTTTTTGTCAGAAGATTGTCAAGACATGCCGCTAAGCCCGCCGAACTGAGTGATGAGAGCGAGACCGGCACCTCGAAGCTAGCAGTCTAGGTGGCCCTGCTACCATGGCATCCACCAAGGATCGTAGGTGCTGTAGGAAGCTCGGAGCAACCTAGCGCCAAAGATCCAGAAGCTCAAGTTAGCTCTGATGCATGGATCTTGGAGATCCAGAGCTACTTGAAAGACAATATCCTTCTTAAAGATGGTGCTTCCACTGATCGAATTTCCAGAATGGCTAAAAGATACACGTTGATAGGAGGGGATATCTACGAGTGTGGTGCCAACGGTGTTCTAATGCGGTGCATTTTTCGGGAAGAAGGCCGCAAGCTTCTCGTAGAGATCCATGGAGGCGAGAGCGGGAACCACACTTCTTCTCGCATGTTGGTTGGTAAAACCTTCCGGCATGGATTTTACTAGCCTACAACACTCCAGGATGCAGTTGAGTTGGTAAAGAAGTGTGAAGCATACCAGTTCCACATGAAGCAAATTCACACATTGGTTTCGCTTGTGGGAGATGGACATTTTGGGATCTTTCCCAAAAGACGTCGGAGGTTATAGATTCTTGTACGTCGCCATCAAAAAGTTCACCAAGTGGCTGGAAGTTATCCTAGTTGTGACAATCAACAAGCAATCTACTATCAAGTTCTTGAAGTCTATAGTAAGCAGATTTGGAGTTCCGAACAAAGTCATTACTGACAACGGAACCCAAATCACAAGTGCAGCATCAAGAGTATAGCGAATATCTCGGCATACAAGTTAGCTACGCATTAGTAGCTCACCTGGCAAGCAATGGCCAAGCTCAGAGAGCTAATGCAGAAATACTCATGGGACTCAAGACGCGCACATATGAGCACCTCAAGAAACATGGTGCCAACTAGATAGAAGAGCTTCCGTCCGCATTGTGGGCAAGCAGGACAACACCTAGCCGACTACGGGAGAGACACATTTCTTCTTGGTGTACGGAGCTGAAGCGGTCCTTCCTCCAGAGATCACCATGGGTTCTCTTCGTGTCCGGACTTTTGACAAAGCCATGCAGGACAAGCTTTGATGTGAAGACTTGGACCTCATAGACGAGGCAAGGTGCCAAGCGACTGTTCGGAACGCACGATACTGCCAGGCGCTCCGGCACTATCAACAAAGGTTCAGGCGCAATCGGTAGTTAGAAGAAGGTGATCTGGTGCTGTGTAGAATACTGACTCGTGAAGGGATGAACAAATTATTCCCAAGTAGGGAAGGTCCCTTCCGAGTTATCAAAGTATCCTGCCCTGTATGTGTTTGCTTGGTTACAGAGGATGGGACTCCGCTTCCCAATCTGTGGAACATCGAGCACCTCCGTAAGTTTTACGCTTAGATGCACGGAGGTGATTCTATTGTATAAATCGTATTTCTCCTAGTCCATGGACAGAGTCGGGAAGGGTCTTAGCGCACTTTACTTGGTCATGTACTTTAGGTGTGTCTTTACCCTCACTGGGATAGATCAAGACGAATAGCACACTTAACTTGGTCATTGTACTTTGAGTGTGTCCTTGTCTTCCCCTATAATTTGGACCTTAATAATAAAAATTTTATATAGACAGACTCTTCGTGCATTTAAATTGTACAAGCTCCATACTTCTATTATTACTTACCTTCATGTCTATAACAAATTTGTGCAATTCGCTTGAAATTTAGACCAACGTATTTATGTGATATATAATTTTTGTTATGTAGGATTGAAGAGCACGTGAAAAGCTAGAAGAGGGGGTGAATGGTAGATTTAAACTTTTCAGCGGAAGCAACATAAACCCCTCGGCAAGAAATCAATTTGTTAAATAAATTGTGTGTGTGTGACTAATCTAAACATGATCAATTATGAGAGAACTAGTATAGATTGTGGAGAATCAAGTCACGAAGATGTCACAACAAGAATCACGAAAATCCGTCGAGAAAAACTCGTGTTATAATCGAAAGATCGAACAAAGGTCAAACTGTTCTACTGAGTAAAAACCAGATCTGTAACACAGCAAAGAAACTGGTGTAGATCAGTAACCACAAATCCAATGACTGTGAAATTTTCACAGATGATACATAATCAAGTTTTGAAGATAACCCAAAAAGAATCACATCAATTGGATCTGTAAAACTCGAGTTATGATAAAACCAACGAAGCAAGGTAGTGCTGTGCAGAAACTCAACGAGAAAATTTGTCTGAAACAAGTCGGACAAACAAGGAACACAAGTTCCTTTCAATTACGAATTTTATTAAATAGAACACAATAGGAACAGCCCAAAAGTCGTATACAACAAGCTCAGGCCTCCCTTGCTTATATAACCAGCCATGAGGCCAACCCAAACCAAGCTAGGACTCGTATCCTACTCAATTTCCACCGGAACTTTCCATAACTGCTCAAGAACTCTTTTATACGCAAATAGAAGCAATCTTAAAACTTCCAAAGCCCTTAGGAACGTATCCCACATTCCTAAACAACGCAACTTCTTTACCCACATGAAATCTAACCAAAACAAACTTGAAACTTTCCATAAATGAACCATAATCACCTCAGCCGCAGCCTGAGGCATATTCCAGCCGGTTGGACCTTTCCGACAAATTCTTTATGTCCACTTCTCTTCATCACGCCTTGGAATCATGTTTCCACGTCCATGCACTCCTTGCACACGTGCAGACATCTTCCAACAACGTCCACGATGCCTTCATATGCATTGTTCTTGATTCAAACATGCCGCGCGACCTCCCGATCAACTCAACCACAATTCCTCCCGAACTTGGTTGTTGAACCTCATCTTCTCACTAAGACAAGTTCAATGGATCCTGTCACCAGCCATGTCTTGAACTCAAGCCAACACCTGCACATGAATAAACAACTAATACTTCCAAGCACAAGTCCTCGACTTGACTCACGTTAGTTCCGATAACCACAACACTTTATGTGAGCACCTCACATAAGCATGTTGCAAACCATATCAAAATGATATCAGCCATAACCACCAAAACACAACAAAAACTTAGTAAAATAATAATACAAGCTTTCCATAATCCAAAAAGCAAGTTCGAAACATTGCATGTTAAAATCAGAACCACTGCGATCAAGCTCTGAACCTTGCCAAAGCTAACCGGACCTTGAACCGGAGCTTAACAAAGCTAACAGGACCTAGCGCCAGAGCTAACCAAAGCTAGTAGGACCTAGCGCCGAAGCTAACAAAAGATAGTAGCACCTAACACCGGAGCTTACCAAAACTAGTCGGACCTAGCTAGTGCTGGAGCTAACCAAAGCTAGACGAACCTTGCACCGGGCCTAGCAAAAAACATGTCGAACCTAGCCAAAGCAAGTCGGACCTATCCAAAATAAGTCGGACCTAGACAAAGAAGCCGGACCTATCCAAAATAAGTCGGACCTTGCATCGGACCTTGCAGGAGCTACCCAAAACTAGCCAAACCTATCGTCGGACCTTGCAGGAGCTCCGGCCTAGGGTCGAACCTTGTTAAAAAACTATTTTGGTAGTATTCAAAACTTTTATCGTCAAAGCCAATGTATTCAACACACATAAGTCTTAGAATCTCCCCCTTGATGAATGCATTGGCAACACCACATAAAATCTGAACATTGGATTATTCACAGGAAAAGTTTTGATAAACCATTTCTCCCCCTTTTTGAAAATCAAATGTGATAGAAATAAATTTCAAATTTCTCCCCCTATACATATTTCTCCCCCTTTGACAATGTATTCAGTAAGGTACAAAAGAGAAATTTTAATTTGTTATGAGCACATTATAACACATACATATAAACAAAGCTCATCCAAGTCATACTATCAATTAACTTACACTATCACATCAATTAAATACATAAAGTAGTGTAAGCCATGCTAGAGATCAAATGAAATTTTCAATTGAAGCAAATCAAGATCTCACAAACTTAACTATTTCAAGACCTGAAAACATGACACTTGTTGCTGCAAATTTTTTAAGCACAAATTTTGATCATATGAAATTTGCAAGAGATTATATGCGCATCTGCCTTACTCTAACCAACCAAGCCAAGCCTATGTCATTTGCTATCAGAAGCTTAAGGATATGGTTTTAGTCATACACAACTTCTTCCGAGTTCATATCTCAGTGCAATTATAAGCCATCTCAAAAGAAGAAGTGCGATGCATGCATATTCTCTTGATATTTTCTCATTTTTATTTGGTCATAAAAGCTCAACATGTGGATATTTGATTGATTAATTTTTCATTATTAAAAGCACTTATGAGCATGCAACAAGTTCAAAACAGCAAGAAAGTTCAATCATGACCAGATTTAGTGTAAGTAATTATTCCAGTTACTAGTCATGGAAAAAACTACAAAATGTATACCATGAGTAATGTAGTAAGAACTTTCAGCATGTAAAAGGAATCACAAAGTCATATATGTATGAAGTACTATGCTCATATTATTTAAATTTCAAATTCACACA
Organism: Tuctoria greenei; assembly: GCA_036927565.1. NCBI lineage: Eukaryota > Viridiplantae > Streptophyta > Magnoliopsida > Poales > Poaceae > Tuctoria > Tuctoria greenei. The sequence goes on from JAYESD010000006.1 coordinate 133,640,625, forward strand.
TAGAGTTCCCAAGTTTCAAAACTCCCCTTACATTTAAGCTATGAGGATGGATAACCCCTATTTCACTACAAATGTAACAAAAACGAGTGAAATCTAATGGTTTTGTAAAAATGTCAGCTAATTGTTTTTCGATATCTACATGGCGAAGCACAATGTTTCCGTTTTCAACATTATCATGGAGAAAGTGATACCTAATGTCAATGTGCTTTGTTCTCGAATGTTGCACGAGTTTTTAGCAATGCAAATGGCACTAGTGTTATCACAAAACAGTGGAACATTATTTAGATCAACCCAATAGTCCTTAAGAGTTTGAACAATACAAAGAATTTGTGAGCAAGCGCTAGCAGCAGCTACATATTCAGATTCGGTTGTGGATTGTGCAACTGAGCTTTGTTTTGTAGAGGACCAAGCAACAAGTGAATTACCAAGAAAATGACAAGCACCCGAAGTACTTTTCCTATCAATCCTACAACTCCCAAAATCAGCATCCGAAAAAGTTTTCAAAGAAATGGTTGAGGAAGAAGGAATAAAAATGCCAAATTCTTGAGTTCTGTATACGTACCTGAGAATTCTTTTGATGGCTTGACGATGTGAAACACGTGGGAAAGCTTGAAATCATGCACAAAGACATAAGCTGAATAGCATGTCCGGTCTTGATGCCATGAGGTACAAAAGTGATCCGATCATGCTTCTATATTCTTTATGATCCACGGGTTCACCATCTTCACCAAGTTCAAGTGTCGTTGTTATAGCCATTGGTGTCCGAGGAGACTTGCTTTTGTCCATGTTGAAGCGCTTAAGAAGGTCTCTTGTATACTTCATTTGATGCACAAAGGTACCTTCCGTGGTTTCCTTGATTTGCAGCCCAAAAAGTACGTGATTTCTCCCATCATACTCATCTCAAATTCTGAACTCATCATAGCTGGACCGTGTGACTCGTTCGTGCAAGCTTCCAATGATTTGTTGTGGAGGATGACTTTTGAGGGCTCGGATGGTAGTAGACACTTCACAAGCTTATTCTTCTTCATGTTCATCACAAATTGAAGTACTTGTGACTTGAGGACGATCTGGACCAGCAATGGTGGTTGTTGGTGCTAGTTGTGAATCAAAATCAGGAGCTAGAACAATGTCATTACCTGCTTATTTTTCGGGCAGCAGCACCACTTCTTCCTCACCTTCAACGAAAATACTCTCCCCTGCGGATATGGATCTGGACCTGCAATATTTGAGCTAGTGCCTGGGCTAGCATTTACCTCAGAAGGATTGAACACGTGAAGGTCTTATGGTGTCAAGATGCAAAAGTTGACCCGGTCTAATTGTCATGGTCATTGTGAGAGGAGCATGTGAACCTGCAACCATCTTAGCATGTCTACAAGAAGAGCACACAATTTCTTTGTCCCCTTTAAGCTTAGGCAACCCACGTATGCGATCGAGAGCACTAACACGGGTGAGATGACCAAGGCCTATATGACCAAGTCTACGATGCCAAAAATATAAGTCTTTTGAATCATTAGCAACTAGACACCTATGCTTAGAATAAGACATATCAAAATCAACTTTAAAAACTCTTCCAAACCAAGACATGTTAAAAACAAGCTCACTATTTGAACCTTCAACTTTGCAGCAATTTTTATTGAAAATAATTTCCTGATTTTCATCTAGCAGTTGTGTGGGCAACGAAATCTCGACATCCAAGGATCTCATGGGTGGTGTCGTGCGATGCGACACCCAAAAGTATACAAGAAAAGAACGAGAATAAAATACAATACCAAGTCTTTAATGAGAAATACAACGGAAGTTTTACAATACTAAGCGAAAAGGAAAGAGAACTATACATCATAGCTACGCTCTCGGCACTAGCTATGCAAAAGCAAAGTCATCCATGCCCTGAATGCTTCGCACTAGCAACACCCAACTTATGGCGGCGTGCAGGGTTCTCACTCGGCTGCAAACCTTGGAGGGGGTGCAGCCTCGTCATCGAACCCGTCATCAGTCGTATAATCTGCAAAAACTTGTTAACTACAAACATGAGCTTAAGGCTCAGCAAGACTAACCCGTCTCACTAGACATATGCAGGGGTGAATAGTGAGCATAGATAAGGAATAACATAAAGGACTCGCCTACAAGTGGATCCTTATAGTCATGTTTTAAGTAGAACATGACATTCTTCAGGCGCGACACATCATAGACTCCACAATCAAACAAGAAATGCTTTGCCGATGATATGACATGCCCAAAGCACATAATGCTATTACAGGTAAAGTATGGGGAAACTTTAAACTTTTAATTGTGCTATCTCTAAGCCATACAAGGTTGGAAAACAATTATAATTCAATATATCATATTCTTCTGGCTTCTTAAGTAATTACCACGTCACAACGCAGTGAACAAGTGGTACTCTATTACCGCGAGGGATGGTGATTGCAATTAGGACTCACCCGGACAACACGACACATACTCACATTCGGAAGCGTCAGTGAGTATGTACAGTAGTACCTACATAACACTTCAGTACTAGTCGTATATGGCCACCTTTCACTCAACACTCGATGGTCGAACCGATCGATCCATCATGAGTTGGAGGTCACTGCGTGGGGCATACTCTGACGTGCCCACCGGCTGATTTACACCTTGCTACCCTCAACCCACGCCTACAAAACGGAACAGAATGCCTCGACAAAACAGTATCAAGCTATGTAAGTTTACTGGAGCCCATTTCTCCAGTATGTCGCCGGTACAGTTCAAACTTGTCCAGCAGGGCTGCACACGGCATAGGCCATAATCAACACGGTCAGAGCTATGCGACCAAGACCACCTCTTGTTGCTCCCTACCCATCTCTGGTCGGTCTCAATTTCATATTTATAAAACATTTCTTGATCCAATTCATCCCACGTGATAAAATCCTATCTCGCGAGTAGATTCCAACCACTCGACTTCTACCGGATCCCTATGAATATAAGCATGAAAGTTACTACATGAGTCTTTGAGCTATTATAACCACTCCTTGGGTTATTTGGTCATGCAAGTGGATGTCAAACACCTTAAACGTAATGCACAAACATCTGAAGATGTAAGGTGAATGAAATCTGCAAAGACATTGTAATGAACTTAAATGCCAACCGGGGCTTGCCTGAATGCTAGTCCGAGTCTATGTTAGTCTCCGGCAGCTGGACTTCCAAAGCTTTCGGCTGCTCCTCAACTTCAGTTACTACATGTTATGCATATACTATATATGAATGACTTTGAAAATAAATAATAAGTTTAAGGTCACAACCTAATATCTTGTGAATCAAATAACATTATGATCTTAAATGGCTTTGTAACATTTATGGTAGATACTAGGAACTATAATGGAGACTCTTGCAAAGAACAGGTGATGATCAAGGATGTTTGTTGTCCCTAAAATTCCAACAATTATAAACCTTTTCTGAATTTTGGTTGTAATTACGGAGGTTTATCATGGCTACCAGTGGTTGTACCATATAGAGGGGGTCTCACTGGTTCTAGGAAAATTTGTTTCACAATTTTCTAAGCTTATACTGTGAGATATTGAATTTAGAAGTTTGGACAATTTTCTATACAAATTGTAAATGAATTTGGCTATTTTTATGTTCATAAAGAATACATAGGGGATCAGACCATGTAAATGAAGTCTAATGACCCAGAATTTTTTACTGCAGTTCAAGGATATTCAAATGAAGGTTAAGGAAAAATTTGGTAATCTTCCAAAGAGCGGAACTATATGAATTAATTCTAAAAAATGTTGCTTATTTGAATTATGGAGAAATTCCTATAGACTTTCATACAAATCCAAGTGCACCACTGGAAAGCATTCTTCATGCTGGTTCTAACAAAATTTATTTGGGAATTTTTGGACAATTCTTCTAGGAAATATGGATTTTCAAAGTTGGAGCAATTTTTGGAATAAAAATGCAATGGGAAATTTTGAATAACGAAGGGGGCCCACGGGTTTAAAATGCACCAATCGGGATTAAGAAACACTGGGCCACAGGGTTCAGGGATGTAGCCACACGGGATCCTCGTCCGCACCAGACCCGGGAGCGCGCTGGTTAGACTAACGACCGGGGCCCACCACGAGTCGTCTTCAACCTCGCGCCGGCGGCGCTCGGGCGGCACCCGACGTCGGCCCCTCGCCGCAGACCGCTCCAGAGCACAGCGACACTCCACCCTTGCCGCCCCCACCTAAAATCAGATGAGGAACACGATGGTGAAGCTCCCGGCGGCGATGGATGGCCGGAAAAATGGTCTCGACAACGGAGGGCGGAGCTAGGGTTCCTGCGAACACGAAATTGCCTCGACAAGGTCTAAAACCACTCAGTAAATGATCGGAGAGCTTCCTGGGAGTATGGATATGATCATGATGGATAGTAAACGGATTGAAATGCGTCGCAACTTGAAGATAGACAGTGACGTGGGGTCCGATCGTGGCGGGTAGGAAAAATCCTATTCCGTCATGTTCAATCGATGAAAATCAATTTTCCTCGAGGGCGTGCACCAGGTAGTCTAGAACAACACTTCTCATAGACAAGAGCTAATATCGAACGTGGAAAACAAATTATGGCTGAGACCGACGTAGTTCATACACGAAGTTCGTCGGGGAAATTACTATTACTCGAGCTACAAGCTATGACAAGAGCTGAAAATTTGCGAGCAGGAACTTGACATGATTGAGAACCTTTTTCCTTAAAGGATCGAAGCTTGCTAGTGGTCGTAGCTGCGGTTCCATGTAGCAGTAGAGGCGGCAAAACAGAGGAGTTCACCGGCGGCCCAAAAATCTTCAAGCCCGTCGATGGAGAGCCTCAAACTGTGAAGGAGAATGATCAAGAAGCTGCGCAAGAGGTTGTGGAATAACCCAGTGCCAAGAAACTAAAGACATACCGTTGCTCCTTGGTGGATTTCGGGGGGGGGGGGGGGGGGGGGGGGGGGGAAGAACTCGCCGAGAGTGAAGTTCTTGCGCCAGGGGTGAAACAAACAGGAAAGGCTCGACTTGGGGGCTGAGGAGGTGACAAGGTGGAGCCTGGGGATGAGCTGTAGGAAGCTGGAGTCGAAGCAAGGAGCCAAGCAGCTCTGTGGTAGTTGCATGCCAGAAGGTGGCGCTATGGGGAGAACAGGGGCGAAATTGTCCTACTGACCAGTGGGTCCCACCTCTCCCTTCAAGCTTATCTTCTCTGTACACTGAATTCTCCCATCAAACTTGATCCAAAAATCCAAGATCATTGTGGAGAAGCCAAATCAAATGTGTAGAGTGAGATTCTGAATTTGGATTTCAAATCGGGACAAGTTTCAATTGGAATTCAAATTCAAATTTGTATTTGAATGAAATTCAATGGAGTCATTGAATTAAATAGCAATTGAGCTTCAAAAATTATTAAACTTCGTGGATAAGTCAAGCAAGTCATGCTGATCATGATGGTGTGTTCAAATTTTATGTTCAAATAAGTTTGAACAGAATTCAAAATTTGAACTTAAATATGGCTCGAATTTGCTAAGCGTCTCAAATAAAATAGCAAATGGAATTCACAAATCTTGAAACTTGGCAGGAAGGCTATTTGGAATATTATGAGGCAATGGAAAAATGTATAGTCTCAGATTTGAATATTTTGACAGGTCCTAAATATATTGTGATATATTCAAATTAATTTGAATATATTTAGTACTGCAAAGTGTTTTGCCCTAGCAAAATCCGTTCAATAAAATCCAAATTTGTAGAAAGGTCACTTGAATTATCCTAGGGTCATTGGTGAAGTCCATCCCTTATGTTAATAAAAATTTTAAGTATGAGGGACAGAAAGATTCTTGATGATATCAAGTTCATGTGTACAACCACAATTGATCTTTACTATGGTTGAAAACAAACTGGTCACTGAACTTTATATTAAGGAAAAACTGGGATTTTACAAATTGTGAAACAGAAAGCAAGCTGTATTTCAAATTTTTGACAAGTGCCACATCATTCAAGGTGTAGTGATCATTTTTGTACCCAACTACTGACCTACGAGGTGTTACATGTGTAGCACGAAAAATAGTAGGTTTGGGAGCAAACTTTGCATGTTTTCAACTCATTACAGCAGGTTGCATGTTCCTATCATTCGGTTTGGCATGTGCAGCAAATTTTGCATGAAAGTTATGAGATGTAGCAATAATTATTTTCTTTTTCTGCTGTTTAGCTAGTCTATAACAAAAATCTATCACATGACAATCTCTACCACAATAGGTACAATGAAATTTAACTTTGTGTTCATGTCTAGATGAGCAAGCAAAATTTTTATTTGAAACCGAATGAGACAACACTCCTGCAGATTTGAAAATCACTTTTTTTTTTGTTTAAGAACTCTTTGAATCAAACCACTTCCTAATGACTTTACAATTTCAGGTGGATGTGCCTTAGCATGAGTATGAGAATCAAAACCTAAACCAAATTTATCATTGCAAGATTTAGAGAAATTCAGCAGCATGTTTAGGTTCTTATTTGCATTACAAAAGCGATCTAATGTCCAATACATGTCATGAAGTTTATTTGACAGGTCGAGGCAATTTTCACATGAAGTTTTTCCTTTTAATTTGCAATTGGAACAATATTTAACTTTATGAGAACATAAAGCATTGTTCAATATACAAATTTCATTCATAGCATCTTGTAGTTTTTTATCAAGATCATCACAAGTAGAACAACGCAAATGAATTGTAGAACAGCAAGCATCTTTCAAGTTTTTATCATTAAGTGTAGCAGACTTTTTGTTCTTTTCAATTTCAAGTTCAAGTTTATCAAGTGTGGAGGTGTGTGCACTTCTTAGACAATACAATTGTTCATATATTAAATCACATGAGGAACAAGAATCATCACTAGGAATCAAAGATTTCTAACGATTAATTTCATATTCTAGTGGCTCAATTTTAACAGCATTGTCCCTATGCTTTTTGTACTTTTTCTTAATTATAACAGTGGCAAGCATCACACATTTCTTCGCAAGTAGGACATACCTCTTCATTGTCGCTGTTGTGTTCTGCCTCCTCCATACTTGATCTTGACTTGCCCGCCATGAAACACAAGTTTACCAAATCATATTCATCTTTATCACTTTTGATGTCCACATCACTCGAACCAAGTTCTTGAAGTGCCAAGATAAAACTATTCACCAATTGGCATCCTGTAAAACCCTTCTTTTTATTTTTGTTGTTTGTAGGGAGTGCTTCGTCCATGTTTGCTTTTCATCACGGGAAGTAGCACCTGAAAGATTAGGGCAATCCGTGCAAAAATGTCCTATCTTACCACATTGGAAGCATCATTGAGGCCCTTCTAGTTTTAACATTTTGCAATGCTTTTGAGAACCGAGTAGAAATGAGTGCAAGTTCTTCCTCTGGAAACTCTTCAATCTGTTCAAGGGTTAGAGAGGACAACAAAGCAAGTGTTCCACAAGATAAAGATTGGCTAGAGCTAGGCATGTCACATTGAGAAACCAATGCAAGAGACTTGTTGGGGTTGTTACGTGAGATTATGTCAATTTTATGAGTTTTCAATTTAGAATATAGAACATCTAATGTAAGTGTAGTCATGACAGTAGATTCATGAATAGATGTGACTTTCATCTCCCAAATTGACATGTCTAACGCACTTAGTAATTGTAGCACTTTCAGCATCTGAAGAATTAACATTGACGCTACGCAAGTTTTTGAGAATTTCATTAAAGCGAGCAAATAAATTATCGATGGACTCACCTGGTTGCATCTCAAATCACATGTAATCCTTTTTGAACATGTCTTTCCTTATATCCTTGATCGTGTTGGATCCTTCGTGGTAGTCGCAATGTGCTTTCCACACATCGTATGCAGATCAGAGGTGTGCAACACGGTCAAAGTCACTTTGAGTTAATCATCGTATGATCAAGTTCCAAGCCTTGTTGTTGTTGTCAATATATCTCAGATTTGTAGCTGTAACTTAATCGTTTGGCTGCACTTCGTAAGGGTTGTACACCTTTTCCCGTATTGCAAAGCCCTGCGCCTTGATGAAGGCTTCCATACATGCCTTCCAAACCTGAAAATCAATACTACCAAACACACAATGTTTTGCAGAGTATTTCTCCATGATGATTAGTCACAAACATGTGTAAATCTCAAATATTAGAGCACCGTGGCTCTAATACCAATTGTAGGATCGAAGAGCACGTGAAAAGCTACCAGAAGGGGTGAATGGTAGATTTAAACTTTTCAGCGGAAGCAACAAAAAAGCCTTGGCAGGAAATCAATCTTTTAAAGAAATCGTGTGTGCAACTAATCTAAACGTGATCAATTGTGACAAAACCAGTATAGATTGTGGAGAATCAAGTCACGAAGTTGTCACAACAAGTTACGATCGAAAGATCGAACAAGGTCAAACTGTTCTACCAAGTAAGATCAGATCTGTAACACAACAAAGAAACTCGTGTAGATCAGTAACCACAATTCCAATGATCGTGAAATTTTTACATATGATAGATAATCAAGTTGTAAAGACAAACCGAAAAGAATCAAGTCAATTGGTGCTGTCAAACTCGAGTTATGATAAAACCACCAAAGCAAGGTAGTGATGTGCAGAAACTCGACAAGAAAACTTGTCTGAAACAAGTCGGACGAACAAGGCACAAAAGTTCCTTTAAACTACAAATTTTATTCAACAAAACACAAGAGGAACAACCCAAAAGTCTTCTACAACGAGCTCTGGCCTCCCTTTCTTATATAACCAGCCATGAGGCCAACTCAAACCAAACTAGGACTCGTATCCTACTCAATTTCCACCAAAACTTTCCATAACTGCTCAAGAACTCTTCTATGCGCTGATAGAAGCAATCTTAAGACTTCCAAAACCTTAGGAATCTATCCCACATTCCTAGAACAATACAACTTTGTGACCCACACGAAATCTAACCAAAATAAACTCAAAATTTTCCATAAACGAACCATAACCACCTCAGCCGCAGCTTGTGGCATATTCCAGCCGGTTGGAACTTTCCCACCAATTCTTTATGTCCACTTCCCTTCATCGTGCCTTGGAACCATGTTGCCACGTCCATGCACTCCTTCACTACAGGAATCCTGATGATTTGCGATGGCCAGGGCCATCGCAAATAAGGCAAAAACCATCAAAAATAAGCTATTTGTGACGGCTTTGCTTATTTGCGACGGTTTTTGGCCGTCGCAATTAAGCTTATTTTTGATGGCCACCGTCGCAAATAAGGCTATTTGCGATGGCTTGAAGAAGCCATCGCAAGTTATGGCCAGGACACCGGTGGGCCCCACATGGCTATTTGTGATGGCCAGACCGTCGCAGTTAAGTTCTTATTTTCGACGGTTGGGCCGTCGCAAATAATACCAGCCTATGGGACCCACGCGGCAATACGTCAGGACCCACGCAGCCATTTGTGGCAGCCCGGCCATCGCAAATAGGCTCTTAATTGCAACGGCCTGGCCATCGCAAATAACAGAGGCTAGTTTGCGACAGCCAGGAGCCTTACTTGCGACAGTATTGTATAAAAAGTCGTCGCAAATAAGGTTTTTTATTTTATTTTGAAAAATAGAAAATGTTACCCGACTCGATGGCCAGAAACACAAAACAGACAATATTCACAAAACAGTCATAAGATAGTACCCAAAATACATCACAACACGTCGTCAATACATCGCATGTCCATCAACAAACTAAACAAGGGATCACTCGCCCGTCTGACCTCCGAAACCACCCCCCAAGCCATCAAAGTCGTCATCGTGCTCCCTCCAGGTTGCGATAACAAGGACGACAGAGCTTCAGCAGCCATCGCAGATCCGTGGAATTAATGAAAGATAGAGTTAGAATAGAAATGCATCAACATCTCTCCCTCCCTTCCTCTCCCTATATCTCCATCTAAATCTCTCTCTCTCTCCCTCTCTCTCTTCATTCCTCTCTCTATCTCAATTTATCACTCTCTCCCATTTTATCTCTCTATTGCTATCCTTTTCCCTCTATCTTCCTCCCTCTTTCTCCATCTCCATCTCCCTCTCCCCCTCTCTTCATTCCTCTCTCTATCTCAATCTATCTCTCTCTCCCACTCTATCTCTCTATTGCTATCCCTCTTTCTTCCTCCCTCTTTCTCCATCTCCCTCTACCTCTCTCCCTCTCTCTCTTCATTCCTCTATCTATCTCAATCTATATCTCTGTCCCACTCTATCTCTCTATTGCTATCATTTTCCCTCTTTCTTCCTCCCTCTTTCCCATCCTAATCTCCCCCTCTCTCTCTTCATTTCCCTCTCTATCTTAATATGTCTCTCCCACTCTATCTCTCTATTGCTATCATTTTCCCTCTATCTTCCTCCTTCTTTCTCCATCTTCATCTCTCTCTACCTCTATCTTCCTCTCTCTATCTCCATCTACATCTCCCTCTCTCTCTTCATTCCTCTCCTGCTCTACTTCAATCCATTTCCCTCTATCTTCCTCCCTCTTCTAACTCTATCTTCATTTTATCTAACTATCTCTCACTCTCTTTCCTTGCTTTATTTTTGTTAAGTTGAGGTAATACTAGAATTGTTAAGTTGCCATAGAAATTTACCTGACCCGCAGAAGAAGGTTCGCCTGGAAGGACCGGTAGTGGCGGTGGCTGGATCCCCAGACCTTGTGCCCGAGCCAAGACCTATCATTGCAAACATTAGATGTTACTTAATAGTAAATCATTTATGTCGAATTAATGAAAACTTTAGTTTTCATTTTGTTACCTCCATTGTATCCTGCATCTGCGTCATCCAGCTTGCCTGGGAAGAGATGGTGGCCTCCATCGCGATCCTTTGTCGTTCCGCCTCCCTCCTTTCCTCCTCCTGTCACCTAAGGTTCTCTTCTACAAGTTGTCGAAGGGACTGCATCTCGATGTCTCTCAGTGAGACGCGGCGACTTGGCGTGCCCACCGACGAAACCTGTGTGAAGCTGCCTCTCACAGGTCTCGCCATCCTCGAGTCGATAACTTCGTTGAATATGGCGAGCCTATAAAAAAAAGAGTTAGTAATATGAAATTGAAATATCTTGAATAATTTGAATTGAGAATGATAAAATGACTTATGAACTAACCTTCTGTGTGCTTTTCCACCTCCACTTGTATATGTGGCTTGAGTATTGATTGGTTCATGTTCCCAATCGAAATCTTCGCCGTGTTTCTTCCTAGCCTCCTCCCCGTACTTATCCTGGAAAACAAGAAAACTGTGTAAGATCAACAATACTTATAGTTATATTTAATATGATGATTTCTAAACTTACCAATCGCTCGGTTGCAGCCTGACTGCACCCCTGAGGCTGAGAAGGGTCCCTGTGACCTCTCTTCCAGATCTCAACAGGGGTCAGCGGCTCCTCTGTCTCGCGCTCCTGTCAATACGTGTTAGTACGAATAATATATTATGGATATATAAACATAAGTTACATACACTTACCATGCATTTAGCTAAACGCAAGCGGTTATCTTGGCCGTGTCTGCTCTTCCCCTCGACCCATCTGCACTCTCAAGCATTCTCGGACTTAGCCTTAAACTCATCGCTAGCCCAGTACCAACAAAGGGCCCAAAATGCATCAGACCGACCCTGCAACCAGCTCACGTGGCCCTACACATAGTTGTAGGTCGTTAAAAATACCATTGAGGGAATTATCAAAAAAAATACTTACTACACCCCACGTATAGGCGCGTACTCCTCCTCCGTCAGGTGCCTCTCGCTCTCTTGCCGGAAGTGTAGCACGTGGTGCTGGTTCGCCTTCAAGTGCCCATTATAATTTGAACACGAGCATTCGACAAAAGCTTGTCGAAGCGCCTTCACAGCGTTGTAGTGAAACACTCTCCTCGCATCCTCAAACATGCGAGGGTCGTTCGGGTCCTCTAAAATATACCTTGCCTGTGATAAAGAATATATTGAGGAGATGTTCATTAAAAGAGTGTAAGAGTTAAAACTTAGAAACTTTTTTTAACATACTTACCATAAAATTGGCCCATACGGCCTCCTGAAGGTTGTCGTGCTCTTGGTGATGGACGCGTGCGTAGTCTTCCCACGAAAGAGCAGGCACCCTGTCGATGACCCCGGGGTAGTGCAAACGCACTAAGGACCCGAGGACACTGTTCACCGGTCTTTGGTGTCTCTCACCAGTGAAAGACGTTATTGATTCATTACTTAAGTAACCAAAATAAACCAGAATTAAACACTACAATTTTTATTACCTGTCTCCGATTGGACGAATCACGATCCTCTCTTAAGTGACCACAGGAGGACTGACAAAGTGAGTCCTCCTAGTCCTTCGCGTCTGCTGGGGCACCATGTCAGGTGACCCAGAAGGCTCTTCACCAGCCGAGTCAAAGGGCTCAGGAACAGAAGGCTCGCCAGCAGAGGGCTGGCTGGCCGAGGGCTAGCACACCGAAGGGTAGCCAAGCTCAACTAGCGTCGTAGCCTCTGAGTCAGTCGGTGAAGACTACAACATCCAAATGATTTATAAGTAAGTTTAATTAAAAATTGAATATGAAAAAATAATGAAAAACGAGTGAAATTTACCTGTGACGAAGCTCTGGTGCTGCTCGGAACGTGCCCCATCAGCTGAGAGCATATGCTCCCGGTCGACGAGGCACCAACGAAAGCGTCCTCAGGTCTAGAAGGGTAGAACCCCCTCGTCGGCAGCACCTTCTTACCCTTCTTTGACGCCATCCTATTTTAATAGATAATCAATAAATATGCAAATAAGATATACAAAATTCATGTTACTATCTTCAAGAAAAATTACTTGTAATTACTTTCAAAATTCATCAACATCATTATCATGTGCCCTACTCCTTACGCAAGCCCAACGATCTTCCATCATGGCCTATTCTAATTTCCATTTTCGCATATCATCTGGCTCTACATCTTCAACATCTCCAACTAATTGATCGAGTCTTGCACCATGCTCGACGATAAAAGTGTTTGGCGACTCTTCTTCTTGGTACACTTCTTCAACGTCTTCGCTATCATGGTAACCATCATCCCCGGGAGTATATAACCGCTCACGAGGATTCACCTTATATACCACCAACCAAACACTGAGCTTCGTGCATGGATAAGGTAGATAATACACTTGTTCCACTTGATGTGCAAGAACAAATGTATTGTAACCTCGTAGTCAGTCCTTATGTTTCACTTCCACCATTCCAAATTGTTTTTTGCGAGTTCCATGAGTGCGATCAAACCAGTCACAGTCAAAGAGGACAACTCGAAGGGTCTTATTTCCGGTAAATGTAAATTCAATGATTTTGTTAATGATCCCATAATAATCAGTTAAATTCCCTTGAGTGTCAGTTGCTCTCGCCACGACACCGAAATTTGGTTTCACCGCGAGAGGACAAAGAGCTTCAAAATGAGTTGTACGGAATTGAAATCCATTTATGTCATACCGACCATAGTTTCTAACATTCACCATTCCATAAGATAGCTGCCGCAAATCTTCATGGACATTGTGAGTCCGACACTGTCAATAATGATCGTAATTTAAAATAACACTTCTTTAATGATAGTAACTTATAATACATAGAAGATGAGAGAGTATTACACAATCTTGAAACCAGGATAGGAAACTCGGCCCTCCATTTATTCCTTCATTTTGCATCCCTTCTACTTGTTTGGCCGTAGGTTGATGCCTATGTGGCCAACATTGTCTGTGTAACTCGCTGAACGTGAAAAAACATCTTTTAGAATACATGTGTAGTAAAATATGTCGATTAGCATAAATGTCGGACAAACACTTACCCGAAGTATTCCTGCATGGCTTCTATATTTGCGTACATCTAGAGTAAAGCAATAGACCTGTCATGTCCGGATAGCACGTAGGTCGTGTAGCTACCAACGGTGGTGCCTCACGTTTGAAAAAAGGAGAGGTCGCTTAAAGGGGGTTCTTCGTCCACATTGTACCGCATCCCTGAATTATTGATATTGTTTTCTTTTGCAAAGTAGACACTTCTTAAGTATCCTACTTCCTTAAGAGCATATGCTTTAGCGATGCACCCTTCCACCCTTGCCCTGTTGTCAACCATTGGGTTCAGATATCGTGACACTCTTTTAACGTGATACATCCACCTGTATTGCACAGGACTGACAACTTTAGCTTCGAATGTAAGATGGATAAGCAGATGTTTCATTGGATTGAAGAAAACCGGTGGAAAAAAATTCCATCTTATATAAAAGTATGGGTATCTCCTTCTCTAACTTATCCATCATTCTCAATCTTGATTTCTTTAGCACAAAGCTGTCTATAGAAATAGTTAAGCTCGGCTAAAACCTTTCACACTGCATCATCTAGATAGACTCAAAACATAACAGGTAATAGTCTTTCCATTATAATGTGATAATCATGACTCTTCAACCCAGTGAGGTTTCATGTGTTCACATTCACGGCTCATTTCAGTCTAGCTGTGTAACCATCTAGGAATTTCAAAGTTTTCATCCATTTCATAACTTCTTTCTTTTCTTTAGATTGAAGACAGAAAGAAGCACGTGGCTTACCACCACTTTAAGAGATTTCAAGAGTTGGACGGTAACAAATGTCTGCCAAATCTAGTCTAGCTTTGTAATTGTCTTTTATTTTGCCAGGCATATCCATGCAAGTACTTATGATACTTTCGCTCATGTTACGCTCCTGATGCATGACATCAATGTTGTGCATTAGAATCAACAACTTCACATACGGTAGCTCCCAAAGTCCACATATGTGAGTCCAATTGTGTTCCTCTCCACACCTACAAAATATCCAGGACGACCTTCATCAGGCACCAGTTTGTCCAACATATTAGAAATTTCTGACCCGTTGAGATGATTCAGTGGTCCTTTAGTGACAAAATTTTTCTTTCTAAAGACATGCCTCTATTGCCTAAATATGTGATTCGAAGGCAGCCAACGTCTGTGACAATCGAAGTAAGATATTTTGCCTCCATGAGTTAGTCGAAAGCAATACATGTCTAAAGCACATATCAAACACGTCAAACGACCATGAGTGCTCCATATGGAAAACATGTCGTATGCCGGCAAATCATGGACGGACCACAAATAAGCAGCTCGAAGGTTGAATTTCTGCTTCTTGTAACTGTCGTACGCTTCGACTCCTGTCCACAAGACTTTCAATTCTTCGATCAGCAATTTCAACATCATGTTGAAACGTGACCCGGGATGATCAGGTCCAGGTACAATGTGGATGAGAAACATGAACTCATTCTTCATACAAAGAGCTGGTGGCAGGTTGTACGGAATGACAAAGACGGACCAGCAATAGTATGGCATGAAGTTCGTACTGAATGGTGAGAATCCGTCTGTCGCTAATCTGATGTGAACATTTCTCGCATCACGAGAAAAATCTAGATCAAAACGGTCTAGCGCCTTCCATCCATCACCATCGGACGGATGCATCAAGAATTCGTTGTTCTCACATTTACCTTCTTTGTGCCATCCCATGTGTCTTGTGGTTCTTTTTGAAAGAAACAACCATTTCAACTGTGGTGTCACAGGCAAGTAACAAAGCTGCTTATGTGTGACATCTGTCATCACATTATCACCAACGTCATTAACAACTTCGACATACCACGGTTTACCACATTTCAAGCACATATTCTCGTTGGCGTGCTCTTTCCAGAATAGCATGCAGTTGTCTGGGCAGACATCGATTTTCTCATAGTTCATACCGAGACCAGATATCTTGATCTTTGAATGATACATATCTTTAGGCACTTTGTGAGGTTGTGGAAGGATATCACAGATTAATTTCTTGAGATCATTGTAGCAGTTGATGGAAAAAAGTACTCAGACTTGATTCCCATAAATCTGGTCAAGAAAGAAAGGACGATCACAGCCATGTGTTCATGCAACGACTCTTGTGATTTCTTCAACTCCTCGAAGAACTCCTCTGCCTCATTTGTAAGATGATTCTCCGCTTCCAAAGATTCTAGCATCTCATCCATCCTATCAACCCTTGTTCTATCATCATGCTCATCCACTTCATTTACGACTCGAGATTTAGTCTTGCCGTAGAAGGTCCACACCTCATAATGTTGGGTGAAACCGTTTCGACATAAGTGAAACGAAAGATCCAATGTTCTGAAAAACATGGTGTTCTAGAATTTCGTACATGGGAACCGCACCATATCATCCTTTGACAACGAAAATGCTCGATCCAAAAATTGATCTAACCTGATGTACCACTCAACTGAGTGACCATCAGTTCTGCTCTTCCAGCCAGTATACATCCAACTACGATCGTCACCCATGTTTGACTTTGCAGTTTAAAGCGGAAGAAATTATCATTAATGTATGTAGGATTTATCCTCCCTTGGATGAGACACCAAACCTGAATCCGAACAACCACCCGTCCGCCTATTTAACAATACACCCCCGATCTCGAATCCTATTATATATATATACTAACACTCAAGCAATCAAATTAAAAATTATAACCATAATCTAAAAAACAAAGCAATTCAATAAAACGTAACAAATTTTAAACATAAACAGTTTTATTATAAACATAGACATAAGCATTGACCTAAACCAAGCATAGCAAACTTAATCTCAATTAATAAAGAATTGAGCATAGGCATAAATAAACATAAACATAATTAAATCTAAACCTAGCTAAGCAAGATTAACATAGACTTAAGGACTACCAATTTAATAGAACAATTCTTCCACTAATCAACAATTTAATCTACAGATTACACAATTCAATCAACTAATCACCAATTTAACAAAGAAATTACATAATTCAATCCTCTAATCAACTAATCACAAATTAAATCCCTAACTAAACACATTAAGCAAAAAATCAACACATAATTCACCATTGAAAGTGCATCGAGGATACCTATGGGTTTTGGATGATTGATGACGACAATTAAGTAACTAATGAGCTCAGTGATCTTAAGCACAGGTGTGGACTCAAGTGGACACACAAACCCTCAAAAAGGAAAAGGATGAAAATGGTAGTGTCGACTCGAAAAGAAGAAACTAGGGTTTCTAGCGTGTCGAGTGTAGACTAGCCATATAAGTACGAGGATGTGTGTGTAAAGTGCATTGAGATCAAGTTGGGAGCTCAAAGCGGTTTAGAGATCAAAACCTATTGAGAGAAGAGTGTTAGAGTAGTCTGGCAGGAGTGGTCGGACTAGTCCGTGCTGGTGGCCGGACTAGTCCGCTCCTGGCCAGACTAGTCCGTTTTCAGGCGGACCAGAAGGGTCTGACTGACTTCGGACTAGTCTGTAGTGAGACGGACTAGTCTGGGGTAGTCATGGAGTGGGTTTTTGCGACTAAGTCCCAAAACCACGGACTTGTACGTTTTAGTCCGCACCAAGAGGTCTTGACTGAGATCGGACTAGTCCGTGGTCTCCAGACTAGTCCGTTTTCACACGGAACAAAAAGGTTCTGTGTGAGATCGGACTAGTCCGGTGTGGACCGGACTAGTCCGTTATGAAGTGACCATTTGAATTTGAAGTTTGGCGGGTAGTGTGACGATTGCCGCGCTGTGTGGCAGTTGTCAAGGACGTCAGTGATCCCAAAGGCCGGACTAGTCCGCCCATCTACTGAAGTCAGTAGTATGGGCTGAGAACCTCTATAAATAGAGGACCCCTGGGTTCATTTGAACCAAACCTTGAGAAAATTGAAACCCTAGCGCCGCCACATCAAACTTTGAGCCTCCAAAAGCCTCCTTCTTGCCTACCTTCCCTCTTAAACTAATTCTTGTGTGGATTAGGGTTTGGTGAGGTGAATAAGAGGAAGAACACCGCTTTAGGCTCTCGGTTTGATATCTTGCACTTGTTGAATCTTTGTGATTTGTGGCTTTAGTTATTATTTGTGATTTGTGATCATATTTGTGGTGGGAGCCTCAGATTGTGAGAAGCCCCAACGAATCTTGAATTCACCCTTGTGATAGTGGAGAACCAAGTTAGGCCCTTGTGGTAAACTTGATGAGGGAAGGGTTGTCGAACCCGGTCCTTCGTGGACTCCTCAAAGGGGATGTAGATCCTTGTGTGGGATCGAACCTCGGGATAAAATCCTTGTGTCCCTTGTATACTTTGCTTTCATTTATCGCACATTGCTTCTAGGGTTAGCTTTACCGTTTTTGTTCATCACTCTTGTTTCATTGTGATCCTTAGCTTCATACTTGCTACATAACTTGTTAAGGTTCACTAAATCATCCTAACACTTTTCGCATCACGAAAATTCGACTAAATTTTGTTAGAAACCATTTTTAGGTTTTCCCTGCAGGTGGACCGGACTAGTCCGCCCCTAGACCGGACTAGTTCGCCCCCTTAAGTGCTGATCTCGTTTTATTAAGTCATTTCAGGTCGATTAGGCTATTCACCCCCCCTCTAGGTATCTTTCAATTGGTATCAGAGTGAGGACTCTCCCAAAGAGTCTAACAAATCGGAGAGAAGATGGCCGGAGTGGGGTATGACGAAGTCTCGACCAATGAGGTCCAAGCAACCCAAGAGGAGATGTTTGTCTACCAAGACAAACCGACGGATGACGAAGAGACTCACTATCTCAAGGTGAAACTTCGAGAGAAGTTGAAGATTCCAATGGTTGACACTTCAACCTCTACAACGGGTGGCACGAACAACTACAACCAACAAGGGTACAACTATAAATGCCTTGTCTCCAACAACCACTACCTTTCCATCCCATTGGGGAAGCCTCCCCAATTCGATGGAACCGACTATGGGATGTAAAAGCACAACATGAAGATCCATCTCGTGTCACTCAACCCTTCTTTGTGGCAAATTGTGTTGACCAGGGTGCATATCCCGAAGAATGAATAAGACATCACTCCGGAGCAAGACTTGCTCCTTCACCGCAATGCCCAAGCGGCCAAAGTGATCATCTCGTCTCTCCCAAGAGATGAGTTCAACTGGGTAGATGGACTTGTGGTGGCCAAGGATATTTGGGACACCCTCAAGACAGCTCATGAAGGCAACCGAGTCATGAAGGGAGCAAAGATTGAGCTCATTGAAGGAGAGCTCAGGAGGTTTGCCATTAAGGATGGTGAATCTCCCCAGGAGATGTACAACCGCCTAGATCTGCTTATCAACAAGAGTAGATCTTATGGCTGCACCAAGTGGACGGACCACGAGGTGGTGAAGAGGACGATTCGGGCATTCATGCCTAGAAACGTCTCTCTTTGCTCCATGATACGATAAAGTCCGGGGTTTGCTCAAATGACCCTGGAGGAGGTCCTACGAAGGATCATCAACCATGAGATCATGGAGAAGGAGGCGCTCTTCTACAATGACCTCCAAAGGTTCACCACCTCGAAGATGAAGGATGTTGCACTCAATGTGACATCCTCCTCAAAAGAGCAAAAAGAAGATGATGAGGAGAGTCTCGACACCGATGAGGAAGAGGCCCTCTTCATCAAAAAGTTCAAGAGGATGATGAGGAGAAGGAAAGGAGGATACAACCACGAGAGCAAGGGCAAGGAAAAAGCGAAGCCCAAAACCAAGAGAGCTTGCTACAATTGTGGCGAGTACGGGCACTTCATTGTGGATTGCCCACATGAAGAGGGCAAGAAGAAGAAGGAGGGCAAGCCTCAAGAAAAGAAATACTTCAATAAGAAGAGGCCCTTCGGTCATGCTCACTTGGGCAAGGAATGGGCCTCTAACGATGAGTCCTCCTTCGAAGACGAGGAGAAGGTGGCAACCATAGCCATCGGGAGGAGCTCCAAGGGAAGCAAGCTTTTCCCCAACCTCAACGACCACAAGCCAACTTGCCTCATGGCGAAAGAAGGAAGGAGAAAGGTTACTTCTCGCTCATCCTCCTCCATATCCTCTCATGATGAATTTTATAGTGCTAGTGAAAATGAACACATGTTTAAGGATATAAGTAAGAGCACTTTGCGTAGAATGAAATTGCTCTCGGATGAAATCTTTGAGAAGGAGGAGCTCATACATAGGCAAGAGGACATGCTTATCCATGAAACGGAGAGATGTCAAGAGCTTATGGAGCTCCTTGAGCTTGAGAGAGAGAAGAGCAAGGCATTAGAGCATGAACTTGCTCTAAGCAAGAAAACATGCTCAAGTCTTGAGGAGACAACCATTGGGCTCAAGGATGAACTTGGAAACTTGTCAAAAGTTAACAAGATCCTTGAAACTCAAGTTGAGTCCCTCAAGACTAATGTAGCCTCTTCCTCCAAAAGCTCACCCTCCTCAAAGGTTGCATCCGAAAGAATCTCCACTTGCAAATGTTCTAACTTGATTCTTAAATTAAAGGATGAGCTTAAGTTGACACAAGACAAACAAGCACCTAAGTGTGGCATCTTTGACAAAGAGAAGGTGGCGTATGCACGAAGTGCATACACCAACACAAGATCTCCCTATGTCAAAGATGGTCTTGGTTATACTAGAGGCGGAAAGCAAAATGCTAAAACCTCCAAGTATGGCAAAGACTTGATTGTCTTTGTCAAGGTAAGCACATCCCCAATTAAAATTGGAAAGAACATTCCAACTAGCAACAATATGCCTAAAACTGAACCACATCCTCTCTTTCATCATTTCGATGCATCATATGTTCTAATGAGGAACAAGTATGGCATGGTCTTTGCTAAGTATGTTGGGCCACTCCACAAGAGCCCCAAGCCTTGCGTGTGGGTGCCCAAGTGCCTCACTACTAACGTCAAAGGACCCAACTCCGCTTGGGTACCTAAAGGGAAGGCATAATCTTTTTTTGTAGGCATACTCCTCCGGTGGATCCAAATGGGTGCTCGATAGTGGATGCACCAACCACATGACCGGAGAGAGAAAGATGTTTGTGGAGTATGAAGAAAACGATGATCCAAGTGAAGGGATCTTCTTCAGGGACAATAGCCATGGGAAAATCCTTGGCTCCGGTAAAATTGCTATTTTCCCCCAACATACTCTTTCTCAAGTTTTGCATGTTGACTCTTTAGACTATAACCTATTGTCCATATCACAACTATGTGACAAAGGTTATAATTGTGTTTTTACTAATGAGGGTGTGAGTGTCCTTAGGAGAAGTGATGACTCAATCGCCTTTAAGGGTGTGCTCAAAGGAAAGCTTTATCTTGTGGATTTTACCGCGGACAAAGCCAAACTTGACACATGCTTAATGGCGAAAACCAACATGGGATGGCTTTGGCATAGAAGGCTAGCCCATGTTGGGATGAGGAACTTACAAAAGCTTCTTAAGGGCGAGCACATCTATGGCTTGAAGAATGTTGTGTTTGAAAAAGATAGGCCATGTAACGCTTGCCAAGCGGGGAAGCAAGTAGGAGCTCAACACCTGTCCAAGAATAACATGACGACGACAAGGCCTTCGGAACGGCTACACATGGACCTCTTCGGCCCAATATCCTACATTAGCATTGGCGGTAACAAATATGGTCTTGTTATTGTTGATGATTTTTCTCGCTTCACTTGGGTATTTTTCTTGCATGATAAGGGTGAGACTCACGGTGTCCTCAAGAGATTCTTGAGGAGAACTCAAAATGAGTTCACCTCAAGAATCAAGGCTATAAGAAGCGACAACGGCACCGAGTTCGAGAACACTCAAGTGGAAGAGTTCTTGAACGAGGAGGGCATCAAGCATGAATTCTCAGGCCCCTACTCCCCTCAACAAAATGAGGTGGCGGAACGAAAGAATAGGACACTCATTGAGATGTCAAGGACGATGCTTGATGAGTACAAGACATCAGACCGGTTTTGGGCGAAGGCGGTTAACACCTCTTGCCACACCGTCAACCGATTGTACCTTCACCGCCTCCTCAAGAGGACCCCCTACGAGCTTCTAGTTGGTAAGAAACCCAATGTCTCTTACTTTCGTGTGTTTGGGAGTAGATGCTATATTCTCAACAAGAATCCTAGGACTTTGAAGTTCGCTTCAAAGTCCGATGAAGGTTTCTTGCTTGGTTATGATTCAAACACCCACGCCTACCGTGTCTTCAACAAATCCTCCGGGTGTTTTGAAATAGCACGCGACATGGTGTTTGATAAAACTAATGGCTCCCAAGTGGAGCAAGTTGATCAAAGTGTGTTAGATCAAGAAGACTCTCCACAAGAAGCTCTTAGGAGGATGGCACTTGGAGATATTCGTCCTCAAGAACAACCTCAAAACTCAGTGATCAACCACAAGATGATGCAAGTCATCCCCCACGTGACCAAGTTGAAGATGGACAAGTGGCACCTCAACATGATCAAGAAGACGAAAGTCAAGAGGGAAGCATACATCAAGGGGGAGACCAAGAAGAAGAATAGGATGATGAAGACTCAAGAGTTCAACCTCCACATCCTCATGTGCATCAAAGTGTTCAACGGGATCACCCCGTTGACAACATCGTAGGAGACATTACAAAAGGGGTAACAACTCGTTCTCGTGTTGCTAACTTTTGTGAACATTACTCCTTTGTCTCTTCTTGGGAGCCCCATAAGTTTGAAACCGCATTGAGAGACCCAGATTGGGAGGTGGCCATGCAAGAGGAGCTCAACAACTTTGAGAGGAACAAAGTTTTGGAGCTTGTCAAGGATCCACAAGCAAATGTTGTGGGCAACAAGTGGGTGTTCCGCAACAAGCAAGATGAGCATGGTGTGGTGACAAGGAACAAGGCACGACTTGTGGCCAAAGGGTACTCACAAGTCGAAGGTTTGGATTTTGATGAAACCTTTTCTCCCGTAGCTAGGCTAGAGTCAATTCGTATATTACTTGCCTTTGCTACTCACCATGATTTTAAGCTCTACCAAATGGACATCAAGAGTGTGTTCCTAAATAGCCCAATCAAGGCGGAAGTCTATGTGGAGCAACCACCAGGCTTTGAAGACCAAGACTTCCCAAACCATGTCTTCAAATTGCGTAAGGATCTCTATGGCCTCAAACAAGCTCCTAGAGCTTGGTATGAGTGCCTTAGATACTTTTTGACTCAAAATGGTTTTAAGATAGGAAAAGCTGACTATACTCTCTTTACAAAGCACTTTAATGATGATCTCTTTGTGTGCCAAATATATGCCGATGACATCATATTTGGTTCTACTAACAAAGTGTTTTGTGATGAGTTTTCTTAAATAATGACAGAGAGATTTGAGATGTCCATGATGGGGGAGTTGAAGTTCTTTTTAGGTTTCCAAGTCAAGCAACTCAAAGAAGGCACGTTCATAAGTCAAACAAAATACACTCAAGACATATTAAAGAAGTTTGACATGGACAAGGTCAAACCCATCAAGACTCCAATGGCAACCAATGGACATCTAGACCTCAACGAAGATGGTACAAGTGTGGACCAAAAGGTATACCGTTCTATGATTGGTTCTTTGTTATATCTTTGTGCATCTAGACCCGATACTATGCTTAGTGTGTGTATGTGTGCATATTTTCAAGCTGCACCTAAGGTGTGTCATTTGACCGCCGTTAAGAGAATTCTTAGATATTTAGTTCACACACCTAGCCTGGGATTTTGGTACCCCAAAGGATCCAATTTAACCTTATTGGCTACTCCGATGCGGATTATGCGGGGTGCGAAGTTGATAGAAAGAGAACATCCGGTACATGTAAATTCTTGGGTAGATCCTTAGTGTCTTGGTCCTCAAAGAAACAAAACTCCATTGCTCTTTCAACAACCGAAGCGGAGTATGTCGCAGCCGGAAGTTGTTGTCCACAACTTCTTTGGATGCGACAAACTCTACGGGATTATGATATAAACTTGCGCCATATTCCACTCCTATGTGACAATGAGAGCGCCATCAAAATAGCTCATAATCCGGTTGAGCATTCGAGGACAAAGCACATCGATATTAGGCACCACTTCTTGAGAGATCATTCCTTGAAGGGGGATATAGTGATTTCCCATGTAAGAACCGAGAACCAACTAGCCGATATATATACCAAGCCCCTAGATGAGAAGCGTTTGTGAGCTTAGGAGTGAGCTCAATATCTTAGATTCTCGAAATGTGGCTTGAAACATGCACATCTGTATGTTTACTTTACTCCTAATTCAAAAGAACGTATGTGATTAAAAAAATCATCTCTATCTCGTTTTTCTTCAAAATATTTGAGAAACTATTGACTTTTTGAGTTATGGTAATAGTTTAATTGTTGATTGCTTACTGACCATATTCATAGAGTTTTGTTGTGGCAATATGTCCAAAAGGATCATCTATAGTGGCTAAAACCCAAATATATATGTTTTCAGCCTTTTTGGACCAGACTAGTCCGCCCTATGGCCGGACAAGTCCGGATTTGGTCTGGTCTGGGTCCGGTCCGCTGACCGGACTAGTTCGGCCCCTATACCGGACTAGTCCTGCCCCTGGAGACTTAAACCCCCAGGAGGTGGCCCGACCCCTCCTCTCCCGCTCATTTGCCTTCCTCTCTCCCTCACTCTCGAAAATCTACACTTTTGGGCGATTTTCAACTTCCTCCACCAAAAACCGGTTCCAAGCCATGAATTGGAACCTTTGGAGGCATGGGAGACCTTTCCCAATCATTCCTGACGCGATCCATCCCCGATCTCTTCGATTTCTCAAGATTTGAAGAGGTATTCCTCTCTTTTCAAAAACTTTCCTCATTCTTGATTCATAGAGTTTTTGATAGGTGCCCCTTCATTAAAGTTGTTCCTAGTATCCATGTGATCATAGCCTAGGAGTATTGTGACTTGATTCAACAATTTCTCAAAAAACCGTTAGGGTTAGGGTTTATCCTGTGCAAACCGGACTAGTCCGCCCGGCGGACTAGTCTGCCCCTGGGGCGGACAAGTCCGGTTTACACAGGACAAACTCTAACTTTGACTATTTCTCGTGATTTCTTTCGCACTATTCCACCTTCTTGACCTTCTATCTTATGCCTTCCTCCTAATTCAGCAGCAATGGTAGCTCCTCACCGATTTGCTTCTCCCCCCACTGACCCTGAGTGGGAGGCTGAGCAAATTCGCCTTGGTGAGTAATGGGCAAGGGCAGAAGTTGAGGCTGCTAAGAAGCACCTCGAGTAGTGAGAGAAAGCAAAAGCAGCCAAGCAACTGCAAGCCCTCGGAGCGTCCAAGGCTGCAGCTACGGCCTACAATGAAGATGAAGCATTGGCATGTGCCCTAGAGGAGTCCCGCAAGGAGCTCCAGAAGAAGAAGCGAGAGGAGCAAGAGGCACATAAATCTTAGGCTGCCACAACACAAGTTTCTAAGCGGAAGAGGCTGGTGACAATGGGAGAAAAGGAAAGGGCTAAGGAGCAAGCCCAAGAAGAAGTTGTTGAACGCCGGATCTAGAGAGATTTAAAGAAGGGCAAGGCCCCGGGTCCTACAGAGCCCAACAAAAGGAAGCCCTCTGTGAAAGTACCGACAAAGAAGGCCTTGGCCGTGGTCATAAAGGAGAAGGGGCAGGCCAAACCCATTGGCCCCTTGGAAGTACACACTCCTGAAAGGAACCCTAATCGACAGCGTGAATTGGCTGTGAATGTCTTCCATGGGAAAGGAGCGGACAAAGCAAGGAAATTGCGAACTCAAAGAGTCTACAAGTATGAAAGGAGCACCGCCGACCCAAGGATTTGGTTCGACTTCCATTGTGACTACTACCATCTGGTCTACCAAACGATGAAGAAGCATGTGATTGAAGCTCAATGGGTTGACTGGGACTATATGGCCCAAAAGCAGCACTCTGCTTTTGATGCAGTGATTGAGGCAGCTGAGCGTCATGAGCTCAAGGGCATAATGGGATTCAAGTATAACTGGAATGTTGAGGTCATCCTATAGTTCTACTCTACCATCTACTTCACCACTCAAGGTGATAGACGGATCGTTTGGATGACTCATGGGGAGCAATACTCAGTCACCTTTGCGAAGTTTGCCAAGATCCTCAAACTTGAGGCCCATTTGGATCATGAGATCATTATTTCTAACCTCAAGGCCGTAGAAAGAGATGAGTTGGCATACATGTATCCCAGTCATGTTCAATATGATGTCGGGCTTTCTCGCAACATCAACCATTTTATAGCATCCTGAACCGGATTCTGAGGAGGACCATAGCACCCAAGGATGGTGATGCAGGGGTGATCCAAGGAAGCCTAAGGCACCTGCTCCTTCTAATTGATGGTGATGAGAAGTTCAACCTCGTCGACTACATCTTCGACGACATCTTCAACATCTCGCATACCCCTAATCGTGCTTGTGGGTATGCACCATACATTATGTGTCTCATCAAGAAGGTGTCGGGCTTGGCCTTTATCAAGGATGTGACTCATCGCCCGCTTCACCCATAGACGCCACCTTCTGTGGCGTCTCCTCCGCGCCGGAAGAATGTGGAGTCTCCCTCTCACTCTGCGATGCCAACACCTCACCCTGTGGCACCTCCATCTCCACCTCTGCCTCAGTCAATTAGCGCTTTCTTCAAGTGCTTCATGGCCATTTTTACCTCCCGCCGGAAGCAAGAAGTCCGCAATCAGCGGGCACACAAGTGTCAAGAGAATTACCTCAAGGCCATGTGCGACAAGCTTGAGGTCTCCATGTCACCTCCGGAGGAGAGCGATGGTGATATCACTCCGTTCCCCGACTTCACCGCCGATGAGCTCGCCCAGTTCCACGAGGACGGGAGCTCTTCCCGGACGGCTCCCTCGGCACGGATCTCCGACGACGACAATGAAGACGTTGAGGATCTGGAGGCCTCGGAGAGTGATGAGGCGGCGTATGATGAGGAGGACGATGACTAGTCGATAGGCCTCGTAGTTCCCCTCTTCTTTTCCTTTTTGGTGTCTTGATGCCAAAGGGGGAGAGTTAGATGGGAGTTAGAGGGGGTAGCACTCTTTATTTTGTTGGATCCTTGGACATGTTGCACTTCTTAATGTAATATATGTCATTCGAATGTTTAAATTTGTGCAAGACTATCTTTTGGTTGTTCAGTATCAATATGATGCTTTGAATGTCTATCTTTTGATTATATTCATATTTAATATGTCTTGTCACAAATATTGAGCACAACAAGTAGGCACCCCACCATAACGCGTGTGTATGAAGGACTTCCTCAATCTTGTTTTTATGATGCATTCATTGAAGGGGAGTCACTCATACACCCGCACGCTATGAAAACCAAATTTTATACTCTTATATGCTGAAGACTTAATGTGTTGTCATCAATCACCAAAAAGGGGGAGATTGAAAGTGCATCTAGGATCCCCGTGGGTTTTGGATGATTGATGACGACAATTAAGTAACTAATGAGCTCAGTGATCTTAAGCACAAGTGTGGACTCAAGTGGAAACACAAACCCTCAAAGGAAAAGGATGAAAACGGAGGTGTCGACTCGAAAGAAGAAACTATTGAGATCAAAAACTATTGAGAGAAGAGTGTTCGAGTAGTCTGGCAGGAGTGGCCGGACTAGTCCGTGCTGGTGGCCAGACTAGTCCGCTCCTGTCCATACTAGTCCATTTTCAGGCGGACCAGAAGGGTCTGCCTAACTTCAGACTAGTAAGTAGTGGGACGGACTAGTCCCGGGTAGTCATGGAGTGGGTTTTCGGGACTAAGTCCCAAAACCACAGACTTGTCTGTTATAATCCCGACCAAGAGGTCCTGACTGAGATCGGACTAGTCCGCCCTGGGGGCCGGACTAGTCCGTGGTCTCCAGACTAGTCCGTTTTCACACAAAACAAAAGGGTCTGTTTGGGATCAGACTAGTCCGGTGTGGACTGGACTAGTCCGTTATGAAGTGACCGTTTGAATTTGAAGTTTGGCGGGTAGCGTGATGATTGCTGCGTAGTGTTGCAGTTGTCACGGACGTCGGTGGTCCCAAAGGCCAGACTAGTCCGGGCCTCAAGTCGGACTAGTCCGCCCGACTGCTGAAGTCAGCAGTATGGGCTGAGAACCTCTATAAATAGAGGACCCCTGGGCTCATTTGAACCAACCCTTGAGAACATTGAAACCCTAGCGCTGCCACAGCAAACTTTGAGCCTCCAAAAGCCTCCTTCTTGCCTACCTTCCCTCTAAAACTAATTCTTGTGTGGATTAGGGTTTGGTGAGGTGAAGAAGAGGTAGAACACCGCTCTAGGCTATCGGTTTGATCTCTTGCACTTGTTGAATCTTTGTGATTTGTGGCTTGAGTTATTCTTTGTGATTTGTGATCATATTTGTGGTGGGAGCCTCAGATTGTGAGAAGCCCCAATGAATCTTGTATTCACCCTTGTGATAGCGGAGAACCAAGTAAGGCCCTTGTGGTAAACTTGGTGATGGAAGGGTTGTCGAACTTGGTCCTTCGTGGACTCCTCAACGGGGACGTAGATCCTTGTGTCGGATCGAACCTCGGGATAAAATCCTTGTGCCCCTTGTGTACTTCGCTTTCATTTATCGCACATTGCTTCTAGGGTTAGCTTTACCGTTTTTGTTCATCACTCTTGTTTCATTGTGATCCTTAGCTTCATACTTGCTACATAACTTGTTAAGGTTCACTAAATCATCCTAACACTTTTTGCATCACGAAAACCCAACTAAAACTTGTTAGAAACCCTTTTTAGGTTTTCCCTGCAGGTGGACCGGACTAGTCCGCCCCTAGACTGGACTAGTCCGCCCCCTTAAGTGCTGATCTCGTTTTATTAAGTCATTTCAGGTCGATTAGCCTATTCACCCCCCTCTCTAGGCAACTTTCAACCATAATTAAACAAATTGAACTATGGAGGAGGGGAGGGTGGGAGGGGGGCATGGAGGGGGGCATATAAGCTGGGGAGGGGGTCAGCTAGGAGGAAGGTGAGGGGGGAGGGGCGGCCATGGACATGAGGGGAGGTAGGGGGGAGGTTAGGAATTGAGGGCGGCCGTTGGAAGGGGGGCGGCCACGGATGGGGGAAGAGGGAGGGGGCGGCCATGGAGGGGAGGGAGAAGAGGAAGGGGGCGGCCATGGAGGGGAGGAAGAAGAGGAAGGAGTCGGCCATACCTTGAGGCGGCGACGGCGGCGACAGCAGCAGTCAGCGGCAGCAGAGAAGCAAGCGGCGCTCGGGATCGAAAAGAAAGGTCCCGACGGGATGTAGGACATTAATATATGACGGCCAAGTAAATTGCGGCGGCCCTAGGGTTGGTTGTCGCAATTAGCCTTCTTTGCGACGACCTTCGGAACAAGCCGTCGAATATAAATTCTAGTTGCAACAGTGGGCTTATTTGCGACGGCCCAAGGTCGAGCCGTCACAATTTAGCCGTCTATTTGCGATGAAAAAGTTTATTTGCGACGGCCGGTTGTGGGCCATCACAAATAGAGTTATTTGTGACGGCCGGCCATCGCAAATGGCTGCGTTTCCTGTAGGGCTTGCACACATGCAAACATCTTCCAACAACGTCCACGATACCTTCATATGAATTGTTCTTGATTCAAACATGTTGTGTGACCTCCCGATCAACTCAACCATAATTCCTCCCAAACATGGTTGTTGAACCTCATCTTCTCCCTAAGACTAGTTCAATGGATCCCATCGTCAGCCATGTCTTGAACTCAAGCAGCACCTACACATGAATAAACAACCAATACTTCCGAGCACAAGTCCTCGACTTGACTCACGTTAGTCCCCATAACCTTAACACCTTACGTGAGAACCTCACATAAGCATGTTGCAAACCATATCAAAATGATATCATCCATAACCACCAAAACACACAAAAAACTTAGTAAAAGAATAGTAAGCAAGCTTTCCATAATCCAAAAAGCAAGTTCAAAATATTGCAAGTTAAAATCAGAACCATTGCAATCAAGCTCTGAACCTTGCCAAAGGTAACCGGACCATGAACCGGAGCTTACCAAAGCTAACAGGACCTAGCGCTAACGCTAACCAAAGCTAGTAGGACCTAGCACCGGAGCTAACCAAAGATAGTAGGACCTAACGCCAGAGCTTACCAAAACTAGTCGGACCTAGCTAGCACCGGAGATAACCAAAGCTATACGAACCTTGTGTCGGGCCTAGCAAAAAAGATATCGAACCTAGCCACAGCATGTCGGACCTATCCAAAATAAGTCGGACCTACACAAAGGAGTTGGACCTAGCCAAAATAAGTGGGACCTTGCATCGGACCTTGCATGAGCTACCCAAAACAAGCTGGGCCTATCGTCGGACCTTTCAGGAGCTCGAACCTCAAGACAGACCTTATTAAAAAAGTGTTTTGGTAGTATTCAAAACTTTTATCGTCAAAGCCAATGTATTCAGCACACATAGGTCCCACATATTAGTAATCCTCTTTTGGGTCTTGGCATTGCTGCATGGTCTACTCACCTGAAAACCAAAGACAATGACAGGTCCGGAGTGTGCTATCGACATAGACTGGTCAGGCACCCTAAGTACGCCACTCTACCTATATCCTGGCATGTCCCAGTAGGGCAGGTCCGCAAGGCATTCGGACCTAAATATATTCAATTAATACACTTATGTCGTCATGTGAAATTTCTCAAGATCTAAAATTTAAGGAAGGACAATAAGCCGCAAATAAGTTGTAGACGAGAAGACGAATTTTACTATTTTCTTGTCTTTTATGTGCAGAAAAAATGAATATTCGATGGCAATTCGGTCGGTCATGGTGGACACTGCCGGAGCACTAGCTCTGACAAACTCCCAGGGGGCCCTCCGTCGACGTTCTAAGCGTTGACAGTGGGTGTTGTCTAATCTATCAAGCTCTGACACCTCCCGGGGGGCCTGTTGTCGATGTTCTAAGCATTGATAGTGGGTCCAATCAGACTTAACAAGCTCTGACAATCCCCAGGGGGCCCTCCATTGACGTTCTAAGCATTGATAGTGGGTGTCGTCTGACCTAACAAGCTCCGACAACCCCAGGGGGCCCGCCGTCGACGTTCTAAGCATTAACAGTGAGCGCTGTCGGACCTACCAAGTTTCGACACCTCCCAGGGGGCCCGATGTCAGCGTTCTAAGTGATGATAGTGGTGCCACCAGAACTAACAAGCTCCGACAATCCCCACGGGGCCTACCGTCGATGTTCTAAGGGTTGACAGTGGGTGCCGTCGGACCTAACAAGCTCCGACAACCCCAGGGGGCCCGTTGTCGATGTTCTAAGCGTTGACAGTGGGTGCTATCGGACCTATCAAGCTCTGACAACCCCTAGGGGGCTCTACGTAGACGTTATAAGCGTTGAGAGTGGGAGTCGTCAGATCAACCAAGCTCTGACAACCTCCCAGGGGGCCCGCTGTCGACGTTCTAATGTGTATAGTGGGCGCTGTCAGACCTACTAAGTTCCCACAACTCCCATGGGGCCCACCGTTGATGCAAAAAGGGTCCCTGGAGATGTCGGATGCAAGACTCGAAACTCGAAGCTAACGTACTAGCTACGAATTTGGAGCTACTGAGTTTTCAAGACGTTGTCTAAATCCCCATGGTAGATGCCTTCAATTCATTAAACACATCTACCAGGTGGCCAACAATATGAAAGGCAATGCATTGAAGACATAAAAAATGGAATTTGTAATTCGGAAGGATTTCAGATTTCATTCATTCAAAATGAGGATTACAAGTTCAAGGCAAAAAAGGAAAAGTCCTAACTACTGGAATTCCTATTGAAGAACGAGGCAACTATTTGGGTAGCATCTTGAATGATGGCCCTGGCGCCTTGTTCCTCCTCATCAACGGGTCCTTCGAACACCAGAGCTAAAGACATATGGGGTTCCTGACTTTTGAGACATGCCTACTCATATTCGGCAACATTCTTGGCCAAGGTCCTTCCTTCAGTCTCCAGCTTGTCGATGACTATGTTGCCCACGACGTCAAGCTTCTTGCCGGCTGAGGTCAACGCCACCAGCGCCTTCTCTATCTCTGGCTCCAGATCAGCTGGACATACCAGGCTGAAACCAAATGGCACCAGAGATTCATTGGCGTGCCCTAAGAAGTCCCAGACTTGCTGGGACTCGGTTGCTCTCAAACTCTTTAGATCCTCCAGTGACTTCCTAGCAGCCGAAAGTTCTGCAGAACTTTCCTTAGAGAAGAGCTCGACTTCCTTAGTGTGCTGCTGAATACTTTCAGTCATCCGCCTTTCTTGGTCGCTGAGCTCTTTCTCTTGGAGGTAGATACAGTTCCCCTGTTCTGCCAAGTCCTTCTCCTTGGCCTTCACCTTATCCTCCCTGGTGGAGATATCAATCTCTCTTCTTGACACTTCTTCTCCCACCCGCCAAATCCTCTCCTTCTCTTGAACGGACCACTGTTCAAACTGTTTGGCGCAATCATCCAAGCTCTGTGTTCCCAGTGATAGCCTTTGTGCGAGCTCCTCCTCCCACTTCAAGAGGTCTTCCTCTTCCTCCATGATATTGTCCTCCTTTTGATCGAGGGCTTCCTGGCGCTTGAGTAGATGCTCATTAAGCTCATTGAGGCTGCCCGAACGGTCGTCGGCCGCCTCATTAACCACCTTCGCATGTTCAAATATTTCCCTGGTCTTGTCATCGAGGGCCTTAATCATGGCCTCTCTTTCATTCAGCGCACGATCCAACAGCGCTAGCCGGTCCTTCTCCTTGGCCACCCACTCCTTCTGGTCAGCCAGTCTAGACCACATCAACTTCGTCTCAAAGTGAAGTTTGTTGCGCCAACGCCTTAAGGTGTTGCGCTTTTCTTCGAGGGTATTGCTTTGAAGGACCTGGCGGAGACTTGAGCAAGTGTTGTTTATAGACAACATGTGGGGACCGGAGTCTGCACATTCCAAGTATCGCATTGGGTGGTGTCGTTCGATGCGGCACCCAACAGCACACAAGAAAAGCCATACAAAATAACCAACACAAATATTTTCTTTCACAAGATAATTCTCTTTTACAACATAATATACAATGCAGTGGAATATTTTATACTCACACTCTCAACTAACTATGCACAAGAGAAATTGTCCATGCCCACGGACGCTTCTCACTAGCAACACGAAATAGAGAGCAGCGGCAAGGTTTCCGTGAAAGATACATCTCGACAAGCTCGAGGTCTCACAAACAACCACAACATAAGCATAAGCTAAAATACCTGCAAAAACCACAATATAGCAACCGTGAGCACAAGGCTCAGCAAGACTTAACCGTCTCACCTAAACATGAAACTCTACACGCTGGAAACTTTAAAGACTGGGAAGCTTAATTTGCAGGAATGGACTCGACGAAAGTAAATCCTTAGTGGTCAGTTTTAAAGTAGCATACGCAATCCTGGGGCATAGCATCCTTGTGAATTACACAATCAAACAAGAAAAACTTCATCCACGATGATACTTGCTCAAGGTTGCATAAGCCTTATCCAAGTTAAATGTTTGGAAATTGTAAATTTGATTATGCTATCTCTATAACAGCCAAGATTTCAATACAAAGAATTATTCATAACAGCATATTCACAATCTTTCCATTTCTCTTTCTTACTATGTCAAGACTCAGTGACCAAGTATGCTTAATCCATAACCGCGAGCGACGGTGATTCGAATCAAAAACACACAGACTGCACGACACGTACGCCCATACTTGAAGTTGCAACGGCACACTCCACTGATGTTGTACATAGCCACCTTTCCCAAGACTAACCCATATCAAAACAGTTCGATCGACCCGAACAGTGAGCTCCCTCAAGATACACCTCCGCTGTGAGATGTTCTTGAGTAAGTTACCACCCACTGTACTAATAGCCGACAGCTTAAGCCGATTGAAAAGGTTCCAACATAGGATCCTCAAGGTACATCGGTTTCCTGGGTCCCATATCGCCAGTATGCTTTCTGGTACAGTTCAAAATTGCTCAACAGGGCCAAGCACGAGACGGGCCTTAACCGACACAGACGGGGCTACCAATTCACCTCCCAACACTTGCCTCGCCATTACCGACCCGGGCACGATGTGGGCAAACCAACCTACACAAATTCCCATCCACGTCTCATATTAAAGAGTTAATGTTATGGTAACAACTCGCGAGTAGATTTCCCTCACTCGACTTCTCTCGCAGGTAGAATTCAACTACTTAACTTGTGGTCTATAAAATGTGACCAATCTCGCGAGTAGTTTTTGACATACTCGAATTCTACCGATCTTCTAACTAAACATTAAGCATAGCAATATAATCTGAGGGGTCTTATACTGCCCATCCACTTCAAGGATTATTTGGTCATGCATGTGGAGTATTCAATCAACATAGACCTAACGCACATATCAAGTCTATTCAATACAGTGTGTACTAAAGCAAAACTTTGAAAAGGCACTTAAATGCAAACCGGGGCTTGCCTTTTGGTTGGAATAAAAGTCAGTGATGATTAGTTAGTATTCTTCAATGAGAAAATCACGCCACACCAGAATCACTAAAGAAATCCTCAGCTCCGGGTTGTGCTGCTTTCGGCCACCTTCGTCGCGAGTACTATCGAAATTATATGCAAATAAAAGATTGAAATTTATTAGTATAATAACTGAAGTTGATTATAACTCAAGAAGGATTAATATTAGTTAGGACTTGAAGTTCTGTTGCTAGACTGGACATCAATAGAAAGGAAACAAGATGAATTTAGGCAATGGACATATGAAGTGAAATAGATATTGTTTTGTACATAGGTATGTGATCTCAATTTATAAAAGGTTCAACAGATCCCCTGAGCCTGAGAAAATTACAGGGAGTTCCCATGGTCATGTAGGACAATATTTCTTTAGTGCTTAGCCTTCTGTGAATTTTCATTGTAATTCTGGAGGTCTATCATGGCTACCAGTGGTTGTATCATACATAGGGGGTCTCACTGATACTATGAAAATTTGTTTTATAATTTTCTAAGCATTGTATTGTGAGATATTGAATTTACAAGTGGGGATATTTTAGTGAATTGTTTCTGTTGTTTTTGGGCATTATGTGACCAGTTAGGAAAAGCTTCAGATTGAACCAGGATAATAAAGTCCAATGAAGCTGAAATTCTTACAGGAATTGAGAAACTTACTAAAGAACATTTTGGCAAAACTTCAGAATTTTCTATGAAGTGAACCATCAGATAAAAATCAAACATGATTTTAATTTAAAGGGCTCTACAGGAAAATCTAGGGATTTTCATGAAGATTGGATTGTAGTTCTGGTTAGTGTGGATAAAGATAAAACCAATAAAGTTGGTTTGACAAATTTGGAAGCTTTATACTGAGAGATATTCAATTTCGAAGTTTGCACAAGTTTCTGTACAAATAAAAAATGAATTTGACTATTTTTATGTGCATAGAGAATACACAGGTGATCAGACCGTGTAAATTAAGTCTAATGACCCTGAGATTTTACTGGAGTTCAAAGATATTAAAATGAAGCCTCTGAAAATTTTGGTAATTTTCCAAAGAGCAGAACTATTGGAATTAATTCTGCAAGCATTTTTCTTATTTGAATTATGTAGAAATTCCTATGGGCTTTCATACAAATGCAAGTGCCCCACTGGAAATTATTATTCATTCTGGTTCTAACAAAATTTATTTGGGAATTTTTGGACAATTCTACTACGAGATATGGATTTTTGAAGTGGGAACTAAATCTGAAATTTAAATTTCAATTGGAAAAGGTTTGAATACTGGCTGGGCCCACAGGATTTAAGTTGGACCAATCGGGATTAAGAAATACCGGGCCACAGGGTTCAGGGATGTAGCCACACGTGATCCACGGCCACACCAGATCCGGGCGCACGCGTTACACTCGCTGACGACTGGGCCCCACGGGTCGTCGTCTACCTCCCGCCAGGTGCGCGACCGCGGCGGCGCCTCGCCGGAGCTCTCGCCGCCCGTCGATCCATGGCACGGATCCTCGCCAAACTCGCTGCCTAACCCTATTTCGAGGTGCTGAGCACGCCGGTGTGGTCAGCACACGACGGCGATGGCCGGAAAGGCTTGCGCGACAGCGGCGACGGTGATTTGGGTTTCGGCCATGTCGGCCGAGCCCTAGGATGGGTGAAACTGATCGGGAAGACCTTGGGAAGATTCATGGAAGCATGGGGAACAAGAATCTGGCCATTAGAGGGAGGGAAAAGGCTTGGAAACTGGTGGCGACTACGGACCGAGGAGGGATAAACCGGGGTTGGGGAAAAATGGGATTTCGGTGGGATACCCGATGAAACTCGATGACTCTTGTTCGGGGTGATGCGCCTGGCCATATAGAACATTATAGCACAGGTGCACATGGAATAAAAAACCATGCAAAAAGAATTTCGCGCGCGAACAGATTATACTCATATTCAAAGATCGTCGGAAGAAATGGAAATACAAGGTCTAGGAAGCATGGCATGGGCTGAGACTTTACGAGCATGTTCTACATGTCAGTACGCACCTTTTTCCTTCAAGGACCAAGGGGAGATGTTGCCTGCATCGCCGGGGCTTCGAGGGACAGAGGGCGGCAAGAACAGAGGAGCTCGCCGGCGGTCCGCGGAACTTCAAAATATGGGCAATACACTGAGCAAAACAATAGACCAAATGGTGGAGATGATAGAGCAACGAGTTGGTTTACTTTTCTCTTCTTGGAGCACGATGCAACACTGCTTATTTTGGCCAGCAACCTTGAACGACGGCGAGGTGGTGCTGTCCGGGCGGGTGGATGAAAAACAGGGAAGAAATGCCGACCAAAGGGAGAAGAATGAAGAAATGGCACCAAGCTCAGTTTATAAGGGCAAGGAAAGGCTGTGGACAGGCTGTTGAGAGGAGGTGGCACAAGCATATGGAGTGGTGTCGCCATGGGAGGAGCAGAGAAGTGAAACAGGTTCAGCTGAGCTCCATCTCTGTATGACAAGTGGGTCCCACCCCTCACTCAAACCTATCTCTTCTGGACATTGAATTCTCCCACCATCTTGTGTCCAAAAATTCTAGATATTTTATGGTAGACAAATTTGGAGGTGTAGATATTATTCTGAAATCAGATTGTTGATTTGACAAAGTTTCAAAAGAATTCAAATTTGAATTTGAATTTGAGTTGAATTCAAAGTTGCTATTAAATTAAATAGCAAACTTGCTTCAATGTGAAACCCCACTTTTATGGCATGTTAAGTTCATATGGGTTTTGTGATCAACTATTTCGGATCTCCAATATAATGGTACACATGAACTATGTCATCCAAAACTTATCTTGCACTCTTTGTTAGATTCTTTTATCATGGGTATTAGGCTTCACCATGAATCCAAATTATATTCTATTCACCTTTTAAGAATAAGAATTTTTGGGTAAGGATTAGTAAGCAATGCACAATGAAGCCCAAATAAGCTCTAAACCAAATATTCAAATTAAGGGCTCTAAATTTTTCCATGAGCTCCTAAATTCCTCAATAGCATGCTTACAAAGTTTCAAGATTTTAGAAACTCATCTACTATTTTTATTGAGGTGCTTGGCAAATTTGAATCAAATTCAAATCTGAATTTTTAGTTCTTCTTCAACTTCTTTAAACATAAGAATTGAGTTCACCATTGTGTTCAGAATAATTCATTTGCCATCTCCACAAAATTTCATGATTTTTGGAGTTGATCTTCTATTTTTAAATGAATTAGTAACTGAACTGTGGGGAGAATCACTGGACAGTGGGCCCCACATGTCAGCTCCCCTTTTAAACGGATCAGCTCAACCCCGACACCTCTGCACCGCCGCGCCCCCGCTCGACACCGCGCGCGCGCATGCAGCTCCAGCGAGCTGCCTGCCTGCTCGCCGCGGCCCTATAAAAGGCCGGCCGAAGCCCCCTTTAATCCTCATCCCCGATCACAGCTCCACTGCCTCGCCACAATTCTTCCGCCGCGCCACATCGCCGCCGCTCGCCACTGCTCCGCGGCGTGCCGCCGTTCCGCGCCGTTTCAAGCCTAGCTCCAAAGAGCAAAAAGGTGCGCCTGATCAAACTCTAGCTCATGGTACAAACCGTTTCCCTTATCGTTGAAGCCTGAGCAAGTTATTGTTCGTTTCCTCTACGGCCGAGGGTAGATAGCTAGCTATGATTTCATGTCAAATTCCTTTTCGGCAAGCAATCATCCTTTGCAATTACTTAGAGATAGTGTCTATAGGCCCTAGCGCTCCTGTGTGAGCAAAAACCTTTAAGGATCATCAAGCAACGGCTCTGAATTTCGAGTTTTGCTCGCCGCCGGTGAGAAAACCTCGGTTCACCGTCGAACTCATGATTCCCGGCAACTCACTCCCCTTCTGCGCCCATATCCATGAACTCCATCATCCCAGAAAGGTTTTGGAGCAATTCCCGAGTGATTTGAGCTACTCTATAGAGAGCTCTATGTTGCCCGAGCGCTCATCGCCGCCACCACCGTCGCACGACCTTTTCCGGCGAGCTTCAAGACCCACTGACCTCACCGTCGTGCTCAGCGACCCCAAAAACCCCCAGGCGGCAAGTTTCCGCGAATCTGGTGCGTTGGATTGGCCGGCGGCGAGGCTTGCCGGAGAGCACCGCCGCGGGAACCCCGCGCGCCGCCCGCGTCGGGAGGTAGAAGACGACACGGCGGGTCCCGCGTGTCAGCGGCGGTAAATCCCGTCGGATCAGGTGTGGCCACGGGATTTGCTGTGGCTACGCGGTGGGAATCTGTGGCCCCCGTGTGGTTTAAATACTATTGGTTCATTTTAAAACAGTGGGGCCCACGAGTTAAATCAAATTAGGAAATTATTCCAGAATAGGCTCCAACTTAGAAAATCCATAACTTTCTGTAGGATACTCCAAAATTCTTCAAACAAATTTTGTTCGAAAGCTCTCGAGCTTTAGTTTCTGTCAATACCAATTAGGTTCTGTGAAACTCAGAGTTAAATTTTGTAGAAAATAATCTTTCCTAATGCAAATGAAATTTTTCCAGACAAGATATCCACAGGAAAAATCCCCAAAATTCACATAAAATTTATTGTCCTATTCTTGATTATCAGGCAAAATTTGGGAGCCATAGCACCTGTTTAACTCACTGTATAATTCAATTTCCTTTTTCAGCTATTGAATTTTCACAGCTATTAGGTTGCTTTAGTAGATCCCAAAATTTTACTGAGTCTTCCTTTAGTAATACACTAGCCCCTGTTAAAGTCTTGGATTTAATTAACCTACTATGCTAGTCCTAAATCAGTTACAAACTAAATATTGATTTAATATCTAGAAACTCAATTATAAAGTAAGTTCAGAAATTCTTGCCGAATTAGAAATACAATAACTCCTTCCCCACCGCTTAGAAAATTATGAAAACAAATTTTGCTAAGACCAGCACCACTCCCTCCATCTTGATTATAAACTGTTAGCTAGGTTCAAGCTACAGTTTCCTCTCGGAAATTTTTGGAAGTTGATTTGCTTGCCATACTTTCGGAGACCACAATCTGCTATGATCATCTCCTGTTCTTTGCAAGAGCTTTGATCATATTCCCTAGTATCTACCATCGAAGTTCCAAAGACAATCAAGGTCCCTGTCATATAGTGATCACCATGAATTAATTTATGGTCTTAAAATAAATAAATTTCAAAGTCATTTATATATCCATGTTATCTGCATATCGTATAGTGACCGAAGTCGAGGAGGATCCAGAAGCCTTGGAAGAGAACCTTCAAATTTTTAACTCAGAACCTGACCTGCAACAAGGCAAGCCCCGGTTTGCATTTAAGTCGTTTATAAAACTTTTGCTTTATCACTATGATGAGTAGTATATGAATTGTGCATTACGTTTAGGGTGAATGATACTCCACATGCATGAACAAAAATCCCAGGGTTTATTTGGCACGAGTTACAGTTTGACCTATAGTAACTGCTTTGCTAATGCATAGGAAATCCGGTAGAAGTCGAGTAGTTGGAATCTACTCGCGAGAGATGTATCTCACAGGATTGGTTGAATAGAAAATGGCTTAATATAATGAAATTGAGACCGGGCAGGGAATGGCTAGGAAGCGGCGGGAAGTGAGTCTCGGTCGCATAGCCCTGCCTGTGTCGATTAAGGCCCGCTTCGTGTGCGGACCCTTCGGACAAGCTTGAATTGTACCGGCAACATAATGGACATATGGAATCCAATAAACTGACGTAGCTTGGTCACTTGGGTGTCGAGGCATACCGTTCCGTTTTATAGGTGTGGGTTGAGGGTAGCAAGGTGTAAATCCGCTGGTGGGCACGTCAGAGTACGCCCCACGCAGGGACCTCCTGCCCGTGACGGATCGACCGGTTCGGCATTTGAGTGTCTCGCGAAAGGTTGCCATATACGACTAGTACTGAAGTGCTACGTAGGTACTGCGCGAAGTGCTCGCTGGCATTTCCGAAAGTGCGTATGTGTCGTGTTGTCCGGGTGTGTCCTGATTGCAATCACTGTCCCTCGCAGTAATAGAGTACCACTTGTTCACTGAGCGGTGACGTAGTAAATACTAAAGAAGCCAGAAAATCATATTGTATTGAATTATAATTACTTTGCAACCTTGTATGATTTAGAGATAGTATAACTAAAGATTTTCAGTTTCCCCATACTTTAGCTGTAATAGCACTATGTGCTTTGGGCATGTCATATCATCGGTAAAGCGTTTCTTGTTTGATTGTGGAGCCCATGATGTGCCGTGCCCAGAGAATGTCACTTGCTACTTAAAACCTGATCATAAGGATTCACTTGTAGGCAAGTCATTTATGCTTCACCTTACCTATGTTTAGTGTCCCCTTACATATGTCTAGTGAGACGGTTAAGTCTTGCTGAGCTTTATGCTCACGTTTGCAGTTAACGAGATTTTGCAGGTTACCTTAATGAGGATGGGTTTGACGATGAGGCGACACCCCCTCCAGGGTGTACAGCCGAGTGGGAACCCTGCACGCCGCCATAGTTTGAGTGTTGCTAGTGCAAAGTATCCCTGGCATGGGAAACTTTGCTTTTTGCATAGCTAGTGCTGAGAGCGTAGCTATGGTATGTATATATTTCTTCACATCCGCTAGTATTGTGAAAACTTCCGCTGTGTATTAAATAAAAGACTTGGTCTTGTACTTTATTCTGGTTCTATTTCTTGTAAACTGTTGGGTGTCGCATCGCACGACACCACCCAATGAGATCCTCGGATGTGTGGACTCCGGTCCCCACATTCAAAAATTATGAAACTTTGCAGGGATGCTATTTGGAATATTTGGAATCCATTGGTCAACTCAAATCTTTTTGTTAACTTCATTTGAACATTAGTAATGTTTTATTTTTTGAATTCCCTCATTTGAAGCTCGAATAAATTTATTTTTCTCATTTCATTTTTAATTCTTTTTATCATTCAAAAATTTTAGTCCAAACTGAAGTTTGCCTTATGGAAATTAGGGCTTTTACATTCCCCCCCCCCAACCCTATAAAAGAATCTCGTCCCGAGATTACAAATGAAAAAGACGGAAGTAAAAGATTACCGGAGATACGATGATAACATGTCCGGATACTTTGTGCGGAGATAATCTTCACTCTCCCATGTTGCTTCCTCGACGGTGTGGTTACTCCACAAAACCTTATAGAACCACATCTTCCGATTCCTTGTGACACGAGACTTTTCATCGATAATCCGGATTGGATGCTCGACGTAGGTGAGATCCTGTTTCAATTCTTCCAATTCTTCAATGCATATGTTGGTTGATGGTTTGAGACATTTCCGTAATTGGGATATTTGGAAAATGTCATGAACACCAGCTATAGTTATTGGCAACTCCAATCTGTAAGCAACAGGACCACATCTTTCAGTGATAGCAAATGGACCGATGAATCGTGGAGCCAACTTTCCTTTTACTCCAAATCGATGAATTCCTTTCTTCGGGGAGACCCAGAGATACACGTAGTCTCCGATGTTGAAGCTTAAAGGACGACGCCTTTTATCCGCATAACTCTGTTGACGAGACTGAGCGGCTTTGAGATTAGCTTGAATAACTTTTACTTGCTCTTCGGCTTCATTTATCAAATCAATTCCATATACCACTCGTTCACCAGATTCACACCAGTTGAGTGGTGTGTGGCACTTCCTGCCGTAGAGAGCTTCATAGGGTGCCATTTTGATACTAGATTGATGTCCGTTGTTGTATGAGAATTCTGCCAACGGTAATTGATCATCCCAATTTTTACCGTGGTGTATGGCACATGCTCTTAACATATCCTCAAGTATCTGATTTACCCTCTCGGTTTGTCCGTCGGTGTGAGGGTTATATGCGGAACTACGAATTAACTTCGTTCCCAATGATGCATGCAGCTGCTCCTAGAAACGAGCAACAAACAGCGATCCTCTATCTGATACATTGGTGCGGGGAACTCCATTTAAGCACATAATTCTTGCTATGAATAAGTTCGCATATTTCTTCGCATTGTATGCCGTATTCACTGGGCTAAATTGTGCTGACTTGGTTAACCGGTCAACGGTCACCCAAATGGAATCATGCTTGTGAAAGGTGAGAGGCAATCCGACAATGAAATCCATACTCATATCCTCTCATTTCCATGCCGGTATTTTCAGTGGTTGCAGCAGTTCGCTTTTCTTCATGCGGTCAGCTTTCACTCTCCGACATGTGTCACACTCAGACACGTACTTTGCTATATCTCTCTTCATACGTGTCCACCAATATTTAGTACGAAGATCTTGGTACATTTTATTGCTGCCAGGGTGGATCGAATATTTGGACAAGTGAGCCTC
Organism: Tuctoria greenei; assembly: GCA_036927565.1. Classification (NCBI taxonomy): domain Eukaryota; kingdom Viridiplantae; phylum Streptophyta; class Magnoliopsida; order Poales; family Poaceae; genus Tuctoria; species Tuctoria greenei. The sequence goes on from JAYESD010000006.1 coordinate 133,683,128, forward strand.
ATCCAAAATCTTCTTCTGCAGTACCATGTCCCGAGGTACCACTATTCGATCTTTGAACCATAAAGTTCCTTGTTTGTTTTCTCAGAAACATTTCATTTCTCAACTTTTAATTCTCCTCTGAATATGAGACATTCCCTTATCTTTCTTATGAGCCTCTACAATCTCCTCTCTGATTGTAGGTATGAGAGCAAGGTTATACAGAGCTCCATAAGGAATCACACGTAGACTTGGTTCATCTTCTTCCATAGGACTGATGGTCACATTATGAACGTGAGACTTTCGACTAAGTGCACCGGCAACCACATTGGCCTTGTCGGGATGATAATGAATCTCAAGTTCATAGTCATTGATTAACCCCAACCATCTTCGTTGTCTCATATTCAATTGTTTCTGAGTAAATATGTACTTCAAACTTTTATGATCTGTGTAGAGATGCACTATATTTCCCATTAAATAGTGTATCCACATCTTTAGTACAAAAGAACTACTGCTGCCAAATCTAAATCATGTGTTGGATAGTTGTGTTCATGATTTCGGAGTTGCCTTGATCCGTATGCAATAACTCTTCCATCTTGCATAAGTATGCAGCCCAATCCGATGCCGGATGCATCACAATAAACATCAAACGATTTCGTTGTATCGGATTGAGCCAAGATCGGGGCTGTTGTGAGATGCTTCACTAAAGTTTTGAAGGCTTCCTCACACGATTCACTCCATACATACTTGCTGCCCTTCTTTAATAAACCTGTCATAGGTTTAGCAATCTTTGAGAAACTTGGAACAAATCTCCGATAATAGCTAAACCCAAGAAACTACGGACTTCATGTACGGAGGTGGGAGATTGCCATTTCAGCACTTGTACCACTTTACTTGGATCCACAGCTATGCCTTCCATTGAAATAATATGTCCAAGGAATGGAACTTGATTAAGCCAGAACTCACATTTACTGAACTTGGCATATAACTTGTGATCACGCAGTCGTTGAAGCACGATCTTGAGATGTTCAATATGTTCCTCTTCTGAGTTGGAGTAGACCAAAATCTCGTCGATGAACACCACGACGAACTTGTCTAACTCTGGCATGAATACAGAATTCATCAAGTACATGAAATGTGTTGGGGCATTTGTGAGACCAAAAGACATAACCAAATACTCATAAAGTCCATATCTAGTTGAGAATGCCGTCTTCGGTATATCCTTCGGTCGTATCTTAATCTGATGATAACCAAACCGAAGATCCATCTTAGAGAATACCTTAGCACCCACTAACTGATCGAAGAGCAGATCAATACGTGGTAGTGGATACTTGTTCTTGATAGTCAAGGCATGAAGCGGACGATAATCCACACATAGCCTCAATGTCTTGTCCTTCTTCATGACAAAGAGAGTCGAGCATCCCCAAGGTGATGAGCTCGGACGAATGAAACCTTTACTCAATAAGTCATTCAGATGCTCCTTTAATTCAGCTAACTCTTTAGGTGCCATTCTATATGGTTCTCGAGAGATAGGTGTAGTTCCCGGTATTAATTCAATCTTGAATTCCACATCTCGGTTGGGCGGCATACCCGGCAGATCATCAGGGAATACATCCGGGAAATCACGGACCACTGTAATGTCTTCCAACTTACTTTTTTCAGAATGATACACCGCTGCACTTTCCTGAACCGTGTTCTCAAGAATTAAGGTGTGGTGGCCGTGAATTGAAGAGTTGAGCTCAACGGTGCGAGGACTGATGTTTAGAACAGCTTCGTGGTTGCTTAACCACAACATTCCCAAGATTACATCAATCTTTTGACCTTCAAGGATTATAAGAGTATTGGGATATATTCTACCACCCAGACATAATGGTGCTCGAGAGATAACATCACTTGCGGTAATATTACCTCCGGGTGAAGATATAAGATAGCGATGTTTTGTGGTAGTGGTTGGAAGCTGGTGCTTGAACACAAAGGATTGACTTATGAAATTATGTGTAGCACCAGAATCAAAGAGAATCAATATAGGTATATGGTTGAGAGTGAACATTCCCGCTAACACGGGTTCTCCTTCCGGTACACCCTCAATGGTATTATAGTGAATACTGCCAAGCTTTGAATTCTTTTGCTGCTGATTGGGAAACTTACTTGAATTTTGAAACGATGACTGGCTGGAACTTTGATTTCTCTCTGGACAATATCTAGTAAAGTGACCAATAAGACCACAAGTGAAGCATGGATATTTAGTAGGTTCAGCGCTGACTTGTGGATGAAAACTGGGTATCTCTGGCTGCGGTGGAGATAGATACGAATTTATGGGCTGCTGCTGCGGGGGTGACTCAAAACCTGATGCCAGCAGTGGGCAACTTTGATATGATGGTCGAACAGATGGCTGCCATTCTTGACTGGATGGCGAACGATATACTAACCGATATTTCTGAGCAACAACACTAGTGTTGTCATGCGTAATAATCCGCTTTCTCTTCTCCGCTTGAAGACAAATGTCTTTCTTTTCTTGTAGGATAGCGGCATTGACTAATTCGTTGTACTTGCCGTGATTGAACAACGCCAACCTAGCTCGAAGTTTGACTCTTAGCCCTCTGAAGAAGTGATCACATCTTAACCTTTCTGTATTCACATAGTCGGGTGCATATTGTGCCAAACGGTTGAATCCTTAAAATACTCATGGACACCCATGTCTCCTTGCTTGAGTTCAACGAATTCCTCATATTTGGTCTTTATAATCCCTGTTGGAATATGACGAGCACGAAAAGCCTCACGGAACTCCATCCATGCTATCCGATGACCTTCAGGGCGAGTTGCACTATAGCCCATAAGGCTCCGGCAAATCCATGGAGTTGTTGAGCAGCGAACAATGTCTTCAGATAATCATCACAGGGAAACACATCAAATTTGGATTCCATTACACGAAGCCAATGATCTGATTCTAATGGTTCAGTTGCTTCCGTTAAGATTGGCGGTTGGGTTCCCAAAAAATCTAAATAACTGTTTCGAGGTGGAATAACTTGCTGCGTTTGATAAATTAGGCCTTGCGGCATCAAAGCTTGAAGTAACTTAGTGTTCTCTTGGTGAGACTCGAACATTTTTGACATGACATCCACCAGTACCGTTGATGGTGGTGCCTGCGGTGGATTCGAATCATCACCGACTCGACGAGAACTTCTGACCTTACTCGATGGCGAGTACGAACCATACTGCACAAACGAATTCGGGATGAGTCAAAGATCAATCTCAGAAATAAGTGAAGATAAGGAAAACATGAACATGTCAATAACTTTTTGAAAGTATAACAATATTCATGTTCGCGCAAATTTTCAAACTTATGCTTCAATGATGAACTGTTCTGCCAGAAATGACCAGTCTGGAGGAATTTGAGAATTTCATCCAGCTAGAGGAATAATTATGCTTTGAGGTGAACAACAAAGTTGTAGTTCACTTCCTGGCCTTTCCAAAAATTTATTTATTTGCTTAAATATCAGTTCTTGTTAATGAGATATGAATTTCCAAAGTTGACAATGTTCCCAGATTTTCTGAGAAATTTTGACAGCTCCTCCTTTGTATATGGCTGTTTTGTCCACAGTTTTTCATATACAAAATACCCAAATTTGCCAAAATTGTAAATAACAACATTGTCACATATATCATCTTGTTTCCAGAAATATATAATATGCCATCATTCAATATTTCTACTGAGAGTTACGTTCAAAAATGGTGAGAAGTACAGAAACTGTTCCAGTTTTTGTCTAGTTTTGACAGGTTTTGGAATTTTCAAATTTTAGCTATGATCCAGGGGGATTCTGCTCTGGTCATGAACAGAAATTATTTAGAAGACTCACATAAATTTCCAACCATGTATGGAACACCTTCATGGGATAATTCCGTCAGGAGATATGACCTTTCATACTGGAGCTAAGTTTCTGCCAGAATAATCCCAGGGAAGAACTGAGGTTTACAGTTTTGGTTCAAATTTCATGTTTACGATTTCAAGATAGGAATATGCTTTGGATATTAACTTGACACTTTTGTTACGAGCTACACTTTCAGCACGGACTTTAACCGTCGATGTGGCGATGCAACCCGAATGCAATGCTAGTACTACGTCCTCACCAAATAAAAATCTTAAGCCGGTATTCCGACATACGTCTCAACGGTGGCAGTAATGACGTTCACTCGTGTCGGTGGTTTGGAACCAGCAGATCTCCCTACACTACTAAAGTGATAGGGGAGTTTGATGTTCGGTGTGGGCGCGCGGAGATTCAAGAAGGTGAATAAGAATTGGCACAGGAGACACAAGAATTTACGTGGTTCGGGCCGCCTGAGCGTAATACCCTACTCCACGGGTGTGTTGGTGTTGTATTAGCAATATGAGCTTGTGATGAGCGTATGAGGCGCGTGTATCGGTCTATCCTCTGTGTATCGTCGGCTTGTCCTTTTATAGTACAAGGTTAGGCCGTTACAGGTTAGCCTGGCCCGACATGTGGCCCCGGCGGTTACTAGTATTGATACACATTTAATTGTTCTTAATGATCCTATAACGGGCTTTGACAGCACCGTTACTGGTGTTAAGATCGTCCGTTTAAGTGTCATTAATATGGTATTAATGACACTTAATTGGGTCTTGAAGTCCTTGGCTCTCCTTGGAAGATCCAAAGCCGTTGCGGGGTCTTCCGGAGGTTAGAAGATGAAGATCCGACGGTCGGACACGTGGCTGCTTCGGAGCTTGCTGTGGGAAACAGGTAGCTCCGGGACTACCCGACACGTTTCAGGTCTGGAGCTTCTCTCGGTCTGGGGTTAAGTCCGGAGATGCCGTTTCGGTACATGGCCCGGAGCTTCCCCCTTGTGGGCGGTAGCTCCGGTTTGGTAGTACACGTGGCGACCTAGGGATTAACCATGTTGGAGAAGCGGGTCCAGTTATGTCTGACATGTGGGCCCCCGAGGGTCTTCAAACCAAGTAGATGACTTTCTTTTTAAGATCTTTGTAACCTCAGGGGGTGTACGGTTTTTAGGGTATCGATAGTAGCCTCCTGGGCCTACCTCCGGGGAAGTCATTCCCCCGGAGGTGGTTCCATCTCCGCGACCTTTGAACTGAGTCTTCAAGGGTCTTGGTGGGTGCCGTTGGCAAGGACTTGGAATTAAGTCCTCACCACGTGGCGTATCACGCGTGCGGCAGATGAGATCTTTGGCGTGTGTATCTCACGCAATTGAAGGTCGCCGGTTCCCGATACAAAAACCGTATCGGTTCCGTGCGCCTTGTCAGGCCGCCGCCTTTGGGCTTCCCGTCTCTTGATGACAACCGTTCACCTGGGTAAGAACCTCGACTTGATCGTCGGGGTAGTCCCAGGCCCGCTTGTCATCGGTTGGGTGAAATTTTTGGGTGGTACCTTCGACTTCCTTGAGGTTTCCATCCGAGCGTTGCGAGAGCTTACTTAAGAAGGAAAGCACGCACCGTCGGGAGTTCTTTACGCCTCTCATCTGATCTTGCTCTCAAACTCCCAACTCGTGCTTCACTCTTCTTCTTTCGCCTAGCCGTGCCGCGATGGAGTTGGGTCTCCGTGAGAGTCGCCTGAAGACCGACGGCGATTTGAAGAAGGTCCGGGCCCTCATGGGGTAGTCCTCGAACTTCTTCAACCGCTCAGTCCGTGCCGGCGGAGAGCTCCCCTTCGAGAAGGAGCACGCCGGCGAAATAGTGTACTTTTCCTCGTACGCCATGGTGGGGTTGATCCCGCCTTTTTCTTCCTTTTTCTTGATGCTGCTAGACTTCTATGGTCTGCAGTTATATCACCTTGGCCCTCACTCCATTCTCCTCGTGTCTATCTTCATCCACTTCTGTGAGATGTGGGTGGGCATCCCCCTCTGCATCGAACTCTTCCAGACCTTCTTCACCGTCCACACCACCGGTCGGAGCAATGAGTACCTTGGCTTCTACTACTTCGTGAAGCGCAAGAAGTGCCCATTCAAGTACCTCCGGTCGTTCCCTTTTGGGAAGTGGGACGACTAGAAGAAGGACTGGATAGTCATCAGGGTGGAGGAGCACGAGAGGCTGGAGTTGCCTGATAGTCTGCCCGGCATTGACACAACGATCTGGAGTGAAGCTCCGGTGCTGGCGGATGCCTTCAATCCCGCTTTGACCAGGATCCGGCAATGCGTGGAGGGAGGATTGACTCCTCAGGCGGTATTTTGCAATTTCCTGGTCAACTGGTGGGCGCCGCTGAAGAGGAGGGAGAAGCTCGCTTAGGCCCTCAACAGCGTGATGGACGACGACCGGGTTGAGACCGGGTTGAAGTCCAACATGGCAGGGAGAACCTTGGAGTTCCACCTCAAGAAATTCTAGCACGACATCGACGTCGACGGTGATGACTTGACTCCCCCGTCGGCCTTCCTCCCCCTGAACATGGAAGTGGAGTTCAGCAGGGAGCTCCGGCGAAAGATGCCCGTACTTGACGACCTTGGTGTCGTCGAGAGTAGACCAACCTCCGGGGTAGCGATCCCTGGGGTACCCAAGGATGGCTCCGGCTCTGCTCCTAAGCCGAGGGGAGAAGTTGTCGGCAAGGGCAAGGAGCTGGCGGAAGAACCAGTGAGCCGGAAGAGGAAGTTGCAGTACGCCGACGGAAGGTCTGTCGGGCCCGCTACTTCCGCGTCGGCTCCTTATCCCCAGAGGGGAAGGTCCTCTGCAGCTGTGGCAACTGTTCCCGTAGTGGGGTCATCTCGGAACGCGACTGTTCCCGCGGTGGGGTCCTCTCGGAGTGCAGTTGTTCCTGCAGTGGGGTCCTCCCAGGGTGTTAGCTCCGGTCGAACAACTCCAGCTCCTGGGCCGGTGGAGGCCTCCAGGTCCGGGGGTTCTTCCCGATCGAGAGGAGCCTCAACCTGGGAAACACCCGTGGCCGCGACGAGTTTCGGGGGGCCTTCCAGAGCTTCTACGCCGACTGTGGCCAGCCCAGAACGCCCGGGAAAAAGGTTCCGCGCAAGTTGGTGCGGAAGCCTCCCAAGGTAATTTTTAATCTCTTCCTTGTATAATTATTTTAATTGTAGCAACTGTTTGCTAATTTTCTTCGTCCATTGTCTGCAGCGTCCCCAAGAAGGGAAGTTAGGCTCTACCCTCAGCCACAGCGTCTGAGGCCGCGGGGGTGGGAGCTTCTGCTCCTGTCCCGGCGCCGCCCCAAGTGGTGGCTGAGGCTGCAACAGCTCCGGCGCCGGCTTTCATGGTCATGGACCTCGACTCGTCCCCAGAAGTTCCCGTGGTGGCGCCAGACCACGGGAGTGAAGACATGCCAGCAGCACATGTCCCGGAGGTTGAAGCTTCGGGCCCTGGTGCTGCAATGATGGAAGCTCCGGCTGTTGAGCCGGAGGAAGAAGTAATCCCAGCTTCTGAGCCGGAAATTTTTGAAGCCCCGGCGGTTGAGCCGAAGGTGACTGAAGCCCCGGCATGCGAGCCGGAAGATGAGGTAGTTCCGGCAGTTGGGCCGGCTACTTCCGAAGCACCGGCAGCTGAGCCGGTTATTGTTGGAGCTCCGGTCACAGGTCCGGATGATGTTGAAGATCTTCCGGCTCCTGTGCCGGTGGTTGAAGAGGTGACGGAGCTTGAGCCTCCGTCAGAAGAGGTGCCCAGACCGAAGCCTGTAGCGGCTGCTACTCCGGAAGCGGCGACGCCGGAGGTTCCTGCGGCCGAGCCGGAGTGCCCCAGCGAAGTCGCTGGCCCCCAGCCTGAGGGGGTGAACGAAGATTTGGCGGTTGGGCCTTCTTCGATGGCTACTGAGGCCATCCCGGAGGACGGCCCTAGTGCCATGGAGTCCCAAGGGACCACTCTTGTAGAGTGGGACCCATTTTTTGTATCTGAAGACCCGCTGGAACCAGCGGAGGAGACCCCAGCAGGTCCGGAGCCAATCCCGTTGTCGCTGTCCATTGACAACGCATGTTCCAGTCTACATCAAGTTCAGCTAGCCTTCTTCCACGACAGCAAGGCTCTTGAAGAGGAGCGCCAAAACCTTAGGCGGTGGCGTAACCGGCTCTACTTCGAGACCAAGCTGGCTCAGTCGAGGCTAGCGGATGACGAAGAGTGGATCAAACGGGAGAAGGTCCGCCTGGAGTACTGGGGCAAGTTACTGGATGACAGGGAGAGCATGACTCAAGCCCTCGACGCTCAATCCCGGGAGATCTACGATCAGGCCAAAGCTGCCAATAACGCGACCGATGCTCGGCACGAACAGCTTGAGGCCATTAACACCGCACTCATCAAGCGCCGAGAGGCACTTGAAGAGAGGGAGAGACGGCTCGAGGATGAAGAGCAGAAACTCCTGGAGTTGCGGGATGACGTCCTGAGGAGGGAAGAGGAGCTCGCTGAGAAAGTAGCTCTGGCTGACAAGGGCCTCGAGGAGCGCGCCAAGAAATTGGAAGAGCGCTGCCAAGAGGAAGAGGAGAAGACCTGGGTGCGAGGGCAGGAACTCTACGAACAAGAGTGTGCCCTTGTTGCCCGGGAGAAGAAAGTGAGGGGTAGGCAGAAGGACCTGGTCGAGCGCCGGAACAAGATCCACCTCCGGGAGGAGCTCGGAAAACTCGAAAGGCAGGTTGCTGAAAAGATTCATAAAAACGCCAAAGAAGTTGAGCGCCTCGCCCGTGAGAATTCCGAACTGACGGCGGCCAGGAGATCCCTGGAAGAGTTGAAGGGCTTGAGGACTGCGGACTCCCTACAGATTTGAGAGTTCCTGGGCAAGGCCAACGACGCGCTGACGCCGATGGGTTTCAGCCCCGTGCGCCCGGATGATCCGGAGCCAGAGCCGGACCTAGCGCTGCAGGCGTTGAGCTCAGCAGGTAGCAAGCTCTCCAAGGTGGGCGATTTCATCGCGGACCAGCTGGAGGTTGAGGGGCAATCCCTGGCAAAGAACGTCGCAGAGTATGTGTTGACGTGCTACACCAGCCAGAACTCCCAATTTCCTCTGGACCCGGTGCTTGAAGGTCCCGTCGAAGGAGAAGGTGAAGCTACCCGAGCCAGCATATCGGAGGTTGCCCAGAAGGTCGCCCAATTCTTCCATAGGGTCTAGGACCATATCTCTGTAATTCTCACTTGTATTTTCTCTTCTTCTCCCTCAATTTTGTAATCCCTTGTCTCCAGATGTAATCTCTTGTCTCCAGATAAATGAAATCCCCAAATTTTGCGAATTTCACTTTTTTGTCTTCAACACTTTTATCTTCACTTGGCCCCCTGGTAGATGTACACAATTTGATTGTGAACATGTACCAAGAGGATATTGTGCATTGTTGAAGACTCTTTTGCTCCGAACTTGTAGAATTTAGGTTCGAAGTCTTCGATAGTGAAGGCCCCCTGAGGTTGTCGGAGCTTAGAAGCTCCAGCATTGTCTATCGCTGGAGCTTAGTAGCTCTGGCAATAGTCTCTATCAACGCGTAGGGCATCGATAGTTAACCCTCCAGGGTGTCAGAGCTTAGTAGCTCCGGCAGTGACCTTTGCCAACACTCAGTTTGTGGCAGCAGACTCCATTTACGGGGTCTTCTCACCATCTTTTACTCGGCGTCGACGGTCGGCCCCCTTAGGGGAGTTGGAGCTTAGTTAGCTTCGGCTTTTCTCCATCAATGTCGATTTTATTTTTCCTGCACACTTAAGCCAAGAAAAATAGTAAAATTTGTTTCTTGTCTATAACTTCGTCGCGACTTATGACTCTCAAGAAGATTTTAATTCAAACGTGATTCAAAATACAACCGAATGTGATGTCTTTTCTTTTAGATCCAACTGCTCATGGACCCGCCTTACTTTGGCCTGTCGGGGTGTAGGTAGAGTGGCGTACTTAGGGTGCTTGACCAGGCTAAGTCGATAGCACACTCCGGCCCTAGATTGGCTTGGCGGCTTTCAAGCGAGTTGACCTTGAACGATATTTGAATCCAAAAGAACTGACAATACAACTCGAATCGTATATAAATCGGTCGAACTAAAGTTTCTTAAGAATTGCACGCCTTCGTTATAGACAAGAAAGAGAAAAATAAAAATGTTGAGCCTGTACAAAATAAATGCACGTGGAGTCTATTTCACATGAAAATGTCTTTCATTATAGGTCTGGGGTACAGGGGAAACAAGTACACTCTTAGGGTACGGAACCAGGCTAAGGGTGTTTTATTTCTTATTTGACCCAAGGTAGTTAGCCACACTTTTAGTCCTGAGACTGTGACAAGCGTTGCATGAGCTTTGTGGACCTTTCGGGAAAGTTCCGGCTGCTCTCCCGGAGGAACTACCCGACTCTGTACAATGACTCTATAACATACATCTCAAGTTACTCAAGACTCACCTCTGTGGTATTAAGTATAGAACTTACGGAGGTGCTCGATGTTCCAAGGATTTGGGAGAGGTGTCCCATCCTCAGTAGCCAAGCGAACGCTTCCGAGACAGGATACTTTGATCACTCGGAAGGGCCCCTCCCAGCCGGGGGAGAGTTTGTTTAACCCTTCTCTGGATAGTATTCTCCGTAGCACCAGATCGCCTTCCTCGAGCTGTCGGTTGTGTACATGCCGCTGGTGATAACGCCGTAAGGCTTGACGATATCGGGCATTCCGAACAGCTGGTTGGCACCTTCCCTCCTCAAGGAGGTCTAGGTCTTCACGCCGGAGCTGGTCCTGCGCGGCTTCGTCGAAGTTCCAGACCCGGAGTGAACCCAAGGTGATTTTCGGAGGAAGGATTGCTTCAGCTCCGTACACCAGAAAGAAGGGTGTCTCTCCGGTTGACCGGTTTTGAGATGTCCTGTTGGCCCATAGAGTGGGCGGAAGCTCTTCGATCCAGTTGGCTCCATGTTTCTTTAGGCACTCATAGGTGCGCGTTTTGAGTCCTTTAAGGATTTCAGCATTTGCTCTCTTGGCTTGGCCATTGTTGGCTGGGTGAGCTACGGAGGCGTAGCAAACCTGTATGTCGAGGTCTTCGTAGTATCCTTGGAATGCGGAGCTTGTGAATTGGGTCCCATTATCAGTGATGATTTTTTTTGGGACTCCAAATCTGCATACAATGGACTGCAGAAAGTTGATAGCAGATTGCTTGTTGATTGTCACAACTGGAGTTGCTTCCGGCCACTTGGTGAACTTGTCAATGGCGACGTACAGGAACTTGTAACCTCCGACGGCTCTTGGGAAAGGTCCCAAGATGTCCATCCCCCACACAGCGAAGGGCCATGTAGGAGGTATCATTTGTAAGGGCTGAGCCGGAGTGTGAATTTGCTTTGCATGAAATTGGCATGCTTTGCATTTTTTCACCAGCTCAGTTGCATCCTGGAGTGCTGTAGGCCAGTAGAAGCCATGCCGAAAGGCTTTACCAACCAGCGTGCGGGAAGACGTGTGGCTTCCACACTCGCCTCCATGGATTTCTGTGAGGAGCTCGCAGCCTTCTTCCCTTGTGATGCACCACATTAGGATGTCGTTGGCACCGCGCCGGTAAATATCCCCTTCTACCAACGTGTATCTTTTAGCCAATCTGACTACCCGGTCAGCGAATACATCGTCGTCAAGAAGGATGTTGTCTTTCAAGTAGTTCCGGATCTCCGAGATCCATGCATCGGAACTAACTTGAGCATTTGAGTCTTACGTGCTGGGTTGCTCGGAGCTTCCGGCAGCACCTACGACCCTTGATGGCTGCCATGGTAACAGAGCCATCGGGACCGTCAGCTTCGAGATGCTGATCTTGCCCCCTTCGCTCAGTTCGGCAGGCTGAGTTGTGGGTTTCGACAATCTCCGGACAAAAGTTCCGTCACGAGCCGGAGCTCCGGTTGATGCTTTCGTCGAGAGTTCGTCGGCTTCAGCGTTGTGGGCACGCTGAACATGGTGGAGGTCTAGGACTTCAAAGTCCTTCTGAAGCCTCTGGACTTCTAGGAGGTAAGCAGCTAGCTGTAGATTGTTGCAGGAGCATTCACCCTTCACCTGTTTGATGATGAGCTGTGAATATCCTTTGACCAGCAGTTGCCGGACACCGTATGACAGTGCCACCTTTAGTCCGTAGATGAGTGCTTCATACTCTGCCATGTTGTTGGTTGCCTTGAAGTCAAGGTGTACCATGTATTTCACCTTCTCCCCAGTCGGCGCAAGGAGAAGGATTCCAGCTCTAGGCCCCTGCTTCTGCATGGAGCCGTCAAAGTAGAGGGTCCAGTGAGGCTCAGTGAAGGTTGGAGCTTGATGCTCCGTCTTCTGCTCACTGGGGCCCCCAGGGTTTGATCGAGAGGGAGTCCATTCTGCCACAAAATCTGCCAATGCTTGACTCTTGACTGCTTGTCTTGAAATAAATTCAAGATCAAATTCAGCCAATTCCGCTGCCCACTTTGCAATATTCCCAGTTGAATTGGGATTATGCAAGATTGCTCGTAGTGGGTAGGAGGTCACCACCGAGACTTTGTGAGCTTGGAAGTAATGTCGAAGCTTCTTGGAGGCAATAAGAACTGCATAGAGCAGCTTATGCACCTCTAGGTATCGAGTCTTAGCATCATGTAATACTTCACTAATGAAGTACACCGGGCGTTGAATGGTCCGGACCCTCCCAGAGGGGTCCGGAGCTTCCTCTTCATTGACCCGGACCCTCTCGGAAGGGTCCGGATTTTCTTCGGGGACCTCCGGGTTCTGGCTGGAGGAACTCGGAGCTTTTTCATAAATGACCTGGACCCTCTCGGAGGGATCTAGGTCTCCTGAAACAACTTCCGGTGGATTTGAATCTGGGGACTGGGACCCAGACTCACTTTCAGGAACCTCCGGACCTTCCCTAAGGGGTCTGGATTCCTGAGTGTGGGGTAGTTCTGGTCTCTCCGTGACCAGAACCATACTGACGACTTCGTCAGTAGCTGAAATATAAAGCAATAAAGGCTCACCAAGGTTCGGAGCTACCAGAATTGGTAGGGTGGTGAGGAACTGTTTCAGTTCCTGGAAAGCCTTTTCTGCCTCTTCGGACCATTGGAATGGTCCGGACTTCCTCAATAACTTGAAGAAGGGAAGTGCTGGTTCCGCCAGTCTTGAGATGAACCGGCTGAGGGCTGCTAGACATCAAGTTAATTTTTGGACGTCCTTGATGCGGGTTGGTGGCCGCATGTCTTCAATGGCCTTAATCTTCGCCGGATTAGCTTCTATACCCCGGTGACTTACCAGGAAACCAAGAAGTTTTCCGGAGCTAACCCCAAATACACACTTGTCTGGGTTTAGCTTCATGCGGGTGGCCCACAGCTTGTCGAAGACAGCCTGCAAGGTGTCAAGGAGTGACTCCTTGTTCCTGACCTTGACCACGATGTCATCGACGTACACTTCCACTATGTCTCTAATAAGTTCTTCAAAAGTTTTGTACATAGCTCATACAAAAGTTGAAGCTGCATTCTTGAGACCAAAAGACATGGCTGTGTAACAATACAATCCATCTACTGTGATGAATGAAGTATGCTCTTCATCTTCCCTAGACATCCTGATTTGATGATATCCGGAATATGCATCTAGGAAACACAATAATTCACACCCGGAGGTGGAATCCACTATCTGATCTATTCTAGGTAGTGGGAATGGATCTTTTGGACATGCCTTATTTAGTGTGGTGTAGTCGATGCACATCCGAAGCTTCCCGCCAGCCTTGGGCACAACGACTAGGTTTGCCAGCCATTTTGGATGGAAGACTTCTCGGATGAATCCAGCTTCGAGCAGCTTCTTTACTTCTTGTCGGATGAAGTTCTGCCGCTCTACGGATTGCTTCCAAGGCTTCTGATGCACCGACCGGGCATCGGGGTAGATCTTCAGATTGTGCTCAATCACTTCCCTAGGGATCCCAGGCATTTGTGACGGTTGCCAAGCAAACACGTAACGTTAGCCCGGAGGAAAGTGATGAGCGCGAGTTCCTATTTGTCGTTCAATCCTCCCGATATACGGGTGGTTTGAGCGGCATCGGAACCAATTTGGACGACTTTGATGGGAATGTCGGTGTCGCCGCTTGGCTGCACTCGAGGTGCAGAAGTCGAGCCTCGTTGGTGAATGCTCGGGGGTTTTGGAGCTTGCTCCTGCCTGGAGTCCTCCTCTTGTGCCGTGGTGAGCGCATGGAGTTCTTCCAGTGCAGTTACTCCGGCAGTGCGATCTCCGCGGATCCGGAGAACGCCTACTGGCGTTGGCATCTTCAACACCAGATAGCCATAATGAGCAGCCGCCATGAAAGGCAGGTCTACCCAAGATGGCATTGAAGGGTAAGTTGATCTGCGCGACGTCGAAGACCAACTTCTCGGTGCGGTACTTCTCCCGTGTCCCAAAGGTAACAGGGAGAGTAATAGCTCCGAGTGGGGTGATGGCCCCCGGACCTACTCCGGAGAAAGGTCGGGAGGGGTGGAGATCCGAAGGTCGGAGCTGAAGCTTAGTGAAAGCTTCAAAGCTGATAAGGTTGAGCCCCGAACCTCCGTCTACCATGACGTGGTGGAGCTGGATGTTGTTGATGGTAGGAGATACCATCAAGGGTAACTGTCCTGCTCCAACCATGCTCCGAGGACAATCCGAAGCGTAAAAAGTGATGGCTGTGTCCATCCACTTTCGGTGAGGTTCCGGCCTGACTGTAGGGGCTACAGCAGCCATATCCTGACACATAGTCTTTATGACGCGACGGGAGATGATATCCCATGATCCACCAAAAATTGTGTTCATGGTCTTCTGACGCTCGTTGTCAGAGACGTCAGAATCATCGTCGACGGAGGTGTAGACAGCCTTCAGGACCTTTTTGGGATCCTGGAACCCTAACTCCTCTTCAGCCGAAGCTTCGTCGACCTTTTGCTTTCCTTCCCTCTATCGGAAAGGAGATTCTTCCCAGCTCTTTCTATAGCGCTCGGCAAGGTTTTGGACATCCCGGCAGTCTTCCAAACTGTGGCTGCCCGTCTTGTGAATGGGACACCACACTTTGGGTTTGCCACCGTCTTCAGAAGACGGTCGAGGTCGCTTCTCGGGGCGTGGCCCCCGGCCACCCGGAGCTGCAGTAGCTGCAACGTTGGATGTGCCGGCCGACGGCTTCTTCTTGCTGTTGGTCTTCTTTTTCTTCTTGCCACTCCCGGAGGTAGCGGCTTCTTCTTTGGAGGGTTTTTTGTGACCCTCTGAGGTCGATTTTGAGTGCATCTCACGGCCCTCCGCAGCTCGGGCATATTTGTCAGCCAAGCTGAAGAGTTCCGTGACACTGGTGATCTCCTTGATCGCCTATTTCTCCAACATCTTCTTATCCCGTACGCCCTGTCTGAATGCCACAATGACAGAGGCGCTAGAGATAGAAGGGATAGTGTTTCGTACCTGAGAGAACCTCTGGATGAATGACCGCAAGGATTCTCCCCCTTTTTGCACGACCGCAAAAAGGTCCAGTTCAGTGCCTGGCCGGGTGTATGAACTCCCGAAGTTGGCAGTGAACTGATGGCACAGCTCCTCCCAACTGTTGATAGAGTTGGGTGGAAGACTCATAAACCAGGACCTGGCAGTCCCAGTTAAGGCCACTGGAAAGTAATTGGCCATCACGGCCTCATTTCCTCCGGCTGCCAAGATTGCAGTGGAGTATATCTGAAGAAATTCGGCGGGATTGACAGTCCCGTCGAATTTTTCCGGCAGGTGAGGCCGGAACTTCTGTGGCCATCTAACCATGCGCAGATGCATGGCCAAGGCTGAACAGCCTCCTCCTACTCCTTCAGGAGTAGAAAGGTCCTGAGCTTCCCGTCTTTCACGGGCACGCTCAATATGGACTCGGCCGTCCTGCTGGCGGTATCGGCGATCAAGCTCCGCCCGGAGGTCATGAGTCGAAAGCCTGGATACCGTGTGAGTGCGTCGAGCCCCGGAGGGCAATGACGTCACTTGTTGTGACGCAGCACGTCTCCTGCTGTTAGAGACATGCGGACCAAGTCTTCCAGACAAAGTCCGCCGCTGCGACGGGGCTCTTCCTGAAGGAGGTGGACCCTGGTTGCTGAGGCGTTCGGCTGCTGCTGCAACCAAATGCTCCACATCAGCCCTCCACTGCTCCAGTGCATCCCGAGATGCATCCGGAGGTGGTGGGCGTTGGAGAAGAGCACGCGCTGCATGAAGCGCGTGTTCCGGATTGTCATGATTTGCCGACGCAGTGATCGATGCCGGCGCACCATCACGCTGCCCAACACAATTTGCTGGAGGAGACGGTGGTGATGGGAGTGTGACTCCTGCTGGTGCTGAGGCTCCTGCTGGTGGCTGCCTGTTGGAGGGATTGCCCCCAACAGCCCGAGCGGCAGGTTGGCTATTGGATGATCCAGCAGCATAGTTCACCATTCATGAAATCTCAGGCACCCCCTACCTGGCGCGCCAACTGTCGGTGGTTTGGAACCGGCAGATCTTCCTACACTACTAAAGTGATAGGGGAGTTTGATGTTCGGTGTGGGCGCGCAGAGATTCAAGAAGGTGAATAAGAATTGGCACAGGAGACACAAGAATTTACGTGGTTTGGGCCGCCTGAGCGTAATACCCTACTCCACGGGTGTGTTGGTGTTGTATTAGCAATATGAGCTTGTGATGAGCGTATGAGGCGCGTGTATCGGTCTATCCTCTGTGTATCGTCAGCCTGTCCTTTTATAGTACAAGGTCAGGCCGTTACAGGTTAGCCTGGCCCGACATGTGGCCCCGGTGGTTACTAGTATTGATACACATTTAATTGTTCTTAATGATCCTATAACAAGCTTTGACAGCACCGTTACTGGTGTTAAGATCGTCTGTTTAAGTGTCATTAATATTGTATTAATGACGCTTAATCGGGTCTTGAAGTCCTTGGCTCTCCTTGGAAGATCCGGAGCCGTTGCGGGGTCTTCCGGAGGTTAGAAGCTGAAGATCCGATGGTCGGACACGTGGCTGCTCCGGAGCTTGCTGTGGGAAACAGGTAGCTCCGGGACTACCCGACACGTGTCAGGTTCGGAGCTTCTCTCAGTCTGGGGTTAAGTCCGGAGATGCCGTTTCGGTACATGGCCCGGAGCTTCCCCCTTGTGGGCGGTAGCTCCGGTTTGGTAGTACACGTGGCGACCTAGGGATTAACCATGTTGGAGAAGCAGGTCCGGTTATGTCTGACATGTGGGCCCCCGAGGGTCTTCAAACCAAGTAGATGACTTTCTTTTTAAGATCATTGTAACCTCAGGGGGGTGTACGGTTTTTAGGGTACCGACAACTCGCAAATATTTTCTACTCGACCTACGAATAACGTGGTTAGTGTACCTGCTACTACACACAAACGATAGATCAAACATATGGTACCGAACGGCACAGCCCACACCGGCGATCAATTCATAATAATATATATGAAAGTAAAAACATTCCTCCTGTATCATTCCATACGGGCCGCCCCGAGCTAAGCCACGTCTCGAGGTACATGACCGGGTTTTCTACCACCCGACGGGGTCCCACGTCTTTGCATAGTGCTGCACCATTAAGGGGCGCATCGGGTTATGTCCCACCCGACGGGGGCTCCCACTAACTTTGAATCGCGTTGGGGTACCGCGTGTCTTATGTTCTCAGAAACATGGAAAGTTTTAGAGACTCATATTGACATTTCTGTGCCAAGCAACGGAAATAATCACATGCTACCTCTCGCATGGTGAGCTTACCGCAATTGATCCGCTTGTGGTGGCGTACCTTACCTCTTACCTGACGTCGGAGCGTCGTTACAGAATATAATACACATATGTTAGCTTAGCCACCTTAAGTAACTAATACAATAATAGACCTTATGCGGGCATAATAACTAATCCTCACTCGACTACTTTGTAGTTTACAAAAATAGGTGCTTTTCAAGCATGCTATTCCCAACAAGGCTCTGATACCAAGCTGTGGGGACCGGAGTCCGCACATTCTAGGAATCGCATTGGGTAGTGCCGTGCGATGCGGCACCCAACATCACACAAGAAAAGCCATACAAAATAACCAACACAAATATTTTCTTTCACAAGATAATTCTCTTTTACAACATAGTATACAACGCAGTAGAATATTTTATGCTCACACCCTCAACTAACTATGCACAAGGGAAACTGTCCATGCCCACGAACGCTTCTCATTAGCAACACCAAACGGAGAGCAGTGGCAAGGTTTCCGTGAAAGATACATCTCGACAAGCTCGAGGTCTCACAGACAACCACAACATAAGCACAAGCTAAAATACCTGCAAAAACCACAATATAGCAACTGTGAGCACAAGGCTCAGCAAGACTTAACCGTCTCACCTAAACATGAAACTCTACATGCTGGAAACTTTAAAGACTGGGAAGCTTAATTTGCAGGAATGGACTCGCCGAAAGTAAATCCTTAGTTGTCAGTTTTAAAGTAGCATACGCAATCCTGGGGCATAGCATCCTTGTGAATTCCACAATCAAACAAGAAACGCTTCATCCACGATGATAGTTGCTCAGGGTTGCATAAGCCTTATACAAGTTAAATGTTTGGAAATTGTAAATTGATATGCTATCTCTATAGCAGCCAAGATTTCAATACAATGAATTATTCATAACAGCATATTCATAATCTTTCCATTTCTCTTTCTTACTACGTCAAGACTCAGTGACCAAGTATGCTCAATTCATAACCGCGAGCGACGACGATTCGAATCAAAAACACCCGGACTGCACGACACGTACGCCCATACTCGGAGTTGCAACAGCACACTCCACTGATGTCGTACGCAGCCACCTTTCCCAAGACTAACCCATATCAAAACAGTTCGATCAACCCGAACAGCGAGCTCCCTCAAGGTACACCTCCGTTGTGAGATGTTCTTGATTAAGTTACCTCCCACTGTACTAATAGCCGACATCTTAAGCCGATTGAAAAGATTCCAACATAGGATCCTCAAGGTACATCGGTTTCCTGGGTCCCATATCGCCAGTATGCTTTCCGGTACAGTTTAAACTTGCTCAACAAGGCCAAGCACGAGACGGGCCTTAACTGACACAGACGGGGCTACCAATTCACCTCCCAACACCTGCCTCTCCATTATCGACCCAGGCACGATGTGGGAAAACCAACCGACACAAATCCCCGTCCACTTCTCATATTAAAGAGTTAATGTTATGGTAACAACTCGTGAGTAGGTTTCCCTCACTCGGCTTCTCTTGCAGGTAGAATTCAACTACTTTACTTGTGGTTGATAAAATGTGACCCATCTCGCGAGCAGTTTCCGACATACTCGACTTCTACTGATCTTCTAACTAAACATTAAGCATAGCAATAAAATCCGAGGGGGTCTTATACTACCCATCCACTTCAAGGATTATTTGGTCATGCAAGTGGAGTATTCAATCAACATAGACCTAATGCACATATCAAGTCTATTCAATAGAGTGTGTATAAAAGCAAAACTTTAAAAAAGCCCTTAAATGCAAACTGGGGCTTGCCTTTCGGTTGGAATAAAAGTCAGTGATGATCAGTTAGTATTCTTCGGTGAGAAAATCATGCCACACCAGAATCACTAAAGAAATCCTCAACTCCGGGTTGTGCTGCTTGTCGGCCACCTTCGTCGCGAGTACTATTGAAATGATATGTAAATAAAAGATTGCAAATTATTAGTATAATAATTGAAGTTTATTATAACTCAAGAAGTATTAATATTAGTTAGTACTTGAAGTTCTGTTGCTAGACTGGACAGCAACAGAAAGGAAACAAGATGAATTTAGGCAATGGACATATGAAGTGAAATAGATATTGTTTTGTACATAGGGATGTGATCTCAATTTATACAGGTTTAGCAGATCCCCTGAGCCCGAGAAAATTACAGGTAGTTCCCATGGTCATGTAGGAATAACCAGGTAAGTTTATGGTACAGCAATTAAATATGGTGGTCTACAAAATTTCTTAAGTGCTTAGCTTTCTCTGAATTTTCATTGTAATTCTGGATGTCTATCATGGCTACCAGTGGTTGTATCATACGTAGGGGGTCTCACAGGTTTTATGAAAATTTGTTTCATAATTTTCTAATCATTATATTGTGCGATATTGAATTTACAAGTGGGGATATTTTAGTAAATTGTTTCTGTTGTTTTTGGGCATTATGTGACCAGTTAGGAAAATCTTCAGATTGAACCAGGCTAATAAATTCCAATGAAGCTGGAATTCTTACAGGAATTCAGAAACTTACTAAAGAACATTTTGGCAAAGCTTCAGATTTTTCTATGAAGTGAATCATCAGATAAAAATCAAGCATAATTTTAATTTAAAGGGCACTACGGGAAAATCTAGGTATTTTCATAAAGATTGGGTGGTCGTTCCGATTAGTGTGGATAACTATCAAACCAATAAATTTGTTTGACAAATTTTGAAGTGTTATACTGAGAGATATTCAATTTAGAAGTTTGCACAAGTTTCTGTACAAATTAAAAATGAATTTGACTATTTTTATGTGCATAGAGAATACACAGTTGATCAGACCTTGTATATGAATTCTAATGACCCTGAGATTTTTACTTGTGTTCGAAGATATTAAAATGAATGCTCCGGAAAATTTTGGTAATTTTCCAAAGAGCAGAACTATTGGAATTAATTCTACAAGCATTTTTATTATTTGAATTATTTAGAAATTCAAATGGGCTTTTATACAAATTCAAGTGCACCACTAGAATTTATTCTTCACTCTTGTTTTAACAAAATTTATTTGGGAATTTTTGGACAATTCTACTAGGAGATATGGATTTTTGAAGTGGGAACTAAATCTGGAATTTAAATTTCAATTAGAAAAGGTTTGAATACTGGCTGGGCCCACATGATTTAAATTGGACCAATCGGGATTAAGCAACACCGGGCCACATGGTTCAGGGATGTAGCCACATGCGATCCATGGCCGCACCAGATCTGGGCGCACACATTACACTCGCTGACGACTGGGCCCCACGGGTCGTCGTCTCCCTCTTGCCAGGCGCGCGACCGAGGCGGCGCCTCGCCGGAGCTCTCGCCGCCCATCGATCCACGGCACGGCTCCTCGTCATACTCGCCGCCTAACCCTATTTCGAGGTGTTGAGCATGCCGGTGGGGTCAGTGCACGCCGGCGATGGCCGGAAAGGCTTGCTCGACGGCGGCGACGGTGATTTGGGTTTCGGCCATGTCGGCTGAGCCCTACGATGGGTGAAACTGATCAGGAAGACCTCGGGAAGATTCATGGAAGCATGGGGAACAAGAATCTGGCCGTAAGGTGGAGGGAAAAGGCTTGGAAACTGGTGGCGACTACAGACCAGGGAGGGAAAAATGGGATTCCGGTGGGGATACCCGATGAAACTCCATGGCTCTTGTTCGAGCTGATGTGCATGGCCATATAGAACAACATAGCAAGGGTGCACAAGGAATAAACAACCGTGCAAAAAGAACTTCGCGCGCAAACAGACTATACTCATATTCGAAGATCGTCGGAAGAAATGGAAATACGGGGTCTAGGAAGAATGGCATGGTCTGAAACTTTACGAGCATGTTATACATGCCAGTGCGCACCTTTTTCCTTCAAGGACCGAGGGGAGATGATGCCTGCATCGTCGGGGCGTCGAGGGACAGGGGGAGGCAAGAACAGAGGAGCACGCCTGTGGTCCGTGGAACTTCAAATTACGGGCAATGCACTGAGCAAAACGGTAAACCAAATGGTGGAGATGATAGAGCAACGAGTTGGGCTACTTTTCTCTTCTTGGAGCACAGCGCAACACTGCTTCTTTTGGCCAGCAAACATGAACGACGGCGAGGTGGTGCTGTCCGGGCGGGCGGACGAAAAACAGGGAAGAAATGCCGACCAGGGGGAGAAGAATGAAGAAATGGAACCAAGCTCGGTTTATAAGGGCAAGGACAGGCTGTGGACAGGCTGTTGAGAGGAGGTGGCACATGCAAATGGAGTTGTGTCACCATGGGAGGAGCAGAGAAGTGAAACACGTTCAGCTGAGCTCCATCTCTGTATGACAAGTGGGTCGCACCCCTCACTCAAACCTATCTCTTCTGGACATTGAATTCTCCCACCATCTTGTGTCCCAAAATTCTAGATATTTTATGGTAGACAAATTTGGAGGTGTAGAAATTGATTCTGAAATCAGATTGTTGATTTGACAAAGTTTCAAATGAATTCAAATTTGAATTTGAATTTGAGTTGAATTCAAAGTAGCTATTGAATTAAATAGCAAACTTGCTTTAAAAATTATGAAACTTTGCAGGGATGCTATTTGCAATCCATTGGGCAACTTAAATGTTTTTGTTAACTTCATTTGAACATTAGTAAAGTTTTATTTTTCTGAATTCCCTCATTTGAAGCTTGAATAAATTTGTTTTTCTCATTTCATTTTTAATTCTTTTTATCATTCAAAAATTTTAGTCCAAACTGAAGTTTGCCTTATGGAAATTAGGGCTTTTACACAACACCAAGGGGATTAGCTCCAGGCCCGCCTGACATGCCACAGCGGGCTCCAGTGAGTCTTCCAAAATCACTATCGGATCCCACGGCGCGAGCATGTTATCCAGCAGCTCCACATTGCCGGGGCCGACCTCCGGGAGCTCATCAATAACCATTGTGGCAGAGGAAGGTTCCGCTGCAGGAGCTTCAAGCTTCAGGATTGATGAAGAGGGTCCCTCAGCCGGATCTTCAATCATTGGCTCAG
Source organism: Tuctoria greenei (assembly GCA_036927565.1). Taxonomy (NCBI): domain Eukaryota; kingdom Viridiplantae; phylum Streptophyta; class Magnoliopsida; order Poales; family Poaceae; genus Tuctoria; species Tuctoria greenei. Next base: position 133,705,699 of record JAYESD010000006.1, read on the forward strand.
CACGTGAAGGACCCGCAACCGGTTCTTTGGGTTGCGCCGGCTCAGACATAACCACCTCTGGAGCTGCTGCTTCCAAAGCTGATACTGAAGTGTTGGCCGGAGCTACACCCACTTCCGGTATTGGTGTTGGAGCTTCTACAGCAGGGTCCGAAACTAGCGGAGCTTCAACGAACCATTCCACCACATGGTCCGGCGCTACCACGGGATCTTCGGTTGCTGGCTCTGGACTTGTCTCCACGATAGCTGGCGCTGGAGCTGACGTGTCATCTGCCACCACCACCGGGGGAGAGGCAGGAGCCGGGGCAGGAGCTTTAGGTGATGCAACCTATCGAGTCGCAGCAGACATCAGAGCTGCAGCGGGCACTGGAGCTACAACACGCACCGTGGCTGCTGTGCTTGTTCTCGACATTCTGAGGACAGAAAGTAGGGAATTCAAGACAAAAAATGCATAGAAAAAAATCAAGACAAAGGCTAAGGAATCGATCCTTACCTTGGAGTATTGCCGCTCCAATCAGCGCAGACCTTCTTCCTCGGGTGTTGGGAGCTAGAGCTCGCCGTCATCGACGTGGCGTCGGAGCCCGAACTTGGAGTTGAGGCAGTCGCAGGCGCTTTCACCTCTGGGATCTCTGTTGTCGGAGGTTGCACTCTGGACCATGAGCCACCAGCTGGCATCGGGGCGGGAGGTTACTTGCCGGTGCCAGCCCCCTCCGCGGGTGCTGGAGCTGAAGAACCAGTCTGAGCTGGAGGCACGATCACCATGAACCTGAGCTGAGGTGGAGGGGTCACTTCAGTTGGAGCTTCCATCACTCTACTCCCATTGCTCCTCGTCAGCTTCCGCTTGCGACTCAGAACTTCAATAGGAGCCTTCTCCTTGCTTTGGCCGGAGGTAGACTTTTTTGGAGGGAAAGTAGTGGGACATTTGCCTTTGCCATTAACTTGTGCAGGTGAGGAGCTTTCATGGGAGCAAGGAGCCCCAGGGATGGCAATCCCAGCCGAAGGAGCGCTCTGACGCTTGTCCACGAGGACCAGATCATCAAGAGCTGGCATCTTCTTCCACAACTCCCTCCTGACCTCTGGCACCATGTTTAAGGGCATGAAATCCGCTGGAGGAGTAAGATCATCGGCACGGATTACTCCGTGGTGCAACTTCTTTAGATGGAGCTTCAAAGCTCCTTCATTCAGATTGGATCCGAAGCCCGTCTTGATCCTGTTGTGATCGTCCTCTCCACTGAACGCCCAGGGAGGCCACTCCCTTGTCCGCAGCGTAGCCCACCGGTTTTTTAGGAAATTGGCGATGACCATCAGAGGAGTCACCCCTCCCTCGATGCACTCTCGGATCCTTGTTAGTATCGGGTTGTACTCTTCTGATAACATTGAAGCCACTTCCCAAAATGTCAGTGTCGATGTTGGGGAGACTCTCGGGTAGCTCCAGCGTGTTGTGGTGGTCCACCGTGATCACCACCCAATCATTCTTCCAGCTGTCCCACTTCCCAGAAGGGAATTTCTTAAGGTACCAGAGCGGCGAGTTCTTGCGCTTCACGAAGTAGTAGAAGCCAAGGTACTCGTTGCTCTTCCCAGTTTGTGGACAGTGAATAGGTCCAGAAGAGCTCAATGCAGGGCGGCACACCCACCCACATCTAACAAATGTGGATGAAGGTCGCCACGAGCAATAAGGAGTGGGGGCCAAGGTGATGAAGCTGCAGACCGTAGAATTCCTGCAGCATTAGCAGGAAGCTTGAGAATGGTGGGATGAGCCCCACCATGTCATACGACAGCAAGTAAACGATCTTGTCGATGTTCTCCTTCTCAAAGGGGAACTTGCTTATGTGGATCCTATTGTTGAAGGAGTCGCTCGACCACCCCATGTAGGTGTGGATGCTCGAAAAGTCTTCATCCTTCTTGATCTGGCTCCGAGGAAGTCCCAACTCCATCGCCGCAAAGTGGAGCAGAGGAGGAAGAAAGGATGCAAGGGAGGAGAGCTCTAAGTGCAATGTCAGATGAAGGTGTAAAGAGTTCTCTCCTTCTGCAGATTTCCCCCTTTAGTAAGCATCTGCAATGCTTGGATGGAAACTACCTCCGGACCCGAATCGTAGATGACCTCGTCAATGATAAGGGGGCTCGGGTCCACTTTGCTTAAAAAGTTACACCAAGCGAACCATTGTCATGATGAGAAGTTAGAAGCCTGAGGGCGGCCGTCTAACAGGGCTACAAAGATTACGCTAGGAATCGATATGACTTTCGTATTGGAAACCGACAACCTCCAATTGCGTGAGATCCGCATGCCAGGGTCCCATGCCTCGTGTCAAAAAGGGCCACGTGGTGATGGCATAACTCTTTGTCGTCATCTCAACCGCCCAGAAAAATACTTTTAAGCCGAAGCGTGGGAATCAAAGATGGCCCTACCTCTGGTAATATAACTTCACCCAGAAGGTTTTTCCCAGAGGTGGGCCCGAGGGCCACTGTCGGTACCCTGGATACCAGGTACCCTTGATACCACACTTAAAAGCAAGAAGTTCCTATGTCCAAGTTGAAGACTTTTGAAGGCAACACATGTCTAACAGCACTGGGCTCGCATCCCTTGTTTGGGTAGCTCCGGTGCTACCACGTGTCCTCCGAGATCGGACCTACCTTCCTTCACAGAAAAGCTCCGGTCCCGCCACATGTCCAGTAACCCCGGACCTAACCCCCAGTAGAGGGAAGCTTAGGTGCTGCAGCGTGTCAAGAGGCTCGGGACCCGCCTCCTCATAGAGGGAAGCTCCAGAGCTGCCACATGTTGGACCTCTTGACCTAAACTCCCAACGGGAAGACTATAGAATCTCCAACGGCACGAACATTTAAGAGGCTATTAAAAAGTCGTTACAAGACCTGATTGACATGTCATTAATCCAGCATTAATGAAACACAATCAGAGGACCATCAAGATTGATAAAGCCGCCATTAAGGTGCGTTATTACACTTTTAATCATGATTATGAATGTAGATCGTGTATAGGTGGATTATTCCAGCCGGGGCCACCTATGAGACCAGGAAAATATTGTAACGGCCAGACCTTCGCATATAAAATGGCTACATCGCACGGTAGAAGACAACTAAGCTCAGACGCTTACAAGCAACCACTTACACTCACCACAGACACACATACTCAACCAACAACCACCCCGTGGAGTAGGGTATTACGCTCAGGCGGGCCGAACAACATAAAAACTCTCGTGTCATAATCTTGTTCTCGATCTTACGCTCCCCATATGAATACGAACCTCCGCGGACTATGCTTTAGTAGTACTGAGGGATGTGTCGTTTACACACTTTGACAATATACTAGGTTAAAACATTCTTACTTGAAAAGGGTTTTTCCATGGGCAAGGTTGAAAAAAATCTTTTTGTGCTTAAGCATGGCAATGACTCATTATTCTTTCCAGTATATGTGGGTGATATTATCTTTGGTTGTGTGTCGGTGGTTTGGATCCGGCAGATCTCCCGACACTACTAAAGTGTTAGAGGAGTTTGATGTTCGGTGTGGGCGCGCGGAGATTCAAGAAGGTGAATTGTAAATGGCTTAGGAGACACGAAGATTTACGTGGTTCGGGCCGCCTGAGCGTAATACCCTACTCCACGGGTATGTTGGCGTTGTATTAGCTGTATGAGCTTGTGACGAGTGTCTATGGTGCGTGTGTAGCGTCACTCAACCTGTAGAGTCCGTCGTCGGCCTGTCCTTTCATAGTACACGGGCAGGCCGTTACAAGTTGGCCTGGCCCGACATGTGGCCCCGGCGGTTACTAGTATTGATACTCATTCAACACGTTTAATTGTCCTCAATGACCGGGTAATGGGCTTTGACAGCACTATTACTGGTAATTAAGGTCATCCGATCGTGTGTCATTAATATGGTATTAATGACACTTAATCGGTTCTTGAAGTCCTTGATTCCCCTTTGAAGATCCGGAGCCGTTGTGGAGTCTTCCGGAGGTTAGAGGCTGAAGATCCGACGGTTGGACACGTGGTAGCTCCGGAGCATACTGTGGGAAACAGGTAGCTCCGGAGCTACCTGATACGTGTCAGGTCCGGAGCTTCTCTCGGTCTGGGGTTAAGTCTGGAGGTGCCATTTCGGTACATAGCCCGGAGCTTCCCCCTTGTGGGCGGTAGCACCAGTTTGATAGTACACGTGGCGACCCTGGGATTAACCATGTTGGAGAAGTGGGTCCGATTATATCTGACATGTGGGCCTCCGAAGGTCTTCAAATCAAGTAGATGACTTTCCTTTGAGATCTTTGTAACCTCAAGGGGTGTACGGTTTCTAGGAGCGAGGCTCCACCCTCAGCTACAACAGCTGAAGCTGTGAGGGCGAGGGCTTCTGCTCCTGTCCCGGTACCGCCCCAAGTGGTGGCCGAAGCTGCGACAGCTCCGGCGCCAGCTGTCGGTACCCTGGAAACCGTACACCTCTTGAGGTTACAAAGATCTCAAAGGAAAGTCATCTACTTGATTTGAAGACCTTCGGAGGCCCACATGTTAGATATAACCGGACCCACTTCTCCAACATGGTTAATCCCAGGGTCGCCACATGTACTATCAAACCGGAGCTACCGCCCACAAGGGGGAAGCTCCGGGCTATGTACCGAAATGGCACCTTCGGACTTAACCCCAGACCGAGAGAAGCTCCGGACCTGACACGTGTCAGGTAGCTCCAGAGCTACCTGTTTCCCACAGTATGCTGCGGAGCTACCACGTGTCCAACCGTCGGATCTTCAGCCTCTAACCTTCGGAAGACTCTACAACGGCTCCGGATCTTTAAAGGGGAATCAAGGACTTCAAGACCCGATTAAGTGTCATTAATACCATATTAATAACACACGATCGGATGACCTTAATTACCAGTAATGGTGCTGTCAAAGCCCATTACCCGTTCATTGTGGACAATTAAACGTGTTGAATGAGTATCAATACTAGTAACCGCCGGGGCCACATGTTGGGCCAGGCTAACTTGTAACGGCCTACCCTTGTACTATAAAAGGGCAGGCCGACGACGGACTCTACAGGTTGAGTGACGCTACACACGCACCATAGACACTCGTCACAAGCTCATACAGCTAATACAACACCAACATACCCATGGAGTAGGGTATTACGCTCAGGCGGCCCGAACCACGTAAATCTCCGTGTCTTCTGAGCCATTTACAATTCACCTTCTTGAATCTCCGCGCGCCCACACCGAACATCAAACTCCTCTAAAACTTTAGTAGTGTCGGGAGATCTGCCGGATCCAAACCACCGACATTGTGCTTCTATGATCTTGTGTCCAAGTTTTCAGCTATGACGAGTTCATAATTTGAGATGAGTATGATGGGATAACTCATGTACTTTTTGGGGCTGCAAATCAAGCAAACCAAGGAGGGTCTTTTTGTGCATCAAACGAAGTATACAAGAGACCTTCTTAAGCGCTTCAACATGGACAAAAGCAAGCCTCCAAGTTGAGGTTGGTGTAGCTTTTGGTGTAGCTTCAACATGGACAAGAGATTTTGGTGTAGCTTTCATGTTTAATGTCTCCTACCAAGTTGAGGTTGGAGTTGAAAGAGCTTCATCTTGGTCCTCCATTGGGCCACCATCTTGAGCATTCCTCCACCATAAACTCAAAATGAGATCGACGGAGAGATATGCACTTGATGAGGCCTTCCAACCTCTTTACAAATTTTGTCCTGGCTGCACAAAAATCAAGAACAAAAAAAACTCAAAAACGGGTTATGTTAGCTAAAAAGCATGTTGTGTACCCTTTGTCAAATTGTTTTTCCCAACTTGAGACAACATTCAAATGCAAGATTATTTAAGGGGGATATTTTTGGTTTGAATTAGGAAGATGAATTCAAGTGGTTACGTCCAAGGTTCATATCCAGATAAATTTATTTCCTAATTCAAGATTTTAGTTTTATGATGGTTGGAAATTTTATTTTCCATCATGTAGGTGTGAAGATTAAAACATGCTAAATGCAAATGCAAAGATTGATGGTTAATTAAAATATGCAATTAAGAAAACAAATATGAGATAACTACCAATTAACCTATTGGCAAGGACTCACCAAATTTTTGAAGTCCAATGAGTGGAACTTACCTCCGTCCATTTTAGTGTGATGATTTATTGTCCAATCTCGAAGTTGAGGATGTGGACAACTTCTCTTAATTGACATGCCAAGTCTTCTTTGGCATGTTAGTTGGACATGTGGACTACATGATGGCCCTAGCCTCTCCATCGTTTGATGGAGACTTGTTGATGTAGTGACGGCTTCTCCCTCTTGAAGATATTCTCTTATGAGCATGGTGAGGCTTGTCCCTCTTTTTGGGGTGCCACTTCGACCATATTGATATCCCTTAAGGTTAACCCATACTTTGATCATGAATCAAAAGCTTCCTTAAACATGATGACATGTGGACTCTGCAATCAAATAAGAAACGCTTCATCCACAATGTCACTTGCCCTATGTTGCATGGGCTTGGTCAAAGGGTAGGGATCCCTACAAGTGATTGTGGGATATCTTGGATCATGAATGCTCTTTAAGTTTTTTGTACTTGGCCAAGAGCTTCATGTAAATGTTGTCTTGTTTTCTTTCTTGGCCATGGAAAAGATACTTCAAGGTAGGCTAGTTGAACTTAAATCCCTTAAAATCCCCATAGCCTCCTTGATTACAAGGGTGATATTGATTCCACCCTTGACCTCCTTGTAGGTTATATCTATTGGAGTTGTGTTGAAAGGAAGAATCCTCATGGGTCTTAGGAAAATGATTCCCAAGTGGCCCATGTTGACACGGATTTTCACAAATCATGTGAATATCCATGTCTTGAATCATCCAAACACTTCTCCATTGGATTGTTCTTCATGATATTTCAGTGGGAGGTGTAGTTCCATAGCTAACATGTAAACCTTGTAAAGTGGTGTGCATGCCAAACTAAGGGAACTAGAGCATTCTTCAATCCACCCCATAAGTAGAGACCATATTCTCATCCATGATGAATGAGAATAGGGCTCCTTCAGCTCCAGCACGTATGTGATCACGGATTGGTGGAGCCAACCAATGACATGAGTGTTGGATGAAGAGCCAACTATCCACCCCATGATGGAGGCAAACAAAGAAGAACTCTTGGAGCCTCCCCCAAGGTTAGGGATGTATGACTTTGGTTCCTACTGGAAGCTGAAATTCTTCCGCAAAAGGCAATGGTGTTGCCTAGTGGATATTTGTTGAGGTACGCCTTCAATCATCTTATAGTTGAGCACTAGCGCCCTCGTTGGCCATCCCATGAAATGGGTTAGCCAACACTACCTTGTTTTCACACAAAAGGAGAAAACAAGCAAGGGTAATCCTATTTAATAACTATTAGTACCTATATCTTAATCACAAGTGATAGCTATCCTTCATTTCCTTCGCCTTCCCTGGCAATGGCACCAGAAATGCTTGTTGAGAGCTACTAAGAAACATTAACAAATCATCTCTGACAACATCGCCAGAAATGCTTGTTGACGTTTCTTACGTCACAAATCATGTATCGAAAGAGATGAGGGCCGCAAGTGCACGAAAACAACCGTGTAGCATTTCACCCAAGAGTATTCCCAAGGTATTGTATTTATCCCAAAGGAAGGCAACGGAGTAAAGTAAACGGTACTCTTATGATCAATCTATGGAATACTAATCAATTATAAAGACAAGGGTAAGTTGATAATATATGGGTAGTGTGACACACACCTGAGCAATCTATTCTAAAGGGTAGATAAGTCCTAATGGAGGTTAGACTAAGAATTTGGGAGATGCTCCTACAATGCTTCTAATATACATATACATATTCAAGGTTAGATACTAATGAGCATATCAATGGTGAATCATTATGCTAGGTTGTTCAACATATTGGGCACAGGTTTACCCCTAGCAATACTAGGACGACTCCCACCAAGAGCATGTGGCATAGCCGAATGTGGAGGATTACAAAGGACAAATAGGGTTGTCACCACCTACTGCCTACCTCTTCAAACTGTGAGTCTACGAGACATCCAACGCTACTTAACTATCCTAGCACCATGCTTGCATATTAAGTAAATACTTAGGAGCCGCGGCACAAGCCATCCTAAGGCAATGACTAACTGAAACATTATTGAACCAATGTTGAGACATAGCATAAGTTATTCATATTAACATGATCATATCATAACTACTTAGACTATAGTGGGGGTTTATAGTGTTTATGATGATAGTATAATGATATTAAGTCATGATCATAAAGACTATTCCTACCACATACATGGAATCCACAATCAAACAAGAAACGCTTCATCCAAGTATATGAATAAAAGAAGACTAAAGATAATATCTTTATTATGCATAAAGTCACAAATATAACAAAAGATACATGAGCAATACCATTCCCAATTTGGACTTGGGACAAGAGGTTCTCCTCCCTATAGCCTACTTCACTAAGGATTAAGAGAACTAGTGTAAACAATAGAATGATGCTCAAGTGGTGTGTGTTGAAGTGAGGGGTGATGGGTCCTATTTATAGATGGAGAAGTGTTGATTCCTACCACCAAAAGTGCACGAATCAATCATCAACGACTTCTTCAAGGGAGGAGCCAACACATGGAAGTTGACCGGGTTTGGTGCCAGTAAGAGGTTGGGCCGAACCACCATGTCGACAGACCTGGTCCTGGCTCCAAACGGCATGTGCTTTCTCCAGGTGGCTTCCAGGTGCGTCCCATTGACTGATATAGGGTGTACACCCTTGTATGGCCTCAGATACATCTGTTTGTGGGCCATTTGATCCATGTGGTGCCACATGTCGGCGCTTGATTGGCTGGGATGATATTTTGTAGGATCCATCCCCTTGTTTCACTTCAATTCTATATAAAATACATGCATGCACTAATTTCTCCAAGGTCAAGTGGAAATAGGTTAAATAGAAAGGTGATATGTGAAAGAAATGATATTTCCTTCACATGATTGAGTTATATTAACGGGTGAAATTGGTATATAACAGCCGCCAACAAAGGGTCGAGAAACATGGTAGTGAAATAAAAATACAAGGTATACTAATCTCATATCTAAGCAATTTTCAATGTTTCTTTTGATTGAGTTGATTTTAATTTGAATTTTCATGAATGCGTCAAAAAAATAAACTCAAGTTGCAGTGAATCACCAAGAGTAGGGGATAAGAGATCCAAACCGACATTGTATAGTGTAATAGGCCTGAGAGGGGCTACCCACAGGTCGGCGGAGCCAGGGGGTCCGTCAACCTCGGGCTGGCTCCCCTGGTGCTCCGCTTTGTCATGTCATATCGCGTGTCTGTTTGCGACGTGTCCTTGGGTGAAGCGTGTGATCTAAACATCGCCAATCGTGGAGGGACTCCTCCCCCACACTTGTTCCTGGAAACTTTATTGGACACAAATGCAATGATAAAACAAAGGGAACTTTACAGTGTTAGCTAAGACGACTAGTTCTATTTATTGAACCCAAAATGGGGGGTGCTTGAGTGAAAATTGAAATTGAGAAACTAGCACCTAAGATAGAGCATTGGATGGGCAAGGTGGAAATGAGAAGGATGTTGTAGCACCTAGGGTTTAGTTGGGATTCTGTGGGCCATATGGATGAATTCTAATGGGGCCACTTATTGGACTTTGAGGATTTAAGTGAAATTTGGAAGAATGGCATGAACATTGATTAAATTTATCATGTCGACTTCCTTTTCCAACTCCTCTTAGGAATATAAGAACATTTTGAGACGGTGTCCATTTACTTTAAATTGATGGCCCTCATCTTGGAGTGTGATGGCCCCATGAGATGAAGTTTCTGTTATGGTAAATGGTCCATCCCATTTACCTCATAATTTCCCAAGTCTAAAGATCTTTACCCTGAAGTTAAAGAGGAGGACTTTATCTCCAGGCTTAAACTCCTTTGGTGTAATCCATTTATCGTGCCATCTCTTGGTTCTTCCCATATACATCTTGGCACCATGGTATGCCTTATCCCTCCATTCCCAGGCTCGGAGATATGCCTCAAATGGTGCTTTCTATCCTTACCCAGATCCATGTTCCACTGTTTCATGACCAAATGAGCTCTATGTTCCAACTCTACAGAAGATGGCAAGTCTTTCCATAAACAAGTTGGAATTGAGACATGCCAATGGATGTCTTGTAGGCAGTTCGATATGCCCACAATGCATCGGGTAGATTTTGTAGGATTGAAGATCATGTGAAAATCTATCATAGGGGGTGAATGGTAGATTAAAACTTTTTAAGCGGAAGCAACAAAAACCCCTCGGCAGAAAATTAATCCGATAGAGAAACCGTGTGTGCGAGTGTTTCCAACGTGTTCACAATGTGACAAATCAGTGTATATCCTATATAATCAATTCACGAAGACAGGACAACATGAATCACGAGAAAACGTCAAGTAAAACTCAAGTTATGACCGAAACCCTAAGCAACAGTCAATGTGTTCTACCAAAGAGCAAACAGATCTGCAACGCTGCAAAGAAACTCGTGTAACTCAAAAACCCACAAATCCAATGACCATGAAATTTTCACAGATGATAGAGTCTTGAGTTGTGAATACAACACAAAAAAAAACACGTCAATTGGACTTGTAAAACTCAAGTTACGATCAAAACAATGAAGAAGGGTCGGACAGCGCAAAAACTCGACGAGAAACACTTGATAAAAACAAGTCGGACGAACAAGTCACGAAAGCTCCTCTAAACTACAAATTTTAATGATCAAAACACAAGAGGAACAGCCCCAAACTCGTCTACCCATGAGATCTAGCCTCTCTTGCTTATATAACCAGGCCTACAGCCAACCCAATCCTAACTAGGACACTAATCCTACTCAGTTTCAACCAAAACTTTCCATAACTGCTCAAGACTCTTCCATACGCAGATACAAGAAATCTTAATAGTTCCAAATACCTGAGGAGTGTCCTAAACATTCCTAAAACAACTAAGATTCGCGTCCCACATGAAATCTAACCAAAACAAACTAGAAACTTTCTATAAACGAAGCATAAACACCTCAGCCGCAGCCTCAAGCATAATCTAGTCGGTTGGACTTTTCCGACCAAATCTTCACGTCCATATAACTTCACCACATCTTGGAACAATGTAGTCACGTCCATGCACCTCTTGCATACATGCAAGCACTTTCCAAAATGTTCATGTTACCTTCATCTGCATTGTTCTTGACCCAAACATGATGTGCAACCTCCTGATCAACTCAACCACAATTCCTCTCGAACTTGGTTGTTGAACCTCATCTTCTCCCTAAGACTAGTTCAATGTATCCCATTACCACTCATGTATTGACCTCAAGCAACACCTGCACATGAATAAACAACCAATTCTTCTGAGCACAAGTCCTCAACTTGACTTACATTAGTCTGATAACCACAACACCTTATGTGAGCATCTCACATAAGCATGTTGAAAAAATAGCAAGATAAAAACCACCATGATCATCCATAACACATCAAAAACTTAGACCAAAAGTACTAATCAAACCTTCCCATAAGCCAAAAGCGAGTTCAGAACATTGGAAGTTAAAAACAGAACAGGCGCACAATCATTTTAGCATCTTGAAATATCAAGTAGTCCAAAAGTGGTGCTGCAACGTAGAGACAAAAGATTGGATATTCCAACCTGAAACTCACATGCAAAACACGTGTCAGAAAGTTCAGAAAGTCCTAACCAAGTAAAGAGTAAATGTTACTCCCGAAAACACTCCCACCATGTCGACTCACGTGCAGCTCATGTGAGTGAAAGTTCGGACAACCCGAAGCGTGAAACACGTGCAACTCACATGAGAAAATGTTTGGACAATCTGAAACCATCGAGGGTAATGTTACTTGCAAAAACAGATTGAAAAGTTCGGACAGTACAAATATATGAAAGGTAACGTTACTCACAAAATGTACCGAGACAAGATCGGACAATGTGTATCGGGGTGTATCGCGGTGTCTCAGTGTAAGCTCAAAACTTTGAATGTAAACCTTCACTTTTGTTCTAATTGCCAATGTATTCAGCACACAAATGTCTCACACCTTCTGCTACCATCTTGCTTCTATTTCCAAGAATATTCTTGATATGCTTGTTAGATGTTTCTTCTTGACCACTTGTTTGTGGGTGGTAGGGAGTAGCAATATTATGCTGAACTCCAAGATCCCTTAGAAAGTTCTGGAAAGTCTTATAAATGAAATGAAACACTCCATCACTTATGACCATTTGGGGAGTGCCAAAGCATGGGAAAATGATCTCATGGAACATTTTCCTAGCGTGCCTTGGGTTGGCATTTTTGCAAGGCAATGCCTCTACCCATTTTGACACATAATCGACGGCCACCAGAATATACTCGCATTCATGGGACTTTGGAAAAGGTCAAATGAAGTCAATACTCCACACATCGAATAATTCGACTTGGAGATTATATGTAAGGGCATGGCATTACGAGTTGTTATTCCTTTGTGCTTTTATCATTTCCAACATCAGCGAATGAATTCCTTGGTATCTTCATACGTACATAGAAGGCCAATAGAATCCACTTTGCCTGATCTTTGCCTGAGTACGATAAACACCGCAATGGCCTCAATAGGGGCTAGCATGGCATTTTTTGACGATTTTGGTGCCTCAGATTGTGAGGACACACCTTCTAAGAAGGTCATCAGCACATACTCGATAGAGATTTTGGTCGTCTAACAGGTGTCTACGGTTGTCATAAATGAGTTTCCTTTTCTTTTCCCCTAGCAGCACGTACCCCATGACCATGAAGTTCACGATGTTCGCGTACCAAGGGTGAGAGTTGGTCACCTTAAGCAACATGTCATCAGATAGGAAATCATTGATAGGTACATCCATGTGTTGCATGACTTCCATACATGAGAGATGATCCGCAAGGGAATTCTCCATTCCTTTCTTATCCTTACTCTCCAAATCAAATTCTCAGAGTAGGAGAATCCATTGGATTATCCTTGGCTTAGCGTCTTTTTTGGTGAGCGGAAATTTCAAGGCAGCATGGTCCGTGTAAACAATGACCTTGGCTCCAACCAAATAGGACATAAACAGATCGATAGGAAAGACTACTGCTAGGACCTCTTTTTCCGTAGTGTCATAATTGAGTTGTTCTCCAATTAGAGCCTTGCTAGCGTAGGCTATGGCGTGATGCTTCTTATCTTTGTTTGGCCTAAGACCGCACCAACAGCAAAATCACTGGCATCACACATTATTTCTAGTGGTATCGTCTAGTCAGTGGGTTGGATGTTTGGAGCCGAGACAAGTACCTTTTGAGTGTATCAAAGGATTTAAGGCACTCCTCATCGAAATCAAAGGGAGCTTCTTTAGATAATAGGTTTGTGGGGGGTCTAGCGACTTTGGAGAAGTCCATGATAAAGCGTCGATAGAACCCCGCATGGCCTAAGAAGCTATGGATTCCCCTTATGTTGATGAGAGGTGGAAGTTGCTCAATAACTTCAATTTTTGCTTTGTCCACCTTTATCCCCCTCTCAGACACCAAGTGTCCAAGAACGATGCCTTAACGGACCGTAAAATGGCACTTCTCCCAATTAAGTACCAGGTCCTTCTCTTAGCATATTTGTAAGACCTTGTCTCAATTCTCCAGACAGTGATCAAAACTTTTTCCATAGATGGAGAAATCGTTCATGAAATATTCCATGATTTCCTCAATCATGTCAGAAAATATAGACATCATGCACCTTTGAAAAGAGGCAGGTGCATTACACTGTCCAAAAGACATTCGTCGGTATGCATACGTCCCATATGGACATGTGAATGCGGTCTTACTTTGATCATCGGTATGGGTGGGACATTGACGATAGCCTGAATATACATCAAGGAAACAGAAGAAGGAATGTTTTGCCAACCGATCCAACATATCATCGATGAAGGGCAGTGGAAAATGATACTTCCTGGTGGCCTTGTTGGGTTTTCGATAATCAATGTGCATCCTCCATCCCATGCTGGTTCGTTGAAGAATTAGTTCATTTTACTCACTGTTGATGTTTCTTACGTACAGAATAAATTTGCAAGCACACAAAAACTATCGGTGTAGCATTTCCCCTGAAAAGAGTTTTCCAAGGGTGTCATTTATTTTGTCCCATAGGAAGGCTAGGTGGAAGTGTAGCAATCATCAAATGAAAAGGATATATTAAGGTTCTAGTGAGGATGGATAATAGAGAAGTGGAAGTAGTGTGACACACACAAAAGCATTCTATTTTAAGGGGGGGGGGGGGTAAATGGGTCTAAGGGAGATTAGACTAAGAGTTAGGAAGTTGCTCCTACAATGCCTCCAATAAACATATACATAGACTAGGTTAGATACTAATGAGCATGCTAAGTTGTTCAACACATCAGGCACGGGCTTACCCCTAGCAATACTTGGGCAACTCCCGCGAAGAGCCAGTGGTGTAGCCGAACATGGAGGATAACAAAGGACAAATAGGGTTGTCACCACCGACTGCCTACCTCTTCAATCTGTGGGTCTACGAGACATCCAACGCTACTTAACTATCCTAGAACCATGCTAGCACATTAATTGAATACCTTAAGAGCCAAGGCACAAGCCGTCTTAATGAAATGACTAACCAAAACATCGTTGAACAAATGTTTAGACATAACATAAGTTATTCATATTAAGATGATCATATTATAACTAATTAGACTATAGTGGAGGTTTGTAGTGTTTATGATGATAGAATAAGATTGTTATGGCATAATCATAAAGACTACCCCTACCACATACATGGACTCCACAATCAAACAAGAAACACTTCATCCAAGCATATGTATAAAAGAAGACTAAAGATAACATCTTTATTATGCATAGAGTCACAAATGCAAAAAGGAATAATGAGTCATATCTTTCCCAATTTGAAATTGGAAAGGGAGACTCCTTCTACTACTTTCCTAATTTGGACTAGGGACTAGAGGTTCTCCTCTCTACAGCCTAAACTCCTGTAAGACTATGGAAGATAGTGGATACAATAGAATGAAGCTCAAGTAGTGTGTGTTGAAGTGAGGGGTAGGGCTCCTATTTATAGCTGGAGAAGAGTTGGTTCCCGCCACCAAAAGCGCGCGAATGAGTCTTCATCGTTATCAGGGCACCACAGGGAGTCGACACGTGGAAGTTGACCGCGTTTGGCGCTGGGAAGGGTTCGGCCGAACTGGTCTTCTAACTAATTCCAGTGTTTTTTTCTCCAAGTCACTTCCAGGTGGGTCCCATTGACTAATATGGGTGATACACACTTGGAGCTCCTCAGATACATCTGTTTGTGGGCCATTTGATCAATGTGATGCCACATGTCGACGCTTGATTGGCTAGAATGATACTTTTTAGGATTGCTCTCCCCCTTTCATCTCAATTCCTACATAAAAAGCCCACATTCACTATTCTTCCAGTGACAATTGGAAATAGGTTATGCAGAAAGGTGACGGGTGCAAGAAATGACTTTTCCTTCTGAAAGTGGCCTAGAGGGGGGGTGAATATGCCTTTTTGAAATTTGTCGAAACCTGCAACACTTAACAACCAGTTCAAAACCAGAGATATCGGACTAGTCGAGTAAAGTGCGGACTAGTCCGGTGTGTACCGACTAGGTTGATTAAGTTTGATCGATTAATTTGATTCTTCGATGTATGCAGCGGAAATATATGGTCAAATGAAGTGTTGCAAGATTATGGACTAGGATATATCACAATTCAATCTTATATTTAATGATTCAATGTAAAGTAAGCAATAATGATTGAAACCCTAGAGTGTTGTGATGAACAAGAACGATGAACACCAAGCAAGATACAAGGATTTATCCCGTGGTTCGGCTCCCACAGAAGGCAACCTACATCCACGTTGAGGAGTCCACAAAAGACCAGGTCTTCTCCAACCCTACACTCGTCGGATCGCCATGAAGGCCAATCCTCTTCCACTTATCACAAAGGGGTGAATAACCGAATTCGAAAGGGGCCTTCTCACATGTTGAGGGCTCCCCTAGATTACAACACAAAATACCACCAAGAACACACTCAAAAGGTTACAATGAAATCACAGGAGTGTGTTAGAGAATCAAACCAAGAGCCCAATGAGTGTTGAACGTGTCTCTCCAATGATCTATAGTGTATCCTCAAAGGATTGATCTTTGTTGCACTTAATTTCGTGGAGAGATCTGCTTTTGAGGCTCTTGGGAGGTGTGACGGAGCTAGGGTTCGAGAGAGTCTAAAGTTGGGCCGTGCACCTCTATTTATATGGGGTTTCTGAATGTAGGCCTAGAGGGGGGTGAATAGGCCTTCTTTGAATTTTCTCGGTTCCTGTAGCACTTCAACAACAAGGTCAAAACCAGATATATCGGACTAGTCCGGTAAAGTGCGGACTAGTCCGGATTTCACGGGCTATGTTGATCAAGTTAGGTCAATTTGATTGTTTCGTTGACGTTTGCAGCGGAAATATAAACTTTAATAACAGTTTAATAGTTGTATGTCAAGTTCTATTGCAAGTATGATTCTTGTTCAACTATTTAACTTGAATTCAACAAAATGAATCAAACCCTAGATAATGTTGATCAACTAGAATGATGAACACAAACGAACAAGACACAAGATTTATCCCGTGGTTCGGCTACCACGAAGGCAACCTACATCCACGTTGAGGAGCCCACAAAAGGTCCGGGTCTTCACCAACCCTTCCCTCGTCGGATCGCCACGAAGGCCAATCCTCTTCCACTAATCACACAGGGGTAAATCACCAAGTTGAAGGGGCGATCTCACAAGTTGAGAGCTCCCTTGATTACAAGTTTCACGACCACCAATAACACACTTCGAAATATACAAATTGAGATACAAGAGTGTGTTAGAGATTCAAACCAAGAGCTCAATCGTGTGCCAAGTGCCTCTCCAATGATCTAGAAGTGATCTTCAATGGATTGATTGATTTTGCACTTAATTTCGTGGAGAGAGATGGTTTTTGAGTCTCTTGGGAGGTGTGACGGCGCTAGGGTTCGAGAGAGCGTGAAAGTGGGCCGTGCACCTCTATTTATATGGGGTTTCTAAAAGTGACCGTTAGGGTTCAGAAAGATCAGACTAGTCCGTGGTGGTCACCGGACTAGTCCGGTGTGCTGTGTGTAGCAAATCCTAAGTGTCCAGGAATATCGGACTAGTCCGGTTGAAAACGGACTTGTCCGATTTCGCTACTGGAAAGCTTCGGACTAGTCCGATTGCCATCGGACTTGTCCGGACAAATGAAACCCTAAGTGTTTGGGATGACAAGTCCGCACTTGGAGGACTTGTCCGATTTAGATCAGTGTGTATATCGGACTAGTCCGTGTAGACACCGGACTTGTCTGAAGTGGATCAGAATGAATATCGGACTAGTCCGGGTCACAACGGACTTGTCCGATTTTGTGTGACTTGTGCATTGTGTTAAGGACTAGTCCGCACTGGGGAGGACTAGTCCGAAGTGGAACAGAAAGATATCGGACTAGTCCGGCTGATATCGGACTAGTCCAGTCCTGTATAGCTTTGTGCATTGTGTGTGTGTGATTAAATGAGATTGAGCTCTTGGGTGTGTTTCCTTAACACACTCCATACATACTAAACTACTAATTTCTTCTCCTTGAGCTCAAATTCATTTTCCTTCTCAATTTCCCTCTTTTTGGCACTTTGCTCATTTTTCATCATTTTCCTGCATTCATCTCAACAAAAGGATTAGGATCCCAATTGCTTGTCATAAATCATCCAAAACCCACAAGGGAGTCCTAGATGCACTTTCAATCTCCACCTTTTTGGTGATTGATGACAACCAATTGAGATTTCACAAAATGAGGTATAAAATGAGATTTTCATAAAGTATGCACATATGACTCAAAAATACATCAAGCAACAAGATAATTATTCATGTGTGCATTCTTTATGGTGGGATGCATACTAAGAGCATGAATGCATTAAGAATGACAGAATTTCCATTGATCAACTAATATCACGTGAATATGGCATTTCAAGAGCAAAAATTCAGATTTCATCACACACTTGCAAATTAATTGAGCAATTTAACAAGGACCAAACATGATATGAAAATAGTGTTAAACAAATACAATCACAATTAAAAATACATAGAGAGCTCTCTCCTCGCATCCTATTCAGCTAAAGCTAAGACTAGAGACTCCCCCTCAATCTCTCCCCCTTTGGCATCAAGACACCAAAAAGAGAGAGAGGAAGGTCCTAGGGCTTCACTCTTCGATGTCAGTCCTCTCATCGTCTTCATCGTCTTCATCGCTTTCCGCTTGACGAGGTTGAGAGGGAGGAGGAGGAGCGGAGCTGCTCGAGCCCCCAATGCCAAAATAGGCAAGCTCGGAGGGAGTCAAGGGGCTGAGCTCGGTGATGTCCGGATCAGAATCTTCAGAAAGTACTGGAGATCCAATTGGGTTGATCTCCAGCTTCTCACTCAGCTGCTTCACATTGGCTTTTATGTACCTCATGTTCTCCTTCCTCTTCTGATTTAGCTTGCGAAGCTTCACTTCAGTTTTCTTGCATGAGGAGAAAATTGCAGCCAAGTACTTGAGGATCCCACTGGCGGATCCTTTCTGAGGGGCTTCCCTGGAGGGAGGAGGAGGAGCCCTAGCAGCTTCTTCTTGCCTTGCCGGTGCCTCGGGGCTTGAGGCCGGCGATGGAGCAGCCTGGACACTCACTGTCTGAGGCTTCTGAGGCCTCAGTGGAGTGTGCTCCACATCCTTCACAAACTCGATCCCTGTGACCTTCTCAATCATAAACATCAGGTAGGGAGCATAGCCACAGGACCGGTTGGGGGTGCTTGAGATGTTGACCATATCGTTCCAAATGTAATCTGCAACATCAAACTGTCTCCTCTTGCTTATGACCCTCATTAGAGTCCGGAGGTAGCCCTGTACACTCCCTGCATCCCCATCCTTGGGGGCAATTGTCTTCCTGAAGACTCTGTTGAGGACCACAAAGAAAGGCTTCATATTCTTTGTGGAGGGAGGAACATACTTAGAGTTGGGCTCATACATGAACTTCATTCCGTCCCTCTCAATGACCCCTATGTTGTGGATGATTAGGTGGTCATTTCCAGCAGAGTCTAAGTGGAGCAGGTTTGCAAAATCCTCCTGAGTGATGGAGTACTTGGATCCATGGGTCATCCAAGTCACACTTTCTTCATCTTCACTGGAGAAGTGGCACGTTGCATAAAATTGTGCTATCACTTCATCATTCCAGTTGTGAGATCCTTCAGACCATGTCTCTCTGCAGCTGCTATCACTTCATCAAAAGCTGCACATTTCTTCTTCTCAAGGTGGGCCCAGTCAATCCATTGACTGCGCACCACCGGGGTCTTCATCGGCAAGTAGACGAGCTTGTAGAAATCAGCATGGAAATTTGACCAAAATCTGCCATCAGCTGCTTGCTTGGGCCTTGCATAGCAATCAACACTTCTCAACTTCGCAGCCACATCGCTGCCCTTGCCAGTGAATCTTTCCTCATTGGGGTCCCGGACCCCTTCTCTGGGAGTATGCAGCTTCAGGGGCCCAACAGGCCCTGTGGCAACCCCCTTGCCCTTCCCTTTAGCTTGTCGAAGGCCGCTTGTAGACGGAACAGCCTTCGAGGCAGGCTTCTTGGCAAGGACCTTCCTCCGAACCTGGGGAGGGGAAGGAGCAGGCTCGGAAGGTCTTTCTTGGCGTTTCTTGCCAAGACCCGCTGAGGACCGAGGTGCCACCTCGTGGTCCAACTCGGCCTCGAAATCGGAGATTTCGTTGTCGGAGCTCGACATGATCTGAGAATGAGTGATCAAGAGAAAGGACAAGTTATACAAGGTATTAGTGAGGTAAGATGGCAATGGAAAGCATTAGGGAATTAAAGAATTAGGTTTTGGTTCAGAAACAACGGACTTGTCCGGTGCACAGGCACGGACTAGTCCGGGGGACCGGACTTGTCCGTACCTAGACCGGACTAGTCCGGTGTTCATCTGCAAAAACCTAACAGACTGGGCAAAAATTGATCCCTAAGGTAAAACTAGTCTAGCATACACATAGTACATCAACTAGACATGTAACTAGTGAAGAATGCTAGGCCAAACGATAAGCAATAGAGAAATTTGTGATTTCTTAGGGTTTTGAAGAAAATTTACCAAGAAATCGAAGGAAGCTTGAGATTTTGGGGGTTGGAGGCCGGACTTGTCCGCTAACTTCAATCCCCGAGTCTTCAAGCTTGATCTCCGCCCAAGATTGAGGCTTTTCGACGGAGGAATCAAGGATTCGCCTTGGGAGCTCGAGTGCAAGAGAGAGAAAGCTTGGGGGCGAGTGTGGGGTGAAGGGATTAGGGTTTGGTGGCGGCTAGGGTTATGGACACGAAAAAGCGGACAAGTCTGGACATGACCGGACTAGTCTGAAGTCATCCAGAGACCTATATCGGACTAGTCTGTGGTCTGTCGGACTAGTCCGGCCTAACCGGCACTCTGCGGACTAGTCTGCAATGGCAGACTAGTCCGGGTAACCACGGACTTGTCCGTGGTCACCAGGAAAGAATTGCATAGCCCATTCATATATATTTGAAGGTTCAATAATAGAGAATAGAGAGGCAAAACAATTCAAATGATCTTGATGAATTTGACCAGTAAGCAAACAACAATCATACTATGATAAAAAATCCATCAAGATCTAATGATTGACATAGTTTTTTGAGAGAAAAAAGGAGAGGGACGATTTCCACAATTCAATCAATATTTTGAATCAATCATACAGGTATGCAACTTCTCAAGCCACACTCCGAGAATCAAGAATGTTTAGCTCATTTCGGAGTTCGCAAAAACGTTTTTCATCAAGTGGCTTGGTGAATATGTCGGCCAATTGTTTTTGGGTGTTGACATGAAAGATGGATATGTCTCCTTTCATGGAATGGTCTCTCAAGAAATGGTGTCTTATGTCAATGTGTTTAGTCCTAGAGTGCTCAACTGGATTGTGGGCTATTTTAATGGCACTCTCATTATCACAAAGGAGAGGAATACGGTTCATATTGTAACCGTAATCCCTTAGAGTTTGCCGCATCCAAAGGAGTTGTGCACAACAACTCCCTGCTGCAACATACTCCGCTTCGGCTGTGGATAATGCAATGGAATTCTGTTTCTTGGATGACCAAGAAACTAAGGATCTTCCTAGGAATTGGCAAGTGTCGGAAGTGCTTTTTCTATCAACTTTGCACCCGGCATAATCTGCATCGGAATACCCAATGAGATTGAATTTTGAGCCTTTTGGGTACCAAAGACCAAGGTTGGGTGTATGAACTAAATATCTTAGGATTCTCTTTACGGCTGTCAAATGACATTCCTTAGGGTTGGCTTGAAATCTTGCACACAAACATACACTCAACATAATATCTGGCCTAGATGCACATAAGTAAAGTAAAGATCCAATCATGGAACGATATACCTTTTGGTCGACGCTCGGTCCATCTTCATTGAGATCCAAGTGGCCATTCGTAGCCATGGGAGTCTTTATGGGCTTTGCCTTGTCCATGCCAAACTTCTTGAGTATGTCCTGCGTGTACTTGGTTTGGCTTATGAATGTTCCCTCCTTTTGTTGCCGCACTTGGAATCCCAAAAAGTACTTCAATTCTCCCATCATTGACATTTCAAATCTGTCTGTCATAATTTTACTAAACTCTTCACAGAAAGATTGGTTAGTTGATCCAAAAATTATATCATCAACATAGATTTGGCAAATAAAAAGATCATTATCCAGATTTTTTGTGAATAATGTATAGTCTACTTTGCCAATTTGAAAACCATTATCAATTATAAAATCTCTAAGACACTCATACCAAGCTCTAGGAGCTTGTTTGAGGCCATAGAGAGCCTTACGCAGTTTATACACGTGGTCGGGGAACTCTTCGTCTTCAAACCCAGGTGGTTGCTCCACGTACACCTCCTCCTTGATCGGTCCGTTGAGGAAGGCGCTTTTCACGTCCATTTGATACAGCTTGAAATCATGGTGAGTAGCATATGCAAGTAATATTCTAATTGATTCAAGCCTAGCTACTGGAGCAAAAGTCTCATCGAAATCCAAACCTTCGACTTGTGAGTAACCTTTGGCCACAAGTCGTGCCTTGTTTCTTGTCACCACCCCGTGTTCGTCTTGTTTGTTGCGGAAGACCCACTTGGTGCCCACAATATTTGCATTGGGTCTTTCCACAAGTTCTCAAACTTCGTTTCTCTTGAAATTGTTCAACTCTTCTTGCATTGCCACCACCCAGTCCGGATCCTTCAATGCATCCCCAGTCCTGCGGGGTTCAAAAAAGGAGACAAACGAGTAATGTTCACAGAAATTTGCTATACGAGATCTAGTGGTTACTCCCTTTTGGATGTCGCCGATGATGTTGTCGATTGGATGATCCCTTTGAATGCATTGGTGTACTCTTGGGTGTGGCACTTGGGGGGTCGTATGTTGGTGATCATCTTCTTCTCCCCCTGAGTTGTTGTCCTCGTTGATTTGTTGATCATGTTCATATTCCTGTGATTGATCTTGTATCGAGGCTCCCCCTTGATTGTTGATCTCCTCTTGTGGTTCACTTTCCTCTTGTATTTGTGACGATGACTCTTGTGGTCGTACTTCGCCTAGAGCCATCCTCTTCAATGCTTGATAGGGGGCTTCCTCTTTACCTAATTCACATTGATCAACTTGCTCCTTTTGGGAGCCATTAGTTTCATCGAACACTACGTCACGTGCCACTTCAACAAGTCCGGAGGCCTTGTTGAAAACACGATAGGCGTAAGTGTTCGAATCATAACCAAGCAAGAAACCTTCATCGGACTTCGAAGCGAACTTTGAAGTCCTGGGCTTCTTGTTCAAAATATAGCAAGGAGAACCGAAAACTCGAAAATATGAAATGTTCGGTTTGTTACCGGTGAGTAGCTCATAGGGGGTCTTCTTTAGTAGTCGATGAAGGTAGAGTCGATTTGTGGCATGGCAAGCGGTGTTGATTGCTTCCGCCCAAAATTGATCCGAAGTCTTGTATTCATCGAGCATTGTTCTTGCCATCTCTATGAGCGTTCGGTTCTTCCTTTCGGCAACTCCGTTTTGTTGTGGAGAGTATGGTGCTGAGAATTCGTGCTTGATTCCTTCCCCATCAAGGTACTCCTCCACTTGTATGTTCTTGAACTCCGTGCCGTTTTCCCTTCGAATACTCTTGATTGATAGTGAGAACTCGTTTTGCGCTCGCTTGAAGAATTTCTTGAGTGTTCCTTGTGTTTCTGACTTGTCATGCAAAAAGAACACCAAAGTGAAGCGGGAAAAATCATCAATAATAACTAAACCGTATTTATTACCGCCGATGCTTATGTAAGCAATTGGACCAAACAAGTCCATATGAAGTAGTTCGAGCGGTCTTGTCGTGGTCATGATGTTCTTCGCGGGATGTTGTGCTCCAACTTGCTTCCCTACTTGGCACGCGCTACAAGGCCTGTCTTTCTCAAACACAACATCTTTCAAACCTCGGATGTGATCGCCCTTGAGGAGTTTTTGAAGGTTCCTCATACCAACATGTGCCAGCCGTCTATGCCACAGCCAACCCATGTTGGTCTTTGCAATCAAGCATGTGTCGAGTTCGGCTTTATCCTTGTTGAAGTCAACAAGGTAAAGCTTTCCCTTCAACATACCCTTGAATGCAACAGAACCATCACTTCTCCTTGAGACGGTCACACCCTTGTTAGTGAACAGGCAATTATAACCTTTGTCACATAATTGAGATATGGACAGCAGGTTATAATCTAAAGATTCAACGTGTAAAACATGCGAAAGAGTATGTTCAGAGGATATTGCTATTTTACCGATACTGAGGACCCTTCCTTGGCTGTTATCCCCAAAGTAGATGCCTTCGTCTGGGTCCTTGTTCACCTCATACTCCACAAACATCCTCCTTTCTCCGGTCATGTGGTTGGTGCATCCACTGTCTAGCACCCATTTGGATCCACCGGAGGAGTAGGCCTGCAAAAACAAATTACACCTTGGTTTTAGGTACCCAAGCTTGCTTGGGTCCTTGGAGGTTAGTAACAATACATTTGGGCACCCACACATGGGATTTTGTGTTCCCATGGCGTGGCCCAACATAATAAGCATACACCTTACCAACATTATTTTTCATTAATACATAAGAAGCATCAAAGGTTTTAAACAAGAGTTTATGTTGATTATGGGTCGGACTAGTCTGTGTGACCGGACTTTTCCGGATGACCGGACTTGTCCGGACCACAACCAGACTAGTCCGTTTTTCATGAGAGTTCAGGTTTTTAGTTTTCGAGTTACCAGGTTGTGAGGGTCCTCCCTTCACAAAGGTAATCCTTCCCTTGTTATTCTTATGATTTCCAGCTCTTTGCTTTCCATCATAAGAGTAACTAATGCCATACTTGACATTTGGAGGTCTTTGGACCAAATATGCACTACGTGCATAGTTGATCCTCTCCTTGTCAAATATTACACATTGGGTAGGATTTTTGTCCTTTGTGGAGGTAGATTTTTCCTTCAACCTGGTGTTAATTTTATCACATTTGCAAATATGAGCGATATTAGTTGAAGTGGGTTGAGAAGGTAGGCTTGAAGAGGAGGAGGGTTCACTAAGCTTGAGTGACTCAACCTGCACCTCAAGGATCTTGTTGACCTTGATTAGGTCATCAAGTTGATCCTTGATTGCAACATTTGAGTTGGTTAACTCCAAGCAAGTTTTCTTGCTTGAAGCTAGCTCAAGCTCTAGTGAGTGATTTCTCTCCTTTTCAAGAACTAGAAGATTGTCAAGTTCGACATGCTTCTCCTTTTGGGAAATAATCATGTCTTCTTGACGATCAATTAGCTCTTCCTTCTCAACAAGTTGGTTAAGCAAGAATTTCATTTTAGCAGCAGTTTTTCTATCTAAGCCAATTAGCATATCTTCATCATCACTATCTAGATCATCATCACTTGAGTAAGAATGCAAGGAAGGAGTTTTGATGTTTACCTTGCGTTTACCTTCCTTAGCCATGAGGCAAGTTCCATTTGCCTTCTTTGCACCGAGCGTGGGGAAGAGTGCGGGTTTCTTGGACATGCTTTCAATGGCTATGCTAGCCATTTCTTCTTCATCGGACGATGAGGACTCATCGTTTGAGTCCCACTCCTTTCCGATGTGTGCTTGTTCAACTTGTTTCTTCTTCTTGAAGAATTTCTTCGGTTGAGGCTTGGACTCTTTACTCTTCTTCTTGTTGTCCTCATACGGGCAATCGACTATAAAGTGATTGTACTCACCACAATTATAGCATGCCCGCCTCATCTTCGGCTTTGTCTTCTCCTTGTATTTTCCTTCACTCGATTTTGTTCCTTATCTTTTCTTCATAATTCTTTTGAACTTCTTCATGAACAAAATCATATATTCCTCGTCCAGCTCGCTGCTTTCATCATCGCTGTCCTCCTCAAGCTGTGCTTCTCTTGCTTCTTTGGATAGAGGCTTGAGTGAGGACTTTAGGGCAACTCCCTTCTTCTTGGCTGATGTGAGGTCGGCTATTTCTTTTACGTGCTTGGCTTGCTTCTCCATCATCTCAAAGTTGATGATTTTGCCAAGCAGTTCATCCGGAGTCATTTTCTTGTACCCGGGACTTTCTCGGATCATAGAGCAAAGTGTGACGTTGCGAGGCATAAAGGCTCTAAGGATGAGCTTTACAACCTCGTGGTCATTCCACTTTTTGCTCCCATATGATCGAACCTTGTTCACAAGAGTCTTCAGTCTGTTGTACATGTCCTGGGGAGACTCATCTTCCTCAATCGCAAACCTTCCTAGTTCGCCTTCAATCATTTCAATCTTTGCCTCCCGCACATGCCGGTCACCTTCATGTGCTGTCTGTAGTGTGTCCCAGATTTCTTTGGCAATTTCCAATCCGTCCACCTTTGTGAATTCATCTCGACTTAGAGATGAGGTGATAACGGCTGCGGCTTGGTCATTCCTGTGGATGGCTTGCACTTGGCGTGAGCTCTTCATCGTCATCAGGGATGTTTATTCCTGTGCACACAATATGCCATAAACTTGGGTTAAGGGAAATCAAGTGCATCTTCATATTTTGCCTCCACATGGAGTAATCACTCCCATCGAAGTGTGGGGCTTTTCCGAGAGGAATAGATAGATAATGACTGCTGTTAGAATTTAAACGGTCATAATTAAAAGGATATCGGGAGTAGTCGGTGTGACTACTCCCATTCTTCTTTTCTTCGACTTTAGATTTCCCTTTGGAAAGCGCTTTCTTTCTAAGGAGTGCTTTCAGCTCCAATGTCTCCTCCTCATCATCATCGAAGTCTTGAATGGCTTCGAGATACTTTTCAAGCTTTTGGTGCTTGTCATTGTTCATTTCTTCCTGGTTGTTGATTTTCTGGACTTCCTTCATGTCTGACATGATCTCTTCGAGTGGTTGCACTCTTTCTTGAAGAACCTGCTCTGATACCAATTGAATGTAGGCCTAGAGGGGGGGTGAATAGGCCTTATTTGAATTTTCTCGGTTCCTGTAGCACTTCAACAACAAGGTCAAAACCAGATATATCGGACTAGTCCGGTAAAGTGCGGACTAGTCCGGATTTCACGGGCTATGTTGATCAAGTTAGGTCAATTTGATTGTTTCGTTGACGTTTGCAGCGGAAATATAAACTTTAATAACAGTTCAATAGTTGTATGTCAAGTTCTATTGCAAGTATGATTCTTGTTCAACTATTTAACTTGAATTCAACAAAATGAATCAAACCCTAGATAATGTTGATCAACTAGAATGATGAACACAAACGAACAAGACACAAGATTTATCCCGTGGTTCGGCTACCACGAAGGCAACCTACATCCACGTTGAGGAGCCCACAAAAGGACCGGGTCTTCACCAACCCTTCCCTCGTCGGATCGCCATGAAGGCCAATCCTCTTCCACTAATCACACAGGGGTAAATCACCAAGTTGAAGGGGCGATCTCACATGTTGAGAGCTCCCTTGATTACAAGTTTCAAGACCACCAATAACACACTTCGAAATATACAAATTGAGATACAAGAGTGTGTTAGAGATTCAAACCAAGAGCTCAATCGTGTGCCAAGTGCCTCTCCAATGATCTAGAAGTGATCTTCAATGGATTGATTGATTTTGCACTTAATTTCGTGGAGAGAGATGGTTTTTGAGTCTCTTGGGAGGTGTGACGGCGCTAGGGTTCGAGAGAGCGTGAAAGTGGGCCGTGCACCTCTATTTATATGGGGTTTCTAAAAGTGACCGTTAGGGTTCAGAAAGATCGGACTAGTCCGTGGTGGTCATCGGACTAGTCCGGTGTGCTGTGTGTAGCAAACCCTAAGTGTCCAGGAATATCGGACTAGTCCGGTTGAAAACAGACTTGTCTGATTTCGCTACTGGAAAGCTCCGGACAAGTCCGATTGACAAATGAAACCCTAAGTGTTTGGGATGACAAGTCCGCACTTGGAGGACTTGTCCGATTTAGATCAGTGTGTATATCGGACTAGTCCGTGTAGACACCGGACTTGTCCGAAGTGGATCAGAATGAATATCGGACTAGTCCGGGTCACAACGAACTTGTCCGATTTTGTGTGACTTGTGCATTGTGTTAAGGACTAGTCCGCACTGGGGAGGACTAGTCCAAAGTGGAACAGAAAGATATCGGACTAGTCCGGTCCTGTATAGCTTTGTGCATTGTGTGTGTGTGATTAAATGAGATTGAGCTCTTGGGTGTGTTTCCTTAACACACTCCATACATACTAAACTACTAATTTCTTCTCCTTGAGCTCAAATTCATTTTCCTTCTCAATTTCCCTCTTTTTGGCACTTTGCTCATTTTTCATCATTTTCCTGCATTCATCTCAACAAAAGGATTAGGATCCCAATTGCTTGTCATAAATCATCCAAAACCCACAAGGGAGTCCTAGATGCACTTTCAGTTTCTAAAAGTGACCGTTAGGGTTTAGAAAGATCAGACTAGTCCGTAGTGGACACCGGATTAGTCCGGTGTGCTGTGTGTAGCAAACCCTAAGTGTCCCGAAATATCGGACTAGTCCGGCTAGGAGCGGACTTGTCCGATTTCGCTTCTGGAAATCTTCGGACTGTCCGATAGTCATCGTACTTGTCCGGACATGTGAAACCCTAAGTGGTTATGAGGACAAGTCCGCACTTGGAGGACTTGTCCGATTTAGGTCAGAGAGTTTTTTCGGACTAGTCCGTGCTAATATCATACTTGTCCGATTTAGATCATAATGAATATCGGACTAGTCCGGTGGTGATCGGACTTGTCCGATTTTGTGTGACTTGTCAAGTGTTTTGAGGACTAGTCCGATTCTAGTCACAGAGATATCGAACTAGTCCGATGGATATCGGACTTGTCCGATTTTGTGCAGAGAGGATATCGGACTAGTCTGGTGACATTCAGACTCGCCTGGTCCTGTATAAATTTGTGCAATGTGTGTGTGTAATTGTGATTGAGCTCTTGGGGTGTGTTTCCTTAGCACACTCCATACACAATTATCTACTATTCTTTTTCCTTGAGCTCATTTCCACTTTGCTCCTCATTCTTCCTTCTTTTTGGCACTTTGCTTGTTTTGCTATTAAAACTTGTGCTCATCTCAACAAAGAGGTTAGGATCTCATTTGCTTGTCATAAATCATCCAAAACCCACAAGGGATTCCTAGATGCACTTTCACCTTCACATAATTGAGTTATATTCATGGATGAAATTGAGATATAACAGCCATCAACAAACTCCCCCAAGCTTATCCTTTGCTCGTCCCGAGCAAAGTCAAGACTTTAGGTTGATGATCAGGAGTTGCTACAATTTTCTACCTTTCAAAAGTATCAGGTGCTCAACAAAATACTCTACCTAGTATTGCTAAAATTAGCTATGGTACTTTACCCTTCTTAAGTCATTATGGAGCTTATGCCTTCTCCTATTCATGGGTAATTGAAAGACAGAAAAGTAAATGGAGCAAGCATAGCCTAGATATCAACTCCACTCAAATTCCGTAGAGTTTCAATTTAGATTCTAAGTACCTCAATCTGATTCTCTTGATCACTCCTTTTTGTGTAGTGGAAATATATCCTCACCAAGGAATTTTACCTATACTAATCCTAGCACTAAGTGGGGCTTATATGTGGAGCTTGGTAGGGAATGTAGTAGGAATATTTGCAACACATAATAATGCTAAGTCAAAAGAGTATGCCTTTGGAGAAATCAAATCAAAATTGTTTGACTCAAGACTTGTGCATGTGTGATGGAATGGAAGTGGAAGTGGATGTTGAAATGATTCCTTTTTTATGTAGACTCTCTTTATTCCATGGATGAAACATGGCCACTTTTTTCTCATGCTTTTGATGCAAGTCATGTCTTCTACTCCCTTTTTATGGAATAAACTTGAAGAGACTACTAAGCATGAAAGGCATGGAGTTTCTCTCTTTTTTATTGTGGAATTATGGCATGATGGAATTTTGCTAACTTCTAGCGTAGAAGTTTTAGAATGTGCAAAGTGAAGTCTTGAATTCCAAAAGAAATGAATGAATTCTCATATAGGACTATACTAGTTTGACTAGGTTCAATGTGAAGGCAAATAGCATATGCATAATGTTTATCAATGTAAAATATCATATGGATTTGGTAGGTATTTCCAATCAAATGAGAGTAACTTAAATCTTTTTAGAATTTTCTCAGAAATCTAAGTTCCACTTCTAAACTAGGAATAGCATCCCTATCACCATATCAAATCTCACAACAACCTAGAATTAGATTAAGCTTTTGCTACCCACATTTTCTAAATCAAGGCAAAGTTAATTAAAGCCAATGAAAGAAATATTCTGATGGTAGCAAGTTGTAAACTAGGGACTTCCAAAAAATAAAACAGAGCAACTATTCATCATTTCATCTATGTGAATTCTAAATCATTCTTACCGCACATATTTATTTTATTAGCAAATCTATATTATTTATTTTTAAGTTTTTTTATATTAAAGGTGAATGTTGGATGAATGGAAAATAAATATGAAATGGATGTGATACAAGTTACCTCAAGTGGGGGTCCTCCCCAAACTTGTTCTTCATTCACCTCCTTAATAAGGGTTGAACCCTTGATGACGGAAGTATCCGCGCAATCGGCTTGTTGTTGTAGCGTGGAGTTGAAGTTGGTTAACTGAGTGTCCATGTGTTGTTGCCAGTCTTCGGTACCCCAGACATGCTCTTGGAGTGTGTTGTAGATGTATCCCGTCCTCACTTCAAGGTCTCCCATATGTCTAGTAAGATCCGTCATTCCTTAGCTATAGTCATGATGACTTCTAGCAAAAAAAGGAAATATGCCCTTTTATAGACGTTAAAGGCAAGCCGCTAGAGCTTAACGTGGATAGGGATGGCTCCCATGCGGTACTCGGCCATCCATGCCAAGACGGGCCTCCGTCCTCATACGGTTGAGGTTGAGTCCATCCGGGTACATCACCTGTTGGGTTCTCTTCTTATTGGTACTTGTTGATAGCTACTAAGAAACATTAACAAATCATCACGGAAACGGCGCCAGAAATGCTTGTTGACGTTTCTTACGTCACAAATCATCTCTCAAAAGAGATGAGGTCCGTAAGTGAACGGAAACTGTCATGTAGCATTTCACACAAGAGTATTCTCAAGGGTATCGTATTTATCCCAAAGGAAGGCAATGAAGTAAAGTAAACACTATTCTTATAAAGAAGGGATAGAGTATTAAGTGTCTATCGGAACAAGGGTAAGATGATAATATGGGTAGTGTGATACACACCTAAGCAATCTACTCTAAGGGTATGGTTGTCCTAGCGAGGGTTAGACTACGACATGGAGCTACTCCTACTATGCTCTAATTATTCATATACATATCCTAATAATGTACACATGAATATGCTATTAGTGAATACTAGGCTTAGTGGTCCAACATCACGGGCACGGGCTTACCCTGATCTGCTAGGCGACTCTCGCCAAGAGCCTACATCGTAGCTGAACGTGGAGGATTACAACGGAGGGATAGGGTTGTCACCACCTACCGCCTACTTCTACAACCCGTGAAATATGATGCATCCAATGCTACTTAACTATCCAAGAACCATGCTTGCATGCCAAGTAAATACCTTAAGAGTTGCAACGTAATATTCATCTTAAGGCAATGACTAACCTAGACATCGTTGAACCAATGTTGGATCCAAGCACTAACATATTCCTGTTAACATAATCATATTATTAACTAATTAGACTATAGTGGTGGTGTATGATGTTTATGATAACATGATAATGGCATTATGTCTAGATCATAACAACATCTACACCTAGCACATACATGGACTCCTCAATCAAACAAGAAATGTTATACCCAAGTATATGAATAAAGAGAGACTAATAATACTATTATTATAATGCATAAATTCACAAATACAAGAAAAGATACATGAGCCATACCTTTCCCCATTTGGACTTGGGACTAGAGGCTCTTCTCTCCAGTCTAACCTCCACTAAGGACTTGGAGAACTAATGTATACAAGAGAGTGAATGCTCAAGTGGTGTGTGGAGTGAGGGAGCCCCCTAATCCCTATTTATACCCTCGAAAGTTTGGTTTGGCGCCAGAAAAAGTGAGGGAATCAGTCGCCATTGTGATCTCCAGGCCGTGAGGAGCCAACACGTGGTGGCTGACCGCATTTGGCACGAATACCAGGTCGGGCGACCTGGTGGTTCGGCCGAACTGCAAACGGCTCCAATTGCGCTGAAACTTCTCTGTGACACTGTTATATGGGCCTCCCCATCATGGGTATGGGTGATTCCCTTGATTTTTAGTTGGTTTTCTACTTCGAGTGGGCCCATGAATCCTCGTGCTTGTGCCTGATTGGTGGGAAGTGTGTTTCCTTGCCTTGTGGCCATGCATTCACCTCAAATCTGCATATAATACCTGCATGCACCAATTTCTCCAAGTACAAGTGGAACTAGGTTATTCCTAAAAATGATGTGTGTAAGAAATATTCATTTCTTCACATAATTGAGTTATATTGAGGGTCTAAATTGGTATATAACCATCATCAACAAACTCTCTCAAGCTTACCCTTTGCTCGTCCTGAAGCAAAGATAAAGACCAAGGTTGTTGATCAGGAGTTGCTACTATGTCCTATTTTGCAAAAGTACCAAGTGCACAACAAAGTATTCTACCTTGCATTGAATAAATTGGCTATGGTACCTCACAATTTTTCTTAGTCATTATGGGGCTTATGCCTCATCCTTTTCTTTGGTGGTTGAACGACAGAACAGCAAAATGAGCATGCATCACCTAATGTATGAGTTCCACCCAAATTTTTGTAGAATTTCAAATGGTATTTGGATTTAAGTTCCTCAAATGATGCACTCAATCACTCCTATGTGGGAAGTGGTATTTGTATCCTCACCAAGGCAATGCCTTTCTTGTCCTACATACAAATAAGGCTTGTATGTGGAGCTTGGTAGGGATCAGAGTAGGCATATTTGCAACACATATATTGCTAAGTCAAAAGAGTAAGCCTTAGGAGAAAACAAATCATACTTTTGATCAAGATTTGTGCAAGTGTGATGGAATATTTGTGGTGTGGATTTGGATTTAGAGATGACTCCTATTTGTGTAGATTCTCTTAATTGTAGGGATGGAACATGGCTACTTTTTTTCACTTTTTTTTTCTCATGCTTATGATGTAAGCATGCCTTTTTTTCTCATGCTTATGATGTAATCATGCATTTTTTTTTCTCTTTTTTCTTGTAGCGATGTCTTCTACTCCCTTTTTATGCAATGAACGTGAAGAGGGTACTAAGCGTGAAAGGCATGGAGTTTCTCTTTTTATTATGGAATGATGGTATGAAGGAATTTTGCTATCTTCTAGTGCAGAAGTTTAGCATGTGCCCCGCGTAATCTTGATCTTAAAAGAATGAAAATATTCTCACATAGGTCTATACTAGTTTGACCAAGCTCACTATGAAGGCAAATAGCATATGCATAAGGTTTATCTAATTCAAATCATCATATAGCTTTGGTAGGAAGTTCTATCAAATGAGGAACTTCTATTTTAAATTTTCTCTGTGAAATCAAGTTTCACTTTCAACTAGGATGTTAGCAGCTCTTATCACTATATCATATCTCACAACAACCTAGAAACGGACTTAGCATTTGCTACCCACAATTTCCATGTTTCAGACAAGAATATTCTAGGCCAATAAACCCAATACTTGAAGAATACTAAGTTGTATGCAAGGGACTAGAGAAAATAAAACAGAGCAATTATTCATCATTTCAACTCATGCAAAGTAAAACTATTCTCTTTTCACATACTTTATTTTATTAACCTAACCTATACTACATTATTATTAATCTTTTTTTAGATGCAAATGCGGTGGACAGAAATAAATAAAATAATGGAATGCGAATGGGATGTGATACAAGTTACCTCAAGTGGGGTTCTGTAAAAGCCCTAAGTTACAAAGTACAAACTTCAGCTAGGAGGAATAAAAACAGGGTTTAGAAAAGAGTTATAAATAGCCAATGAAAAATCAAATTAATTCAAACATTATGGGAGGGATACAAATATTCAAAACATGCTCCTATTGAAACCTTGTCAAACTAACAATCTGATATCACCATTGCCTTCCAAATATTCCAAATAGCATCTCTGATAAATTTCAAAAATTTTGAACCACATTTGCTATGTAATTCAGTGGAAACATTGAATTTTCTTCAAATTTAAATTCAAATTTGAATTCTGACTGAAGATTGATCAATTCAAAGTTTTTATTCGAGAATCAAATCCAATATATTTGTTCGAGCCTATCTGAAAATTCTCACTAATTTTTGGACACTAGTTGGTGGGATATTTCAGTGTCTAGAGAGGGATGAGAATGAAGAGCAGTGGGACCCACTGGCCAGTGTCACAAATACGTGAACAGCCTCTGTTTCTCACCGTGGCGCCACCTCCCGACATGCAAGCCACACACCTATGTGCTTTCTTGCCGATTTTCTATCGAATCCAGCGCCCATATAAGCATCCTCATCGTTGTCCCTAGTGTCCAGTGCAAGCCACCCATAGTTCTTCCTCTGTTCTTGGCCGCCGACAATGAAGCTCTCGTTCAAGATGAGAATCCAAGCTACCTAGAGGTCATTGATCCTTCTCGTCATGTTTGTAGCTTGGTAACTGCCTTGGGCACCTTCCTAAACCATTTTGTGGACAGCTCCCTCACGGTGGTTCGTTAATTTGAAGTTTTCGCGGGTGTCGCCGTTGGACCTCTACTGTTTCACCGTGAAGCCAGGTTTCTAGGCCATTTCACGCTTCACCGTCAACTACAAAAATGTGTGTAGCCGAGCTTTTTGTGATCACAAAGGTTCAGGTTGATTCATGGGCTGTAACTCGAGTATTTCCCGTTTCCCCGACAGCATGAACATAACCTTGAAGCTAGGTCATCACTTTAATACCATTTGTATATGAAACTATTCTCTAATCAATTTAGCAAATAGATTCCCCACCTCCATACGAATCAGCTTGACCAAAAATCAAAGGAATTAATCAAGAGAATAGGTCGGGCTTTGAGTTTTCGGGGCCGCCCTTCTGAATATACCTAGGTCGCACATGAAGATCCTTTTTCCACAAATTTAAGCTCGATTTAGGTGCAGTTCCGAAGTCTCCATTGTACCCTGATGCGTGCGAGCTTTTTCTTGAGCCAGGGAAGGTTTTGCATAGCCCTTGTGACCTCGCCGGAGTGGTTCCAGCCGCCGCCGCCGTCGCACTAGCTTTTTCGGCCATTCCCGGCTTGATCTAACTGCGCCAGCATGCTCCACGCGTGGGATTAGGGTCACAGAGCGAAAGTCGGGAAGATAAATGGCCAGAAGGTCCGTGCCAGGGAGGATCCGCCGTCACGCACCGCCGGACTCGCCACTGTCCCGAGGTTGAAGATAACTCGGGTGGGGCCCGCCTTTCAGTCTAATAGTTGGGCAACAGGATCAGGTGTGGCTGCGCGGGTTAACCCCGTGTCCCTTGTTGTGGCCCCAATCTTGTTGGCCCATTTTAAATGGGTGGGGCCAGGCTATTTAATTCAAATTTTCAATAGGAAATTAAATCCAGATTTTCTTCAAACTTCAAAATTCAATTACTCCTAGTAGATGTGCTCAAATAATTCCCAGTAAATTCTGGTATACTCATCTTAACCCGAATAATGCAATGGTGCAATTTGTTGGACATGAACGTCCCATAATTTTCATAATTAATTCCTTTGAGCTAACTGCTTCGGAAATTAGTTACTCATGTTATGCTAGTTGGAAAATTCCCAATTTTAGTCAGAACATTCATTATAATACACTTGATATCCAGTAAAAATTTTAATTTCATTGATTTAGTTTACTTGACAAAAGAGTGTGCAAATACCTAATGTCCAAAACAAATTCCCAATTAATTACTCGTGTTATGCTAAAATTCCCGATTTTAGTCAGAACATTCATTATAATACACTTGATATCCAGTAAAAATTTTAATTTCATTGATTTAGTTTACTTGACCAAAGAGTGTGCAAATACCTAATGTCCAAAACAAATTCAGAAATATAGAGAAACATTTCCAGATCTTATCCCAAACTTATAAAATCAATTTCTCCCTCTAAAAAGCTCAGAAAATTATTAAACAAATTTTCCTAGAACCAGTGAGACCTCCTCTACCATGATCACCAAATATTAGCCATGAAAAGGCTCCATATTTAATACCCAATTTCAGAGAAGGCTTTTACTTGTTGGAATTTTAGAGACAACAGCTTCCTTGAACATCTCCAATTCTGGGTCCAACGCTTCCACATAAAACCTAGTATCTACTGTAAATTTCCCAAAGCCAATTAAAATCATCTTCATACCTGATCAGTATTTAGAAAGTCTTTTATATTGTTTCAATATCACTCATGTACTCTATATATTGCATATCATATAGTGACCGAGATTGAGGAGGATCCGGAGCCCTTGGAGAGTATATCACTAGAGGCTAACTATGAATCTGACTCACAGCCAGGCAAGCCCCGATTTGCATTTAAGTGCTTTTGCAAAGTTTTTGTTTGTATCACTTATGTCTAGGGTGAACTTTGTGCATTAGGGCTAAGGTGCTTGTTACTCCACTTGCATGACCTACAAATCCCATGGAGTATTGGGTAGGTCTACAGCTTGATGAGTACAAAATGTCATGTTAATGTTTTGAGGAATCCGGTAGAAGTCGAGTACTTGGAATCTACTCGCAAGATAGGATTTTATCACTGGGGATGGATTTGATCAAAGAATGGTTTATGAATATGAATTTGAGACTGAGCAGCGGGATAGGATGCGATGAAATGTGATCTCACGTGTGTAGCCCTGCTTGTGTCGATTGAGGACCAATCCGTGTGCGGCCCTGCTAGACAAGTTTGAACTGTACCAGATGCATACTGGCTATATGGAAACCAGGAAACCGATGTACTTGGTTAACCTAGGTGTCGAGGCTTACACTACCATTTTATAGGAATGGGTTGAGGGCAGCAAGGTGTAAATATTCCAGCGGGCACAGACACGATCCGCTTGGGGACCTCCTACGCGTTACGGAAGGACAGGTTCCGCATTTGGGTTTCCTTTGAAAGGTTGTTGCATACAACATAGTATTGAAGTGTGATTCACTCCACTTCCGAAATTGGTGTATGTGACGTGTTATCTGGGTGTCTACTGATTGCAATTACCATCCCTCGCGGTTATTTGAGCACCACTTGTTCACTGCGCCGTGACATAGTAAATACTGAAGAAGCCAAAAGAATATGATGCATTGAATTATAATTGCTTTGCAATGATGTTTTTTGCAGTATATTGCTCAGTATAGCTACATTCTGAACATTTAATTTGCTGCTAATAACTTGGAAGTAAGGATCCACTCGTAGGCGAGTCGTTTATGCAA
The DNA here is from genome assembly GCA_036927565.1 of Tuctoria greenei. Taxonomy (NCBI): domain Eukaryota; kingdom Viridiplantae; phylum Streptophyta; class Magnoliopsida; order Poales; family Poaceae; genus Tuctoria; species Tuctoria greenei. The sequence continues at coordinate 133,742,652 of JAYESD010000006.1, forward strand.
TATCACTTCCTATGTTTATATGTATCCCTGCATGTAGAGTTCCATGCTTAGGTGAGACGGTTAAGTCTTGTTGAGCCTTCGTGCTCACGGTTGCTATATTAAGTTGGTTGCAAGTGAGACGTATGAGGAAGGACTCAAAGATGAGGCGATGCCCGTGTCGGGGTATACCGCCGTGTGGGAGCCCTGCACGCCGCCGTGATATGTTGTGTGCTGCTAGTGTGTAGCATCCCCAAGCTGGACGGCTGCACTTTTGCATAGCTTGGCTGAGAGTTTAGCTATGAGTATGACTTTTGTTGTATATTAAGTATTGTAATTCCGCTGTTTCTATAAATTAACTTTGTATTTTCTCGTATTCTTTTCGTGTGTGTTGTTGGGTGCCACATCGCACGGCACCACCCTCTGCGATTCCTCGAATGTGTGGACCCGATCCTCATAGGGTCCTCCCCCAAGCTTGTTCTTGGTCAAGATCCGTGATAGGGGTTGAAACCCTAAAGGCGGATGTAGGCCATGAGGTTGGCCTAACCTTGCTATAGCATGACTTTGACATTGGAGGGTTGAGTGTCGATGTTTGGTAGCCTCCATGGGTTCCACAAGTGTGGTCGAGGAGAGTGTTGTTGATGTCGCTAATCCACACCTCAAGGTTCCCTTTGGTTGGATGTACCTTGTTATTCCTTGGCTAAGGTAATGATAACCTTTATCTACAAAGAAATGGCATGTACTCAACATGCGTTGAGTGTGTTTCGTCATTCTTTGGCTAAGGTGTATCATACCTTCTTGCCATAAAGGAATAACTTGTACATCTCATGTATTGGGTGTGATCCGTCATTCCTTGGCTAAGGTAATGATACCCTTTAGCCACAAAGGAGTGACATGTACCCAACATGTTTTGAGCATGATCTGTTATTCCTTGGCTAAGGTACAACATACCTATAACCACAAAGGGATGATGTGCACTCAACATGAGTTTAGTGTGATCCGTTGTTCCTTGGCTAAGGTATAAAATACCTTCTAACCACATAGGAACAACTTGCACTCAATATACATTGGATGTGATCTTGTCATTCCTTGGTTAAGGTACATCATACCTTATAGCCACAAAGGAATAACTTACACTCAATGATGGTGGCAATTCCCTTGAGCTTGAATGAGTGCTTAGAATAGTTGAGAGCATAATGCTCTCACATATTCGTAGCAGCCCATTGGTTGCTCACGAAGGGTTTCCATGTGAAATCTCCAGCCTCGTATAGTTTTGGTTGACCTTCAGGCTTAATTTCCGATAGGTAGCAACCATACTAATTTACTCCTTGGACAAGAGATATTGAAATGTAATCCTCTTAGGGTTTCAAATAATCGGATCTTTTGAATGCCTGCATAGTTATTTTACTCCTGCAAACTTCATCTCTATGACAGAGAGGGATGGTTAGTTCCTGATACTTGTACAAGTGAATTTTTGGGTTAGGAACCGAATCTTCCCTTGTACACACGGGGAAGAACAAGACCAAAGATGCATTGGGTCCAATTTCCAATGTATCCATGAACAATGTATGAATCATTGCTAGGAGTGGGGCTTTATGGATAAGTCATGTTGAACATTTTCTAAAGCTCCTACACGTAGCAATGCAAGTGATATAAATACACTATATGGATCCCTTCATCTTGTAAAACTTCTAACCATTATAGTTTTTTACAAGAGCAAATATTTATTGTTTGGGTCATGGCAAACAAGATTCTCAATTATATCCTCCTGAACATGTTTAATTTTCTTGCCTAGGAATTTGAAATTTAGTGATCCATGCATGATTGAGTTTCAAATAAAAATTATCGATATCACTATTCCTAGGTTCTACATACCAATTCAACGATTAAGTCATTCCATGAGCATTACCAAGGTAGAAAATGTCTAAGTCAATTTTAGCAATGCTTATGAAATTATTGGTACTTGTTTGAATTTATTCCCAAGTAAGGTGACATTCTTTTTATAAGAATCAAAAAGATTAATGCCAGCACTTACTCTCGTGAGGATTCATAAGAATTGAATGATGAAAAGGTGTAAACCTTCCTTACCAATGTAAGCAAAAATCATTCAATCCTAATGCATATCAAACAACGGGAAAATTTGAACTTCTACCTCAATTGAATAGCACTCCAGGTTGAAGGTCATAGTATGAGAAACTCACGACCATGGATTTTGGTGTAGCTTCATGCTCAATGCCATGTTTAGGTTGGAGTTGAATGAGCTTCATCTTGCTCCTCCATTAAGCCACCATCTTGAGCATTCCTCCACAATGAACTAAAAATTAGATCAAAGGAGGGATATGCACCTGATGAGACCTTCCAACCTTTTTACAAATTTTGTCCTGACTGCAATAAAATCAAGAACAAACAAAACAACTCAAAAATGTGTTACGTTAGCTCAAAAGCATGGTGTACCCTTTGTCAAAATGTTTTGCCCAACTTGAAACAACTTGCAAATGCATTGAATTATTAAGGGAAATATTTTTGGTTTGAATTAGGAAGATGAATTCAAGTGGTTACGCCCAAGGTTCATATCCAAATAAATTTATTTCCTAATTCAAAATTTTAGTTTTATGAAGGTTGGAAATTTTACTCTCCAACATGCAAGTGTGAAAGTCAAACATGCTAAATGCAAATGCAAAGATTGATGAAAAATTCAAATATGCAAGTGAGAAAGCAAATATGAGACAAGTACCAATTAACCTATTGGCAAGGACTCACCGAATTTTTGAAGTCCGATGAGTGGGACTTACCTCCATCATATTCAGTTCGATGATTTGTTGTCCAATCCCAGAGTTGAAGATGTGGACAACTTCTTTTGATTGACATGGCAAATCTCCTTTGGCATGTAAGTTGGACATATGGACCATATGATGGCCCTAGCTTCTCCGTCATCTTGATGAAGACTTGTTGATATAGTGACGGTTTCTCCCTCTTGAAGATATTCTTTTATGAGCTTGGTGAGGCATGTCCTTCTTTAGGGGTGTCACTTCGACCTTCTTGATATTCCTTAAGGTCAACCATACTTTGATCATGGATCAAAAGCTTCCTTGGGCATGATGACATGTGGACTCCACAATCAAACAAGAAACACTTCGTTCACAATGTCACTTGCCCTAGGATGCATGGGCTTGGTCCAAGGGTAGGTATCCCAACAATTGATTGTTGGATATCTTGGATCTTGAATGCTCTTTAAGTTTCTTGTTCTTGGCCAGGAGCTTCATGTAAATGTTGTCTTGATTTCTTGCTTGGCCATGGACAAGATACTTTAAGGTAGGATAGTTGAACTTGAAATCCCCATAGCCTCCTTTATTACAAGGGTGATGTTGATTCCACCCTTGACATCCTTATGGATAATAGCCATTGGAGTTGTTGTTTGGAAGGAAGAATCCCCATGGGTTTTAGGGAAATGATTCCCCAAGTGGCCCATGTTGACATGGATTTTCACAAATCATGTGAATATCCATGGCTTGGATCATCGAAACACTTCTCGATTGTCTTGATCTTCATAATACTTCAATGGGAGGTGTAGTTCCTTAGCTAGCATGTTCACCTTGTCAAGTGGTGTACATGCCAAGCTAAAGGAACTAGAGAAATCTTCAATCCACCCCTTGAGTATAGACCATATTCTCATCCATGATGAATGAGAATAGGACTCCTTCAGCTCCAGCACAAAGGTGGTCATGGATTGGTGGACCAACCCATGACACGAATGTTGGATGAGGAGCCAACTATACACCCTATGGTGGAGGCAAACCAAGAAGAACTCTTGGAGCCTCCCCCAAGCTTGAGGATCAACGACTTTGGCTCCTACTAGAAGCCAAAATTCTTCCGCGAAAGGCAATGGTGTTGCCCAGTGGACATTTGTTGAGGTACGCCTTGAATAATCTTGCAATTGAGCAGTGGCGTGTTTGTTGGCCATCCCATGGAATGGGTTAGCCAACCCTACCACGTTTTCACGCAAAAGGTGAAAACAAACAAGGGTAATCCTGTCTAATAACTATTAGTACCTATAGCTTAATCACAAGTGATAGCTATTCTTCACTTCCTTTTCCTTCCCCGACAACGACGCCAGAAATGCTTGTCGACAGCTACTAAGAAACACTAACAAATCATCCCTGGCAACGGCGCCAAAAATGCTTGTTGACAGCTACTAAGAAACACTAACAAATCATCCCCGGCAATGGTGGCAGAAATGCTTGTTGACGTTTCCTACGTCACAAATCATCTCTAGAAAGAGATGAGGTCCGCAAGCGCATGGAAACTATCGTGTAGCATTTCACCCAAGAGTATTCCCAAGCGTATCGTATTTATCCCAAAGGAAGGCGGTGAAGTAAAGTGAACACTATTCTTATGATCAAGGTATAGGGTACTAAGTGTTTATCAGAACAGGGGTAAGATGATAATATGGGTAGTGTGACACACACCTAAGCAATCTACTCTAAGGGTAAGGTTGTACTAGCGAGGGTTAGACTACGAGATGGAGCTACTCCTATTGTGCTCTAATTACTCATATAAATAACCTAATAAAGTACACATGAGTATGCTAGGGCACTGGCTTACCCTTTTCTGCCAGGTGACTCCCGCCAAGAGCCTACGTCGTAGCCAAACATGGAAGATTACAACGGACAGGTAGGGCTGTCACAACCTACCGCCTACCTTTACAATCCGTGGACTACGATGAATCCAACGATACTTAACTATCCAAACACCACGCTTGCATGCTAAGTAAATACCTTAAGAGTTGCAACGTAATATTCATCCTCATGCAATGACTAACCTAAACATCGTTGAACCTATGTTGGATCCAAGAACTAACATATTCATGTTAACATAATCATATTATTACCTAATTAGACTATAGTGGTGGTGTATGATGTTTATGATAACATGATAATAGCATTATGTCTAGATCATAACAACATCTACACCTAGCACATACATGAACTCCACAATCAAATAAGAAACGCTTTGCCCAAGTATATGAATAAAGAGAGACTAATAATACTATTATTATAATGCATAATGTCACAAATACAAGAAAAGATACATGAGCCATACCTTGCCCAATTTGGACATGGGACTAAAGGCTCCTCTCGACAGCCTAACCTCCACTAAGGACTTGGAGAACTAATGTATACAAGAGAGTGAATGCTCAAGTGGTGTGTGGAGTGAGGGATCCCCCTACCCCCTATTTATACCCTCCAAAGGTCGGTTTGGTACCAAAAAAAGCGAGGGAATCAGTCGCCATCGTGATCTCCAAGTCGTGAGGAGCCAACACGTGGCGGTTGACTGCATTTAGCGCGAATACCAGGTCAGGTGACATGGTGGTTTGGCCGAACTGCAAACGGCTCCAATCACGCTGAAACTTCTCTATGACACTGTTATATGTGCCCCCATCATGGGTATGGGTGATTACCTTGATTTTTAGTTGGTTTTCTACTCCGAGTGGGTCCATGAATCCTCGTGCTTGCGCCTGATTGTTGCGCCTCGTCCAATCACCTCAAATCTGCATATAATACCTGCATGCACTAATTTCTTTAAGTACAAATGGAACAAGGTTATTCCTAACTATGATGTGTGTAAGAACTATTCATTCCTTCACATAATTGAGTTATATTGACGGTTGAAAATGGTTTATAACGACCGTTTACAGTACTCATGGACCGGGGAGGTTGTCAGAGGCATAGTTGTGGCCGCTCTCCTTGTACTGCTTCTAGTTACCGTGCTAGAGACATTGCTTCTCTGAGCTTCCTCGATGGGAAGAAGATCAATGGTTAGTCTCTCACATTAGTACAAATGAAAATTCGGGTTAGGTAATCGAATTTTATTGACAAAGCCGGGGTAGAAAATACCAAAGGGCCAATATGATCATGCTTAAGGGTATATCATTGCACTATATAATCTTCATTAATCAATTCTCGTTCAGTTTCAATGTACTCAAATGAAGTATATTCTAATGCTCCTACCCTAGTAGTAATGCGGTTAATAAACGAAGTGCATTCAAATTGCCCTGTCCTTGAAATACTATATAACCATTGTGTCATCATGGCAATAACTGGAGTAACTTTTATCTTCTTAATCATCGCAAATAAAATTTTCAGTTCATCATCACTAACTACTCTAATATCTCCTGTAGGGAACCTAGTCATAGCCACCCATCTATGCATGAGACGAACTGTAGGATTTTGCAAGTGGCTATTCCTAGGAGCACTACATGTGGCCTCACTAGTCAATTCATGCCAAAAAATTTGTTTGTTAAATTTAGGCAAAGTGTCTAAATCTAGCAAACAACGTTTATGGAAGCCTAGGATTTCACTTAATTCTTTCCATAGGATGTTGTATTCATTTTGAAATAATCTAAAAGTAGTACCATCAAATACTATTTTGAGGGTGCAAAAGAATTGTATACTGAGAAGGCGCGAACCTTTCTCCTCTATATGAGCAAAATTTTCCCGTCCTAATGCACACCAAACGGAAAATATCGAAGTGTGCAGTTGACACTTCCCCCGGTACTACTGAGAAGCAGTCTGCGAAGGTTCTTTTTTAGGAGGGGCGTAACTCGAAGAACTGAAGAACAAGCTGACACGATGATTTTTACGTGATTCGGGCCGCTTGAGCATAATACCCTACACCACGGAGGTTTGTGTGTGCTATTGAGTGTTACTGAGCCTGAGTCAGTATGCGAGAGTATGAGATGAAACTTGTCTTCTATCGTGCAGTGCAGACCTTTTATATGCCAAGGTCTGGCTATTATAGCGAGGTCGAGGACCGACAGTTGGCCCCAGGCTATTAAGTACCCTTTACCCCATATAAGGCACTTAATAGTGATTTATCATGTATTAACGTGTCCTGATGGCAATGTTACCACACTCCTGATTGTGCACCATTAATATGGAATTAATGACGCATTAACTAGGTATTGAAACAACTGATTTATAACCTTGAAAGTCCGCTCAATTGGAGATACCATAGTCCTTCCCGTTGGAGAGGTAGGGTCTGACATGTGGCAGCACAGGAGCCACCCTTAGCAGGGAGGCAGGTCTGGGGCTGCAGGACACATGGCAGCACCGGAGCCACCTTTAGCAGGGACGCAGGTCTGGCGCTGCGGGACACATGGCAGCATCGGAGCCACTCTTAGTAGGGAGGCAGGTCCCGCGGTGCGGGACACGTGGCAGCACCAGAGCCACTCTTAGCAAGGAGGCAGTTCGCGAGTCGCGGGCCACATTGCAGCACCGGAGACACCCTTAGCAGGGAGGCAGGACCGGCGCTGCGGGACACGTGGTGGCCTCCGAATGTCTTCTCTACTGGAAGGTTGGACTCAATGCTTTTTCCTCTGGTAAGCGAGGTCACCTGGTCCGCAAAATACTGAAAGTTGCCCTCGGGCCCACCTCGGGGGAGGTTTTGATCCTGCAAGTGGGGCCACCATCACTTCTCGTGTTGATCCTTCAACTTTTCACTTGGGCGGTTGAAACGACGGCACGTTCCTATGCCACCAATATGTTGCATTTCCTATTTTGGTAGGTGTCATGCACGGATTGCAAATTCCACGCATTGAAGAATGCTGGTTCCCAATATGATTTTCGTATCGGTTCCCAGCGCAATCTTTGTAGCCCTGTTAGGTCGTCTCCCTTGGAATGCCAACTTCTCATCATGACAACGGCTCACCTGGCGCGACTGTTTTGCCAAGTGGACCTTAGCCCCCTTGTCATCAACGCAGGCGAGTATGTGGTGTGTAACCAAGCTCCGCGTGCAGATGCCTTCCAAGCATCACAAAGGATAATAAAGGGAGGAGTTTGCACAGCGAAGGACTCTTACACTCCGATCTAGTTTCTTGTGCATAGAACTCTCCACTTCCTTTGCTACATTGTGCTTGTGCTTTCTGATCTACTCCACTCGCAGCCATGGAGCCCGGCCTTCTCCCCTCCAAGCTTGTGAGGAAGACGGACATCGAGAGAGTCCAGAAGCTAATGGGCTGGCAAAGCTCTTCCTTCGACAACGCGATGTGCTACGGGAGTCTTCCTTTCACCAAGAAGACCTCCGGGGACATCGTCTTCTTCACAGCGTATGCCATGGTTGGGTTAGTCCCGCCAGTTTCCTCCTTCCTTCTGATGCTATTGGAGTTGTACTGACTTCAACTCCAACACCTCAGCCCTCACTCCATTGTTCTGGTGGCTATCTTCGTCCACTTCTGCGAGATGTGGGTGTGTGTGAGGCCTTGCGTGCTTCTGTTTAAGACATTCTTCACCCTTCAGCCGACTAGGAATGGTTCAGGCCTCATCAGAGCTTACTACTTCCTGAGGCGGAGGAACTCTCCATACAAATACATCAAATCTTCCTCCTCTGGGAAGTGGGAGACCTAGAAGAGCGACTTGGTAATAGTCTGGATAGACCAACATGACCGCTTGGAGTTGCCGACCAGACTTCCCACCACAGACACTGACTTTTGGGAGATCATTTTGGACCTGTCAGCAGAGTACAACCCAATGCTCACAAGTATCTGGCACCTGGCTAAAGGAGGCTTGTCATCACAGATGGTGCTCGGCAATTTCTTGTCTCGGTGCCTTGCTCCTCTTCAGCAGCGGGAGTTCCCAGCTTGGAACTATGGCGGGGTGATGGACTTCAACTGGCTTCAGCTCGGCTTAGGAACTGACTTAGATGAGAAGGCTCTTCTGTTCAGTCTGTCAAAGCTATACAGTGGTACCATCTCCAGAGATGACCTCATGCCTCCATCAGACTTGTTGCCAGTGTTCACCATGTCGGAGGTGAGGTCACACCTGCTGAAGGAAAAGCCGACTCTCGATGATACTGGCATCGCCGTGCGACAGAGGGGTGACACCTCTAGAGGAATATTCATCTCTGATGTTTTGGCCCCCAGTCAGCAGGACAGGTCCGAACCTGCCTCTGTCGGTGACAAAGGGAAATCTGTTGCAAAACCTAGCCAGCAGAAAAATTCCGACTCAAGCCAGTGCAAGGGGAAAGAGCCCTCCGATTCTTCCAGCAGGAAGAGAAGGTTGGAGCTTATTGATACGAGCTTCGCCAGGTCAGCTCCGACAGAAGCTATGTCATCATTGGGGTCACGCCAAACCTTGAAGTCCGTTGTGGTCGTACCTCCCACGTCTTCAGCTTCGGTCCTTGTGCCACCGGCAGGCACTGGGACCGGGAAGGATCTTGCGGCAGAAACTCTGGCGGGGGGGGGGGGGGGGGGGGGGGGGGGGGAATGTGGTGCCATTCACGGAGGTCCCAACGGCTCCGAAGCCAGTATTTGCTCCGGGGACTCCCGGAGCACCATCTACATCGCCGGCGGCGGTGGGATTAGATGACTCCAGCCAACCAAGGAAGAAGTTTTGCGTCGAATGGAGATGTCGAGCCCCTAGGTATGAAGTGACATCAGGAATTTGCTTTCTTTTTCATTTCTTGCTTCTTGTTGATTCTTTGTCTCCTGTGTTTCTAGAGCTTCGAGGCAATTGCTGCTCAGGCGCCACCAGTAGGCCAGGCCAGTGCCGCGACCAAAGATACCTGGCCAGCTGACCCACCAGTGGCTTCTTTCGAGGCCGCGGCAGATACTGTGGTGGTGCCAGAGCCAATAGCTGACGCCAGGATGACTTCGGCGCCAGCTGATGACGCCACAGCCGTGCCGGACCAACTAGCGGAACCAGCGACCGACACCATGTCGGAGCTAAAGATTGATGACACAATGGTGACGGAACCACCGTCTGATGCCGTGTCAGAGCCGACGCTTGACGCCATGGAGGTATCAGAGGCGCCGACTGCTGGTGCGTCTGCGTCAGCAGCAAGACCGGAGGAGATCTTAGAGGTTGGCTATAGCTCTCAGCCAGTTGGTGAAGACTTTTTGGGGTCCATGCTTGAGCCATGGGCTCCAACGACTGTTCCCGAAGCGATGGGAGAGCCAGCAGGCCCGATGTAAGGTCCGGAGTCAATCCCTCTGTCTCTTACTAAAGAGAACGCATGCTCAAGTCTTCGCCGAGTACATGGCTTCGACCATGAGCGCAATGTTTTGGAGGCAGAGCGGGAGGCTCTAAGGTGGTGGCAGAAGCTTCTAAATTTAAAGAAGAAGCTGACACCAACTAGCCTGGCTGACGAGAGCGGCCAGCTTCACTACAGGAATCGCGATAATAGACGACGGCAAGAAACCGGCATTTATAAGGATAATTCGTTTATAGCTATAGACGACAATATAAGCTTATAGAAGATGGTTTCCGGCCGTCTACGATTATTTGACGTCTATAAGCTTATAGACGACGATTACCGACGTATATAAGGTAATTGATGATGGTCGGGTTTAGCTGTCGTCAATAAGGTGACTCCATCCACGTAGCAGTGGGGGAGCCTTGTTGACGACAATGGCTCGAACTGTCGTCTATAAGTGTCCTTATAGACGACGATTGTCTTGAAACCATTGTCTATAAAAGGCCTTATAGAAGACGGTGTGTTTCAAACAGTCGTCTATAAGATCCCTTATAGACGACGGCCAGACAGTACCGTCGTCTATAAGAGTTGCATTTTAAAAAAAAAAAGCAGAAAACTCTGCCCTAGCTTCGAGGCCAGCCAGATCACATAGGCATATAAAAACAGATATCATAGGCATATATATCACAATAAGAATTGCAAAACACTATACAAATGCCACACTACACAATTCACGAGTTCGTGAAGCTCAAAACCCAAAGACAGAACCAAGATACGAACACAGGCATTGAACCATCGTCATCTCTTTGGATTGTTGCTGCTCATATCCTCTCGAACATTGCCATCCTATAAGAGTACAGCCACAAAGTAATTGTGAGATTAATGTTTCTGCTAAAGAGATGAAGTAATGAAAGAAATAAAAAACAATGCACAGTGACTATGTGGAGACCGAGGTCCCGTCATTCCAGAATCACATTGGGTGGTGTCATGCGATGCGACACTCAACAGCACACATGAAAAGCATATCAAAATAACCAACACAAATATTTTATTTCACAAGATTCTCTTTTACAATGTAAGAAACAACACAACGTAATATCCATACTCATACTCTCAAATAGCTATGCACAAGAGAAGGCGTTCATGTCCAGAGACGCTTCTCACTAGCAACACGAAATAGATACTATAGCGGCAAGGTTATCTCGTGAGAGATACATCTCAACCAACTCAAGGTCTCACAGACAACCACAACATAAGCATAAGCTATTAATACCTGCAAAAACCACAATAAAGCAACCGTGAGCACAAGGCTCAGCAAAACTTAATCGTCTCACCTAAAGCATGAAACTCGACATGCTGGTCAGTTTTAAAGTAGCATACGCATTCTGTGGGCATAGCATCATTGTGAATTCCACAATCAAATAAGAAACGCTTCATCACGATGATACTCACCCAATGTTGTAGAAGCTTCATTCAATTTAAAGGTTTCGAAATGATAACTTTAATTGTGCTCATTCTAATTCAACCAAGGTTACAGTACAAAATATTGATCATAGCAGCATATTCAAAAGCTTTCCACTACTCTTTATTACTACGTCAAGACTCAGTGACGAAGTATGCTCAATCCATAACCGCGAGCGACGGTGATTCGAATCAAAAACACCCGGACCGGACGACACATACGGCCATACTCAAAGTTGTGTCAACACACTCCACTGATGTTGCATGCAGCCACCTTTTCCCAGATTTAACCACATCGAAACAGTTCGATCGACCTGAACAATGAGCTCCCCTCAAGGTGCACCTCCGCCGTGAGTTGTTCATGAGTTATTTAACTCCCACTGTACTAACAGCCGACAGCTTAAGCTGATTGAAAAGGTTCCAACATAGGATCCCCAAGGTACATCGGTTTCCTAGGTCCCGTATACCCAGTATGCTTTCCGGTACAGTTTAAACTTGTTCAGTAGGGCCAAGCACGAGATAACTGACACATACGGGGCTACCAATCCACCTTCCAACACCTGCCTTGCCATTACCGACCCAGACAAATCTACACAAATCCCCATCCACGTCTCATATTAAAGAGTGAACATTATAGTAGCATCTCCTGAGTAGGTTTCCCTCACTCGACTTCTCTCGCAAGTAGAATTCAACTACTTGACTTGTGGTCGATAAAATGTGACAATCTCGCTAGTAGTGTGAAACATACTTGACTTCTACCAGTCTTCTAACTTAACATTAAGCACAGCAATAATAATACGATGGAGTCTTATACTACCCATCCACTCCAAGGATTGTTTGGTCATGCATGTGGAGTATTCAATTAACATAGACCAAATGCACATATCAAGTCTATTCAGTAATATGTGTATAAAGCAAAACTATAAAATGGCACTTAAATGCAAACCGGGGCTTGCCTTAGTTTGCGACTCGATAAATGTCAATAGTTAGAGGCTTCATCATTTGGATGTAGTTTCTCATCACTTTCCTTCTTTTCTTGGCTTTAATACTGCTTGGTTAAATTTTACTTGCAGCCATGTACACACTTGTGTCTCCTCGTCCAAGTGGTTCTCCTCGTCTATCTCCGTCGTCGAATGCCTTCATTGTGTTTATCATCATCGATACGAAAATGCAAATGACAAGATTATAACTGAGCAAATAACAAGTGCGTTTGTACATATTTAAGAATGAGTAAGGCTATCTAGGATGGACAGGTATGGCTCTACTGTGTGGAGAAATAGAGGAGAAATCAAGATGGACATAGTACGATCAAGATATTAAATGAAAGGTGCAAAATAAGAATACAATGCAACTTAGCAAATACAAATGAAGATGTTTAACTGGAGAAAGAGTGACTAAATAGGAGGAAAAATGTCTGCTGCTGGGGGGTGCAGCAACAGGGAAAAGAATCAGAGGAACATGGGAAATTTGGATAAGCAATGACATAAGCAATGTTTTGGGCATAATGAGTTCTTCATCCAATTAATGGAGTTAAAGAGTTCCACTGGGCCTGGGAATTTTACAGTGAAATCATGTTGTCATGGAGGACGTCTCAGAAAAGTTTCAGCTAAAGCAATGGATGAATATGGTCCACAAAATTCTCACAATCTTTAAGCTTCTCTGAATTTTAGGGGGGAAAACAGAGGCTTTGTGATGAGTCAAAGTGTGTGTTCTGGATAGTGATGTTTTTATGGAGTCTAACAAAATTGGTTTGATGTTTTTCTAAGCACTACAGAAGGAGTTATGGATTTTTTAAGTTTCTGCCATTGTCTGGAAATGTTACTGTTATTCTAAAATTTCTATTATATTCTAGACAAAGATCCTTAATTATATTGCTCTAGAGAGCTTATCTGGAGCTGAAATTTTCACTGGGTTTTCTAGGTACTACAAAGGAAATATCTGGACAAGTTTTATAATTTTCCATTGAGTATGTTATCCAGAATATTTTTCCTAATGCTTCATCATAAAGGATTTTTAGTTCAAACACTATGGGCTTTCATACAGGTTCCACTGTACTAATGTAAAGTATCCAAGTTACTGAAGCTAACAAAATTTGTTTCACTGTTGTTGGACAATTATAAAATAATTACAATTTTCTAAAGATTGGCCGAATTTCTAAAATCCTTTTCCTAATAGAAACTCCCACCCACTCACTGACTGGAGGGGTCGACACCTCAGCTTTGTCTTCTTCCTCAGGACAGGTCGAACTGGAGGCTGGGCAGCAATGGCCCACGGGCGTTCCCGCGCCGCAGAGCCACAATAGGTGGATATTCCTGTGGGGAAATGATCAATGGACCTTGGAACACACATTCGGCAACGTCTTGACGCGTGGTAGCGACCGGAACGGCGCCGGCGACGGAGGCAACGGAGGAGGGTTCGCTGGCAAGGTCGATCTCCCGGAAAACAGCAGTAAAACACAAACAGTTCCCTCCTGTAGCATCAGGGAAGGGAGGTATGACGAAACTGAAACTAGATGCAAATCGAGAGGAAATGCACTCGAAAATATCATCCCCAATGAACCTAGGGTTTCATGGCCGCCAATGGGAAAACTGAGTTTCTGGGGGCTAGACTTGATAATTCTCGATGCTTGTTGATTCAGGAGGTCCGTTGGGTCCTGGGTAAACTATTTGCTGCCTGAATTGAAGGATTTTGCTGCGTGCAGCCGGAATTGCATCAAGACCTAGCTCCCGTTCTTTTGAACATGGCAACGGCAAAACGCCAAAACTGTGAAGAGAGAGGTTGGAAGGGGAAGCAACACTGAGAAAAAGATAGGATAGGTTCAGGCGCACCTTGTGATGGTCCGGACGGCGCAAGATACGGACTGGAACACCGGGAACACGAGTGCGACGTGAGGCGCAGAACGGGCGGTCGCCATGGCAGTCATGGAACCGAAGAAGAAAAGAATTCCGCCGTGGGCAGCTTGGGGAATACAAAGAGCGGCCTGGCGCCAACTTGAGGACGATGAGGAAGCTCTTACGCCGTTTGCAGCGACCACGGCCGAGCTGCAAAGCAAAAGGAGTCGGTTGATGCTGAAGCAGAGAGGTGGCCGCCAGGTGAAAAACTGCTCTGTTCTTGCAGAACGTCGGGGCAACAAGCTTTTGCACGATGGAGAAGGCTAAGACTTACTCTTGAGTTGATCCTTGGCCTCGGCGGGGCAGTAGCAGCTGCTTTGCTGCCCTAGGTGATGGCGCCGCTGCGCACAAGAACGGGCGAGCAAGAGCAAGTGCTCTGCTCGAGGAAGAAATAGCATCAGGAAGCTTTAGGATGTGGGCAGCAAGCCAATACAGAAGGAGAGATCGATAGGATAAAACTTCACACGCTCGTGGCCAGCCTGGGCGCATGAAGCGGTGGCACATGCAAGCTTCTCGGTGGCACTCGGTGAATGAACGGAGTAGAACAGAGCACGTCTGTTGCCTCACTGCCAGATGGGCCCACACACCTCCCCCTTAGGATTCGTTTGGAAAGGCTCGTAATGGAGTGGATCCAACCTCAATCCACCTTATAAGTGGATATAATTACACTTAGGAGCAAAATACACACTATGTGCCAAAAATATATTTGGATAGGCGGGGAATTCGGCGGCTCGCGACCCGGTCCACTCGCATCGGAGAGGAAATCGCCCAACTCCTCCCAACACCGGGAACTTCGTCCACTCCAACTCGCGACTCACCCCGTCGTCCGCCCTAGAGCGGCGCTCGCCCGACTCTCCCGGCGGCGCTGCTCCCCGCCTTCCGCTCGACCCTCTGTCTTCTCTGTTCATCGACCCGCCCTCACCACTCCCGGCGGCGCTCGCCCAAAGCCGTTGCCCCCACTCCGACGGCGGTGTCTCTGCTGCTCTACCTGCCGCCCACCCTACCCTGACGGCGACCCGAGCGCCGAGTTCATGTTCTACCGCAACTCGAGTGCCGACATGCTGCTGGCCGAGGCGAAACTAGACCTCGGTCTCACCCGCTGCAACAAAGTCTTCCACTACGGCTCCATCTCGCTCATCACCGAGCCCTGTTGGTCCATGCACCTGGCTGCCATGCGCGCCGCCAAGGCCGCGGGCATCCTCTGCTCCTATGACCCCAACGTCCGCCTCCCGCTCTGGCCGTCCAAGGAGGCCCCACGGTCCGGCATCCTTAGCATCTGGAAGGAGGCGGATTTCATCAAGGTCAGCGACGAGGAGGTCGCCTTCCTGATGCAAGGTGATGCTAATGATGAGAAGAATGTGCTCTCGCTCTGGTTTGATGGACTCAAGCTCCTCATCGTTAGCAACGGAGACAAAGGATGCAGATACTTCACCAAGGTTCGATGGGCTCAAGCTCCCCTTGCTCAGCTGGTTGCTTACTGTATTATTCTTACTTGTCGATTTCAATTTGTGGTATATATATGCAGGACTTCAAGGGCAGCATTCCGGGGTACAAGGTGAACACAATCGACACCACCGGTGATGCCTTCATCGTCTCCCTCCTCATCAACGTCGCCCATTGTTGTGGGTGCTCACTTTCTTGATGTGCCTGCTTTGCATTGAAGCCTGTTATTCCTTGACAAATTTTTGTAGTGACTTTTTTCTGCTAACTGCAGTTTGTGCTGTAATAGCTCGGGATAATGTCTGGATGTACTTTTTTGTGTGGATATTTATGCACTTTTATGTGTATGAATTTGCTGATTAGCAGGCAGGTGGTGCATATTTTTTATTTTGGCTGACTTGCCCAATCCAAGTGTACTTACAATGGGTGTTCAATCATTGTAGCCACAAAAAGCTAACCTCTGTTTTCTGGCTGCCCCGAGAGGAATATAGTCATTTTTTTCCCAGTCTTTCATAGTGTTAATGTTTTAGCAGAGTCAAATTCTGAAACCTGGTCTATAATATGGTTGACTGATCAATTTTGTGGTATAGTCTGAAATCCTATGAAGCGCTGATATTGACCAATTCAGCTGTTTAAATCTTGGTCCTTCATGTATGCTGACCAAGTTAATCAATTATTTTATGTGTGTTAGGCTGTTAGCAGGTATTATGTTTGCTTTAATATGTTGGTTGTGTTCAGTTGAGGTTTTCAGACGATTAATACTTTTTATGTTATATGTTATATGTCATATGTGAATATGATACCTAAGTCTGACTGCAAAATGAAATTATCTATAACATTTACCTGAGTAACTAGTCAATCTGCTACAAATATTGTATTTGCTCAATTTCAGTTACTTCAGAACTTTGAGTGTAATGCAAGTGTTGTTTTAATGTACAGGGTCATCATTTTTTTCCTCTGCATTGCTCCCTGCTATATCTTATATGTTTAGGACCTGCATAGGTTGAGGGTAGTTCATAACTGATGTTGTTAGTAGATTGATGATGTTTTACGAACTTGTACATAGTGCTTAATCTGAAATATATGGTGGTAAAATTTTAATCATGCGGTTCATTTTGTTGCAGTGGCTGATCAACTCAAGTTAGATGTTACCCATAGATCACAATTCGTTGGCGCTGCTTTTACATCATTGGATCAGAGTCCTGTGATGTTTGTTGACAACATATTGTTTATTGTTTGCTCTGTCAGTCTACAAAAGCTGTAGTTTTTTCAGATTAGTGATTCATGTGCAGACAATATGAAACAATGTGGATCCGCAGTTTCTTATCGTCAGAGTTTTTTTTATTGCTTCTCGAAGTATGGTTGTCCATTGCTACAAGCTTGATCAGTGGTCTTAATTGTTTGGTGTGAAAGATGACATATTTCAAGATGTTTTAATCACCTTGTTTCTGAAGTGATGTACTTATTATTCACTGATAAAGCAGTATGAAATGTTCAAGAATCTTTTAAAAATTTATACTTCTATTTATAAAAAATTCTACAGTGTATTTTTATGTCACGATTGCCTCATGCTGCCAACAACAGTTGCCTCAAAAATCTGAGCGACGGTATTTTTCTTTTTTTTTTAAAAAAAAAAACAACACTTTTTTCTGCCACCATTGTATACTTTTGTATCAATCCACGCTGGTTCCCAAACGCGTCATTAACTGAACCCGGCTTGCCTCGTGACACCCAATCCTCACGTGGACTGATTCACACGTGGACCAGCATCCCCGGATGCCAAACGAGGCCTTATCTATTCTTTTCTCCACTCAAGATATTTCAGCTATTCATCTTTAGATTAAATTAGACAGAGGTGCTAATCTCTATTTGTGAAAAAGATTATTGTACTCTAAAGTATAGGTCTTTGACAAGTTCACAGGTTTAATTGTGCACTGACATGTGGGGTCCACTTCTCCCCTTTACTTTCGTTTTTTCTAAATTCATTTTCAGCTAGCAATAGTGCTCTAAAAATCATAGAATTTTGCATGATTGCTAATCAAAATATGGATAATCCATTTGTTAAGTCGAATATATGAATTGACTAAATCGAGTTTGAAATTTAAATTTGAATTTGAATTTACACATTTGACATTTGCTTTATCTCTCCTCCATATTTTTCCAAAACTCAGCAAGGCCTCTAAATTATTTAAATTAATTATTTTCTGTTTTAATTTCCTCCATTTCGCTGATTTAAACTTTGAAATTTTTTTGAGTTGGAATTTTTTAGGTCCATGCGTTTGAATCCTTTTTAATCCCCACGATTTACATTCTATGTTCATTCTCCATCTAGTCATCACTATAACTGAATTGCACATTATGACTTTTGGGGCTTTGACATACTAATATTGACAGATGTATACAAGAGGTGATAAATCCTATTTTTTTATGCATTTAAGACAAAGACCTTTCCATCTGTGGAGGCAACTCAGACTACAAAAACCCAAATATGCGAATTAAATTAAAAAAAGGTAGCAATCAGAAAATGATGTGAACTGAAATGCTTAAAATGACAGCTGAAAAGAGATACAAAGGACTATATATGCAGAACAATTTCACTATAGTTCACGAGAAGGGGAAATATGTCAACGAGAAAACCACAGCAAACCCAAAGCCAGCCCTTTTCCCCAAAAACAAAGGTGGTTGATACAGTACAAATCTGGACCTTGATGCATGCAGTGGGCAGTCCAGAGATGGGTAAGCGTTAAAAAAATTAAATGCTCAGAATAAGAATGTGACATCCGTTAGGAGAAATAATTAATTGGACAAAAAAAATCAAATTCTTTGTTTATACAACACACTTGTGCATAAAATCCCCAATGGGGGAATAGGAAGTTTGAACAGTATGAGTTTTGCTACTGGGACAAGAAAATTCTAACAAAAAAAGAAATATATTAAAGGACTGTCAGGATCAGAAGACATAATCAGAAATTACAAGCACATGTTAATTAATACACATTTCTTTAACGATCAACAAACCAGCTAAGCTGGAAGTATTCGTGCCAAAACCAACAATTCAGTTTATCAACCAATTTTTGAACTATTCCCTAGCCTCTCAGTAAGCTAACATTGTTTATACCCAAACATGCAGAAATTAAACAAATAAGCAAGCTAAAATGCTCCGCAACAAATTCGGCTGACCTGACTATCACACGCTACCCCGTCCGCTGCCATTAGAGTTCGAAAAGTCGTCCTCCTGCAGTAGTCCAAGCGCCGGAATCTGAGACGACGGAGTATGAGCCTCTGTCTTCGATCCATGTGATGTGCAAGTGTGGTTAGACAAGTTATAAGTATAAAATGCATATTTTACGAAATTTGAACAAGTTTAACTAGTTTCAGTTATTTTGAATAATTTTGTACCTGTGCTCCTGTCGTCAGCACCAGTGGCAACTCCATCGATGGTGGCGCCCACTGCGGAAAGATAGACTACTGTCCTGCGGTCATAGCTTGGAAATACAAAGTAAATCATTATACATGTTATTTGTATATTAAAAATGTTAAGTACAACATTCAGAACTTATCTGGAAGGCAGCTTGCCACTGTAGCATGTACGAGTTTTGATACCCGTCCCTAGCCTTAAGCGTCACTGCCTGCATCTCGTCCCTAGCCCTGAGCGCCTCGTTCCTAGCCCTGAGTGCTTCTTGCGTCCTCTGGAGCTCCTCCCAAACATTTTGGAGCTCCAGATCTCGGCCCGTATGGCTACTGCTGGACCCGCCCTACTGCGATGAAGAGGCTCTTGAGGAAGCTCGCGCCTGCCTCGAGTCGACCACTCCATCGAAGATGGCTAACCTGCACAACGAAGTAAGATTATTAAATTTTTGTAACTCAAAGTTCATCACGGTAAATTAAAATTAACAAAACTCACCGTCCGTGAGGTTTCCCGCCATCGATTGCATACGCGGCTTCGGGGACGATTGGCGCGCTCTGCCAATCGTACTCTTCTTCTCGAAGCCTTCGTGGCTCATGCTCGTACTTTGCCTGGAAATATAGAAAAATAACGTCATCTAAACTATTAAAGAGAATTCAATTAAGTTAACAAAATAACTCACCAACATCTGAGTTGTCGTCTGAGAAGACAGCTGGTCAAGCTGTGACGGGTCACTTCCCAAGTGATCCCTCTTCCACACCTCAATAGGTGTCGGCTCTTGACCGCTCTCGTGCTCCTATCGATACATGTTAGCACAATGAAAGATTATAAAATTACTTAAATAAAACTCAAGTCACACTTACCATCTGTTTAGTAAGACGTATGTAACCGTCCCCACCCAAACGGTGTTTTCCGTTTGTCCCTCTACTCTCTCGATGGGGTTTAGACACACCCTGGAAGCCTGGCTCCACCAATGAGCACACAAGGAACGGTACACGTCCGGACGTCTGTCAAGCTACGCTACACTTACCTGCACACATTTATTATTAAATGAAAACATTGATCACAATCAAATAATGAAGCAAAGAAAAATAAACACTTTACCTCTGCATACTTCGCCTCTGTTAAGTATTTGTCGACCACTTCCCTATACTTCCCCGTCTGACCCTCCTCCAGATGCAACTTGAAGTAAGCATTCGTAGCTTGAATGCGAGTCGTCGATAGTGACTGCATCACAAGCTTCCTAGCACAGTTATGGAAGATGAGATGAGCGTGATCCATCTGCTTGGCCTTGTTCTCTAAACGGTATTGTGCCTAGAAGAACAAATATATAAGTAAATGTATTTAACTTATAATAAATTTGTATTACACAAATATTGTTTATACTTACCATGAAGTCATGCCACATAGCCTCCTGGTGGTTGCCGTAAGCAAGGTCCTGGGCCGTAGTATAGTCGTCCCAAGATGTGACAGCATGTCTGTTCACTAGACCGAAGTAGTGCAAACGGACTAGACAGCCCTAGAAATCGTTCACCTGCTGGTGGTGTCCTTGACCCGTGAATGAACAATCATCCCAAGACCTGATACATAATTCTCAGTTGGTATATATATATATATATATATATATATATATATATATATATATATATATATATATATATATATATATATATATATATATATATATATATATATATATATATAAGCCTTTAAATATCTAAATTGAATTGATAAATATTTACTTGACTATCACCAATCAGACAAATAAGGATCTGATCATTTGGTTTTGCAGGAGCCGCAAAAGGAGCCACATAGTGGCTCCTCCTAGTCCGCCGCCGTGGAGCCGGCTTCACATCAGGTGACCCAAAGGTGGGGTCACCTGACTGCACTGGCTCCAAACAAGGAGGCTCTAAAGAAGAAGGCTATGAAGCAGGCACCAAAGAAGGAGGCTCCGAAACAGGCACCGAAGGAGTCATTCTAGCCTCTGAGTCCTCGGACATAGAGTCATCATGACAATTTTAAAGATTCATATTATAAAATAAAGAATTAATTATATAATTTATGTAATTAAATGTTCATTACCTGTCGTGACCGCTGTAAAGGTCCGCGTGACGACTCTAGTAGATGGCTCACCAACTGAGCCCGTCTACCTACGCTAAGCTGACTGCCCTAGAAGACCTCGTCTGCTCTCGTGGCTCTCGATGGCAGAAATCTCCGTGCCTCTGCCCCCCATCATCTGCTGCCGCTCGATGACGTCCTATTTAAAAGAAAATTTGCTAATGAATGTAATGGAAAGTATAGAAGAATAAAGAAGAGATGAAGGAAACATTACTTGTACTCAATTTCAAAATTCATCAGCATCGCAATCATATACTCTACTCCGTAAACCAGACCATCAATCTTCTGTCATGGTAGTTGCCTGTTTTTGTTTTCACATCTTAGGAGTCTCTACATCTTCTGCATCTCCAACTAAGTTATTGAGTCCTAAACCAGGCTCGACGACAAAAGAGTATGGCAACTCTTGTTCTTGGTAAATAACATCAACCTCATCATCAAGGTATCATCATTGTCTAGTGTATATAACCGCTCACAAGGATTCACCTTGTGTACAATCCACCAAGCATTAAGCTTTTCACATGGATAATGTAGATAATACACTTACTCGACTTGGTGTGCAAGGACGAAGGTGTCACAACCTTGTAGCCGGTCCTTGAGTTTAACTTCTACCATGCCAAATTGGTTTTGTAGAGTTCCATGGTTATGATCAAACCAATCACAGTCAAAGAAGACTACTTTAAATACCTTATTCCCGCAAAACTGAATTCAAGAATATCTTTAATGATCCCACAATAATTATTTTCACGTCCTTCAGCGTCAACTACCCTCATCATAACTCCAGTGTTACATGTGCCCTAAAAGGGCGTTGAGCTTCAAATTGAGTTGAACGAAATCGGAACCATTGATGTCGTATCGACTATAACTTTTAATTTTTATGGATCCGTAGAACAGTTGTCACAAATCTTCATGGACGTCGGCTTGTTTTTTGCACTGTTCAGCATATGAAGTTAGAAGGCTATTTTATGCTATACACGTAATTAATAAGAGAAACAAGACATGAAAATGTTACTTGTGTATGAAACCAGGATAGGAAGTTAGGCCTTCCTTGTACTCCATAATAACGCATCGATTGTATTTGTCGGATCGTTGGATGCTGCTTAGATTTCCAGTTTTTTTTGATCAAACTCACTAAATAAGGAAAAGACAAAATAATTAGCATAGATATAAAACACAACACGCTATTATTATATATGTTGAACAAAGACTTACTAAAAATATTCTTACTTCCCCTCTATATTAGCGTACATGTAGAGAAAAGCAACTACCTTGTCATCTGTTTCAACATCGTAGCTCGTGTCGCTACCAACAGTGGTGCCTCTCATTTGAAAAATGGAGAGGTCGCTACAAGGGTTTACTTCATCCATATTGTACCGTAACCTAGAAGCATTAACAGGGCCGCCCAATTCAGCTTTATATGGAAGATGGATTAGGATATGTTGCATTGGATTGAAGAACCCTGGAGGGAAAACGTTTTCCATCTTACATAAAAGCATTGGTATCTACCTTTTCAACTTCTCCATCATCCCCCTTGTGATTTCTTTAGCACAAAGATGTCTATAAAAGTAGCTAAGATCGGCTAACACCTTCCACACCGCATCGTCAATGTAGCCCCGAAACATAACCAACATAAGTCTTTCCATGATTATGTTATAATCATGACTCTTCAACCCTGTAAGATTTCCAGTCTTAACATTTACGGCTCGTCTTAATATTTTGGAATTTAAAACTTTTCAACCACTCGAAGACTTCTTTCTTTTCTTTTGGTCAAAGATAGAAGGAAGCACGCGGTTTGCCACCAGCTTCGGAGAGCTCAAGAGTTGGACGATTACAAACCTCTGCCAAATCGTTATGAGCCCTTGTATTGTCTTTTGTTTTGCCCATCATATCGAATCATGTTCTTATGATGCATTCACCCGTGTTACGTTTCTGATGCATGACATCAATGTTATGCATTAGGATTAAGTACTTCACATACAGTAGCTCCCATAGTGCACATATATGAGTCCAATCGTGTCCATAACCAACAAAATATCGAGGACGGCCTTCATATGGCACTAAGTTGTTCAACTATTCAGCAATCTCTGACCCATTTAGATGTTCAGTGGTCCTTTTTTGATAACAGTGTTCTTCTTGAATGCATTTCTCTGTTGTCTAAATATGTGATTGGGCGGTAACCAACATCTATAGCAATCAAAGTAGCAAATCTTGCCACCGTGCTTAAATGAAAACATTCGGTGTCCGAAGCACATATCGGACATGTCAAACAACCATGAGTGCTCCAGCCACAAACCATGCCGTAAGTTGGGAAATCATGGACAAACCACAAGAAATGCAACTCGAAGGTTGAATTTCTGTTTTTTGTAGCAGTCGTACGCTTCAATTCCTATCCATAACATTTTCAACTCTTCAATTAAAGGTTTAAACATCACATTCAGTTGTGAACTAGGATGAGCCGGTTCAGGTACAATAAGGCAAAGGAACATAAACTCGTACTTCGTACAAAGAGATAGTGGTAAGTTGTACGGAATAGCGAACACGGGAAAACAAGAGTATGGTGTTGCATTTGTACTAAATGGTAAAAAGCCATATGTCGCCAACCCGATGTGAATATTTCTCATGTCATTGGCAAAATCTGGATCGAAGCGGTCAAGCGCTTTCCATGCCTCACCGTTGGACGGTGCACCATCATTCTATCATTCTTACGTACACCTTCTTTGTGCCACCACATGTTTCTGGCTATTTTATTTTTGAGAGAAACAAGCACTTCAACCTAGGTGTGACAGACAAGTAGCGAAGCTACTTCTGTGCGACTTCAGTTATTACTTTTGTACCGTCGTCATTAATAACTTCGACAAATCTTGCTTTATCACAATTTAAGCACTTGTTCTCGTTGGCACACTCTTTCCAGAAAAAACATGAAGTGTTCTAGACACATATCAATCTTCTCATAGTTCATACCAAGATCAGAAATCAATTTCTTAGACTAATACATATCTTTAGGTAATTTATGGGGCTACGGAAGGACATCGCTGATCAATTTGATGAGGTCGTTGTAGCAGTTATTGGAGAAGAAACACTTAGACATAATTGCCACAAATCTAGTCATGAAATAGAGGATCATCACTTTTGTGTGTTCATGCAACAGTTGTTCTGATGTCTTGAGACGCTCGAAGAACTCCTTTGCCTCCATTGTAGGTGTCGGTACCCTGGGTACCATATACTCCTTGGGATTGCAAAGATCTCAAGGGAATGTCATCTACTTGATTTGAAGACCTTCAGAGGCCCACACGTCAGACATAACCGGACCCGCTCCTCCAACATGGTTAGTCCCAGGGTCGCCACGTGTACTATCAAACCGGAGCTACCGCCCACAAGGGGGAAGCTCCGGGCTATGTACCGAAATAGCACCCCCGGACCTAACCCCAGACCAAGGGAAGCTCCGGAACTAACACGTGTCAGGTAGCTCCGGACCTATCTGTTTCCCACAGTATGCTCTGGAGCTGTCACTTGTCCAACCGTCGGATCTTCAGCCTCTAACCTCCGGAAGATTCCACAACGGCTCCGGATCTTCAAAGGAGAATCAAGGACTTCAAGACCCGATCAAGTGTCATTAATACTATATTAATGACACACGATCGGACGACCTTAATTACCACTAACGATGCTGTCAAAGCCCATAACTCAGTCATTAAGGGCAATTAAACGTGTTGAATGTGTATCAATATCAGTAACCGCCGGGGCCACATGTCGGGCCAGGCTAACTTGTAACGGCCTGCCCTCGTACTATAAAAGGATAGGCCGACAATACATAGGACACGCTCTGGACACACTCTCCACACACGCCCCAGCGACACGTTGACTTTACACTCTCAACTGACGTTGAGATCAAACATCCAATACAACACCAACACATCCCGTGGAGTAGGGTATTACGCTCAGGCGGCCCGAACCACGTAAATCTTCGTGTCTACTGTGTCATTTACACTTCACCTTCTTGAATCTCCGCGCGCCCACACGGAACCTCAAACTCCTCTAACACTTTAGTAGTGTCGGGAGATCTGTCGGATCAAAACCACCGACAGTTGGCGCGCCAGGAAGGGGGCGCCTGAGATTTCAAGAATGGTGAACTCAGCCGCTGGATCATCCAATGGTCATCCTGTTGTTCAAGCTGTTGGGGGCAACCCCACCAATATGCAGCCACCAGCAGGAGCCTCAGTGCCGGCAGGAGTCACGCTACCACCACCGCTGCCTCCACCAGCAAATCAAGCTGGACAGCGCGATGGTGCAACGACGTCCATCACTGCGTCGGCAAATCATGACAACCCGGAACACGCGCTCCATGCAGCACGTGCTCTTCTCCAACGCCCACCACCTCTGGATGCATCCCGGGATGCACTAGAGCAGTGGAGGGCCGATGTGGAACATTTGGTTGCAGCAGCAGCCGACCGCATCAGCAACCAGGGTCCTCCTCCTTTAGGACGGGCCCTGTCGCAGCGGCGGACCTTGTCTGGCAGACTTGGTCCGCACGTTTCCAACAACAAGAGATGTGCTGCATCACAGCAGGTGACGTCGTTGCCCTCCGGGGCACGACGCACTCACACGGTATCAAGGCTTTCAACTCATGACCTCCGGGTGGAGCTTGATCGCCGATATCGCCAACAAGACGGTCGAGTCCATATTGAGCGTGCTCGTGAAAGACGAGAAGCTCAAGATATTCCTGCTCCTGAAGGAGTAGGAGGAGGCTGTTCAGCCCTGGCCATGCATCTGCGTATGGTCAGGTGGACACAGAAGTTCCGGCCTCACCTGCCGAAGAAGTTCAACGTGACTGTTAATCCTGTCGAATTTCTTCAGATTTACTCCACTGCTATCTTGGCAACTGAAGGAAATGAGGCCGTAATGGCCAATTATTTCCCAGTCGCTTTAACTGGGACCGCCAGGTCCTGGTTTATGAGCCTTCCACCCAACTCCATCAACAGTTGGGAGGAGCTGTGCCGGCAGTTCACCGCCAATTTCGGGAGTTCATACACCCGACCAGGCACTGAACTGGACCTTTTTACAGTCGTGCAAAAAGGGGGAGAATCCCTGCGATCATTCATCCAGAGGTTCTCTCAGGTACGAAACACTATCCCTTCTATCTCTAGCGCTTCTGTCATTGTGGCATTCAAACAGGGTGTACGGGATAAGAAGATGTTGGAGAAACTGCCGATCAAGGAGATCACCAGTGTCACGAAACTCTTCAGTTTGGCCGACAAATGTGCTAGAGCTACGGAGGGCCGTGAAATGCACTCCAAACCAACTCTGGAGGATCACAAGAAATCCTCCAAAGGAGAAGCCGCTGCCTCCGGGAGTGGCAAGAAGAAGAAAAATACCAACGGCAAGAAGAAGCCGTCGGCCGATGCATCCAATGCTACAGCTGCTACAGCTCCGGGTTGCCGTCTTCTGAAGACGGTGGCAAACTCAAGGTGTGGTGTCCAATTCACAAAACGGACAGCCACAGTTTGGAAGACTGCCAGGAGGTCCAAAACCTTGCCGAGCGCTACAACAAGCACCGGGAAGAAGCTCCTTTTCGACAGAGGGAAGGAAAACAAAAAGTTGACGAAGCTCCGGCTGAAGAGGAGTTAGGTTTTTAGGATCCCAAAAAGGTCTTGAAGGCCGTCTACACCTCTGTCGACGACGATTCCGACATCTCTGACAACGAGCGTCGGAAGACCATGAACACCATTTTTGGTGGATCATGGGACATCACCTCCCGCCGTGTCATCAAGACTATGCGTCGGGACATGGCTGTTGTAGCTCCTACAGCCAGGGCGGAGCCTCATCGGAAGTGGATGGACACAGCCATCACTTTTGATGCTTCGGACTGCCCTCAAAGCATGGTTGGAGCAGGTCAGCTACCTTTGATGGTATCTCCTACCATCAATAACATCCAGCTCCACCATGTCATGGTAGACGGAGGTTCGGGGCTCAATCACATAAGCTTCGAAGCTTTTACCAAGCTTCAGCTCCGACCTTCGGATCTCCACCCCTCCCGACCTTTCTCCGGAGTAGGTCCGGGAGCCATTACCCCACTCGGAGCTATTACCCTCCCCGTTACCTTCGGGACCCAGGAGAAGTATCACACCGAGAAGTTGGTCTTTGACGTTGCTCAGATCAACTTACCCTTCAATGCCATCTTGGGTAGGCCTGCCTTGTACAAATTCATGGAAGCTGCTCATTATGGTTACCTGGTGTTAAAGATGCCAATACCAGTAGGCGTTCTTTGGATCCGCGGAGATTGTACTACCGGAGTAACTACTCTGGAAGAACTCCATGCGCTTACTACGGCGCAAGAGGAGGACTCCAGGCAGGAGCAAGCTCCAAAACCCCCGAGCATTCGTCAGCGAGGCTCGACTTCTGCACCTCGTGTGCAGCCAAGCGGCGATACCGACATTCCCGTCAAAGTTGTCCAAATCAGTTCCAATGCCGCTCAGACCACCTGTATATCGGGGGGATTGAACGACAAATAGGAACTCACGCTCATCGCTTTCCTCCGGGCTAATGTCGACGTGTTTGCCTGGCAACCGTCACAAATGCCTGGGATCCCCAGGGAAGTGATTGAGCACAATCTGAAGATCTACCCCGACGCCCGGCCTGTGCATCAGAAGCCTTGGAAGCAATCTGTAGAGCGACAGAACTTCATTCGACAAGAAGTAAAGAAGTTGCTTGAAGCTGGATTCATCCGAGAAGTCTTCCATCCGAAATGGCTGGCAAACCCAGTCGTTGTGCCCAAGGCCGGCGGGAAGCTTCGGATGTGTATCGACTACACAACACTAAATAAGGCATGTCTAAAAGATCCATTCCCATTACCTATAATAGATCAGATAGTGGATTCCACCTCCGGGTGTGAATTACTGTGTTTCCTAGACGCATATTCTGGGTATCATCAAATCATAATGTCTAGGGAAGATGAAGAGCATACCTCTTTCATCACAGTAGATGGATTGTACTGTTATACAGCCATGCCATTTGGTCTCAAGAATGCAGCTTCAACCTTTGTACGAGCTATGTACAAAACCTTTGAAGAACTCATTAGATACATAGTGGAAGTGTACGTCGATGACAACGTGGTCAAGGTCAAGAACAAGGAGTCACTCCTTGACACCTTGCAGGCTGTCTTCGATAAGCTGCGGGTCACCCGCACAAAGCTAAACCCAGACAAGTGCGTCTTCGGGGTTAGCTCCGGAAAACTTCTTGTTTCCTAGTATGTCACCGGGGCATAGAAGCTAATCCGGCGAAGATCAAAGCTATTGAAGACATGCGGCCACCAGCCCGCATCAAAGATGTCCAAAAGCTAACTGGATGTCTAGCAGCCCTCAGCCGGTTCATTTCAAGACTGGCGGAACGGGCACTCCCCTTCTTCAAGTTATTGAGGAAGTCCGGACCATTCCAATGGTCTGAAGAAGCAGAAAAGGCGTTCCAGGAGCTAAAACAGTTCCTCACCACCCTACCAACTCTGGTAGCTCCGAACCCTGGTGAACATTTGTTGCTTTACATTTCAGCAACTGACGAAGTCGTCAGTATGGTCCTGGTTGCGCAGAGACCAGAACTACCCCATACTCAGGAATCCGGACCCCTTCGGGAGGGTCCGGAGGATCCTGAAAGCGAGTTTGGGTCCCAGCTCCCACACTTTCCACAAGAAGTCACTTCAGAAGACCCATACCCCTCCGGGAGGGTCCAGGTCGCTTCTGAAGAAGCTCCGGGATCCTCCAGCCAGGACCCGGAGGTCCCCGAAGAAAATCCGGATCCCTCTGGGAGGATCCGGGTCAGTGAAGAGGAAGCTTCGGGCCCCTCCGGGAGGGTCCGGACCATTCAACGCCCAGTGTACTTCATCAGTGAAGTACTACATGATGCCAAGACTCGATACCTAGAGGTGCATAAGCTGCTCTATGCAGTTCTTATTACCTCCAGGAAGCTTCGCCATTACTTCCAAGCTCACAAGATCTCAGTGGTGACTTCTTACCCACTTCGAGCAATCTTGCATAATCCCAACTCAACTGGGAATATTGCAAAGTGGGCAGCGGAATTGGCCGAATTCGATCTCAAATTCATTTCAAGGCAAGCAATCAAGAGTCAAGCATTGGCAGACTTCGTGGCGGAATGGACTCCCTCTCCATCAAACCCTGGGGGCCCCAATGAGCAGAAGCCGGAACAAAAAGCTCCGGTCTTCACCGAACCTCACTGGACCCTCTACTTCGACAGCTCCATGCAAAAGCAGGGGGCTGGAGCTGGAATCCTTCTCCTCGCACCAACCGGAGAGAAGGTAAAATACATGGTACACCTTGACTTCAAGGCGACCAACAACATGGCGGAATATGAAGCACTCATTTACGGACTAAGGGTGGCACTGTCATACGGTGTCAAACAACTGCTGGTCAAGGGAGATTCACAGCTCATCATTAAGAAAGTGAAGGGTGAATGCTCCTGCAACAATCTCCAGCTAGCTGCTTACCTCCTTGAAGTCCAAAGGCTTCAGAAGGACTTCGAAGTCCTAGATCTCCACCATGTCCAGTGTGCCCACAAAGCTGAAGCCGACGAACTCTCGACGAAAGCGTCAACCGAAGCTCCGGCTCCTGACGGAACTTTTTTCCGGAGGTTGTCAAAACCCACAGCTCAGCCTGCCGAACTGAGCGAAGGGGGCGAGATCAGCATCCCGAAGCTGACGGTCCCGATGACCCTGTTACCATGGCAGCCATCAAGGGTTGTAGGTGCTGCCGGAAGCTCCGAGCAACCCAACACGCAAGACTCAAATGCTCATGTTAGTTCCGATGTATGGATCTCAGAGATCCGGAACTACTTGAAAGACAACATCCTTCCTGACGATGATGTATCCGCTGACCGGGTAGTCAGATTGGCTAAAAGATACACGTTGGTAGAAGGGGATCTCTACCGACACGGTGCCAATGGCATCCTAATGCGGTGCATCACAAGGGAAGAAGGTTGCGAGCTCCTTGCAGAAATCCATGGAGGCGAGTGTGGGAACCACGCGTCTTCCCGCACGCTGGTTGGTAAAGCCTTTCGGCATGGCTTCTACTGGCCTACAGCACTCCAGGATGCAACTGAGCTGGTGAAGAAATGCGAAGCATGTCAATTTCATGCAAAGAAAATTCACACACCGGCTCAGCCCCTACAAATGATACCTCCTACATGGCCCTTCGCTGTGTGGGGGATGGACATCTTGGGACCTTTCCCAAGAGCCGTCGGAGGTTAAGAGTTCCTGTACGTTGCCATTGACAAGTTCACCAAGTGGCCGGAAGCAACTCCAGTTGTGACAATCAACAAGCAATCTGCTATCAACTTTTTGCAGTTCATTGTATGCAGATTTGGAGTCCCAAACAAAATCATCACTGATTGGGACCCAATTCACAAGCTCTGCATTTCCAGGATATTGCGAAGACCTCGGCATTCAAGTTTGCTACGCCTCCGTAGCTCACCCAGCAAGCAATGGCCAAGCCGAGAGAGCAAATGCTGAAATCCTTAAAGGACTCAAAACGCGCACCTATGAGCGCTTGAAGAAACATGGAGCCAACTGGATTGAAGAGCTTCCGCCCACTTTATGGGCCAACAGGACAACTCCAAACCGGTCAACTGGAGAGACACCCTTCTTCCTGGTGTATGGAGCTGAAGCAATCCTTCCTCCAGAAATCACCTTGGGGTCACTCCGGGTCCGGACCTTCGACGAAGCCACGCAGGACCAGCTCCGGCGTGAAGACCTAGACCTCCTTGAAGAGGGAAGGTTCCAAGCAGCCGTTCGGAATGCCCGATACCGCCAAGCCCTTCGGCGCTATCATCAGCGGCATGTACACAACCGACAGCTCGAGGAAGGCGATCTGGTGCTACAGAGAATACAATCCAGAGAAGGGTTAAACAAACTCTCCCCCAGCTGGGAGGGACCCTTCCGAGTGATTAAAGTATCCCGTCCCAGAAGCGTTCGCTTGGCTACCGAGGATGGGACACCTCTCCCAAATCCTTGGAACATTGAGCACCTCCGTAAGTTTTACACTTAATATCACAGAGGTGAGTCTGTAGTAACTTGAGATGTATGTTATAGAGTCATTGTACAGAGTCGGGTAGTTCCTCTGGGAGAACAGTTGAACCTTTCCCGGAAGGTCCGCAAAGTTCATGCAACACTTGTCGTAGTCTCAGGACTAAAAGTGTGGCTAGCTACCCTGGGTCAAACGAGAAATTAAACACGCTTAGCCTGGTTCCGTACCCTAAGAGTGTACTCGTTTCCCCTGTACCCTGGACCTATAATGAAAGACATCTTCATGTGAAACAAACTCCACGTGCATTTATATTGTACAGGCTCAACATTTTTTATTTTTCTCTTTCTTGTCTATAAAAAAGTTGTGCAATTCTTAAGAAATTTTAGTTCGACCAGTTCATGTACAATTCGAGCTGTATTGTCAATTCTTTTGGATTCAAACATTTTTCATGGCCCACTCGCGTGAATGCCGCCAAGCCAATCTAGGGCCGGAGTGTGCTATCGACATAGCCTGGTCAAGCACCCTAAGTACGCCACTCTACCTACACCCCAGCAGGCTGAAGTAAGGCGGGTCCAAGTACAATTGGATCTGGAAGAAAGAAGGCAACGCATTCAGTTGTATTCAGAATTGTGTTTGACCTAAAACTTTCTTGGGAATTGTAAGCCGCGATGAAGTTATAGGCAAGGAGCAAATTTTACTATTTTCTTGGCTTCAGTGTGCAGGAAAAATAAAGAATCCACGTTGATGGAGAAAAGCCGGAGCTAACAAAGCTTCGACTCCCCCTAGGTGGCTTGTGATCGATGTTAAACATTGAAAACGAGCATTACCGGAGCAACCAAGCTCTGATAAAGCTAGGGGGGCCAGCCGTCGATGCAAAATAAATGATGGTGAGAAGACCCCACAAGCGGAGTCTGCTACCAACAAACTACACGTTGGTAATGGTCACTGCCGGAGCTACTAGCTCCAACACCTCGGAGGACTAACTATCGATGCTCTACGCGTTGATAGGGACTATTGCCGGAGCTACTAAGCTCCGACGATAGACAAGGCCGGAGCTTCTAAGCTCTGACAACCTCAGGGGGCCTTCACTATCGAAGACTTCAGACCTACACTCTACGAGTTCGAAGCAAATGAGTCTTCAACAAAACACAATATACTCTTGGTACATGTTCACAATCAAATTGCGTACATCTACCAGGGGGCCAAGTGAAGAAAAAAGTGTTGAAGACAAAAAGTGAAATTCACAAAAAATTGGGGATTTCATTCATCTGGAGACAAGGGATTACAAAATTGAGGGAGAAAAAGGTAGAATACAAGTGGGAGCTACAGAGATGGTCCTAGACCCTATGGAAGAACTAGGCGACCTTCTGAGCAACCTCTGACACATTGGCTCGGGCGGCTTCACCTTCTCCTTCGACGGGACCTTCAAGCACCAGGTCCAGGGGGAATTGGGGATTCTGGCTGGTGTAGCACGTCAGCACATACTCTGCGACGTTCTTCGCCAGGGATTGCCCCTCAGCCTCCAATTGGTCCGCGATGACGTCGCCCACCTTGGATAGTTTGCTGCCTGCCGAGCTCAACGCCTGCAATGCCAGGTCCGACTCCGGCTCCGGATCATCCGGACGCACGGGACTGAAGCCCATCGGTGTCAGCACGTCGTTGGCCTTGCCTAGGAACTCCCAAACCTGTAGGGAGTCTGCAGTCCTCAAGCCCTTCAATTCTTCCAAGGATCTTCTGGCCGCCGCCAGTTCAGAATTCTCGCGAGCGAGGCGCTCAACCTCTTTGGCATTTTGCTGAATCTTTTCAACAACCTGCTTCTCGAGTTTTCCAAGCTCCTCCTCCCGTAGATAAATCTTGTTCCGGTGGTCAACCAGGTCCTTCTCCCTGCCCCTCACTTTCTTCTCCCTGGCTGCGATGGCACACTCTTGCTCGTAGAGTTCCTGCCCCCGCACCCATGCCTTCTCCTCCTCCTCAGCGCAGCGCTCTTCCAATTTCTTGGTGCGCTCTTCGAGGCCCTTGTCAGCCAGAGCCACCTTTTCGGTGAGCTCCTCCTCCCTCCTCAAGACGTCATCCCGCAGCTCTAGGAGTTTCTGCTCTTCATCTTTGAGCCTTTTCTCCCTCTCCTCAAGTGCCTCCCGGCGCTTGATGAGAGTAGTGTTAATGGCTTCCAGCCTTTCTTGGCGTTCATCAGCCGCACTATTAGCTGCTTGGGCCTGCTCATAAATGGCCCGGGATTGAACGTCGAGGGCACGAGTCAAGCTCTCCCTGTCATCCAATAACTTGCCCCAGTACTCCAGGCGGACCTTCTCCCGCTTAATCCACTCTTTGTCATCTGCTAGCCTCGACTGCGCCAGCTTGGTCTCGAAGTAGAGTCGGTTACGCCACCACCTAAGGGTTTGGCGCTCCTCTTCAAGAGCCTTGCTGTCGTGGAAGAATGCCAGCTGCACTTGACGCAGACTGGAGCAGGTGTTGTCAATAGACAATGACAACGAGATAGGTTCCGGACCTGCTGGGGTCTCCTCTGCTGGTTCCAGTGGGTTTTTAGTTACAAAAATTGGGTCTCACTCCACAAGAGTGGTCCCCTGAGCCTCTATGGCACTAGGGCTGTCCTCCGGGATGGCCTCAGTCGCCATCGAGGAAGGTCCCGCTGATGAAGTTCCGACCTCCGGAAGTGGTTCCGAAGGCCCCGCCGCCAGGTCTTCATTTGCCCCCTCAGGCAGGGGGCCAGCATCCTCTTCTGGGCACTCCGGCTCAGCCGCGGGAACCTCCGATGTCATCATCCCCGGAGCAAGGGCTGCTTCCGACTCCGGCCTGTACACCTCCTCTACTGGGGGCTCGAGCGCCGACGCCTCTGCAACAACCAGCTCGGGAGCCGGAAGGTCTCCAACATCAACCGGCCCTGTGGCCGGAGCTCCAACAACGACCAGCTCTGCGACCGGTGCTTCAGAGGTAGCCGGCCCAACCACCGGGACTTCCTCAACATCCGGTGCGCACGCCGGGACTTCAATTACCTCCGGCTCAACCACCGGAGCTTCGACAATTTCCGGCTCTGGGGCCGGAATTACTGCTTCCTCCGGCTCAACGGCCGGAGCTTCCATCATCTCTGCACCAGGACCTGCATCTTCTCTCCCGCGGTCCGGCGCTACCACGGGAGTCTCTGGGGATGAGTCGAGGTCCATGACCACGACAGCTGGCGCCGGAGCTGTCGCAGCTTCAGCCACACTTGGGGCAGCACCGGGACAGGAGCAGAAGCTTCTGCCCTCACAGCTTCAGCTGCTGTGGCTGAGGGTGGAGCCTCACTCCTCTTCTTGGGAACGCTGCAGATGATGGATGAAGAAACTTAAAAAACAGTTTCTACAACAAAACAACTGCCTGAGGTAAAGATTAAAAATTACCTTGGGAGGCTTCCGCACCATCTTGCGCGGAACCTCTTTCCCGGGCGTTCTGGGCTGACCGTAGCTGCCGCCGGTGTGGAAGCTCCGGAAGGCCCCCCGGAACTCGTTGCAGCCACGAGCATTTCCCTAGTTGAGGCCCCCCTCGATCGTGAAGAACCTCCGGACCTAGAGGCCTCAACCGGCCCTGGTGTTGGAGTCGTATGCCCGGAGCTAGCACCCCGGGAGGACGCCGCTGCGGGTACAGTCACCGCGGTTGTAGAAGACCTCCCCCTCCGGGGAGAAGGAGCTGATGCAGAGGTGGCAGGCCTGACGGACCTTCCGTCGGCATGCTGCAGCTTCCTCTTCCGGCTCAAGGGTTCGTCCGCCGGCTCCTTGCCCTTGCCGACGACCTCGACCCTTGGCTTCGGGGCAGGTTCGGAGCCACCTTCGGAAGCCCCAGGGATCACCACCCTGGAGGTCCATCTTATCTCGATGACACCAAGGTCGTCAAGCACAGGCATCTTCCGCCGGAGCTCCCTGCTGAACTCTACTTCCACGTTCAGAGGAAGAAAAGTTGATGGCGGAGTCGAGTCGTCACCGCGAAGTCGATGCTGTGCTGGAACTTCTTGAGATGAAACTCCAAGGTTGTCCCCGCCATGTTGGACTTCAACCCGGTCTCGACCCGGTCGTCGTCCATCACGCTGTTGAGGGCCCAAGCGAGTTTTTCTCTCCTCTTCAGCGGTGCCCACCTGTTGACCAGGAAGTTGCAAAACACCGCCTGAGGGGTTAATCCTCCCTCCACACACTGGCGGATCCTGGTCAGAGTAGGGTTGAAGGCATCTGCCAGCACCAGAGCTTCACTTCAGACTGCAGTGTCGATGTTGGGGAGGCCTTCGGGCAGCTCCAGCTTCTCGTGCTCCTCCACTTGGATGACTATCCAGTCCTTCTTCCAATCATCCCACTCTCCAGAGGGAAACGACTGGAGGTACTTGAATGGGCACTTCTTGCGCTTCACGAAGTAGTAGAAGCCAAGGTACTCATTGCTTCTACCGGTGGTATGGACGGTGAAGAAGGTCCGGAAGAGTTCAATGCAGGGGGGATGCCCACCCACATCTCACAGAAGTGGACGAAGACGGACACAAGAAGAATGGAGTGGGGGCCAAGGTGGTACAGCTGCAGACCATAAAAGTCTAGCGGCATCAAGAAAAAGGAGGAAAATGGTGGGATCAACCCCACCATGGCGTACGAAGAGAAGTACACCATTTCGCCGGCGTGCTCCTTCTCAAACGGGAGCTCTCCCCCGGCGCGGACCAGGCGGTTGAAGAAGTCCGAGGACCATCCCATGAGGGCCCGAACCTTCTTCAGATCACCGTCGGTCTTCAAACGGCTCTCGCGGAGACCCAACTCCATCGCAGCACAGAAAGGCAGGAGAGTAAGAGCAAGCACAAGTTGGGAGTTTGAGCACAAGATCAGATGAGAGGCGTAAAGAACCCCAGACAGTGCGCGCCTTCCTTCTTAAGTAAGCCCTTGCAACGCTTGGATGGAAACCGCAAGGAAGTCAAAGATACTACTCAAAAATTCTACCCTGCCGATGATAAGAGGGCCCGGGACCACCCGAACGATCAAGTCGAGGTTCTTACCCATGCGAACGGTTGTCATCATGAGGCGGAATCGATACGATTTTCGTATCGGGAACCGGCGACCTTCAATTGTGTTAGATCTGCACACCAAAGATCTCATTTGCCGCACACGGGATATGCCACGCGGCGAGGATTTAACTCCAAACTATCACCAATGGCACATCCGAAGACCTTTGAAGACTCAGTTCAAAAGTCGAAGGATGGACCCACCTCCGGCGGAATGACTTCACCCAAGGGGTCTTCCTCAGAGGTGGGCCCAGTGGGCCACTGTCGGTACCCTGGGTACCATGTACTCCTTGGGATTGCAAAGATCTCAAGGGAATGTCATCTACTTGATTTGAAGAACTTCGGAGGCCCACACGACATAACCGGACCCGCTCCTCCAACATGGTTAGTCCCAGGGTCGCCACATGTACTATCAAACCGGAGCTACCGCCCACAAGGGGGAAGCTCCGCGCTATGTACCGAAATAGCACCCCCGAACCTAACCCCAGACCGAGGGAAGCTCCGGAACTGACACGTGTCAGGTAGCTCCGGACCTATCTGTTTCCCATAGTATGCTCTAGAGCTGCCACTTGTCCAACCGTCGGATCTTCAGCCTCTAACCTCCGAAAGATTCCACAACGGCTCCGGATCTTCAAAGGGGAATCAAGGACTTCAAGACCCGATCAAGTGTCATTAATACTATATTAATGACACATGATCGGACACCCTTAATTACCAGTAAAGATGCTGTCAAAGCCCATAACTCGGTCATTAAGTGCAATTAAACGTGTTGAATGTGTATCAATATCAGTAACCGCCGGGGCCACATGTCAGGCCAGGCTAACTTGTAATGTTCTGCCCTTGTACTATAAAAGGACAGGCCGACGATACATAGGACACGCTCTGGACACACTCTCCACACACGCTCCAGAGACACGCTGACTTTACACTCTCAACTGACGTTGAGATCAAACATCCAATACAACACCAACACATCCCGTGGAGTAGGGTATTACGCCCAGGCGGCCCGAACCACGTAAATCTTCGTGTCTACTGTATCATTTACACTTCACCTTCTTGAATCTCCGCGCGCCCACACCGAACCTCAAACTCCTCTAACACTTTAGTAGTGTTGGGAGATCTGCCGGATCAAAACCACCGATAGTAGGAGAATCCTCCGTCAATTCAGGATTTATGGCTTCAAGCATCTCGTTCATCCTATCGACCCCAGTGCTATCATCCCCATCTCGATCTTCTACGGCTCGAGAAGGTGTCTCACCGTGAAAGGTCCACAACTCATAATGTTCCATTAAAACCATTTCGACACAAGTGGAATGTCAACGTCACTTTGTCAAAACACTTCGCATTCTGACATTTGATACATGGGCACCACACCTTGTTGTTGTTTGACAACAAAAAAGCTCATCGTATGAAAGCATCCATCTCGGTGAACCACTCCTCTGAGTGACTCCCATCCTTTTTCCAACCAATATACATCCAACTTCGGTCTTGAGCCATGATTGAGGGTATACCTTCAAAGCAGACAAATCATTATTAGTTTCATTGTTATGTTATTTCATGGCCCTACAACTAGGCAGATAGGTCATAAACCCACCCAAGAGTGACCGAGCGAAGTGTGCTCATGACGGGACGCGCAGTCTGGATCCGGACAAATTTTGGAAGCATAACCATGATGTTCTCTACTGCACGCTCGAAAATGGTGCAGTAGAGAACAATAGGGTTATGCTGTCGAAATCTCGTCCAGATCCAGACTCACGTCTCGTCACAAACCGTGCCCCCTGTCTGTGGGGATCGGAATCCCGACATCCGAGGATCTCATTGGATGGTGTCGTGCGATGCGACACCCAACAATATACAAGAACAGAACTAGAATAAAATATAAGACGAAGTCTTTTAGTTATCATACAGCGGAAGTTTTACAATACTAGCGGAAGGAAAGAAATATATATATCATAGCTACACTCTCAACACTAGCTATGCAAAAGCAAAGTCATCCATGTCCTGGATACTTCGCACTAGCAATACGCAAATCACGGCGGCGTGCAGGGTTCCCACTCGACTGTACACCCTGGAGGCGGTGCAACCTCATCATCAAACCCTTCATCAATTGTATAACCTGCAAAAACTTGTTAACTGCAAACATGAGCATATGGCTCAACAAGACTAACCTGTCTCACTAGACATATGCGAGGGTGAACACTAAGCATAGGTAAGGTAAAGCATAAACGACTCGCCTACAATTGGATCCTTATAATCATGTTTTAAGTAGCAAATGACATTCCCTAAGCACGGCACATCATAGACTCCACAATCAAACAAGAAACGCTTTGTCGATGATATGACATGCCCAGAGCACATAATGCTATTACAGCTAAAGTATGGGGAAACTGTAAACTTTAATTTTACCATCTCTAAGTCATACAAGGTTGCAAAGCAATTATAATTCAATACAATATATTTTTCTGGCTTCTTTAGTATTTTCTACATCACAGCTCAGTGAACAAGTGGTACTCTATTACCGCGTGGGATGGTGATTGCAATCAGGACACACCCGGACAACACGACACATACGTCGTTCGGAAGTGTCAGCGAGTACACCAGTACCTATGTAACACTTCAGTACTAGTCGTATATGGCCACCTTTCACAAGAAACCCGAACGTCGAGCCCGTCTCACCTCCACGAACAGAAGGCCTTTGCACGGAACACCTCATGTGTCCGCCGACTGATTTACACCTTACTGTCCTCAACCCACCCCTATCGATGATGAGTTAATGGGCCTCGACATCCCAGTTATCGAGTTACATCAGTTTACTAGATTCCATATGTCCATTATGTCGTCGGTACAAGTCAAGCTTGTTCGAAGGGGCCACATACAGACGGGCCTTAACTGACCAGTCAGAGCTCTGCGACCAAGACCACGTCTTGTTGCTTCATATCCATCTCTGACCATTCTCGAGATTTAGATGTAACAGTTATTTTCTATAAATGTTATCCCAGTGTAGATGAGTGTAAATTTCTATCTCGCGAGTAGATTCCAACTACTCGACTTCTACCAGATTACCTACTACATTAGCATAGCAATTCTACACGTCGAGTGATTAACCTACCCAATTAACCAATGGGATTGTGGGTCATGCATCTGGAGTATTTAATCATGCTAAACGTAATGCACAATTCATATGCTAATCATCATAGTGATAAAGTAGAATTTTATAAATGACTTAAATGCAAACCGGGGCTTGCCTGGATGCAGGTCAGAGTCTGGATTAGTATCCGGAGGATGTACTTCCAAGGCCTCTGGTTCCTCCTCGACTTCGGTCACTATACAATATGCATATAATATGTATATGAATGACTTTGAAAAATAATTACTACCAAGACCATAATTTAATCTATGGTGATCATTATATGATAATGACCTAATTGGCTGTGGAACTTTGATGGTAGATACTAGGGAATATGATAGAAGCTCTTGCAAAGAACAGGAGATGATCAAAGTATTTTGTTGTCTCTAAAATTATGGCAAGCAATAATCTTCTAAGAATTTTAGAGAAGAAACTGTAGCTTGAACATAGCTTCCAGTTGATAATCAAGATAGAGGAAGTTGTCCTGGTTCTAGCAAAATTTGTTTCATAAATTTCTAAGCTTTGGTGAAGGAGTTATTGAATTTCAAAGTTGGCAAGAATTTCAAGAATTATTTCATAATTGAATTTTTAGCTTTTCAATTAATAT
This sequence comes from Tuctoria greenei, assembly GCA_036927565.1. Lineage (NCBI taxonomy): Eukaryota > Viridiplantae > Streptophyta > Magnoliopsida > Poales > Poaceae > Tuctoria > Tuctoria greenei. The sequence continues at coordinate 133,782,689 of JAYESD010000006.1, forward strand.
TCAGTTTGCAACTGAATTAGGACAAGGAGATTAGGTCAATTAAATTCAAGATTTTTACAGGAACTAGTGAATGTCCAAAGGAAGGTTCAGTCCAAATTTGGGACTTAATAGAGCAACTGAACATCTGTAAAAATTCAATAACTGAAAAAGGTAATTGAACTATACAGAGGGTTATACAGGTGCAATGGCTCCCAAACTATTTCTGGTAATCAAGAATAGGACAATGTATTTTATGTGAATTTTGGGGATTTTTCTACTGGCAAGTTCACCTGGAAATATTGTACTTGCATTTGGAAGGATGGTTTTCTACAGAATTTAAATGTGAGTTTCACAGAACCTAATTGGTACTGACAGAAACTAGAGCTCAATGGCTTTCAAACAAAATTTGTTTTAATATTTTTGGAGCAGTCTACAGAGAGATATTGATTTTTAAACTTTGGAAATGGTTCTGCATATATTTGGAAACTGCAGCTTTTAATTTTGGCGCCAGGGCCCACTGGATTTTAAATCATCCAATCAGGAGCTAGCCACACCGGGGTCATAAAGATTCCCACGCGGCCACGCTAAATCCCTGGCCACAGACTGATCCGGGCGCATTTGCACTCGCTGGCAAGTGGGACCCGCGTCCCTGTCTTCTTCAACCTTTGGCCACGGCTCGGGCGGCGGCGTTCCCACCGGCGCGCGGTGGCGCTTTCGCCGGTGAAGGCTTCCGGCCCACGGGAGGCCTCGGTACTCGCCATCCCACTCTATTTTCACGCGGGGAACACGCTGGACCAACTCCCGACGGCGAGGGGTGACTGGAAAACCATTCTCGATGGCGGCGGCGGGTGCTAGGGTTTCGATTATGTCGAGACCCTCGATTCCCTAGCTAAAACTCTCGTTTGAAAGCTCGGGAAGCATCGTGAAAGCATGAGAAAAAGTTTAGGAGGGGCTAGAGCTTGTGCCATAGCCGGCAACACCGAGGTTGACGGTAAACCGAGCTCCATCAATGGTGGAAGGGGAAAAATCGAATAACTTGCTAATTAGTCGATGGTTCTTTCTGATTTTTGGAGGGAAGGTGCGCTAGGATACGTAGATAATGTCATCTAACTGGATAAAAGAAATTTTGTGCATACAACCAGAATTAAACCAACGAACTAGATTCGAAGCTATAAAAGTGCTTTAGTAATCTACGGAATACAGATGCTAGGATGCACGATAGGGATTCAAACTTAACCAGAAGATTCACGAGATCGTTGCACACCTTTTGCTATAGACTGCAGAGGACGGGGTGGCTCGTATCGACGACGAGGCTGAGCGGCGCCGGGCAGCACTGAGGTGATCGCGTCGGCGAGGAAATGGCGCGGCGCGATGAAAGGTGAAACGGTGAGTGACTCTGGTCGATGGGGGGGGGTGAATTTATAGTCTTCACCGCAGTAGATAAGGAGGCCAGGGGGCAGCTGGAGGCAACCAACGGCCGACTGGCGCGCTGGCGGCATGCAGAGTCGCGGTGTCACCCGGAGAAAGAAACAGGGGCGGCTAAATGGTCTCCCCGGCTGACATGTGGGTCCCACCGCTCTCCTTTATCTGTTCCTCTAAATTCCACCTCAAAACATTGCCCAAAAATTCCCAAAATTTACAGACAGGCTAAGAAAAATATGAGGAACTCAAATCCGTAATCATATTTCAATTTGGACATAGTCTGTTTCAAAATTAAAATCAAATTTGAATTCAAACATGTTTATAAACCTCATTGAAATAAATAGTAGCTGAGGTCCATAAATCTCCAAACTTTGAAACAAAGCTCCATGAACCATAAAAGGTCTTAGGAAAAATTGGGGGTTGATTTGGGCAAAGTTTAGTGCAAAGCTAAATTTGAGATCGACGCGAAATGAATCCTTTGTACGTGTCCAAATAAGTGGAAGACGTACTTCAAAAATCTTGAAAATTTTCTGAGAAGCTATTTAAGATATTCAAGAGTCCAAGGAAAAATTTGGAGCCTTGGATTTGAATCTTTTTGACAGGGCCAAATATGCATAGCAATATAATCAAATTACATTTGTTTTGATTTTTATATTGCTGCAATATAATTTGCCCTAGCCATTTCAATCAATTAAATTCCCAACTTTGCAGAAAGGTTTAATTAAAATGTTCTAGGATTAGGGTGAAGTCCAGCCCTCATGTTAATAAGATAAATCATGAGTAGAAAGAAAACTTTTTAGTGAGATCAAGTTCATGTGCACAACTATTTTGACCTCCATTATGTTTGATAAACCACTTGTAGCTGAACTTCACATGAAAGGAAAAAGTGGGATTTTACACTCGGTCACTCCTAGGCTGCCCAAACAGGGACAATTCCGAACCTTCACGTCTCACATGCCAATAGCATGTGAGACGTGCCGATCCGAAATGGGGGACGCATTGCTATAGGTTACGTTACTCAATTTCTTTTTTAAGTCATTTACGAGAGGAAAGAACGAGAGAAAGAGAAAGAGCAAAGTTGGTCTTAGATGACAATTCCACGTCCGGATCCACCGTCCATGCAATAGCTAGTGATCGACGTCCTCACCATCGCCGTTTGCTTCCATATCGTCTCGACGCATACGTTACAACTACAACTATCTGTACGGCACGAACGCATTTATTGCGTGTCGTGTTGTGTCGGGTCAGGCCGGGCTGGCCCAAAACCCATTTATTTACATATTAATAAACAAAACTAACTAATAAACAATTACAAATAATAAATAATTATTGTTGAACAACATAATAAACTAACTAACTAATGATCACTCGGGACGTCGATCTTGAGCCGCTCCACCTCGAGGCGGGCAAGGAACTAACTAATGATCGGTGTTGGCCCAGAGGTGAGGAGAGAGAGAGAGAAAGGGAGAGGGGGATGAGGAGAGAGGGAGAGAGAGATAGGAGATTAGTTGAGAGGGAGAGAGAGAGGAGTGAGAGAAAGTAAGAAAAGAGATAAGAGAGGAGCCATGGCCACCACCTTGAACCCCGTCGACGCCGATCCAGAAGGGCAAGGCCTTGCCGCCGAGTCCGATCCGACGAGGAGGAGGTCCCTGATTTGGCGCGTGTGCCAGAACCTGGCCTTTCGGTCGGTGTGGTCAGAGCTCAACAGCGCCATGGGCGACCTGGGCACCTACATTCCCATCATGCTCTCCCTGGCGCTCTCCCGCCAACTAGATCTTGGCAGCACCCTCGTCTTCACTGGCATCTACAATGCTGTCACCAGCCTCATCTACGGCGTGCCCATGCTCGTCCAGCCCATGAAGGCCATCGACACCGCCACGCTCTCTGACTCCTCCTTTGCCATCCCCGACTCAACTTTGCTATGGCCACCGTCAAGTACATTCGCTACAAGCAGGACCTCAGCAAGGGTTAGTCCAGGGGCCCCCGCCTGTGGACGGGCCTCGACGGCCTCGTGCTAGCCATTGCAGCCATTTCCTCTCTCTCTCTCTCTCTCTCTCCCTCTCTCCTCATCTCCCTCTATCTCTTTCTCTCCCTCTGCCCTTCCCTCTCTCCTCTCTGTCTAATCATTTGCAAAGCTCAGCATGTAATGCACACATCAGCACATTCAAGTACAAAATGAAGAAAAAATTAGAGAAAAATGACATGCTGTTGTAGGAAAACATTAACAATCCCATCTCAAAGACCATGCTTCCAGATTGGAACTAATTAAATATATTCAAAGAACATGATGCACTGCTATGATAAAATATTTACTACATGCAGCTATAAACGTAGAAAATAGAATCATCCGTTTTCCAGTGGACCACAAACCTAACAAAACAACATAGATTCAAACTTTAAAAGACTATAAACATGACACTACATAAATGAATGCACCGACCCAGGTACTTGCAGCGAGAAAAAGCTCAAGAAATTCAAACAATTGCATGATATGTTAGCTAGTTATTGACATCTTCCTATCCCCTGTACATTTTGATCCTATGTAATTACAGATTCATCAAGGAATACGAAAGGCATTCAGTCCAGTGCATTGCCAAGAGATCTATTATATTAGATCCAAATCTTCTTGGCACACCCATTACCATAGCATAGTCTGCCGCGGTCACTGGGCTCAATGCAGGAGCATTGCACGGCGGCGGAATCCAGCGCTATGAGATATAGAGGCAGACAGACGGATTCGAGCCATTTGAGTCCCAGGTACAGGCTACCTAAACACAAACTACGAAAAGGAAGAGGGACCTCAGTTCTCACCTTGCGTCGGAGCGGGGGGAGTAGGACGGGAGGAGCGGCAGGCTTATGGGTCGCTCTGACCAGCGGAGAGGAGGGCGGTGGCGTAGAGGAGTGGCGCGGTGTGGGGCAGCAGCATGACGCGGAGTGGAGCGGTGGCAGCGGCGGCGGCGGCGATGAGCTCAGCAGCAAGGCGCGCGCGCAGGTGCAAAATGAAAACGAAGAGGCGCACAGCCGGTAAATAATTCTTAGCTCTAATAGACGACGGTAATATTTTAACCATCATTAGTTAAGGCCTAATTGACGATGGTACATTTTAGCCGTCATCTATTACGACTCAGGTGGGCCCGGTTTCAGCCCACATTTACAACGAGACTTAATTGACGACGGTTGACCGTCGTCTTTAAGTAACTAACGACGGTACTAGGTCAACCGTCGTCAATTAAGGGGTAATTGACGACGGCTAGATTTCACCGTCGTCAATTACGTAAAAGACGACAACACCGTCATCTATTATTTTTGCCATTGTCTATTGTCGCGATTCCTGTAGTGCTTGCAGCTGAGCGGGCGCGCTTGACACGCATGGATGAGATGCTCAACGACAAGCAAGCTGTCATTGAAGCGTTGGATGCTCAGACACGCCAGTCGCTCGAGGATGCAAGAGCTGCAAATGAGTTGGCTGGTGCTCGTTTGGACTCCTTGAATAAGTTGATTTTAAAAGCTCCACCAACGCCAAGAGGCGGTCGCCAATAAGGAGCAGAAGCTCCAAGAAAGAGATGCGGAGATCTCTCAGAAGCTAGAACATAGAGAAAAAGATCTGGCTCTCCGTGTCGATATGTTCAAAGCTCGCTCTGAAGAGAGCAGCAGCGTGTATGGCAGGCGGGGCAAGAACTCAACAAGTGGGAGCTTGATGTGTCTGCCAAGGAGGATGACGTGAAGGTAGAAGCGAAGAACCTGGCAGTGAGGAAGGATCGTTTGACCCTCCGAGAGAAACAGGTTGCAGACCAAGAAAGGCAAATGGCTAAGCAGATGCAACAGCATGCCAAAGAGGTTGAACTATTCTTGAAGGAGGGTTTCATAGAGTTAAAGACTGTGAGAAAATCTTTGGAGGAGCTGGAGGCCGCGCGGAGGGCAGAAGCCTAACAACTATGGGACTTCTTGTGGCGTGCCGAAAGTGCACTGGTGCCTCTGGGCTTTAGTCCCGTGCAGCCGAGCGACCAGGAGCTAGAAGATGGCTAGACTCTTGCTACTCTAAACTCCACCGGGACCAAGCTGGGAATGCTGGAAGATGTCTTCAGCGACCAGCTGGAAATAGAGGGAAAGGTCCTAGCCAAGTCAGTAGCAGAATATGTGCTGACTTGCTTCTGCAGCTGGGACCCATCCATCTCACTAGCTCCAGTGTTGGAAGGGCCCATCACAGAGACGGAGGAAGCAGGCAAGGAAAGCATACAGGATGCTACCAATTATGTAGCCTCGTGCTTTGAACGCGACTCCAGTGATATTTAGGAGCTTCTCATCCTCTATCTGTGATTGTATCTTCAATTTTTTTTTTTGTAAAAGCTTGGTACTTGAATGAAATTCTTTTGAACTTCATCAATGGTCTTCATTATTGAGTCTTCAATGTTTTCATTGCCATATTTTACTTGGCCCCCTGGTAGATGTACTCAATGGATTGAGGACGTCTACCATCAGGTACATGGAAATGATTTGAAGCTTTTAGGTTAGCTCCGAGCTTGATCGTGGCCTCTGAGAGCACCGAAGGGACCCATTACCAATGTGTAAAACGTTAGCATCTGGCTTCCCGAAAGTGCCGGAGCTTGTTGACCCAGCCGGACCTATTGTCTATGTGTAAAACATCAAGCCCTCTAAAGTTTCCAAAACTACCAGAGCGATGGGGTAAAACATTTGTCCTGCATATGATAGACAAGGAAAAGTAGTAAAAGTGCTTCTTCTTGCCTATAGTTTAGCTTTGTCTTATTGTCTTTAGGTGAACTCCTGGTCTTGAACAATTCAGTATGATAATACAAGTATATTGGTTGCACTTTCATCTTAGGACTGTGTGCTGTTCGAACCCGCCTTACTTTGATGCAATACCAAAAAGGTAGAGTGTGTGTTCAGGGTGCTGGACCAGACTAAGCCTTTAGCACACTCCAGACCTATCATTGGCACTGGATTTCAGAAGACTAGGCCATTCAACGATCACTAGGTCATGGAAAAAGACTTCCAAAAATACTTAAATATATATCACATTAATTTCTAGAAACCAATTTGCAACAGGATTGCACAACTTTACTATTGGCAAGAAGTTATAAGGGAGCAAATAAATATTAACATATGCAATGTAAAAGCACGTGGAGTCTGTTTTCATATGATATTATTTCATTGTAATTCCATATACCGGGGAGACAAGGGTACACACATAAGGTACGAAACCAATCTAAGCATGCTATACATCTTGGACAAAACCCATTTGTTCCTAGACAAGGGACTCCAAATCTTAGACACTATGAAATACTATAACAACAGACTCACCTCTGTGCTAAGTGTTGAACTTACGGAGATGTTGTATGTTCCAGGGGTTGGGAAGCGGTGTTCCATCCTTTGTAGCCAAGCGTACGCATCCGGGGCGGGAAACTTTTGTCACTCTGAAGGGACCTCCCAGCCTGGAGAGATCTTGTTCGCCCCTTCCCGAGAAAGTATGTGTCGCAGCACCAGATCGCCTATTTCAAGCTACCGATTGTGCATATGCTGTTGCTGATAGCGCTGGAGTGCTTGGCGATACCGTGCATTTCAGACAGCTACTTGGCATCTTGCCTCGTCATCAAGGTCCAGATCATCACACTGGAGCTGGTCCTGCGTGGCTTTGTTGTAAGTTCGGACTCGAAGAGTACCACAGGCGATCTCTAAAGGTAGAACAACTTCCGCTCCGTACACCAAGAAGAAGAGTGTCTCTCTCTTATAGCCTAGTTGGGTGTTGTCCGGCTAGCCCACAGTGCGAACGAAAGCTCCTTAATCCAATTGGCACCATGATTTCTCAAGTGTTTATAGGTGCGGGTCTTTAGTCCTTTGAGAATCTCAGCATTTTCTCTCTCGGATTGCCCATTGTGATGAGAAAAGGTTTAGGCCCGATCTTCTGATAGGTAATTGATAGGTCGATTGATGTGGAGATCTCGACGTTGATGATCCAAGGCCCTCGAGTAGAACACGAACAGCCCCTGCAATCACTACACCACCGCTCCGTTGGTTATCAACCGTGCTTCACACGATTGACCTCGCCAAGAAGGCTAATCCCTGCAAGTGCAACCAAGAACACAAGCAAGAGCAAGGTAGACACGATCTGAAATCGCGAAGTTGGGGTCTCACAAACCGTAGAACGGCGATATTATTGATCTAAGCAAAACCCAATTGTTCATGGCGGCTACTATGGAGTATATATAGGTGGGAGGACGTCCAAGGGGGTGTTGGGGTCGTGACCTAACCCTAACACACGAAAATAATGGACTTAGACTTGATACAAGGCCCAATGGCCCAATACGGTGACGCAGCACCCTGACAGATTCTGTACTTAATTCTGTTTCGACGATTCCCGTCGACTCCGAATGTATTTTGACATGGGACCGGTGCCATTGGAAAGGTTATCCTCTCCCCTTTCCGTGCATATATAGAATGTCCAAAACGGAGTTCGTATGCGTCCTGGGCGTCCGTTTTAGTACGTACTGCTCCTGGACTCTGAGTTGGATACGATTTGGAGTTTGGTTCGGTTTCCATCTTCTTTGAACGAATTCTCTTGTCTTCCACGTCCCTAATACTCCCTCCAAGTACTCCTTGAACCTCTCCATGGATCCTAATCACAAATAAATTATTAAGTAGCAATTTATGCTCAAAAACATATAAGGAAATATATAAGAACGAGTTCACCTCTGAAATTAATTGTTGCGTATGAACTCTATTGATTGCATCTTGTATGTTCAATGGAGTATTTTTTGTATCCATAGAAGTGATGTCCTCATCATCCTCCCCTTCTTGAATTGGAGTCGTCCTCGACTCAAGTTCATCTTCTATCATGTGTGGGTCCATATGTGCAACGCCATCAAATCTTCTTGTAAGCATGAAAGGTGGAGGCCAAGGAGGTGGACGACATAGTGCACCATCTTGATCTTGTCCAAACAAGAGCGCACATTCACTTGAGCTAGGATCCCAAACAAATAAACTTTGTACCATATTTGTAGGTGAAATGATAATGTGCATGATCTCGTCATTCTCCCCTTCTTTATGACAAGCCGTCCTCGGCTTGCTCGTATGTCCAGGAAAAATGATTGCTTTGGGGGTAGAATGAACTCTGTTCATATTGCACGACTGCAGCGAACAATACTTCTCTTTTATTTTTTGTCCCTGCTGCAAGAAAAAAATACTAGAAAAGCTTGACAAAACATTATTAGCGTTAGTGCATTCATTTACTTTAGGATGTTGTTGCAGCACAAAAGGAGTTTTCTCATTTGAACAAACGTAAGCTTTATGCACCATAAACACACCACTATGTTCATATTTGCCTATTGCATGAAAAATATTTCTACTTAACAAAGGCAATTCAGATTGGGAAAATATTCTCTTCTCTACTATATCTACATCACAAAGAGTGTCAAATTCAATATAACCCAAAGTATTTAGAGAAGACAAAAATTTCAGCTCATCATTTTCAGCAGTAGTGGTGATCAAATTATGAATTTCAGCACAAGTAGGTGAATCTAAAACACAATCATCTTGTACATTAACTTGTTTTTGCATAGGTATAATAGAGTTATCAGCACACAACTCTTTCTTAGCGCAACGATCAGCAAGAAAATCAACATGTGACAATGGTGTATAAATAAACGATTCTAATAGTTGCTCCTCAAAAATAGCATGATTGGTGGAAAAATCCAGAACATCCAAAAACTTCTCACCTTCTGTATTTGTAGAATGTTTTGCCTTACCATTTTCAGCAGTGATTTCGAGTGCATTATGAGTTGATCCATCTAAAATTTCACAAGTGTTGTCAAAAGCCTCGTTCTCTTTTGCATCATCTATATTATTTTCTATATTGTCCTGCAAAACGTTAGACACAAAAGGAGGTACAACAAGAAATTTCTCCTCAAATTGCTGAATTTCTTCTTTGCACATAGATACATTAGCAAAAGTTTCTCGCATAAGAATTTTCGTTTCTTTCCATGTTCGAGGTTTTTATAATTCATTTAAATTGTTCCACCAAGTTAATGCACGACCAACTAACGCACTAGAAATATTTCTAATCTTTCTCCTCTCACACATATGCAATTTTTCAAAAAATTTATCCCACTCTATTTCCCAAGCAATATATTCATCGTAACCAAAACCATCATAAGAAGGAAGAGATGGGAGAATGTAATTACTTCTTATGGAAGGTGTTGTAAAGTTGGTCTGAATGTCATGTGAATCCTTGGTTGATGTTTGATTTTTAGTGAGCAACTCCATCGTCATCTTCATCATGTCCATCATCTCAGCATATAATGCATGATTCTTGCTTTCACCTGACATTGTTAGTAGCAAACATAAGACAACACAAAAAATATGTTATCCCTATCAACTACAAAGGATAATGACAAAGTGGAAGCGGAATCACACACTCTCAAGCGTCTTACCACGCTCTTACAAGTGTTCTTACCGACACTGCAGGTGGCAAACGGTGGACGGTATGAAGAAACCAATGAAGCGTGGGATGATTGCGAAGGTGTATCGATTCTGCTCAAGAGTAAGGTGTAGCTTGGATGACACTTTCTATGTAGCAAGGATTAGCAACAATGAAATCAGATAGTAAAGTTGAATAAGTGTCCAAAGTATTTGTCAAAGTTGCTGGCCTAAATGTGTTCCTAGTAGTTCAAGCTAGCAATACATGAGACAAAACTAGATGACACAAAGAATGCAAGCACATCTGTTTTTTTGTTGTTGTTTTTTTCCTATTTTTTTTGTGCGGCTTTTGTTTCTTGTTTTGCACTTGCCTTTTTCTTTTTTCTTCCTTTTGTTTTTCAGAATGTGCTGCAAGGGAAGAACACAATGAAAATAAATCCAAGATATCTCGTGTGTCTGTCGCAGATTTTCTGCTCAATCTTTCAAAGACAAATAGGCACACTTATAGGCTCTAAATTGGAAAACTTAGAACAGCAAGATTGTAGATATATCTCTCCTCTTTAATTTCAATATATGGAAGACATATTTTGGAAAAGAACAATAGGATATATTGCCCCCGAAATACAGACTGTTCAGAATTTTTGGGTCAATAACAGATTCGTATCCAATGCAATTTAGACATCGATAACTATATTTTCTTGGCAAATGATGAATATGAAAGTTATAGAGAACTTCTTAAGCTTTCCATAAAGTACAAGAACAACAAAATCCGATTTCGTATGTACGAGATATGATGAAAATACCAAACTGGACAGAGGTGAATGTAATCTGGACGTGACGATGTGATTCAAAAGGATGAATCACACAATGCAAAACTCAAACTAAGACCAAAAACACTTTCTAAACCAGCAATATGACTGAACAACGGACACAAACTCAACAAAACCAAACTGAAAATGAAAGTTGTAAAGGCTCAAACGTGGTTTGGACAAAGTAATGAACAGATCTACTAAACTGCAAGTTCTTTTGTGGCTTTTTTGTGGACTCTAGGTATGAAAAACAAAACTAATGTAATGGATGGATGAATTAAATAACAAGCAACCTGGAAATCTGATACCAATTGATAGGAGAATTGGTCCCGATCTTCCGATAGGTAATTGATAGGTCGATTGATGTGGAGATCTCGACGTTGATGATCCGAGGCTCTCGAGTAGAACACGAACAGCCCCTACAATCACTACACCACCGCTCCGTTGGTTATCAACCATGCTTCACACGATTGACCTCGCCAAGAAGGCTAATCCCTGCAAGTGCAACCGAGAACACAAGCAAGAACAAGGTAGACACGATCTGAAATCACGAAGTTGGGGTCTCACAAACCGTAGAACGGCGATATTATTGATCTAAGCAAAACCCAATTGTTCATGGCGGCTACTATGGAGTATATATAGGTGGGAGGACGTTCAAGGGGGTGTTGGGGTCGTGACCTAACCCTAACACACGAAAATAATTGACTTAGACTTGATACAAGGCCCAATGGCCCAATACGGTGACGCAGCACCCTGACAGATTCTGTACTTGATTTTGTTTCGACGATTCCCGTCGACTCCGAATGTATTTTGACATGGGACCGGTGCCATTGGAAAGTTTATCCTCTCCTCTTTCCCTGCATATGTAGAACATCCAAAACGGAGTTTGTATGCATCCTGGGCGTCCGTTTTAGTGCATACTGCTCCTGGACTCCGAGTTGGATACGATTTGGAGTTTGGTTCGGTTTCCATCTTCTTTGAACGAATTCTCTGGTCTTCCACGTCCCTAATACTCCCTCCAAGTACTCCTTGAACCTCTCCATGGGTCCTAATCACAAATAAATTATTAAGTAGCAATTTATGCTCAAAAACATATAAGGAAATATATAAGAACGAGTTCACATCTGAAATTAATTGTTGCGTATGAACTCTATTGATTGCATCTTGTATGTTCAATGGAGTGTTGTTTGTATCCATAGAAGTGATGTCCTCATCACATTGCTTGCTGAGTGTGCTACTGATGCATAACTGATCTTGATGCCATGGTCTTCGCAATATTCTTGGAATGTCGCACTTGTGAATTTGGTCCTGTTGTCAGTGATGACTCTGTTCGGGATGCCAAATATTCAAACTATGGACTTCAAGAACATGATGGCTGATTGCTTGTTGATTGTTACAACAGGAGCTGCTTCCGGCCACTTTGTGAACTTGTAGATGGCGACGTAGAGAAACTGGTACCCTTCGAATGCTTTGGGAAAAGGTCCCAGAACATCCAGCCCCTTGAGGTGGAGGTACAAGTTTCCAAACATTATTTCTTTCAAAATTTTCTAACTCTTCTTGCATGGCAATAATCCAAGATTCATTAGTGAGTTTGGGTTCGAAAGAAGCAACAAAAGCAGAATGAGCGTGAGAGTTTGGATTGCAAAACCTGGACCGTGTAACTCGTTCATGCAAGCTTCCAATCATTTGTTGTGGAGGATGACTTCTGAGAATCCGGAGGGGAGTAGACACATCACAAGTCTCTTCTTCTTCATGTTCATCACAAATCGATGAGCTTGTGACTTGAGGACGATCTGGATCAGCAATGATGGTTATCGGTGCTGGTTGAGAATCAACATCCGGAGCTGAACCAAAGTCATTAGCTGCTGAATTTTCGGGCAGCAACTCTACTTCTTCCTCATCTTCAAGGAAAATGCTCTCCCCCTGCGGATATGGATCCGGACCTGCAATTTTTGAGCTAGTACCTGCGCTAGCTTCATCAAAAGACACCTCACAAGTCTCCACAATTTTTTTAGTGTCCAGTAAAAGCACACGGTAGCCTCTAGTATGAGATGGATAACCAAAAAACATGCCATCAATGGATCTAGGTTCAAATTTATCATGATTACCATGTTTCTTAACAAAGCATTTGCAAACAAAGACCTGAAAGTGTGTAACACTAGGCCTATGTCCAAACCGAAGCTCATATGGTTTTTTACCTAGCTTAGTACGCAGGAAAACACGATTTGAGACATAACAAGGGATTGCAATTGCCTCAGCCAAAATTTTTCTAGGAGTTTTATATTCATCAAGCATAGTCCTAGCCATCTCAACTAAGGTTCTGTTCTTTCTTTCTACAACACCATTTTGTTGGGACACGACTTCCCTCCTCCCATTTGTGATCCCATGCGTGCTCCCGATGATGTGTCATCATCTTATTTGTTGTGATGGTATGGTAGTTAAGCTAAGCATTAATGAAGAGACCAATCAAATTTTGACACATCAGCAGAAAGATGCATGGGAGGACGGAACGGAAGGAGGGAAGCCGCATCCGTTTTGTTGAGCTACATATGGTGAAGAAAATTGATGATATATTCCATTTTTAGCGCAAAAGTGATCAAAAGATTGATTTTTAAATTCAGTTCCGTTATCACTTCTAATTGCATTTAAAGATCCTGAGTGATCAATTGATAATATAAGAAATAAAGTTCTAAAGTTACTAAAAGCTTCATTCTTAGATGCTATAAAGTAAACCCAAGAGTATCTAGAATAATAATCAACAATCACAAGAACATACCATTTACCTCTGAAGGATTGAACACATGAAGGTGCTACAGTGTCAAGGTGCAAAAGTTTACCCGGTTCAGTTGTCATGATCATTGTAAGAGGAGTATGTGAACCTGCAACCATCTTAGCATGTCTACAAGAAGATAACACAATTTCTTTGTCCCTTTTAAGCTTAGGCAGCCCACGTATGCGATCAAGAGCACTAACATGCGTGAGATGATCAAAGCCTACGTGACCAAGTCTACGATGCCAAAAATATAAGTCTTTGGAGTCATTAGCAACTATACACCTATGTTTAGAAGAAGACATATCAAAATTAGCTTTCAAAACTCTTCCAAACCGAGACATGTTAAAAATAAGCTCACTATTTGAATCTACAACTTTGCAGCAATTTTTATTGAAAATAATTTCCGAATTTTCATCTAGCAATTGTGAAACAGAAAGCAAGTTGTATTTCAAATTTTTGACAAGTGCCACATCTTTCAAAGTGTACTGATCATTTACCATAACCGAACCCTTAGCAATTATAGGAGTTGAAGAATTATCGGCCAAAATAACATTCTCTACACGTGCCACAAAAGAGAGGGAGGAGAATCATTCTTTGTTACCGGTAATGTGGCGAGAGCAACCTGAATCCACAATCCAAATGTTCTCCTTCCTCAATCGGGTAACCTCTTCATTGTCACTATTGTGTTCTGCATCCTCCATACTTGATCTTAATTTGCCCGCCACGAAGCACAAGTTTGCCAGATCATCTTCATTTTTGTCACTTCCAATAACTACATCACTTGAGCAAAGTTCTTGAAGTGTGGTGATGAAATTGTTTATCAGTTCGCGTCCTATAAAACCCTTCTTCTTCTTGTTGGTATTGACAGAAGAGGACTTGACTTTATTCTACTTTTCATCACAGGTAGAAGGACCTAAAAGGTCAGGGCAATTTGTTCGAAAGTGTCTTGTCTTACTACATTCAAAGCATCATTGAGGTCCAGAGCTTCCTCTCATTCTAGTTCTCAAATTTTGCAATGCTTTTGAAAACCGAGTAGAGATGAGCGCAAGCTCTTCTTCTGGAAATTCTTCAATCTGTTCTAGGGTTAATGAAGACAGCAAAGCAAGTGTATTGCTAGATGAAGATTGACCGGAGCTAGGCATATCATGTTGAGAAACAAATGCAAGAGACTTGTTAGGGTTCTTACGTGAGATTATGTCAATTTCATGAGTTTTCAATTTAGAATATAGCACATCTAATGTAAGTGTACTCATGACAGTAGATTCACGAATAGATGTGACTTTCATCTCCCAAATTGACATGTCTAATGCACTTAACAATTGCCTAGCATTTTTAGCATCTAAAAAATTGACATTGACACTATGCTAGTTCTTGAGAATTTTATTAAAGCGAGCAAAAAGGTCATTAATGGACTCACCGGGTTGCATCTCGAAGCGCATGTATTTCTTTTTGAACATATCCTTCTTTACCTCCTTGATCGTGTTGGATCCTTTGTGGTAGTCACAAAGTGCTCTCCACACATCATATGCTGATCGGAGGTGTGCAACACGGTCAAAGTCGCTCTGTAATCCTTGGATTATCATGTTCCTCCTTGAGGGTTATGAGCTCATCCTTCAGTTTCACCCTCTCAATGCGCCCTTCAGCCACACAGTTCGATAGCTTCTTATTCTCCAAACGGAGAGAAGCTAACTCCTTAGAAAGTTGTGCCACTTTAGGGACACGAGGAGATTTCCCGTCGCTGTCCTCAAATTGGCCAGGTGGCCTCTGATGGTAGGCGGCAACAGGTGACACCTAATCATAGAGGGTGACGATCCCATCGTTTTCTCCATCGCCAAACTATCCACTTGCTTGAAAAAGCCTTTTGCATAGCCTCCATCAGGCTAGCACAACCTGTGGATAATGAGGTGGTCTCCCACACACTTAGGTGAGGTACGCGTAGGTGACTTGTAGTGGTGGCTCACTACGTCACCGTACTTGGTCTTCAGATTGTACATGAACTCCTTGTTAGGTTGCAGCTTGGGGAGAGACTCGTCTTTTTCAGGAAAAAGACGGGTCTTGTCTGACTTAAGGCCAGTCGAAGTCTGACGACGTGTAGGCGTCATCGACTTCATGGGCATTCTCTGAGGGGAGAGCGACTGTGCAGCACCACGAGGTGCGGTGCTATGCCCACACGAAGTCATCGTCGGTGGCGAGATCATGGCAAGAGGCACGACATCCAATTCCATGATAGACTCCAAAGCGAGGGGGGACTTGTCATTGGCCAGCGTTATGTCTCCGCTCAGTTTGAAGGTTGAGCTAGAGTGGGGATGAGGCACAATTTTCTTGTCGGCCATGACTTGGAACAGGAGATGGATTTTTCTAGATCGTGCAAGGTTCCCCTCTCTGTTCTCGTCAATATATAAGTGGGGAAAACACGATAGCACCGAGAGTCTTGTTGCGATATGACGGGAGAGTCTGCACGCGAAAATAGAAGGCTGACAATGTAAGGGGGAGGTCGGCCGACCCTAGGGTTCGGCCGAACCCTTCCTAGCTCCGTTCGGGCCAAGTTTCTATGGGTTGGCTTAATGGGCCCCATAGATGAATAATGGGATGGGCCCATTATTTCGACGCGGAGAATTTAGACAAAATTTAAATAAACAATGTGACAATCAATAAGATTTATAACATCAATTTCTTTTTCTGCTTCCTCCTCTTGGGATTCAAGAAATAATTTGATTCGGTGCCCATTCACCTTAAATAGCTGATCATAATCACCTTGGAGTGTGATTGCTCCATGGGATGAGGTTTGTACCATAGTGAAGGGTCCTTCCCATTTACTTCAAAGCTTCCCATGTCCAAAGAGTTTAAACCTAGAGTTGAAGAGTAGAACTTTATCTTCAGGTTTGAACTCTTTAGGTGTAATCCTCTTCGTGCCATCTTTTGGTTCTTTCCTTGTAAATTTTGGCACTATGATACACCTTATCTCTCCACTCTTCCAATTCGTAGAATTGCTTCAATTGGTGTTTTCCTGCTTCGGGAAGGTTCATGTTCCACCGCTTTATGGTCGAATAGGCTCTACGTTCCAATTCTACAGGAAGATGACAAGTCTTTCCATAGACAAGTTGGAACAGAGACACGCCGATGGGAGTTTTGTAAGCAGTACTGTCGAAGTGTTAATGCGACACTTCCCCTGGATCTACTAAGGAGCAGCCAGCGGAGGTTCTTGTTCGGCGGCGCTTAGACCTCAATCAATGTACGCGCGTATGAGAGTGTATAAGAATGTGGTTTTTATGTGGTTCGGGCCGCAAGGAGCATAACACCCTACTCCCGAGTGTATTGTGTTGCTGGTGTGTGTGAATGCGTGTGTGTATCGGGGATTCGATGTTGGGTCCTCTACAATGGCGACGGTTCGGTCCTTTTATAGCCAAGGTCGGACGCCTTACAAGTAGGGTCCATGTAAAAGCCCGCATTTGAGTAGAGCAAGAACATGAAAATGCGAACTGAAATTTTTTGAAAGTGGACTTGGAAATCCAATCTCACATGTACCAGGTGAGTTAACCAATGTTCAGTAAAAATATGAACTTGTTAAAACTTAAAGCCTTAATTGGAATATTCCACATCAAAGATTAACAATTCGAATGTTAATTCAAACTCAAGTTCCAACATAAATATGAGCAACATCATGGAGTTCCCAGCTACATTCAAGATATGTAGTATCTTCAAGAACTTTCATCCTACTCCTTTGTTTGGACCAGTGAAAATAATATCATGGGTGGGGCCCACTTATCGAGTGGCCCACGAGTCATCTCTCATCAGAGGACATTTGGTTTCCTCTTCTGCTTGTACTTATCGAGAGCCGACGACACACCATGACGCGTCATCCTTATCTCTGAACACCGCACGCTTTTCTCTTCTGCCTTCGTGGCAGCACTTCTTCCCTGCCAAGTCCACGTCACCGCTTGTCGCGCGCTGACGCCTTGTCCGGTCAAAAATCAGTGGTGTTCAAGCCAAATGCCAAACCCCAAGGCGAGAATATTAATTATAAATCAAATAAATTTAAATGTAAGATTTGAATTAGCGAAGGGTTGTGAATAATTAAATTAAGTGTGCTAATGAAATCATATATTAACTCCTCGAAAAGCTTTTAATTGATTAGTTCAAATTAATGTCTAGAGCTCAATTAATAATTATTTTGATTTTTTGATGGAGGATAAGGAGGGAAGGGGTAAGTGGGACCCACATGTCAGTCTTATCTCCACATACATAGAGCTCTGTTTTGCTCTACGTGCTCATTCTCCACCGCTCATGACCGCACCCCACGTTTCTTCCCCGCCAAGCTCCCCCCTGCTGCGCCTTCTCCTCGTCGCACCGAGCGCGCCCAACGCCGCACCTCCTTTGCGGGACCCTACTGCCTGCGCGTGACTGACGCGGCACCCCAGCTCGCCATCTCCTCTTCAAGCCCCGACAGCGCCGCTCTACTCCGGCGCCCGACTACCCCACCGGCTGCACGCTCGCGTCACACCCGCACCCATGCCATGGATCTCGAGCGAGCAACTGATAGAATGAATTGCTCAATTAATCATAGGTCTAGGTACATATTTATAGATACATAGATGGGCCGGTATACAGGCTAGGCCCAAACATAGTCCAACACCCCCCCCCCCGCAGTCCCAACATCTAGCCACAACAGATGTTGAGACTGGACCGAAACTCAGAAAACAAAGTCGACGGGAGTCCCTTCGTGAAGATGTCGGCAAACTGTGACGTCGTCGGCACGTGGAGAACTCGAACCTCACCGCGTGCAACCCGCTCGCGAACAAAATGAAGATCAATCTCCACATGTTTCGTGCGCTAGTGCTGGACGGGGTTGGTGGAGAGGTAGACGGCACTGACATTATCACAGTAGACCAGCGTGCTCCGGGCGACAGGGGAGTGGAGCTCCTGAAGTAGCTGCTGGAGCCAGGACGCCTCTGCTACGCCGTTAGCCAGGGCGCGGTACTCCGCCTCAGCGCTGGAGCGAGAAACCACAGGCTGCCGCTTCGAGGACTAGGAGACAAGATTCCCCCCCAGGAAGACGGCGTAGCCAGAGGTGGAACGGCGGGTATCAGAGCACCCCGCCCAGTCAGCGTCGGTGTAGACCACCAACTCCGAAGCCGAGTCACGTCGAAGGAGAAGCCCGTAATCGAGGGAGCCACGCAGGTACCAAAGAATCCGCTTCATCGCCGTGAGGTGCGTCTCCCGCGGATCATGCATGTGGAGACACACCTGCTGAACCGCGTATGAGATGTCCGGCCTGGTGAAGGTGAGGTACTGCAGGGCACCTGCAAGACTCCTGTAAGAGGTGGGGTCGGCGACCGAGGCGCTGTCAGCCGAAGCCAGCTTCGCCTGAGTGTCCACGGGAGTGGAGCACGACTTGCAATCAGCCATGCCCGCTCGCTCGAGGATATCCAGGCAGTACTGGCGCTGGTGGAGGAACAGAGCGTCCGGACGGTGCTCGACCGCAACGCCCAGGAAGTGGTGGAGCTGGCCGAGGTCTTTCATCGCAAACTCCCGCTGCAGTGCGGAGATCGTGCGCTGAAGAAGAGCCGAGCTGGACGCCGTGAGGACAATATCGTCCACGTACAGGAGGAGGTAGACAGTGTCACCCTCATGCCTGTAAACGAAGAGCAAGGTGTTCGACTTGGCCTCGACGAAGCCAAGCGAGGCCAGGAAGGAGGCGAACCGGCTGTACCAAGCCCGAGGCGCCTGCTTCAGCCCGTATAGAGACTTGTTCAGCCGGCAGACCAAGTCTAGACGGGCTGAATCAACGAACCCTGTCGGCTGACTGCAGTACACCGTCTCTGTCAGTGTCCCGTGAAGGAAGGCGTTCTTGACGTCCAGCTGGTGGACATGCCAAGAACGCGAGAGAGCCAATGACAGAACAGTCCGTACTGTCGCTGGCTTAACCACCGGACTGAAGGTCTCGTCGTAGTCCACTCCAGGGCGCTGAGTGAAGCCCCGAAGTACCCAACGAGCCTTATATCTCTCCAGGGAGCCATCCGCCTTCCTCTTATGCATGAAAACCCACTTGCCTGTGACAACGTTGCCACAGGAAGGACGGGGAACAAGGTCCCATGTCTGGTTGGCAAGTAGGGCCGCATACTCCTCCTCCATAGCGCGGCGCCAGTGAGGGTCAGCGAGGGCGGTACGGACGGAGGTCGGTATAGGTGATAGCGAAGAGGAAGTGGATGGTGTCGGTGTCGTCGAAGAGAGTACCACTCCGGAGAACCTCTCAAGAGGCCGGAGAACCCCAGCGGCACGTCTAGTCACCATCGGGTGAACGTGTCCTGGATCTCGGTGAAGCAACGGTGGGTGGTACACCGAGGGCTCTGGACGCGCAGGCATAGAGGCACCAACCCGCTCTCGTCGTTGGTAGACAAGAGCAGGATCGGCGAAACGTGGAACAGGGGCCGCGCGTGGCGCAGCGGGGGACGTGGGAGCCGGAGTAGTCGTCGGGTCCCCGCATGGCGCAGGAGTCGAGGCCGGAGACGCTGAGGCCGCGCGTGGCGCAGCTGTAGGAGTCGCTGGGGCCGCGCGTGGCGCGGGAGTCGAGGCCGGAGACGCCGGGGCCGCGCGTGGCGCAGCCAGGGGACATCGGGACCTCGTGTGCCGCAGGAGTCGAGGCCGGAGACGCCGAGGCCGCGCGTGGCGCAGCTGTAGGAGGCGCCGGGGCCTCATGTGGTGCAAGAGATGAGGTTGGAGACGTCGGGGCCGCGCGTGGCGCAGCAGGAGACGTCGGTGCCACGCAAGGTGCGACACTCGTCCCCAGGGTCGACGGAGCCTGGGCACCAACCCGCACTCGTCGCTGGTAGACGAGAGCAGGGTCAGTGAACCGCCGAGTCATGGCTGTAGGAGGCACAACCGGAGTCACCACAGGTGTCGGTGCTGCATGAGGTGCAGCTGGCGACATCGTGGGAGCCACATGGGAACTGGTGGGTGATGTACCTGCAAAAAAAGGCCAAGGCAGCTGTGGTGGAGCAGCCTCGGTGTCAGTAGAAAAAAGAGAATCCAGCTCTGCAGCTGAACCAGAGGTGGAGGAAGAAAAGGGGAAGGATGACTCATCGAAGACGACGTGCCGAGAGATCAAAATGCGGTGGGTAGAGAGGTCGAGGCACCGGTATCCCTTATGCTCAAGGGAGTACCCAAGAAAGACACACCTAGTAGAGCGGGGCGCAAGCTTATGTGGAGCAGTGGCGGAAAGATTAGGGTAGCAGGCGCACCCGAAGACACGGAGGTGGTCGTAGAGAGGGGTAGTGCCATACAGGGCAAAGAAAGGAGTCGGTGCTCGAATCGCCTTGGTAGGAAGGCGATTAAGGAGGAAGGTGGCAGTGTGAAGTGCCTCTACCCAGTAACGAGCGGGGATAGATGCCTGAAACATCAAGGAACGCATGTCATCATTAGTGGTACGAAGCATGCGCTCAGCCTTGCCATTCTGAGGGGATGTGTATGGGCAAGACATGCGTAGCTGTGTGCCATGTGTAAGGAGAAAGTCACGGAGTCGTGAGTTGTCAAACTCTCGTCTGTTGTCACACTGGAGAGCACGAACAGTACGCCCGAACTGTGTGGAAACCCAAGTGAAGAAGTGAGAGAGAGTATCAAATGTCTCAGATTTCATACGTAAGGGAAAAGTCCAAGAGAAATGTGAGAAATCATCAAGTACCACCAAATAATATTTGAAACCCGAAACACTGATAACAGGAGATGTCCACAAATCACAATGGATAAGATCAAAAATATGTTGCACATGAGACACAGAAGTGGGAAAAGGAAGCCGAACATGGCGACCAAGCTGACAAGCGTGACACAATGACTCATGTGTGCCCCTAGTACACGAGATAACAGAACTACTAGACAACTTCGACATAGCATCAGCGCCAGGGTGACCAAGCCGACAGTGCCAAGTAGCGGACGAAGCTGTCGTAGCCAGAGCAAAGGACGAAGACGCAGCGGAAGAAGGAATTCGAAGAGTGTACAGGGGCCCCAGACTATCACATCGAAGAAGAAGACGCCGGGTGGAAAGATCCTTCACAGACAAACCAAAAGGATCAAACTCAACAGAAATATTATTATCAGTGGTGAAACAACGAATGGAAAGCAAATTTTGAATAATGTCTGGAGCAACAAGGACATTATTAAGATGGAATGAACCCGGAGAAACTGAGTCACCTACTGAGGTGACTGGAAGAACGGATCCATTTCCAACAACGATCGATGAAGGAAACGACGGATGAGGTGTGTGAGTAGAAGAGAGAATACCAGCATCTGGGGTAGTGTGGTAGGAGGCGCCAGAATCAGCCACCCAATCAGTAGACGACGGTGTAAGGTGCATGGTGCTGAAGGAAGATGCCAAGTCCTGACGGTCCCACCCCATGTGCGGCTCCTGGAGAGGTGCTGGTGGCTCCGAGTACCCAACGGGGTAGGAAACACCGCCGTAAGCTGGAGTTGGCGATCCAGCCGCAGGGCGACCAGGTCCACCATAGCCCGGATGGGCTACGTACGCCGCCTGAGGACGTGGCTGGCGCGGAGTGGAGGAAGTCGGTGGCGCCCCAAGAAGACCCGGAGACGGTCCAGGCCACATAGAGATCTGGCCAGTCCACGGGTTGTACGGTGTAGGCCAGGGCGCACCTCCCTGGCCAGTGTCACCAGTACCACTACCAGTAGGAGCAGTGGACATAGGAGTGCCGCCAGCACCTCGTCCTGTGCGCCTGCCGCCGCGACGTCGACAAGTACCACCCCCAGAGCCAGTAGAGGCGCCCGGGGCGGTAGGTGGAGTAGGTGGTCGCGGTAGTGGTCCCCCAGAAGACGATGGGCGTGAGGGCTGCCCAGAGCCATAGAAGGCCGTGGCAGTCTCAGAGGTAGCAGATCCACCAGTCGTGATCTCCTCAAGCTCGAGATCAGACCAGACCTTCTCGAAGGTCGGTGGCGGCTCCATACGGAGAAGCCAGAAGCAAAGATGGATGAAGCGCTCGTTCAGGCCGTGAAGGACCCGAAGTACTAGAGTGCTGTCAGCGACCGGCTCGCCAAGGTCGCGCAAGCAGTCATCCATGTCCTTCATCTCTCCACAGTAGGCCGAGATGGAGCGGTCTCCCTGCACTGTATTCTGGAACCGTGCGTTAATGTGAAGAGCCCGAGTCGCACGGTTCTCCAAGAAGTGGTGCTCCAATATCTGCCAAGCCTGGCGTGCGGTCCCCCCACCGCGCTGTCCGACAAGCTTGTACAGATCATCGGCGAGAGTGCCAAAGATCCAAGCAAGGACCAGACTGTCCATGCTGATCCAAGAGTCATCCCATGGGGCGTCGTCCTGCTGGACGTGGTCCGCAAGCTGGTACCGCCGTAACGTGAGAAGGAACTCGTTACGCCAGCGGGCGTAGGTGGTAGAGGTACAACTCAGAACAGTCGGCACTAGTGTCCGAATGTTCTGAACTCCAGCCGCCTGGGCGTGTAGGGCGGCGGTGAGCGACGCCGAGTATGCGGAGTGCACACCAGTGTCCGAGGTGGGCTCGTACGTCGCACCCGGCGGTCGGTGAGCGCTCTCCTGGATCTGGTGCGAGAGAGCAGCCGCCGAGGCGCGCTCCTGCTCTAAGGCAAGAGCAAGTGCCCGTTTGCGGTCGCGAGAGGCAGCCAGAGCCGCAAAGACACTGGAGGTGTCCGCGGCTGTCGTGGTGGTGCTGGCGACGCCGTAGAAAGGATCAGTGGCCGCACGAGGAGCAGTCGTAGTGCCAACAGCTGGTCCGGAACCCGTCATGAAGGCGACGGCAGTGGGGGCTGGCAAGTGGTCCGCATGCGGAGGGACCAGTCGCAGCGCCGTACGCAGGCCGGGTCATGTCGATGAGGGGCGCGCCTGCTGCAGGACCAGTGGCAGGCGCACCGGCGTAGGGGAGGGAGCCGGCCAGGGGAGGGGACGGCGCGGCCAGGGGTGCGCCGGCCCAGGGAGGGGAGGCGGCCAGCGGCGGCAAGGGCGCGGCGGCGCCAGGGTAGGGGGCAGCCGGCGACGGCTGGACCAGGGGCGCACCAGGGAGGGAGGCGGCCGGCGGCGGGCCGGGTCAGGGCCGCGCCACCGGCCAGGAGGGGGGATGCCGGCGGACAGGAGAGGTGCGGCCCCGGTGGCGGCCAGGGGGGCCGGCTGACGGCGGCGGGGGGGGGGGGGGGGGGGGGGGGGGGGCTCCGGCGCCGGCGGCCAGGGGAGGGATGGCCCCGTCGGCGGCGGCGGCGGCGGCGGCGTGGGGGGGCGCCGGCCATGGGGGGGGAGGGGGGGCGGCCAGGAGGGAGCCGCCAGCGGCGGCGGCGGTGGCGGGGGGGGGGGGGGGGGGGGGGCGCCTGCGCCGGCTGCCAGGGGAGGGACGGCTCCGCCGGCGGCGGCCCCACCGGCGGGTGGCGGCGTGGGGGGGCGCCGACCAGGGAGGGTAAGGGGGGCGGCTGTGGCGGCCAGGGGGGCGGCGGCAAGGGGGGCACCGGCAGCGGCGGCGGCCAGGGAGGGGCCGGCGGCGGTCAGAGAAGGGGGGCGCCAGGGAGGGGCCAGCGGTGGGAGCAGGGGCGCCGTCGGCGGCGGCCAGGGCGCCGGCCATGGGGGAGGGGGGGCGGCGGCTGGGTGGGTGGTGGGGATTAGGGTTAGGGTTTGGTTAATGATACCATGATAGAAGGAATTTCTCAATTAATCATAGGTCTAGGTACATATTTATAGATACATAGATGGGCCGATATACAGGCTAGGCCCAAACACAGTCCAACAGCAACAACCACGTGCGCCGTCCTCGTCTTGAGCCTTGTCTTCCGCGCCGCCGACCAGGCTCCCAAGCTCCGCCGCCTCCCGACCCCTTGTTCACCGTCGCCTGGCCTCCTCAGCTGCGCACCCTGCCGCAAACCGATCGACCTCTAGTCGCCGCCCAGCCGCAAGGCCCCCGGGCAAATGCCACCCTGCCCTCACCTCCGACCGCCGTTCTCCTCCAGCCCGAGCACACCGCCTCTCTACTGCTTCACCGGCGCCACCCCTACGCGCTTGCTCACCTCCCTGCCGTCGCCCACAGCGCTGTAGCGTTCTCCTCTGCCCTGGCCGCGTCCCAGCCCGCCACAGCGCTCTGCCTCCCTCTTGTGCCCTGAGCCGTGCATTGCCTCGCGCCTCAACTCGTGCGCGTTGTCCTCCAGCTCCGGTGCTCTGTCGTCGCGCTTCGTTTCTCCTCTAGCGCTGGTCACCGCAGCTGCGTCGCTGGTAAGGTACCCGTCGCTCCTGCCTTGTGTTCACGCGTGCCCTGCTCTCCGCACCGTGGTGGTCACCACCGCCCCGTCATTGCTTGCTCCAGCTCGAGGCACGGGCCTACTCCGCACCACCATGGCCTTCTCCCCACCGTGTTTGCGTTCCACCCTCGTGCAGCCGCGCCCAGACCCTGCGACATGGCTCAGTGCTGCTCTGCTCCTTGTTCCTGGTCGCGCTCACCACCTGTTCGACCAAGTGCTAGTGAGAAGTACCACAGCAGGCACTTCGTTGTTAAGGAATGTGCGAAAGCCGGGGAGGTAAGAACATCAAGATCTTTATTCGATATTTTTTGAGAACCAAGATGTACTCTCTTGGTCAATGATGATGTTAGGTTATGCACAAATAGATTACCTTGCAAGGGCTTTGAGGAGTTCCATTAGTTCCGGGAACTGGCCAGAAGTGCTGCATATTTTTGAGATGCTAAAGGATCAGCCTTTCTACCACCCCAAAAAGTCACCTACATGAAACTCATCCTGCTGCTCGGCAGCTCAGATCAGACATTTCGAGCAAACCAGCTCTTCGGTAAAATGCCAGAAAAGCATTTGAGGTTTTGCTCGGGCGGTACAGGACAGTGGCATCATCAACAAGGTTTTGGTGGTCACTATACTGGCTCGAAGGTTGTACATAGTGGAACGATGTTGTGAAGCTCCAGTGCAGGGCAACGACATATGCTTGCAACATGTTCAGGGCTTGTTTTGAAGTTAGCGCGAGACTTGCAAATATTGGTGAGTTCACCCTTCGTGCCTTCCTGAATAGGAGATTGGAATTTGCTCAAACGAGAATGTGTCTTTATGGTTAACTTAGTGATCAATATGGACATGTTGAACTTACATTATCACATGTTTCTTCTATTAAAAGTTTGTGTTAAGGTTGGGTATAGTAGATCCTTTAGTACGTCTGAGTGACCCCACTTGAACTATCTTCAAATCCTTTCTTTTTGGTTTAAGGAAACCAATAGTGACTTGTCCTTGTTTTCCCCTTAGTCTTGAACTTTCTTATGCTCATGTAACCTCATTGGTGGAGTCCTAAGTTAGAACATCTTCGTTGCCTATTTCAGTCATACCTTAACCTGTCTAGGCTACACCTTGAGCTCTCCTTGTCATCCTTACTCCACCAAGTCCAGTATCACCAGTTAGTTGTTCTCCTTTTCGAGTACCTCATTTCAATTGTTAAATATTAAATACCATTTCACTTATATGCATAATCATGTCAATAGGAAACGTGACGGAGATGATCGATGAGGAGCTTCACTTGGAGGAGGAGTCAAGGAGTCACCATCTTGAAGTTTTATGGCAGATTCTTCGAAGGAAGATCAAGCCTAACTATTAATATTTGCCTAGTCGCAAAACAAGGCAAGCCCCAGTTTGCACTTAAGTTCTATTCAAAGTTTCTATTTGTATAACTTATGTCTAGGATGAATTTTGTGCATTAGGACTAGGATGCTTGTTACTCCACTTGCACAACCCACAAATCCCATGGAGTATTGGGTAGGTCTACAGCTTGACGAGTAGAAAATGCCATGCTAATGTTTTGAGGAATCCGGTAGAAGTCGAATAGTTGGAATCTACTCGCGAGATAGGATTTTATCACACGAGAATAATTTGATTAAAGAATTGTTTATGAATACAAATTTGAGACCGAGCATGTGACATCCAGTTCCGAAAAATGAACCAAGTGCAATATATGTGTGCCCAGGATGTTCAACACACATACACAAGTGCATCACAAACGATATACAGATAATTACCACGACCCAAATTATTAAATAAGTACTTTTATTACACTACTCATAATATCTTTGAATACAAGCTCTAATGAATATTAATGACAAGTTCAACTAATGCAGCGAAAATAACTAAATAAGCAACTAAACAACTAGGCAGCATAAGTAATAGGGTATAACGCAGCTCCGACACTCCACAGGCAAAGCTGACGGTAGACATGGCCTAGAACTCCGCATTATCATCGTTATACTCCCAATCTTGACATGCAACTATTGGGGGGATCACAAGAGTGAGTACATGTCGTACTTAGCAAGTGTGGAAAGTATGACATGTAGCTGATACAAATGACGAATATAATAAAGACTAAGTGCTGAAAAGTACATTAAAACATTTGAAAAGCAATATATTATATGTATATGAAGTAAACCCATCATAAACCACACTGATTAATATAGTACAAGTCCATATTCCATATCCATCATCAATAATTCCAGATTTCTCAATACGAATAACCATATTCATTGCCAGAAATTAATCCATTATCCAGCCATAACCATATTACCAAACCTTAACCAAAAACCATCCCAATACCAAGTTCCCTCTAATCATGTAGGTCATCCAGGTGCCCATAACTGGGAGCATGACTACATGATAGTTTTATTAGACTCTGCAGAGTTTGTACCGCTTTACCCACGTGTTTCTGATTTCATCACCTTGTAGTGACTAGAACCTCTATTATGCCGTCTCACACTTCCATCGGTTCGTAGCCAAGAGGTCACAAAATAGCCTTTACAAAGGGATTACTAGCCTATTTAGACCCCACTGAGGTTTCACCAGTGGCGATGCCTCCAACTGAGCACATCTTCAACCAAGGGCCCCCTCTTGAGTCATTCGGATCCCAGGGTAGTCCCACCAATCATCAACAACCCAATACGACTACCCCTTCCCCGAGCATCCTCAATGGTCCAAACAGCACTAGCAAAGACCTAATTAATCAGCTACGCCGCACCCATACTTGGCCTCGTTGTGGCACTGTAGTCCTGGCATATTCTGCCATGAACCGGTTCTTAGATCTAAAGCAAGCGACCACCATATCATCCAACCCATCCACATACCATGCTTGCTTAGATCACCCATTACCACATCATATTAACCACTTCATATTAATCATAATCTCAGCAATGTATAATTAATGGTATAATTGGTTTCCCATCCCAATTAATTAAGTGTAGCAAAAAGGTAAAAAGCCCATCCCGACCTTCTACCATGAATTCCAGGTGACAAGGGTGGTTATACAACGCCAGTAAACTTCCTATCATAGGATTTTCCATCAAATTGACACAAGCATGCAGTTTTGAAAAGAAAACATTTATTTCAAAACAGGATCAATATGCTTCAAGGACACTTGCCTTGCTCTTGGGAATGATTAGGATCAAATACTTCAAACCCTTGGTGCTGAAGATCCTCTGCGACACTCTCTAGCGCAAATCCGTCTAATCCACACAATAAACATACAAGACAAGAATACAATCAAAGAGTGCACAAATATTACTCAACATGACATGATATGCATGATTAATGCAAATGCAAGGTGCAACTTGTTAAGGAGTTGCTTTTAATCATCACTAACTAGTTCTAATAGCTTTTAACAAATTTATAAAGGTTTGGTTAATTAGATCTACTTTTAGAACCAACTCAACACAATTTAACCAGGAAAATTGGACTAGTCCGCTAGGGACCGGACAAGTCCGCACTGCGCGAGATCGACAGATCAGGGTTTTCCTAGATCGACGTGAATTTGGAGATTTGGGGTTGAATTCACCTAAGGAAAAGAGAATATAAGGTATACCAGGTGTTAAAAACTCCAATGAATTAAGGATCTTGGAGGTAACGCTTGGATCTTGATGATCTAGGGTCGATGAAGAACTTGATGGTGGATTGTTGATGAAGAATGCATAGTTGATGGAGATCTTGATCCTATTTCATTTCCTCCTCTTCTTCTTCTTGCTTGGTACCTCCTTCTCCCTCCTTGGTGGCGGCTAATCACGATCTAGGGTTTGGGGTGGGGTGGAAAAGTGGCAAATAGATGTCAAGCCAAGAGGTGGGGTTGTTTATATAGAGGTGGAGGCTAGGGTTAGATGGATTTCGAGTTTTGGATGAGTAGAGGTCTGTTTAGAGTCCCACATGGACTCTAATAGAGTTAGGCACGACGTCCCTAGGCCCACTTAACGTAAAATCCAAGAAACAAGTCGTGAAACAAAAGATCAGTTCGGAGTCGCGACTTATCGGACAAGTCCGAAAAGGAACGGGCTAGTTCGAAGTTGTCCAGAGAAAAATCGGACAAGTCCGGACTGGACATCAAACAAGTCTGAACTTATCCAGAGGGGAAAAACATACAAGTCTGGCCTAAAATCGGACAAGTTCGACTTTAGTTAGTGGGAAAAACGGACAAGTCCGCTGGAATATCGGACTAGTCCGGACAAGCCCAGGGACTTAGCAAATTTTCAAGGATTCTTGGAACACTGGACTAGTATGCATAGGATCGGACAAGTCCGAAAGTGTCCAGAGGGAAAAACAGACTAGTCCGCAGAAAAAACGGACAACTTTGAGCGAGGTTAGAGAGAAATCGTACTAGTACGCACCAAAATCAGACTAGTCCGCACTTCCCAGAATTCTTAATTGTGGTTTTGTTCCAAATCAATTTTTAAACTTATTCCTTTTTATGGGTATTAATGTTAGACACATATATGAATGTATGCAGGGCATGATGCATGAAAATGAGGGTGTTACAAACTGTCGGTGGTTTTGATCCGGCAGATCTCCCGACACTACTAAAGTGTTAGAGGAGTTTGAGGTTCGGTGTGGGCGCGCGGAGATTCAAGAAGGTGAAGTATAAATGACACAAGAGACACGAAGATTTGCGTGGTTCGGGCCACCTGAGCGTAATACCCTACTCCACGGGGTGTGTTGGTGTTGTATTGGATGTATGAGCTCAAAGTGAGTTCAGGGTGTCGAGTGAGCACGTAGTCCGTGTGTGTCCCTATGTATCGTCGACCTGTCCTTTTATAGTACAAGGGCAGACTGCTACAAGTTAGCCTGGCCCGACATGTGGCCCTGGCGGTTACTGATATTGATACACATTCAACACGTTTAATTGCCCTTAATGACCGATTTATGGGCTTTGACAGCTCCGTTACTGGTAATTAAGGTCGTTCGATTGTGTGTCATTAATATATTATTAATGACACTTAATCGGGTCTTGAAGTCCTTGATTCCCCTTTGAAGATCCGGAGCCGTTGTGGAGTCTTCCGGAGGTTAGAGGCTGAAGATCCGTCGGTTGGATACGTAGCAGCTCCGGAGCATACTGTGGGGAACAGGTAGGTCCGGAGCTACCTGACACGTGTTAGTTCTAGAGCTTCCCTCGGTCTGGGGTTAGGTCCGGGGGTGCCGTTATGGTACATAGCCCGGAGCTTCCACCCTGTGGGCGGTAGCTCTGGTTTGATAGTACACGTGGCGACCCTGGGACTAACCATGTTGGAGAAGCGGGTCTGGTTATGTCTGACATGTGGGCCTCCGAAGGTCTTCAAATCAAGTATATGACATTCTCTTGAGATCTTTGCAATCCCCAGGGGTATATGGTACCCAGGGTACCGACAGTGGCCCCCTGGGCCCACCTCTGGGGAAGACCCCTTGGGTGAAGTCATTCCGCCGAAGGTGGGTCCATCCTTCGACTTTTGAACTGAGTCTTCAAAGGTCTCCGGATTTGCCGTTGGCGGATAGTTTGGAGTTAAATCCTCGCCGCGTGACGTATCTCATGTGCGGCAAATGTGATCTTTGGCGTGCGGATCTCACGCAATTGAAGGTCGCCAGTTCCCGATATGAAAATCGTATCTGTTCCGCGCGCCTTGTCAGGCCGCCGCCTTCGGGCTTCCCGCCTCATGATGACAACCGTTCGCCTGGGTAAGAACCTCGACTTGATCGTTGGGGTGGTCTCGGGCCCTCTTGTCATCGGCTGGGTGGAATTTTTGAGTAGTATCTTCGACTTCCTTGCGGTTTCCATCCAAGCATTGCGAGGGCTTACTTAAGAAGGAAAGCGCGCACCGTTTGGGGTTCTTACGCCTCTCATCTGATCTTGCGCTCAAACTCCCAACTTGTGCTTGCTTTTCCTCTCTTGCCTTCCTGTGCCGCGATGGAGTTGGGTCTCCGCGAGAGCCATTTGAAGACCGAAGGTGACCTTGAAGAAGGTACGAGCCCTCATGGGATGGTCCCCGGACTTCTTCAACCGCCTGGTCCGCGCCGGTGGAGAGCTCCCGTTTGAGAAGGAGCACGCCAGCGAGATGGTGTACTTCTCTTCGTACGCCATGGTGGGGTTGATCCCACCTTTTTCCTCCTTTTTCATGATGCTGCTAGACTTTTATGGTCTGCAGCTATACCACCTTGGCCCACACTCCATTCTTCTTGTGTCTATCTTCGTCCACTTCTGTGAAATGGTGGTGGGCATCCCCCCTGCATTGAACTTTTTCGGACCTTCTTCACCGTCCATACCACCGGTAGGAGTAATGAGTACCTTGGCTTCTACTACTTCGTGAAGCGCAAGAAGTGCCCATTCAAGTACCTCCGGTCGTTTCCCTCTGGAAAGTGGGATGACTGGAAGAAGGAGTGGACAGTCATCCGGGTGGAGGAGCACGAGAAGCTGGAGCTGCTCGAAGGCCTCCCCAACATCGACACTGCAGTCTGGAGTGAAGCTCCGGTGCTGTCGGATGCCTTCAACCCTGCTCTGACCAGGATCCGCCAGTGCGTGGAGGGAGGATTAACTCCTCAGGCGGTATTTTGTAACTTCCTGGTCAACAGGTGGGCACCGCTAAAGAGGAGAGAAAAACTCGCTTGGGCCCTCAATAGCGTGATGGACGACGACTGGGTTGAGACCGGACTGAAGTCCAACATGGCGGGGGCAACCTTGGAGTTACATCTCAAGCAGTTCCAGCACGGCATCGACGTTGCGGGAGATGACTTGACTCCGCCATCAGCCTTTCTCTCGCTGAACGTGGAAGTAGAGTTCAGCAAGAAGCTCCGACGAATTATGCCGGTGCTTGACGACCTTGGTGTCATCGAGAGAAGATCAACCTCCAGGGTGGTGATCCCTGGAGCTTCCGAAGGTGGCTCTGACCCTGCCCCGAAGCCAAGGGTCGAGGTCGTCGGCAAGGTCAAGGAGCCAGCAGACGAACCCTTGAGCCGGAAGAGGAAGCTGCTGCATGCCGACGGAAGGTCCGTCAGGCCTGCAACCTCTACATCAGCTCCATCTCCGTGGAGGGGGAGGTCTTCTTCAACTGCGGCGACTGTACCCGCAGCGGTGTCTTCCCGGGGTGCTAGCTCCGGGCATGCGACTCCATCACCAGGGCCAGTTGAGGTCTCTAAGTCCGGAGGTCCTTCCCGGTCGAGGAGGGCCTCAACTAAGGAAATGCCCGTGGCCGCAACGAGTTCTGGGGGGCCTTCCGGAGCTTCCACGCCGGCGACGGCTATGGTTAGCCCAGAACGCCCGGGAAAGAGGTTCCGCACAAGCTGGTGCGGAAGCCTCCCGAGGTAATTTTTAATCTTTACCTCAAACAGTCGTTTTATTGTAGTAACTATTTTTTAAGTATCTTCATCCATCATCTGCAGCGTTCCCAAGAAGAGGAGTGAGGCTCCACCCTCAGCCGCAGCAGCTGAAGCTGTTAGGGCGGAAGCCTATGCTCCTGTCCCGGTGCCGCCCCAAGTGGTGGCTGAAGCTGCGGCAGCTCCGACGCCAGCTGTCGTGGTCATGGACCTCGACTCATCCCCCAAGACTCCCGTGGTAGCGCCGGACAACGGGAGAGAAGATGCGCCAGTGGCACCTGCCCCGGAGGTTGAAGCTCCGGGTTTGGGTGCTGAGATGATGGAAGCTTCGGCCGTTGAGCCGGAGGAAGCAATAATTCCGGCCCCAGAGCCAGAAATTGTCGAAGCCCCGGCGGTTGAGCCAGAGGTAATTGAAGTCCCGGCGTGCGCGCCGGATGTTGAGGAAGTCCCGACGATTGGGCTGGCTACCTCTGAAGCACCGGCCGCAGAGCTGGTCGTTGCTGGAGCTCTGGCCGCAGGGCCGGTTGATGTTGAAGACCTTCCGGCTCCCGAGCCGGTTGCCGTTGAAGCTCCGGCCGCAAGGCCGGCTGGTGTTGAAGATCTTCCGGCGCCTGAGCCGGTCGTTGCAAAGGCGTCAGCGCTCGAGCCCCCAGTAGAGGAGGTGCCCAGGCTGGAGCCAGAAGCAACCCATGCTCCGGAAGTGACGACGCCGGAGGTACCCGCGGCTGAGCTGGAGTGCCCTGATGAAGTCGCTGGCCCCCTGCCTGAGGGGGCCAATGAAGACCTAGCGGCGGGGACTTCGGAACCACTTCTGGAGGTCGGAACTTCTTTCGCGGGACCCTCCTTGATGGCGACTGAGGCTATCTCGGAGGACAACCCTAGTGCCGTTGAAGCTCAGGGGACCACTCTTGTGGAATGGGACCCAATTTTTGTAAGCGAGAACCCGCTGGAACCAGCGGAGGAGACCCCAACAGGTCTAGAACCCAATCCCCTGTCATTGTCCATTGACAACTCTTGCTCAAGCCTGCGTCAAGTTCAGCTGGCATTCTACCACGACAGCAAGCCTCTTGAAGAGGAGCGCCAAACCCTTAGGCAGTGGCGTAACCGGCTCTACTTCGAGACTAAACTGGCGCAGTCGAGGCTGGCTGATGACAAGGAATGGATCAAGCAGGAGAAGGTCCGCCTGGAGTACTGGGGCAAGTTATTGGATGACAGGGAGAGCTTGACTCGCGCCCTCGACGCTCAATCCCGGGCCATTTAGGAGGAGACCAAAGCAGCTAATAGTGCGGCTGATGAACGCCAAGAAAGGCTTGAGGCCATTAACACTACTCTCATCAAGCACCGGGAGGCACTTGAGGAGAGGGAGAAAAGGCTCGAAGATGAAGAGAAGAAACTCCTAGAGCTGCGGGATGACATCTTGAGGAGGGAGGAGGAGCTCACCGAAAAGGTGGCTCTGGCTGACAATGGCCTCAAGGAACGCGCCAAGAAATTGGAAGAGTGTTGCCTTGAGGAGGAGGAGAAAGCCTGGGTGCGAGGGCAGGAACTCTACGAGCAAGAGTGTGCCATCGCTGCCAGGGAGAAGAAAGTAAGGGGCTGGGAGAAGGACCTGGTTGACCGCCGGAACAAGATCTACCCCCGGGAGGAGGAGCTCGGAAAACTTGAGAAGCGGGTTGCTGAAAAGATTCAGCAAAACGCCAAAGAAGTTGAGCGCCTCGCTCGCGAGAATTCTGAACTGGCGGCGGCCAAAAGATCCTTGGAAGAACTGAAGGGCTTGAGGGCTGCGGACTCCCTATAGGTTTGGGAGTTCCTGGGCAAGGCCAACAACGCGCTGACACCGATGGGCTTCACGGATGATCCGGAGTCGGAGCCTGACCTGGCGTTGCAGGCGTTGAGCTCGGTGGGTAGCAAACTCTCCATTATGGGTGACGTCATCGCGGATCAGTTGGAGGTGGAAGGGCAGTCCCTGGCGAAGAATGTCGCAGAATATGTGCTGACGTGCTACACCAGCCGGAATCCCCAGTTCTCTGTGGACCCGGTGCTTGAAGGTCCCATTGAAGGAGAAGGCGAAGCCGCCCGAGCCAACGTGTCGGAGGTTGCTTAGAAGGTCGCCCAGTTCTTCCATAGGGTCTAGGACCATCTATGTAGCTCCCACTTGTATTCTATCTTTTTCTTCCTCAATTTTGTAATCCCTTGTCTCCAGATGAATGAAATCCCCAAATTTTTGTCAATTTCACTTTTTGTCTTCAACACTTTTGTCTTCACTTGCCCCCCTGGTAGATGTACACAATTTGATTGTGAACATGTACCAAGAGGATATTGTGTTTTGTTGGAGACTCATTTGCTTCGAACTTGTAGAGTGTAGGTCCGAAGTCTTCGATAGTGAAAGCCCCCTGGGGTTGTCGGAGCTTAGAAGCTCCGGCATTGTCTATCGTCGGAGCTTAGAAGCTCCGGCAATAGTCCCTATCAACGCGTAGAGCATCGATAGTTAGCCCTCTGGGGTGTCGGAGCATAGTAGCTCCGGCAGTGACCTTTACCATCGTGTAGTTTGTATGCAGCAGACTCCACTTGTGGGGTCTTCTCACCATCTTTTATTTTGCGTCGACGGCTGGCCCCCCTAGCTTTACCGGAGCTTGGTTGCTCCGGTGATGCTCATTTTCAATGTTTAACATCGATTACAAGCCACCTAGGGGGAGTCGGAGTCTTGTTAGCTCCGGCTTTTTTCCATCAACGTGGATTCTTTATTTTTCCTGCACACTGAAGCCAAGAAAAATAGTAAAATTCGTTCCTTGTCTATAACTTCGTCGCGGCTTACGATTCCCAAGAAAGTTTTAGATCAAACGCGATTCTGAATACAACCGAATGTGTTGTCTTTTCTTCCGGATCCAATTGTACTTGGACCCACCTTACTTCGGCCTGCCGAGGTGTAGGTAGAGTGGCGTACTTAGGGTGCTTGAACAGGCTAAGCCAATAGCACACTCCGGCCCTAGATTGGCTTGGCGGCATTCAGGCGAATGAGCCATGAGCAATATTTGAATCCAAAAAAAAATTGACAATACAGCTTGAATTGTACATGAACCGGTCGGACTAAATTTTTTTAAGAATTGCACAACTTTGTTATAGACAAGAAAGAGAAAAATAAAAAATATTGAGCCTGTACAAAATAAATGCACGTGGAGTCTGTTTCATATGAAGATATCTTTCATTATAGGTCCGGGGTACAGGGGAAACAAGTACACTCTTAGGGTACGGAACCAGGCTAAGCGAGTTTCATTTCTCGTTTGACCCAGGGTAGCTAACTACACTTTTAGTCCTGAGACTGTGACAAGTGTTGCATGAACTTTGCGGACCTTCCGGGAAGGGTCCGGCTGTTCTCCCGGAGGAACTACCCGACTTTGTACAATGACTCTATAACATACACCTCAAGTTACTACAGACTCACCTCTGTGTTATTAGGTGTAGAATTTACGGAGGTGCTCAATGTTCCAAGGATTTGGGAGAGGTGTCCCATCCTCGGTTGCCAAGCGAACGCTTCTGGGATGGGATACTTTAATCACTCGGAAGGGTCCTTCCCAGTTGGGGGAGAGTTTGTTTAACCCTTCTCTGGATTGTATTATCTGTAGCACCAGATCGCCTTCCTCAAGCTGTCGGTTGTGTACATGCCGCTGATGATAGCGCTGAAGGGCTTGGCGGTATCGGGCATTCCAAACAGCTGCTTGGCACCTTCCCTCCTCGAGGAGGTCTAGGTCTTCACGCTGGAGCTGGTCCTGCGTGGCTTTGTCGAAGGTCCGGACCCGGAGTGACCCCAAGGTGATTTCCGGAGGAAGGATTGCTTCAGCTCCGTACACCAGGAAGAAGGGTGTCTCTCCAGTTGACCGTTTTGGAGTTGTCCTGTTAGCCCATAAGGTGGGCGGAAGCTCTTCAATCCAGTTGGCTCCATGTTTTTTCAAGCGCTCATAGGTGCGTGTTTTGAGTCCTTTAAGGATTTCAGCATTTGCTCTCTCGGCCTGGCCATTGCTTGCCGGGTGAGCTACGGAGGCGTAGCAAACTTGAATGCCGAGGTCTTCGCAATATCCTTGAAATGCAGAGCTTGTGAATTGGGTCCCATTATCAGTGATGATTTTGTTTGGGACTCCAAATATGCATACAATGGACTGCAAAAAGTTGATAGCAGACTGCTTGTTGATTGTCACAACTAGAGTTGCTTCCGGCCACTTGGTGAACTTGTCAATGGCGACGTACAGGAACTTGTAACCTCCGACGGCTCTTGGGAAAGGTCCCAAGATGTCCACCCCCCACACGGCCAAGGGGCATGTAGGAGGTATCATTTGTAGAGGCTGAGCCGGTGTGTGAATTTGCTTTGCATGAAATTGACATGCTTCACATTTCTTCACCAGCTCAGTTGCATCCTGGAGTGCTGTAGGCCAGTAAAAGCCATGCCGAAAGGCTTTACCGACCAGCGTGCGGGAAGGCGCGTGGTTCCCACACTCGCCTCCATGGATTTCTGCGAGGAGATCGTAACCTTCTTCCCTTGTGATGCACTGCATTAGGACGCTATTGGCACCGCGCCGGTAGAGATCCCCTTCTACCAACGTGTATCTTTTAGCCAATCTGACTATCCAGTCAGCGGATACATCATTATCAGGAAGGATGTTGTCTTTCAAGTAGCTCCGGATCTCCGAGATCCATGCATCGGATCTAACTTGAGCATTTGAGTCTTGCGTGCTGGGTTGCTCGGAGCTTCCGGCAGCACCTACGACCCTTGATGGCTGCCATGGTAACAGGGCCATCGGGACCGTCAGCTTCGGGATGCTGATCTCGCCCCCTTCGCTCAGTTTGGCAGGCTGAGCTGTGGGTTTTGACAACCTCTGGACAAAAGTTCCGTCAGGAGTCGGAGCTCTGGTTGACACTTTCGTTGAGAGTTCGTCAGCTTCAGCGTTGTGGGCGTGCTGAGCATGATGGAGGTCTAGGACTTCGAAGTCCTTTTGAAGCCTCTGGACTTCAAGGAGGTAAGCAGCTAGCTGGAGATTGTTGCAGGAGCATTCACCCTTCACTTGCTTAATGATGAGCTGTGAATCTCCCTTGACCAACAATTGCTTGACACCGTATGACAGTGCCACCCTTAGTCCGCAAATGAGTGCTTCGTACTCCGCCATGTTGTTGGTTGCCTTGAAGTCAAGGTGTACCATGTATTTTACCTTCTCCCCGGTTGGTGCGAGGAGAAGGATTCCAGCTCCGGCCCCCTACTTTTGCATGGAGCCGTCAAAGTAGAGGGTCCAATGAGGCTCGGTTAAGATCGGAGCCTTGTGTTCCGGCTTCTGCTCACTGGGGCCCCCAGGGTTTGATGAAGAGGGAGTCCATTCCGCCATGAAGTCTGCCAATGCTTGACTCTTGATTGCTTGCCTTGAAATGAATTCGAGATCGAATTCGGCCAATTCCGCTGCCCACTTTGCAATATTCCCAGTTGAATTGGGATTATGCAAGATTGCTCGAAGTGGGTAAGAAGTGACCACTGAGATTTTGTGAGCTTGGAAGTAATGGCGAAGCTTTCTGGAGGCAATAAGAACTGCATAGAGCAGCTTATGCACCTCTAGGTATCGAGTCTTGGCATCATGAAGTACTTCACTGATGAAGTACACTGGGCGCTGGATGGTCCGGACCCTCCCGGAGGGGCCCGTAGCTTCCTCTTCATTGACCCGGATCCTCCCTGAGGGATCCGGACCTTCTTTGGGGACCTCCGTGTCCTGGTTGGAGGGACCCGGAGCTTCTTCAGAAGTAACCTGGACCCTCCTGGAGGGGTCTGGGTCTTCTGAAGTAGCTTCTTGTGGATTCAAGTCTGGGAGCTGGGACCCAGACTCGCTTTCAGGAACCTTCGGACCCTCCTGAAGGGGTCTGGACTCCTGAGTATGGGATGGTTCTGGTCTCTCCGCAACCAGGACCATACTGACTACTTCGTCAGTGGCTGAAATGTAAAGCAGCAAAGGTTCACCAGGGTTCGAAGCTACCAGAGTTGGTAGGGTGGTGAGGAGCTGTTTTAGCTCCTGGAACGCCTTTTCTGCTTCTTCAGACCATTGGAATGGTCCGGACTTCCTCAATAACTTGAAGAGGGGGAGTGCCCGTTCAGCCAGTCTTGAAATGAATCGGCTGAGGGCTGCTAGACATCCAGTTAGCTTTTGGACATCTTTGACGCGGGCTGGTGGCCGCATGTCTTCAATGGCTTTGATCTTCGAAGGATTAGCTTCTATGTCCCGGCGACTTACCAGGAAACCAAGAAGTTTTCCAGAGCTAACCCCGAAGAAACACTTGTCTGGGTTTAGCTTTGTGCGGGTGATCCACAGCTTATCGAAGACAGCCTGTAAGGTGTCAAGAAGTGACTCCTTGTTCTTGACCTTGACCACGATGTCATCAACATACACTTCCACTATGTCTCTAATAAGTTCTTCAAAGGTTTTGTACATAGCTCGTACAAAGGTTGAAGCTGCATTCTTGAGACCAAATGGCATGGTTGTATAACAGTACAATCCATCTACTGTGATGAAAGAGGTATGCTCTTCATCTTCCCTAGACATTCTGATTTGATGATACCCAGAATATGCGTCTAGGAAACACAGTAATTCACACCCGGACGTGGAATCCACTATCTGATCTATTCTAGGTAGTGGGAATGGATCTTTTGGGCATGCCTTATTTAGTGTTGTGTAGTCGATACACATCCGAAGCTTCCCGGCGGCCTTGGGTACAACGACTGGATTTGCCAGCCATTTTGGATGGAAGACTTCTCGGATGAATCCAGCTTCGAGCAACTTCTTCACTTCTTGTCGAATGAAGTTCTGTTGCTCCACTGATTGCTTCTGAGGCTTCTGATGCACAGGCCGTGCATCGGGGAAGATCTTCAGATTGTGCTCAATCACTTCCCTGGGGATCCAAACATTTGTGATGGTTGCCAGGAAAACACGTCGAAATTAGCCCGGAGGAAAGCGAGGAGCGCGAGTTTCTATTTGTCATTCAGTCCTCCCAATATACGGGTGGTCTGAGCGGCATTGGAACCGATTTGGACGACTTTGACGGGAATGTCGGTGTCGCCGCTTGGCTGCACATGAGGTGCAGAAGTTGAGCTTCGCTGACGAATGCTCGGGGGTTTTGGAGCTTGCTCCTGTCTGGAGTCCTCCTCTTGCGCCGTAGTAAGCGCATGGAGTTCTTCCAGAGCAGTTATTCCGACAGTACGATCTCCGCGGATTCGGAGAACGCCTACTGGTGTTGGCATTTTTAACACCAGGTAACCATAATGAGCAGCTGCCATGAATTTGTACAAGGCAGGTCTACCCAAGATGGCATTGAAAGGGTAAGTTGATCTGAGCAACGTCAAAGACCAACTTCTCGGTACGATACTTCTCCCGGGTCCCGAAGGTAACGGGGAGAGTAATAGCACCAAGTGGAGTAATGGCTCCCGGACCTACTCTGGAGAAAGGCCGGGAGGGGTGGAGATCTGAAGGTTGGAGCTGAAGCTTGGTAAAAGCTTCGAAGCTTATGAGGTTGAGCCCCGAACCTCCATCTACCATGACATGGTGGAGCTGGATGTTATTGATGGTAGGAGATACCATCAAAGGTAACTGTCCTGCTCCAACCATGCTTCGAGGGCAGTCCGAAGCATCAAAAGTTATGGTTGTGTCCATCCACTTCCGATGAGGCTCCGCCCTGGCTGTAAGAGCTACAACAGCCATGTCCCGACGCATAGTCTTGATGACGCGGCGGGAGGTGATGTCTTATGATCCACCAAAAATGGTGTTCATGGTCTTCCGACGCTCATTGTCAGAGACGTCGAAATCGTCGTTGACGGAGGTGTAGACGGCCTTCAGGACCTTTTTGGGATCCTGAAAACCTAACTCCTCTTTAGCCAGAGCTTCGTCAACTTTTTGTTTTCCTTCCCTCTGTCGGAAAGGAGCTTCTTCCCGGCGCTTGTTGTAACGCTCGACAAGGTTTTGGACCTCCCGGCAGTCTTCCAAACTGTGGCTGTCCGTTTTGTGGATTGGACACCACACCTTGGGTTTGCCACCGTCTTCAAAAGACGGTCGAGGTCGCTTCTCGGGGCATGGCCCCCGGCCACCCGAAGCTGCAGCAGCTGCAGCATTGGATGCGCCGGCCGACACGTTCTTCTTGCCATTGGTCTTTTTCTTCTTCTTGCCACTCCCGGAGGTAGCGGCTTCTCCTTTGGAGGATTTCTTGTGATCCTCCGGAGTTGGTTTGGAGTGCATTTCACGGCCCTCCGCAGCTCTGGCACATTTGTCAGCCAAGCTGAAGAGTTCTGTGACACTGGTGATCTCCTCGATCGCCAATTTCTCCAACATCTTCTTATCCCGTACACCCTGTCTGAATGCCACAATGACAGAAGCGCTAGAGATAGAAGGTATAGTGTTTCGTACCTGAGAGAACCTCTGGATGAATGATCGCAGGGATTCTCCCCCTTTTTGCATGACTGCAAAAAAGTCCAGCTCAGTGCCTGATCGGGTGTATGAACTCCCGAAATTGGCGGTGAACTGCCGGCACAACTCCTCCCAACTGTTGATGGAGTTGGGTGGAAGGCTCATAAACCAGGACCGGGCGGTCCCAGTTAAAGCCACTGGAAAATAATTGGCCATTACGGCCTCATTTCCTCCAGCTGCCAAGATAGCAGTGGAGTAAATCTGAAGAAATTCGACGGGATTAACGGTCCCGTCAAACTTCTCCGGCGGGTGAGGCCAGAACTTCTGTGGCCACCTGACCATACGCAGATGAATGGCCAGGGCTGAACAGCCTCCTCCTACTCCTTCAGGAGCAGGAATGTCCTGAGCTTCTCGTCTTTCACGAGCACGCTCAATATGGACTCGACCATCTTGTTGGCGGTATCGGCGATCAAGCTCCGCCTGGAGGTCATGAGTTGAAAGCCTTGATACCGTGTGAGTGCGTCGTGCCCCGGAGGGCAACAACGTCACCTTTTGTGATGCAGTATGTCTCTTGTTGTTGGAAACGTGCGGACCAAGTCTGCCAGACAAAGTCCGTCGCTGCGACGGGGCCCGTCCTGAAGGAGGAGGACCCTAGTTGCTGATGCGGTCGGCTGCTGCTGCAACCAAATGTTCCACATCGGCCCTCCACTGCTCTAGTGCATCCCGGGATGCATCCGGAGGTGGTGGGCATTGAAGAAGAGCACGTACTGCATGGAGCGCGTGTTCCGGGTTGTCGTGATTCTCCAACGCAGTGATTGACGCTGGTGCCTCATCGCGCTGCCCAACTTGATTTGCTGGTGGAGGCGGCGGTGGTGGAAGTGTGACTCCTGCTGGAATCATGGTTCCTGCTGGTGGCTGCATATTAGAGGGATTACCCCCAACAACTTGTACAGTGAGATGACCATTGGATGATCCAGCGGCTGAGTTCACCATTCTTGAAATCTCAGGCGCCCCTACCTGGCGCGCCAACTGTCGGTAGTTTTGATCCGGCAGATCTCCTGACACTACAAAAGTGTTAGAGGAGTTTGAGGTTCGGTGTGGGCGTGCGGAGATTCAAGAAGGTGAAGTATAAATGACACAAGAGACACGAAGATTTACGTGGTTCGGGCCACCTGAGCGTAATACCCTACTCCACGGGGTGTGTTGGTGTTGTATTGGATGTATGAGCTCAAAGTGAGTTCAGGGTGTCGAGTGAGCACGTAGTACGTGTGTGTCCCTATGTATCATCGGCCCGTCCTTTTATAGTACAAGGGCAGGCCGTTACAAGTTATCCTGGCCCGACATGTGGCCCTGGCAGTTACTGATATTGATACACATTCAACACGTTTAATTGCCCTTAATGATCGAGTTATGGGCTTTGACAGCTCCGTTACTGGTAATTAAGGTCGCCCGATCATGTGTCATTAATATAGTATTAATGACACTTAATCGGATCTTGAAGTCCTTGATTCCCCTTTGAAGATCCGAAGCCGTTGTGGAGTCTTCCGCAGGTTAGAGGCTAAAGATTCATCGGTTGGATACGTAGCAACTCTGGAGCATACTGTGGGGAACAGGTAGGTCTGGAGCTACCTGACACGTGTCAGTTC
Source organism: Tuctoria greenei (assembly GCA_036927565.1). Taxonomy (NCBI): domain Eukaryota; kingdom Viridiplantae; phylum Streptophyta; class Magnoliopsida; order Poales; family Poaceae; genus Tuctoria; species Tuctoria greenei. The sequence continues at coordinate 133,824,750 of JAYESD010000006.1, forward strand.
TGGAGCTTCTCTCGGTCTGGGGTTAGGTCCGGGGGTGCTGTTATGGTACATAGCCCGGAGCTTCCCCCTTGTGGGCGGTAGCTCCGGTTTGATAGTACACGTGGCGACCCTGGAACTAACCATGTTGGAGAAGCGGGTCCAGTTATGTCTGACATGTGGGCCTCCGAAGGTCTTCAAATCAAGTATATGACATTCTCTTGAGATCTTTGCAATCCCAAGGGGTATATGGTACCCAGGGTACCGACACAAACCTACCCCCTTAAAATGAATCTCGCCCTCGAGATTTGACGCGGAAGAGAAAATATAGGGAAATTCCTTCTTGAGATCATCTTCTAGCTGCCATGTTGCTTCCGACTCTGTGTGATGCTTCTATTGAACTTTGGACCATCGAATCACCTTGTTCCTTGTGGCTCTCTCCTTAGTTTCCAAGATTTTGATCGGTTGCTCGACATAAGTCAAATTTGTCTCTAGTTCCAACTCTTCTGTTGTCACTTGTTCTTCTGGTACCCTTAAACACTTCTTAAGCTAGGAAACATGAAAAACATCATGCACATCCGATAGATGAGCCGGCATCTCCAACTTGTACGCTACTTCTCCCCTTTTGTCCAAAATCTTGAATGGTCCAATATAGCGAGGTGCTAGCTTACCTCTGATATTAAACCTCTTATGACCTCCCATTGGTGACACCTTGAGGTAAACGAAATCTCCTATTTCAAAGGCTAGTTTCCTTCTCCTATTGCCTGCATAGCCTTTTTGTCTTGATTGAGCAGCCCTTCAAGTTTTCACGAATTACCTAAACTTGTTTTTCAGCTTCTTGCAACACGTCCGGACCAAATACTTGAGTTTCTCCTATCTCATTCCAAAACAAGGGTGTCCTACACTTCCTTTCATATAGTGCTTCATAAGGTGACATCTTCAAACTTGCTTGGTAACTATTGTTGTATGAAAATTCTGCATATGGCAAACTTCTGTTCCAACTTTTACCATGCTTCAAAGCGCAAGCTCTTAACATATCCTCTAAAATCTGATTGGTTCTCTCAGTTTGTCCATCCGTTTGACGGTGATATGCTGAACTAAAATTCAACCTCGTTTCCAAAGCTTCATGCAATTTCTGCCAAAATCTGGAGGTAAATTGAGAACCTCTATCCAATATTATCTTCTTTGGTACTCCTGTCGACACACAATGTGTTCCATATACAATTATGCTAGCTTCACGGTGGTATAGGTGGTCTTGACGGGAACAAAATGAGCTGATTTAGTCAATCGATCCACAATTACCCAAATTGAATCATGACCGGACTGGGTACGCGGTAAACCAACTATAAAGTCCATGCCGATTTCTTCCCACTTCCATTTCTGGATCTTCAATGGCTGCAATACTCCAGCTGGCCTTTGATGTTCCGCCTTGACTTGTTGGCACACACCACATAAGGCTACGTATTCAGCTATGTCCTTTTTTATGCTATCCCACCAATAGCACGTCTTCAAGTCCTTGTACATCTTCGTACAACCGGGGTGAATCGAGTATGGCAAGTCATGTTATTCCTTTAGTATTGTCTCCTGAATATGCTTCACATTGGACAGGACAATCCTTTTTCCAAGCCATAGAGTGCCATGTTCGTCCTCATCAAATCTGAATTCTCTTCCTTCTTCGGTCCTTTCCTTGATTTCCTTGATCTCTTCATCCGTGGTTTATGCCTCTCGAATTTTGACCGGGAAGCTTCCTGGAAGCCTGAGGAGGATGATTGGGGGACGCAAATTGAGTGGAAAGGACAGTAATCCCAAGTGCGATGGTGAGGTCGTGTTTTCCGGCCGGTGGCTAGGAAATCTTTATTTATCAAGCATCTATTCGATGAATCTCTTCGCTTTTTCTTTGAGAAGGTGCATGGGAACATGAGGAACAAAAACTCTCACGGCCGTGAGGGATAATCAAATGTGGAAAACAAATTTGGGCCGAGACCTACTCAGTTCATACACGAAGTTCATCAAGAAAATCACTAATACTCGAGCTAGGAGGGATGGCAAGGGCTGAAACTTTACGAGCAGATTCTAGGTACTATAGCGCACCTTTTTCCTTCAAGGACCGAGGTGAGATGATGCTTGCATCGCAGGGGCGTCGAGGGAGCAGAGGGCAGCAAAACAGGGGAGTTCGCCGGCGGCCCGAAAATCGTAAAGTCCTTCGATGGGGAGGCTCACACCGTGAAAGAAAATGATCAAGGAGCTGCGCCAAAGGTTGAGGAGTAACCCAATGCGAAGAAATTTGAGCCATACCAATGATCCTTGCTGGATTTCGAGGGGGGGGGGGAAGAACTCGCCAGGAAGCGAAGTTTTTGCGCCGGGAATGAAACAAAAGTGAAGTACTTGGCTATGGGGCTTGGAGGATGATAAGGAGGAGCCTTGGGTGGGCTGTATGCAGCTGGAGGTGAAGCAGGGAGGCAAGCACCTCAGTGGCAGTTGCATGCCGTGTGGTGTCACCGGAAGAAAAGAACAGAACCCCTTAGTATGACAGGTGGGTCCCACATCTGCTCATCCTCATCCCCTCACAGAAAAGTCCAATTGACACCCCTGGTTTGTTCCTAAATTTCTAGATATTTGTGGGGAGGCCAAATTAATTATGGAGAGTTTGATTCTGACTTCATATTATCGAATTGACAAAGTTTCATTTGAATTTGAATTGAATTCAATGTAGCTATTGAATTAAATAGCAAACTTGCAAGGAGGCTATTTTAATTTTTGGAAACTATTGGTGATCTCAGATTTCCATTTTTTCATTATTTCAACAGGAGCAAATTTTGAATTTTTGAATTCACTCCAATATGGTTGCAACGAATTGATTTCTAAATTGCCATTTTGATTTCTCTATTCAAGCTTGATGTTATTTCTCCTAACCTACCTTTACACTCTAAATTTTTTTGGGCTTTTACACAAATACCTTAGGAACGTACCAAACATTTCTAAAGCAACTCAACTTCATGCTTACCATGAAATCTAACCAAAACAAACTCTAAACCTTCCTTAAACAAACCATAACCACCTCAGCTGTAGCCTTAGGCATAAACCAGCTGGTTGGACCTTTTCGGCCACATCTTCCATCCATATCTCTTCACCATGTCTTGGAACAATGCATCCATGTCCATGCACCCCTTGCATAAAGTAATAGTGCAGCGGATCTGTTTTTAACTTGCAATATTTCAAACTTGCCTTTTGACTTATGAAATGTTTTCTTAATATTCTCTTACTAAGTTTTTGATGTGTTATGACTGATTATGGTGGTTAAACATTCCTATGGTTAGCAACATGTTTATGTGAGCTGCTCACGTATGGTGTTGTTTTTTTTTGGACTAGAGTCAGGTCGAGGACTTGGGCTCGAAGATTGGTTGTTTATTCATGTGCATGTGTTGCTTGAGGTCAAGACGAGACTGGTGATGGGATCCATTGAACTAGTCTTAGAGAGAAGATGAGGTTCAACAACCAAGTTCGGGAGGAACTGTGGTTGAGTTGATTGGGAGGTCATGCAAAATGCTTGGGTCAAGGACAATGCATATGTAGGTATTGTGGACATCGATGGAAAGTGTTTGAACGTATGCAAGGGGTGCATGGATGTGGCTATATTATTCCAAGGCGTGATGAAGAGAAGTGGACGTGAAGGTATGGCCAGAAAGGTCCAACCGGTTGTATTATGCGCTCAAGCTGCGGCTGAGGCAGTTATGACTCAAATATGGAAAGATTTGAGTTTGTTATGATAGGATTTCATATTAGGCGCAAAGTGGAGTTGTTTTAGGAATGTTTGGGATGTTCCTAAGGTGTTTGGAAGTCTTAGGACTGCCTCTATCTGCGTATAGAAGAGTCTTGAGCAGTTATGGAAAGTTTCGATTGAAACTGAGTAGAATTAGAGTCTAGTTAGGATTAAGTTGGCCTTAGGGCTGGTTATATAAGCAAGGGAGTCCAGAGCTCGTGGGTAGAGACTTTGGGACTGTTCCTTTTGTGTTTTGATCAATAAAATTCGTAGTTTAAAGGAGCTTTTGTGCCTTTTTCGTCCGACTTGTTTTCGTCAAGTCTTTGTCGTCGAGTTTCTGCGCTGCCCGACCCTTCTTCATTATTTTGATCGTAAAAATAATAAAAAAGGATATATATTATTATTATTAGAATTATGTACCAGTTTCCTGAAACTAACACATTTTTCATGTGTATCTACGGGTGGATTTAAAAAACCCCATGAATTAACTTGGGTCACAAGTGCTCTTTTTTTCTCCTTTCGAATGAAAGGCCTTCAAATTCTTAATCTGGCTCGAGTTTTGCATATGCAATTGACGTGATTCTTCACAACTAAATACTCTATCATCTGTGAAAATTTCATGGTCATTGGATTTGTCGTTTTGAGTAACACAAGTTTCTTTGCAGCGTAGCAAATCTGTTTGCTCTTTGTTAGAACAGATTGACTATTGCTCAGGGTTTTAGTCATAACTTGAGTTTTACTCGACGTTTTCTCGTGATTCTTGTTGTCCTGTCTTTGTGACTTGATTCTCTATAATAAATACCAGTTTTGTCATGGTTGAACACGTTGACAACAGTTGCACACACGGTTTCTTGTCAGATTTATTTTCTGCCAAGGGGTTTTTGTAGCTTCTTCTTAAAAAGTTTTAAATCTACAATTCACCCCCCTCTGGTAGATTTTCATGTGCTCTTCGATCGTATAATTGTTATCAGAGTCACAATCCTCTAATCTTTGTGATTTGCATGTGTTTTGACTAATCGTCATGGAGAAATACTCAGCAAAAACTTGTGTGTTCAATGGCATTGATATTCAGGTTTGGAAGGCACGTATGGATGCTTACATACAGGCGCAAGGCTTTGCCGTATGGGAAAAGGTGTAAAGCCCTTCGACATGGCACCAAATGATCATGTCATAGTTGCAAACATGAGAGACATCGACAACAACAATAAGGCGCGGAACTTGATCATACAAGGATTGACTCAAAGCAACTTTGATCGTGTTGCACATCTTCGATCAGCATACGTTGTATGGAAAGGTCTATGTGAGTAACACGAAGGTTCCAACACAATCAAAGAGGTACATCAAGATATGTCCAAGAAAGTGTATATGCGCTTTGAGATGCAACCGGGTGAGTTCATCGATGATCTATTTGCTCGCTTTAATTCTCAACAACTTGCGTAGTGTTAATGTTAATTTTTCAGATGCCAAGAATGCTAGGCAATTGTTAAATGCATTAGATATGTAAATTTGGGAGATGATAGTTACATCTATTTTTGAATCCACCGTCATGAGTACACTTACTTTAGATGTGCTATATTCTAAGTTAAAACTCATGAACTTGACAAAATATAACGTAAGAACCCCAACAAGTCTCTTGCATTTATTTCACAACATGACATGCCTAGCTCTAGCCAATCTTTATCATGTGGTACACTTGCTTTGCTGTCCCCTCTAACCCTTGAACAAATTGAAGAGTTTCACAATAGGAGCTAGCCTTTCCATCTACTCGATTCTCAAAAGCATTACAAAATGTAAGAACTCGAAGAAGAGGAAGTGGTGGTTCTCAACAACGCTTCGAATGCGGTGATCTTGGACACTTTCATAAAAATTGCTCTAACTTTTCTGGTTCTACTCCCCGTCATGAGAAGCAAACAACATTCAAGCCCTCCTCTGCAAAAAACAACAACAAGAAGAAGGGTTTTACAGGTTACCAATTGGTAAACAGTTCTGTCTCTGCACTTCAAGAACTTGGCTCGAGCGATGCGGACATCAGAAGTGACGAAGATGAAGAGAATTTGGCAAATATGTGGTTCATGGCGAGCAACTCAAGATCAAGTATGGAGGAGATAGAACTCTGAGACCTATCTGTGCTGAATACATTGGCTTGTACTGAATACATTGGCTTTGATGATATAAGTTCTAAAATTCTGCCAAAACACCCATTTTAGCAGGGTCCGACTCTAGCTCCGAGCTTCTACATGGTCTGAGAATAGGTCCGACTTGATTTGTCAAGGTCCAACATGTTTTTGGGTAGCTCCGGTGAGCTTTGTCTTTAGCTCCAACATGTCTTTGATAGCTCCAACATGTCTTTGATAGCTCCGGCGTGTCTTTGTTAAGCTCTGGCGCTAGGTTGTACTAGCTTTGATAAGCTACGGAGCTAGGTTGTACTATCTTTGATAAGCTCCGATGCTAGGTTGTACTAGTTTTGGTAAGCTCTGGCTCATGCTCCGGTTAGCTTTGGCAAGATTCAGAGCTTGATCGCAATGTTCCTAATTTTCCTGTGAAATGTTTCAAACTTGCTTTATATTCTTGGAAACATTAATTAGTATTCATTTGCTATGTTTTTGGTGTGTTTTGGTTGATAAGATTCATATCATTTTGCTATATTTTGCAACATTCTTACGTGAGGTGCTCACGTAAGATGTTATAGTTTCAGAACTAACGAGAGTCAAGTCGAGGACTTGTGCTAGGAAGTATTGGTTATTTATTCATGTGCAGGTGTTGCTTGAGTTCAAGACATGGCCGGTGACGGGATCTATTGAACTAGTCTTAGGGAGAAGAAGAGGTTCAACAACCAAGTTTGGGAGAAATTGTGGTTGAACTGATCGGGAGGTTGCGCAACATGTTTGAATCAAGAACAATGCATATGAAGGTATTGTGGACGTCGTTGGAAGATGTTTACACATGTGCAAGTGGCTACATGGTTCCGAGGCGGGATGAAGATATGTGGACGTAAAGAATTGGTCGGAAAGGTTCAATCAACTAGGTTATGGACTCAGGCTACGGCTGAGTCATGTTTGACTCAATTATGGAAAGTTTTGAGTTGGTTATGATGGGATTTCGTGTGGTTCACGAATTTGATTTGTTTTAGGAATGTGGGATACGTTCCTAAGGTGTTTGGAAGTCTTAGGGTTGCTTCTATCTGCATATAGAAGAGTCTTGAGCAGTTATGGAAAGTTTCGATTCGTGAATTGAGTAGGACTAGAGTCCTAGTTAGGTTTGGGTTGGTCTAAGGGCTGGTTATATAAACAAGGGAGGCCAGAGCTCGTGGTAGACTACTTTTTGGTTGTTCCTCTTGTGTTCTATTGAATAAATATTGTAGGTTAAAAGAACTTTTGTGCCTTGTTCATCTGACTTGTTCGAGACAAGTTTTTTTCGTCGAGTTTCTGCACAGCACTATCTTGCTTTGGTGTCTTTATCATAACTCGAGTTTTATAGATCCGATTTACGTGATTCTTTTTGGGTTGTCTTCACAACTTAATTTTTATCATCTGTAAAAGTTTTACGGTGGTTTCTGATCTAATGAGTTTCTATGCAGTATTACAGATCTGTTTTTTATTCGGTAGAACTAATTGACCTTTATTCGATCTTTCGATCGTAACTTGAGTTTCTATCGACGGATTTGAGTGATTCTTGTTGTGTCGTCTTCGTGACTTGATTCTCTCTGATATATATCAGTTTTTCACAGTGAAACATGTTTAGATTAGTCTCACACATGATTTATTTAATAGATCATTTTTCTGCCGAGTGGTGTTCTCGTTGCTTCCGCTGAAAAGTTTTAATCTACCATTCACCCCCTCTGGTAGCTTTACACGTGCTCTTCGATCCTAAAATTGGTATCAGTATCACGGTGCTCTAATCTTTGTGATTTGAACGTGTTTTGACTAATCATCATTGAGAAATACTCCGCAAAACCTTGTGTCTTTAGTGACATTGATTTTCAGGTTTGGAAGGCACACATGGAAGCTTTTATCCAGGTGCAAGGCTTCGCCATATGGGAAAAGGTATACAAACCCTATGAAGTGCCACCAAACGATCCAGTTTCGGCTACGAACCTACGGGATGTTGACAACAACAACAAAGCCCGCAACTTGATCATTTAGGGACTCACTCAAAGCGACTTGGATCGTGTCGCACACCTCCGATTAGCATACGACGTTTGGAGAGCTCTCTATGATTATCATGAAGGCTCCAATACAATCAAGGAGTTAAAACAAGATATGTTCAAAAAGGAATATATGCATTTCGAGATGCAACCCGTTGAGTCTATCGATGACCTCTTTGCTCGCTTCAATAAAATTCTCAGCAATCTTCGTGGTGTCAATGTTAACTTTTCTGATGCTGAGAATGCTAGGAAACTTCTTAGTGCATTATACATGTCAATTTGGGAGATGAAAGTAACATCTATTCGTGAATCAACTGTCATGAGTTCTCTTACATTAGATGTGCTTTATTCTAAACTAAAAACTCATGAAATTGACATCTCATCACGTAAGAACACAAATAAGTCTATTGCATTTGTCTCACAACATGATATGCCTAGCTCCAGCCAATCTTCATCTTGCAATACTCTTGCTTTGTTGTCTTCACTAACCATGGAGCAAATCGAGAAATTTCCAGAAGAGGAGTTAGCACTCATCTCTACTAGATTCTCAAAAGCATTGCAAAATGTGAGAACTAGAAGGAGAGGAAGCTCCGGACCTCAACACTGTTTTGAATGTGGTAAGATAGGACATTTTCGTACAGAATGCCCTAACCTTTCAAGTCCTACTACCCGTGAGGAAAAACAGAACAAGGTCAAGACCTCCTCTGGTAACTCCAACAAGAAAAAGAAGTGTAGGATGCAAGATAATAAACAACTTCATCACCACACTTCAGAGCTCAGTTCAAGTGATGTAGATTTTGGAAGTGATCAAGATAATGACGATCTGGCCAACTTATGCTTCATGGCGGGCAATACAAGATCAAGGTCAAGTCAGGAGGATGCAGAACACAAGAGTGACGATGATGAGGTATGTTCTACCTGTAATGAAATATGTGATGCAACTATTATTGTCAAAAAAAGGACAAAAAACATAGGGATAATGTTGCTAAAATTGAATCACTAGAATCTGAAATCAACCGTTTAAAAACCTTGATTCCTAGTGATGATGCATGTCCCTCATGTGACTTAATCTATGAACAATTGTCCACATTGAGAAGTGCACACTCCTCCACTCTAGATAGACTTGATGAAGAAATTGAAAAGAACAAAAAACTGTCTGATTTTAATGTTAAACACTTAAAAGATGCTTCTTGTTCTCCAGATGATTTGCATTGTTCTGCATGTGGTAATATTGATAAGAAACTAAAAGATGTTATGAATGAAAATTCCATTCTAAACAATGCTTTATGTTCTCATGAAGTTAAATTTTGCTCCAATTGCAAACTAAAAGGAAAAACTTCATGTGAAAACTGCCTAGACTTGTCTAAGAAGCCTGATGACATAAATAGGACACTAGAACGGTTTAGTAATGGGAATAAGAATCTAGACTTGCTGTTGAATTCTTCTAAACCTTGCAATGATAAAACTGGTTTAGGTTTTGATTCCCATACTTTTTCTAAATCACATCCACCTCACGTTGTTAAGTCATTTGAAAGAGGATTGATCAAAATTGTTCCTAAACAAAAGGATGTGATTTTCAAATGTGCAAGAATGCTTTCTAATTCTTTTTCTAATGTTGGATGCTCATCTAGACATGATTACAAAATTAAATTTCATTGTACTTACTGTGATAAAGATGGTCATGTCGTAGATTTTTGTTTTCGATTAGCAAAATGAATTTAAAAATATAAAATGTCTACTAGATCTCATAACTTTCATGCTAAATCTGCTATGCATCCTAGACTTAAAATTAGAAACATGCAAACTGCTTTATTGAGTCAGAAATTTGAAGAGGTAGCTTTCGGACCTTCTGGTAAGAGATTTGCAAAGGCAGCTCCAGTAGTCCCGATAGCTCCGAGAGCTCCCAGACCTTCTATTGTTCCCTTCGGAACTTCTGTTTTTGCATCCGGAGCTTCATCCTTGTCCTTTGGAACTGCTACTTTTACCTCTAGAGCTACTGGTTTTCATGCTAAACAAGTTAAGAACAAAAAACCTCAACCTTTGACTCATAAACCTGCTATTTTGTCACAGCTTTCACGTGTTGTTCCTACTGAACGTCGCATGGCTCAATACTGGATTCCCAAATGCTTATTGACTAACCCCAGTATTGAGTCATCAATGTATTATGCTTCTGTGTAGGTTTCACGCCCGAGGAAGGAGAACAAATGGATTGTGGACTCAGGATGCTCACGCCACATGACGGGTAACAAAGAATGGTTCTCCTCCCTCTCTTTCGTGTCACAAGTAGAAAACATTACTTTTACCGATAATTCTTCAACTCTATTATTGCTAAAGGTTCGGTTAGAGTAAATGTTCACTACACTTTAAAAGATGTGGCACTTGTTAAAAATTTGAAATACAACGTGCTTTCTGTTTCTCAATTGCTTGATGAGAATTTAGAAATAATTTTCTCTAAAAATTGCAGCAAAGTTTTAAATTCCAATAGTGAGCTTTTGTTTACCATGATTCAATTTGGAGGAGTTTTTAAAGCTGATTTCGATATGCCAACTTCTGAGCATAGTTGTCTAGTTGCCAATGACTCAAAAGATTTATTCTTCTGGCATCGTAGACTTGGTCACATAGACTTTGATCACCTCACACGTGTTAGTGCTCTTGATCGCATACGTGGTTTTCCTAAACTCAAAGGGGACAAAGATTTTGTATGCTCTTTGTGTAGACATGCTAAGATGGTTGCAGGTTCACATGCTCCTCTCACAATGACTTTGACAACTGAACCTGGTCAACTTTTGCATCTTAACACCATTGGTCCGGCACATGTACAATCCTTTGGAGGTAAATGGTACGTGCTTGTAATTGTTGATGACTATTCCAGATACTCTTGGGTTTATTTTATGGCATCTAAGAATGAATATTTTACTCATTTTAGGACTTTATTTCTTAGACTATTGACTGATCACTCAGGATCGTTAAAAATAATCAGAAGTGAAAATGGAACTGAATTTAAAAATCAATCATTTGATCACTTTTGTACTGAACATAGAATAGAACATCAATTTTCTTCACCATATGTTCCTCAACAAAATGGTGTTGTAGAAAGGAAAAAAAGAACCTTAGATAAGATGGATAGGACTATGCTTGATGAATATCAAACTCCTAGAAAATTTTGGGCAGATGCAATTGCAACAGCTTGCTATGTTTCAAACCGTATTTTCTTGCGTAGTAAGCTAGGTAAAACACCTTATGAGCTCCGATTTGGACATAGGCCCTGTGTTTCACAATTTAGGGTTTTTGGTTGCAAATGCTTTGTTAGGAAACATTGAAATCTTGATAAATTTGAAGCTAGATCCGAAGATGGCATGTTTCTTGGTTACCCATCTCACACTAGAGGATACGGTGTGCTTCTACCTGGAACTAACAAAATTGTGGAGACTTGTGAAGTTTCTTTTGATGAAGCTAGCCCAAGTCCTAGCTCCGGTATTCCAGGACCGGAACCATATCCTCAGGGGGAGGGTATTTTTGAAGAAGAAGAAGAGTCGGTGATACTGTCTGATAGTTCCAAAGCTGACACGTGTCCAGCCCCGAAATCTGAACAAGCTCCGGCTACCACCTCTTGTCCTGATCGTCCACAAGCCACAAGCTCGTCAATCTGCGATTAATCTGATGAAGAAGAAGCTTGTGAGATATATGTTCCCCTACGGACTTACAAGAATCATACCCCACAACAGATTATTGGAAGCTTGCATGAACGAGTCACACAGTCCAGGTTTTGCGATCCAAACTTTCATGCTCATTCTGCTTTTGTTGCTTCTTTTGAACTCAAAGATATATCACACGCACTCTCTAATGAATCTTGGATTATAGCCATGCAAGAAGAGTTAGAAAATTTTGAAAGAAATAATGTTTGTAAACTTGTACCTCCACCTCAAGGTCACACTTTAATTGAAACTAAATGGGTGTTTAAAAATAAACAAAGTGAGGATGGGGTTGTGGTTAGGAATAAGGCTAGGTTGGTTGCTCAAGGATTCACTCAAGTTGAAGGTCTAGATTTTGATGATACTTTTGCTCCTATTGCTAGATTAGAAGCCATAGGAATTTTGTTAACTTTTGCTGCATCTAAAGGTTTTAATCTATATCAAATGGATGTTAAAAGTGCATTTCTTAATGGCTACATAGATGAGGAGGTTTGTGTCAAACAACCACCGGGTTTTGAAAATCCAGATTTTCCTAATCATATTTACAAACTGTCCAAAGCCTTGTACAGTCTCAAAGAAGCCCCTAGAGCATGGTATGATAGGTTAAAAACATTCTTACTTGAAAAGGGGTTTACCATAGGCAAGGTTGATAAAACTCTTTTTGTGCTTAAGCATAGCAATGACTCATTATTCGTTCAAGTGTATGTGGATGATATTATCTTTGGTTGTGCTTCTCATGATCTTATGTCCAAGGTTTCAGGTATGATGAGTTTAGAATTTGAGATGAGTATGATGGGAGAACTCACATACTTTTTGGGACTACAAATCAGGCAAACCAAGGAAGGTACCTTTGTGCATCAAATGAAGTATAAAAAATACCTCCTAAGGCGCTTCAACATGGATAAAAGCAAGCCTCTTCGGACACCAATGAGAATAGCAACGACACTTGAACTTGACGAAGATGGTGAACCCGTGGATCAAAAAGAATATAGAAGCATGATCGGATCACTTTTGTACCTCACGACATCAAGACCGGCCATACAATTCAGCGTATGTCTTTGGGCACGGGTTCAAGCCTCCCCACGAGCTTCACATCATCAAGACGTCAAACGTATTCTCAGGTAATTACATGGAACTCAAGAATTTGACATTTTTCTTCTGTCTTCCTCAACCGTTTCTTTGAGAGCTTTTTCCGATGCTGATTTCGGAGTTGTAGGATTGATAGGAAAAGTACTACCAGTACTTATCATTTTCTTGGTAATTCTCTTATTGCTTGGTCCTCTAGAAAACAACACTCAGTTGCACAATCCACTGCTGAATCTGAATATGTAGCTGCTGTTAGTGCTTGCTCACAAACACTTTGGATTGTTCAAACACTTAATGATTATTTGGTTGATCTAGATAGTGTTCCACTGTTTTGTGATAATACTAGTGCCATTGGAATTGATAAAAATCCTGTACAACATTCTAGAACTAAGCACATTGACATTAGGTATCACTTTCTCCGTGATAATGTTGAAAAAGGAAACATTGTGCTTCACCATATAGATACCAAACAATAATTGGCTGACATTTTTACAAAACCTTTGGATTCCACTCATTTTTTTCATTCGTAGTGAAATAGGGGTTATGCATCCTCATGACTTACATTGAGGAGGAGTTTTGAAACTTGAGAAGTCTATGTGTGAATCTGAGATTAAAATAATATGAGCATAGTATTTCATACATATATGACTTCGTGATTCCTTTTACATGCTGAATGTTCTTACTACATTACTCATGCTATACATTTTGTAGTTTTTGCCATGTCTTGTAATTAGAATAATTACTTACACTAAATGTGCTCATGGTCAAACTTTCTTGCTGTTTTGAACTTGTTGTATGCTCACAAGTGCTTTTAATCATAAACAATTAATCAAGTAATCAACTCACATGTTGAGTTTTTATGAACAAATATAAATTGAGAAAAGATCAAGAGAATATGCATGCATGACACTTCTTCTTTTGAGATGGCTTATCATTGCACTTAGATATGAACTTGGAAGAAGTTGTGTATGACTAAAATCATGTCCTTAAGATTCTGATTGTCAAATGACATAGACTTGGCTTGGTTGGTTAGAATAAGGTAGATGCGGCATATAATCTCTTGCAAATGTCATACGTTAAAAATTTGTGCTCTAAAGAAAAATTGCAGAAACAAGTGTCATGCTTTCAGGTATTAAATAGTTAAGTTTGTGATATCATGACTTTCTTAAATTGAAAATTACATTTGATCTCTAGCATGACTTACACTACTTTATGTATCTCATTGATGCGATAGGGTAAGTTACTTGATAGTACGACTTGGATGAGCTTTGTTTATTTGTATATGTTATAATATGCTCATAACATTTGAAATTTCTCTTTTGAACCTTGCTGAATACATTGTCAAAGGGGGAGAGATAATATGTGAATTTTTAAAGATAAGTATGCAAGGGGGAGAAATTGATTACACATTGCACATATTCACAATTGTTTTGGCACGATTCTTCTTAGACGGAGAATTCATTTTTCTTCCCATTTTATTTCTATTTTACAAAGGGGGAGAATTTTTTTCAAAACTTATCATGTAAATAAGCCAATGTTTTGATTTTAAGTGGTGTTGCCAATGCATTCATCAAGGGGGAGATTGTGAGACCTATGTGTGCTGAATACATTGGCTTGTACTGAATACATTGGCTTTCATGATATAAGTTCTAAAATTCTGTGAAAACACCCTTTTTAGCAAGGTTCGACTCTAGCTCCGAGCTTCTGCAAGGTCCGACAATAGGTCCGACTCGCTTTGTCAAGGTCCAACATGTTTTTGGGTAGCTCCGGTGAGCTTTGTCTTTAGCTCCGGCATGTCTTTGATAGCTCCGACATGTCTTTGTTAAGCTCTAGCACTAGGTTGTACTAGTTTTGATAAGCTCCGGCACTAGGTTATACTAGCTTTGATAAGCTCCGACGCTAGGTTGTACTAGCATTGGTAAGCTCAGGCTCAAGCTCCGGTTAGCTTTGGCAAGATTCAGAGCTTGATCGCAATGTTCCTAATTTTCCTGTGAAATGTTTCAAACTTGCTTTATATTCTTGGAAAGATTGCTTAATATTCATTTGCTAAGTTTTTGGTGCGTTTTTGTTGATATGGTTGATATCATTTTGATATGTTTTGCAACATGCTTACGTGAGGTGCTCACGTAAGATGTTGTAGTTTCGGAACTAATGAGAGTCAAGTCGAGGACTTGTGCTCGGAAGTATTGGTTGTTTATTCATGTGCAGGTGTTGCTTGAGTTCAAGACATGGCTAGTTACGGGATCCATTGAATAGTCTTAGGGAGAAGATGAGGTTCAACAACCGAGTTTGGGAGGAATTGTGGTTGAGTTGATCGAGAGGTTGCGCAACATGTTTGAATCAAGAACAATGCATATAAAGGTATCATGGACGTCGTTGGAAGATGTTTGCACGCGTGCAAGGAGTGCATGGACGTGGCTACATGGTTCCGAGGCGTGATGAAGAGATGTGGACATAAAGAATTTGTCAGAAAGGTCCAATCGACTAGGTTATGGACTCAGACTGTGGCTGAGTCGTGTTTGACTCAAATATGGAAATTTTTGAGTTGGTTATGATAGGATTTTGTGTGGGTCACGAATTTGAGTTGTTTTAGGAATGTGGGATACGTTCCTAAGGTGTTTGGAAGTCTTAAGATTGCTTCTATCTGCGTATAGATGAGTCTTGAGCAGTTATGGAAAGTTTTGATTCGTGAATTGAGTAGGATTAGAGTCCTAATTAGGTTTGAGTTGGCCTAAGGGCTGGTTATATAAGCAAGGGAGTCCAGAGATCGTGGTAGACGACTTTTGAGATGTTCCTCTTGTGTTCTATTGAATAAAGATTGTAGTTTAAAGGAACTTGTGTGCCCTGTTCGTCTGACTTTTTCCAGACAAGTTTTTCTCGTCGAGTTTCTGCACAACACTACCTTTCTTCAGTGGTTTTATCATAACTCGAGGTTTACAGATCCGATTGACGTGATTCTTTTTGGGTTGTCATTAAAACTTAATTTTTTATCATCTGTCAAAGTTTCACGGTCATTGGATTTGTGATTTCTGATCTACACGAGTTTATTTGCAGTATTCGGTAGAACAAATTGACCTTTGTTCGATCTTTCGATCGTAACTTGAGTTTCTCTTGACGGATTTGAGTCATTCTTGTTGTGTCGTCTTCGTGACTTGATTCTATCTGATATCTATCACTTTTTTCACGGTGAAACACGTTTAGATTAGTCTCACACACGATTGCTTTAACAGATCATTTTTCTACCGAGTGTTCTCGTTGTTTCTGTTGAAAAATTTTAATCTACCATTCACCCCCCTCTGGTAGCTTTACACGTGCTCTTTGATCCTACAAAAACAAAACAGCAACGATGAAGAGGTATGTCCCGCCTGTGAAGAAATGTATGATGCAATTTCTCGTGCCACTGTTAAACTTAGAAAAAGGACAAAAAACTTAGGGACAATGCTGTTAAAATTGAATCACTAGAATCTAAAATTAATCGTCCAGAATCTTTGATTTCTAGTGGTGATTCCTATTCCTCATGTGAATTAATATATGAAAAATTGTCCTCTTTAAGAAGTGCGCACACGTCCACTCTTGATAAACTTGAACTTGAAATTGAAAAGAACAGAAAGCTTGCTGCACTTAATGATAAGAACATAAAAGATGCTAGATGTTGAACAATTGATTTGCATTGTTCTAATTGTGATAAAGATGGACATGTTTCTGATTTTTTAGACTAGGTAAACAACATAAAAAGGAAAGAATGCTAGCTAAATATCAGAACTTTCAAACACGATATGCTGCACACATGGTACCAAGACATAGATGCACAAAAATATCTATTTTGAGTAGGAATCATGTGAATTATGGTCCTAGGTTTGCTGATTTTCATGCTTCATATGCCCCACCACGTAGGTCAGCACTAGGACATCAAAACTTGCATGATTTTCGTGTTACACTTCCTGCTCAAAATTTTGAACGCACACAACCTATTGTCATGAGTGACAAACATACTAAAGTTGCTTCTTAACATATTGTCTTTCATCGTACACAAGTCACATCTCGTAGGTCAGTAGTTGGGTGCAAGTATTCACAGTTCTTGACTCATGAACCTACTATTTTTCCTCAGATTTCTTGTATTATGCCTACTTCCCATCGTGTGACGAAGTGCTGGATTCGTAAACACTAACCCCAACACTAAGGCAATGACAAATTGTATATCTTTTTAGGCTATTTTGCAGGAAAAAAGGAGAACTTTTAAGATCAAAGGCTCCAAACATGATATACATGTGTTCGGTACAAGAAAAGTGGTTCTACTTTGTTACAAGTGCATCTGTTAGAACGCGGCCCGACCCGTCACGCAGACGGGCCCCTGCCGGCATCCCAGGTCGCAACGGGCCTGCTATGCAAACAGGCCCAACCGGAGCCCCAACCAAGGTCATGGGCCACCTCAACCGAAAAGACTAGCCTGATAGGTGAGGTTCCCTCCACCTTATATATTGGGCTTCCCCATCATCAATATCCGATGTGGGATTAAACCTAACAATCTTCCCCTTCATCACACATCGGGTGGTCCTACTCCCCTTCACACTCGGGTGGACACCACTCCGACAGCCTGATTTCATGTGGCCTGGGAGGTCACTCCGACGGCCCGATATCCGTGTGTGGCCCGGGAGACGTTATGGGTTTCCGACGTGTCTCTGATACCACTTGTTAGAACACGGCCCGGCCCGTCACGCAGATGGGCCCCTGCCGCAAGCCCAGGTTGCAACGGGCCTGCTATGCAAACATGCCCAACCGGAGCACCAACCAAGGTCCTGGGCCACCTCAACCCAAAAGACTAGCCTTATAGGTGAGGTTCCCTCCACCTTATATATTGGGCTCCCCCATCATCAATATCCGATGTGGGATTAAACCTAACAATCTCCCCCTTCATCATACATCGGGTGGTTCTACTCCCCTTCACACTCGGGTGGACACCACACCGACAGCCCGATTTCATGTGGCCCGGGAGGTCTCTCCGACGGCCCGATATCCGTGTGTGGCCCGGGAGACGTTATGGGTTTCCAACCTGGCTCTGATACCACTTGTTAGAACGCGGCCCAGCCTGTCACGCAGACGGGCCCCTGCCGCAAGCCCAGGTCGCAACGGGCCTGCTACGCAAACAGGCCCAACCAGAGCACCAACCAAGGTCCTGGGCCACCTCAACCCAAAAGACTAGCCCTATAGGTGAGGTTCCCTCCACCTTATATATTGGGCTCCCCCATCATCAATATCCGATGTGGGATTAAACCTAACAATCTGCTCTTATACCTCTTGTTAGAACGCGGCCCGACCCGTCATGCAGACGGGCCCCTGCCACCGTCCCAGGTCGCAATGGGCCTGCTATGCAAATAGGCCCAACCGGAGCCCCAACCAAGGTCATGGGCCACCTCAACCAAAAAGACTAGCCTGATAGGTGAGGTTCCCTCCACCTTATATATTGGGATTCCCCATCATCAATATCCGATGTGGGATTAAACCTAACAGCATCCAGTACAAAACATAAAACATTTTGAAGATGCTTTTCAACCCAAGCCATTGCAAAATATTAATCAACGACAGCTGTATCACCTGAGCATGTTTGAACATTCACATGTTCAAATATTTTAGGAGTTTGAATTGCATATACTCAATGGGAGTGTATGATTTGACGAAATGATGATGATGGACGTGTAACACAGTTATTTTTTGTACAAGGATAAGATCAACAAAAATACGTTAAGCTATCAAGAAAGAAGTTAAGTTGAAGCAATATCTCAACCCTGGTTCAACACTTTTGACTTCAATTGGAAGCTTGCACAAAAGAGTCACATGGTCCAGAATTTAAAATGAGTATGATGGGAGAACTCACATAGTTTTTGGAGCTGCAAATCAAGCAAACCAAGGAGGGACTTTTGTGCATCGAATAAAGTATACGAAAGGCTTTCTTAAGCGTTTCAACCTAGAAAAAAGCAAGCCTCTTTGGACACCAATGCGAACACCAACAAGACTTCAACATGATAAAGATGTTGAACATGTGGATCAAAATGAATATAAAAACATGATCTGGTCGCTTTTGTACCTCACGACATCAAGACTGGACATACAATTTAGCGTATGTCTTTGTGCACGATTTCAAGATTTCCCACGTGATTCACATCGTCAAGCCGTGAAAGGATTCTCAAACTTACATGAAACTCAAGAATTTGGCATTTTTCTTCCTTGTTCCTCAACCATTACTTTGAAAGATTTTTTGGATGCTGATTTTGGGGGTTGTAGGATTGATAGGAAAAGTACTTCAAGTGCATGTCATTTTCTTGTTAATTCAATTGTTGCTTGGTCCTCTAGAAAACAAATTTCAGTTGCACAATCCACGGCTGAATCTGAATACGTAGCTACTGCTAGCGCTTGCTCACAAATTCTTTGGATTGTTCAAACACTTAAGGACTATAGGGTTGATCTAGATAACGTTTCACTGTTTTGTAGTAACACTAGTGCCATTTGCATTGCTAAAAATCCCGTGCAACATTCTATAACAAATGATGAAGCACAATGTTTCATTTTTCAACATTATCACGGAGATAGTGATACCTAATATGAATGTGCTTTGTTCTAGAATGTTGCACGGGGCTTTTGGCACTGCAAATGGCACTAGTGTTATAAAAAAAATATTGGAACACCATCTAGGTCAGCCCCATAGTCCTTAAGTGTTTGAACAATCCAAAGAATTTGTGAGCAAGCGCTAGCAGCAGCAACATATTCAGATTCGGCTGTGGATTGTGCAACTGAATTTTGTTTTCTAGAGGACCAAGCAACAAGTCAATTACCAAGAAATGACAAGCACCCGAAATACTTTTTCTATCAATCCTAGAACCCCAAAAATCAGCATCGAGAGAAGCTTTCAAAGTAACGGTTGAGGAAGAAGGAAGAAAAATGTCAAATTCTTAAGTACCATGTAAATACCTGAGAATCCTTTTGACAAATTGACGATGTGAAACACGTTGGGAAGCTTGAAATCATGCACAAAGACATACGCTGAATTGTATGTCCAGTCTTGATGACGTGAAGTACAAAAGTGACCCGATCACACTTCTATATTCTTTTTGATCCACAAGTTCACCATCTTCGTCAAGTTCAAGTGTTGTTCTGTTTCCATTGGTGTCCGATGAGGCTTGCTTTTGTCCATGTTGAAACGGTTAAGGAGGTTTTTCATATACTTCGTTTGATGCACAAAGGTTCCTTCCTTCATTTGCTTGATTTGCAGCCCCAAAAAGTATGTGATTTCTGCCATCATAATCATCTCGAATTCCAAACTCATCATAGGTGAAAATGTGGAAACAAGATTGTCGGTGGTTAGGATCCGGCAGATCTCCCAACACTACTAAAGTGTTAGAGGAGTTTGATGTTCGGTGTGGGTGCGCGGAGATTCAAGAAGGTGAATTGTAAATAGCACAGGAGACACGGAGATTTACGTGGTTCGGGCTGCCTGACCGTAATACCCTACTCCACGGGTGTGTTGGTGTTGTATTAGCTGTATGAGCTTGTGTCGAGTGTCTATGGAATGTGTGTAGAACGTCGTTGGCCTGTCCTTTTATAGTACAAGGGCAGGCCGTTACAAGTTAGCCTGGCCCGACATGTGGCCCTGGCGGTTACTAGTATTGATACTCATTCAACATGTTTAATTGCCCTTAATGACCAGGTAACGGGCTTTGACAGCACCGTTATTGGTAATTAAGGTCATCCGATCGAGTGTCATTAATATGGTATTAATGAAACTTAATCGGGTCTTGAAGTCCTTGATTCCTCTTTGAAGATCCGGAGCCGTTGTGGAGTCTTCCGGAGGTTAGAGGCTGAATATCCGACGGTTGGACATGTGGAAGCTCTGGAGCATACTGTGGGAAACAGGTAGCTCCGGAGCTACCTGACACGTGTTAGATCCGGAGCTTCCCTCTGTCTGGGGTTAGGTCCGGGGGTGCCATTTCAGTACATAGCCCGGAGCTTCCCCTTTGTGGGCGGTAGCTCCGGTTTGATAGTACACGTGGTGACCCTGGGATTAACCATGTTGGAGAAGCGGGTCCGGTTATATCTGACATGTGGGCCTTTGAAGGTCTTCAAATCAAGTAGATGACTTTCCTTTGAGATCTTTGTAACCTCAAGTGGTGTACGGTTTCCAGGGTACCGACAGTGGCCCCCTGGCCCACCTCTGGGGAAGACCCCTTGGGTGAAGTCATTCCGCCGGAGGTGGGTCCATCCTCGCGACTTTTGAACTGAGTCTTCAAAGGTCTTCGGATGTGCCGTTGGCGATGGTTTGGAGTTAAATCCTCGCCGCGTGGCGTATCCCGCGTGCGGCAGATGAGATCTTTGGCGTGCGGATCTCACGCAATTGAAGGTTGCCGGTTCCCGATACGAAAACCGTATCGGTTCCGCGCGCCTTGTCAGGCCCCCGCCTTCGGGCTTCCCGCCTCATGATGACAACCGTTCGCCTGTGTAAGAACGTCCACTTGATCGTCGGGGTGGTCCCGGGCCCTTTTATCATCGGCTGGGTGGAATTTTTTAGTGGTATCTTTGACTTCTTTGTGGTTTCCATCCAAGCGTTGCGAGGGCTTACTTAAGAAGGAAAGCGCGCACCGTCTGGAGTTCTTTACGCCTCTAATCTGTTCTTGCACTCAAACTCCCAACTTGTGCTTTGCTTTTCCTCTCCTGCCTTGCTGTGCTGCGATGGAGTTGGGTCTCCACGAGAGCCGTTTGAAGACCGACGGCGACCTGAAGAAGGTCCGGACCCTCATGGGATGGTCCTCGGACTTCTTCAACCGCTCGGTCCGCGCCGGGGGAGAGCTCCCGTTTGAGAAGGACCACTCCGGCGAAATGGTGTACTTCTCCTCGTACGCCATGGTGGGGTTGATCCCACCTTTTTCCTCCTTTTCTTGATGCTGCTAGACTTTTATGGTCTGCAGTTATATCACCTTGGCCCTCACTCCATTCTCCTTGTGTCTATCTTCGTCCACTTCTGTGAGATGTGGGTGGGCATCCCCCCTGCATTGAACTCTTCCGGACCTTCTTCACCGTCCATACCACCGGTAGGAGCAATGAGTACCTTGGCTTCTACTACTTCATGAAGCGCAAGAAGTGCCCATTCAAGTACCTCCGGTCGTTCCCCTCTGGGAAGTGGGATGACTGGGAGAAGGACTGGATAGTCATATGGGTGGAGGAGCATGAGAGGCTGCAGCTGCCCGAAGGCCTCCCCAACATTGACATGACGATCTGGAGTGAAGCTCCGGTGCTGGCGTACGCCTTCAACCCCATTCTGACCAGGATCCGCCAGTGCGTGGAGGGAGGATTAACTCCTCAGGCGGTGTTTTGTAACTTCCTGGTTAACAGGTGGGCACCGCTGAAGAGGAGAGAAAAACTCGCTTGGGCCCTCAACAGCGTGATGGACAACGACCGGGTCGAGACCAGGCTGAAGTCCAACATGGTGGGGACAACCTTGGAGTTCCACCTCAAGAAGTTTCAGCACGACATCGATGTCGAGGGTGACGAATTGACTCCGCCATCAGCTTTTCTTCCTCTGAACGTGGAAGTTGAGTTCAGTAGGGAGCTCCGGCGGAAGATGCCCGTGCTTGACGACCTTGGTGTCGTCGAGAGAATATCAACCACGAGGGTGGCGATCCCTGGAGTGTCCGAAGGTGGCTCCGACCCTGCCCCGAAGCCAAGGGTCGAGGTCGTCGGCAAGGGCAAGGAGCCGACGGACGAACCCTTGAGCCGGAAGAGGAAGCTGCAGCATGCCGACGGAAGGTCCGTCAGGCCTGCCACCTCTGCATCGGCTCCTTCTCCTCGGAGGGGGAGGTCTTCTGCAACCGCAGCGACTGTACCCGCAGTGGGGTCCTCTCAGGGTGCTAGCTCCGGGCATGCAACTCCAGCACCAGGGCCAGTTGAGGCCTCCAGGTCCGGAGGTTCTTCCCGATCGAGGGGGGCCTCGACTAGGGAAACACCCGTGGCTGCGACGAGTTCCGGGGGGCCTTCCGGAGCTTCCATACCGGTTATGACCAGCCCAGAACGCCCGAGAAAGAGGTTCCGTGCAAGCTGGTGCAGAAGCCTCCCAAGGTAATTTTTAATCTTTACCTTGGACTGTTGTTTAGTTGTAGTAACTATTTTTTAAGTTTCTTCATCCATCATCTGCAGCGTTCCCAAGAAGAGGAGTGAGGCTCCACCCTCAGCCACAGCAGCTGAAGCTGTGAGGGCGGGGGCTTCTGCTCCTGTCCCAGTGCTGCCCCAAGCGGTGGCTGAAGCTGCGACAGCCCCGACACCAGCTGTCATGGTCATGGACCTCGACTCATCCCCAGAGACTCCCGTGGTAGTGCCGGACCGCGGGAGAGAAGATGCGCCAGCGGCACCTGTCCCAGAGGTTGAAGCTCCGGGTCCTGGTGCTGAGATGATGGAAGCTCCGGCTGTTGAGCCAGAGGAAGCAGTAACTCCGGCCCCAGAGCCGGAAATTGTCGAAGCCCCGGCGGTTGAGACGGAGGTGATTGAGGTCCCGACGTTCGCGCCGGAAGCTGAGGAAGTTCCGGCAGTTGGGCCGGCTACCTCTGAAGCACCGGTCGCTGAGCCGGTCATTGTTGGAGCTCCGGCCGTAGGGCCAGTCGATGTTGAAGATCTTCCGGCTCCCGAGCCAGTTGTTGAAGAGGTGTCGGAGCCCAAGCCCCCATCGGAGGAGGTGCTCAGACCGGAGCCAGCAGCGGCCCCTGCTCCGGAAGTGACGACGTCGGAGGTACCCGCGGCTGAGCCGGAGTGCCATGGCGAAGTCGCTGGCGCCCTGCCCAAGGGGGTGAATGAAGACCTGGCGGCGGGGCCTTCCTCGATGGTGACTGAGGCCATCCCGGAGGATGGACCTAGTGCCATGGAGACCCAGGGGACCACTCTTGTGGAGGGGGACCCAATTTTTGTATCTGAAAACCCGCTGGAACCAGCAGAGGAGACCCCAGCAGGTCCGGAACCAATCCCTGTCACTGTCTATTGACAACGCATGTTCCAGTCTGCGTCAAGTCCAACTGGCCTTCTTCCACGACAGCAAGGCTCTTGAAGAGGAGCGCCAAACCCTTAGGCGGTGGCGTAACTGGCTCTACTTCGAGACCAAGCTGGCGAAGTCGAGGCTAGCAGATGACAAAGAGTGGATCAAGCGGGAGAAGGTCCGCCTGGAATACTGGGGCAAGTTACTGGATGACAGGGAGAGTATGACTCGTGCCCTTGACGCTCAATCCCGGGAGATTTACGAGCAGACCAAAGCAGCTAACAGTGCGACCGATGAACGCCAATAAAGTCTTGAGGCCATTAACACTACACTCATCAAGCGCCGGGAGGCACTTGAAGAGAGGGAGAAACGACTCGAGGACGAAGAGCAGAAACTCCTAGAGCTGTGGGATGACGTCCTGAGGAGGGAGGAGGAGCTCACCGAGAAGGTGGCTCTGGCTGACAAGGGCCTAGAGGAGCGCGCCAAGAAATTGGAAGAGCGCTGCCATGAGGAAGAGGAGAAGGCCTGGGTACGATGGCGGGAACTCTACGAGCAAGATTGTGCCCTTGCTGCCAGGGAGAAGAAAGTGAGGGGCAGGGAGAAGGACCTGGTCGACCGCCGGAACAAGATCCACCTCCGGGAGGAGGAGCTCAGAAAACTCGAAAAGCGGGTTGCTGAAAAGATTCAGCAAAACGCCAAAGAAGTTGAGCGCCTCGCTCGCGAGAATTTTGAACTGGTGGCGGCCAGGAGATCCTTGGAAGAAATAAAGGGCTTGAGGACTGTGGACTCCCTACAGATTTGGGAGTTCCTGGGCAAAGCCAACGATGCGCTGACACCGATGGGATTCAGCCCCGTGCGCCCGGATAATCCGGAGCGGGAGCCGGACCTGGCGTTGCAGGCGTTGAGCTCGGCAGGCAGCAAACTCTCCAAGGTGGGCGATGTCATCGCGGACCAATTAGAGGTTGAGGGGCAATCCCTGGCGAAGAACGTCGCAGAATATGTGCTGACGTGCTACACCAGCCGGAACTCCCAATTTCCTCTGGACCCGGTGCTTGAAGGTCCCGTTGAAGGAGAAAGCAAAGCTGCCCGAGCCAACGTGTCGGAGGTTGCCCAGAAGGTCGCCCAATTCTTCCATAGGGTCTAGGACCATCTCTGTAGTTCTCATTTGTATTTTCTCTTCTTCTTCCTCAATTTTGTAATCCCTTGTCTCCAGATGAATGAAATCCCCAAATTTTTGTGAATTTCACTTTTTGTCTTCAACACTTTTGTATTCACTTGGCCCCCTGGTAAATGTACACAATTTGATTGTGAACATGTACCAAGAGGATATTGTGTTTTGTTGAAGACTCATTTGCTCCGGACTTGTAGAGTGTAGGTCCGAAGTCTTCGATAGTGAAGGCCCCCTGAGGTTTTCGGAGCTTAGAAGCTCCGGCATTGTCTATCATTGGAGCTTAGTAGCTCCAGCAATAGTCTCTATCAGCGCGTAGAGCATCGATAGTTAGTCCTCCGGGGTGTCGGAGCTTAGTAGCTCCGGCAGTGACCTTTGCCAGCACTTAGTTTGTTGGCAGCAGACTCCGTTTGTGGGGTCTTCTCACCATCTTTTATTTAGCATCAACGGCTGGCCCCCCTAGCTCTACCGGAGCTTGATTGCTTCGGTGATGCTCGTTTTCAATGCGTAACATCGATTACAAGCCACCTAGGGGAGTCGGAGCTTTGTTAGCTCCGGCTTTTCTCCATCAACGTAGATTTTATTTTTCCTGCACACCGAAGCCAAGAAAAATAATAAAATTCATTTCTTGTCTATAACTTCGTCGCGGCTTACGATTCTCAAGAAGATTTTAGGTCAAATGCGATTCTAAATACAACCGAATGCGTTGTCTTTTCTTCCAGATCCAACTGTACATGGACCCGCCTTACTTCGGCCTGCCGGGGTGTAGGTAGAGTGGCGTACTTATGGTGCTTGACCAGGCTAAGCCGATAGCACACTCCGGCCCTAGATTGGCTTGGCGGCATTCAGGCGAGTGGGCCATGAACAATATTTGAATCCAAAAGAATCGACAATACAATTCGAATCGTATATGAATCGGTCGAACTGAAATTTCTTAAGAATTGCACAACTTTGTTATAGACAAGAAATAGAAAAATAAAAAATGTTGAGCCTGTACAAATAAATGCACGTGGAGTCTGTTTCATATGAAGATGTCTTTCATTATAGGTCCGGGGTACAGGGGAAACAAGTACACTCTTAGGGTACGAAACCAGACTAAGCGTGTTTCATTTCTCGTTTGACCTAGGGTAGCTAGCCACACTTTTAGTCCTGAGACTGTGACAAGTTTTGCATGAACTTTTCGGACCTTCCGGGAAAGGTCCAGCTGTTCTCCCGGAGGAACTACCCGACTCTGTACAATGACTCTATAACATACACCTAAAGTTACTACAAACTCATCTCTGTGACATTAAGTGTAGAACTTCGGAGGTGCTCAATGTTCCAAGGATTTGGGAGAGGTGTCCCATCCTCGGTAGCCAAGCGAACGCTCCCAGGACGGGATACTTTAATCACTCGGAAGGGTCCCTCCCAGCTGGGGGAGAGTTTGTTTAACCCTTCTCTGGATTGTATTCTCCGTAGCACCAGGTCGCCTTCCTCGAGCTGTCAGTTGTGTACATGCCGCTGATGATAGCGCCGAAGGGCTTGGCGGTATCAGGCATTCCGAATAGCTGCTTGGCACCTTCCCTCCTCAAGGAGGTCTAGGTCCTCACGCCGGAGCTGGTCCTGCGTGGCTTCGTCGAAGGTCCGGACCCGGAGTGACCCCAAGGTGATTTCTGGAGGAAGGATTGCTTCAGCTCCATACACCAGGAAGAAGGGTGTCTCTCCAGTTGACTGGTTTGGAGATGTCCTATTGGCCCACAGAGTGGGCGGAAGCTCTTCAATCCAGTTGGCTCCATGTTTTCTCAAGCGCTCATATGTGCGCATTTTGAGTCCTTTAAGGATTTCAGCATTTGCTCTCTCAGCTTGGCCATTGCTTGCTGGGTGAGCTACGGAGGTGTAGCAAACTTGAATGCCGAGGTCTTCGCAATATCCTTGAAATGCAGAGCTTGTGAATTGGGTCCCATTATCAGTGATGATTTTG
Source organism: Tuctoria greenei (assembly GCA_036927565.1). NCBI lineage: Eukaryota > Viridiplantae > Streptophyta > Magnoliopsida > Poales > Poaceae > Tuctoria > Tuctoria greenei. Next base: position 133,851,541 of record JAYESD010000006.1, read on the forward strand.
TTTGGGACTCCAAATCTGCATACAATGGACTGCAAAAAGTTGATAGCAGATTGCTTGTTGATTGTCACAACTGGAGTTGCTTCCGGCCACTTGGTGAATTTGTCAATGGCAACGTACAGGAACTTGTAACCTCCGACGGCTCTTGGGAAAGGTCCCAAGATGTCCATCCCCCACACAGCGAAAGGCCATGTAGGAGGTATCATTTGTAGAGGCTGAGCCGATGTGTGAATTTGCTTTGCATGAAATTGACATGCTTCGCATTTCTTTACCAGCTCAGTTGCATCCTGGAGTGCTGTAGGCCAGTAGAAGCCACGCCGAAAGGCTTTACCAACCAGCGTGCGGGAAGACGCGTGGTTCCCACACTCGCCTCCATGGATTTCTGCGAGGAGCTCGCAGCCTTCTTCCCTTGTGATGCACCGCATTAGGATGCCGTTGGCATCGCGCTGGTAGAGATCCCCTTCTACCAACGTGTATCTTTTATCCAATCTGACTACCCGGTCAGCGGATACATCATCGTCAGGAAGGATGTTGTCTTTCAAGTAGTTCCGGATCTCCAAGATCCATGCATCGGAACTAACTTGAGCATTTAAGTCTTGCGTGCTGGGTTGCTCGGAGCTTCCGGCAGCACCTACGACCCTTGATGGCTGCCATGGTAACAGGGCCATCGGGACCGTCAGCTTCGGGATGCCGATCTCGCCCCATTCGCTCAGTTCAGCAGGCTGAGCTGTGGGTTTTGACAACCTTCGGACAAAAGTTCCGTCAGGAGCCAGAGCTCCGGTTGACGCTTTCGTCGAGAGTTCGTCGGCTTCAGCGTTGTGGGCACGCTGGACGTGGTGGAGATCTAGGACTTCGAAGTGTTTCTGAATCCTCTGGACTTCAAGGAGGTAAGCAGCTAGCTGGAGATTGTTGCAGGAGCATTCACCCTTCACTTGCTTAATGATGAGCTATGAATCTCCCTTGACCAGCAGTTGCTTGACACCGTATGACAGTGCCACCTTTAGTCCATAAATAAGTGCTTTGTACTCCGCCATGTTGTTGGTCACCTTGAAGTCAAGGTGTACCATGTATTTCACCTTCTCCCCGGTTGGTGCAAGGAGAAGGATTCCAGCTCCGGCCCCCTGCTTTTGCATGGAGCTGTCGAAGTAGAGGGTCCAATGAGGCTCAGTGAAGACCGAAGCTTCGTGTTCCGGCTTCTGCTCACTGGGGCCCCCAGGGTTTGATGGAGAGGGAGTCCATTCCGCCACGAAGTCTGCCAATGCTTGACTCTTGATTGCTTGCCTTGAAATGAATTCGAGATCGAATTCGGCCAATTCCGCTGCCCACTTTGCAATATTACCAGTTGAGTTGGGATTATGCAAAATTGCTCGAAGAGGGTAAGAGGTCACCACTGAGATCTTATGAGCTTGGAAATAATGGCGAAGCTTCCTGGAGGCGATAAGAACTGCATAGAGCAATTTATGCACCTCTAGGTATCGAGTCTTGGCATCATGTAGTACTTCACTGATGAAGTATACTGGGCACTGAATGGTCCGGACCCTCCCAGAGGGGCCCGAAGCTTCCTCTTCACTGACCCGGATCCTCCCAGAGGGATCCAGATTTTCTTCGGGGACCTCTGGGTCCTGGCTGGAGGAATCTGGAGCTTCTTCAGAAGCGACCCGAGTCCTCCCGGAGGAGTCTAGGTCTTCTGAAGTGACTTCTTGTGGATTCGAATCTGGGAGCTGAGACCCAGACTCGCTTTCAGGAACCTCCGGACCCTCCCGAAGGGGTCTGGATCCCTGAGTATGGGGTAGTTCTGGTCTCTCCGTGACCAGGACCATACTGACGACTTTGTGAGTAGCTGAAATGTAAAGCAACAAAGGCTCACCAGGGTTTGGAGCTACCACAGTTGGTACGGTGGTGAGGAACTGTTTTAGCTCCTAGAACGCCTTTTCTACTTCTTCGGACCATTGGAATGGTCCGGACTTCCTCAATAACTTGAATAAGGGTAGTGCCCGTTCCGCCAGTCTTGAAATAAACCGGCTGAGGGCTGCTAGACATCCAGTTAGCTTTTGGACATCTTTGATGCGGGCTGGTGGCCGCATGTCTTCAATGGCCTTGATCTTCGCCGGATTAGCTTCTATGACCCGGTGACTTACCAGGAAACCAATAAGTTTTCCGGAGCTAACCCCGAAGACACACTTGTCTGGGTTTAGATTTGTGTGGGTGACCCGCAACTTATCGAAGACAGCCTGCAAGGTGTCGAGAAGTGACTCCTTGTTCTTGACCTTGACCACGATGTCATCAACATAAACTTCCACTATGTCTCTAATGAGGTATTCAAAGGTTTTGTACATAGCTCGTACAAAGGTTGAAGCTGCATTCTTGAGATCAAACGGCATGGTTGTATAATAGTACAATCCATCTACTGTGATGAAAGAGGTATGCTCTTCATCTTTCCTAGACATTCTGATTTGATGATACCCAGAATATGCGTCTAGGAAACACAGTAGTTCACACCCGGAGAAGGCATCCACTATCTGATCTATTCTAGGTAGTGGGAATGGATCTTTTGGACATGCCTTATTTAGTGTTGTGTAGTCAATACACATCCGAAGCTTCCCACCGGCCTTGGGCACAACGACTGGGTTTGCCAACCATTTTGGATGGAAGACTTCTCGGATGAATCCGGCTTCGAGCAACTTCTTCACTTCTTGTCGAATGAAATTCTGTCGCTCTACAGATTGCTTCCGAGGCTTCTGGTGCACAGGCCGGGCGTCAGGGTAGATCTTCAAATTGTGCTCAATCACTTCCCTGGGGATCCCAGGCATTTGTGACGGTTGCTAGGCAAAGACGTCGACATTAGCCCGGAGGAAAGCGATGAGTGTGATTTCCCATTTCTCATTCAATCCTCCCGATATACGGGTGGTCTGAGCGGCATCAGAAACGATTTGGACGACTTTGACGGGGATGTCGGTGTCGCCGCTTGGCTGCACACGAGGTGCAAATGTCGAGCCTCGTTGATGAATACTCGGGGGTTTTGGAGCTTGCTCCTGCCTGGAGTCCTCCTCTTGCGCCGTGGTAAGTGCATGGAGTTCTTCCAAAGCAGTTACTCCGGCAGTACAATCTCACCGGATCCGGAGAATGCCTACTGGTGTTGGCATCTTTAACACCAGGTAGCTATAATGAGCAGCTGCCATGAATTTGTACAAGGCAGGCCTACCCAAGATGACATTGAAGGGTAAGTTGATCTGAGCAACATCAAAGACCAACTTCTCGGTGTGATACTTCTCCCGTGTCCTGAAGGTAACGGGGAGAGTAATAGCTCCGAGTGGGGTAATGGCCCCGGACCTACTCCAGAGAAAGGTCAGTAGGGGTGGAGATCCGAAGGTCGAAGCTGAAGCTTGGTGAAAGCTTCAAAGCTTATGAGGTTAAGCCCCGAACCTCCGTCTACCATGACATGGTGGAGCTGGATGTTATTGATGGTAGGAGATACCATCAAAGGTAGCTGACCTGCTCCAACCATGGTTCGAGGGCAGTCCAAAGCATCAAAAGTGATGGCTGTGTCCATCCACTTCCGATGAGGTTCCGCCCTGGCTGTAGGAGCTACAACAGCCATGTCCCGACGCATAGTCTTGATGACGCGGCGGGAGGTGATGTCCCATGATCCACCAAAGATGGTGTTCATGGTCTTCCGACGCTCATTGTCAGAGACGTCAGAATCATCGTCAACGGAGGTGTAGACGGCCTTCAGGACCTTTTTGGGATCCTGAAAACCTAACTCCTCTTCAGCCGGAGCTTCGTTGACTTTTTGTTTTCCTTCCCTCTGTCGGAAAGGAGATTCTTCCCGGCGCTTGTTGTAGCGCTCGGCAAGGTTTTGGACCTGCTGGCTTTCTTCCAAACTGTGGCTGCCCGTTTTGTGAATCGGACACCACACCTTGGGTTTGCCACCGTCTTCAGAAGACGGTCGAGGTCGCTTCTCGGGGCGTGGCCCCCGGCCACCTGGAGCTGTAGCAGCTGCAACATTGGATGTAGCAGACAAGGTCCGCTGCTGCGACGGGGCCCATCCTGAAGGAGGAGGACCCTGGTTGCTAATGCGATCGGCTGCTGTTGCAACCAAATGTTCCACATCAGCTCTCCACTGCTCCAGTGCATCCCGGGATGCATCCGGAGGTGGTGGGCGTTGGAGAAGAGCACGTGCTGCATGTAGCGCGTGTTCCAGGTTGTCATGATTTCCCGATGCAGTGACTGATGCCGGTGCACCATCGCGTTGTCTAGCTTGATTTGCTGGTGGAGGTGGCGGTGGTGGCAGTGTGACTCCTGCTGGCGCTGAGGCTCCTGCTGGGTGGCTGCATATTGGAGGGATTGCCCCCAACATCTTGAACAGCAGGATGACTGTTGGATGATCCAGCAGCTGAGTTCACCATTCTCGAAGTCTCAGGCGCCCCTACCTGGCGCGCCAACTATCGATGGTTTGGATCCGGCAGATCTCCCGACACTACTAAAGTGTTAGAGGAGTTTGATGTTCGGTGTGGGCGCGCAGAGATTCAAGAAGGTGAATTGTAAATAGCATAGGAGACACGGAGATTTACGTGGTTCGGGCCGCCTGAGCGTAACACCCTACTCCACGGGTGTGTTGGTGTTGTATTAGCTGTATGAGCTTGTGTCGAGCGTCTATGGAATGTGTGTAGAACGTCGTCGGCCTGTCCTTTTATAGTACAAGGGCAGGCCGTTACAAGTTAGCCTGGCCCGACATGTGGCCCCGACGGTTACTAGTATTGATACTCATTCAACATGTTTAATTGCCCTTAATGACCGGGTAATGGGCTTTGACAGCACCGTTACTGGTAATTAAGGTCATCCGATCGAGTGTCATTAATATGGTATTAATGACACTTAATCGGGTCTTGAAGTCCTTGATTCCTCTTTGAAGATCCGGAGCCGTTGTGGAGTCTTCCAGAGGTTAGAGGATGAAGATCCGACAGTTGGGCACGTGGCAGCTCCGGAGCATACTGTGGGAAACAGGTAGCTCTGGAGCTACCTGACACGTGTCAGATCCGGAGCTTCCCTCGGTCTGGGGTTAGGTCCGGGGTGCCATTTTGGTACATAGCCCAGAGCTTCCCCTTTGTGGGCGGTATCTCCGGTTTGATAGTACACGTGGCGACCCTGGGATTAACCATGTTGGAGAAGCGGGTCCGGTTATATCTGACATGTGGGCCTCCGAAGGTCTTCAAATCAAGTAGATTACTTTCCTTTGAGATCTTTGTAACCTCAAGGGGTGTACGATTTCCAGGGTACCGACAAAGATCATGAGAAGCACAACCAAGGATGATATCATCCACACACACTTGAACGAATAATGAGTCAACCCTGCCCATGGTAAACCTCTTTTCAAGTAAACATGCTCTCGTTGCTTGTTTGATACCGTACAAGGCTTTGGACAATTTATAAACATGATTAGGAAAATCTAGATTTTCAAAACCCGGTGGTTGCTTGACATAAAATTCCTCATCTATGTAGCCATTAAGAAAAGAACTTTTAACATCCATTTGATATAACTTGAAACCTTTAGATGCAGCAAATGCTAATAAAATTCTTGTGGCCTCTAATCTAGCAACGGGAGCAAAAGTTTCATCAAAATCTAAACCTTCAACTTGTGTGAAACCTTGAGTAACCAACCTAGCCTCATTCCTAACCACAACCCCATCCTCACTTTATTTATTTTTAAACACCCATTTAGTTTCAATTAAAGTGTGACCTTGAGGTGGAGGTACAAGTTTCCAAACATTATTTCTTTCAAAAATTTCTAGCTCTTCTTGCATGGCAATAATCCAAGAATCATCAGTGAGTGCGTGCAATATATCTTTGGGTTCGAAAGAAGCAACAAAAGCAAAATGAGCATGAGAGTTTGGATCACAAAACCTGGACCGTGTGACTCGTTCGTGCAACCTTCCGATAATTTGTTGTGTAGGAGTACTTTGAGGACGCGGGGGGGGGGGGGGGGGGGGGGAGTAGACACTTCACAAGCTCCTTCTTCTCCATTTTCATCACAATTCCAAGAACTTGTGGTTCGAGGAAGATCTGAACCAGCAATAGTGGTCATTGGTGCTGGTTGTGTAGCATGATCAAGAGCTGGAAAGTCATTGTTTATTTCTGATATTTCGGGCAGCAGCTCCAGTCCTTCTTCATCTTTAATGAAAATACTCCCCCCTGTGGATATGCATCTTGACCTGCAATAGTAGAGGTAGTACCTAGGCTAGCTTCATCGAAGGAAACCTCACAAGTCTCCACAATTTTGTTAGTGTCAAGTAAAAGCACACAGTAGCTTCTAGTATGAGATGGATAACCAAGAAACATGCCATCAACAGATCTAAATTTAAATTTATCAAGATTACTATGTTTCTTAACAAAGAATATGCAACGAAAGACACTAAAGTGCGTGACACTAGGCCTATGACCAAACCGAAGCTCATATGGGGTCTTTCCTAGCTTAGCATGCAAGACAACTCGATTTGAGACATAACAAGCGGTTGCAATTGCGCTAGTCCAAAATTTCGTAGGAGTTTGATATTCATCAAGCATAGTCCTAGCCATCTCAACTTAGGTTCCGTTCTTTCTCTCTATGACATCATTTTGTTGAGGTACATATGGTGAAGATAATTGAATGTACTCGTGTATGTGTGTTGAATGTCTTGGGCACACATATGCATTCACTTGGTTTGTTTTCGGATCTGTGTGTCACAGCTTAGGTGTGTGTCACACTACCCTATCATCAACTTACCACTTTTTGATAATTACTTAGTATTCTATATCTTGATCATAAGAATAGTATTTACTTTACTTCATTACCTTCCTTTGGGATAAACACAACACTCATTGGAATACTCATGGTGAAATGCTACAATGGTATCTTCCGTGCACTTGCAGATCTCATGTCTCACTAGAGATGATCTGTGGTGTTAAGAAATACAACCAAGCATTCGTGGTGCTATTGTTGAGGAAGACAAAGGTAGCAATAAATTGCTCTCACTTCTGATTAAGCAATAGGTGCTAGTAATTATTAGACAGGTTTACCCTTGCTTTGTTTTCCCCGTTTGTGTGAAAAAGGGTAGTGTTTGGCCAGCCCATTCCATGTAAAGCCAACGAGGATGCAAGTACTCAACTACAAAGTGATTCAAGGCGTACCTCGACAAGTTCCCGTTGGGCAACACCATTGCCTTTGCGAAAATATTTATAGCTTCCAGCAAGAGCCAAAGACATCTATCCCCAAATTTTGGGGAGGTTCCAAGAGAACATCTTGGTTTGTCTCCACCATGTGATCGATAGTTGCTATTCATCCAAAGCTCCTACAATGTGTTGACTCCATCAATCCATCATCCTATTCATGCTGGAGTAAGCGGAGGCCTTTTCTCATTGATTATGAGAAAGATGAAGATTTTATTGAGAAGAAGGTCGCCAATTAAGTAAGGGGTGGATCAATGAATGCTCCAGTTCTGTTAGTATGACATGCACACCATTGACAAGGTGGACATGCTAGCTATAGAACTAGAACTCTTATTGAAAGATCAAAAAGGTCAAGCCAATGGAGAAGTGTTGAGATGATAGAAGCCATGGATATTTGCATGATTTGTGAAAATTCATGTAACCATGGGACACTTGGGGATTTATTTTGCCAAGACCCATGAGGATCCTTCATTTCCATGCAACAACTCCAATGGCCACTAGGAACAAGAGGTCAAATGTGGAATCAATACAATCAAGGAGTCTATCGGAATTTCAGCAATTCCAACAAATTCAACTCCAACCAAGCCTACCTTGAAGAATCTTGTCCTTGGTCAAGCAAAGATCAATGACCACATACCCTAGAAGCTATTGGCCAATAACAAGACACTTTGAAAAGCATTCAACATTCAAGGTGTCCCACAATCACTTGTTGGACCAAACACTTCGACTAGGACTGTGCAACCTTGGGCGGGCGACATCCTGGATGAAGCTTTTCTTGATTGATTGTCAATTCCACATGTTGCCATGCCCAAGGAAGCCTTCGATACAAGATCAAGTATGGGTTGAATCAAAAGAACATCTACAATGTCGAAGTGACACCCCAAAGAAGGACAATCCTCGCCAAGATCACGAAAAATTATCTAAAACAAAAAATAGTTATCGCAACATGAACAAGTCTCCATCAAAGTGGGGCTGTGGCCAACGCATGCCCCGCTTGTCCAAATGGTAGCCAAATGAGGTTCAGCATGTCAAGAAAGAGATGTATTATACACCTTCATCTATGTGTACAGACGACACACCATCATGCTTAAGAAGACGCAGGTAAGTCCCGCTCATCGGACTTCTAAAATTCAGTGAGTCCTTGCCAATACATTAATTGTTAATTATCTCATATTTGTTTTCGCAATTGCATATTTGAATTTCTCATCAAATCTTGCATTTGCATTTAGCATGTATGAGTTTTCAAATTTGCATGTTGGAAAGTAGAATTTCCAATCAACATAAAACTAAAATTTTGAATTTTAGGGAAGAAATTTATTTGGATATGAACTTTGGGCATAACCACATGAATTTATTTTCCTAATTCAAACCAAAATGATTTCTCTTGTTCCTCTTGCATTTGCATGTTGTTTCAAGATTGGTCAAGACAATTTGACAAAGGGTTAATTTGCTTTTGGCTAACGTGACCCGTTTTTGATATCTTTTGTTTGTTCCTCATTTTATTACAGCCAAGAGGAAATGTGTGAAAAGGTTGTTTAGCGAGAAGAGTGGAAGCCTCATCAAGCTCAAGAAACCATCGCAAGATTCAAGTATCTATCCCTCTACCAATCTCAAGGTGGAGGAATGATCAAGATGGTGGCAAGATGAAGCCTCATTTATCATCAAATTCAACCTCAAATTGACTGTAGACATCGAACATGAAGCCTACACTGAAGTCTACGGTCGTGAGTTTCTCACACAAAGACATGCAATCACGATCTGCTCTTCAAATGAGGTACGAGTTTAGGATTTTTTGTCATTTGTTTTGCATTAGAATTAAATGATTTTGCTTGCGTTGGTGAGGAAGGTTTACACCTCCTAATCATTCAATTCATATGCACCCTCACGAGAGTAATGTTGGTGTTGCCTTTTAATTTTTGAAAAGGACCATCATCTTACTTGGAAGAAACTAAAACAAGTACCTAGAATTTCATAAGCATTGTTTAATAGATTTAGTCAATTATGCCTTGGTTTAGTAAACAGAGATTATTAAATAACTAATTGGTACATTGGAATATAGTAACCTATGAATAGTGGTGACTATAATTTTGATTTGAATCTCATGCATATAATGGGTCACTAGATTTCAAATTCCAAGGAATGACATTAAAATTGTTCGGGGGGGGGGGGGGGGATAAATTGAGAATCTTGTTTGCCATGATCCAAAAGATAAAAATTTGCTTTTGTAAAAAGTCATGATGGTTAGGAAATTTCAAGATGAAGGGATCAATAGGGTGTACAACCATCACTTGCATTGCTATGAGTAGGAGCTTCAAAATGTGCAAATCAATTAATTTACACAACTCTACTTTTATGGCAATGAAGAATACATTGTTTATGGCACACTCAAAATTGGAACCAATACATATTTGTTGTTTTTCTTTCCCAGATGTACAAATGAAATTCGGTTATCTAACCTGGAAATTCATCTGTAGAAGCATCAAGAGCTATCCATCCAAGAGAGGAAGCTTGCAGGAGTGATGTTTCTATACAGGCATACAAGAAGTCAATTGTTGAATGAAGCCTTGGAGGAACCATTTGAATATCTCTTGCCCAATGACTAAACAAGTATGGTTGAAACCTATTGAAATTTAAGTTTGAAGGTCAATCATAGTTTTATGAGGCCGAAGATTTGACATGGGAACCTTCCACGAGCGTCCTATAGGTTGCTATGAATAAGTTGGATCCCTATGCTCCCAACTATTCTAAGCACTCATTCAAGCTAAAGGGAGTTTCCACCATCGTTTGGTGTATATTGTTCCTTTGTGACTAGAGGTTATCATTACCTTAGCTGAGGAATGATTGACACACAATGCATGGGAGAAGTTGAGGTGAGGATGAGCGCATCTACCACACTCTCTTCGTCCACGCTCATGGAACCCATAGGAGACAACACAACATCAATACTAAAACCTCCATTGTCGAAGCCACGTTGAAAGCATCTAGGCCCCCATGAGGTACGGTTTCGGTGATTAATGACAACCATTGGATTTTACTAATGAATTTGTGAATGCAAGGTCCCTATAATCACTCAATCAAATGAAATCTATATGTCATTGGAGACCCATATACAATCACTTTATGAGATCAAATCGATGATATGAAGACAAGAAGTGAAAGCTCTTATGTCAAAGTCATTCAACCACAATTGGTGACACTTAATGCTTGACAACCATCAGAAGTACATTTCCAACAAAAGTCTAAGAGGTCAATCGAGCAAAACACAAAAGAATCACTTAGAAACAACTCGAAGCAAACAAAATCAACTCACCGGATCAACCGATGTTTCCAGAGAACAACACATCGGTCGAGTTGGTTCAGCAGAAGAAGAAGACCTCAATACAAAGCACTCACCAGATCATCCGATGTTAAGGGCTAGGCTACATCGGTCCATCAGTACAAGTTGTAATATCCTTGGACCAAGTGTAGCACCGGATCATCCGATGCACAGAAATATACACATCAGTCAATCACTCTAGTAAGCATCAAGTTTGAGTCACTTCTGGAGGAAGAGCCACCAGATCATCCGATGAGAAGACAAGTGCAACATCGGTCTAACAACGGTCATATCTGACACAATGACGTCAGCTAAAGTAAACTTGACTGATGATAACTAAAGGGGAGACATCGGATCATCTGATGTTCGCAGAAAAGTTCTGTCAGCCTACTTTTCCAACGACTATTTCTTGGAGGCTGGTTATAAATACCCCCTAAACCTGTCATTTCGATAAGTCTTGATCACAAAACATTCTCAACACATCCACAAGCTTTCAAGACCAAGAGCCATCACTTCTACATCATTTCGACCACATACACACCAAGAGATAGGCTAGAACTAGATAGACAGAGAGCTTGTGTGCCTCCATTCTGGGTGAGTGGAATCTCTAGGATAGTGAGAGCCTCAAGGGAGTGCCCTTGGTGTTTGTAACTGTAAGAGACTTCCGGAGCTTGCCAAGGCATTTGTGGAAGCCTGGAGGGTCAAAGTTGTACAAGGCTTGAGCTCCACCTTGCCAAGGTTGGCAAACGGAGAAGAATAGTGGAGATCCCTCGTATCAGTGACTTGGGTGTGGCTAAACCCTTTGGTGGGTGCCACAACATGGATGTAGGAAGATCTTGACGATCTTGCCGAACCACAGGATAAATCCTCGTGTCTCCCCGGGTGTTTGCATCCTCTTCCTCTCCCTTACATTTATGCATTTTATATTCCGCGAAGTTGCTATTTACTTCAATGCATAGATAGTTTGCGTAGGGAATTGGACTTTTAGAAATTAAGTTTTATTGTTTAGATTTTTTGAAAAGAAGCCCAATTCACCCCCCCCCCCCCTCTTGGGCATTCGATCCTTACAATTGGTATCATAGCGAGGTTGCTCATAGGACCATTCTAGCTTCACCGCCAGAGAGCTAAAATGGCCAAGGTTGGGGGTTCGGTTCCTATCTTCGAGGGCAATAACTTTGCCTATTGGAAAGCACGCATGCGCGCTTATCTAGAGGCTATTGCTCCCGATGTATGGGAAGCGACCCACGCGGGGTTTGGAGAACACAACTATGTAGGTGATCAAATTAAATGGGATGCTAAAGCTAGGAATGCAATCTATGAGTGCATTAGTCAAGGTGTTTTTTCTAGGATTGCTAGCAAAGAAAAGGCATGTGAAATTTGGGCTTGCTTGATAGAAATTCATGAGGGTTCTTCTCGTGTGAAGGAACATAAATATCACATGCTTAAAGCAAAATATGATGAATTTAAGATGCTACCTCGTGAAAATGTTAATGAGATGTTCTCTCGCTTGAATGTACTTACTGAAGATATTAGTGCTCTTGACATTGCTTCTCTTTCCAAGGGACTCATCAACCGCAAGATCCTCATGCTCCTTCCCAAGCCAAAGTACAACACCATCAACTCCATGCTCCAAAAAGAGTCTCTTGACCACATTGAAGTTTCGGAGCTTATTGGAGAAATTCACGCTCATGAGATGAGTGTACTTGGGATGATGGAGCAATCATCTTCAAAAACAATTGCTCTAAAGGCCTCCACCAAGTAAACAAGCCTCAAGAAGAAGAAGGTGGTTGAGCCTAGCTCAAGTGAATAGGAGCAAGCATCAAGTGAAGATGAAGATGATGAGCTTGCATTGATGATGAGAAAGTTCTCACGCTTGAACTCCAAGATTACCAAGAAGGGATACACCTTTGATCCCAAGAAGAAAGCGTTTCTACCAAGGAGAGATGATCACAAGACTTGCTACAATTGTGGTGATCAAGGCCACATCTCCCATGATTGTCCAAAATCGGACAAAAGAAGAGAGAATCACAAGAGCAAGCATCGCAAGCTTGAAGAAAGTGAAGATGATGAAGAAGAGGCCAAACCCAAACCAAGATCCTTTGGGAAGAGGAAACATGAAAAGGGCAAGAAGGCAAGACTCTTCCCAAAGAAGAGAAATGGCCCACAAAAGGTGTTCATGTGTGAGGCAAATGAATGGGTCACCGACGCAGAAACAAGTGATGAAGAGAGTGAAGTGGAAGATGAAAGTTTGGCTGGCCTCGCCATTGCCAACAATGATGACTCACCTCTTCATCCATCGCCCATGTGCCTCATGGCGAAAGGTAACACCAATGTATGTGACGACTCTAGCGATGATGAGCTTTCCCCCGATGATTTAACTTCTTTGATAAATGAATATCATGCTATCATTAAGAGGGAAAAGAGTAAGGTTAAAGATCTTGAAGAAACTCGTGCTAGACTTGAGAGTGCTAACCTCGATTTGCTTGACAAGTATGAAAGCATACTCAAAGAGCATGACACGCTCAAATCTCATGTCAAGCAAATTGAGGAAGAAAAGGCTAAAATCAAGTTAGATAATCATGAGCTTAACTTAGCACACCAAACACTCTTGGAAGAGCACAACAAGTTAGTACAAGAACATCAAACACTTAACCTTGCTCATGACGTGCTTGATTAAGAGTTGAAAAATATCAAGAAGCAAACTCTTAATGATAGGATATCCATCACTTCTCATGTCACTAATGCCTTGAACAAGTCTTTGTCTTTTAAAGCAAACGCTAGGGAGAAGGACTTGTTGGAAGAAATTGTGAGTCTCCGCACTAGTGTGGCTAGACTTTCAAAAGGGTAATTCAAACACAAGGAAATACTCTTCCAACAAGCAAAGGCCTTCAACAAGAGAGGACTTGGATCCTTCCCGGTGCCTAACAAAGGAAAGGTGCCCTCACCGGAGCTTAGAGCAAGCTTCATCAAGGAAGTTGGTTCTTATTGCCAACATTGTGAGGTCACTGGTCACCACACAAGGGAGTGTCCTCTTCCTAACTGACCCTCTCCCAAGTTGCCCATTAATTACAAATCTACTTTCAATGATCGTTATTATCTCTTGAGTAAAGTAGATGGCAAGGTGAAGGCTAGGTTCATTGGCAAGGACATGAAGGGAATGAAGGGGAAGCTCCCTAAGCAACTTTGGTGATGAGGACATCACAACAGCGGAGACGCGCATTGAACTGCAAGGACCAATCACAAGAGCACGGGCACGGTTATTAAATCAGCAGGTGAGTTCGTTCTTAACTTCTTTTGCATGTGAGTTTGAGAATAGATTGCTATGTGATGATTTAATTGTTATTAGGAATAATGTAGATGATCAACAAGTGAAGGAATGAGGCCTTGGGAGCGTGGAGAACCACCTGGGACGTCCACAAGTAGATGGAAACAGTTTACAACTCGGACTCGAGTTCAACTTAGAGTCCAGGAGCAGTCCACCTTAAAACAGACGCCCAGGAGGCATACGGACTCCGTTTTCGACGTTCTACATATGCACGGAAAGAGGAGAAGATAAACTTTCCAATGGTTCTGGTTCCACCTCAAAATTCCTCCGGAGTCATTGGGAATCGTCAAAACAAGTCGAGTCCAGATTTCTGTCCGGTGCTGCGCCGCCGAATCGGGCATTTGGGCCTTGTATCCCGTAAGAGTCCATTAGGGACGCGTCTAATCGTGTTTTGGTCGAACCCTAGCCTATAAATACTGCAGCCGCCGGTCATATTTGGTGGGTTTTGCTTAGATCAATAATATCGCCGTTCTACGGTTTGTGAGACCCCAACTTCGCGATTTCAGATCGTGTCTTCCACGTTCTTGCTCGTGTTCTCGGTTGCACTTGCAGGGATTAGCCTTCTTGGCGAGGTCAAGCGTGTGCAGCACGGTTGATAACCAACGGAGCCGTGGTGTAGTGATTGCAGGGGTACTCGTACCGCTCGAGTGCCGCGTATCATCAACGTCGAGTTCTCCACCCCAATCGACATACCTTTCGGAAGATCGGGCCTAAACTTACTCATCAATTGGTATCAGATATCCAGGTTGCCCGTGAGGTATCTTTGTTTTCCTTCCTTCCATTAGATCGATTTTGTTTCGTACCTAGAGTCCACAAAAAAAAGCCACAAAAAATTAGATCGTTTTTACCGCTTCCCAGACTATAGTGCCTGCAGTTTCGTTTTTCAGTTTGCATTCGTGTGGTTGAGTCTTGTTGCTGGTTTATCTTTGTGTTTTTGGGTCCTAGTTATCGTGTTTTGTCCTTGTTTTCTTGCTATTCAACACCTATTCCACAATCCCTAAATAACAAACCGATCCGCCACGTTCATCGGTTTGCCCTAGCTAGCCGCCTTGCGTGAACTCCCGCATCGCCAGCCCTAGATTAGGTGACAAATCTTTGTGCCATTCATCCTTGAATTATCACACTCCACCCCATTAGTTGCTGTGCAAATTCCCGATCGTTTTCGTATCCGTTTGCGAGTTCTGTTCTCAAACCGAGTTGGAATCAACATCCAAAAAAACGTAACTCGGACAGCCTACCTTAAAACGGCCATAACTTTCGCATACGAACTCGAAATCGGGCGAATTTTTTTTTTTTCAAATTCATCTACGCGAAATTTTGCATCCGATTTTCCACGGCGTAGCCGCGTTCGGCGAAATTAGATTGCCCAAATTCCCCTCAGAAGATAGGCTATCCGACCTCCGAAGTTTCAGCACGAATTTTAAAGAACCTTCTTGATTTTCTATAGGCCGCATATTACACCCAATTGAGTTGCAAATTTGTGTGCTTCCTATATTTGTGCTACTGAGTAAAGAAAAAATATCAAAAAAATATTACAAAAAAAAAATAGTGAAGAGCACGCATATTAAAGCAATTGGCCTATACCACTTGGTGCTGTTTGTTTGGTTATATCATTCTGTCTTTCTTTTGCCTTGATACTTCCTTGTGTTGTGCTAGGCTCTAGGGCACTCAGTTGACCAGCAACAGTTTCCTACATTGAATATTTATTCAACTTTGTTTAGCTGTTAACGATTTTCTGCTTATTAGCCACCATATTGTGCCATCCAAGCTCCACCTTTCTCTTGAGCATAACAGGTACCTTTGCAATCACCCCATGCTTCATTGGTTCATCTCACCGTCCACACCACCTGCTGTGTCGGTAAGAACACTTGTAAGAGCGTGGTAAGACGCTTAAGCGAGAGAGATTGTTTTCTTCCACCTTCCACATTGTCACTGTAGTTGATAGGGATAACATTTTTTTGTTGTCTTTTGTTTCCTACTAACAATGGCAGGAGAAGAAAATAATGACGAATGTGTTCAACATTTTGAGTTACGTGATATGTTCGCCAAATACAACGCATCAACGGAGGAGTCATTGGCAAACTTGACTCACAAACTGGATGACCTTGCTCTTCGGATGAATACTTTTGAGGCTCGGTTGCCTCTCACTGGAAGACAAGAAGACAATGCTTATGATGAACTGGAAGATCACAGTAATCAGCCAAGACTGCCACTTTATCGTCGAGGTATGGGAGGTAATAATCATAACAATTATAACCGCCCTCCTGATGATCCTTTTTCTAAAGTGAAATTTACTATACCCTCTTTTTCTGGTGCTTATGATGCTGAGACTTATCTTGATTGGGAGATGACAGTAGAGCAAAAATTTAATTCCCATCTTGTTCCTGAACAACATAGAGTTCGTCAAGCCACTAGTGAGTTTAAGGACTTTGCTATCATATGGTGGAATGAACTTGTTAAAACTAGAACTGATCCTCCAACACGGGATAGATTAAAGGAAGCTATGCGTGTTCGATTTGTTCCTCCATCTTTTCAGCGGGACCTTCGCAAAAAATTGCAGCGTTTAGACCAAGGTAACATGTCCGTAGAGGAGTATTATCAAGAGTTACAAAAGGGTATGCTGCGTTGTGGGGTAGTAGAGGACATGGATGATAAAATAGCTCGATTTTATGGGGGGTTGAGGCGTGAAATTCAGGACATTGTTGATTACAAAGAATATGATACTGTTAACAGATTGTTTCAGCTTGCTATGTTGGCAGAAAAAGAATCGCAGGGCCGACAACAACGCACGAGGAGCAACTTCACGCCGCGTGCAGCAACTACACCATCCAAAACAGCACCATCTTTGGCCCCCCGTGCAGCGACTACACCACCCAATGGCGGCCAACGGACTATACCTGCTGCTCCACCTTCTCGCGTGCCGGAAGGCAGCAAGGCGACATCATTCAAGCCTTCATCGTCCACTCCTTCTACGGGTCGTACTTCCGACATTAAGTGTCACCGCTGCCAGGGACTTGGTCATATGATGAGAGATTGCCCAAGCAAACGGGCATACATAGCACGCGACGATGGCGGGTATGATAGTACTTCGGATGTTGAAGATGATTCTCTTGCTACTGACTTTACAGATCCAAATGACGAACACACCGAAGAAGAGGTACTTGGTACAGCG
Source organism: Tuctoria greenei (assembly GCA_036927565.1). NCBI lineage: Eukaryota > Viridiplantae > Streptophyta > Magnoliopsida > Poales > Poaceae > Tuctoria > Tuctoria greenei. The sequence goes on from JAYESD010000006.1 coordinate 133,868,554, forward strand.
GCGACGGAGAACTATAGGAGCATCATTGTGCAGCGTGCCTTGAGCTCCAAAGTGGAGACCGACGACAAGCTACAACGACACAACCTCTTCCACATGTTTCTCGTCGTCAAGGACTGCCGTGTACACACTATAATTGATGGAGGTAGCTGCAATAACTTGGTGAATACGGACGTTGTCAAGAAACTCGGTTTGACAACAAGAGCACACCCTCATCCGTACCACATTCAATGGTTCAACAACAGCGGTAAGGTTCGGGTAACACAAACAGCGAGAATACATTTTTCAATTGGTTCATACCATGATTTTGCTGATTTTGATGTTGTTCCTATGGATGCTTGTTCTCTTTTATTGGGTCGTCCTTGGGAATTTGATACAGATGCTATTCATCATGGTAGAACCAATAAATATACTCTCGTGCATAAGGGAAAGAAAATCACTTTGCTCCCCATGACTCCTGCTGAAATTGTGCATTTTGAGAAGAGTAAAATTCGCGAGGGCAAAACAACAAAATTAGAATCTGAAAAATAGCAAGTTATTAAGTTAAAATCACCATCGTTGCTCGCAACTAAATCTGAACTTGCTGATTTATTCGATGCTAAGGGGATGTGCTATGCTTTAGTTTGCAAAGAAGCCATGTTTTCACTTCATGAATTGTCTATTGCGTTGACCCCTGCTGTTGCTAACCTTTTGCAGGAGTTTGAGGATGTGTTTCCCTCCGAGATACCCCCTGGTTTACTACCGTTGAGAGGCATTGAACACAAGATCGATTTGATTCCAGGAGCAAGTTTGCCAAATCGTGCAGCATACAGGGCGAATACACAAGAAACTAAGGAAATTCAGCGACAAGTCCAAGATCTTTTGGACCGCAGGTACATTCGTGAAAGCCTTAGCCCTTGTTCCGTTCCTGTTCTTTTGGTTCCTAAGAAAGATGGTAGTTGGCGCATGTGTGTTGATTGTCGAGCGATTAATAACATCACCATTCGATATCGTTATCCTATTCCTCGATTAGATGACATGCTTGATGAATTGAGTGGTGCTATCATCTTCACAAAAATTGACTTGCGTAGTGGTTACCACCAAATTAGAATGGCACTAGGAGATGAATGGAAAACTGCATTTAAAACCAAGTTTGGACTTTATGAGTGGTTAGTCATGCCTTTTGGTTTAACTAACGCACCCATCACCTTTATGCGATTAATGAACGAGGTTTTACGTGCTTTCATTGGACAATTTGTGGTGGTTTACTTCGATGATATCCTCATTTACAGCAAGTCATATGATGAACATCTTGATCATTTACGTGCTGTTTTTACTGTTTTGAGAGATGCACGTTTGTTTGGTAACCTCGAAAAGTGCATTTTTTGCACCAATCGAGTCTCGTTTCTTGGCTATGTCGTTTCCTCGCAGGGAATTGAGATGGATGAGGCAAAAATTGAAGCAATCACCAGCTGGCCAGCCCCAACTACCGTCACACAGGTTTGTAGTTTTCTTGGTCTTGCAGGATTTTATCGGCGCTTTGTGCGGGATTTCAGCACCATTGCAGCACCTCTACATGAGCTAACGAAGAAGGGAGTTCCATTTCGATGGGGCGAACAGCAGCAACAAGCTTTTGATGCTCTCAAATCGAAGCTTACACAAGCACCATTACTACAACTTCCTGATTTTGACAAGACCTTTGAGCTAGAATGTGATGCAAGTGGCATTGGTATTGGAGGCGTTCTCATACAAGGAGGTAAACCCGTTGCTTTCTTTAGTGAAAAACTTCATGGTACTTCTCTGAATTATTCCACTTATGATAAGGAATTGTATGCCTTAGTCCGTGTATTACAAACTTGGCAACATTATCTTTGGTCTAAGGAGTTTGTCATACATTCCGATCATGAATCATTGAAGTATCTTAAGTGTCAAACCAATCTGAATAAATGACATGCTAAATGGATTGAGTTCATAGAGTCGTTTCCATACATCATTAAGCATAAGAAAGGGAAGGAAAATATCATTGCCGATGCATTATCTAGGCGTTATACCATGCTGTCCCAACTTGATCATAAAATCTTTGGTTTGGAAACAATTAAAGCATTATATCCTACTAATTTGGACTTCAAAGTTGCTTTTGAAAATTGTAGAGAAGGAAGAACTTGGAATAAATATGTGCTGCGAGAGGGTCTCCTCTATCGTGCTAACAAGCTATGCGTTCCAGCTAGCTCCGTTCGTCTATTGCTTTTGCAGGAAGCACATGGAGGAGGTTTGATGGGACATTTTGGAGTGAAGAAAACTGAAGACGTGCTGTCCACACACTTCTTTTGGCCAAAGATGAGGCGTGATGTCGAGCGCTACGTGTCACGATGCACTACTTGCAACAAAGCTAAGTCTCGTCTTAACCCACATGGTCTTTATATGCCTCTTCCTGTTCCTAGTGTACCTTGGGAGGATATTTCTATGGACTTTGTTTTGGGATTGCCTAGGACTAAGAGGGGGAGGGATAGTATTTTTGTAGTTGTTGATCGTTTTTCCAAAATGGCACACTTTATACCTTGTCATAAGAATGATAATGCCTCACACATTGCTGATTTATTTATGACGAAAATTGTTCGTTTACATGGTGTGCCAAATACCATTGTTTCTGATCGTGATGCAAAATTTTTAAGTCATTTTTGGAGAACTTTGTGGTATAAATTGTGAACCAAGTTGCTGTTTTCAACTACATGTCACCCACAAACGGATGGACAGACCGAGGTAGTTAATCGTACTTTATCCACTATGTTACGGGCTGTCTTGAAAACAAATTTGAAGTTGTGGGAGGAGTGTTTACCACATATAGAATTTGCTTACAACAGATCCGTTCACTCCACGACAAAGGTAAGTCCATTCCAGGTAGTGTATGGTTTCAATCCCCGTGCTCCTATTGATTTACTACCTTTGCCTCCTTCTGAAACTATAAATTTGGATGCTACACAACGATCTGAATTCATTCTTAAGATGCATGAAACTACAAAGAAAAATATTGAAATGATGAATGAAAAGTATAGGATTGCAGGTAGTAAAGGTAGAAAAGAAGTAAAACTTGAACCGGGCGATTTGGTGTGGTTACATTTGAGAAAAGAGCGATTTCCCAACTTGAGAAAATCTAAACTTATGCCACGAGCTGCTGGTCCTTTTAAGATCGTTGAAAAGATTAATGATAATGCATATAAGCTTGAATTGCCTCCCGATTTTGGGGTTAGTCCTACATTTAACATTTCAGATTTGCGACCGTACTTGGGAGAAGAAGATGAACTTGAGTCGAGGACGACTTCAATTCAAGAGGGGGAGGATGATGAGGACATCACAACAGCGGAGACGCGCATTGAACTGCAAGGACCAATCACAAGAGCACGGACACGGTTATTAAATCAGCAGGTGAATTCGTTCTTAACTTCTTTTGCATGTGAGTTTGAGAATAGATTGCTAGGTGATGATTTAATTGTTATTAGGAATAATGGAGATGATCAAAAAGTGAAGGAAGGAGGCCTTGGGAGCGTGGAGAACCACCTGGGACGTCCACAAGTAGATGAAAACAGTTTACAACTCGGACTCGAGTTCAACTCAGAGTCCAGGAGCAGTCCACCTTAAAACAGACGCCCAGGAGGCATACGGACTCCGTTTTCGACGTTCTACATATGCACGGAAAGAGGAGAAGATAAACTTTCCAATGGTTCTGGTCCCACCTCAAAATTCCTCCGGAGTCTTTGGGATCGTCGAAACAAGTCGAGTCCAGATTTCTGTCCGGTGCTGCGCCACCGAATCGGGCCTTTGGGCCTTGTATCCCGTAAGAGTCCATTAGGGACGCGTCTAATCGTGTTTTGGTCGAACCCTAGCCTATAAATACTGCAGCCGCCTGTCATATTCGGTGGGTTTTGCTTAGATCAATAATATCGCCGTTCTACGGTTTGTGAGACCCCAACTTCGCGATTTCAGATCGTGTCTTCTACGTTCTTGCTCGTGTTCTCGGTTGCACTTGCAGGGATTAGCCTTCTTGGCGAGGTCAAGCGTGTGCAGCACGGTTGATAACCAACGGAGCCATGGTGTAGTGATTGCAGGGGTACTCGTACCGCTCGAGTGCCGCGGATCATCAACGTCGAGTTCTCCACCCCAATCGACATACCTTTTGGAAGATCGGGCCTAAACTTACTCATCATTTGGGTCCCAAAGACACTTGTATCACACATACAAGGACCTATGTTGGCTTGGGTGCCTAAAGCTAAAAATTGAATTCATGTGTGTAGGTGAACTACAAAGCCGGAGGAAAGCATTGGGTACTCGATAGCGGGTGCACCCAACATATGACCGGCAATGATGGTATGTTCACCACCATAGAAAACCCCGGCAATCATGAACAAGTCACCTTTGGTGATAACTCTAAGGGAAAGGTAACTGGGTTAGGTAAAGTTGCTATTTCAAATGATTTATCCATTTCCAATGTTTTGTATGTCAAGTCACTTAGTTTTAATTTACTTTCCATTGCACAACTATGTGATCTTGGACTAACATGCACATTTAGCAAAAATGATGTTGTTGTGAGTAGTGAAACAAGCCAAGACATAGTCTTCAAAGGATTTTGGCATGGACATCTCTACCTAGTAGACTTCTCCAACAAGAATGCTAGCTTGACCACTTGCCTTTTCACTAAGACAAGTTTGGGATGGCTATGGCACCGACGCATAGCGCACATTGGGATGAGCAAACTCAAAAAGTAATTCAAGCTTGGGATGGTGACCGGCGTGAAGTATGTTACATTTGAGAAGAATATGCTTTGTAGCACTTGTCAAGCCGGGAAGAAAGTTGCTTCACACCACCCAATGAAGACAATGGTGTCAACCTCCAAGCCACTTGAGCTACTCCACATGGACCTCTTTGGACCGTCCACATATCAAAGCCTTGGCGGTAACCTCTATTGTCTTGTTATAGTTGATGACTACTCTCGCTATGCTTGGACTTTATTTTTAGGTGATAAGAGTGAAACTCCGGAAGTGTTCAAGACCTTCGCCAATCGCGCTCAAAGGGAATTTCAACTTCCCATCATCAAGGTCCAGAGTGACAACGGCACCGAATTCAAGAACTACAACTTTGGGGAGTGGTGTGACTGTGAAGGCGTGAAGCATGAGTTTTCGGCCACATACACCCCTCAACAAAACGGTGTCGTTGAAAGGAAGAACAAGACACTCATCACTCTTGCGAGAGCAATGCTTGATGACTACGGCACGTCGGAGAAGTTTTGGGCCGAAGCAATCAACACGGCGTGCCATGCCGCAAATAGGATCTATCTACATCGACTACTTTAAAAGACCCCATACGAGCTTCTCGTTGGGAGAAAGCCCAACATCTCCTACTTTTGAGTCTTTGGATGCAAGTGCTACATCTACCGCAATAAAAAGCTCGGTAAGTTTGAAAGAAGATGTGATGTTGGTATATTCCTTGGTTATGCATCAATCTCAAAAGCATATCGAGTATTCAACCAAACCTCCGGTTTAGTTGAGGAAAGTTGTGATGTTGAGTTTGATGAATCTAATGGCTCCCAAGAGGAGAGTTTTGGTCATGATGAAATAGATCATGAGCCTCTACGAGAAGGCATGAAGAACATGATCATTGGAGACATCAAGCCTGAAGTTGAGGAGAGCCATGATCAAGGGGGAGCTTCAAGTTCCAACATCAACACCTCTATGGCGCCTCAAGTTGACGAAGAAGAGAAGGATGATCCATTGCCGAGTCAAGACTCACAAGCACAACAACATCAAGAAGAAGAAGAAGTCCATGATCAAGTCCAACCACAAGAGGAGCGACACGCATCACCATCGCCAAGTGCTTCACAACCACTTATGAGGCATGGACGCATCTCCAAGGCGCATCCGAGGGACCAAATCATTGGAAGTCTGTCAAGGGGTAACCCACTCATATTGAGGAACCACTCCAAGACCCAAATTGGGTGATGTCCATGCAAGAAGAACTCAACAACTTCATCCGCAATGAAGTTTGGGTGTTGGAGGAGCGACCCAAGGACAAGAACGTCATCGGAACAAAGTGGGTGTACCGCAACAAACAAGACGAGAATGGTGTTGTGGTCCGCAACAAGGCAAGACTTGTGGCCAAAGGGTTCTCGCAAGTTGAAGGACTAGACTTTGGGGAGACATTTGCCCCGGTCGCCCGGCTAGAAGCCATCCGTATACTCCTTGCTTTTGCTTCACATCATAATATTAGACATTATCAAATGGATGTGAAAAGTGCCTTTCTTAATGGTTACATTAGCGAGCTTGTTTATGTTGAACAACCTCCCGGGTTTGAAGATCCGAGGAATCCTAATCATGTGTATAGGTTGCACAAGGCGCTCTACGGGCTCAAGCAAGCACCTAGGGTGTGGTATGAACGACTACGGGATTTCCTTATCATGCATGGATTCAAGATCGGGAGAGTGGACACTACGCTCTTCACCAAAGACATCAACGGAGATTTTTTTATTTGTCAAATTTATGTTGATGATATTATTTTTGGTTCAACTAACGAAGCTCTTAGCCATGAGTTTGGCAAAATGATGTCTAGGGAATTCGAGATGTCAATGATTGGAGAGCTCAACTTCTTCCTTGGATTTCAAATCAAGCAACTTCAAGAGGGCACCTTCATCTATCAAGAGAAGTATACCAAGGACCTCTTGAAGAAATTTGATATGGGAGATTGTAGCTCAAGAAGCACTCCAATGGTAACTAATTGTCATATCGACGCAGATAAGGAAGGTAAACCTATTGATCAATCTAACTACCGTTCTATGATTGGCTCATTGCCTTATCTTACCGCATCTAGGCCCGATATCATGTTTAGTGTATGCTTGTGTGCTCGCTTTCAAGCGGCACCTAAAGAATCGCATAGGAAGGCGATCTTTAGGATACTTAGGTATCTTAAGCATACCCCTAGTGTGGGCTTGTGGTACCCTAAAGGTGCAAAATTCCATCTCTTGGGATACTCGGATTCAGACTTTGCCGGATGCCGCGTGGATCACAAGAGTACCTCCGGTGGGTGCCACTTGCTTGGGCGTTCCCTAGTATCTTGGTCTAGCAAGAAGCAAAATTCATTCGCCTTGTCCACGGCGGAAGCGGAATATATAGCGGCCGGTGCATGTTGTGCCCAAATTCTTTATATGAAGCAAACCCTTTTGGACTTTGGTATTAAAATTGGTTGTGTGCCTCTCCTTTGTGACAATGAAAGTGCGGTTAAGATAGCTAAAAACCCCATTCAACACTCCCGCACTAAGCATATTGATATTCGCCATCATTTCTTGAGGGACCATGAAGCTAAGGGAGACATCTCATTGTGAGGTGTTAGGTCCGAAGAACAATTGGCGGATATATTCACTAAACCACTAGATGAGAAAACTTTTTCTAGGCTAAGAAGTGAGTTAAATGTGCTAGATGCAACGAACGTCATGTAAGAATGCACTTCATATAGATCTTGCCTAACTCTCAAAGGATAGGGGTGAGCAAGGGTTAGCTTGGGATGGAGGTTCTTTTGGGTTTTCCCAAGGCTTGGAGAGTGGCTCTCCCTGAAAAAGCCTTTGAAAGGTTTAAATTTGGCAAGATAGATTTGTTTTATGTCTTGCATGATGTCTGCCATATAGACTTGTAATTTACTGCATTATAAAATGTTTGGCATTGCATACGGTAGATTGTCACAAAGGGGAACCCACCTAATGAGAAAGAGACTTGTTTGAAATGCAATATCTCAACTCATATATGGTGGAAAGAACAAAATGTTAGGTGCGTTAATGCCTAGAGGAACATGCTTTAAAGAGATAGAAGTCTTCCTACTCTAGCTCACAAAGCATGGGCCTTACATTTTATTTGGATAATTTCCTTCCAGTTTTTCTTCGACGTTCTATTCGCTTTAAGGATTAGCCAAGTTATTGGCATATTAGCATTTTTGAGGGGTAAGGGGTTGCCCAAAAAGTCCTAAGACATTTGTTTTCTTATTGCTTGTTTGTTTGGTCAAAGGACATATATGGGATGTTGCTGTTTAGTAGTCATCGGATTATCCAATGCTTAGGTCAGATCATCATCGGATAAGTTGGTGTTCAAAAGCCAAGAGTCAGACCAGTCAGCAACACAAATCAACTGACGAGTTCATTCTGAAAAACATCGGTCCATCCGATGTGCACAATTCTGGAACTGTGATGAATTCCAATGATGATGTTTCCTTCCACGTCAGACCATCCGGTGTCAACAACACCTTTTTGAATATCCTTACTGTGACATTCGACCGATGCTAACTCTATGCACGTCGGTCCAATCCGATGTCAGCGGTACTTTTTTTAATACCCTTACTATATCATTCAACCGATGCTTCTAACGATCAACGTCGGTCCATCCGGTGTTAAAGTTTTGGCGAGGGTTTGCGACCCACTATTTAAATGGTGCTTCGCCTCCCGCTTTCTCTCTCTTCCCGATCCCGACGCAGCCCTCACCGCGGCCGCCGATTCTCTCGCCCAAGCTGCGCCACCGCCGTCTCCGGTCGCCGCCGCCACACTCCGGCCGCCGCCGCCGCCCTCCGGTCACCGCCGCTGACCTCCGGCCGCCGCCGCCATCCTCCAGCGCCGCCGCTGCATCATCTAGCGCCACCGCCACTCGCCTCCACCGCAGCTGCCGCCGCCGCTCCACCCAGCCGCCGCCGCCGCTCCACCCAAGCGCCGCCGCCGCCTTTCTCCACCACCACAGCCGCCCCACGCACACACCACCCTCTGCGTCATTGGTACCTCCACCGGTCGCTGACGCTAGGGTTTCCAACCGCATCAACCTTCGTGTCGCCGTTCCGTGCATCGTCGACTTCATTCACGCTCTTTGCCTCGTCACAATGGCTCGCGACAAGAAGAACAAGGGCAAGGCCATTGCGGAGCCGGCCGCAAAGAAGCAGAAGCTCTCGAAGGAGGAGAAGAAGGCATTGATGGCCACTCGCGCCACTGAGGAGAAAGAGCGAGGCCGAGGAGGATCATTGAGGATCCGCGAGGCTTGTCCGAGGCAGCCTCCCGTGATCGATGAGTTCGAGGCCGAAGAAGAGCCGGAAGAGCCACTTGTCCGCCTGCGCTCAGCCTGGACTCGTGGGGGGCATCCCGCGGCAGAACCACGTCCGAGAGCGACAGCTGCCGATCGTCGTGAGGACAGGGAGGCCCAGAGAGCCATCTATGAGATGGACACCACCGTCTGTGTCAGTGAAGCTGTCCGTTTGACTGATTACCAGAAGATGAAGGCCAAGCAGCTCTGAAGACTCAGATGGAGTGTGTTGCTAGAGGAGTGGTACCCGCAGCCCAGAGAGGCTCTGGTGGAAAGTCGTTTCTAGACCGTGACACAGGCGTCACTCTACGAGACCCACAGACGCCGAGGGCACAAGTTATTCCAGCACAACTTTCTGTACTGGGATCAGCTCGCCCTGGCTGCAGAGACAGAGATACGCCCTTACTTTGAGATGTACAGAGGGCTGGTTCAGTTGATGTCCTATGAGAGGAGTGCTTATGTGGAGGATTGGGTATGCGTGTTCTACGCTACCCTATACGTCTCTGAGGGCCGCAGGTCGATTGACTTCATGTTCATGGGACAGCACCATCACCTGACGAGACAGACGCTGGCACAGCTGCTGGGAGTGGACCTGCACGATACTTGCGTGCATGAGAGGGTATACAGACAGGCAGACCCACCGAGGAGGCCGCTCACTGGAGGAGTGGCACCATCACTGGAGGAGATTCGCGCTTTGTTTGGACCGACCTTCTCTCCAGACCAGCCGAGGGTACCAGCTCTGTTGACTCCAGCTGCGCGCACAGTGCACCTTACCTTGCACTGCACTCTCTTGCCGAGGTCCGGTTACTTAGAGGGGTTCACCAGTCTGCAGCAGACCCTCCTGTTCTACATCATGAACGGGATGGAGTTCGATATAGTGGACATCCTCATATGCGAGATGGAGGACGTGATCACAGATGGAGTGGGCATGATGAGGCAGCTGGTGTACGGACATTGGATCAGCTACCTGCTCTCCATGATGGTTCCTGAGGAGTCCGCCGTGCCTGACCGTCTCACTGACGAGAGTGTCACACGGTTTAGTCACTACCGTGCTCCAGCTCCCAGAGACCGTCGCCTTGGCCGTCCAGTCGAGCGTCAGGTTCGTGCTCGTCTGAGTGAGGAGGACTGGTCTGATCTAGAGAAGGAGGATGAGAGGCTGGCTGAGGCAGAGGCACAGGGTGAGGACCTGCAACATATATGGTCCGAGAGCAACACAGATGAAAGTGTTGAGGAGTACTTCTCTCCTCCTCCCTCACCCAGGCAGCACGACGCGGAGGTTGGAGGCTCTATAGTGCCACCCCCTACTCCACCTCCCGTCTCAGAGGCACAGGTCTCTCAGCCATCCGAGCTCACATCCCTCCTACAGCAGATGGTTGAGCAGCAGCGCTTGGACCGGCTTGCAGCTGAGCAGGCCCGAGCGGAGCAGGCCGCACGACTTCTGGAGCTCCAGCAGCAGCAGCAGAAGATGCAGCGCCAGATCGCCCGTGAGAGGCGTGAGGACACTGACCGGCTGACTGGGCTCATAGACCAGATGCACCAGCGCTCCCTCGACCAGCAACAACAGACGCAGCAGGCGATGATGGGCATCCTGGGGTTGATCACCAACCTCTGCACCCAGAACGGGATTGCCCTCCCGTCGCAGCTGCGAGGAGATGCTCCACCTCCACTTGTCCTTGCTCCAGCTGCCGCTCCGGTGCCGACTACGCCGATCCCTTCGATCAGCATGTCCACTGCTGGCTCCCGGTGCACCAATTCACTCTCCACTGCCAGCCACGACACTGTTCCAGCAGACGCCAGCATCCGTTGTCAGTGCCCTGTTCCAGATGCTCCTACCCAGCAGGCACCGCCAACGGCTCCTACGGCTCCGACAGCTCCTTCTACCTCTACTCCAGGCAGCAGCTTCGACGACAGCACACCCGACGGTGACCAGTTCGTCATCGCGCCTAGTACTCAAGGTCCTTAGGCACTTGGATCCCTTTTTGGTGTCTTGATGCCAAAGGGGGAGAAGATTTAGAGGAGTCAGGGGGAGGATAACTTAGTCTCAGAGGGAGTATCCTAGCCTTAGGGGGAGTTTACCTATATCATCTTTTGTAATTCGATACTTTTGCTACTCATTTTGTGTTTATTGAGTACTCTCAAGTTGTTAATCGATTGAGCTTATTTGGTTCCTATCTTATGATCACTTATTCACTCGAGTTATTCTTTGATTGAGCTTTCAAATTTTAAGTGTAATAATCTTGTATTCATTGCATATCCTCTTAAGCTTCGTACTATCAAATTCATTACTATTGTGCTTTAATTGTTGTGTTGTCATCAATCACCAAAAAGGGGGAGATTGAAAGCATCTAGGCCCCCATGAGGTACGGTTTCGGTGATTAATGACAACCATTGGATTTTACTAATGAATTTGTGAATGCAAGGTCCCTATAATCACTCAATCAAATGAAATCTATAAGTCATTGGAGACCCATATACAATCACTTTATGAGATCAAATCAATGATATGAAGACAAGAAGTGAAAGCTCTTATGTCAAAGTCATTCAACCACAATTGATGACACTTAACGCTTGACAACCATCAGAAGTACATTTCCAACAAAAGTCTAAGAAGTCAATCGAGCAAGACACAAAAGAATCACTTAGAAACAACTCGAAGCAAAAAAAATCAACTCACCGGATCAACCGATGTTTCCAGAGAACAACACATCGGTCGAGTTGGTTCAGCAGAAGAAGAAGACCTCAGAACAAAGCACTCATCGGATCATCTGATGTTAAGGGCTAGGCTACATCGGTCCATCAGTACAGTTTGTAATATCCTTGGACCAAGTGTAACACCGGATCATCCGATGTACAGAAATATACACATCGGTCAATCACTCCAGTAAGCATCAAGTTTGAGTCACTTCTGGAGGTAGAGCCACCGGATCATCCGATGAGAAGACAAGTGCAACATTAGTCTAACAACGGTCATATCTGACACAATGACGTCAGCTAAAGTAAACTTGACCGATGATAACTAAAGGGGAGACATCGGATCATCCGATGTTCACAGAAAAGTTCTGCCAGCCTACTTTTCCAACGGCTATTTAGAGGCTGGCTATAAATACCCCCTAAACCTATCATTTAGATAAGTCTTGATCACAAAACATTCTCAACACATCCACAAGCGTTCAAGACCAAGAGCCATCACTTCTACATCATTTCGACCACATACACACCAAGAGATAGGCCAGAACTAGCTAGAGAGAGAGCTTGTGTGCCTCCATTCTGGGTGAGTGGAATCTCTAGGATAGTGAGAGCCTCAAGGGAGTGCCCTTGGTGTTTGTAACTGTAAGAGACTTCCGGAGCTTGCCAAGGCATTTGTGGAAGCCCGGAGGGTCGAAGTTGTACAAGGCTTGAGCTCCACCTTGCCGAGGTTGGCGAATGGAGAAGAATAGTGGAGATCCCTCATCTCGGTGACTTGGGTGTGGCTAAACTCTTTGGTGGGTGCCACAATGTGGATGTAGGAAGATCTTGACAATCTTGCCGAACCACAGGATAAATCCTCGTGTCTCCCCGGGAGTTTGCATCCTCTTCCCCTCCCTTACATTTATGCATTTTATATTCCGCGAAGTTGCTATTTACTTCAATGCATAGATAGTTTGCGTAGGGAATTGGGCTTTTAGGAATTAAGTTTTATTGTTTAGATTTTTTGAAAAGAAGCCCAATTCACCCCCCCTCTTGGGCATTCGATCCTTACACACTTGCAACAAGGTTAGGCCGACCTCAAGGCCTACCTTCGCCATTAGGGATTTAACCCCTATTGTGGACCTTGACAAACAACAAGTTTGGCGGAGGAACTTCACTTGAGGTAACTTGTATCACATCCCATTTGTATTCCAATTTTTGATTTCTTTCTTTCCAGATCATCTGCATATATAAAAAAATTGTTATGGTAGTTTAATAAAATAAAATAAAAGATGTGCGGTAATAATATTTTTACTTTGCATAATTTGAAATGATGAATAGTTGTTCAATTTTATTTTCCTTTAGTCACTAGTATAAGACTTAGTATTCAACAGACACATGCATTTATTGGCTTATAATACTTTTTCCCTAAACATGGAAATTGTGTGTAGCATAGTCTTAATATGTTGTTATGAGATAAGATATAGTAATAAGAGTTGCTAAATTCCTAGTTAAAAGTGAAACTTGTCTTTTCGGAGTATTTCTAAAATTGGGTTAAATTAAAGTTTGTCATTTGATTTGAAATTCATACAAAAGCCATATGATGTTAAAATTTGATAAACCCCATGCATATGCTATTTCTATTCACATTGATTCTAGTCAAACTAGTATAGACCTATGTGAGAATATTTTTCATAATTTTAAGATCAAGATTTCAAGTAAACATGCTAAACTTGTACACTAGAAGTCAAGACATTTCCATCATACTATTCCACCACTACAAAACAAAACCTCCATATTCTTTATTCCTAGTAATCTCTTCAAAATTATTGGAAAAAAATGGAGTAGAAGGCATGGCTACAAAAATTGCTCATGTACAAGAGCAAGAGAAAAAAAAGAGAAAACTAAGTATCCATGTTCATCCCTACAAAAAGAAAAAGTCCACAAAAAGGAGCCATCTTAAAATTTCGCTTCCATTCCATCGCACATGCACAACCTTGATATTAAGTATGATTTATTTTTTCTAAGGCTTACTCTTTTGACTTTAATATATGTGTTGCTAATATGCCTACTCTTGATCCTTACCAAGCTCCACGTAAATCCTTATTTAGATGTAGGACAAGAAGGGCATTGCCTTGGTGGAGATCATTTGAGGAACTCGAAATTGATCACCATTTGAAACTCTGCGGAGTTTAGGTGGAACTTAAATATTAGGTGACACATGCTCCATTTGCTGTTCTATCTTCCAACCACCAAAGAAAAAAAGAGGCATAAGCCCGATAATGACTAAGAAAAAAGGGTGAGGTACCATAGACAATTCATTCAAAACAAGTTAGAATATTTTGCTGTGCACATGGTACTTTTGAAAAGTAGAACATTGTAGCAACTTCTGATCAACAATCTAAGTCTTCATCTTTTATTCGAGAAGAGCAACGGTAAGCTTGGGGGAGCTCGTTGACAGTCATTATATACCAATTTTGACCATCAATATAGCTCAAATATGTGAGGAAATGAATATTTGTTACACACATCACTTTCAAATTTGACATAATTCCACTTTTACTTGGAGAAATAGTGCATGCAAGTATTTCATTGTAGGAATGAGGAGAATTGTTGGGAGCAATCCTAAAAATTGACATTTCAGCCAATCAGGCGATGACATGTGCCATCACATGGATCCATGGAACTGTTCTCAGGTGTATCTGAGGAAATCCAACGAAATTCATACAGGAAGGGAACCAGGATCCACATGTAAATCACTCGGAGGAAACAAACCAGAAAAGAGCAAAGACCAGGTCGGTCGAAACCCTTGCTCGGCTGACTTGGTCTGAGCGCCATTCGCTGTCAAACGATGCTTGCCGCTGTCCTGTGGCTCCTTGATGGCGGTGAAGACAACTTCACGCGCTAATTGTGGCAGGAGCTGACTGAACTCCTTGTATAAATAGGACCTCATACCCTCACTTCTCAACACAAACCACTCGAGCATCACTCTCTTGTATACACACTTCATCCAAGTACTTAGTGGATTTTAGGCTGTAGAGAAGCGCCTCTAGTCCCTAGTCCATATTGAGAAAGGTATGGCTCTGGTATATTTTCTAGTATTTGTGACATTATGCATATTAATATTATTAGTCTTTTATTATTCATATGCTTGGGTGAAGCGTTTCTTGTTTAATTATGGAATCCATGTACGTGGTATGTTTAGTTGTTATCATTATAGCATAGTAATTATGTTATCATAAACATTGTAAGCCTCCACTATAGTCTAATTAGGTATGATATGAATATGTTAGTACGAATCACATAATGTTTGCTTCCAACATTGGTTCAACTATGTTTAGGTTAGTCATTGCCTTAGAGAGGTACTTGTACTCGAGCCTCTGAGGTTTTTACTTAAGATGTAAGTTTGGTGCTTAGATAATTCAGTAGCATTGGATGCCTTGTGGACCAACGTGTTGTAGCGGTAAGTGGCAGGTGGTGACATCCACGTCCATCCTTTCTACTCCTCCACATTCGGCTACACTGCAAGCTCTTAGCAGGAATCATTCTGGTATTGCTAGAGGCTATGGATATGTATATTATAAGCTCATTAGAATGATCTGTCGTAGTTTAACTCTCACTAGGACTACCTTATCTCTAGGAGTAGATTGCTTAGGTGCGTGTCACACTACCCCTATTATCAACTCACCCATGTTCTGATAATTACTTAGTATTCTATATCTTGATCATAAGAGCATTGTTTACTTTACTTCATTGCCTTCCTTTGGGATAAATATGATGCCCTTGGAAATACTCAAGCGTGAAATGATACAAAAGTATCTTTTGTGCACTTGCAGATCCCATATGTCACCGGATATGATCTGTGGTGTTATGAAATACAAAAAACCTCCTCGATGGGAAGCTTTGCGAATGAAAGTATTTAATGAAGGGGGCCTGCCAGCCAAGCTCAACGACAAGCACGTGGGGTACCAAACCCGAGCTGAGAACCTGAGCAGGTGTCTCTGATGTGGACAGAAGGTTGGGAAAGGTTGATGATGAATATGCAAGGGGGGTGGGGACTTGCGGCTAGAATCAAGCTTGGCCACGAAGTCATTTGTGCCACTATCTCTCCTTGGGAAGTGGCAGAGGTCGAGCCCTTCAAACCCATCTTCCACCTTCCCTGCCTCCCGACAGTAAGTCTCCATGTGCGATGTTGGTATTTCTTACTAAAACAGAATAATCTGCAAGCGCACGGAAATACCGTTGTAGCACTTCCCCTTCAAGAGTATTCCCAAGGGTATCGAATCGAAGGAACGTGTGTGAGATATTCTATCTTGTTCTCCTGAGGACACACAGTTTGTTTGGTGGGAAAGGATTTGAGAAGAAATCAATGGTTTGAAATCTAGGCCACAATAGTCTACAGTAGTTGCTTGCTTCAAGCATGGGTTTACCCTTGGCAACACCAAGATGATTCCCGTCATGAGCCTATGGCATAGCCGAACATGGAGGACTACTAAGGACAGTAGGTCTATCACTACCTACTATCTACCTCTTCAATCCATGTGTCTACAAGATATCCACTGATGAATTCTAACCTAACCACCACACTTAAGTTCTAATTCACAACTGTAATCTTATCGAATGCAAAGCTACAACTAGAGCCCATAATTAATTTAAGAAGTGAACCCACAAGCAGTTACGTAAGCAAACTACTATGAAATAGAATCAAAATTTTATTGAATTCATGGAAAATTCTTACTCGATTCCGGCAGAACTTTCACAGTGGTACAAGTGTGGAAGAGGTACTTGACAAGCCCAAGACTCCTTCTCCTAGCTCCTCTTCACTCTTCTTCTACTTGGCTGACCACTTGGGCAATTCTAAATCTTATGAGTGAAGTACTTCTCAAACTTGTGGTGTGTGTAGAAGTGAGGGAGCATGACTTCAGTCGGTTTGGCGCCACAATTAGCACGCGAATCACTAGTTACCGCCATCAGGGAGCCACAGGAGGCCAACACATGGAAGCTGACTGAGTTTGGCACCAGGGGCAAGTCGGCCGACTAGGGGGGTCAACCGACCTGGTCCTGGCCCCCCTCGGCTGTGCATTCTCGGGGTATCTTTCAAGTTGGCCCTGACCCCCTTTCCCAGGTAGAACACCATTGGAGCTCCTTAGATACACCTGGGAATGAGTCATGAATCCATGTGATGCCACGTTTCGTTGCCTGATTTGTTGAATGGTATATGTTGTGTTCTCCATTTTACAATTTTTACACAGTGAATTGACGGTCATATTTAGCATTTAAGGACCATCAACAAAGTCCCCCATACTTAGTCCTTTGCTCATCCTTGGGTAAATGCAAGAACTAAGTGCTTAAGATAAAATAGTGTTGTGGATATGAAAGGAGTATAGAGAGTATATTAATTCATACCTTTGGTTTTGAACCCTTTTTGTTATGTGGCTACCACATCATCTTGGTTGTTTGAGAGGTGGAATAGTTGATTGTATCTCACCCGGACTTCCTCCTGCTGAAATGACTTCAAAAATTGCTATATTTTGAATTTCAAAAGGATAATGCTTTTCCTCCTCTTATTGGATTCTCTCAAGTCACTCAAAGTTTTTTAATCCTCATCTTTGCATAATTTTGCCACTTTTGTCCCTATAACTATGTATGGCTTATTTTGGAGCTTGGTAGGGATAAATAGCAGCACACTTGCAAATAATATATTACTAAGTCAATAAAGAGATCGATATGAGAAGACCATGCAATACAATCACTAAGGAAATTCATGTGCACATATTATGGGTGGATGGTGGATGATAAATACTAATGATAACTCCAATTTGATCACTCTCTTTTTGTGCAAGGATGAAGCATGGCTACTTATTGGCTCTTTTTTTAGAGCTCTTATAGCCATGCCTTCTACACCTTTCTATGAATATTTTTAACGAGAGACGATTTTAAAATAATTCTCATGGACACTACGTGCGAATTGCATATTTGAGATGCGCCCGCACAAAGAACGGAGACGAGCAAAAAGTGCATCTCCGTTGTCACGTCTCGCATTATAGAGTAATCGAAGACGCGCGGCGGGCGCATCGCCGATCAGCATACATGGGAGACAAGATCTTAGAAAGCTCATCTCCTTTTCTTGAGGAATCAGAGATGGACTTTAAGGCGACCCGTTTCTTTTTTCTAATTAATCCCAAACAAGCTTTAAGGAGGCTGTCTCCTTTATGTAAGATATCCGAGATGACCTTTATGGCAAACCATCGCTGGTTTAAAGACCAATCTGAGACAGCCACTAAGAAAGAACGTCTCCTTTTGGTTAGAAATCCAAGGCGGGCTTTATGAAAGCCCGTCGCATATTTAATGACTAGTCCGAGACGTGCTTTTGTTGAGCTCGTCTCCTTTTTGTTATAATTGAGAGACGCTCTTTATGTCGGACTGTCTCCTTTTGTGAGACTAATTCGAGACGTGATTTTATAAGGTGTTGACTGTTCCTACGCACTACTAACAATTTATCCCTAACGGTGGTGCCAGACATGCTTGTTAATAGATTATAGATTACACTAACAAAGCGCATCACAGATATAATGACTGATCCAAGACACTCTATATTGTAGCACGTCACAGATTTGTGTGCTGGTCTTCGATGGGCTTTATGGAAGCTTGTCTCCTTTATGTAGGTTATCTGAGATGTTCTCTCCTATAGCAAGTCGCAGATTGTTTATAGGTAGGGTATCCTATTAGGTGCCCCCACCCCTGATTATCCTAATTGAAGGCTGCATGCTGGAGCTAGCCAGGATTTGGCAGCCATATTACCAGTGTCAGCAACATACTTTGATATATTAACACACAGTTCATAAACATATGTACAACCAAAAAGATCACACGTTAAATTATATTGACCAAGTGTTAATCGTGGTTATCAAGTATACTTATTACACAACAAAGACTGTTCATCCTGCTTACAATGTAACTAATTACACACATCATAACTTTCATCATCTAACCCTGTTGGAGAACTGAGCTTACTTGTAGCTCAGGCAGTTGGTGAGCATTTGCAAAGCATCAACAGAGAAATTGTTCTCATGGTAAAGGACATGGTAGTGGGTCGGTGTGCTTGTTCCCTGAAAAAACAAAAAATTTTTATTTCAATGATGCATTTATAGCCTGATATCAAAAACTCGTTAGAGAAACACCAATTATTGCATTGGTACCTTGATTCCAGCACGGCTGCAGAGGTAGAAATCAAACTCACTAGGATGGCAAATGCTAGTGTCAACTACAATTCCTGCAGTTTCAAAGGATTCCAAATCAGAATTCATTATATGCATTGATAGTCAAAACAAATACATTACTTCTACATTGGACATAAACAAGGAAGATGAATATATACCGTAATGAAAAATATTCTTTTGGTTCAATGACTTCATTAACGATAAGCCTTCATTGGACATCCTCAAATTCAATAAAATCACTAGAATGCACGCTCTGAGGGCAGGATCGAGGTGGCGTCGTGCTCCGGGGACAGGGGACGGGGGCAGCATACTCTGGGACGAGCTGGCAGAGGTGCCAGAGTGGCGGTTTCTCAACTCTCTGATAATAGCTGGCCGACGTGCTCTGGGGACAGGGAGAAATTTCCATTTATGTGAAGGTGGCGTCATGCTCATACCGATTACCGAGGTCGGGGTCGAGGCGGCGGTGTGCTCCGGAGACAGGGGATGAGGCAGCGTGCTCCAACGTGCTCAACTCTGTGATGATGAAGGTCGGGTTGACGGCAGGATAGGGGTCGACGGCGGCAGTGCGACAATGACAAAGAGCGAGTTGAGAAAGAGGGACAGCAGCGGCGTGCTCCGGGGACAGGAGACGAGCCGGCGTGCTCTAGCATGCTCAACTCTCTGATAAGGCCAAGTTCGGGGTCGACGGGCTAGCGCGACGTTGACGATGATGGGACGGCGGCGGTGTGCTCAAGAGCCGCGATTTCTAGGTCGAGAGAGCGCGCGAGAGATAAAAAATTTCGCCAAATATTGCGAGAGAGCGCGCGATGGATAAAAATAGCAAAACTCGGAGACGTGCCTTTATAACAGCCATCTCTCATTTCACCGTCCTTTGGTCGAGAGAGCGCGAGAAAATATTTAGCAAAATAGAGCGCGCGAGGTTTAAAATAAAACTCGGAGACACACATATATAACACACGTCTCGCATTATCATCTTTTGCATTAGTGCATTTTCCCGCATGCAAAAGATGAGGCACAATGTGTTGAAGCAGGGAACATCTTTCGCTTGCGGGTATGTACACTGCAAGGATTCTGGTTTATCGCAACGAAAAAATTCATCGCAATAGGTTGTTTTTCGTCGCAATAGGTTGCTGTTGCAACGAAAAAGAGCGTGGCAATAGTTTTTATGAATCGTCATAATAATTCCCGCAGCGATAGGTTATTTGCGACACCCTGGCATCCGTGGCGATAGATATGGTATTGCAATGATTCTACATCGGTGGCAAATAGGACGCTATTGCAACGTTTTCATGTATTGCGATGATTTAACGTATCGCAACGAATTGTACGGTATTGCAATGGGTTCACCATCGTGGCAAATAGTACGGTATTGCAACAATTTCATATTCGTGGCAAATAGTATGTTGTTACAACAATTTAGCGTATTGCGACGATTTAACGTATTGCAACAAACAGCATGGTATTGCAACAATTTCAGATTCGTGGTAATTGTATGTGGTTGCAACGATTTCACAGGCGTGGCAATAGTACAGTATTGTAACGATTTCACATTCGTGACAAATAGTATGTTATTGCAATGGTTTACTGTATTGCGACGATTTAACGTATTGCAACAAATACCATTGTATTGCAATGATTACGCAGGCGTGGAAATAGTACGATATTGTAACGATTTCACATTCGTGGCAAATAGTATGGTATTGCAACGGTTTACCGTATTGCGACGATTTAACGTATTGCAACGAATAGCATTGTATTGCAACGATTTCACATTTGTGGTAATAGTATGTGATTGCAACGATTTCGCATTCGTGGCAAATACTACAGTATTGCAACGATTTTCATAGCCATGGCAAATAGTAACATATTGCAACGAGTTATGGTGTAGCGACGATTTACCATATTGCAACGAATATCACGGTATTGCAACGATTTCACATTCGTGGCAAATAGTATGGTACTGCAACGATGTCACAGCCGTGGCAAATAGTATCATACTGCGATGAGTTAACAAACGTGGCGAATAGTACCGTATTGCAACGATTTCAGATACGTGGGAACTAATCTGGTACTGCAACGATTTCGTATCCGTGGCCAATAGTTGGGTATTGCAACGAGTCCACAAACGTGGCGAATAGTACTGTATTGCAAAGATTTTAGATCCGTTGGAACTAGTATGGTACCGCAACGTTTTCGCATCCGTGGCGAATTGTTTGGTATTGCAACGATTTCTTATCTGTGGCAATAGTGTTTTAATGCAACATTTTTTGAGTCATTGCCAAATGTTTATACTGCAACGTTTTGTAATTCTGTTGCCACGTTTTATTATCTGTATTGGCAATAGCTTCCTATTGCAAAAATTTATCATTTGTGACAACAAATTCGTAATGCCACAATTTATAATTAGCGGCAGCAGAACCAATGCACCAGGTTTGAAAATTTGTGGCAACAGAATCACGAGTTTAACAATAAATATCCATCAATTGATATTACAACAAGCACAACAACACTCAAGGATTACTTAAGCGACGTGTTTGCATGCTAAGAGTTTTCCTAAGCTGACCGGGAATAATTGTCGGAGCAGGTGGCTTTTGGCGATTCCTAATTTGTTGGACCTTCTGTGGAGTGGTCGCCATCATTTTGTGCATTTCAGCCATCATTGAGGCGCTCATGTCCTGCATTTCCTTAGCTGTCTGTTCACGATCAGCTGCTATCTGACCTTGTAAGTTCTGGACTTGAACGATTGACTCTTCATTCTTCTGGTTTATGCAGTCCATCTGGGTGGTTAAGCTATCATTTCTTCCTTCCAACTCCTGCACTGTTTCATTGAGGCCTGCATTTCTATCTTCTAAGCTTCGAACTTGGTCACTGAGGTGTTCAGACATCTAGATACTCATATGTTCACGTTCAGGACCAGATGGGTTAGCCATATAACCACGTCCCCGAACCTGTGATCCTGCACAACCGATGAGGATCTATAACAACGCTGGAAGATGTGGTTTCTCTCCTCATTTGGAATTGGGCCTCCTTGCTCAGCTTCCATGTCGTCCACTTGGGCACGTTCCTGGATCTATATACGAAAAGAAAAGTCACAGGTAATTTGCAAATATTTATTTAATTGGGGATTGTTTGAAGTGTTACTCACATGTATAGCTTCTGCCAGCTTGTTTGTCCAGTTACCGTTCTCCAACAAATGGCTTGCCTCCCAAAGTTGTATGTCATTGGGTTCTTCTCCGGTCTCTGGGTCTCGCTACATAAAATACAAGTAAACTTCAACATGTCGGTATACATATTGTTTGCAACACAAAGTAAAAGCGTGATTTATTTTTCATACCTTCTCGTAACTAAGTTGGGCGTAGGATTTGGAGCCAAGCAAGTGAAACGTCTTTTGTCTTCTTCGGTTTTGAGAATCGGCCCTGCTTATTGACTGCAATTATTTTAAGAATTAATTCCACGAATGAAAGTAAATGAAATATTTATTGTATGATGCGAAGCTATTAAAAAGTTAGCTGACCTTGAATCGCTCAGACCCAAAATATTATATTAGGTGCAACCACTCGGGCATCGTTACGTCAGCAGGCTGGTTTCATATATGTTCTTCATCAGTAGAATAACTCTTATAGGTGGCACGCAAAATCGAGCGCCACCCCTTGTAGCGCTCACCAGCAATTTTCAAAATTTTTCTTGCGCTCTCCTGTGTGTCCTCCATTCCCAGAAATCCTGTACATTGTATAACAAGTTGCTGTAAACGTACAGGATGGAGATTGCAAGAAAAATAAATACTTGTGTGTGGGTGTGACAACACTAACCAGAATGTCTCGTACTATATCTCTCTTGTTACTATGGCCAACCTCTGCCCACTTCCTCACACCGGTGAAGGATGCATGTCTTTTTGTAAACATAACCACATCATCGACAAAGTGCTGCTGATTAATACCAACTGCAGCACCCAACCTAGCGGAGAACTGAATTGGTAGCTTCACATGTTGTGTTCTACTAACTTGGGATGCATAGCGTATTCTGGCAACCTTAAGTCCTTTAGCCAAACTTCTTCCTAGCTTCCTTCCTCCTGTTACATTGATTCAAATGGTAAACGACTAAAGCAAATTACCGCCTGAACAAGTTTAGTATCATGTACAAATAGTGTGAAAAGAAGAAAAATCTGATGTTCATACCATCTTCAGGACGAGTGGGGCAAATACGAGCGTGGGAGGACCGCGTCGTGCCATCACCATTTTGTTCTGTAGTACTCCCTCCTGGTTTATAGTAATTGTTGCCCACAAATGAATTAAAAATGAACTACTACAGTAGTTAGGACCGTCCTAACGACACCTATTTTAATGGGGGGGTGTTACATTATTGACTTCTTTGTTGCTGTTCATACCCTAAAATGAGCCATCAGGTACACATGTCAGTGGCGGTACGCACTTGTAGTACTGCAGAGGATTTTCAGTCCATGAGCGAAGCAGGCAAGACTCTGAGGGGGCATGCAGCTGGCAACGCTATACTAGACAAAGATAGGGTTCGCTGGTTCGGTCTGACTGACATTAGTCGGAGCGTGTCTCGAAGAGAATTATTAGTTGCAGGGCAAGTAATGAACGACAGCGGTAGCAGGTGGCGAATGCAAGACATATAAGGCAGGCAGCTTGCAAGATTGAAATCCTCCGCAGTACTGCACCTGCATTAGCTGCCACTGACATGTGGGCCCATGAGACATCGGGTCTACTTGTCAGTGGCGACTACTGTAGGTGCAGTACTACATAGTGCCAGCTTGTGACACTCAGCAAAGCGAGGGTTCGGTCTCGCCGAAACTCTTGAGGAGGATTGGTGGCAGGGCGAGTAATGGCCAGGGATTTGTGGGCGGCGGGGTAATCATGGCATGTGAATGATGGGACGTGGCGATGGGCGAGGGAGACGCGTCGGGGAGGACACTAAAGTGACCAGCAGCAGGGCATGGGCGTGGGAGCCGGTGCCGGCCGGAGTGGCCGGCGGCGAGAGAGCACAGCGTGGAGGCATAAAAAAATCACGCCATCATCACACAGGCTAATGAACTGTTAACTATAAAGATTAAGTATTAATAAGAAAGTAGAATCGCAAGGCAAGCTAAAACAATTAGTAGAGCCTAGGAAAGAATGCAAATGACCATGATACACCCATCATCAATACATCTAAAGGATAGAACGTAGTCTCTCAAAATGCTCCAAATTCAATGCCAAAGGAGTAGAGTAAAACACTAACACGCTCTGCCAAAACAAATGACACGGTAGAGAGGCAGGTAGTAATATGATGTGATATGGGTAGTTGGAAGCTACTACCGAGGATAGAGTTGGAGTGGGACATTTTTTAAGCTCCAAAAGTAAAATTACGCTGGGGCGGAAGGAGTATTTCTGGTTTGTATATCTATACCTGCTGTTTGTTCATGCATCGTAGTAGTACCATGGAGTGAAGAACCTCAGGGTTCCTGAACATCATGTGCTGAAATTATCTCTTCGTACCATGCAAACGATTTAATGTTGTCTAAATTTGTTTAATTTTGATAGTAAACATTTATAGTTATACCAGGTGCTTGTTGGCCACCATGAATGCTTGTAGACGACATCACGGTTTGATGTCTTGTTCCTAATGTAAAGAGCATTGTAAGTAGTCATTCCAAATAACAGTGATAACGTCAGATTACATGACCGACGTAGATTTTGGATCGGACGGTGTGCTTTCTATAAACGGCAGTGTTTGTTACTAACGGAGGAATTAGAAAAGAAAGAATAGAAAACATGCTGGATCAACGAGCCAAACAATATAGGATGATTGATCAACGAGCCAAACAATATATATGCCGGGTGGGCCACGGGATACCCTGGGTCCCAGTCACCAGAGAGTAGCTAGTGTGAAAACATGCTGGAGAGATCAGCGGAATTGGGAACTGACCAATGAAGATGGATGTCAGTAATGGCACGGTTCATGTATTGAAACGCGCGCCATCCTTTTTCTTCTTCTCCTTTTTCTTATAAGTTCGTATTATTTTCCATCAATCTTCTAAGAGCATCTCCAACCCATTTGCTATTTTTTGTTTGCTATTCTTTCAAATAGTAAATATGCTATCCGCATTTAGCATCTCATTCTATGAACATCTCTAACCCGTTTGCTATATGATGTGCTATATTAAAAAAATTCATATTTTATTAATATGTAATAATTATTTTAAAATTCAAATAACATTGTTGCAACGGCTATATTGTGACGTTTGTATTTGTAACGGCTATTTTTCATTGTTTATATTTCTAACGACTATTTTAAACGGTTCTATTTCCAATAGTTAATTTTCAACAACTATTTTGCAACAGAAACGACAATAATGTAGCAGAAATTGGGGATAGCAAACCAGATAGCATTTGCTACTAGTAGCACACCGAGAGCTCCATATAGCAAATGGATAAAAGTAGCAATCCTAATAGCAAACAGGTTGGAGATGATTTTTGCTATAAATTTGCTAAATAATAGGATATCACACCATATAGGTAATGGCTAAAAGAGCATCTCCAACCCATTAGCTATATGATGTGCTATCCTATTATTTAGCAAATCTAGAGGAAAAATCATCTCCAACCGGTTTGCTATTAGGATTGCTACATTTAGCCATTTGCTACATATGGAGCTCTCGGTGTGCTACTAGTAGCAAATGCTATCCGGTTTGCTATTCCGGATTTCTGGTACATTATCGTCGTTCTGTTGCAAAATAGTCATTGAAAATTAGCCGTTGGAAATACATCCATTGAAAAATAGTCGTTAGAAACATAACCATCGAAAAACAGCCGTTATAAATACAACCGTTACAATATAGCCATTGCAACAATGTTATTTGAATTTTAAAATAATTATTATATACTAATAAAATATGAAAAAAATTAATATAGCACATCATATAACAAACGGGTTGGAGGTTCTCATGGAATGAGATGCTAAGGCTATGTTTGGGAACACGGTATTTTTGGAGTTTTAGAGCAATATCGTGGTATTTGATATTACTATGGTATTTTTTACAGAATGGTGTTTGACAACCAACACAAAAACTATGTATTGAAAACCACGGTTTTGTCTATACTACGGTATTTTTGGGGTATGAAAAAATTTGGTCCAAACCAAAGTTTTTCTCTTTTTTCATGCTCTTGATGCTTGCTATTTTGCTCCCAAACAGTTATATGCATTGCAAAACCGTGGTATTACAAAACTGTGGTATTAAAATACTTTGGTATTGCTATGTCATGTTAAAAACTGTGGTTTCTAAAACTTTAGTATTGAAATACTGTGCTCCCAAAAACAACCTAAATGTGGATAGCATATTTGTCATTTGAAAAAATAGCAAACCAAAAATAACGAAGGGGTTGGAGATGCTCTAACCCTCCTTTATTTGAAGTTGTACAGTTGGATCAGGATACATGGCTGGCGTACACTTTATGACACACTAGTGAAAGTAAAACACCCGATACATTTTATGACACACTTGTGAAAGTTAAAATACCCGACACATTTTATTATAATGGAAGTCTATAACTAAGACTCAATCCAAATCGGGCAAAAATTTTGATGACCCTGACTTCTAGTTTCTTTTTGCAAGCCATTCGAAATCAAGTCTTTTTTGTCTTCACCCATTTGTAATGACGCCCACGAGCATCTAATCTGGGATAAAGTTGATACATACGTACTCCAGAAACCGTTGTTGCATTTTTTGTGATTTACTACGTGCTTTGCTGTTTGATTGCTCATTATGTTGGATCCGTGTTGGGTTTGAACAGAGAGTGGGCTTCTCCCTGCTGGTCCTGTCAGATAAACTAGTATAGGTGATAGTCACTTTCTGGATCTCCAGCTCAGTAGAGTTGGAAGTGGAAATATATTCATTCTAAAAGATAAAAGAGATAAATAGTCCACTAGTTTATCGTTAGAACAACAACATTACAACTATTTTTGCGCACCAATGAACAGAAATATAAAGTTCATTACCTTAAGACGATACCTTACAAACAGGAAAAAAGAAAAACACAAACTACAAACAAGAAAAGATAAACTACACAACTAAGAACAAGAAAAAAACTACTTCTCCACCTCGCTCCACCTACTTCTCATTCTCCTCCTCCTCCTTGGGCTCCTGGCTGGGCGGGGGTGCCTCCCGCGGCGGAGACGGGCAGCCCAGTTTCCTGGATGTCACCGCCACCAGGTTGTCACGGTCGGCGATGCCGAGCTCGTTCGCCAGCATCTCCTAGAGGACGTCAAGGCGACCGGCCAAGTGCATCATGCCAAAGACGTAGTGGCTCGTGGTCCCCATTGCAGCATACTCTGGAAGGGGACCAAGCCCAAGGCAACGCATGGAGCGCGATGTATTGTCAAATACATTGCGCGTCATCTTCCGGAGAGCCCAATCCATGTCCGGGGGTGGGGGGGGGGGGGGCGGTCGGGGATGCTTCCCCTTGGCGTCCTTCGACGGGCTTGTCTTGTCTGCCATGGTGTTCTTGGCGCGGTTTTGGGAAGAGAGGAAGAGTGGCTGTGCGGAGAAAATGATGGCGTGCCCAGGTGATCTTATAGCATATACGAAATCCCCAGTAGTAACTGCACTGCGGTTACTGCAATTGAGTGGTGGGGCCTCTGCAGTACTGCTGGTGCAGTGGAGGTGGATGACATGTGGGTCCCACACCATGTGGGGCCCTCATGTCAGCCATGTCTACTGCACCTGCAGTACTACAGGGGATTTGAACCCGCCTGGCTGTTCGTCTCTCGATACGCGCAGTAGTGGTGATGGGACGCGGAGCGGTTCCAATTGAATTCAAAGATGCGCATGTGCTGCGCGCGTTTAAGGCGCCTCGGTAACTGGCGCGCACGTAAGCTCGGTGCACCCGATCGCATCAGCCGCCTGTACAAATGGCTACGGCTTGAACGAAGGACGAAACCTTATGGGGCAAACAACAACATATAATACTTCCTCCGCCCCAACTCAACTCTATTTCCGTTTTGGTCGAACTAATTACCTTTGACAAATGATTTATATGGAATTTATTAACTTCAATAACATGTAGTACTAGATTGTATATTATGGAAATATTTTCATGGTGAATCTAAAAGTACAATTCTTGCATTGTTAAAACAGATCAAAATTGCATAAATCTCAAAGATAGATTTGACGAAACCTAAGACTTCCCTTTGAAAAAGTTTTATACTTTACATTAGTTTTACATATGTAATATGCACGTAGGATATATCACTAAATAGTTTTGCAAAAAAACATGCATGAGAAATATGTATATCCCATATATATGCTACTACTACGTAAATTAGGGGTGGGCAAATAAACCGAGACCAAAAAACCGAAACTGATAAAACCGAGACCGGAACTGAAAAGACCGAAATATCGGATATCGGGTACTTTTCGGGTAGCAAATATAAATAACTGAAAAATAAATGTTGGGTTCGGACGGGTGAAGAAGTTTCACATTTGTGACATGTGTCCACATGAACGGACGGATGAAGCAGTTGCATGACTGTGACATGTGTCCACATGAACGAACGAGGTCGTATGATGGTCGGACATGACAGGGATAACGCCAAGGAATCGTATCCTTCTAAAGCATAATTTTTCCCCGAATACGATGGTCCCTTCGGATGCAACTTCGGTTCTCCCGTTTGTGCCTCCACGCGTACTCCCACGTATGTGTCATCATCTAATTGGTTGAAGTTAAATCAGGCATTATGTTAGGTAAATGAATGGGCCAATAAAATCATGACACTTAAGTAGGAGCACACATGGAAGCACTAAATGGGAGTATACAAGCCGTGTCCTCCGGTTCGCAGTTGCAACTTCGGTGCTCCCGTTTGTGCTTCCATGCCTACTCCGCGCTTGTGTGTCATCATATTATTGGTTGAAGTTAAATCAGGCATTATGTTAGGTAAATAAAAGGGCCAATAAAATCATGACACTTAAGTAGGAGCATGCATGGAAGCACTGAATGGGAGTATACAAGTTGTGTCCCTCCCGTTCTGTCCTCCCATGCATCATCCCACTGATGTGTCAAAATGTTATTGGTCCCTTTATTAATGCTTAGTTTAACTACCATACCTTCAAAACAAATAATGTTGGCGTAGTCGACCTCGCACATCTTCCGCGAGTCGGTCGCCATCCAACGGAAGCTATGCAGGTGCTTCCACAGCCAGAACGCCGTTCATCTGCACCGGCACATTATGTACGGTCCGAGTGTGCCGGTGTGTACCTTAACCCCCGTCGTGCGTCCCCGGTGGTGGTTGGAAAACACTTGCAGGTATGTTCTGATTCCTGTCCTCTAACTACATCTAGGTTTCCGATGACGCATGCGGTTCACCACGAGACAAACCAGCAAAGCCTCGGTGATTAGAGCGGCATGCAAATTTCTGATGACAAACTGGCTGCAAGCCCTGTCCCTCCCGTTCTGTCCTCCCATGCGTCATCCCACTGATGTGTTAAAATGTCATTGGTCCCTTTAATAATGCTTAGTTTAACTACCATACCTTCACAACAAATAATATGATGATAGTTCAGCGAGATTGTCATAAAAAAACAAGAGATGGATGCGTCAGCAGGCCGCAGTCAGTTTTTCGTCAAAAAACTTGCATGCCGCTCAACCTTTTTTGGTTTGCCTGGTGGTAAACCGCCTGCGTCATCAGAAACCTAGAGATGGAGTAAGAGGTTTGGAATCAGAGCATACCTGTAAGGCTCTTCCCAACAACCACCGGGGACGGACGACGTACGGGGGGTTAAGGTACACCGGCACACCCGTACCGTACGTGTACCCGGCCAGCCGTGTAGTTTCCTTCGAACCTCCGACAGAAGAAAGCGGCATGCAAGTTTCATTTTGTATGGAGAATGTTTGTTGTGTATTCATCAGGAAACAAATATATGACACTTTATATAGTCTAGCTAGTGTAGTTCGAAACCAAAACAAAACCCGTTCGCACTACACAGTTTCAAAAGTTAGCATTAAAGACTAAACGTAGGCCTCCATGCATTTCCACATTTGTGACATGTGTCCACATGAACGGACAGATGAAGCAGTTGCATGACTGTGACATGTGTCCACATGAATGAACGAGGTCGTATGATGGCCGGACATGACAGGAACAACGCCAAGGAATCGTACCCTTCTAAAGCATTATTTTTCCCCGCATACGATGGGCCCTTCGGATGCAACTTCGGTGCTCCCGTTTGTGATTCCATGCGTACTCCGCGCTTATGTGTCATCATCTAACTGGTTGAAGTTAAATTAGGCATTATGTTAGGTAAATGAAAGGGCCAATAAAATCATGACACTTAAGTAGGAGCACGCATGGAAGCACTGACTGGGAGTATACAAGCCGTGTCCCTCCCGTTCTGTCCTCCCATGCATCATCCCGTTGATGTGTCAAAATGTTATTGGTCTCTTTATTAATGCTTAGTTTAACTATCATACCTTCACAACAAGTAATGTTGGTGTAGTCGACCTCGCACATGTTGCGCGAGTCGGTCGCCTTCCAAAAGAAGCCATGCAGGTGCTTCCACAGCCGGAACGCCGTTCATCTTCACCGGTACATTATGTATGGTCTGGGTGTGCCGGTGTGTACCTTAACCCCCGTCGTGAGTCCCCGGTGGTGGTTGGAAGACCCTTGCAGGTATGTTCTGATTCCTGTCCTCTAACTACATCTAGGATTCCGATACCGCATGCGGTTCACCACCAGACAAACCAGCAAAGCCTCGGTCATGAGAGCGGCATGCAAATTTCTTGATGACAAACTGGCTGCAAGCCCTGTCCCTCCCGTTCTGTCCTCCCATGTGTCACCCGCTGATGTTTCAAAATGATATTGGTCCCTTTAATAATGCTTAGTTTAACTACCATACCTTCACAACAAATAATATGATGACACGTCAGCAAGAGTGTCATCAAAAAACTATAGATGGATGCGTCAGCAAGCCGCAGTCAGTTTTTCATAAAAAAACTTGCATGCCGCTCAACCTTTTTTGGTTTGCCTGGTGGTGAACCGCCTGCGTCATTAGAAACCTAGAGATGGAGTAAGATGTTTGGAATCAACATACCTGTAAGGCTCTTCCCAACAATCACCGGGGACGAACGACGTACGGGGGGTTAAGGTACACCGGCACACCCGTACCGTACGTGTACCCGACCAGCCGTGTAGTTTCCTTCGAACCTCCAGTAGAAGAAAGCGGCATGCAAGTTTCATTCTGTATGGAGAATGTTTGGTGTGTATTCACCAGGAAACACAGATACGACACTTTATATAGGCTAGCTAGTGTAGTGTGAAACAAAAAAAACCCTTTCGCACTACACAGATTCAAAAGCTAGCGTTAATGCAACTTCGGTGCTCCCGTTTGTGCTTCCATGCGTACTCTGCGCTTATGTGTCATCATCTAATTTGTTGAAGTTAAATCAGGCATTATGTTAGGTAAATGAAAGGGCCAATAAAATCATGACACTTAAGTAGGAGCACGCATGGAAGCACTGAATGGGAGTATACAAGCCGTGTCCCTGAATGGGAGTATACAAGCCGTGTCCCTCCCGTTCTGTCCTCCCATGCGTCATCCCGCTGATGTGTCAAAATGTTATTGGTCCCTTTATTTATGCTTAGTTTAACTACCATACCTTCACAACAAATAATATAATGACACATCAGCAAGAGTGTCATCAAAAACAGTGGATGCAACCTTTACTGCACGCATGCAGCAAAATGTCGCTATGTCAGGCGATCCTGGTCCAGGCAGGTATGCTCCGATTCCTGTCCTCCATTTTAATTGCCTCTTGTTTGCATCAGCATGAAGTACAATCTTTTTTCTTTTTTTCCTAGAGAATGAAGTGTCGTATAGATCAACTGCAATAATTAATGAGAAAATACCATATTTAAAAAGACTCCTGAAAATAGGATGCAGTAAAATTCACTATGTCAGGCGGTCCTGGTCTGCCTGCAAGGGTCATCCCAACAACCACCGGGGACGCACGACGAGGGTTAAGGTGCACCGCAACACCGGCCCGGACTGTACGTGTACCCGGCCAGCTGCGTAGTTTCGTTTTATATTTTATTCCCTAGGCTTAAAAGTTTGCTCTTCCTCTCTATTTTTGCTCTGTTTGCTCTTCCCTAGGCTTAAAAGTTTTATATTGTACGATATTTTTACATATGTAATATGACATATAACTTGATGGTTTTGCAAAAAAATGGAGGAGAAATATGTATATCCCATGCAACTACGTAAATACACCCCAATTAATTAGATAGTTATTTTTTAAGATGATAAAAAGTTATTATCTTTTTCTAATTGAGGTGGCCGGGGTAGTTGATGTACATGGCATAATAGCTTATTTGGCATGCCAATGTGGATGTCAAACCCAGACTAAGGATGATAGCAAAACGGTCTTTTTAAGTTGATAGACTAAATAATTGACCCGTTTGAAAGTTCAAGGACCAAACTTAGTTTTGATTGAAAGTTTGAGGCTGAAGTTGAGTATTGCAAGCTTGATGTTCTCAAGCTCGAAAAGTTCGAGTAAGCTCATTTGTTGTTGTCATCTGTGATATGTACATATGATTAACTAAACTATATGATTCTATTAAAAATTTTCTATGGGACACAATTTTTATATATGATAGAAACAAACTCGCTCAAGTTCGACTCGTTGACAGCCCTACATGGAATTAAAGTTTTGGTGCAATCGTGTAATCAAAGATTTTCATCCGTTGGATCTACATCTTACGGTTATTACATCTTTTCATTCAACCCCTTCCACCACCACCACCACCCCTCCACCTGGTGGAGGGGGTTAAATAAAAAGATTCAACGACCGCAATATAGATCGATCCAAGGGTTGAAGATGGTTGATTGCACGATTGCACTAAACATCTGATTACATTCTTGTTGAACCCAACTTTAAAACAGGAAATCTTTTGACACAGATTAATCGAGTTGTGATGTTTTTCTCTTCTTGTTTTTGTGATGTTTTATTTTTTCTTGTTTCGTGATGTTGTGTTTCATGTTTTGTACTTCCTCCATCCCATATTACCTGTCATTAATAATTAGGACAAGTTATTTTCTAGTTCAAATATGAACTAAAAAAACTTGTTCTAACGACAAGTAATATAGGAAGGAGGGAGAATGTTTTATGATAATGAACTCAATGTTGTTCGGCTGTGCCATCTGTTATTTTATTTTCTATCAGATATTTAGTAAACTATCTATTCTATCTATTTTTTCTACTAATGAATGATTGTCCACACCGCTGATGGCCTCTAAAGTGGCCTGTACGATACTTTAGCCGCTGGAGGTGTCAAAAGATCGCACGCAGCAGGGCCTGCAAAGCGGTCTGTAAAGTAGTATACAGTACTAACAGGTACTTAGCAACAACTGGAAAGAAAAGATGTGACAATGAACAGAGAGAGAAGAAAGGATGAGAAAAATGTTAGAAAAAGATAGGTATAACTCCAACGTTCCACTGGCCCTATGCCCCTATACTCGGTGTAATCATTACCACTACTCCTATACGCGGCCAGAAGTTATTACCACTGCTTCAAGGGAAGTGCTGTGGACTAGATGTGCCGATTAGTTTATTTTGTGTTTATTGGGGATTATGTAACATCTAGTTCTGTCGATTAGCAACGACTGGAATGAAAAGTGGAGACAATGAACAGAGAGAAGGGCACCGACTACTGTGAAATCTGGACTTCTGTGTAAGCGTGCAATTTGCAAATCTTAGCCGTTTGATGGACATCCAAGGGTGGCTGCACCTTTTACATATAAATGTGTAAAAAGTGCGCAAGCAGGTGGAGGGATCTATGTGCAAAAAGTATGACACCCTTGGATGTCCATCACACGGCTGAGATTGTGGATTGCACGCTTGCACAGGAGCCCAGATTGCACAGCAGTCGTTCCCTTCGTTACAAACTACTGTATGATTGAATGTATTCATTTCTGTAAGAATCCATTTCATTAAATTGTCCAGTGAGTTTCCTTTGATGCAAACGGGGCTTAACATAAGATGAGCGCACATAGGGAAAACACAATAACTGCAACATTCATCAAAGACTAGCAGCCATAGGGAAAACACATATACTAGTACAAGTCTATTTTATATACTCCCTTTGTTCTCTTTTAATTGGCGTTGGGAGAACTAGCGGTGCATCCAAACGGGAATGGAGCGAATATAATCCATATAGTACAACGCCAGACAGCAAAACAGGTGATGCTCGTGTTTAATCCTACAGTTCTCTATACAGAAGACTGACCACATCTCCCACATAGGCCTACCGCAGTGGGCAGTTCCCTGGTTCCCCCCATTGAGCAGCCCCAAGCGTCATCATCAATGTTGGGCAACGCCACCGGCGGCACTTCTGGACGTGGCCTGCCCAGGAACCTCCAGGCGACATCATCGATACTATTCATGGCTTCACACCGACACCGGCAACACTCCTTGTTGGTTCACTTCATGGCGACGGACCCGGCCGCGTTGTAGGCGACGTGAGCCTCACTTTCGACCTGCCGAATATACTTGAGGGCATCACGGGCCCCGAGGTCGGTGTCGTAGCGGAGCATGGCGAGGATGTAGGCCGCTACCATGTGGCCGTCTGCGACCGCCCGAGCAAGGAACTGGGTGCCCAACTGCGCACGAGCGTGCAGGAAGACGAGGTTGAACCCGGTGACGTAGCACGCATGAGAGTTGCCGAAGATTGCCAGGCGCTCCAAGAGGTGGTCGTAGCTCCGATTATACTTCCAGATGCTCACCCGCTCCAGCGCCACGCGCCTGCCCACGGCGGGATCCCGGCACGCCGCGTGCATGGCCTTGCAGGTGGCGCACAGACTGGAGAGGTCATCCATGGGCTGCGGGGAGGTTGCGGCGACCCACCCCGCAATCAGGACCGCAATATCGTGCGGCAAGGGGAACTCCATGGGCTTCGAAGGGAACCAAAGAGGACGCGTGCAACGGAGACGAAGAGGAAGAGTACGTGTGGAGAAGAGGATGGCCTGTGTGTGTTGCGAAGAACAAGATGGTGTGTCTTTATTAGTACACGCGTAGAAGATGATGAGACGCGCGCAGTGATGGTTATGGCTTCTAAAGTGCAACGTTTGGAATGCCACTTGCGAAACTGGGGTTACGGCTTCTAAAGTGGAACTGTACGCTAGTACTTAGCCGCTGGAGTTGTCAGCAGGCAGGAGATCGCCCGCAGGCCGCAGCGGGGCCTACAAAGCAGTCTGTAAAAGTACTTCTCCCTCCGCCCCAACTCAACTCTATTTTTAGCTTTGGTCAAGCTTACCTTTGACCAATGGTTTCTTGCCTGGTCCTTATCCTGATCGTCAAGGTCCTCCGCCTGCTGTCCCAGATGACTTGGGGCAGAATAGGGATGAAAACGGTCGGAATTGAGCTTATTACCTTTGACAACTCCTTATTCAAACTGGTGTCTGAATAAAAAATTTAAAGAATTGAGCTTATTACTCCCCCCGTCTCTAAATACTTGTCGCTTTGTAGTTCAAAAATAAACTACAAAGAGATATTCACTACGGCCCCATTTGGAACGTAGGAATCCAAATCACATGAATTGGAAAAAACATAGGAATAGACAAAATGCAGAAACGAAGAAAGAGAGCAACTATAAACAAAATTCTTTAGAATCTTAACTATCATTCTTTGTAATACATAAATCAAAGTCATAAATTCTTGCCACAATGAACTACTAGTTTACTTCATAAACAACTTCATTCCTATATTTCTAACATCAAAACATCTATTGCATTGCAGTAGCTCAGAAATAATTATTCCCTTCTTTCAAAAAAAGAAATAATTATTCCATGCAAATCATTAGGTTAGTTAATTTGACTTTTAACACCCTATATATTCCCTCCATAGCCAACCAGTAGACCACAAAGAACTTGGACTGGATTATTTCATCCCTCCATTTTACATAGGAAAGGAAGTCTTTCTACAGGAAACGAAATACGATCCCTGTGTTTCAAACACCTGTGACATAAGCACAATGTAGGAATGAATTCCTTTGAAGTTTCCTTTAAAAATCCTCTATTCCAAGGGACGGAGAGAGTACATGTCAGCCCATTATACCCAACCTACTATTTGGAAAGTATTCGGTTATTGTTCAAAAATTTTCCATTAAAATATGGTATTTCGACATTCGGTCGGAAATTAGTCTAAATCGTTTCCATTCCGTTTACCAAATTTCAATGTCTGATAAAAACGGTAATCGGATCAAAAATTTCGGAAATTGTCGAAAATGGTAATCGCATCGGAAATTTTCGAAAACGGCGTTGGACAGTTAGGGAATTTACCGTACCGTTTTCATCCCTAGGGCAGAATGATCTTGGCTCAAAACAATGACGGTGCTCATCAAGCTCGCAAGCTCAACTTCATTCATCCTCAAACTAGCTAATTATTTCGGATGGATTTACAACAAGGGGTCTGCATTTGGTCTACCTGATATTTTGGTTCGGGTATTTCGGTCTTTTTAAAAATTTGGTTTGTTGAAATCACTACCCGAATTGTTGTAATAATATTAG
Source organism: Tuctoria greenei (assembly GCA_036927565.1). NCBI lineage: Eukaryota > Viridiplantae > Streptophyta > Magnoliopsida > Poales > Poaceae > Tuctoria > Tuctoria greenei. The sequence continues at coordinate 133,905,060 of JAYESD010000006.1, forward strand.
GTACCATAACATTTTGGGTACCAAAATTCCAGTTCGGTCTTCAGTCCTACCCGATATATCCGAATTATACATTATATCCATGTCATGTTTGCACAAATTTAATATGATTGATAAATTTAATCCCATGAGGTCATTTATTATAAATTGACAAATGAAAAATAAAAAATAAACGTTTAAATCCAACAACTTCACACATCACAACTTGAAAATAAAATATCTAAGTTTGAATTGTTCATAGTTTAGCACGCATAATTTAACTTATTATTTGATGGACTATTCGGTTATTTCAGTTACCTGAGAGTGGTACCCGAACTCGACATTTATTTTTCAGTTATTTATATTTGCTACCCGAAAAGTACCCGATACCCGATATTTCGGTCTTTTCAGTTCCGATCTCAGTTTTATCGGTTTCGGTTTTTCGGTCTCGGTTTATTTGCCCACCCCTAATTTACGTAGTAGTAGCATATATATGGGATATACATATTCCTCCTTTATGTTTTTTTTGCAAAACTATTTAGTGATATATCCTATGTTCATATTACATATGTAAAACTAATGTAAAGTATAAAACTTTTTCAAAGGGAAGTCTTAGGTTTCGTCAAATCTATATACAATCTAGTAGGAATTGTACTTTTAGATTCACCATGAAAACATTTCCATAATATACAATCTAGTACTACATGTTATTGAAGTTAATAAATTCCATATAAATCCTTTGTCAAAGGTAATTAGTTCAACCAAAACAGAAATAGAGTTGAGTTGGGGTGGAGGAAGTATTACACGTTGTTGTTTGCTGCATAAGGCTTCGTCCTTCATTCAAGCCGTAGCCATTTGTACAGGCGGCTGATGCGACCGGGCGCACCGAGCTTACGTGCACGCCAGTCACTGAGGCGCCTTAAACGCGCGCAGCGCATGCGCATCTTTGAATTCAATTGGAACCGCTCTGCGTCCCATCACCACTATTGTGCGCGTCGAGAGACAAACAGCCAGGCGGGTTCAAATCCCCTGCAGTACTGCAGTTGCAGTAGACATGGCTGACATGAGGGCCCCACATGGTGTGGGACCCACATGTCAGCCACCTCTACTGCACCTGTAGTACTGCAGAGGCCCCACCACTCAGTTGCAGTAACCGCAGTGCAGTTACTGCAGGGGATTTCGTCTATGCTATAAGATCACCCGGGCACGCCATCGTCTTCTCCGCACAACCACTCTTCCTCTCTTCCCAAAACCACGCCAAGAACACCATGGCTCACTCGAGAACGGATTGAGCGGAAGGCTCATCGCCCATAGCGGCCGTGTAGCTTCTGTCCCCTCGATCCGTTGGTGATGAGCCTTCCCCTCATCCGTTCTCGAGTTCGCGGCGGCCACGGCGCCGCTTCTACCATGCTTCTGGACTAATGACGCTAATGATTTGCAACATACTTTTAAATCTGCGCATTGGTATTCTCCCCCTCATATTTGTTGATGCGTTAATACCTGATGTTTTACATCGTTGAGTATGTTGCGGATCATCAGCGTCGTCAGTCCAGCACTGCATCGTCAGGAGGCAAAAAGTAATGAACATCATTGATCAGCACTGCGCCGAGGAGAACGCAAAAAATGTAGTGGGTCGCGTCAAGTCAGTTTTACGATTTTATTCACGTTCTATTTGACTTCAAGTACCACACCTATGCTTTGAAATATATGATTATACTAATCAAGCTTCAGTCTTTTACTGATTGATACTTAAACTCGTTTGTTGCATTTGCCAAGGTCCGAGGCCAACAAGGGCTACTGCTTTGTCAACGTCACATTGCCAGATGCGGCGTTCTAGCTGTGGACGAAGCACCTGCATGGCTTCCGTTACAATGTGAACGACTCGCGGAAGATGTGCGAGGTCAACTACGCCAACATCCAGGTACGTCACCGTTCGCTACCACCGTTTTCCATTGCGCCGCCACTGCATGGTGTTCACCTGCCGCTACTCGTCATCCTTTCGCAGGATCGGGATGCGTTGGTGGCCCATTTCTCCAAGTCATGCTTCGACTGCGAAACCGAGGAGTTCCTACCAGTGTGGTTCAGCTCGCCGCGGAAGGTGAACTACTCGCAGAAGATGTGCGAGGTCGACTACGCCAACATCCAGGTACGTAACCGTCCGCTGCCACCATTTTCCATTGCACCACCGCTGCAATGTGTTCATATGCCGCTGCTCGTCATCCTTTCGCAGGGTCGAGATGTGTTGGTGGATGCGGTCATATGGTTGCTCTTGCAGATGTATGGTAATTACGTGAGTGTTTGGTCGGGTCATGTGGTTAGTCCACGATGCACCCTAAACCCGGTGTTGAGCCCGTGTATTTGTCATTTGTGCGTACTCTCTAGTGACATGTGACAAAGTTCTCAGTCATCAATTGCGTTTGGTTTGACGTTGAAGTTCGATTTAAGATAGATCTTCCATTTCTTTATGTCTTGGATCATCCAAATTAACGTTTGGTTGGATGGACTGGACGATCCAATTTGTTGTTGGTAGGTTCGATGAAACTTGATTGGGATTATTGAATCATCAAAGTTGATAATTTCATAATATTATTCGTGCGCATGATGATGGATCGTGCACGCCGAGCGCCGAGTTATTCGGATCGCTGAGCAAAGTTCAGATGGAGTTTTTGTGTGCCCGTGTGCCCTGCAAGATTCGATGCGCTCGCTACGTGGCAATCATCAGAGCAGGGTGGTACAGTCATGGGAACCGTGCAGTGCGCCCTTGGCTGTAAAATTTGGAGCGTGAACGTACGTGGCAACCATCTGGGGATGCAACTTTGGTGCTCCCGTTTGTGCTTCCGTGCGTACTCCACGCTTATGTGTCATCATCTAATTGGTTGAAGTTAAATCAGGCATTATGTTAGGTAAATGAAAGGGACAATAAAATCATGACACTTAAGTAGGAGCACGCATGGAAGCACTGAATGGGAGTATACAAGCTGTGTCCTCCCGTTCGGATGCAACTTCGGTGCTCTCGTTTGTGCTTCCATGCGTACTCCGCGCTTATGTGTCATCATCTAATTGGTTTAAGTTAAATCAGGCATTGTGTTAGGTAAATGAAAGGGCCAATAAAATCATTCACTTAAGTAGGAGCACGCATGGAAGCACTGAATGGGAGTATACAAGCCGTGTCCCCTCCCGTTCTGTCCACCCATGCATCATCCCGCTGATGTGTCAAAATGTTATTGGTCCATTTATTAATGCTTAGTTTAACTACCATACCTTCACAACAAATAATGTTGGCGTAGTCGACCTCGCACATCTTCCGTGAGTCAGTCACCTTCCAACGGAAGCATGCAGGTGCTTCCACAGCCGAAACGCCGTTCATCTTCACCGGCACATTATGTACGGTCCAGGTGTGCCGGTGTGTACCTTAAACCCCATCGTGCGTCCCCGGTGGTGGTTGGAAGACCCCTGCAGGTATGTTCTGATTCCTGTCCTCTATCTACATCTAGGTTTCCGATGACGCATGTGGTTCACCACCAGACAAACCAGCAAAGCCTCGGTGATGAGAGCGGCATGCAAATTTCTTGATGACAAACTAGCTGCAAGCCGTGTCCCTCCCGTTCTGTCCTCCCATGCGCAACCACGCTGATGTGTCAAAATGTTATTGGTCCCCTTAATAATGCTTAGTTTAACTACCATACCTTCGCAACAAATAATATGATGACACATCAGCGAGAGTGTCATCAAAAAACTAGAGATAAATGCGTCAGCAGGCCGCAGTCAGTTTTTCATCAAAAAACTTGCATGCCACTCAACCTTTTTTGTTTGCCTGGTGGTGAACCGCCTGCGTCATCAGAAACCTAGAGATGGAGTAAGAGGTTTGGAATCAGAGCATACCTGTAAGGCTCTTCCCAACAACCACCGAGGATGGACGACGTACGGGGGGTTAAGGTACACCGACACACGTGTACCGTACGTGTACCTGGCCAGCTGTGTAGTTTCCTTCAAACCTCTAGCAGAAGAAAGCAGCATGCAAGTTTCATTCTTTATGGAGAATGTTTGTTGTGTATTCATCAGGGAACACCAGATACACTTTATATAGGCTAGCTAGTTGTGGGGACCGCAGTCCACACATCCGAGGATCTCATTGGGTGGTGCCGTGCGATGCGGCACCTAACAGCACACACGAAAAGAATACCAAAATATACAAATTTTTCATTTCATAAATATATATTCATAGTTTACAAAACAGTGTACATCAGAAGTACACACGCAGCAGAACTACATACTCATATTCTCACCTATCTAAGCATAAGAGAAGACGTCCATGCCCTAGGACGCTTCTCACTAGCAACATGACAATCATTCAGCAGCGGCGTGGTTCACATGAGATTTATCTCGACACCTCGAGTCTCCTGTACAACCTGAACAGCAGAAATAAAACTAATACCTGCAAAAATTCGTTAAAGCGCAAATGTGAGTATAAGGCTCAGCAAGACTAACCTGTCTCACTAGACATATGCAGGGGTAAGTACTAAGCATAGGTAAGGAATAGCGTAAAGGACTCACCTACAAGTGGATCCTTATAATCATGTTTTAAGTAGGAAATGACATTCTTCAGGCACGACACATCATAGACTCCACAATCAAACAAGAAACACTTTGCCGATGATATGACATGCCCAAAGCACATAATGCTATTACAGCTAAAGTATCGGGAAACTGTAAACTTTTAATTATACTATCTCTAGGCCAAACAAGGTTGCAATACAATAATTAAGCAGATCAGCAATATTTATCATCCTTCCATTGCTCTTTTTTACTACGTCACAACACAGTGAACAAGTGGTACTCTATTACCGCGAGGGACGATGATTGCAATCAGGACACATCCAGAATACACGACACATATGCCCGCTTGGAAATACCTTTCGCTGTACTCCTCTACCACGTCGTATGTGGCCACCTTTCACCCGTCATCCCGATGTCAAACCAGTTCTACCGTCCCAAAAGTAAGGTCCCCAACCGAGCACGTCGAAGTTGCTCCTTAGAGGTTCCCACCTTACGATCATCTTCCACCGAAGGACGGCGGTATAAGTTTCGATACGAGGGTGCCCGAGCTACATCAGTTTAATGGATGCTATAAATCCATTATATAACCGGTACTGTTCAAACTTGCTCAACAGGGCCGCACACGAGACCGTCCTTAACCGACACAGACAGGGCTACAACCAACCTCCACATTTACCTTACCCTTACCGGCCCAGGCCCAAATGTGATCTCAAGCGTTGTCCCCCTCATCCGGGATCAGACAACCTTGCGCATCCCGTCCTACAGGAACATCCCCGTCCACATCTCCAATTATTAAGAGTGGACATTTTTGTAACATCTCGCGAGTAGGTTTTCCTTACTCGACTTCTCTTGCAAGTACAATTCAACTACTTGACTTATGATCAATAAAACGTGATCCTCTCGCGAGTAGATTCCATCTACTCGACTTCTACCAGATTTCCTATACATTAGCAAAGCAGTTACTACAGGTTAAACTGTAACTCGTTCCAACCAACCCTTGGGATTCCATCTACTCGACTTCTACCAGATTTCCTATGAAACTTAAGATGTAATGTGATAAATACTGCAAAACTCTGTAAAGCTTTTAAATGCAAACCAGGGCTTGTCTTGTTTGCAAATCAGTGATAAGTCAAAGAGTCAGTGGCTTGATGCTTCACGAACAGGTCCTCTTCGACTCCTTTTCATCAAGGCGTCTATCGCAATGGATATGCATATAACACATAATATACCTTAATAACTTAACTAAAGAATATGCACACATTATGCAATGTCATACTCATAAAGGAAGTATGTTTGTAACTCAAGAATGAATAAGGTGTACTGTTGGGTTTTAAATTGTATTTGGGTAGGTTAATTTGATATCACTTCATATTATAAGAATGTACATAAGAAATTTCTATATAGTCATGGATATAAGGAAACTATACAGAATTAAATTCTTATGTAGATGAGTTCTTTTGGCTCTGATAATTTATCTCTGGTATACAGATGTGATGAAGAAATTCTCATAAAAATTTCAGAGAATTTGATAGGAGAAAATGATTTACAAAATTCTATCAAGCTTTCATCATTTAGGAATTTGCAGATAAAACCTGAGGTTTTATCATGTCCATAAATGGCACAGCTAGATATTACTGATCAAAAGGAAGTTACCAAAATTGGTTTCACAATTTTTAAAGCTTCCTACAGGAAGATATTGAATTTACAAGTCTTTAAGAATTTCTGGATTTAATTTGTTATTTTCTGGAATTATAATTAACCTAGGCAAAGACTTTGAATTAAACCCTCTTAAACAACTTTTTTATGCCTGAAACTTTTACTGGATCTTCTACATAACAAAATGATTGGTACGGTAAATTTCCAGAATTATCTGAATAGAATCCTATTTTCTATATTTCCACAATGTATTATACTAATTGATTTATAGAATATTCTCTAGGGCTTTTCATGAAGATTGGGATGGACCAATTGAATTTAGAGATCCTAAGGAGAATTACAAAATTTGTTTCATATAATTTGGAGCATCCTAGCCAAAGTTATAGCCTTTCAAAGTTTAGGCATTTTTCTGGAATTTTTTTGAATGGAAAAGGCAACCCTTTAATCAACTGACATGTGGCCTCTAAATCTTACCACCCAGCCGATGCCACACCAGGCCACAGAGTTTACTCGCGTTAGCACACTAAATCCCGGTGCCACAGAAAATCCCACCGCGGGTCTTCTTCTTCCCCGACGGTCCATGGCGGCGCCATGGCCGGAGAATGGTCGACGACTCGCCGGAGCACGCCGTGAAACCTTCCCTGTGGCTGAGACTTGCCACCCGGGGGTTTTCGACCCTCAGGAACTCACTGGTGACCTAGGTTTGGACTGAAACGGCCCGGAAAAGTGCCTTCACTGGCGACTGGCAGAACTCGACGATCGGCGACGGCGTTCTCGGTGTCCAAGGCATGGGAGAAGCTGATTCTTGCTCTGGAAGCTTCGTGGTGCTTCCCTGATCATTGGCCAACACTCCAATCACTCGAAAATTGGTCGGAGTATGGGGGCACCGTGGAACCGATTCTAGGAGGCGGTGAGATGTGAAATTCCGGTTAGCCGGAATGGGGATATGGCTAGCTAACGCCTCAGGAAGAAGCGCACGCAAGTGTAGAAGCTGGGGGCGGCTGGAATTGTGAAGACACTCACCACGGAGGAAGGGCTTCGGGTTGTAGACGAAGAAGGTCGACGATGCGCCGGAAGAAGAAACTGCGATTCCCTCCGGGATGCTAGGTCTGGCGGCAGCCTCGGTTCAGGGAGGTCGCGAGGGTAGGAGCGCGCACCACATCGTGGCTTTGCTAGCGCGGGGGCTGCTGTGATTTGGGCGGTCGAGTGGAGCGATGCGGAGACAGAAGAAAAAGCCGAGCGCTCGGTTCCTTTTATACCCGACCGACGGAGGCGAGCAGGTGGCGTCGTGGCCCTCCGTGGCGCGCATGCATGCGAAGGTGCAGCGAGCTGGAGATCGCGCTGGAGAGGTGCTTGCTGCTGCGTCTCAATGCTGGCGCGCGCGTGTGAGGAGAGACAGAGCAAACAACTTTTGGTTTCCTCTTACAGCTGGGCCCCACTCTGCTCTTATCCCCTTACTTTTCTTTCTTTTTGTTACCCAAGCCTAGATGTGATAAGGACTCCAAATTCAGAAGAGAATGTACAATCCCACTTTTTCCTTTTATGTGAAGTTCAACTACAAGTGGTTTATCAAACATAATGGAGGTCAATATAATTGTGCACATAAATTTGACCTCACTAAAAAGTTTTCTTTCTACTCATGTTTAAATCTTATCAACATGAGGACCGGACTTCACCCTAAGCCTAGAACATTTTAAATAAACCTTTCTGCAAAGTTGGGAAGTTAGTTGATTAAAGTGGCTAGGGCAAATTATATTGCAGCAATATAAAAATCAAAACAAATGTAATTTGATTATATTGCTTTGCAAATCTGGCCCTACCAAAAGGATTCAAATCCCAGGGCTCCAAATTTTTCCTTGGACTCCTAAATAGCTAAGTAGCTTCTCATAAAATTTTCAAGATTTTTGAAATACAGCTTCCACTTGTTTGGACACGTACAAGGGATTCATTTCGCGTCGACATCAAATTTAGCTTTGCACTAAACTTTGCCCAAATCAACCTCTAATTTTTCCTAATACCTTTTATGGTTCAAGGAACTTTGTTTCAAAGTTTGGAGATTTATGGACCTCGAATACTATTTATTTCTATAAGGTTTATAACCATATTTGAATTCAAATTTGAATTTGAATTTGATGCAAACTATGTCCAAATTGAAATCTGATTGCGGAATTGGATTCCCCATATTTTTCTTAGCCTACCTGTAAATTTTGGGAATTTTTGGACAATGTTTTAGCTGGAATTTAGAGGAGGGGATAAGGGAGAGAGGTGGGGCCCATAGGTCAGTCAGTAAAACCGATTCACCGCGCCTGTTTTCTTTCCTCGTGCAACACCACGACGCTGCATGCCGCCAGCGTGCCGTCGGCCGTCGGTCGCCTCCAGCTGCCCCTCCTGCGTCCTTATCTACCGCGGTGGAGGCTATAAAACCACCCCCCGTCGGCTGAAGTTTATCACCCATTCACTTTTCACCGCATAGCTCCGTTTCATCGCCGCCGCGATCACCCCCGTGCCGCTCGACGCCGCGCAGCCTCGCCGTCAATACAAGCATCATCATCCTCTACGGTCTATAGCAAAAAGGTGCGCAACGACCTCGTGCAGCTTCAGTTTAAGCTTGAATTCCTATCGTGCATCCTAGCTCCGGTATTCCTTAAAATCCCGAAGAACTTTTATAATGTTGAGGCTAGGTCATCAGTTTAATTCTGATTGTATGCAGAAAATCTCTTTGATCCAGTTAGATTGCATGATCTATGTAGCCTAGCGCACCTTCCCTCCAAAAATCAGAAAGAACCATCGACTAATTAGCAAGTTCTTCGAGTTTTCCCCTTACGCCATTGTTAGAGCTCGGTTCACCGTCGACTTCGATATTGCCAGCTATGGCACGAGCTCTAGAACCTCCTAAGACCTTTCCCATGCATCCACGATGCTTCCCAAGCTTTCGAACGGGAGATTTAGCTAGTGAATCGAGGGTCTCCACTTCACCGAAACCCTAACACCCGCCGCCGCCGTCGGGAATGGTTTTCCGGTCACCCCCCGCCGTCGGGAGTTAGTCCATCGTGTTCCCCGCATGAAATTAGGGTGGGGCGGCAAGTCCCGAGGCCTCCCGTGGGCCGGAAGCTATCGCTGGCGAAAGCACCACCGCGCGCCGGTGAGAACGCCGCCGTCCGAGCTGTGACTCGAGGTGGACGAAGACCGGGACGCGGGTCCCACTTGCCAGCGAGTGAAAAAGGCGCCGGATCAATATGTGGCCAGGGATCTAATGCGACCACGTGGGAATATTTATGGCCCCCGGTGTGGCTAACCCCTGATTGGATGAATTTAAATCCAGTGGGCCCTGGCGCCAAATTTAAAAGTTGAAATTTCCCCTTTTGTACAGAGCCATTTCTGAAGTTTAAAATTCAATATCTCTCTGTAGACTGCTCCAAAAATATTCAAACAAATTTTGTTTGAAAGCCCTTGAGCTCTAGTTTCTGTCAGAACCAGTTAAGTTCTGTGAGACTCATCTATAAATTCTGTAGAAAAAAATCTTTCCAAATGCAAATACAATTTTTCCAGATGAAATAACTACTGGAAAAATCCCCAAAATTCACATAAAATACAATGTCCTATTATAGACCACCAGAAAAAGTTTGGGAGCCATTGCAACTGTTTAACCCTCTGTATAGTTCAATTACCTTTTTCAGTTATTGAATTTTTACAGTTGTTCATTTGCTTTCTTATGTCCCAAATTTGGACGGAACCTTCCTTTAGTCATAATCTAGTTCCTGTAAATATCTTGAATTTAATTGACCTAATATCATTGTCCTAATTCAGTTACAAACTGAATATTAATTGAAAAGCTAAAAATTCAACTATAAGATAAATCCAGAAATTCATGCCAACTTAGAAATTCAATAACTCCTTCACCAAAGCTTAGAAATTTATGAAACAAATTTTGCTAGAACCAGGAAAACTTCCTCTATCATGATTATCAACTGGCAGCTATGTTCAAGCTACAGTTTCTTCTTTAAAATTCATGGAATTTTATTACTTGCCATAATTTTTGAGACAACAAAATACTTTGATCATCTCCAGTTCTTTGCAAGAGCTTCTATCATATTCCCTAGTATCTACCATCAAAGTTCCAAAGCCAATTAAGGTCCTTATCATATAATGATCACCGTAGATTAAATTATGGTCTTGGTAATAATTATTTTTCAAAGTCATTCATATGCATGTTATATGCATATCGTATAGTGACCGAAGTCGAGGAGGAACCAGAAGCCTTGGAAGAGCACCTTCCAGATATTAACCCCGACTCTGACCTGCAACCAGGCAAGCCCCGGTTTGCATTTAAGTCATTTATAAAATTTTACTTTATGACTATGATGATTAACATATGAATTGTGCATTACGTTTAGGATGATTGAAAACTCCGGATGCATGACCCACAATCCCATTGGTTAATTGGGTAGGTTAATCACTCAACGTGTAGACTTGCTATGTGATGTAGTAGGTAAACCGGTAGAAGTCGAGTAGTTGGAATCTACTCGCGAGATAGAAATTTTCAATCATCTTCACTGGGATAATATTTATAGAAAATAATCTAAAACTCGAGAACGGTCAGAGATGGATAGGAAGCAGCAAGATGTGGTCTTGGTCACATAGCTCTGACTGGTCAGTTAAGGCCCGTCTGTATGCGGCCCCTTCTGACAAGCTTGAATTGTACCGGCGACATAGTGGACATATGGAATCCAATAAACTGATGTAACTCGATAACTGGGGTGTCGAGGCCCATTAACTCACCATCGATAGGGGTGGGTTGAGGACAGTAAGGTGTAAATCGATCGGCATACACATGAGGTGTTCCGTGTGGAGACCTTCTGTTTGCGGAGGTGAGACAGGCTCGGCGTTCGGGTTTCTTGTAAAAGGTGACCATATACGCCTAGTACTGAGGTGTTACGTAGGTACAGGTGTACTCGCTGACACTTCCGAACGACGTATGTGTCGTGTTGTCCGGGTGTGTCCTGATGGCAATCACCGTCCCCCGTGGTAATAGAGTACCACTTGTTCACTGAGCTGTGACGTAGTAAATACTAAAGAAGCCAGAAAACTATATTGTATTGAAATATTACTTGCTTTGCAACCTTGTATGATTTAGAGATAGTTACATTAAAGTTTACAGTTTCCCCATACTTTAGCTGTAATAGCATTATGTGCTCTAGGCATGTCATATCATCGGCAAAGCGTTTCTTGTTTGATTGTGGAACCCATGATGTGCCGTGCTTGGAGAATGTCATTTGCTACTTAAAACCTGGTTATAAGGATCCAATTGTAGGCGAGTCATTTATGCTTCACCTTACCTATGTTTAGTGTCCCCCTTGCATATGTCTAGTGAGAAGGGTTAGTCTTGCTGAGCCTTATGCTCATGTTTGCAGTTAACGAGGTTTTGCAGGTTATACAATTGATGAAGGGTTTGATGATGAGGCTGTAAGACCTATGTGTGCTGAATACAATGGGTTGTAGTGAAAACAATTGGCTTTGATGATAAAAGTTTTAAATATCACCAAAACACCTTTTTATCAAGGTCCGACTCTAGCTCTGAGCTACAGCAAGGTCCGACGGTAGGTCCGGCTTGTTTTAGGTAGCTTCGGCTATGTTCGAAGCTAGGTACGATTTCTTGGTAAGGTCCGACTAGCTTTGGTCAGCTCCGATGAGTTTTGTCTTTAGCTCCGACATGCCTTTGATAGCTCCGGCGTGTTTTTGATAAGCTCCGAGTTAATTTTTCTAGCTCCGGCTTTTGGGTTTACTAGTTCTGACTAGTTCTAGTTAGCTCCAGCGCTAGGTCCTGCTAGTTTTGTAAGCTCTGGCGGGAGCTTGGTTTACTAGTTTTGGTAAGCTCCAGCGCTAGGTTCTACTAGCTTTTGTTAGCTCCGGCTCAAGGTCCGGGTTGCTCTGGCAAGGTCCGGAACTTGACCGTAGTGCTTCTGCTTTTCATTTGCAATGTTTCGTACTTGCTTTACATGATTGGAAAGATTGCTTAGTATTCATTTGCTAAGTTTTTGGTGCATTTTGGTTGATATGGATGATATTGTGTTGCTGTGGTTTTGCAACATGCTTATGTGAGGTTCTCACGTAGGGTGTTGTGTTCGGAACTAACTTGAGTCAAGTCGAGGACTTGGGCTCGTATGGATTGGTTGTTTATTCATGTGCAGGTGTTGCTTGAGTTAAAGTCATGGCTGGTGACGGGATCCATTGGACTAGTCTCAGGGAGGAGATGAGGTTCCAACAACCATGTTCGGAAGGAACTGTGGTTGAGCTGATCACGAGGTCACGCAGGATGATTGAATCAAGGGCGATGCATATGAAGGTATCGTGGACGTCATTGGAAGATGTTTGCACGTGTGCAAGGAGTGCATGGACATGGCTACATGGTTCCGAGTGATGAAGAGATGTGGATGTAAAGAATTGGTCGGAAAGGTCCAACCGACTAGGTTATGGACTCAGGCTGCGGCTGAGTCGGGTTTGACTCAAATATGGAAAGATTTGAGTTGGTTATGATAGTATTTCGTGTGGGTCACGAATTTGAGTTGTTTAGGAATGTGGGATACGTTCCTAAGGTGTTTGTAAGTCTTAAGATTGCTTCTATCTGCATATAGAAGAATTTTGAGTAGTTATGGAAAGTTACGATTCGTGATATGAGTAGGATTGGAGTCCTAGTTGATATTGGGTTGGCCTAAGGGCTGGTTATATAAGCAAGGGAGCCCAGAGCTCGTGGTAGACGACTTTGGGGCTGTTCCTCTTGTGTTCTATTGAATAAAATTCGTAGTTTGAAGGAACTTTTGTGCCTTGTTCGTCCGACTTGTTCCAGACAAGTTTTACTCATCGAGTTTCTGGACAGCACTACCTTTCGTCGGTGGTTTTATCATAACTCGAGTTTTACAGATCCAATTTACGTGATTCTTTTTGGCTTGTCTTCACAACTTGATTATCTATCACATATCAAAATTTCACGGTCATTGGATTTGTGGTTTCTGATCTACACGAGTTTCTTTGCAGCATTCCAGAACTGTTTTTCTCGGATAGGGCAGATTGACCTTGTTTGATCTTTCGATCATAGCTTGAGTTTTTCTCGACGGATTTGAGTGATTCCTTTTGTGTTGTATTCGTGACTTGATTATCTCTGATATCCATCACTTTTGTCACGGTGAAACACATTAGATTAGTCTCACACACGATTTTTTTAAGAGATTGTTTTTCTGCCGAAGGTGTTGGGGTTTAATTGTTTCCGCTGTGTAAGATTTTTAAATCTACCATTCACCCCCCTCTGGTAGCTTTTCACGTGCTCTTCGATCCTACAATTGGTATCAGAGTCACGGTGCTCTAATCTTTGTGATTTGCACGTGTTTTTGACTAATCATCATGGAGAAATACTCCACCAAACCTTATGTGTTTGCTGGTATTGATTTTCAGGTTTGGAAGGCACGCATGGAGGCTTTCATCCAGGCACAAGGCTTTCCAACATGGGAGAAGGTATACAAGCCTTACGAAGTGCCATCAAACGATCAAGTTACAGCTACAAATCTGAGAGATGTCGACAACAACAACAAGGCTCGGAACTTGATCATACAAGGATTAACACAAAGCGACTTCGACCGTGTTGCACACCTTCGATCTGCATACGATGTGTGGAAAGCACTTTGTGACTACCACGAAGGATCTAACACGATCAAAGAGGTAAGGCAAGACATGTTCAAGAAAGAATACATGCGCTTCGAGATGCAACCCGGTGAGTCTATTCATGACCTTTTTGCTCGCTTTAATAAGATTCTCAGCAACTTGCGTAGTGTCAATGTTAATTTCTCAGATGCTGAAAATGCTAGGCAATTGCTAAGTGCATTATATATGTCAATTTGGGAGATGAACGTCACATCTATTTGTGAAGCTACTGTCATGAGTTCACTTACTTTAGATGTGCTATATTCCAAGTTAAAAACTCATGAAATTGACATAATCTCACGTAAGAACCCCAATAAGTCTATTGCATTTGTTTCACAACGTGATATGTCTAGCTCCGGCCAATCATCATCTTGCAATACTCTTTCTTTGTTGTCCTCACTAACCGTGGAGCAGATCGAAGAATTTCCAGAAGAGGAGTTGGCACTCATCTCTACTAGATTCTCAAAAGCATTGCAAAATGTGAGAACTAGAAGGAGAGGAAGCTCCAGACCTCAACGCTGTTTTGAATGTGGTAAAACAGGACACTTTCGTACAGAATGCCCTAACCTTTCACGTCCGACCACACGGGACAAAAAACAAAGCAAAGTTCGGACCTCCTCTAGAAATTCCAACAACAAGAAGAAAGGTACCATAGGACGCAAGATGATCAACAGTTTCATCACCGCGCTTCAAGAGTTCAGTTCAAGTGACATGGACATTGGAAGTGATGAACATGAAGATGATTTGGCAAACTTGTGCTTTATGGCGGGCAAGTCAAGATCAAGTATGGAGGAGGCAGAACACAACAGCGACAATGAAGAGGTATGTCCTACTTGCGAAGAAATGTGTGATGCTATTTCTCGTGCCACTGTTATTGTTAAGAAAAAGGACAAAAAGCTTAGGGATAGTGCTGCTAAAATTGAATCACTAGAATCTGAAATCAACCGTTTAAAAACTTTGATTCCTAGTGATGATGCATATTCCTCATGTGATTTAATATATGAACAATTGTCCTCATTAAGAAGTGCGCACACCTCCACACTTGATAAACTTGAGTTAGAAATTGAATAGAACAAAGAGCTTGCTGCACTTAATGATAAAAACTTGAAAGATGCTAGCTGTTCTACAATTGATTTGCATTGTTCTACTTGTGATGATCTTGATTAGAAACTACAGGATGCTATGAATGAAATTTCTATATTGAACAATGCTTTACGTTCTCATGAAGTTAAATTTTGTTCCAATTGCAAAATAAAAGGAAAAACTTCATGTGAAAATTGTCTTGATCTGTCCAATAAACTTGACAACATGCATAGGACATTAGATCTGTTTTGTAATGGGAATAAGAACCTAAACTTGCTGCTGAATTCTTCCAAGTCTTGCAATGATAAAACTGGTTTAGGTTTTGATTCTCATGCTCATGCTAAGGCACATCCACCTAAGATTGTAAAGTCATTAGGAAGTGGTTTGATTCAAACAGTTCCTAAACAAAAATGAGTGGTTTTCAAATCTGCAGGAGTGTTGTCTCATTCGGTTTCAAATAAAAATATTGTTTGCTCATCTAGACATGAACAGAAAGTTAAATTTCATTGTACCTACTGTGGTAGAGATGGTCATGTCATAAATTTTGGTTATAGACTAGCTAAACAACAGAAAAAGGAAAGAATGGTTGCTAGATCTCATAACTTTCATGCAAAATTTGCTGCACATATTGAACCGAATGTACAACCTGCTGTTATGAGTCAAAAACATTCAAAGTTTACCTCCGGACCTTCTGTTTTTGCCTCCGGAGCTACTGATTTTTGTGCTACACAAGTAACACCTTAAAGGTCAGTAGTTAAGAATAAGAAATCTCAAACTTTGACTCATAAACCTGCTGCTTTGTCTCAGCTTTCGCGCGTTTTTGATACTGCACGTAGCGTGACTCAGTACTAGATTCCTAAATGCTTTTTGACTAACCCCAGTATTGAGTCATCGATGTATTGTGCTTCTATGTAGGTTACACGTTTGAGGAAGGAGAACATTTGGATTGTGGATTCAGGTTGCTCACGCCACATGACCGGTAACAAAGATTGGTTCTCCTCCCTCTCTTTTGTGTCACGTGTAGAGAATGTTACTTTTGCCGATAATTCTTCAACTTTTATAATTGACAAGGGTTCAGTTAGAGTAAATGATCACTACACTTTGAAGGATGTGGCACTTGTCAAAAATTTGAAATACAACTTGCTTTCTGTTGCACAATTGCTAGATGAAAATCTAGAAATTATTTTCAATAAAAACTGCTGCAAAGTTGTAGGTTCAAATAGTGAGCTTATTTTTATCATGTCTCGGTTTCGAAGAGTTTTTAAAGCTGCTTTTGATATGTCTTCCTCTAAGCATAGGTGTCTAGTTGCTAATGATTCAAAGGACTTATATTTTTGGCATCGCAGACTTGGTCACGTAGGCTTTGATCACCTAACGCGTGTTAGTGCTCTTGATCGCATACGTGGGCTGCCTAAGCTTAAAGGGGACAAAGAAATTGTGTGCTCTTCTTGTAGACATGCTAAGATGGTTGCAGGTTCACATACCCCTCTCACAATGATCATGACAACTGAACCATGTCAACTTTTGCATCTTGACACCGTATGACCTTCACGTGTTCAATCCTTCGGAGGTAAATGGTATGTTCTTGTTATCGTTGATGATTATTCTAGATACTCTTGGGTTTACTTTATGGCATCTAAGAATGAAGTTTTTAGTCACTTTAGAACTTTATTTCTTAGATTACCAATTGATCACCCAGGATCATTAAAAGCAATTAGAAGTGATAATGGAACTGAATTTAAAAATCAATCTTTTGATCACTTTTGTGCTGAAAATAGAATAGATCATCAATTCTCTTCACCATATGTACCTCAACAAAACGTTGTTGTAGAAAGAAAGAACAGAACCTTAGTTGAGATGGCTAGGACTATGCTTGATGAATATCAAACTCCTAGGAAATCTTGGGCTGATGCGTTAGCAACCGCTTGTTATGTCTCAAATCATGTTTTCTTGCGTGCTAAG
Organism: Tuctoria greenei; assembly: GCA_036927565.1. NCBI lineage: Eukaryota > Viridiplantae > Streptophyta > Magnoliopsida > Poales > Poaceae > Tuctoria > Tuctoria greenei. The sequence goes on from JAYESD010000006.1 coordinate 133,921,986, forward strand.
CTAGGTAAAACACCATATGAGCTCCTGTTTGGATATAGGCCTAGTGTTACACACTTTCGGGTCTTTGGTTGCAAATGCTTTGTTAAGAAACATGGTAACCTTGATAAATTTGAACCTAGATCCATTGATGGCATGTTTCTTGGTTATCCATCTCATACTAGAGGCTACCGTGTGCTTTTACTTGACACTAACAAAATTGTGGGGACTTGTGAAGTGTCTTTTGATGAAGCTAGCCCAGGTACTAGCTCCGGTGTTGCAGGACCAGATCCGTATCCTCAGGGGGAGGGTATTTTCGAAGATGAAGAAGAGCCGGTGATACTGCCTGGTAGTTCCGAAGTTGACACGTGTCCAGCTCCGGACATTGGACAAGCTTCGGCTATGACCTATGCTGGTCCTGATTGTACACAAGTCACAAGCTCATCAATCTACGATGAACATGAAGAAGAAGAAGCTTGTGAGACATCTGTTCCCCTACATTTTTACAATGATCATCCCCCACAACAGATGATTGGAAGCTTGCACGAACGAGTCACACGGTCCAGGTTTTGCGATCCAAACTCTCATGCTCATTCTGCTTTTGTTGCTTCTTTTGAACCCAAAGATATATCACACACTCGCACTAATGAATCTTGGATTATTGCCATGCAAGAAGAGTTAGAAAATTTTGAAAGAAATAATGTTTGGAAACTTGTACCTCCACCTCAAGGTCACACTTTAATTGGAACTAAATGGGTATATAAAAATAAACAAAGTGAGGATGGGGTTGTGGTTAGGAATAAGGCTAGGTTGGTTGCTCAAGGTTTCACTCAAGTTGAAGGTCTAGATTTTGATGAAACTTTTGCTCCTGTCGCTAGATTAGAAGCCATAAGAATTTTGTTAGCTTTTGCAGCATCTAAAGGTTTTAAGCTATTTCAAATGGATGTTAAAAGTGCTTTTCTTAATGGCTACATAGATGAGGAGGTTTATGTCAAACAACCACCGGGTTTTGAAAATCCAGATTTTCCTAATCATGTTTACAAACTGTCCAAAGCCTTATACGGTCTCAAACAAGCTCCTAGAGCATGGTATGATAGGTTAAAAACATTCTTACTTGAAAAGGGGTTTACCATGGGCAAGGTTGATAAAACACTTTTTGTGCTTAAACATGGCAATGACTCATTATTCGTTCAAGTGTATGTGGATGATATTATATTTGGTGGTGCTTCACATGATCTTGTGTCCAAGTTTTCAGCAATGATGAGTTCCGAATTTGAAATGAGTATGATGGGTGAACTCACTTACTTTTTGGGGCTGCAAATCAAGAAAACCAAGGAGGGTACCTTTGTGCATCAAACGAAGTATACCAAAGACCTCCTAAGGCGCTTCAACATGGACAAAAGCAAGCCTCTTCGGACACCAATGGGAACAGCAACAACACTTGAACTTGATGAAGATGGTGAACCCGTGGATCAAAAAGAATATAGAAGCATAAAATCAAGACCGGACATACAATTCAGCGTATGTCTTTGTGCACGGTTTCAAGCTTCCCCACGTGATTCACATCGTCAAGCCGTCAAAAGGATTCTCAGGTACTTACATGGAACTCAAGAATTTGGCATTTTTCTTCCTTCTTCCTCAACCGTTACTTTGAAAGCTTTTTCGGATGCTGATTTTGGGGGTTGTAGGATTGATAGGAAAAGTACTTCCGGTGCTTTTCATTTTCTTGGTAATTCTCTTGTTGCTTGGTCCTCTAGAAAACAAAATTCAGTTGCACAATCCACAGCCGAACTCTGAATATGTAGGTGCTGCTAGCGCTTGCTCACAAATTCTTTGGATTGTTCAAACACTTAAGGACTATGGGGTTGATCTAGATAGTGTTCCACTGTTCTGTGATAACACTAGTGCCATTTGCATTGCTAAAAACCCCGTGCAACATTCTAGAACTAAGCACATTGACATTAGGTATCACTTCCTCCGAGATAATGTTGAAAAAGGAAACATTGTGCTTCACCATGTAGATACCAAACAACAATTGGCTGACATTTTTACAAAACCTTTGGATTTCACTCGTTTTTGTTACATTCGTAGTGAAATAGGGGTTATGCATCCTCATGGCTTAAATTGAGGGGGGGGGGGGGGGTTTGAAACTTGGGAAGTCTATGTGTGAATCTAAAATTAAAATAATATGAGCATAGTATTTCATACATATATGACTTTGTGATTCCTTTTATATGCTGAAAGTTCTTACTACATTACTCATGTTATACATTTTGTAGTTTCTGTCATGTCTAGTAATTGGAATAATTACTTACACTAAAACTGGTCATGGTCGAACTTTCTTGCTGTTTTGAACTTGTTACATGTTCACAAGTGCTTTTAATCATTAAGAATTAATCAAGTAATCAACTCAAATGTTGAGTTTTTATGAACAAATATAAATTCAGAAAAGATCAAGAGAATATGCATGCATCACACTTCTTCTTATGAGATGGCTTGTCATTGCACTTAGATATGATCTTGGAAGAAGTTGTGTATGACTAAAACCATGTCCTTAAGCTTCTGATTGTCAAATGACATAGGCTTGGCTTGGTTGGTTAGAATAAGGCAGATGCGCATATAATCTCTTGCAAATATCATATTATCTAAATATATACTTTGAAAAATAATAAAATGCAGCAACTAGTGTCATGCTTTCAGGTTTTGAAATAGTTAAGTTTGTGAGATCATGACTTTCTTAAATTGAAAATTACATTTTACCTCTACCATGGCTTACACTACTTTATGTATTTCATTGATGTGATAATGTAAGGTACTTGATAGTATGACTTTGATGAGCTTTGTTTATATGTATATGTTATAATATACTCATAACAACTAAAGAGGGAGAGATAATTTGTTTATATGTTCATGACTTGCTGAATACATTGTCAAAGGTGGAGAGATAAGCATGAAGAGAAAGAGAATATGTGCATAAGGGGAGATAATAAAGGGGGCAGAAGGAGAGATAATAAAGGGGGAGAGATTTTCTTCTCATTTTACTTTTGATTTACAAAAGGGTAGAAATTGCCTTCAAAACTTTTATGTGAATAAGCCAATGTTCGGATTTTAAATGGTGTTGCCAATGCATTCATCAAGGGGGAGATTGTAAGACCTATGTGTGCTGAATACATTGGCTTGTAGTGAATACACTTGGCTTTGATGATAAAAGTTGTAAATATCACCAAAACACCTTTTTATCAAGGTCCGACTCTAGCTCTGAGCTACAGCAAGGTCCAACGGTAGGTCCGGCTTGTTTTTGGTAGCTCCGGCTATGTTTGAAGCTAGGTCCGATTTCTTGGTAAGGTCCGACTAGCTTTGGTCAGCTCCGATGAGTTTTGTCTTTAGCTCCGACATGCCTTTGATAGCTCCGGCGTGTTTTTGCTAAGCTCCGAGTTGATTTTTCTAGCTCCGGCTTTTGGGTTTACTAGTTCTGACTAGTTCTGGTTAGCTCCAGCGTTAGGTCCTGCTAGTTTTGTAAGCTCCGGCGGGAGCTTGGTTGTACTAGTTTTGGTAAGCTCCGGCGCTAGGTTCTACTAGCTTTTGTTAGCTCCGGCTCAAGGTCCGGGTTGCTCTGGCAAGGTCCGGAACTTGGCTTTAGTGCTTCTGCTTTTCATTTGCAATGTTTCGTACTTGCTTTACATGATTGGAAAGATTGCTTAGTATTCATTTTCTAAGTTTTTGGTGCGTTTTGGTTTATATGGATGATATCGTGTTGCTGTGGTTTTGCAACATGCTTATGTGAGGTTCTCACGTAGGGTGTTGTGTTCGGAACTAGCTTGAGTCAAGTCGAGGACTTGGGGTCGTATGGATTGGTTGTTTATTCATGTGCAGGTGTTGCGTGAGTTCAAGTCATGGCTGATGACGGGATCCATTGGACTAGTCTCAGGGAGGAGATGAGGTTCCAACAACATAGTTCGGAAGGAACTGTGGTTGAGCTGATTAGGAGGCCGCGCAGGATGATTGAATCAAGGGCGATGCATATGAAGGTATCATGGACGTCACTGGAAGATGTTTGCATGTGTGCAAGGAGTGCATGGACGTGGCTACATAGTTCCGAGGTGTGATGATGAGATGTGGACGTAAAGAATTGGTCGGAAAGGTCCAACCGACTAGGTTATGGACTCAGGCTGCGGCTGAGTCGGGTTTGACTCAAATATGGAAAGATTTGAGTTGGTTATGATAGGATTTCGTGTGGGTCACGAATTTGAGTTGTTTAGGAATGTGGGATACGTTCCTAAGGTGTTTGGAAGTCTTAAGATTGCTTCTATCTGCGTATAGAAGAATCTTGAGCAGTTATGGAAAGTTACAATTCGTGATCTGAGTAGGATTGGAGTCTTAATGATATTGGATTGGCCTAAGGGCTGGTTATATAAGCAAGGGAGCCCAGAGCTCGTGGTAGACGACTTTGGTGCTGTTCCTCTTGTGTTCTATTGAATAAAATTCGTAGTTTGAAGGAACTTTTGTGCCTTGTTCGTCCGACTTGTTCCAGACAAGTTTTACTCGTCGAGTTTCTGGACAGCACTACCTTTCGTTGGTGGTTTTATCATAACTCGAGTTTTACAGATCCAATTGACGTGATTCATTTTGGGTTGTCTTCACAACTTGATTATCTATCATATGTCAAAATTTCACGGTCATTGGATTTGTGGTTTCTGATCTACACGAGTTTCTTTGCAGCATTCCAGAACTGTTTTTTCTCGGTAGGGCAGATTGACCTTGTTTGATCTTTCGATCATAGCTTGAGTTTTTCTCGATGGATTTGAGTGATTCCTTTTGTGTTGTCTTCGCGACTTGATTCTCTCTGATATTCATCACTTTTGTCACGGTGAAACACATTTGGATTAGCCTCACACACGATTTCTTTAAGCGATTGTTTTTCTGCCGAAGGGGTTGGGGTTTAATTGTTTCCGCTGCGTAAGATTTTTAAATCTACCATTCACCCCCCTCTGGTAGCTTTTCACGTGCTTTTCGATCCTACAGAGGCTGCACCCCCTCCACGGTGTACAGCCGAGTGGGAACCCTGCACGCCGCCGTGATTTGCGTGTTGCTAGTGCGAAGTATCCAGGGCATGGATAACTTTGCTTTTGCATAGCTAGTGCTGAGAGCGTAGCTATGATATATATATTTCTTTCCTTCCGCTAGTATTGTAAAACTTCCGCTGTAATATAAATAAAAGACTTTGTCTTGTGTTTTATTCTCGTTTTGTTCTTGTATATTGTTGGGTGTCGCATCGCACGACACCACCCAATGAGATCCTCGGATGTCGGGATTCCGATCCCCACAGACATGGTATCAGAGCATCATTGGGAACAGTGTACCTGAAAGGAACATATTTTCAAAAAAAGGATTTAAGAGAGTAATTAGCTATATGCCCTTATAAGGAGTATTATTAGTATAAGATATAAAGGTGGTAAACTAACTATGTGTTATTATATTCTGTAACGACGCTCCGACGTTAGGTAAGAGGTAAGGTACGCCACCGAGAGCGGATCAATCTCGGTAAACTCAGCATACGAGAAGTGGTATGTGAAATTTCCATGGCTTGGCACGGGAAGTTAATAGGAGTCTCTGAAGCTTTCAATGTTTCTGAGAACCTATGACATGCGGTACCCTATCGTGCTTCAAAGTTAGTGGGAGCCCCCGTCGGGTGGTGTATAACCCGATAGTATGCCTCTCTAGAACCATTCATGTTCTATGGGAGCATGCGAAACACGTATGCTCAGGCGTGTATAAGCCGGATCGTACGAGAGTCTTTGCTATACAGACGTATTTACAACCATGTACCTCGAGACATGACCTCGCTCGAGGGCGACTCACACCAGAGTCTTATGCATTTATTTTCATATGTATTATTGTGACTGCCTGTCGTGCTCCCCCGTACCACCTTTGAGGTGTGAAAGTGTGAAGGGGATTGTTTGTCTTTTGCAGCATTAACTACGGTAGAAGATCGTGTAGAAGCCGTTTGCGAGAGAACGATATAGGAACCACCTATAGACGTAACCGGATATACCGGATAGAATTTTCTTTGGTGAGGTACGTAGTACCGTCAGAATCAAACATGATACTAGACCATCCCCGATGACAGAATGGATGCATAATGTTTTGGAAAGTCCAAATATCAGATGCTGGTAGGTTTGGACTCCATAAAAAGGGACTCCGACTTGATAGGGTAGATAGAATCAAGATTCTTGATTTCTGGCAGAAGTTGGCTCGACTTCACCGGGTTGTAATCTTGGTTATTGTATAGATAACATGAGAGTATCATATATGGATGGAAAGATCGTGAAGACCTCTACAACTTTTCTGTTGACCATCTGGGCAGAAAAGTTTGATAATCCGTTGAAATTTGGAGTATATAAAAACTGCTCCAGATGACCCAACCATTGTACCAGTTCCAGAAATATTGCCCTAACTCACTGTAGAAGCATCTTCTGCCTTATTTTGACACATGTCTGGAAAATGGCAGAGGCAGATATACAGTTTTGATTTTTAGAGTTTTTCCAAATTCGAATTTGAGTCAAATCAAATTTGGAAGTCAAAACAGTGGGCTGCAGGACTGCTGGTGCAAACCAGTCAGTTCAACTGTTTGGTTTGGATAGTTATAACTTTTAATCCAGAATAGTGACATAGTCACATATATACATTTCTGGAAATCTTAGGAAGTCCTCTATCAACTTTATTTTGCATTCATGATCTGAATATGGGTATAGCGGTGTCTAATTCCATTTGTCGCAAACTTGGTTCTGGCAGTCCAGAACTTGGAACAGTTTGCACCTATTTGTGAATTCGCGCGCAATACCGGTATAACAAACTTTTCAGGGGGTAACTCTTTTTCTTCTGGATTGTTAAATTGATGTTATACAAAGTTTATTTTGACATTACCTCAAAATATTGTCATGATATCCCTGTATAAATTGTGGACATCACTACATATGCGGGGGAGGTTCTGTCAAAAATTTCCAGAAAATATGGGTCAACTTAAAACCTGTATAGATTCTATTTCCTAGCTCACTTGTAGCTGTATGAGGATAATATGGAATGCTTGGAAAGTATACTACAACTTTTGTATTCAACCCAACACTTGGATCTGACGTTTCCTGTATAAAAATTTTGAAGTTATACAGGGAGGTCAGCTGGAACAGACTGTGATTATAGCTCCAGTTTTAAATTTCCTTAAAACTGTTGAGAGTTGGAAACCTTCTCATTGATTCAGTATTCTTTTCTATAGATGATGGAGGTGAGGATGCTACTACCGGACGGATGGGTATTTTCCACTTGCGCTAGCCATCCGGGTTTCCCAAGTATGTTGCGGGAAGTACTCCAATAGTCTGGCTTCATCGAGATGCCATGCTATTGGGGTAGAGAAACGATCGACAGAGGTGTTCGGTCATGCACCATCTTGGTAGACATCCCGGCTAGTACACGTCGATATGGATAGGCTTCTTTCTCGGTTACCATCGAGGGGGCTCAGTTAGAGGACACTTGGGCAATCGCTGCAGGCGAAGCACTTATGAAGCTTTGTGAGCTTCATCAAGATGCCATGTCAGGGACTCAATTTGCCCTTATTCCAGTCCGTGGTATGGCCGGATTTGTGTGGCAACATCGTATGATGGAGACACAACCTCGACGACACTTGGGACATATGCGGCTGCTTCCAATATGGTAGTTGCTACGCAAGGCACCATTATTTTGGAACAAGTCGAAGCCTTGCGGGAAGCGACGGAGCGGGGTGATACCCTTGATTATATCAACGAGGGTCTACGTTCGCTCATAGCCCCAGCGAATCAACGGCTAGATAAGTGCGAGAGTCAGTTGCATTATGCTCGCATTAGGCTACGGAAAGCTCGTGCCGCACAACGACAGACTCGCACAGAACTGCAGAAAGCTCGTGGTGAGTTGCAAGCAAGTCAGTTGGAGGTGCAACAACAGCAAGAGCAGCTATTAGTAGTCACTGAAGAGCGGGACACCGTCATTGAGACAGTTCAAAATTGGGAGTATGATGCAGGAGGACTACAGGATAATGTAATTGAGGCCGAGGCACAATTGCAATCAGTGGTGTATCCACCGGCCCATAACATACCACTAATTATGGGTGAACAATTGCCTTCGGATGACAAAGAAGAAGAAGAAGACGCCAAGGAACTCAAATACGTCGAGTAGGACGTATTGAAGTGGGATGTGGCAGCACTTCTGCCGACACGAGGCAACATATAGTTTAAATAGTTGCTCGTGTTTTTCTTTTGTGACCATGTTTGTGTCATATGAAGAGTAGTGGTGGTTATGTCTAAGATGACAAGATGTGTACGACATCTCATGAGGACCAAGTATGGTAGGGATGTATTTCCATAGCGGGAGTCCATCATTTTGGAGTTTACTACTGTAAACTTGGTCAGAGATAATATATCTTGTATAAAGCTTGTACTTTATCAATATATGTTGATGTTGTATATTATCTATCGTGGTCTACCGCATTACTATTTATATGGAAGGATGAACTTGAGGCAATGAGACTTATGGTGTAAATCGTTGTATTGCAACACGGTGCGTACATGTACAACCCCGGAAGTGGGAGGCTCAAGTGGAGGGCAGGGGGATGACACACCACCCCCAGGGCAGAACACGCCCCAGACGCAACAACCTCCACCACCTCCACCTACACTTCCCAGAAGTCTCGCGGAGGTTCTCGCAGCAATACTCAGCTCGCGCGAAGAGCAAACCGAGTCGTTGTGGACCCTTGTAAAGCACTCGTCCCGTCATGGGGGGCGACATGCTGATGGGCCACGTCAGTCATATCCGAGTTCCTACTCAGATTTCGCATCAACACATTCGCCGGTCTTCAGAGAGGCCGACGAACCTTTGGAGGCGGACAACTGGCTCCGCACCATTGAAGGGAAGTTCTGTTTACTCGAGATAACCAAACAACAGAAGGCTCTATTTGCAGCTCAACAACTACAGGGTTCTGCTGGTGAGTGGTGGGCAAACTACCTCGCCGCACGCCCTGCAGGCTATGTCGTGAGCTGGGCAGAATTCTGGGAGGAGTTCCGCGCCTACCATATCCCTCCCAGGATTATGGGGAGGAAGCTTCAAGAGTTCTTGGAGCTGAAGCAGGGAGGAAGGAGCGCTTACGAGTACTCCAAGTCCTTCAACCACTTGACCCAGTATGCACAGGACAAAGTGAACAAAGAAGACATGAAGTGAGAGTGCTTCTACCGGGGGTTGAACCCCAAGATGAAGGACAAGCTTGTCTTGTTCAACCGCAGCAGCTTCAACAACATTGTAAATGCCGCGATCATGCAAGAGGACGCTATTCGAGAGATGTCCACAGAAAAGAAAAAGAGGAGTGCTCCGCAGGGCAGCGGGGGTTGTGCTTCTCAGAAGTACCGAATGGTGTATCGATCACCATCTGGCCAGAGGTGGCAACTGCCATCACGACCACCAATGTTCAGTGGTCGCCAGTTCGGCAACTCCAGTTTCCGACCACAACAACAGCAGGGGATGGTCCCACGTGCACTTCCACCTCCACCACGTGCACCAGGATTCCGTCCTCCCATTCGTAACGGCCAAACCCCATACACGTGTTTCACGTGTGGACGCACGGGGCACTTCGCCAAGGACTGCCCGAAGAGTAGGCAGGGCGGAGAACAGTCATCATACCAGGGCGCCAACCAACCCCGCAACCAGCCCAAGAAGCCAGTTCCCAGACTCGGCAACGTCCACCACCTCGCCATTGAGGACATTCCCGAAGGCGCACTCGTACTCACGGGTACGTTCTCTATCTTTGATCATACCGTAGTCATATTCTTTGACTCCGGAGCTTCACACAATGTCATTAGCAAGTCTTTTGTCATTAAAAGTCAATTGCCTATAATCTCTACATAAACTCTGTATGTGATTAGCACTCCGGTAGGGAAAACAATAACAAATGAGTTGGTTCCTAGGATACCACTTAACCTAGATAGAACCATATATCTTACTTCACTTTTGATATTAGAGAATCAGAAGTTAGATGTCATCTTGGGAATGGCATGGTTACAATACCATGGTGCTATTGTAGATCTCGTTCCTCGAAAAATATATCTAAATTCTCCAATTCATCCCTCTCATGTCCTCAATCTTGAGAGAGCCATTCTAGTGAATTCATTTACTCACAATACTGAGGTTATGGAACTTAAGGATATTCCAGTAGTATGTGAATACCCGGATGTGTTTCCCGAAGACCTTCCTGGTATGCCCCCAGAAAGAGATATAGAGATCAAGATTGAACTTGTACCGGGAACAGTGCCAATCTCAAAATAACCCTACAAGATGGCACCCAAGGAACTTGCAGAACTTAAGGAGCAGTTAACAGAACTTATGAACAAGGGTTTAATTCGTCCAAGTTCATCACCATGGGGTTGTTCTGTATTGTTCGGAGAGAAGAAAGATAAGACCTTGAGACTATGTGTGGACTATCGTCCACTCAATGCTGTCACTATCAAGAACAAATATCCACTACCACGCATTGATATTCTTTTCGATCAACTAGTGGGTGCTAAAGTATTTTCAAAGATGGATATTCATTCTGGTTATCATCAGATTAGAGTCCGACCAGAAGACATACCAAAGATAGCATTCTCGACGAGGTATGGATTGTATGAATAACTTGTTATGTCCTTCGGACTGACCAACGCACCGGCTCATTTCATGTATCTCATGAACTCGGTGTTCAGGCCGGAATTGGACAAGTTTGTCGTGGTCTTCATTGACGACATCCTTTTGTATTCAAAATCCGAAGAAGAACATGCTTAACACTTGCGTATCATGCTTCAATGATTACGGGACCACTAGCTATATGCTAAGTTCAACAAGTGTGAATTCTGGATCAGCCAAGTGCCATTTTTAGGGCACATCATATCAGCAGAAGGGATTGCAGTTGATCCAAGCAAGATAAAGCAAGTACTCAAATGGGAGTCTCCAAAGTCTGTACATGAAGTTCGAAGTTTTCTATGTTGGGATGGGTATTACCGGAGGTTCATGCCCAGTTTCTCCAAGACAGCTAAATTAATGATAGAACTTCTGAAGAAAGGGACGAAGTATGTATGGACTGAGGCATGTGAGGGAGGTTTCCAAGCATTGGTAAAACACCTCACAACGGCACCAGTATTAGCTCAACCGGACACAATTACGTATATTGTGATGCATCATGAATTGGTTTGGGTTGTGTGTTGATGCAAGACAGACGAGTGATCGCTTATGGATCACGGCAGCTTCAGAATCATGAGAAGCACTATCCGACTCATGATCTAGAGCTCGCTGCTGTGGTACTAGCATTGAAGATGTGGAGACATTATCTACTAGGTAATCTAGTACATCTTTACACCAATCACAAGAGTTTGAAGTACATCTTCACCCAAAAGGACCTAAATATGCGACAGCGTAGATGGTTGGAATTAATCAAGGATTATGAGATTGAAATCCACTACCATCCCGGCAAGGCGAATGTAGTAGCAGATGCTCTGAGCCGCAAGTCCCATGTCAACAATCTTTCCATTACATCAATGGGAGAAGAAGAACCGAGTCTCTACTTGGTTCCATATGGGGCACTCTACAACCTAGCTCTCATTCCCACTATCAGGGAGGATATTATGGAAGCTCAGAAGGAGGACAAAGGGATGTCACACATTCAACAAAGAATGGAGAAGGGGGAGATGAAATGTTTCCGATGTGACGATGAAGGTACCATCTGGTTTAAAAACCGCATAGTGGTACCCCGAAACATGGAACTTCGGAAGAAGGTACTAGATGAAGCTCATTTATCCAAGTATTCCTTTCATCCGAGAAGTAAAAAAATGTACCAAGACTTGAGAAAGAAGTTCTGGTGGACTCGGATGAAGAGAGAAGTAGCAAAATACGTATCCGAATGTGATACGTGTCGACGAGTTAAGGCCGACCATATGAAGGCAGCTGGACAGCTTCAACCTTTAAGCATACCGACTTGGAAATGGGAGGATATCAGCATGGCTTTCATTGTTGGGTTGCCTCCCACTCTCCATAAGCACGACTCAATTTGGGTGATCGTTGACCGATTGACCAAATCAGCTCATTTCATACCAGTCAGTGTGGATTATGATGCAAAGCGGTATGCAGAACATTATATCTCCAGAATTTTGTGCCTACATGGAGTATCCCGAACTATAATTTCAGATCGTGGATCTATTTTTGTTGCTCGCTTTTGGGAGCATCTCCACGATGCATTGGGTACCAAACAGATTCGAAGCTCGGCTTATCATCCTCAGACTGATGGATAAACCGAACGGGTAAACCAAGTGCTTGAGGATATGCTTCGTGCCTGTGCCATTCACCATGGTAGGAATTGGGATGATCATCTACCCTTGGCGGAATTTTCGTACAACAACGGTTACCAGGCTAGCATCCAGATGGTGCCATATGAAGCTCTTTATGGCTGGAAGTGTCGCACACCATTGAACTGGTGCGAATCTGGTGAACGAGTGGTATATGGCATCGATTTGATAAATGAAGCCGAAGAGCAAGTACGTCTTATTCAAGCCAATCTCAAAACCGCTCAGTCTCCTCAGAAGAGCTATGCGGACAAATGACGTCGACCTCTTCACTTCGAGGTTGGGGATCAAGTTTATCTCCGGGTATCCCCGATGAAAGGAATTCAACGATTCAGAGTGAGAGGGAAGCTAGCTCCACGTTTTATTGGGCCGTTCGCAATAATCAAAAGATGCGGACCTGTGGCATATCAATTGGAGTTACCGCCATCGCTGGCAGGGGTCCACAATGTGTTTCACATTTCTCAGTTGCAGAAATGTCTCAAAGCCCCAACGAATATACGTATTGAGGATTTGGAAGCTCTCCAACCGGATCTTACGTATTCCGAGCATCCAACCCAAATCGTTGATGAGAAAACTCGCACCACAAGAAGGCGCACTTTGCGTTTTTACAAAATCTCGTGGAGCAACCACAATGCTGAAGAAGCCACGTGGGAAAGCGAGGAATATCTTAAAATGAACTATCCATACTTGTTAGCAGCACATGTTCAGTAGATCTTTATCTTTTGTCGTTCCTTTGTAATCTCGGGACGAGATTCTTTTAAGGGGGGAGGAATGTAAAATCCCACTTTTTCTTTTTATGTGAAGTTCAACTATAAGTGGTTTATCAAACATAATGGAGGTCAATATAATTGTGCACATAAATTTGACCTCACTAAAAAGTTTTCTTTCTACTCATGTTTAAATCTTATCAACATGAGGACTGGACTTCATCCTAAGCCTAGAACATTTTAAATAAACCTTTCTGCAAAGTTGGGAAGTTAATTGATTAAAGTGGCTAGGGCAAATTATATTGCAGCAATATAAAAATCAAAACAATTGTAATTTGATTATATTGCTATGCATATCTGGCCCTACAAAAAAGATTCAATCCGAGGGCTCCAAATTTTTCCTTGGAATTTTAAATAGCTAAATGGCTTCTCAGAAAATTTTCAAGATTTTTGAAATACATCTTCCACTTGTTTGGACACGTACAAGGGATTCATTTCGCGTCGACATCAAATTGAGCTTTGCACTAAACTTTGCCCAAATCAACCCCTAATTTTTCCTAAGACCTTTTATGGTTCAAGGAACTTTGTTTTAAGTTTGGAGATTTATGGACCTCGGATACTATTTATTTCAATAAGGTTTATAACCATATTTGAATTCAAATTCGAATTTGAATTTGATGCAAACTATGTCCAAATTGAAATCTGATTGCAGAATTAGATTCCCCATATTTTTCTTAGCCTACCTGTAAATTTTGGGAATTTTTGGACAATGTTTTAGCTAGAACTTAGAGGAGGGGATAAGGGAGAGAGGTGGGGCCCACAGGTCAGTCGGTAAAACCAATTCATCGCCCCTGTTTTCTTTCCCCGGGCGACATCGCGACGCTGCATACCGCCAGCGTGCCGCCAGCTGTCGGTCGCCTCCAGCGCCCCCCCCCCCTGCGTCCTTATCTACTGCGGTGGAGGCTATAAAACCACCCCCCGTCGGCCGAAGTCCATCACCCATTCACTTTTCACCGCGCCGCTCCGTTTCATCGCCGCCGCTATCACCCCCGTGCCGCTTTATTCCGTGCAGCCTCGCCGTCGATACAAGCATCATCATCCTCTACGGTCTATAGCAAAAAGGTGCGCAACGACCTCGTGCAGCTTCTGGTTAAGCTTGAATTCCTATCGTGCATCCTAGCTCCGGTATTCCTTAAAATCACGAAGCACTTTTATAACGTTGAGGCTAGGTCATCGGTTTAATTCCGATTGTATGCATAAAATCTCTTTGATCCAGTTAGATGACCTGATCTATGTAGCCTAGCGCACCTTCCCTCCAAAAATCAGAAAGAACCATCGACTAATTAGCAAGTTCTTTGAGTTTTCCCCTTCTGCCATTGTTAGAGCTCGGTTCACCGTCAACTTTGGTATTGCCGGCTATGGCACGAGCTCTAGACCCTCCTAAGACCTTTCCCATGCATCCATGATGCTTCCTGAGCTTTCAAATGGGAGATTTAGCTAGTGAATCGAGGGTCTCCACTTCACCGAAACCCTAATACCCGCCGCCGCCGTCGGGAATGGTTTTCCGGTCACCCCCCGCCATCGAGAGTTAGTCCATCGTGTTCCCCACGCGAAATTAGGGTGGGGCGGCAAGTCCCGAGGCCTCCCGTGGGTCGAAAGCTATCGCCGGCGAAAGCACCACCGCGCGCCGGTGAGAACGCCGCCGTCCGAGCTATGACTCGAGGTGGAGGAAGACCGGGACGCGGGTCCCACTTGCCAGTGAGTGAAAAAGGCGCCGGATCAATCTGTGGACAGGGATCTAATGCGACCGCGTGGGAATATTTATGGCCCTGGTGTGGCTAACCCCTGATTGGATGAATTTAAATCCAGTGGCCCCTGGCGCCAAATTTAAAAGTTAAAATTTCCCCTTTTGTACAGAGCCATTTCCAAAGTTTAAAATTCAATATCCCTCTGTAGACTGCTCCAAAAATATTCAAACAAATTTTTTTTGAAAGCCCTTGAGCTCTCTGTCAGTACCAGTTAAGTTCTATGAGACTCACCTATAAATTCTGTAGTAAACAATCTTTCCGAATGCAAATACAGTTTTTCCAGATGAAATAACCACTGGAAAAATCCCCAAAATACACATAAAATACAATGCCCTATTCTTGACTACAAGAAAAAGTTTGGGAGCCATTGCACCTGTTTAACCCTCTGTATAGGTTAATTTCATTTTTCAGTTATTGAATTTTTACAGATGTTCAGTTGCTTTATTATGTCCCAAATTTGCACTGAACCTTCCTTTAGTCATACACTAGTTCCTGTAAAAATCTTGGATTTAATTGACCTAATATCATAGTCTTAATTCAGTTACAAACTGAATATTAATTGAAAAGCTAAAAATTCAACTATAAGATAAATCCAAAAAATTCTTCCCAAGTTAGAAATTCAATAACTCCTTCACCAAAGCTTAGAAATTTATGAAACAAATTTTGCTAGAACCAGGACAACTTCCTCTATCACGATTATCAACTGGCAGCTATGTTCAAGCTACAGTTTCTTCTCTAAAATTCATGGAATTTTATTATTTGCCATAATTTTTGAGACAACAAAATACTTTGATCATCTCCTGTTCTTTGCAAGAGCTTCTATCATATTCCCTAGTATCTACCATCAAAGTTCCAAAGCCAATTAAGGTACTTATCATATAATGATCACCGTAGATTAAATTATGGTCTTGGTAATAATTATTTTTCAAAGTCATTCATATGCATGTTATATGCATATCGTATAGTGACCGAAGTCGAGGAGGAACCAGAAGCCTTGGAAGAGCACCTTCCAGATATTAACCCCGACTCTGACCTGCTACCAGGCAAGCCCCGGTTTGCATTTAAGTCGTTTATAAAATTTTACTTTATCACTATGATGATTAGCATATGAATTGTGCATTACGTTTAGGATGATTGAAAACACCAGATGCATGACCCACAATCCCATTGGTTAATTGGGTAGGTTAATCACTCAACGTGTAGACTTGCTATGCTAATGTAGTAGGTAAACCGGTAGAAGTCGAGTAGTTGGAATCCACTCGCGAGATAGAAATTTTCACTCATCTTCACTGGGATAATATTTATAGAAAATAACTATTACATCTAAAACTCGAGAACGGTCAGAGATGGATAGGAAGCAACAAGACGTGGTCTTGGTCGCATAGCTCTGACTGGTCAGTTAAGGCCCGTCTGTATGCGGCCCCTTCGGACAAGCTTGAATTATACCGGCGACATAATGGACATATAGAATCCAATAAACTAACGTAAGTCGATAACTGGGGTGTCGAGGCCCATTAACTCACCATCAATAGGGGTGGGTTGAGGACAATAAGGTGTAAATCGGTCGGTGGACACATGAGGTGTTCCGTGAGGAGACCTTCTGTTTGGGGAGGTGAAATGGGCTCGGTGTTCGGGTTTCTTGTGAAAGGTGGCCATATACGACTAGTACTGAGGTGTTATGTAGGTACAGGTGTACTCGCTGACACTTATGAATGACGTATGCATCGTGTTGTCCGGGTGTGTCCTGTTTGCAATCACCGTCCCTCGCGGTAATAGAGTACCACTTGTTCATTGAGCTGTGACGTAGTAAATACTAAAGAAGCCATAAAACTATATTGTATTGAAATATTACTTGCTTTGCAACCTTGTATGATTTAGAGATAGTCACATGAAAGTTTACAGTTTCCCCATACTTTAGCTGTAATAGCATTATGTGCTCTGGGCATGTCATATCATCGGCAAAGCGTTTCTTGTTTGATTGTGGAACCCATGATGTGCCGTGCTTGGAGAATGTCATTTGCTACTTAAAACCTGGTTATAAGGATCCAATTGTAGGCGAGTCGTTTATGCTTCACCTTACCTATGTTTAGTGTCCTGTCTAGTGAGACGTGTTAGTCTTGCTGAGCCTTATGCTCACGTTTGAAGTTAACGAGTTTTTGCATGTTATACAATTGATGAATAGTTTGATGATGAGGCTGCACCTCCTCCAAGGTGTACAGCCGAGTGGGAACCCTGCACGCCGCCATAATTTGCGTGTTGCTAGTGTGAAGTATCCAGGGCATGGATAACTTTGCTTTTGCATAGCTAGTGCTGAGAGCGTAGCTATGATATATATATTTCTTTCCTTCCGCTAGTATTGTAAAACTTCCTCTGTAAGATAAATAAAAGACTTCGTCTCGTGTTTTATTCTCGTTCTGTTCTTGTATACCGTTGGGTGTTGCATTGCACGACACCACCCAATGAGATCCTCGGATGTCGGGATTCTGGTCCCCACAGAGAACTGGCCCTGTTATATTTGAATGGTTTGACAAGTTTGAATATCCGAATTGGCCAAATTTGAAATTTGAATTAGATTCAAATTCATATTTATATATTTTATGTATGTATTTTTAATCTTCTTCAATATTTAAGTTTAAGTTGCCATAGATTTTTGCTAGTTGTCACATATAACATGTTTGGTTTCTTGCAAATTTGAATTAGATTCAAATTCAATTTATAATCTATATGCATGTCATTTAATTATTTCGCCCAATATTAATGTATATAATGTCCTATGCTTTTAATTGACTAACCTAATCAAATGAAGAATATGTTTTTGTACCTTGATCATTGATTTGAATATTTTGTACATTTCCATATATACTTTTATTCACACATGTTTGTTCTATGTCTTTTGATTTTTCCGTTGTGAGCAAAGCACAAAAATTCAGTTGTTTAAATTTAAAATTCAAGACCTTTGGAAATTTGAGCTTAGCTGAATTCAAAAGGAATTCTAGGTTTTAACTAGAACTTCACATTAACATTTTTACTCATGTCCATAAGAATTTATTGGCTCTCATATGACCTTAGTCTTCAATGTACATGTTTAAAACTATTATTTCATGTGCCATACATTGGAGACAAAAGCTTCCAAAAGTTTTGGATTTTACATTCCTCCCCCCTTAAAAGAATCTCGTCCCGAGATTACAAAATAAGAAGAAATGTTGGAGTGTATCACCGTTGATACGACGATAGCAACTCCGGATAGTTGGAGCGAAGATAGTCTTCACTCTCCCATGTAGCTTCTTCGACGGTGTGGTTCTTCCATAACACTTTATAGAACCGCAACGTTTGGTTTCTTGTCTCTCTCGTCTTCTCATTAATAATCCGGATCCGTTGTTCAACATAGGTTAGATCTGACTTCAGTTCTTCCATGTCCTCAGATATGACTTCTGTTGGAGTTTTGAGACACTTCCTTAACTGTGATATGTGGAATACGTTGTGTACTCGAGCCAATGACGCGGGTAGCTCCAGCCGATAGGCTACGGGTCCACATCTTTCCATGATGGGAAATGGTGTGATAAATCTTAGAGATAACTTTCTCTTTACCCCAAAGCGATGAATTCCTTTAATCGGAGAGACACAAAGATACACGTGGTCTCCGACGTTAAAGCTCAAGGGACGACATCGCTTGTCAGCATAACTCTTCTGCCGAGACTGAGCTGCTCTGAGGTTTGCTTGAATTAGCTTAACTCGTTCTTCAGCTTCATTAGTCAGATCCACTCTGAAGATTACTCTCTCTCCAGACTCACACCAATTGAGTGGTGTGCGGCACTTTCGACTGTAGATAGCTTCAAAAGGTGCCATTTTGATACTGGACTGATAACCGTTGTTATATGAGAACTCTGCCAACGGTAAATGATCATCCCAATTCTTTCCATGATCTATGGCACATGCCCTTAGCATATCTTCTAGGATCTGGTTCACCCTTTCAGTTTGTCCATCAGTTTGACGGTGGTATGCCGAGCTTCGGATTAACTTAGTTCCCATTGATGCATGTAGTTGCTCCCAGAAACGAGTAACAAACAACGATCCTCTGTCAGAGACAATGGTGCGGGGAACTCCGTGTAAGCACATGATCCGTGACATATACAACTCAGCATACTTCTTTGCATTGTACACCGTGTTCACTGGAATAAAGTGTGCTGACTTGGTTAATCTTTCTACGATTACCCAAATAGAATCGTGCTTGTGGAACGTGAGAGGCAATCCAACAATGATGTCCATAATGAGATCCTCCCATTTCCATGCAGGGACACTTAAAGGTTGTAGTGGTCCCGCTTTCCTCATATAGTCAGCCTTCACTCTCCTGCATGTATCACACTCGGACACGTACTTTGCAATCTCTCTCTTCATTCGTGTGCACCAGAATTTTGTTCTAAGATCTCGATACATCTTATTGCTTCCTGGATGAATTGAATACTTTGATAAGTGAGCTTCATCCAAGATCTTCTTCCTGAGTTTCATGTTCTAGGGTACCACTATACGATCGTTGAACCATAGAGTTCCTTGTTCATCCTCCTAGAAACAATTCACCTCTCTGTCTCTCATTCTCTTCCGAATGTGAGACATAGCCTTGTCTTTCTTCTGAGCTGCAATAATCTCCTCTCCAATTGTAGGTATGAGAGCAAGATTATATAGAGCTCCATAGGGAACCAACTGTAGACTTGGTTGTTCCTCTTCATCCAAAATTATGGTTATGTTGTGAACATGAGATTTCCGACTCAAAGCATTGGCTACTACGTTTGCTTTGCCCGGATGGTAATGGATCTCAAGTTCATAGTCCTTTATAAGCTCTAACCATCTTCTCTGCCTCATATTCAGATCCTTTTGAGTGAATATGTACTTGAGGCTCTTGTCTTCTGTGTAAAGATGCACTATATTTCCCATTATGCAGTGTCTCCACATATTCAATGCCATTACCACGACAGCCAACTCCAAGTCATGAGTCGGATAATGCTGCTCATGAATTCGGAGTTGTCTTGATCCATATGTGATTACACGTCCTTCTTGGATCAAGACGCATCCCAGACCAGTGCCTGATGCATCACAATAAATATCAAATGGCTTTGTCTTGTCTGGTTGAGCTATAACTGGTGCCGTTGTGAGATGTTTCTTCAATATCTGGAATGCCTCTTCACAGGCTTCACTCAAGACATACTTGTTTCCTTTCTTTAGCAATTCCGTCATAGGCTTAGCCACTTTGGAGAAACTTGGAACAAATTTCTGGTAGTAGCCAGCTAAACCTAAGAAACTTCTGACCTCATGGATGGAGATCGGAGATTTCCATTTAAGTACCTGTACCACTTTGCTTGGATCCACTGCAATACCGTCTGCTGAGATAACATGACCCAGAAATGGTACCTTGTTAATCCAAATTTCACATTTGCTAAATTTGGCATATAGCTTATGGCCTCTCAATCGTTGAAGCACGATATTCAGATGTTCGGCGTGTTCTTCTTCTGATTTGGAATAAACAAAGATGTCATCTATAAAGACCACCACGAACTTGTCCAACTCCGGCATGAATACTAAATTCATTAGATACATGAAGTGAGCCGGTGCATTGGTGAGACCAAAAGACATGACAAGATACTCATATAGCCCGTATCTTGTCGAGAATGCCGTCTTAGGTATATCTTCAGTCCGTATCTTGATTTGATGATAACCGGACCGAAGATCCATCTTCGAAAATACCTTGGAACCCACTAACTGATGGCAGTGGATACTTGTTCTTTATAGTCACAGCATTCAGCGGACGATAATCGACACATAACCTTAGTGTCTCGTCCTTCTTTTTCATGAATATTGCTGAATCCCCAAGGTGATGAGCTGGGACGTATGAACCCTTCTCAAGTAACTCATTCAACTGTTCTTTTAGCTCTGCCAATTCCTTGGGTGCCATCTTGTAAGGTCTTCGAGATATGGGTGTGGTTCCTGGTATTAACTCAATCTTGAATTCCACATCTTGCTTAGGTGGCATGCCTGGCAGATCGTCAAGAAACACATCCGGATAATCCCGAACAACCGGAATGTCCTCTGCTTTGTGGCTTCCGTGTTATACACCACTAGAGGTTGTGGTGTCACATTCTTCAGAACCAAAGTATGTTGCCCGTGCCTTTTAGAATTCAGTTGCACGGTAGGAGCACTGATATTGAAGATTGCTTCAGGATGTGTCAACCAGGTCATGCCGAAGATAATGTCAATCTTCTGCCCATCCAATATAATGAAGGTGGTAGGGTAAATCCCACCATCCAAACATAGAGGCGCTCGGGCAATAATCTGGTGGGCTGACATTTTTCCTCCAGGTGAATTTATTGTATACGGTGTTGATAGCGTTGTTGATGATAATTGACGCTTCAACACGAACTCCTTGCTGATGAAATCATGTGTTGCTCCAGAATCGAACAACAGAAATGCCGGTTGAGCATTTAAGCTGAACATACCCGCTAACACGAGTTCTCCTACTGGAATATCCACGACAGCTATAAAGTTGATGCTGCCGGCTTTCTTCTTCTTCTGTTGTCTACGAGATTGAATATTTCTCGGAGGAACAACTTGTGGACTGATGTCTTGTTTAGCTGCAGTACCTTCTAGAACTAATTGCTCTTTATCACCACCACTATGTACTGTCCTTTGCATTGCGTGCAGTGGAGTAACTTTTTGTGCCGCTCGTGGAGGTGGTGCACAAGAACTCACTTGCTGTTGCATCTTAGGTGCTTCAATCTACTGCATTGGTGGTGACCAACTCTGCATCGGTGGCTGTCTTGCAACTACCTGAACTTCCAGTTCGGCTGGTAAATGATATACCAGTCGATATTTCCGAGGAGTACCACTAATATCATCTGTTGATGTGATGCTCTTCCTCATCTCCACCTGTTAACGAATAGAAGCATCTTCCTGCCATATATCATTACTGACCAATTGATTATAGTCTCCTTTGTTGAATGGGACCAACCTTTCACGAAGTTTGGCAGTCAACCCTGGGAGAAATTGGTCACAACTCGAAGCTTTTGTTATCACATAGTCTGGTGCATATTGTGCCCACCGGTTGAATTCTCTGGAGTACTCAAGAGCACTCCTCCCCCCTTGGGTCAATTCTACAAACTCTTCAAGCTTCGACTTGATAATCCCCCTCAGAAAATACCGAGCACAGAACGCATCATGGAATTCATTCCAATTTACGTGATATCCTTCAATGGTCATGGCGAGATAGTCTGCCCACCAAGCTCCAGCAGATCCATGAAGCTGCTGAACTGCAAAGTCCACCTTCTGATACTCGTCACACTGGATCAAACCGAATTTAGCTTCAATAACCTGGATCCAATGATGTGCCTCCAACGGATCTGTTGCTTCCGTGAAGATAGGAGGTTGAGTTGTCAGAAAATTCAAATAAGAACTTTCATTCAGATCCCGTTGTCGTGATGCTTGAATAAAGCCTTGTTGCACCAATGCCTGAAGCACCTGGTTGTTCTCATGATGAGACTCAATCATTTGTGCCATAACCTCCGTCAATCGGGTCGACGGCGGTTCTTGCAGTCGAGTCGAGTCATTTCCGCTGTGACCAGACTCTCCCGTTTCAGCGCCAGAACGAGTGCGAACCATACTGCAAGAATGACCAATTACGGTTACGTTCCAAGATTGAATGACAGTCGATGCTTGCAAACATTAACCGTATATGAATCATAAAACTTTGCAGCACATTCAGACACATTCAAACAACACTCTGATTCTAAACTTCTTCTAGACCTCTTAACGAGCTTTTTCCAATGCTACAGTTTCATAAACTGAACATACATACATCTTGACATGTTGCACAACTTTGGCAAGTTTCAAACATGCCTATCCATAGACCAGTTTCCATTTCAATTGCATTGGCCAATCTTCTGTCCAAAATTGACCAGTTTGCAAAGAACTCAGATTCTACTACAGTAAAGAGTAGAATAAATTCTGAACTTGAATACCAAAGATACAGCATACTTCATTATCTTTCGAAAAAAAATCTTACTTTGCTTCCCGATCAGCTCTGGATCAAAAGTTATGATATTTCAAAGTTGACAGAATTCTGGAAAAATTTCAACAGCACCTCCTTTGGAAGTGGCTGATTTGAACATCAATTTCCATACAGTTCTGCCCCAAATTTGGAAAAACTTTGAATTACAAAGTTGTAACAAATATCATAAACTTTCCAAAGATATAACCTAGGATCTATAGAAATTTTCAACAGGAAGTTATGGTGGAAAAACAGAAAAATTCCAGAGAGGTTTTGAAAGTTCTGTTTCCAGCAACAGTTTCTACCAATCTGGAATTTTCAAGAATTTGAAGATTGATTCAGTTCTGGCAGTCTACATACAAGTTGTAGAGAACTTAAAGACCTTTCCAAAACTGTATTATACATCCATATTGGTTAACTCTAGCAAGAGTTATGTCCTGTACAAATCCAGCAAAAATTCCGCCAGAAAAACAGGGAACTCTGCTTTTGAATCTTTTTGAAAATCACTAAACTCCAATTGAATCTTAGTTCAACATCAGAGTTCTATAGTTAATATTAGATTTTAAAACTTTCTTTTGGTTCTCAATTCAAGGTTTTACTTGTCTTCAACAGAAAAGATTTTTGGGGTGAAGTAAGGTGTGAATGCATCACAACAATTATGTCGGTACTACGTTACCTCACAAGCTGAAATTTTTTACCGGATTCTTAGCCGGCATAACGTGCTATAGGTGGCACTAAAACGATCACTCGCAAACGTATTCTACTCACAATACGTTCAACGTGGTTAGTGTACCTGTCACTACACTCAAACTACTGATCAAACATATGGTACCGTACGGTACAGTCTAGCCAGCACGGGCGATCAATTCACAAAAACATAAATTAAAGTAAAAGCATTCGTCCCGTATCATTCCATACGGGCCGCCTCGAGTTAAGCCACATCCCGAGGTACATGACCGGGTTTTCTACCACCCGACGGGGTCCCACGTCTTTGCATAATGCTGCACCAGTAGGAGGCACATCGGGTTATGTCCCACCCGACGGGGGCTCCCACTAATTTTGTGTCACGCTGGGGTACCGTGTGTCATATGTTCTCAGAAACATGGAAAAAGTTTCAGAGACTCATATTGACATTTCCGTGCCAAGTCACAGAAATAATCACATGCTACCTCTCGCATGGTGAGCTTACCGCAATTGATCCGCTTGCGGTGGCGTACCTTACCTGACGTCAGAGCGTCGTTACAGAATATAATAACACATATGTTAGATTTGCCACCTTAACTAACTAATACTATAATAGAACTTATGTGGGCATATAACTAATCCTCACTCGACTACTTAGGAGTTTTCGAAAATAGGCTCTTTTCAAGCGTGCTATTCCCAATGAAGCTCTGATACCATGTCTGTGGGGACCGGAGTCCACAAATCTGAGGATCTCATTGGGTGGTGTCGTGCGATGCGGCACCTAACAGCACAAATGAAAACAATACCAAAATATACAAAGTTTTCATTTCATAAATATATATTCAGAGTTTACAAAATAGTGTACATCAGAAGTACACACACAGCGGAACTACATACTCATATTCTCACCTATCTAAGCATAAGAGAAGACGTCCATGCCCTAGGACGCTTCTGACTACCAACATGACAATCATTCAGCAGCGGTGTGGTTCACATGAGATTTATCTCGACACCTCGAGTCTCATGTACAACCTGAATAGCAGAAATAAAACTAATACCTGCAAAATTTTGTTAAAGTGCAAACGTGAGCATAAGGCTCAGCAAGACTAACCCATCTCACTAGACATATGCAGGGGTAAGTACTAAGCTTAGGTATGGAATAGCGTAAAGGACTCGCCTACAAGTGGATCCTTATAATCAAGTTTTAAGTAGCAAATGACATTCTTTAGCCACGGCACATCATAGACTCCACAATCAAACAAGAAATGCTTTGTCGATGATATGACATGCCCAAAGCACATAATGCTATTACAGCTAAAGTATGGGGAAACTGTAAACTTTTAATTATACTGTCTCTAGGCCAAACAAGGTTGCAATACAATAATTAAGCGGATCAGTAATATTTATCATCCTTCCATTGCTCTTGTTTACTACGTCACAACTCAGTGAACAAGTGGTACTCTATTACCGCGAGGGACGGTGATTGCAATCAGGACACACCCGGAATACACGACAAATACGCCCGCTCGGAAATACCTTTCCCTGTACTCCTCTACCACGTCGTATGTGGCCACCTTTCACCCGTCATCCCGATGTCGAACCAGTTCTACCGTCCCAAAAGTAAGGTCCCTAACCAAGCACGTCGAAGTTGCTCCTTAGAGGTTCCCACCTTACGATCATCTTCCCCCGAAGGACGGCGGTATAAGTTTCGACACGAGGGTGCCCGAGCTACATCAGTTTAATGGACCCCATAAATCCATTATGTGACCGGTATTGTTCAAACTTTCTCAACAGGGCCGCGCACGAGACGGTCCTTAACCGGCACAGACGGGGCTACAACAAACCTCCACATTTGCCTTACCCTTACCGACCCAGGCCCAAGTGTGGTCGCAAGCATTGTCCCCCTCATCCGGGATCAGACAACCTTGCGCGTCCTGTCCTACAGGAACATCCCCGTCCACATCTGCAATTATTAAGAGTGGACATTTTGGTAACATCTGGCGAGTAGGTTTTCCTTACTCGACTTCTCTCGCAAGTAGAATTCAACTACTTGACTTATGATCAATAAAATGTGATCCTCTCGCGAGTAGATTCCAACTACTCACTTCTACCGGATTTTCTATACATTAGCAAAGCAGTTACCACAGGTTAAACTATAACTAGTTCCAACCAACTCTTGGGATTTTTGGTCATGCAAGTGGAGTTTCAATCACCCGATACGTAATGCACATATGAAACTTAAGACGTAATATGAGAAATACTGCAAAACTTTGTAAAGCTTTTAAATGCAAACCGGGGCTTGCCTTGTTTGCGAATCAGTGATAAGTTAAAGAGTCAGTGGCTTGATGCGTCACGAACAGGTCCTCTTCGACTCCTTTTCGTCACGGCGTCTATCACAATGGATATGCATATAACACATAATATACCTTAATAACTTAACTAAAGAATATGCACACATTATGCAATGTCATACTCATAAAGGAAGTATGTTTGTAACTCAAGAATGAATAAGGTGTACTGTTGGGTTTTAAATTGGATTTGGGTAGGTTAGTTTGATATTACTTCATATTATAAGAATGTACATAAGAAATTTCTATATAGTCATGGATATAAGGAAAATATACAGAATTAAATTCTTATGTAGATTAATTCTTTTGGCTCTGATAATTTATTTCTGGTATTCAGATGTGATGAAGAAATTCTCATAAAAATTTCAGAGAATTTGACAGGAGAAAATGATTTACAAAATTCTATCAAGCTTTCATCATTTAGGAATTTGCAGATAAAACCCGAGGTTTTATCATGTCCATAAATGGCACAGCTAGATAGTACTGATCAAAGGAAGTTACCAAAATTGGTTTCACAATTTTTCAAGCTCCTACAGGAAGATATTGAATTTACAAGTCTTTATGAATTTCTGGATTTAATTTGTTATTTTCTGGAATTATAATTACCCTAGGCAAAGACTTTGAATTAAACCCTCTTAAACAACTTTGTTATGCCTGAAACTTTTACTGGAGCTTCTACAGAAAAAAATGATTGGTTGGGTAAATTTCCAGAATTATCTGAATAGAATCCTATTTTCTATATTTTCCACAATGTATTATACTAATTGATTTATAGAATATTCTCTATGGCTTTTCATGAAGATTGGAACGGACCAATGGAAAGTAAAGATCTTAAGGAGAATTAAAAAATTTGTTTCATCTAATTTGGAGCATCCTAGCCAAAGTTATAGCATTTCAAAGTTTAGGCATTTTTCTGGAATTCTTTTTGAATGGAAAAGGCAACCCTTTAATCAACTGACACGTGGCCTCTAAATCTTCCCACCCAGCCGATGCCACAACGGGCCACAGAGTTTACTCGCGTTAGCACACTAAATCCCGGCGCCACAGAAAATCCCACCGGGGGTCTTCTTCTTCACCAACGGTCCGTGGCGGCGCCATGGCCGGAGAACGGTCGGCGACTCGCCGGAGCACGCCGTGACACCTTCCCCGTGGCTGAGACTTGCCACCCGGGGGTTCTCGACCCTCAGGAACTCACGGGTGGCCTCGGTTTGGACTGAAACGGCCCGGAAAAGTGCCTACACCGGCGACCGGCGGAACTCGACGATCGGCGATGGCGTTGTCGGTGTCCAAGGCATGGGAGAAGCTGATTCTTGCTCTGGAAGCTTCGTGGTGCTGCCCTGATCATTGGCCAACACTCCAATCCCTTGAAAATTGGTCGTAGTATGGGGGCACCATGGAACCGATTCTAGGTGGCGGCGAGATGTGAAATTCCGGTTAGCCGGAATGGGGATATGGCTAGCTAACGCCTCAGGAAGGAGCGCGTGCAAGTGTAGAAGCTGGGGGCGGCTGGAATTGTGAAGACACTGACCACGGAGGAAGGGCTTTGGGTTGTAGACGAAGAAGGTCGACGGTGCGCCAGAAGAAGAAATTGTGATTCCCTCCGGGATGCTAGGTCCAGCGGCAGCCTCAGTTCAGGGAGGTCGCGAGGGTATGAGCGCGCACCAAATTGTGGCTTTGCTAGTGCGGGGGCTGCTGTGATTTAGGTGGTCGAGTGGAGCGATGCGGAGATAGAAGAAAAATTCGAGCGCTCGGTTCCTTTTATACCCGACCGACGGAGGCGAGCAGGTGGCGTCGTGGCCCTCCATGGCGCGTATGCATGCGAAGGCGCAGCGAGCTGGAGATCACGTTGGAGAGGTGCTTGCCGCTGCGGCTCAGCGCTGGCGCGCGCGTGTGAGGAGAAACAGAGCAAACAGCTTTTGGTTTCCTCTTACAAGTGGGCCCCACTCTGCTCTTATCCCCTTACTTTTCTTTCTTTTTGTTACCAAAGCCTAGATGTGATAAGGACTCCAAATTCAGAAGAGAATTGGTCCTGTTATATTTGAATGGTTTGACAAGTTTGAATATCTGAATTGGCCAAATTTGAAATTTGAATTAGATTTAAATTCATATTTATATATTTTATGTATGTATTTTTAATCTTCTTCAATATTTAAGTTTAAGTTGCCATAGGTTTTTGCAAGTTATCACATATAACATGTTTGGTTTCTTGCAAATTTGAATTAGATTCACATTCAATTTATAATCTATATGCATGTCATTTAATTCTTTCCACCAATATTAATGTATATAATGTCCTATGCTTTTAATTGACTAACCTGATCAAATGAAGAATATGTTTTTGTACCTTGATCATTGATTTGAATATTTTGTACATTTCCATATATACTTTTATTCACACATGCTTGTTTTATTTCTTTTGATTTTTCCCTTGTGAGCAAAGCACAAAAATTTCATGTGTTTAAATTTAAAATTCAAGACCTTTGGAAATTTGAGCTTAGCTGAATTCAAAAGGAATTCTAGGTTTTAACTAGAACTTCACATTAACATTTTTACTCATGTCCATAAGAATTTATTGGCTCTCATATGACCTTAGTCTTCAATGTACATGTTTAAAACTATTATTTCATGTGCCATACATTGGAGACAAAAGCTTCCAAAAGTTTGGGATTTTACACTAGTGTAGTGTGAAACCAAAACAAAACACTTTCGCACTACACAGATTCGAAAGCAAGCGTTAATGACTAAACGTAGGCCAACGCAGTCAAACAATGACGTTAGACCAACGCAGTCAACAATAATTGTTACATGTGTGCGTTCTTATCCTTTCTACAGTCTGGTGGGAACGAAATCATCTGCAATAACTACAGTGCAGTTACTGCAGCTGATTGGTGGGGCCAGAGGCTGTTGGGCCCATTTGTCAGCTGCAGTAACTGCACTGTAGTTATTGCAGAGGATTCGAGTCCAGTTTGGTGTTGAACCGCCTACGTCATCGGAAGCCTAGATGAAGTTGGAGGACAGGAATCGGAGCATACCTAGTTGGACCAGGATCGCCTTACGTCAGGTGCAGACCTACCGGGTATGCCAGGTGGGCCTCGGCATACCCTGGGCCAGCGAAGTCAGAAAATGAATGGATGGATCAATAATCGATTGATCATGCTATAGGCGTTTAGGCGGTGTATGCCGGCACTGTGCAGGCTGATGGGAACACACGTGTTCAATTCCTAATTGATTTGTTTCAATTAAATTCTTCTCCTCCGCCATTTCTTTACTATTCAGATTGGATCAGTGCCCCGCGTTGCATTCCAGGAAAATGATTTGCCTAACAATTCAAAGTAAGAGATCTCATGAAGGATTTAGTTTTGCATTCTGCGCTGTGTGGAATCGCAGAATGGTTTGCCTGACAATTCAATGTAAGAGATTTCTGGTTGATGCTTTCTAACATGTAATCTTCAATTTGATAATGATTGTGGAAGTGCATCAACAATATTATTGATTGTTTTCTCCTTTAGTAATAGAAAATGATTTGCTCAAAACATTTCGTTATAGTTTTTGCCTCGATAAGGAAGGCAGGATATTTTTTGGGTCTTGTTTGCTTAAGTTTATCAAATCTAAATTGCATAGTGTAAAATTTTTTATATGGCATACCCTTAAATAAAAACCTAGGCCCGCCACTGCTGATGTAGCGACATTTTGCTGCATTCGTGCAGTAAAGGCTGCATCCACCGTTTTGTTTTGATCCGACGGTTGTACTTCCCAGCTATCCAACGAAGGGGTCCATTCAAATTGTTTCTTAAACTCTTGCCTGCTTGCTTCAACATGAGAAAGAGTTTACATGCATATAATTATGCATACTTTAAACATTTAAATAAAACAAACTTCTATCACAAATTAACAGGATTAAAAACACATTAACTATCTTATGTGGCATGCCAATGTGTGGATGTCCAACTCAGAGTAAGGATGAAAGTGGAACGGTTTTTTGAAGTTGATGGACTAAATAATTGGCCCATTTGAAAGTTGAAGGACCAAACTTAGTTTTGATTGAAAGTTTGAGGATGAAGTTGAGTATTGCCAGATTGATGAGCTCAAGCTCGAAAAGTTCTAGTAATCTCATTTGTAATGTTGCCTGTACGATACTTTAGCCGCTAGAGGTGCCAGGAGATTGTCCGTAGCGGGGCCTACAAAGCGGTCTGTAAAGTACTAGTATACAAAACTAACAGGTAGCGATGACTGGAAAGAAAAGTGGAGACAATGAACAGAGAGGAAAGAAAAGAAAGGACGAGAAAAATGTTAGAAAAATATAGGTAGAACTCCAACATACCACTGGCCCTATGGCCCTATACGTGGTGTAATCATTACCAATTGAATGTTTGACTACAATAGAGCACGTTGCCTTATAGTATTGTCGTTGCAACGAGCTCAAATTTTCGAGGTGGGACAAATCATTCACAACATGTCAAAATCGCTCGCACAAATTTGTTACGGACACCGGGTATAGGAGTAGTGCTAATGATTACACCGTGTATAGGGGCATTGGGCCTGTGTTACGTTGGGGCCAGTGGTATATAGATGGTGCCACAATCAGGGAACGGCGTTTGAAGACACGAGAAGGAAGTATGTGTGGCACTATCTGAGAACGGTATGCACTTGCTCTTCGGTGCATCGTTAAAGGAGATGTATTTCAAAAAAAAGGAGAAATTTTTAATTTGACACGGAAAGGGCCCAGCGTACAACAACAATTTTATTTTGAAAGCCCGCGTGCATTATATTAAGCTGAGTAGAAAATGTTTACAGCAGTAGCCTAGGGATTACTTGCGATGGTCGGTAGCTGCTAAGATTGCAGCCACCTCCTTACACCCCGCCGCTGACCACAAGGTCAGGTCATCTCGAATAGCCGAAATAATACAATCTAGTATCTATCTATGACTCAGCAATGACTCAGCTGAATCAGGAACTGGCCAATTAAAATGGAAGTCAGCAGTCTCACGGTTCATAAATCAAAACGTGTGCCATCCTTTTTCTTCTTTCTTTTTTCTATCCATAACCATGAGACTGCTGGAGTTCCATACTCACCGGCACATATGTACGGTCCGGGTGTGCTGGAGTGTTGGTGTCACGAAGCATGAGGCCCAGAATGCACCTGCAGTACTGCAGGAGATTCAGTTCCAATGTGTACCTTAACCCCCGTCGTGCTTCCCCGGTGGTGGTTGGAAGACCCCTGCAGATATGTTTTGATTCCTGTCCTCCAACTCCATCTAGGTTTCCGATGACGCATGCGGTTCACCAGCAGACACACCAGCAAAGCCTCGGTGATGAGCGGCATGCAAATTTCTTGATGACAAACTGACTGCAACTTCCGTACCGTACGCACTGGAATTAGAGCATACTTGTAAGGCTCTTCCCAACAACCACCGGGGACGGACGACATACGGGGGGGTTAAGGTACACCGGCACACCCGTACAGTACTTGAACCCGGCCAGCCGTGTACTAGTGGTTTCCTTCGAACCTCTGGCAGAAGAAAGCGGCATGCAAGTTTCATTCTGTATGGAGAATGTTTGTTGTGTATTCATCAGGGAACACCAGATACACTTTAT
This sequence comes from Tuctoria greenei, assembly GCA_036927565.1. Taxonomy (NCBI): domain Eukaryota; kingdom Viridiplantae; phylum Streptophyta; class Magnoliopsida; order Poales; family Poaceae; genus Tuctoria; species Tuctoria greenei. The sequence goes on from JAYESD010000006.1 coordinate 133,953,516, forward strand.
ATAGGCTAGCTAGTGTAGTGTGAAACCAAAGACAAAACCTTTTCGCACAACACAGATTCAAAAGCTAGTGTTAATGACTAAACGTAGGCCAACACAGTCAAACAATGACGTTAGACAAACACAGTCAACAATAATTGTTACATGTGTGCGTGCTTATCCTTTCTACAGTCTGGTGGTGAACCGCCTGCGTCATCAGAAGCCTAGATGGAGTTGGAGGACAGGAATCGGAGCATACCTGGCTGGACCAGGATCACCTGACGTCAGGGGCAGACCTACAGGGTATGTCGAGTGGGCCCTGGCATACCCTGGGCCAGGCAAGTCAGAAAATGAATGGATGGATCAATAATCGATTGATTTTGCTGTAGGATTTTAGGCAGTGTATGCACACACTGTGTAGGCTGATGGGAAAGGACACGGCTTGTATACTCCCATTCAGTGCTTCCATGCGTGATCCTACTTAAGTGTCATGATTTTATTGGCCCTTTCATTTACCTAACATAATGCCTGATTTAACTTCAACCAATCAGATGATCACACATAAGCGTGGAGTACGCATGGAAGCACAAATGGGAGCATGCGTCATCGGAAACCTAGATGTAGTCATCATGAAATTTGCATGCCACTCATCACCGAGGCTTTGCTGGTTTGTCTGGTGGTGAACCGCATGCGTCATCAAAAACCTAGATGTAGTTTAGAGGACAAGAATCAGAACATACCTGCAGGGGTCTTCCAACCAGGTCGTATGATGGCCGGACACTCTCCAATCCACTTAGATTGAAGTGGAACCACTCCTACCCAAACGAGGAAAAAAAATTTATGGATACGGTATGCATATCCAAGGCTGTGCATACCCTTCAACATTTGTGACATGTGTCCACATGAACGGACGCGCGCAATAGTGGTGATGGGACGCGGAGCGGTTCCAATTGAATTCAAAGATGCGCATGCGCTGCGTGCGTTTAAGGTTCCTCGGTGACTGGCGTGCATGTAAAAGCTCAATGAGCCCGGTCGCATCAGCCGCCTCTACAAATGGCTACATCTTGAATGAAGGACCAAACCTTCTGCGGCAAACAACAACGTATAATATTTCCTCCGCACAAACTCAACTCTATTTCTATTTTGGTCAAACTAATTACCTTTGACCAATGATTTATATGGAATTTATTAACTTCAATAACATGTAGTACTAGATTGTATATTATGGAAATATTTTCATGGCGAATGTAAAAGTACAATTCTTGTATTGTTAAAACAGATCAAAATTGCATAATTTTCACCGCATACGATGGGCCCTTCGCGTGTCAAATTAAAGATTTCTCCTTTTATCAAAAAACAACTTCTTTAATGACGCCAAATTTTGGTACATGGGCTCACGTGTACATGGGGACGAACACCAAGCGTTCTAGCGTAGTTTCGGCCCAGGAATACAAAGTGACTCAGCGCAGTTTCAGCCCACGAATAACAAGCGGCCCAACGCAGTGTTGGGCCTACTCTGATAGCTTCACGTACACTTTGTCCTGGCTGCCTCCCCGCCGAACCCTTCGATCCACAATGGCCCCCTCTCCCGATTGCACGAAACATGCCTGGAGGAGAATCCGCCAGCCGCCACGCTCTTGGAGGAGCATCCGCTAGCCGCCACGCTCTTGGAGGAGCATCCGCCGGCCGCCACGCTCTTGGAAGAGCATCCGCCATCCACCGGGGTGGAGGAGCATCCGCCGGCCGCCGCACGTGGAGGAGCAACAGCGCTAGGTACAATTGCTCACATAATGTTATTGTAGTTCAATCCTCTTACGGATACGCTGATTGAATTGTAGGAAGCGATGTCAGAAGATAAGGCATGGATGGGAGAAGACAGGCGTACGAAGGAGTGGCAGGATGGAATGAAGTCATTTTTAAATTTAGCATTCCAGGGCACTTGTGAAGAAGAAACTAAGCCTTGTCCTTGCACGAAATGTCGTAATATTTGCCACGAGAGACGCAAGGAAGTTCATCTTCACTTGCTTCGTAATGGGATGTCATTTGATTATACTTGTTGGGTACACCATGGAGAAAAACGAGTTGAGAAAAAAATTGCTGAGCGATCAGCAAATAATAAGGAGATAATTTCTGATGATGCTGCTATGGAAAATATGCTGTCCAGCCTTCTTAGAGGCACTGGTGATCATGGTGGTACTTCAGCGGGTGTTGATGATCCAGAAAATGCTATTAACTAGCAGGAGCCAACTTGGTGTGCAAAGGCATTCTATGACTTATTAAATGATGCCAAAAAGGAGTTGTATCCAGGTTGTGAGAAGGTGACCCAATTATCCTTCATTGTCAGGTTGTACCAGATTAAGGGTTTAACTGGTTTGAGCAAAAAAGCGTGTGAGTTCATCCTTGAACCATTCTCATATGTGCTTCCAGAGGTCCATTGCATTCCTAATACACTTGATAAAGTTCAGAAGGTTGTTCGTGACCTCGGGATGAGCTACGAACAGATCGATGCATGTGTCAATGACTGTATGTTATTCTGGAAGGACTATTCTCTGCTGGATCGATGCCCAACATGTGGTGAATTAAGATGGAAAAATAGTATTGCTGGGGATGCAAGAGAGGCTTTACCTTGTGGAAAATCCAAGAAGCTTGTAGCACACAAGATTCTACAATACTTCCCTCTTATTCCCCGTCTTCAATGGTTTTATATGGCAGAATCAACGGCATCAAACATGCGCTGGCACAAAGAAGAACATATTGATGATGGAATATTACACCATCCTGCAGATTCGAAAGCATGGAAGCCTTTTGATAGCATTCACCCAAATTTCTCATCTGATCCTCACAACATAAGACTTGGGCTAGCATCTGATGGTTTTAATCCTTTTGGAGTAATGAATGTTTCTTACAGTACATGGCCCGTGATTCTAATCCCTTATAATCTACCACCTTAGCTGTGTATGAAGCAGCCTTATTGGTTGATGTCAATGATAGTTCCTGGGCCAAAGTCACCTGGAAACAACATTGATGTGTATCTGCAGCCTTTGATTGATGAGCTACTGAAATTATGGTCTGATGGTGTTGAAACATACGATAGTTAAAAGAAAGAGACATTTCTCATGCGAGCTTCTATATTGTGGACAATAAATGATTTTCCAGCATATGCAATGCTATGTGGATGGAGCACAAAAGGTAGGCTAGCATGTCCATACTGCCATGTAAACACTGACACCTTGTGGTTGAAACATGGACAAAAGTATTACTACATGGGTCATCGTCGTTTCCTACCTCAGGATCACCGGTTATGTCGGGACAAAGCTTCTTTCAACAACAAAATAGAGAATAGAGAGGCTCCAACATCACTCTCTGGTCACGAAGTACTCCAACAATACGAGACTTTTGATCAAGTGAGTTTTGGAAAGACGAATAATAAGAGAAAGCGCACTAAGGAAGATAGGTGGCATAGTTGGAAGAAGAAAAGTATATTTTTTCAGCTCCCGTATTGGAAGACATTGCTAATAAGGCATAACTTGGATGTCATGCACATTGAGAAAAACATTTGTGATAGCATATTGGGTACATTGCTTAATATGGATGGTAAAACAAAAGATAGTCTACAAGCTCGTTTTGATATGCAGGAAATGGGTATACAGCCAAAGCAACATCCGGTGGGTATGAAAGGGAAGTATGATTGTCCATCAGCATCATATACTTTGGAAAAAAATCAGAAGACCACCTTGTGCATGTTTTTGGCGGATGTGAAGATGCCCGATGGTTATGCCTCAAACATCGAGAGAAGTGTGGACATAACAGCATGTAAGGTATCAGGTCTAAAAACTCATGACTGCCATATTATATTTCAGAAGCTCCTTCCTATTGCAATACGTGACATATTGCTTGAAAAGGTTGTTGAACCTTTAATTGAGTTTAGCAGATTATTTTCTGGAATTTGTTCTAAAGAATTGGCAGAACCAGATTTGGATAAGATGATTGAACAATTTCCTGAAACAATTTGTAAGCTTGAGATGTTGCTTCCTCCCGCTTTCTTTGATATCATGGTACATCTTCCAATCCATCTTGGCGAAGAAGCTCGCTTGGGTTGACCTATTTCTTACAGATGGATGTATCCAATTGAGAGGTACCTTGGTACATTGAAGAGGTATGTACGTAACAGAGCTCACCCGGAGGGTTCTATAGCTGAGGGATATATTATGGAAGAGTGTATGCCTTTTTGTAGCCAGTTTTTGGATAACATCAGCACCAAGCTTAATAGGCCAGAACGTCATGAAGCTGCAGCTAGCAATGAACCTTCTCTCGAGTCTAATATATTTACAGAAGTTGATAATTCTAAAAAAGGGTTTAAATGGGGCGAACTTACTATGGTGAAACTACATAACATCAGGCATTATATTATTTCTAATGTTGAAGAGGCCGCTCCATGGATCAAGTACGTATAACACTCAGAGATGTTCTATACTATATTAATGGATCATGCTTATTGTAGATGGCTAATTTAATTTTGTACCCTTTTCAGTGAGCATTTTGAAGAGCTGAAAAAGATTCATTCTTGTGATGTTGAAAGATGCCATAGAGATGAGTTTGTTTATTGGTTTCAGGAACGAGTAAGTACATGCAAGTTTTTACTTTGATGAAATATTGAAGAAATATCTGTTCTGAAGTTGGTTTATCGATGACCCCTTTTATACTTATTACTGTGTACAGATTATGACATTACACAAAAAAGGCAAAGTAATCGATTATTTCTATGCATTATCTAGAGGACCTGATCGTCGGGCACGTTTTTTTAGTTGATCATTCATAAATGGCTTATTCTTTCGAACAGTAGAGGTGGAAAAAGAATTACGGACGCAAAAGCGTGGTGTTGTGGTTCGGGATGGTGATCATGAGTGGTATGGAGTAATCAAGAAAATGATTTATGTTGATTTCAAAAAAAATCAAGGGGTTATGTTATTTGAATGTGAATTGTTTGATCGGCCTCGTTCCGGTCAGAGCCAAAGCAGAGGCTACAAAATGGATCGATACGGAATGATAGATGTGGACACTACTATTTCTCAATTTAAGTATGAGCCTTACATTCTAGCCACCCAAGCAGAACAAGTTTTTTACGTTAGAAGTGTGAAGCAACCTAAATGGGCTACAGTTGTTAAAACGATGCCAAGAAACCTTTTTGCCATGCCCCCTGGAGACAGTAAAAATATTGTCACTGAGACGATGGAGGCTGAGACATTATTTGATGACCGACGACTTACTGATATAAATGAGGATATGACCATATGGGATAGAAATGACATTGACAGAGCAACCGGTGATGCTTCCGCTCTTTCAAACGAAGATGACGACGACGATGATGATACATATATCAATGATGGTATTGTACCTCCAATATTGAGGGAGGACAACGAAGATGATGATTTTTTCATATAGGTACTGTTTGAGCTAGCTGTACATGAACTATGTAATGCAGTTTGTGTTCCGTGGCGATAGATCTTAACGCCAACAACCAGTATTTCGTGGCAACGGATCCTAATAAAACGATTGTGTTTCGTGGCGATAGATCCTATCACCACGAACTTGTGAATCGTGGAATAAGTTCCTAATGCAACATTTATGTTTCGTGGCGATAGATGCTAACGCCACGAACTATTGAATTGTGGCAACAGATCCTAATGCAATGATCGGGTTCTGTGGCGATAGATGCTAATGCCATCAACTAGTGAATCGTGGCAACAGATTCTAATGCAACGATCGCGTTCCGTGTCGATAGATGTTAATGCCACGAACTAGAAATCGTGGCAATAGATTCTAATGCAACGATCGGGTTCCGTGGTGATAGATGCTAACGCCATGAACTATTGAATCGTAGCAACAGATCCTAATGCAACGATCGGGTTCCGTGGAGATAGATGCTAACGCCATGAACTATTGAATCATAGCAACAGATTTTAATGCAACGATCGGTTCCGTGGAGATAGATGCTAACGCCATGAACTATTGAATTGTAGCAACATATACTAATGCAACGATCAGGTTCCGTGGCGACAGATGTTAACGCCACGAACTATTGAATCATAGCAACAGATCCTAATGCAACGATCGGGTTCCGTGGCGATAGATGCTAGCACCACGAACTATTGAATCGTAGCAACAGATCCTAATGCAACGATCAGGTTCCATGGTGATAGATGCTAACGCCACGAATTAGTGAATTGTGGCAACATATTCTAATGCAACGATCGGGTTCTGTGGCGATATATGCTAACGCCACAAACTATTGAATCGTAGCAACAGATCCTAATGCAATGATCGGGTTTCGTGGTGATAGATGCTAACACCATGAACTAGTAAATCGTGGCAACAGATTCGTGGCGATAGATCCTAATGCCACGAACTATTGAATCGTTGCAACAGATCCTAATGCAACGATCGTGTTCCGTGGCGATAGATGCTAATGCCACGAACTCGTGAATTGTGGCAATAGATTCGTGGCGATAGATCCTAATGCAACGAACTAGTAAATCGTGGCAACAGATCCTAGTGCAACGATCGTTTTCCGTGGCGATAGATGCTAATGCCATGAACTAGTGAATCGTGGCAATAGATTCATGGCGATATATCCTAATGCCACGAACTAGTGAATCATGGCAACAAATCCTAATGCAACGATCGTGTTCGGTGGCGATAAATGCTAATGCCACGAACTCGTGAATCGTGGCAACAGATTCGTGGCGATAGATTATAATGCCACAAACTAGTGAATCGTGGCAACAGATCCTAATGCAACGACCGTGTGCCGTGGCGATAGATGCTAATGCCACGAACTCGTGAATCGTGGCAACAGATTCGTAACGATATATTCTAATTCCACGAACTAGTGAATCGTGGCAACATATCCTAATGCAACGATCGTGTTCCATGGCGATAGATGCTAATGCCACGAACTAGTGGATCATGGCAATAGGCCAAGCTTACAACGATTTAGTGTTCATTGCAGTACAATCATTGCAACATGGTGGAATCCTTGTAGTGGTACCACTGGCAACTGTGCGCAATGCCTTATATGATCGTTGTACTACGCTCAGCTTTCTGAGGTGGGATAAAAGATCATCGGTGTAAATCAGAGATGAGCCCAGGTAAGCATCTCTGCAAATGTAAGGTGCGTCTCGCATTATTTTGTGGCCCCGGACATGCTGGAGTGTCTTGGATGCGCCACGATGTGCTGAAGCCAGGAACAACATCTAGGACATTCCAGCGTGTCCAACTGGCAACAATGAGCAATGCCTTATACAGTTGTTGCAACGTCCTCAACTTTTCGAGGTGGGACAAAAGTTCTTCGGCAAAAATCGGAGACGGGCCCGAGTGCGGCGCATCTCCCTTTTGCTGGATCTTAGATATCTGAGACACACCAGTGCGTCTCTAATGCACTCTATATTCGTTCCTGGGACAAACAAAAGCAATGACATTGCAATTAATGGATTAATTAGAATTCAAGGATAAACAAATGCAATGACATTGCAATCTAGACATAATTTGCAACTCAATGAATTTCATAGTTCATACATTGTGTGCCCTCTAAACTAACTTCAAATCTAAGCTTAATCCTAAAGCTCCCATCGATCAATCTAAACTGTACTGTCTAGCTTGCTCCCGAACACGTCTCTTATATTCCCCTGGATCTTGAAAATATTAATATTCTTTAAATTAACAAATGTCGAAAAAGGAATGAAAAACCTACGTTAGTCACTAACACAGAGTGTCTAACCTTGATAAGTAGATTATAGCAATCATTTTCAACATCGAGCGCATTTGGCTGATGCAGCAAAGGCTGAACTTCAAGTAGTATAGTTTTGATTGTAAAACCAGTGCACCACCCCTACAAAATATCAATTTAAGCAACATAAGAAACCAGTTCAATTAAGTTCAGCAACAATTACTAATTACATGAGCAAAATAGGTCTATCTTATAGTCTCTTGATCAAGAATCCCAATGCATGGTGCTCCTGAGTGATGGACATTTGGGTGGATGAAACCACTTGGAAAGGCGCATCTTGGAGGAACCAATGGATAGTCCTCTGAGAAGGAGATTGTCAGGGCGTAGTAACCACCTTCCCAGTCAGTCTGTAATGGGAAATCTTTAATAGGAGGATGATGTTTAAACTCATATTGTGCTTGTTCTTCATGACTTACCCCTTCTTTATTGGGGACGATGCACTGTCACTTTAATAAATCTCCCAATCTAGGCTTCGCAGATAAACTCTATGCAGATGGAAAAATGAAACTAAAGTTAATTCCATCAGTCCATTGCAGATCTACATATATACAACCATGCGATCGGTGTGCCATATGTACATACATGGGGATGGTTCTTGCGCAACGCCAAGTGCTCCTCCTTCAGTCGACTATGTGCCAAGCCGATACCAGCTATGAACAGTGATGACGACGAGGACGGTGACGATGATGATGACGAGGACGGTGATGATGATGACAACGGCGATGGCGAATAGAGGAGGCAGTCGCACTAGAGTTGGTTGATTAGTAAGGTCGATTAGTAAAGGAGCACCAGAGGCAAAAAAAGATGAGGGAGATAAATGCGAGATGCGCTACAACAAAGAGAGATGCGCGTTAAGTTAAAGAGCGTCTTTCATTGTCAAAGAGATGAAGAGACAGGGGAGATAAATGTGAGATGAGCTATAACAAAGAGAGACGCGCGTTAATCTAAAGCACGTCTTCCATTGTCGAAAGAGAGACATGCGGCATGAGGTATGTGGAGGACATAATTTTGGAGGCGTGGTGCAGAGACGCGTGCGACGTCCATGCATGGCCTTTCATTTCCCGAGGCGGTATCGATGTGTCCCATCGTTCCACCAATGCGCGGGAAACCAACCGCTCCATCACCGACTTCGTGCGGACCTTATTTAATACGCGTCATCACTCGTTTCTCCGCAAGTTCGTCGCTCACTTTGAAACACCTTCTTTTCCTCATTTTCTCCCTGCCGACAACCCACCACCACCATGGCTGACCTCTTGCCGCCAAGCCCTCCGGGGGAGCCACCGTGCAAGAAACTGTGCTGCAGCTCCCCCGAGAGGATCAACACCGAGCATCGCCTCGTTATGGCGCAAGAGGCGTACAAAAATACGTCTCGTGCCATGAGTTCCTTGGGTCTTGGTGCCCTTCCCCAGTTTACTGAAATGGGTACCATCGTCTACTACCTCTTCGCCCTCACGAGGGTGGCCGATCGTCTCGACATTCTGTTCGAGACTATGGCCCATGTGCTTGTCACCGAGGGCCGCAGAAACTTGGTGGAGGCGACGGAGAGCAACCTCGTTCCCGGGGTTGCATCACCAGTGCAGTCGGTGCAGCCGGCCCAGGCTTGTGTTTCCCCTGCGCTAGAGTCGCCACCGGAGGAGGAGGAGGAGGAGGAGGAGGAGGAGGAGGAGGGCGAGGAGGAGGAGGAGGAGGAGCAGGGCGAGGAGGAGGAGGATGAGGAGTAGGAGTAGGATTTAGTTTTTCTTTGTTATTTTTAGTTGCATCTGTTTCGTAAATATTGTTAATGAATGAAATATGTCTTTGTTCATCTATGTGATTGAATATTATCTTGTGTGTTCTTCAACTGTGTGAATGAATGAATGTGTGGTGTGTTCATCGTGTTCCTCAGGTATCAAAAGGAAGGATTTGATTATTTTCTGGACAAGTGAATGATTTAGTTATCAAGTGAATGTTCTCTAAGTTTAGTGATGTTTGATATCAACAGTGACGAAGCAAAATGGAGAAAATCATGAATCTAAAGGTGACGTGTGGAATCGGAGACGCGCTCTTCCTAAAAGCGCGTCTCCTTTTCCTATTTTATTTATTATCCCTGATCCGGAAGTCACCTTTTCTTTTCCTTGGGGGCACCATCAGTCTCTTCTCCTTGTTCGTCTTATCCGCGTTAGAAAAGATAAAGGTTTTCTTTTGTTGTTTTTTAGTTGATGTTGCTTTATTTTCTTGTGTCTTGTACCTTTTCTTGTGTTTTGTAATATATTTGTTAATGAATGTTATCTGTGTTCATTTGTGAGATGAATATTTTGTGTATTCATCTATGTTATATGTGTTTAACTGTGAATGAATGAATTAAACGTCCCGTGACGAGCGTCTGTAAGCGAAGATAAAGGAGACACGCTTTGTGAAGAGCACGTCTCATTTCTTGTGCATATTGGAGACAAGCTTTGCTTGATGAGCGTGTCCTTTTTGTCAGAGAGGATGGCATGTCTCAGATACCTATTTAACTAATACAGGCTTTATTTTAATGCATCTCCTTGTACGTTTAGCCGAGCCATGTCAGATCCTTGCTGAAGCGGGCACGTCTCGCTTAACCTTATCAGAGACGGTCATCTTTGAGCGCGTCGCCCATCTTTGTCTCCTATTTGGGTTTCTTACATAGTGGATGTAGCATTTCCCCTCTAAGAGTATTCCCAAAGGGTGTCATTTATATTTTCTCAAAGGAAGACTAGATGGAAGCAAAGAAATCATCAAATGGAAAGGCTAGGTTGGCCTGATTAGGGTTCTAGAAAGGATGGACAAATGATATTTGGAGTAGTGTGAAACACACAAGAGCATTCTATCCTAAGGGGATAAATGAGGTAAAGAGGGACTAGGCTAAGGGTTAGGCAGAGACTCCTACTATGCTTCTAATGTACATATACATATCCTAAGTTAGTTACTAGTGATTATGTTAATTATCAGTTCTCATGCTAAGTGGATTAACACATCAGGCATGGGTTTAACCCTAGCAATACTAGGATGACTCCCACCAAGAGCCTGTGGCATAGCCGAACGTGGAAGATTACAAAGTATAGATAGGGCTGTCACCACCTACTACCTACCTCTTCAATCTGTGGGTCTATGAAACATTCAACGCTAATCTATATCCTAGCGCCATGCTAGCATATTTATGTAATTACCTAAAGAGCCTAGACACACACCATCCTAAGGCAATGAACTAAATCATCGTTGAAGCAGTTAATTCATAGCGTAAGTGATTCATGTTAACATAATCATGTCATAGCTAATTAGACTATATTGGAAGTTTGTATGGTTTATGATGATATAATGAGAATGGTATAGCGTAATAATAAATACTACTCCTACAGCATACATGGAATCCACAATCAAACAAGAAACACTTCATCCAAGTATATGAACAATAGAAGACTAAAGATAACATCTTTATTAATATCAAAGTCACAAATACAAATAGGAATATAAGAGACATACCTTTCCCAATTAGGAATTGGGAGGAGACTCCTTATACTCCTCTCCTACATGGACTATGGACTAGAGACTCTCCTCTCTATAGTCTATACTCCTCTAAAGCTTTGGAGAGTAGAGAATACAATGGATGAATACTCAAGTGGTGTGTGGTGAAGTGAGGGGTGAGGGGTCCTATTTATAGCTTGGAGAAGGGTCGGTTCCCGCCAACAAAAGTGTACGAATCAGTCACCCATGAGTTCTTCAAGCTGAGAGAAACCAACTCGTGGCATTTGGCCGTGTTTGGCACCACTCCCTAGTCGGCTGTCTAGGGAGGTTGGCGGATTGGGTCTCAGCCCTGTTGGGGCTATGCTTCCTCCAGGTCTCTGCCAGGTGGGTCCTATCCCATTATATGGGTGCTACACCATTGTATGGCCTTGTGAATGTGGCCTAGAGGGGGGTGAATAGGCCTTTTTGAAAATTGTCGGAACCTGCAACACTTAACAACCAGTTCAAAACCAGATATATCGGACTAGTCTGGTAAAGTGCGGACTAGTCCGGTGTATACGGACTAGATTGATTAGGTTTAATCGATTGACTTTATTCTTCAATATATGCAGCGGAAATATACGATTAAACAAAGTGTTACAAGGTTATGAATCAGGTTATATCACAATTCAATCTTATACTTGATGTTTCAACGTAAAGTAATGAAGATCAATTGTAACCCTAGATTGATATAATGTAAAGGACAATGAACACAAAAGAGGAACACAAGAGATTTATCCCGTGGTTCGGTTCCCACAGAGGCAACCTACATCCACGTTGAGGAGTCCACAAAAGCACCGGGTCTTCTCCAACCCTACCTTCGTCAGATCGCCACGAAGGCCAATCCTCTTCCACTTATCTCCAAGGGGTGAATAACCGAATTCAAGGGGCTTTCTCACACGTTGAGAGCTCCCTTGGATTACAACACAAAATACCACCAATAACACAGTAAAAATATTATAATTAAATCGCAGGAGTGTGCTAGAGAATCAAACCAAGAGCTCAATGCGGTGTTGAACGTGTCTCTCCAATGAACTAGAGTGAATCCTCAAAGGATTGATCTTTGTTGCACTTAATTTCGTAGAGAGATGTGGTTTTTGAGGCTCTTGGAAGGTGTGACGGCGCTAGGGTTCGAGAGATTGTAAAATATGGTCGTGCAACTCTATTTATATGGGTTTCTAAAAGTGACTGTTAGGGTTCAGAAAGATCGGACTAGTCCGTGGTGGTCATAGTTCTAGTCCTGTGTGCTGTGTGTAGCAAACCCTAAGTGTCCCGAAATATCGGACTAGTCTGGCTAGGAACGGACTTGTCCGATTTAGCTAATGGAAATCTTCGAACTAGTCCGATAGTCATCGGACTTGTCCGGACATGTGAAACCCTAAGTGTATAGGATGACAAGTCCGCACTTGGAGGACTTTTCCGATTTAGTTTAGAGGGTATTTCGGACTAGTCCGTGCAATTATCGGACTTGTCTGATATGAATTAGAGAGAACATCGGACTAGTCCGGTTGTGATCGGACTTGTTCGATTTTGTGTGACTTGTGAAGTGTTTTGAGGACTAGTCCGCACTGGGGAGGACTAGTTCGATTCTAGTCAGAGAGATATCGGACTAGTCCGATGGATATCGGACTTGTCCGATCTTGTGCAGAAAGGATATCGAACTAGTCTGGTGTTAGTCGGACTAGTCCGGTCCTGTGTAACTTTGTGCAATGTGTGTGTTTAATTTTGATTGAGCTCTTGAGATGTGTTTTCTTAACACACTGCATACACAATGATCTACTATTCTTCTTCCTTGAGCTCATTTCCACTTTGCTCCTCATTCTTCCTTCCTTTTTGGCACTTTGCTCATTTTTCTATTAAAAACCTGCACTCATCTCAACAAAGAGGTTATGATCCCAATTGCTTGTCATAAATCATCCAAAACCCACAAGGGAGTCCTAGATGCACTTTCAATCCCCCCTTTTTGGTGATTCATGACAACTAATTGAGATTTCACAAAATATGATAAAAAATGAGATTTTCATAAAGTATGCACATATGAGTCCAAAATACATCAAGTAGTGAAAGCATAGTCCATATGTGCATTCTTTATGGTGGGATGCATAACTAATTGCACTGAAACATTGAGAATGACATAATTGACAGTAATCACCCAATAGCAAGCATATATGTCATTCTAGGGCAAAATCACAGTTTTCATGAATACTACTCAAAGGATCAAATCATTGCATCACAGAACCATAATTAACTTAAGATCATTGTTAAAACTTTACAAGCCACAAAAGAGTTAAAGAACATAGCATAGAGATCTCTCCTCGCAACCTACAGCTAAGACTAAGACTCCCCCTCAATGTCTCCCCCTTTGGCATCAAGACACCAAAAAGAAGGAGAGGAGGGTCCTAAGGTCTTCACTCTTCGCTGTCGGTCCTCTCATCATCGTCTTCATCATCTTCATCTTCAGCTTGATGAGGAGGAGGAGGAGGAGAAGGTGCGGAGATGCTCGAGCCCCCAACGCCAAAGTAGGCAAGCTCGGAGGGGGTCAAGGGCCTGAGCTCGGTGAAGTCAGAATCTGAGTCTTCAGAGATTGTTGGAGACCCAATTGGCTCAATCTCCATTTTCTGGCAAATTTGCTTCAAATTTTCCTTGATATACTTCATGTCCTCCTTTCTTTTCTTGTTGAGCTTATGGGCCTTCACTTCGGCCTTTTTGCAGGAGGCAAAGATTGCAGTCAGATATTTGAGAATTCCGCTGGATGAACCTTTTTGAGGGGTTGCACTAGAAGCAGGGGCAGCACTAGCATCTTCTCTTGATCTTGCCGGTGCCTCGGGACTGGAGGCCAGCGAGGAAGCAGCCTGCACACTCGGCTTTTGAGGCATTTGAGGACTCAAGGGGCGATGCTCCACATCTTTCACAAACTCAATCCCGATGACTTTTTCAATCACAAATATTAGATAAGGAGCATATCCATAGGACCTGTTGGGAGTGCAAGATATGTTCACCATGTCATTCCAAATGTATTCCGCCACATCAAATGGGCAGTCCTTGCTTATCACCCTCATCAGAGTCTGGAGGTATCCTTGCACACTCCCAGCATCTTCTTCCTTGGGAGCAATCGTCTTCCTCAAAACTCTGTTCAGCACCACAAAGAATGGCTTCATATTTTGGGTGGAAGGAGGGTTGAACTTTGAGTTTGGCTCGTATAGGAACTTCATCCTATCCTTGTCAATGACACCTATGTTGTGTATGACCAAGCAATCAGATCTTGTGGTGTCAAGGTGAAGCAGGTTAGCAACATCTTCTTGAGTAATACTATACTTGGATCCATGGGTAATCCAAGTGACACTCTCCTCATCCTCACTAGAGAAGTGATAGGTTGCAAAGAACTGTGCAATCACTTCATTTTTCCAGTTATTCCTGAAAGCAAAAAGATCCCTCAGGCCATGCTTCTCAATGGCTCTCACTACTTTTGTGAATGGTGAGCAGCCCTTCTTCTCAAAATATGCCCAGCCAATCCACTGACGGCGCACAACTGGTGTATTCATTGGGAGATACACCAATGTGTAGTAATCAGCATGGAAGTTGCACCAGGATCATCCATCAGCATCTTGCTTCGGTCTACCATACCAATCGATGCTACTGAATTTGGCCGCCGAGTCACTTCCCTTCCCGTTGAACTTCTCTTCATTTGGGTCTCGGACCCCTTCCCTTGGAGTATGAAGTTTCAACGGGCCAACCGGACCTGTTGCTATTCCTTTGCCCTTGCCTTTTGCTAGGCGGGCACTTACCGCGCTAGGGCCACCGCAGGTGGCAGCCCTAGAAGCAGGCACCCTTGAGGATGGCTTCCTAGCTAGCACTTTCCTCCGAGCCTGTGGAGGAGACTGAGCTGGCTCGGACGGTCTTTCTTGGCGCTTCTTGCCAAGACCCGTCGAGCTCCGAGGTGCCACCTCGTGGTCCATCTCGGCCTCAAAGTCAGAGACATCATTGCCGGAGCTCGACATGACCTGAGAATGAGTGGCATGAATGATAATGAATGATATGAGGCATAGGTGTGAAAGGATAGCAAGTAATTGCATTGAGGAATTGAAGAATTAGGTTTTGAGTTCAGAAACATCGGACTTGTCCAGTGCACAGGCACGGACTAGTCCGGGGGACCGGACTTGTCCGTGCATGGACCGAACTAGTCCGGTGTTCATCCTAAAAAACCTAAGAGACTAGACAAAAGTTGATTCCTAATGCAAAACAAGTGTAGCATACACGTAATACATCAAGGAGGCATGTATATAGTGAAATATGCTAGGCTATTTGATCAACAACGAAGAAATTTGGAATTTCTAGGGTTTGAGCGAAAATTACCGGAAAAATTGCTTGAAACTTGGAGATGAGGGTGTTGTAGGCCAGACAAGTCCGCTAGCTTCAATCCTCAAGTGGACAAGCTTTATTTCCGCCCAAATGCGAAGCTTTTTGATGGAGGGAGCAAGAAATCGCCTTGGGAGCTTGAGCACGAAGTGAGAGAGCGCGTGAGGCAAGAGTGGAGGTGAAGAAATTAGGGTTTGGCGGCGGCTAGGGTTATGGACACGAAAAATTGGACAAGTCCAAAGATGACCGGACTAGTCCGAACTTTTACAAGGGCTATATCGGACTAGTCTGTTGTCTACCGGACCAGTCCGGCCTAACCGGCACTCTACGGACTAGCCTGCATGGGCGGACTAGTCCGTGGTCACCAGGCAAGAATTTTTTAGACCATTCATATATATTTGAAGGTTCATATTTAGAAAATAGAGAGGCAAATCAACTCAAATAATCTTGATGAATATGATCAGTAAGCATACAACAATCAAGCAATGATCATAATTCACCAAGATCTAGTAATTGACATAGTTTTTCAGAGAAAAATGAGAGAGATGATTTGCACAATCCAATCAACATACTTTGAAGAATTCATACAGGTATGCAACATTTCAAGCCACACACCGAGCATCAAGGATATTTAGTTCAATTCAGAGTTCACAAAAATGCTTTTCATCAAGTGGCTTGGTGAATATGTCGGCCAATTGTTTTTGGGTATCGACATGGGAAATGTCTATGTCTCCTTTCATGGCATGATCTCTCAAAAAGTGATGTCTTATATCTATGTGTTTAGTTTTGGAGTGCTCAACTGGGTTGTGGGCAATTTTTATGGCACTTTCATTGTCACAAAGGAGTGGAATATGGTTCATATTGTAACCATAGTCCCTTAGAGTTTGTCGCATCCAAAGGAGCTGTGCACAACAACTCACGGCTGCAACATACTCCGCTTCAGCTGTGGATAAGGCAATGGAATTTTGTTTCTTGGAGGACCAAGAAACTAAGGATCTCCCTAGGAATTGGCATGTATCGGAGGTGCTTTTTCTATCTACCTTGCACCTGACATAATCTGCATCGGAGTAACCAATGAGATTGAATTTTGAGCCTTTTGGGTACCAAAGACCAAGGTTGGGTGTATGAACCAAACATCTCAAGATCCTTTTTACGGTTGTCAAGTGACATTCTTTAGTATTGGCTTGAAATCTTGCACACAAACATACACTCAACATAATAACTGGCCTAGATGCACATAATTAGAGTAGAGATCCAATCATGGAGCGATATACCTTTTGGTCAACGCTAGGTCCATCTTAATTGAGATCTAAGTGGCCATTCGTTGCCATGGGGGTTTTATGGGCTTCGCCTTGTCCATGCCAAACTTCTTAAGTATGTCCTGCGTGTACTTGGTTTGGCTTAGGAAAGTCCCTTCCTTCTGTTGCCGCACTTGGAATCCCAAGAAGTACTTTAATTCTCCCATCATTGACATTTCAAACCTGTCTGTCATGATTTTACTAAATTCCTCATAAAAGGATTGGTTAGTTGACCCAAAGATTATATCATCAACATAAATTTGACAAATAAAAAGATCATCATCAAAATTCTTTGTAAATAGTGTATAATCTACTTTGTCAATCTTAAAGCCGTTTTCAATTACTAAATCTCTAAGACACTCATACCAAGCTCTAGGAGCTTGTTTGAGGCCGTAGAGAGCCTTATGCAATTTAAATACGTGGTCGGGGAACTCTTCGTCTTCAAACCCGGGTGGTTGCTCCACGTACACCTCTTCCTTGATTGGTCCGTTGAGGAAGGCACTTTTCACATCCACTTGATACAGCTTGAAATCATGGTGAGTAGCATATGCAAGTAATATTCTAATAGATTCAAGCCTAGCTACTAGAGCAAAGGTCTCATCGAAATCCAAACCTTCGACTTGTGAATACCCTTTGGCCACAAGTCTAGCCTTGTTCCTTGTCACCACCCCGTGTTTGTCTTGTTTGTTGCGGAAGACCCACTTGGTGCCGACGATGTTTGCATCGGGTCTTGCCACAAGTTCCCACACCTTGTTCCGCTTGAAGTTGTTCAATTCTTCTTCCATTGCCACCACCCAGTCTGGATCTTTCAATGCATCTTCAACCCTGCGTGGTTCCAAAAAGGATACAAACGAGTAGTGCTAACAAAAATTAGCTATGCGAGATCTAGTGGTTACTCCCTTTTGGATGTCACCGATGATATTGTCGATTGGGTGATCCCTTTGGACGCATTGGTGTACTCTTGAGTTTGGCACTTGAGGAGTTGTATCTTCATGATCATATACTTCTCCCCCTAAGTGATTGCCTTCATTGACTTGTTGATTATCTTCGTATTCTTGTGGTTGATCTTGTGTTGAAGCTCCCCCTTGATCGTTGGTCTCCTCTTGTGGTTCATCTTCCTCATGTATGTGTGGAGGTGGCTCCTGTGGTCGAACCTCACCTAGAGCCATTCTTTTCAATGCTTGACAAGGAGCTTCTTCTTTACCTAGTTAACATGGATCAACTTGCTCCTTTTGGGAGCGATTAGTTTCATCGAACACTACGTCACGTGCTACTTCAACAAGTCCGGGGGTCTTGTTGAAAACACGATAGGCGTAAGTGTTAAAATCATAACCGAGCAAGAAACCTTCATCGGACTTTGAAGCGAACTTTGAAGTCATAGGCTTCTTGTTCAAGATATAGCATGGAGATCCGAAAACTCGAAAATATGAAATATTTGGTTTGTTACCGGTGAGTATCTCATAGGATGTCTTCTTGAGTAGTCGATGAAGATAGAGTCGATTTACGGCGTGGCAAGCGGTGTTAATTGCTTCCACCCAAAATCGATCTGATGTCTTGTAGTCATCGAGCCTTGTTCTTGCCATCTCTATGAGTGTTCGATTCTTTCTTTCGGCAACTCCATTTTGTTGTGGGGAGTACGGCGCTGAAAATTCGTGCTTTATGCCTTCTTCATCAAGGTACTCCTCCACTTGCATATTCTTGAACACCGTGCCGCTGTTGCTTCGAATATTCTTGATTGTCAATGAGAATTCGTTCTGAGCTTGCTTGAAGAACTTCTTGAGTATTCCTTGTGTCTCTGACTTATCATGCAAAAAGAAAACACAAGTGAAGCGAGAAAAACCATCAACGACAACTAAACCATATTTGCTACCGTCAATACTTATGTAGGCTATAGGGCCAAATAGATCCATGTGTAGTAGCTCGAGTGGTCTTGTTGTAGTCATGACGTTTTCGGCGGGGTGAGGTGCTCCAACTTGCTTCCCGGCTTGGCATGCGCTAGAGGGCCTGTCTTTCTCAAATACAACATCTTTTAAACCTCGGATGTGATCGCCTTTGAGGAGTTTTTGAAGGTTCCTCATACCAACATGCACTAGCCGTCTATGCCACAGCCAACTGATGTTTGTCTTTGCAATCAAGCATGTGTCTAGTTCAGCTTTATCCTTGTGGAAGTCAACAAGATAGAGCTTTCCCTTTAGCATACCCTTAAATGCAACGGAACCATCACTCCTCCGGTACCGAGCACCCTTCCTTGACTATTATCTCCGAAGTAGATGCCCTCGTTTTGGTCCTTATTCTCTTCATATTCCACGAACATTCTTCTTTCCCCGGTCATATGGTTGGTGCAGCCACTGTCTAGCACCCATTTAGATCCACCGGAGGAATATGCCTGCAAAAACAAATCATGCCTTGGTTTTAGGTACCCAAGCTTGCTTGGGTCCTTGGAGGTTAGTTACAATACATTTGGGCACCCACACATGGGACTTGGTGTTCCCATGGTGTGGCCCAACATAATGAGCATAAACCTTTCCAAAATTATTTCTCATTAACACATAGATGGCATCAAAAGTTTTAAACAATAGCTGTTGTTTTTTGTATACAAGACTAGTCTGGGGGGCCGGACTTGTCCGGACACTGACTGGACTATTCCGATGTTCATGTGTAGTTGTTGTATTAATCTGTGACTTTCCAATTTGAGAAGACCTTCCTTTTACAAAGGTAATCATCTCCTTGTTATTCTTATGGCTTCTAGCATGTTGCTTTTCACCATAGGCATAACCAATGCCATATTGGACATTTAGAGTTCTTTTGACCAAGTATGCACTACGTGCATATTTGATCTTCTCCTTGTCAAATATGCCACTTTGGACAGGATTTTTATCCTTTGTAGAGGTTGGCTTATCCTTCAAACTGGTGTCACCTTTCTTACATGTGCAAGCATGAGCAAAACTAGTTTTAGTGGGGTTGACAAGGTGAACTTGAAGAGGAGGAAGGTTCACTCAGCTTGAGTGACTCAACCTACACTTCAAGAATATTGTTAACCTTGATCAGGTCAGCAAGTTGGTCCTTGATTGTGGCATTTGAGTCAGTTAACTCCAAGCAAGTTTCCTTGCTCGAGGTTAACTCAAGCTCTAGTGATTTGCTTTGTTCCTTTTCAAGTTCTAGAAGTTTGTCAAGTTCGACATATTCCTCCTTTTGGGAGATGATCATGTCCTCTTGACGATGTATTAACCTCTCCTTCTCAACAAGTTGATCAAGCAAAAATTTCATTTTAGTAGCTATTTTCCTATCTAGTCCAATAAGCATGTCCTCATTATCACTATTGAGTTCATCATCGCTAGAATAGGAATGCACGGAAGGGGGTTTAATGGTTACCTTGCGTTTACCTTCCTTTGCCATAAGGCAAGTGCCATCTCCCTTCCACGCGCCAAGTGTAGGGAAAAGGGTAGACTTCTTGGATGTCTTCTTGATGGCTATGCTAGCCATCTCTTCTTCTTCGGACAATGAGGACTCATCATTTGAGTCCCACTCTTTCCCAATGTGCGCTTGTTCGGCTTGTTTCTTCTTCTTGAAGAATTTCTTGGGTTGAGGCTTGGCTTCTTTGGTCTTCTTCTTGTTCTCCTCATATGGGCAATCAACTATAAAGTGGTTGTATTCACCACAATTATAGCATGCCCGCCTCAACTTTGGCTTCGTTCTTTCCTTGTACTTTCCTTCGCTTGACTTTGTACCTTGTCTCTTTTTCATTATTCTCTTGAATTTCTTCATGAACAATATCATGTCTTCGTCATCCAATTCACTGCTTTCGTCGTCACTATCTACCTCTAGTTGTGCTTCTCTAGCTTCTTTGGATAGGGGCTTGAGAGTGGATTCAAGGCAACCCCTTTCTTCTTTGCCGATGTGAGGTCGGCAATCTCCTTGACATGTTTGCTTGTTTTTCCATGATCTCTAAGTTGATGATCTTTCCAAGCAGTTCATCCAGAGTCAACCTTTTGTATCCGGGGCTTTCCCTGGTCATGGAGCATAGTGTGATGTTGTGAGGCATAAAAGCTCTAAGGATGAGCTTTACCACCTATGGTCA
Source organism: Tuctoria greenei (assembly GCA_036927565.1). Taxonomy (NCBI): domain Eukaryota; kingdom Viridiplantae; phylum Streptophyta; class Magnoliopsida; order Poales; family Poaceae; genus Tuctoria; species Tuctoria greenei. Next base: position 133,974,514 of record JAYESD010000006.1, read on the forward strand.
TTCCACTTCTTACTTCCGTATGATCTAACCTTGTTGACGAGTGTCTTTAATTGATTGTACATGTCTCGGGGTGACTCGTCATTTTCAATTGCAAATCTTCCTAACTCGCCTTCAATCATCTCGATTTTTGCTTCACGCAAATGTCGATCACCTTCATGTGCGGTTTGTAGTGTGTCCCATATCTCCTTTGCAATTTCGAGTCCATCCACCTTGGTGAACTCGTCCTGACTGAGTGAAGAGGTTATTACGGTCGCGGCTTGAGCATTTCGGTGAATTGCCTGCTCTTAGCTGGGGGTGAGCTCTTCATCGTCATCCGGGATATCTATCCCTATGCACAGAATATGCCACAAACTTGGATTGAGGGAAATTAGATGCATTTTCATATTTTGCCTCCACATTAAGTAGTCACTTCCATCAAAGTGTGGGGCTTTTCCAAGTGGGATAGATAAATAATGATTGCTACTGGAATTGAGACGATCATAGTTAAAAGGATATTGGGAGTAGTCGGTGTGACTACTCCCCTTCTTCTTCTCTTCATCTTTTACTTTCCCTTTGGAAAGTGTCTTCTTTCTTAGGAGCGTCTTTAGCTCCACCGTCTCCTCATCGCCGTCCTCAAAATCTTGAATGGCTTCGAGGAGCTTCTCCACCTTGAGGTTCTTTTCATCATCAACCTTCTCTTGGTTGATGCTCTTGTGGGTTCCTTCATGTCCGACATGATCTCCTTCGAGCGATTAGTATCTTTCTTGAAGAACCTGCTCTGATACCAATTGAATGTGGCCTAGAGGGGGGTGAATAGGACTTTTTGAAAATTGTTGGAATCTGCAACACTTAACAACCTGTTCAAAACCAAAGATATCGGACTAGTCCGGTAAAGTGCGGACTAGTCCAGTGTATACGGACTAGATTGATTATGTTTAATCGATTGACTTTATTCTTCAATATATGCAGCGGAAATATATGATTAAACAAAGTGTTACAAGGTTATGAATCAGGTTATATCACAATTCAATCTTATACTTGATATTTCAACGTAAAGTAATCAAGATTAATTGTATCCCTAGATTGATATAATGTAAAGGACAATGAACACAAAAGAGGAACACAAGAGATTTATCTCGTGGTTCAGTTCCCACAGAGGCAACCTACATCCACGTTGAGGAGTCCACAAAAGGACCGGGTCTTCTCCAATCCTACCCTCGTCGGATCGCCATGAAGGCCAATCCTCTTCCACTTATCTCGAAGGGGTGAATAACCGAATTCAAGGGGATTTCTCACATGTTGAGAGCTCCCTTGGATTACAACACAAAATACCACCAAGAACACACTCAAAATATTACAATTAAATCACATGAGTGCGTTAGAGAATAAAACCAAGAGATCAATGTGGTGTTGAACGTGTCTCTCCAATGAACTAGAGTGAATCCTCAAAGGATTGATCTTTGTTGCACTTAATTTCGTGGAGAGATGTGGTTTTTGAGGCTCTTGGGAGGTGTGACGGCGCTAGGGTTCGAGAGATTGTAAAATATGGCCGTGCAACTCTATTTATATGGATTTCTAAAAGTGATCGTTAGGGTTTAGAAAGATCAGACTAGTCCGTGGTGGTCACCGGACTAGTCCAGTGTGCTGTGTGTAGCAAACCCTAAGTGTCCCGAAATATTGGACTAGTCCGGCTAGGAACGGACTTGTCCGATTTCGCTACTGGAAATCTTCGGACTAGTCCGATAGTCATCGGACTTGTCCGGACATGTGAAACCTTAAGTGTATAGGATGACAAGTCCGCACTTGGAGGACTTGTCCGATTTAGTTCAGAGGGTATTTCGGACTAGTCCGTGCAAATATCGGACTTGTCCGATATGGATTAGAGAGAATATCGGACTAGTCCGGTTGTGATCGGACTTGTCCGATTTTGTGTGACTTGTGATGTGTTTTGAGGACTAGTCCGCACTGAGGAGGACTAGTCCGATTCTAGTCAGAGAGATATCGGACTAGTCCGATGGATATCAGACTTGTCCGATCTTGTGCAGAAAGGATATCGAACTAGTCCGGTGTTAGTCGGACTAGTCCGGTCCTGTGTAACTTTGTGCAATGTGTGTGTTTAATTTTGATTGAGCTCTTGGGATGTGTTTTCTTAACTCACTCCATACACAATGATCTACTATTCTTCTTCCTTGAGCTCATTTCCACTTTGCTCCTCATTCTTCCTTCCTTTTAGGCACTTTGCTCATTTTTCTATTAAAAACCTGCATTCATCTCAACAAAGAGGTTAGGATCCCAATTGCCTGTCATAAATCATCCAAAACCCACAAGGGAGTCCTAGATGCACTTTCACCTTGGATACTTCTATTTGTGGGTCATTTCATCGATGTGGTGCCACATGTTATTGCTTGACTTGCTGGAATGATATTTTATAGCATCCATCCCCTTGTTTCGCTTCAATTCTGCATAAAATGCCTGCATGCACTATTTTCTCCAAGGAAAAGTGGAAATAGGTTAAATAGAAGGGTGATGTGTGGAAGAAATGATATTTCCTTCACATAATTGAGTTATATTGACGGGTGAAATTGGTATATAACAGCGGTCAACAAACTCCCCTAAACTTATCCTTTGTTCGTCTCAAGCAAAGTCAAGACTTTAGGTTGATGATCAGGAGTTGCTACTATGTTCTATTTTTCAAAAGTATCATGTGCACAACAAAATACTCTACCTAGTATTGCAAAAATTGGCATGGAACTTCACCCATCTTAAGTTATTATGGGGCTTATGCCATCTCCTATTCATGGGTGGTTGAAAGATAGAACAGCAAATGGAGCACACATACCCTAGAAATCAAGTTCCACTCAAATTCCTGAGAGTTCAATTTAGATTTTAAGTATCTCAATTTGATTCACTCGGTCTCTCATTTATGTGTAGTGGAAATATATCCTCACCAAGGCATTGTGGCCAAATTCATCTACCTCTACATAAGGCTTGTATGTGGAGCTTGGTAGGGAATATTGTACGCATATTTGCAACACATAATATTGCTACGTTAAAAGAGCAAGCCTTAGGAGAAATCAATTCAAAACAATTTGATTCAACACTTGTGCATGTGTGATGGAATGAAGTGGATGTGGATATTTGAGATGACTCCTTTTTGAGTGGACTCTCTTGTTTTGCCGTGGTGAAACATGGCTACTTTTCTCTTCTTTTTCTTCTCATGCTTATGGTGTAAGCATGCATTTCCTCTTTTTTTTTTTTCTTGTAGCCACGTCTTCTAGTTCCTTTTTATGCAGTAATTTTTGGAGAGAGTACTAAGCATGAATGATATGTAGTTTCTCTTTTTATTGTGGAATGGTGGTATGGTGGAATTTTGCTTACTTCTAATGTAGAAGTATAGCATGTGCAAGTGATGTCTTGAATTCAAAAAGTAATGAATGAAATCTCACATAGGTATATACTAGTTTTGCAGAGCTCAATGTGAAGACAAATAGCATATGCATAAGTTCTATCAATGTGATGTATCATATGGCTTTGGTAGTATTTCCAATGAAATGATAGTAACTTAATTCGTTTTAGAATTTCTCTGGGAATCTAAGTTTCACTTTCAAACTAGGAATAGTAGCCCTATCACTATATCATATCTCACAACAACTTAGAATGGATTAAGCTTTGGTTACCCACAATTTCCAAATCAAGGCGAAAAGCAATTTTAGCCAATGAGAGCAATATGTTGGAGAATACTAAGTTGTAAACTAGGGACATAGAAAATTAAAATAGAGCAACTATTCATCATTTCATCTATGTGAATTCCAAGTCATTCCTACCGCACATCATTTATTTTATTTAAAAACAAATCTATCCTACTTATTATTTATTATTATTTTTTTATATGCAAGGTAGATGATGGGTGAATGGAAAATAAATATGCAAGGCGTTGATAAGATTTACCTCAAGTGGGGCTCCTCACACAAGCTTGTTTCTTCACTGATCTCTGTGATGAGGGTTGAACCCATGATGACGGAAGTATGCCGCGAGATCGGCTTGTTGTTGTTGTAGCGTGGAGTTGAAGTTGGTGAATTGAGCGTCCATGTGTTGTTGCCAATATTGGGTACCTTTAACATGCCCTTGGATAGTGTTGTAGATGTCACCCCTTCTCACTTCAAGCTCTCCCATACGTCTAGTAAGATCTGTCATTCCTTGGCTATAGTCATGATGACTTCTACCCAAAGAGGAATAACATCTTCTCATGGACATTGGAGGCAAGCTGCTAGAGCTTGAAGTGGATAGGGGTGGCTCCCATGTGGAACTTGGCCGTCCATGCCAAGATGGACCTTCGGTCTCATACGATGGAGGTTGAGTCCATCCGGGTGCATCACCCGTTGGGTTCTCTTCCTCTTCGTACTCATGGACCGTGGAGGTCGCCGGAGGCATGGCTGCTCTCTTGGTACGGCTGCTGGTTACCCTGCCAGAGATATTACTCCTTCGTGCTTCATCGATGGGAAGAAGGTCAATGGTTAGCCTCCGACATCTGTACAAATGATAATCCAGGTTAGGTAACCGAATTTCATTGACAAAGCCGGGATAAAAAAATAAAGAGCCATATTGATCATGCTTTAGGGTATGTCCTTGCACTAAATAATCCCCATCAATTAATTCTCTTTCATTATCAATATATTCAACTGATGAATATTCTAGTGCTCTTACCCTAGTAGGAATACGAGTAATCAATGAAGTGCATTCAACTGGCCCTGTTCATGGAATGTAATCCAACCATTGTGTCATCATGGCAATAAGTGAAGCAACTTTTATCTTTCTAATCATGGAAAATAAAATGTTTAGCTCATCATCACACACTACCCTTACGTCTCCTCTAGGGAACATAGTCATAGCCACCCATCTATGCATGAAGCGTAAAAGGGTTGTGTAAGTGGCTATTCCTAGGTGCACTATATCTGCCCTTACAAGTTAAATCTTGCCAAAAACTAAGTTTGTTAAAATTAGGCAAAGTGTCTAAATCTAGCACATCGTCTATGGAAGCCTTGGATTTAACTTAATTCTTTCCTTAGGATGTAGTATTATTTTTGAAATAATCTAAAAGTAATACCATCAAATCCTATTTTGAGTGTGCAAAGGAATTGTATGGAGAGAAGGCGTGACCCTCTCTCCTCTATGTGAGCAAAGTTTTCCCATCCTAGTGCACGCCGAATGGAAATGAATTCGGAATCCATACCTATTTTGGAGATCAAATCCAGATCATAAGCTTTCGTATGAGAAAACTCACGATCTTGTAGGATCTTGCGACCTTGATCTTCAGCTTCACTTTGTACGTCGAGGTCGTCACCGTGAAGAAATTGATGAGGGTTGCTCCTCTCACCCATGGGAGTGTCTTCACCTACACTCCTCCTCCGTGAACTTGGTGTAGCCACGGAAAAGGGGTGTGCACTTGAGTCTCCACCATGGCTCGAGCTTGCAGCCTCCTTCCTCTTTCCAAACAACCTCTTCATCCATTTCATGGCCACAACAAACAAGAGCACAACAAGGCAAAAACTCGAAAGAGGTGATGTTAGCAAAAGCAGAACCCCCGACGAATTTTCCCTTGAAGAACATGAGAGAAAATGGCAAATTCAAGGAAAAGCAAATCTTTTTGAGTTAGGAATTGATTAAGAACACTTCAATGAAGAGCAAGAAAAACAATGTGAGCAAGAGTGACTTTGGGGAGGTATGAAATGAGGTGAAGTGCAAGAAGTGCCCCTCACGACCACCATTTATAGTGTGCACTCCCAAATGGTCGCTAGGGTACCAAATGTAGCCGTTGAAGGAGAGAGAGCCAAAATGGCTCCTTCCCCAAGTCGAGCAAACAGGGGGTCGGCCGCACTGACAAGTGGGCCCCCCTATTCTATCTTTTGGCAAGTGGTTCCCCAACGGCTATGGGATTAGCACGTTGGTGAATTACCACATCTGGAACTCAGAATAATTGTTTTTCGAATAAATACTCCTTTTTCAAAACCCAACAATTTTCTTTCTGTGAAAAATAAAGAAATAAAAATGATAGCTGAGAATAGAAGATTCTCAACTTGCTAAGAAAAACCAAATATGTAGTGGGGAAAATCAAACTAAATGGGGGAAAACCAAATAAAGAGAAACGAAAAACAAAGAAAATAATGACTACCAGTTTAACCTTTTGGCTAGGTCTCACCACCGTCCAATGAGATGGACATTCCTCCTTCATTTCATGACATCTGGGCCTGGAGGGATGGGCTCTGACGGCTTGTCTTACTTCTTCCGCCATACCTTCTTCAGCGGCTTGGTGGACTTGGGCCATTGGGTAGGCCCGAACTTCTCCCTCTTCTTGGGGTGTCAGCATGGACGATAAGACTGGTTTTCCACATAGATCAAATTCCTCGTGAATGCAATGAGCGGATCCACCTTTGGAGGTGTAATTTTGACCTCTTGGATGTGCTTAACATTTGTGCCATACTTCATACGGATCATGGATCATTTCTCCAACTTTGGCAAAAAGTTAAACTTCTCCACCTTGCCATTGATATGGAAGTGGATTTCTCCAGCTCCCACATCTGTGTGAGCCTTTGCGGTGCTAAGGAATGGTCACCTAAGAATGAGCGGTGTATCCTTCTTGACCTCCATGTCGAGCACAACAAAATCCACGGGTATAAAGCAATTCCAGATTTTCACCGGATCATCTTCAGTGATACCTGCCGGATAACGAACTGAAGAATCAGCCAGTTGGAACTGCATTGGAGTTGGTATAAGATCTGTGATGTTTAGCTGGTCGAAAACCACCTTGGGAATCACACTCACACTTGCTCCAAGGTCACAAAGGGCCTTGTCAAAGTGGTGAGCCCCAATTGATCATGATATTGTAGGACACCCAGGGTCCTTCTTCTTTTCTGGAAGCCTATTGAGGATGGTTGCGCTGCAGTCTTCCGAAAGCTTGACAACATCAATGGTGGGCAATGGCCACTTGTTATTTAATATGTCCTTGAGATAGAGAGCATTAGTGGGTACTTGCATCGCGTTAATCAAGGGCACATTGATGTCGATTTTCTGGATGATCTCAACAAAGCGGTTGAATTGCTCATCCACTGTTGGCTTCCTTTGCCTGTGAGGGAATGGCAATAAGTTGGTGTCTTCAAAGTGCTTGGCCATTCTCTCACTAAGTGGTTCACTTATGCCAACTAGGACATCCTTCTTCTCCTTTATAGTTGTCCTCTTCACTTGTGTGGGATACGGTGGGTCACGAGTGGTCTTGCCACCTCTTGTCTCCATTGGAGGAACACTTGCAACCAGTTGAGCTAACTGAGTTTCCAACATCTTGTTGAAACACAATTGATTCTTGAAGGTTGAGGATAATCCTTCAATCTTGGCATTTATGCTCTCTAGGGTCTTATCATTGCCCGACAGCTTCTTGGATATAGCATCATTGATATTCAGCTGGCTAATGGCATGTTCTCTCAAGTTGGGTTGATTTCGTTATAGCCATTGTTGTTGTACCCTCCATGAAAGAACTGGGGTGGTTGGCCACACCCTTGACCTCATGGATGATAGCCATTGTTGTTTCCATTGTTGTCTACGTATAATGCATCCTCATGGGTTTCTTGATAGTCATTGCCCAAATGGCCCATGTTACCACAGACTTCACATGTGATGTGAGAGTCTAGGGCATAGGCATTGCCAAAGACCTCACTATTGCCTTGTCCATCAATATTTTTCATAAGGAGGTCCAATTTGGTAGCGATCATGTCCACCTCCATCAAGGTGTGCATGCCTTGCTGGCGGGTATGGAGACGCTCGTCGCTCCAACCCATGTTTCATAGCATCTTCTCAATCAAATCTTTGGTTTTAGGCATCGTCAATGAGAAGAAGTTACCTCTAGCAGCGGCATCAACATGGTCACAAGCAGAAGGGATCAACCCATTGTTCAAGTTCTGGATGATGAGCTAGTCATCCATCCCATGTTGGGGACATGCTAGGATGTACTACTTAAGCCTTTCCCAATCCTCGGGAATAGATTCATTGGCATTTTGTTGGAAGCTGAAAATTCTTCCACGTAGGGCATTGGTATTGCCCAACAGGAAAAATTTGGCGAGGAATGCCGTAAAACACTTGTACCAAGTTTATACAATACTTCGGTTCGTGTAGAACCACTGTTTTGCTCTCCCAAGAAGAGAGAACAGAAACAACCTAAGAAAGACATCATCAAGAGATACGTCCTTAATATTAATAGTGCTGCAAATCTCAAGGAACTGTTGCGGGTGTGCATTTGCATCCTTGTTAGCCTTCCCAAAAAATGGGTTGGCTTCCACCATAGTGATAAGGCCAGTCTTGATTTCAAAGTTTACGTCTCCCGTGTTAACAGTTGGCCCAACATGCACATTGTTAGCACGGGGAGCCAAAAACTCACGAAGGGTTTTGTGGGCCATTGGCATTTTGGTTGTTGGTGCAGTTGCGCTGCCTTGCATTGCCGCTCGAAGCTTGTGAGGTTTAACAACACGAGGTCCATCTCTCAGAAGGGATTCAGGATCTTTAACAAAGTTTTCCACAAGCGGAAACCAGACATACACTACCCTACTTTCACAAAAAATGGAAAAACAAAGAAGGGTTATCCTACTAAAACCTACCAGGCGCTAGAAATGCTTGTTGACGGTTCCTACGCACTACTAACAATTTATCTCTAGCAGTGGTGCCAGTAATGCTTTTTAATAGATTTTAGATTATACATGTAAATGCACAAGCGCACAAAAAACTATGATCTAGCATTTCCCCTCTAAGAGTATTCCCAAAGGGTGTCATTTATATTCTCCCAAAGGAAGGCTATATGGAAGCAAAACAATCATCAAATGTAAAGGCTAGGTTACCATAGGTAGGGTTCTATCAAGGATGGATAAATGATATTTGGAGTAGTGTGACACACACAAGAGCATTCTGTCCTATGAAGATAAATGAGGTAAAGAGGGGCTAGGCTAAGGGTTAGGTAGAGACTCCTACTATGCTTCTAATGTACATATACATAGACCAAGTTAGTTACTAATGATTATGTAAATTATGAATTCTCATGCTAAGTAGATTAACACATCAGGCAAGAGTTTACCCCTAGCAATACTAGGAAGACTCCCGCCAAGAGCCTGTGGCATAGCCGAACGTGGAGGATTACAAAGGACAGATAGGGCTGTCACCACCTACTGCCTACCTCTTCAATCTATAGGTCTACGAGATATTCAATGCTACTCACTATCCTAGCACCATGCTAGCATATTAAGTAACTACCTTAAGAGACTAGGCACAAGCCTTCCTAAGGCAATGAACTAAATCATTGTTGAACAAATGTTAATTAATATCATATGTGATTCATGTTAACATAATCAAATCATAGCTAATTAGACTATAGTGAGGGTTTGTAGTGTTTATGATGATATTATGAGAATGTTATAGCATAATCATAAATACTACTCCTACCACATACATGGAATCCACAATCAAACAAGAAATGCTTCATCCAAGTATACGAACAATAGAAGACTAAAGATAACATCTTTATTAAGAGCAAAGTCACAAATACAATTAGTAATATGAGAGTCATACCTTTCCCAGTTAGGAATTGGGAAGAGACTCTTTCTACTCCTCTCCTACTTGGACTGTGGACTAGAGGCTCTCTTCCCTACAGTCTAGACCACCCTAAACCTTTGGAGAGTAGTGGATGGATACAATGGATGAATACTCAAGTGGTGTGTGTTGAAGTGAGGGGTGAGGGATCCTATTTATAGCTTGGATAAGGGTCGGTTCCCGCCACCAAAAGCACGCGAATCCGTCACCCATGACTTCTTCAAGCCGGGAGGAGCCAACACATGGCATTTGACCGAGTTTGGCGCCACTCCCTAGTCGACAGACTAGGGAGGTCGACTGATATGGTCTCAGCCCTGTTGCGCTGTGCTTCCCCCAGATCTTTGCCAGGTGTGTCCTATCCCCTTATATGGGTGCTACACTATTGGATCGCCAAAGATACTTTTGTTTGTGGGACATTTGATCCATGTGGTGCCACATGTTGTCGCTTGATTTGCTGGAATGATATTTTTTAGGATCCATCCCCTTGTTTCACCTCAATTCTACATAAAATGCTTGCATGCACTATTTCTCCAAGGACAAGTGCAAATAGGTTAAATAGAAAGGTGATGTGTGCAATAAATGATATTTCCTTCACATAATTGAGTTATATTGATAGGTGAAATTGGTATATAATATCCATCAACATAAGGTCCATCTCCTTTATTTACGAAATCCGAGACGCTCTTTGTGAATGCACGTCGCAACTTTTTTACCAGCAGGGTCACTGCAGCACTAATAGGAGACACACCCTGTTAGACGCTCGTCTTCTATTAGGTGCCCCCACCTCTGTTTATCCTGGTTGCCGGCTGCCTCCTAGAGCTAGCCAGGATTTGGAAGCCGCATTGCCAGGGTTAGCAACATACACATACAGAAACATATAGCCAAATGGATATCACACACATTGATTATTAAAATATCAACAAAGTGTCAATCGTGGTTACCAAGTAACTATTTACACAAAGAATGCCCCTTGTTCATCCTGCTTATATACCAAGTAACTATTACACAAAGAATGCCCCCTCTTCATCTTGCTTAACAAGTAACTACTTAAACAAAGAACAGTTGTCATCTAATCCTATACACTCAAATTAAATTATCCCTTTCGATTCATGATTTCTGAAATGATGAACCTGCATAGCTTGTCTATAATGTGCTCGAGGGTACAACCTTTAGCATCCTGAAGGTTGGTCCTTAGTCCTGCCACAAGTTAAAATGAGATTTAGCAAAAGATTAGTAATAAAGTAAAATAAATGCACTTACATATACATTGCAATTCGGCTGCTCTCCAAATAAAACCATGTCTAAGAAGACACGGAAGCCGCACTTGTTGCTCGGAGCTTGTTGCAGGACGTGGAATGCAGTATAATGTTTAAGCTGTCAGCGTTTTCCTTTTACTTGTCCTCCAAGCACCTTACGCATGTACGTGTTAAAATCCCTAAACCAAAAGATTCACAATTAATGTAAAATTATCGTGCAATGACGAAACAGTAAGAAACTAAAGTGAAAGGAACTTACTTGTCAATAATGGAAGTGATATCATCCCAATTACGGGTACTTCGCTTGCAAGTTTTTTCATCTCTCGACCTTGAGGAGTCACAATACCAGATGTGGTCGTACTTTATAGAAATTTCTAGGTTACCCAATGGTTACCCAGGTTGAACGGTACAACTAGGAGCTCCTTATCACTATAGTGTTTCATTGCCTTAAAAAAAAGCAACATCTTTTCAACCACTCAATGTTTGAAGATTAGTTCTCACTGGTATTTGCAGGTCAAGATATGCATGAGACGTGTTTCCCGTTTTATGACGAGTAAGTTGTTGTTGTTGCCTACACGAAAAATGCCAAATTTGTTAAACACATATAACACTTATATTAAGTATATATATTGAAGAACGTAATTTGTGAGGAGTTACAATTAGAAGCAGCTTAATAGAGGAACATCCAACACGTCGAGGTTGAAAAAGTCGTAGAGATCCAAACATCGGTGCCTAAAGATCCTCATGTGGTTGTCCACCCCCAGCTGTTGTAGAAGCTAAGCTACTCCTACACTCCTCGTCGTTACTTAAGAACGCGATAGGGAATTTTATTCCTGCTCCATCCAGTATAGGCTTCAGGTCTCCTAGGAGCTCCCTTCTCAGCTATCTCCTCCACATCAACCTGTGGTGTTGAGGTCATTTTCCGCTTCCAATACATAGTTTTATGTTCTTAAAAACCCTCCTTCTAGGTCTACTTTATGGAAACACCATGAACACGGACTCGTTGCTCATTGGTTCCCAGGGCCTTGCTAAGGGCATTATTTTCTGTCTCACCATTTGAGTCTTCACTGCTCAGGCTCAAGGCCCCTTGAGCGACATCAAAGATGCTCTGGTTGTAGAAGGTGACCTGGCCTGACTCACTCCGCATAGAACAAGCACAAATAAATGGTCTCCGCCGTCCACGGAAACTGTCGTATCGATTCTCAAGACCTAGCTGGGCCAATTTTCATCCTCTTCTTACCAACTCCTTTTTTCGGCATAAGCAGGGTTGCCGAGGTGGTGGTCAAGCTCATTCTGCGATTGGAGCCACTTTATATATTCACTGTTATTCGTAAAGTCCTGTGTTTTGCACTTTTTAACAAATCTCGTACAATCATGTTCTGACAAATGTTTATACTTATCGAAAGAGATTTCCATGTTCCTCCAAAAAGTCGCAAGCTTATATTTGTAGGTCCTCCAAGCATGAGATATCATCTTCTTATCTAGCTTCTTCCCCTTTTGCTTCTTCTGTTTCGGATATTGAAAATAGACTTGAATAGAGTTTTCAAAGAGTTCATCCTTTTCATTTTCAGTCAACTCATCGAATCTCTACGAGTTTAGCCACACCCTTTCCCGGGCAGCTAGACCACAAACCCTGGACAGTCTCAAACTCACTTTCTTCTCCAGGGTTAAGCCTTCATCATTGACCTCATCAATACTCATAACGTTTGTCGGCCATGTCGTTTGCGACCTTTTCTTTCTTTTAGCAGAAGCAGGTTTTGAATGTGATCCAACTGATGCGTCCTCTTCATGAGTCTGTTGCTGACTCTGTTGGTCAGGCTACTCCTGCTGAGTCTGCTGCTGATCCTGTAGCTATTGAGGAGTCTGCTGTTGAGCCTCCTCTTTAATATGATACTGATGCTCCGACTGAGACACCTTCAAATTCAATAAAATTCACTGAAATTCTATAAAACAGTATCAAATTTTAGTCACATTCGCACAAACATTCACATAAGGGAGCAAATTCTCTAATGGCGTTTGTACCTTAATAAGAAAAAGATCTATGTTCCAAGTGTAAGGACAATCCAAAGAAATCTGACACAATGAAACAATCATTAAATAATAGACTGTCAGAAATATTTTGAACAACAAAGCAATGTTCTGCTCTCATATTAAATACACATTCCACAGGTAAAGACAATAGCTCTGGAAAAAGTCTATCACACAAGTTACAAGTAAATATAATAGCTCCGAAAAAACACATCTCGAGACCTTCTATTTTTAAATGATAGGTACTAGCCAAAGCATAATACTCTAAGCGTAGTACTTCGGAAATATAGTAAACATTGACCGGTTAACATGTCAACATACTAAACATTGAACAACCAAAGAGTATCAAGCGCAGACCATTTCAACTCCAACCAATGCGCGACGAACCTTACTATCAGCACCCAATACATAAAAACTTACTATGATGAGGTCGGGGTCGAGGCAGAGTCGAGGTCGACAGCGGCACCACGACAATGACCAAGCGGGCAGTGTCGAGGCAATGACAAGCTCCATGGAAGGGGACAACACGGCAGCATGATCCCGATACGAGGTGGTAGCAGCGCCGGCATGGCGGAAGTGATCAGCGCGAGCGCTAAAGTGTCAAAATTTTTTGCTAAGTGTTGGGAAGAGAGAGCACCCGAGACCTAAAATTTTCCTTAGGGCAACAATCGGAGACGTTCCTTAGATGAGATCGTCTCGCATTTTAGACAGATTGGAGATGAGCCTCAGTTGGGTGTGTCTCTCATTTGCTCTAGCAAAAAGAGCAATTGGGTCCCACAGGTATGTGGTCCCACATAAGAAAAGTGTTTGGTCCGAGCCCGTCTCTTTTCTCTTGATATACTAGATGATATTGTCAAGCGCGTCTCCCTTTTCTACATCGAAAACCACAACGGTTCCACACAAGGAGCGAGGCCCACATCAAGCCGCAAAATTAATTGCGCGTCCGTTGCCATAAAGCCATTCGCGCGCAGAATTCGAAGAGCTCCGACCTCATTATCTTCTCCACACCATTATATATTGACTTGTTCTATGACATGTGAGACCGTGCCACATGGGCCTCACATGGCAACAGGCATTTTACACAGATCGAAGAAGAGCCTCATATGGGCGCGTCTCCCTTTTGCTCCAACAAAAAGAACAATTAGGTGCCACATGTATGTGTGCCCACAACAGAGACACGCTTGGTTCGAGCCCGTCTCTTTTCTCTTGATATACAAGACGATCTTGTTTCAGGTACGTCTCCCTTTTCTACATCATAAACAACAATGGTTCCACACAGGGAGTGGGGACACTGTTGACGTTTCTTACATATAGAAACAATCAGTGTAGCATTTCCCCTAAAAAGAGTATTCCAAGGGTTTCATTTAATTTATCCCAAAGGAAAGCTATGTGGAACTCTAGCAATCATCAAATGAAAGGGTAGATTGGTCAAGGTAAGGTTCTACTGAGGATGGATAACAGATAAGTGGAGGTAGTGTGAAACAGACAAGAGCATTCTATTCTAAGGGGGGCAAATGGGTCTAAGGGAGATTAGACTAAGAGTTAGAGAGTTGCTCTACAATGCCTCAAATAAGCATATACAAAGCCTAGGTTAGACACTAATGAGCATGTCAATTGTGAATCCTTATGCTAAGCTGTTCAACACATCGGGCACAGGCTTACCCCTAGCAATACTAGGGAGACTCCCGCTAAGAGCCTGTGGCATAACCAAACGTGGAGGATTACAAATGACAGATAGGGCTATCACCACCTATTATCTACCTCTTGTGAGGACCCAGGTTCCCGACATTACAGGAATCACATTGGGTGGTGTCGTGCGATGCGGCACCCAACAGCACACACGAAAGACATAGTAAAAATACAATGTTTTCATTTTATAATAATATATTGTTTATAACATAGTGTACAACAACAATACACACGTAGCAGAAAATACATTACTCACACTCTCAACCTATCTAGGCAAAAGTGAAGTCGTCCATGCCCGTGAATGCTTCTCACTAGCAACACGAAGACCATAAGGCAGCGGCGTGGTGTCACGTGAGAGATAGATCTTGACAACTTGAGGTCTCACGGACAACCTATAACAGCAACAATATAACAAAAACTACAAAACCACATATAAAGCAACCGTGAGCACAAAGCCTCCACAATACTTAACCATCTCACCTAAACATGGAAGTCTACATGCTGGAGACTTCTAATATACGAAAGTTGAATTTGCGTAAAGGACTCGCCTATTAGTAAATACTTATCACAATTTTAAGGTAGCAAATGACATTCCCTGAGCATGGCACATCACAGACTCCACAATCAGGCAATAAATGTTTCGTCCCCGATATTACATGCCCAAAGCTTCATAAGCTTATTCAAGTTAAATATTTAGCAAATGTAAACATAATTGTGATATTTCTAATCCATACAAGTTGCAATACAATAATAATCATGGCCGCAAATTCTAATATTCCAACTACTCTTTATTACTACGTTACGACTCAATGAACAAGTATGCTTAATCCATAAACACGAGCGATGGTGATTTCAATCAATAACACCCGGATAGCCGACACATACACCCACACTCAGAGCTACGAAGGCATGCTCCACGGATGTTGTACGCAGCAACCTTTCACTCGACACCTACACGTTGAACCAGTCCCACCGCTACGAGCAGGAGGCCCCCACACGGAGTGTGACTGTGCCTGCTGGCAGGTTTACACCTTGTTGCTCTCAACCCACACCAATAAGGTGGTCGGTTATTCCTCGATGCTAAGGTGGACAAGTTACTTCTGTTTCCTGGATCCCATATACCGAGTATGCCTCCCGTACAGTTCAAACTTGCCCAATAGGGCCACACATGACGCGGTCCTCAATCGAGATAGGCAGGGCTATGCTCCCGAGACAATGTCCCGCTGCACCCTAACCGCTGCCTGGTCTCATATTCAGTTTCAAAAATCATTCTCTATAATAACCAATCCCGTGTGATGAACTCGCTATCATGCGAATGGATTCCAACCACTCGATCTCTACCAAATTTCCTACAACATTAGCATGGCAATTCTACATGTTGAGCTATAAACCTACCCATACACTTGATGGGATGGTGGGTCATGCATGAGAAGTGTCAATCACAAATAGACCTAATGCACAATTCATATACTGGTCATCATCGTGATAAAAGCAAAACTTTAGAAACGACTTAAATGCAAACCGGGGCTTGCCTTAGGTTGCGATTCAATTAAATGTCACGTGTTGGATGCTTGGTCCTTCTCTGGAGATTCTGAAAGGACAGCACCATGGTGGAATGCGTTACCTCCAAGTTGAACTCCTCATCGATCTCGATCACTATATGAGATGCACATATGATGTATATGAATGATATTGAAACTATATGCATAAGCTTCTAAACATGGATTAAGTAAGTAAATGATCTCAAATGTTTTTGGAACTTTTGCGGTGAACACCAGGTACTATAAGGAAGATCTGGAAAGAAGATTGAAGATAATCAAGCAACTTTGTTGTCTCTAAAATTACAATTAGTAAAGAGCTTATCATAATTTTGGTACTAAATCTGTAGCTTTAACATAGGCAACAGTGGATGATCTTCGTAGAGGTCTTACTGGTTCTTTGTAATTTTGTTTCATAATTTTCTGAGCTTCCTAAATGGAGGAATTTATTTTACAAGTGTGTTAAAATCTGGAAATGTTTCTGTACCTTTCTAAATTTACAATGAAATTTGAATATTGGAACACTGTTTGGTATTGTAAATGAACTCCAATGAACTTGAACTTTTTACTGGAGCTCAAGGATATTCGGTAGAGTGTTCTAACAAAAATTGGTAATTTTCCAGTTGGCAGCATAGGAGTAATTAATTTCCCAAGCAGTTAGTTCAATAGAATTATTTATGAAAATTATAGGATTTTCATGTCAAAAAAATTGCAACACTGCATATTGGGATCCATATGAGTCTACCATAATTTACTTGGAGTTATTTGAGCAGTTCTACTAGGATTAATTATATTTTGAAGTTGAAATCTGAATCTGGAAAAATGTTTTTGTTAATTATCCACAACAGAGATAAAAATGGGATCTGGAAAAGTTGTACAGGTCCAATGGTCATGAAACTTTTTGTGGGAATCAAGAAGACCTAAGTGGAGATTCTGGCAACGTTTGAGATTTTTCCAGTGGAAGGATCAGCTGTGACAATTCCTTAGGTGTTTGGAGGAAATGAATTATACATAAGTTAATTTGAGCTTTCATGACAAACTACTCGTACAGCTAGAAACTAGAGGTCAAGGGTGTTCCAACAAAATTTGTTTCCGGATTTCTGGTGCAATCTACAGAGAGTTATAGAATTTAGAACTTCCATTGAAATCTGGAATTATTTGCCCATTAGAAAATTTGAATAATCAGCGTGGGGCCACTACTTTAAACTGGACCATTGAGGATCAAGCCACACGTGGCCATAGGGTTAAGCCTGCACAGCCACACGTGATCCAGTGCCACAAAAAATCAAGGGTGTGGAAATGGCCACCGACAGCTGGGCCCCGCTACCCCTTCGTCTACCTCTCGACCAGGGCAAAGCCCACGGCTGTGCACCTCGCCGCCTGGGAGTAGAGAAGGACGCCAAGCACGGTGGTAGGGTTGGTGCCCGCGGGAACTGGCCGGAAATACCCACTGGCGGCGGCGGCTAGGGTTCCGGCAATGTCGGAACCGCCGACCCGTAGCTTACACAGCACGAAACTTGTTTGGGAAGCTTCTGGGAATAATGGGGAAGATGATGGTGGAGAGAAAAACTGGTGGAACGAACTGCACCCATGAATTTGATGGCGAACAGAAGAATTTTCAATAACGGAGAGGAAAACTCGTTGTCTGGCCTGCTCCCTCGACGAATCTTCTTGCCGTTTGTTTGAGAGGGTGCGCAAGGAGGTTGGTAAGACAATATATGACTGGATTGAAATTTATTTGCTTATAGAAACATAATTGAATGGACAACGACCTAGACCAGAAGCTATGTTAATGGAGTCGGGAAAACTGGGAATACTTGCGTTACGGCCCACAATTCAACCTGAAACTTTATGAACACATGTAGCTCGGGTAGGTGGACTTTTTTGCAGTTTGCAATGAAGCATGACACGGCCTAGAACGTCGGCTCCGTGGTGAGCAGAGGGCGACCTTCACATTCACCTCCGAGCGGTGGCCACTGGCCTTCAAAATCTGGCGCATACAAGCATGGAGCCAATGAATCAATGGGATGGAAAGGTAGAGCAGAAGCTTGCACTTCTTTTTTGGTGCTTGGAGCTCGGCTAGACAGGCCTTCGTTTGGCCGGCAACGTCGAGCGACGGCGAGGCGGCAAGGTGTGCAGTGGCGGGAGAAAAGAACAGAGAAAAGCTTGGGTTCCTTTGCACTTCGGTTGGAGGAGTCAATATGAAGATGGGGAGAGCACCTAGACCATGCAAGGTCCTTGCCACCCAGATGCTTCGTCATCTGGAGAGCAGCGGCGCCGAGCGTGGAACGTCAAGAAGCCAAAAAAGAGTCGGCAGCAGCAAAATGTGAGACTGGCAGGTGGGTCCCACAGCCGCCCCTCCTTATCCCTCTCTGGTCTTTGAATTCTCTCAGCAGCAAATGTCCAAAAACTCAAGATTTTTGTGGGGTGGCCAAATAAATTGTGTAGAATATGATTCTGAACTCAAATCATGGGTTTGGCCAAATTTCATTTGAATTCAAATTTGGTTGGAATTCGATGTCCCCATTATATTAAATAGTAAGCAATCTTCAAAAATTCTGAAATTTTGCAGAGGTACAATTTTGAATATTTGGAATTTATTAGTGAACTTAGATTTATATCTGGACCCAGTTTGAACAGGAGCTATTGCTTAAATTTTGATTTCCCTCTTCTAAGGTTTGAATTGATTTGATTTCTTCCTTTATAATTTGAATTCTTTTTCTTCTCCTCATTTTTATTATTCCTAACTGAATTTGATCCTTTTCATTTTAGGTCTTTTACATCCCTCTCTTCTTAAAAGAATTTCGACCTGAGATTATAAAAGAGAGACGAAGGAGGAGAGGTTACCAGGCGTAAGATAATAGCAAGTCCGGATAATTTGATCGGAGGTAGTCCTCCCTTTCCCATGTCGCTTCATCAACGGTATGGTTACTCCACAAGACTTTATAAAAATATAATGTCTGGTTTCTTGTGGTGCGAGTCTTTTCATCCATGATCCCAATCGCGTGTTCCTTTTACTATTCAAGGGTGATGAATCACACAATTGGCGTTATGAATGATCAAGTTCTCCACTGCTCAAGATTATTTAGACACTACTCAGGTGTTTTAATTGAGATACATATTCTTGCTCAAAGTTACTCCCTCCGTCCCAAAAAGCTTGCCGCTTTGTAGTTCATTTTTGAACTACAAAGCGACAAACTTTTTGGGATGGAGGAAGTATTTATTAATTATGTTTCATGGTGCATCACAAGTTGGATGATGCTGCACATATGCAATGCATTCCCGGTTAAGATGCATAAAGTATGGTGCATTCACTTTAATCATTTGAGAAAAAATAGTAAAACAACTCAAACACGATGAGACGTATCTCAAGATTCACAAGGCTTAACAATCTTGGTCATGAAAAGTGCTAGACAAGGAATACACCTTGCCAAACTTTAATAAAGGTGTTAAATGTAAGCTAACAAGATAGTAACGACGGAGAGGACTCCCTCATCTCAACGTAGCGAATATGGTTAAGTTAAATGAGTAAAATTGCCGATGAGGTAGCACTCCATGACACCTTTTAACCAAAAGTTATAAACGATATTGTGGTTTAATAACAAAGGGTCATGTTTCTCATCTCGAAGGGTTCTTACTGACAATCTCTATTCGTTAGTGAGCGTGTTGGGTTGCCTTCTTAAGTGGTAAAAGGAGTAACTCTGAAGAGTACATAACAACCTCCACTTCGGTAGGCAATAAAGAGGATGTACAATGATGGTCCAACCACTGATGCAACAACTATAAGATATCAAGGAAAAGTGGATGGTAAAATGCAGCCTTTCTAAATAGGTCATCTAGTACACACAACATTTTCATCATGCTCCATGTGCGTACTGTTTTGATGACCATACCATCTAAATCAATACTCTTATCCAACTTTTGCTGCATCAGACTCTAGTGGACATCATGCTAGCCATTTTCTCAAAACGAGAAAGAGGTTAAAGCTATTATTATTTTCAGAGGTGAGTTAGTCAGGTATTCCAACTTTGGCCACCTAAAAATGAGATACTCCGTTGCCACATTGGTGCTAACATCCTCCAGTACAAAGGAAGTTTGGTAATCAAACACCAAGGTTAAATAGAGGTCACTCCTCCCCACTTATGTTACGGTCTAGGATCTCGGAAGCTCCCTTTAAACTTCTATCGGGAAGGTGAAGTGCAACGGTGGTCTCATACCCCTGAGACATACCATCATTTACCAATGGAAAATATGGTGAAATTATTCGTCCTTATTACCTTTTGTGTTAGCAGTAACCAGCCCCCGTTAACAAGGTAAGTTGTGATGGACAAATCTACTTTGCTGAAGTCTCCCTCTTTCGAAAAGATGGAGTGCACACAACCGTTAGTAAGGAGTAATCAGCCACGCAATTTAAATGGCTTTGATCACCTGTTCATAGTCTCCCAAAAGAAATGTGGATCATGAAAAGGAAACTATCCGTCCTTGTGTCACACTTAAGGAGAAGCAATCCCAAAATCATGGCATAATTATTTCAACAAGCAATTTTAACAATCAGTTAAGGCTTTACAAGAGTATCACCTCCAGAAATTTTTGCTTCACTAAGAACTCACATAAAGTTGTACCAACTGTATAATAGTTGAAATTTGAAAAGATGATGTTGGTGGGAGCATAATCAACACTTTTGTTGACTATGGAAAAGAAAAGATAACACATGTGCGTTCACATGGTTATTGTTTTGCCGGTAAATAACAATGAATCCCTGTTAGGACTGTTGGGAAGTTGGTTGAGGCGTTAATATTTCCGGACCAGCAAATCTGTATTGACTAACGTGACGGAAATATTCAAGTTAGCTATAGGACTATCAAAGGATTCTTATGAAAAGAAGAGCCTCAAATCTTCCCAATGTGCATGCATATGCACCCTAATACCACTCATGTCGAACATGATGGAATTAGAAAAGATGAGTAAATCTGGTGGATGATTGTGACTAGAAGAATCTCGGCTTGTGTGGATGCATAAAAGTTTTAACAACCCAGGTTGAGCACTGTCAAAGTCAAAACTAGTGGAACTGGTTACATCACTGGCAGACTGGACCTGTTTAAAAAAAAACTTAATTTTGATCATGCTAACAACATTTTCATTCCTTGAGCCAAAAATAAAAGTTGAATTGAACTTGGCATCTTTGCAACGAGTATTCAATCGCCCTAAGATCAATTATGGATAAAAACTTATGAATGTTCAAAGTGGACAGACTTGCTGGAAAAATTTGAGCAGCTCTCAATATGGATGTATCCACTTTGATTCACTTGTTTCATACAATTCCGATTCAAATCTTACAAAACTCAAAACTACGAAGTTGTAGTACAAGTAATGGGATTCCTGGAAATGTATCACCCAACTATTGGTAAGTTGTACAATGCAAGTTCTGACCAAAACACTACAAAGTACAGAAATATATTTATGTGTTCTGCAGTTTAGAACAGTTTCTGTTTCATTGATCATATAACTAGTTTAAATTGGAGAACTGGTCATGGGTTGAAACAGAGGTTGTAGAAGGCCACAAGAACTGCTCTTGGCCTAGTGGGTTGGACATTAGAAGTGACACAAGAAATTTAAACCAAGTTGATTTGAATTACAACATTCAAAATTTGGTTTCACTGTCCGGTTTCTGGTCCTGCTGACCAGTATGGAAAGATTAAAACTTTTTGACCAGTTAGGGTCAAAATCTGGACTGGCGTTAAACTACAAAGTTGTAGTACACTCAAAAACCTTTCCATGATGCATTCATTTCCCTCATAGCACTTGTAGAGCGAAAGTATGGAAGTTTTAGTCAACTGGTACAAGAAGTTCAAACTAGAGGGTGAATCACAGTTCTGTTACAGCTGACCATCCTGTATAAACTCGCGATTATGGTACAGTTAGATCCAGAAATAGGATTTGAGTTGATACAAAAATTTTAGTTCACATCCCACCCTTTCCATACTGTACTCGCACACCTCCAGGTGAGCTCTGAAATAAAAGTTATACAGGTTTGAAGTTGACAAAATTTTCTGGGAATTTTGACTGAACCTCCCATGTATATGTAGGTTTCTGTCCACAGTTTATACAGATATAAAAGTTCACAATATGGAGATAATGTCGATTATAACATTGTACCACATCATGTTCACATCCCGTAATTGCAATGGTTCAACTCTCAACATGTGTTATACAGGTTATAGCGCGCAAACTTCAAATTGGGCATGTTAAGGTTCTGGTTCTGATTTGCTAGAACAGACTTAGCGACAAATTGAATATGGCCCTATTAATGCAAGTTTTAGCTCAGGAGTTGAATAATAAGTTGGTAGGGGATTTTCTAATCTTTCCATAAATGTATGGTTTTGCCTATGTCAACTTGTACGATTAGGAGATATGACTGTCTAAAATTGACAGATAAGCTGACTGGTTACTGCCATCAATTCTACAGAGTACCAGTTTGAACCTGGAATTAGAATTTGATGTGAGCCGAATCGAAAGAAACTTTGAATTACAATGTTGTAGTGACGCTTCTACACTTTCCAGATGTGTATCATAATAAGGAATGATATTTTTCTACCAAGAGTTATGGTAAAACTACAGAGACTGGGTCAATTGGTAAGGCATCTGTAGTAGTTTTTGTGGGGTACAGTTTATATAGGTTTAGGAGGCTTTTCTGTACTAGTGATAAAAAGGAACCTTGTAGAGGACTTGATGGCCTTTCCATCCATATACCATACCTCTATGGTTACTGATATGCACCGAATTTGGTTCGGCGAAGGGTGGCCCGATCTTCACGACAGGAGGTTCAAGAAAAAGATAACTTGCTGTAGAAACAGCGCGGATAACTAGCTTTATACCTGACCAAGGTTGGATGCGACCAAACGACGGGGAGAGAGACACCGAAAACGTGAAGACTTTGACTCGATCTCCGAATGACCGCAGAACCACAACCGGAGCTAATCCACACAAGACGGGGCAGCCGTACTGGAACCCGCAGAGCACGAATTAGTGGATCTCAGAGAGATCTCTCCACAAGTTCAAGAAGAACAAGGAAGAACAAGGGTTGAGTAAGACACTCAAGCAGCTCGGCTGCAAATTTCACTGGAATAATCTTAATTCATCAAAGAGTTGCCCTTGGCTTACAAAAGAGGGATATTTATACCAACAACTAGTCTAAGAATAGATGTGAACTGAAAAAGCCACGTGGGAAGGTGGAAGGCCAACTGGCTTGATCATTCAAGCAGTGGTCATCAATTTCCCGCATGTCTTCTGGCCTTCTGGGTGGTCTTCAGTGTTTTAATCATAACTCCACCTAGGGACATCCAAAAGACATGGGACCAGATGCGTTGGAAAGATAATTTGATAAACTTTCACACAATGTGTAGCATGCTTCACGAAATATTGTAGAGTGATACAGTTTCTCACGGAAACTTGGGTATCAGGCTGACTGTTGATCTTCTGAACAGTCTGCACCAAAAGCACTCGGCTGCCAAGCTGGGACCTCTAAAGCACTCGAAACTTAGTGGCATTAGAAAGTTGACTTCAACACCTTTCCAACAAGTACTCATGGACCTTCACGGCTTCTATGAATCAAAAGATATGACTGTTTCTTCATGATAGTTCTGCCAGGCCGAACTGGTTCGACGTAGTTCTCCTCTCTGGTTCAGTCTTGGCGTGTCCTTGTCATCCTCCTTGGTGAGCCTGAGTAATAGAAACATGTACGATTTAGGAAGTATATAATTCTCATTAATAAATGGAATTTCACAAAGTAGCGCGTGCACCTCTTTTTGTAGCTGTTTAGCTCGGCTACGAGTAATTGGTCCATCGAAAACATGAGCTGGTGCAGCTTGACTTGATGATTGTTCCATATTGCTTGATGTAGTCGTTATACTTGATGGTGTGGTCGTTGATGGTGTGGTCGGCGTGGGCATATCATCCTCCCCCCCTTGAAAAAGAGTCGTCCTCGACTCTTCCAATCCAAAGAATGGAGAGAGGTCGGACACATTGAAACTGGTACTTACACCATAAGTACTTGGCAGATCAATTTCATAAGCGTTGTCGTTGATCTTGCGCAGAACTTTGAATGGTCCGTCAGCCCGGGGTTGCAACTTGTTCTTGCGCAGCTCTGGAAAATGATCCTTTCGAAGGTGCACCCAAACCAAGTCCCCTGGTTCGAACAACACCTTCCTGCGACCCTTGTTAGCGTGCTTCTCATACTTCTTGGTCATCTTTTCAATATTGGCCCGAGCCTTATCATGAATGTTCTTGACAAATTCAGCTCGCTTGCTTGCATCAAAGTTCACACGTTCCTGCATGGGTAGAGACAAAAGATCTATGGGAGCAGTGCGTGTGAATCCATATACAATTTCAAATGGACAAAATCTAGTGGTTGAGTGTACTGCCCTATTGTATGCAAACTCAACGTGTGGCAAGCTTTCTTCCCATAGTTTCAAATTCTTCTTAAGGACAGCTCGGAGCAACATTGATAGTGTTCGATTCACAACTTCAGTTTGGCCGTCCGTTTGCGGATGAAATGTTGTGGAGAACAACAGTTTTGTCGCAAGTTTGCCCCACAATGTCTTCCAAAAGTAGCTCAAGAACTTTGTGTCACGATCCAACACAATGGTACATGGCATTCCATGTAGTCGCACGGTTTCCCTGAAAAATAATTCAGTAATACGGGAAGCATCGTCGCTCTTGTGGCAAGGAATAAAATGTGCCATTTTGCTGAAACGATCAACCACAACAAAAATTGAATCCCTTCCCCCTTTGGTTCGTGGTAACCCAAGAACAAAATCCATTGAAATATCCTCCCAAGGTGCAGTAGGAATAGGAAGGGGAGTATATAAACCATGAGGGTTCAGACGAGACTTAGCTTTGTGGCAGTTTTCGCAGCGAAGAACATGTCTCTCAACATCTCATCGCATTTTTGGCCAAAAGAAATGGTCGGCCAGCACTTGCTCCGTCTTCTTGGCTCCAAAATGGCCCATAAGTCCACCTGCATGAGCTTCCTGCACGAGTAAAAGTCGAACGGAGCAATCTGGAATACAAAGTTTGTTAGTGCGAAATAAAAATCCATCATGCAGATGATACTTTTCCCATCCTTTGCCAAGACGGCACTTGGCATATGGTTCAGCAAAGTATGAATCAGTGGCATATAATTCCTTTATACTTTCCAATCCGAGAATTTTAGCATCAAGTTGTGTGAGCAAAGCATGACGTTGAGATAAAGCATCAGCTACAATATTGTCTTGACCTTTCTTATATTTGACAATATAAGGGAAGGACTCAATAAATTCACTCCACTTAGCATGTCGTTTATTCAGTTTTAGTTGTCCCTTAATATGTTTCAATGATTCATGGTCTGAATGTATTATAAATTCTTTAGAATAAAGGTAGTGTTGCCAAGTTTCCAAACTCTGAACGAGAGCATATAATTCTTTATCATAAACTGAATAATTCAAAGTCGGACCACTTAGCTTTTCACTGAAGAATGCAATTGGTCTCTTTTCTTGCATCAGCACGCCTCCAATCCCAACTCCACTTGCATCACATTCAATTTCAAATGTCTTGTTGAAATCAGGAAGTGCAAGGATTGGGGATGTTGTGAGCTTCTTCTTTAATTCTTCAAAAGCATTTTGTTGTGCTTCTCCCCATTTGAATGGTATGTCTTTCTTGGTCAGCTCATTGATTGGAGCAGCGATCGTGCTGAAATCTTTCACGAAGCACCGGTAGAAACCAACAAGTCCAAGCAAGCTTCTCACTTGGCTCACGTTCTGTGGGGGCCTCCATTCGTGTATAGCCTTGACTTTCTCAACATCCACCTCCACGCCTTGTCCTGAAACAACAAAACCAAGGAAAACTACCTTGTCGGTGCAGAAGGTGCACTTCTTAAGGTTAGCGTACAATTTTTGTTTACGCAGGACAACAAGTACGCTCTGGATATGTGCAACATGTTCTTCAAGTGTCTTACTGTAGATTAGGATGTCATCAAAATAAACCACAACAAATTTACCAATGAAAGTTCTAAGCACATGATTCATTAATCGCATAAATGTACTAGGTGCATTGGTTAAACCGAAGGGCATCACTAACCATTCATACAATCCAAATTTTGTTTTAAAGGCTGTTTTCCACTCATCTCCTTCTTTCATACGAATCTGATGATAGCCACTTCTTAAATCAATTTTAGTGAAAAAATTAGCACCACTAAGTTCATCAAGCATATCATCTAAGCGAGGAATGGGGTGCCTATATCTTACTGTGATGTTGTTAATTGCGCGGCAATCCACACATAGTCTCCAAGACCCATCTTTCTTAGGCACTAAAAGAACAGGGACAGCACAAGGGGAAATACTTTCCTGTACATACCCTTTTTTCATCAATTCCTCCACTTGTCGCTGAATTTCTTTTGTCTCCTCTGGGTTGGTGCGGTATGCAGCCCTGTTCGGAAGTGACGCACCAGGAACCAAGTCAATTTGATGCTCGATCCCTCTCTTAGGTGGCAATCCTGGTGGTACTTCATCCAGAAAGACATCTTCATATTCCTGCAAAACATTCAAAAGAGTACTCGGCAGGGTAGAGGGTAAGGCATTAGTAGAAAGAAAAGTGTCCTTGTACATAAGTACAAAGAACATGGCATTAGGTTCACTCAATGCTTTGATATCCCCCTTCCTAGCCATCATTACTAAACCCTCTTTTCCCAGTTTCTGGGTTCCTTGCAGCTGTGGGGTTTGATTTGGTTGTGGACACTCTTCCTTACTATTTTTGTGGCTCACTCGCAAGTGGTGCTCGCTCTCGCGCTGTTTCTTCCTGATATCATCCTTCAAAATTTCTTCCGGTGTCAAAGGAAGCAAGGAAATTCGCTCTCCTTTGTACACAAAAGACAGCTTGTTGGTCCTTCCAAAAATCTGGACATCACGATCATATAGCCATGGTCGACCGAGCAGAAGCTGGCAGGCTTGCATAGGCACCACGTCGCACTCCACATGATCATTATATTTACCAACAGAGAATGGTACAGTCACAGTATGACTGACACGTAGCGCACCACAATCATTAAGCCACTGCATCTTGTATGGACTAGGATGACGCCGTGGTTTCAGTCCCAATCTGTCCACCAATTCTTGGCTAGCAATATTGTTGCAGCTACCATTATCAACGATGATGCGACACACCTTATATTTGATTATTCCACGGGTATGGAACAAATTATGTCTTTGCCCGTTGTCTTCCTTTTCTGCTGTTACACTAAGCACTCGTAGAGAAATAAAGAAATTATGTTCTCCTTCTTCAGGCTGTATCTCATTCCCTTCCTCCTCAATTTCTTCATCACATATCTGTCCAGCATCCTCCGGATCACTCTCGGATTCCCATTCACCTTTCTCATTCAACAACATGGTCCTCTTGCTTGGGCATTGGGCAGCAATGTGCCCACGGCCGTGGCATTTATGGCATACAATTTCTCTTCTTCGAGAAGAAGATGTAGCTCCCGAGACATTGCTGTGGGCTGCTGAACTTGCAGCGGGTCGCTGCTGAGTTGTTGGTGATGACGCGGTGGAGGTTGCCATCTTCGATGGAACAAATGATTGAGAAGACTTGGCTGCAGCCCCTTGAGATCGTCCACCACCATAGGAAGTACTTGACTGCTGTTTGCGCCATGGGGCAGCAATAGAATAACTTCCATAAGATTTTCCACGTGACTCTTGCTGAATCTTTTTCTCTGTTCGCATAGCTTGATCAACAAGATCTTGCAATGTATGATATGGAAACATCTCCAGAAAACCAAAAATTTCTTCATTAAGACCTCCTAGAAATATTGCCATTGTTGACTCTGCATCTTCTCTTATTCCCGCCCGCACCAACAGCAGCTCCATCTCCTTGAAATACTCATCAACTGATCTCTTCCCTTGCTTTAACATTTGCAACCGGTTCCTGAGATCACGCTGATAGCTAGATGGCACGAATCGCCTTCTCATCACTTGCTTCATCTCCTCCCATGTATTGATATATCCACATCCCAAATCACGTTGATTCTCCTGCACTTGGTTCCACCAAGTGAGAGCTTATCCAGAGAATTCCACCGAAGCAAGATTCACACGGCGCTGAGCCGAAATATTATGTACTCGGAATATTTGATCACACTGCTCAACCCATTCAAGAAATTCATCAGGATTCTCCTTTCTAGTAAACTTTGGAATACTCAATTTGACATGAGCGATGTTATCTGGGTTGTCATGAGGACGTCGACCACGATGGTATTCCCTTTCTTCAAAATCAGCAGGCCGGCGATGATGACGCCGAACAAACCTGCCACGTCGACCGAAAGGATTTTCTTCATCATGAGATCCATCTTTATGATCTTGATCTTCAAACACATCATCTTCAAAATGCACGCGGCGACCATCAGCATTGCGCCTATGTGCACGACGCCCACCATGGTAATTATTAAAATCAGCATGGCGACCACCACCAGATCCGTCAGGGCCATGTCCGAAGCGATTGAATTCATGGCTGAAACCAGAATTCTCATCGCCGGACTCCTCTCGATGATGGTCCTCTTGATCACGACATGCTCGACGTCCTCCAGCCGCGGGAAGACGCTCATCGAGGAGCCTGCCCATGGCCTCCATGAGTGAATCAGCCATGCGACGCATCTCATCCCGTGAGACAGGGGATTCCCTATCACCATGGTGTCCACCATGAACACTTGAATCTGAGCCTGCCATGTTAGGAGCAGCAAGAAAGAAAAAAAATATATGTGGACACACTCGATCTTACCTCTTACTTACCCAAGTTCTTGCCTGATCTCAATAACTGTGATGGTGCTAGTGTGACAGCTTCAACGGAAGTGGTAAAGAGGCCGTAAGGAGTACAAATCGGAAGTCCCGGTTTATGTTTTTGGTGGAGCTATAGGTGGTTGAACAAGGCGGGCTACGGTACTGCCAATCAAGTGAAAAAAAAATGTGCTCAAAAGAATTTTTTTTTGCTGCTATCAAGATCACCACCAACTTGTATATGAAAACTGAAAATTTCAACACCCAACCGTAACACAAAATTCTTCAGAATCTTTTCACTTGTACTCTTTTTTTTTACTATATTCTTTCTTCCTTTTTTTTATAACACTAACATGGGTGCTGATTACAAAAGATATAGGTAAACGATGGTGACGAGCAACTGGAAGAACACAAACACAAGATAACAGTACCGTCAAAAGGGCTATAGGTATATTTTTTTTTAGGCTTTGGACTATAGGACAAACAAATATATGTAAAAGATAAACACAGGGATGAATATGTGGATGGTGAAAACTGTAACAGATTGAAAAAGGGTGGGAGGGTGGGTGATAAAAAAATGAACCTACCGTGACAACAATAGCTCTGATTACCACATGATATGCACCGAATTTGGTTCGGCAAAGGGTGGCCCGATCTTCACGACAGGAGGTTCAAGAAAAAGATAACTTGCTGTAGAAACAGTGCGGATAACTAGCTTTATACCTGACCAAGGTTGGATGTGACCAAGCGACGGGGAGAGAGACACCGAAAACGCGAAGACTTCGACTCGATCTCCGAACGACCGCAGAACCACAACCGGAGCTAATCTACACAAGACGGGGCAGCCGTACTGGAACCCGCAGAGCACGAATTAGTGGATCTCAGTGAGATCTCTCCACAAGTTCAAGAAGAACAAGGAAGAACAAGGGTTGAGTAAGACACTCAGGCAGCTCGGCTGCAAATTTCACTGGAATAATCTTAATTCATCAAAGAGTTGGCCTTGGCTTACAAAAGAGGGATATTTATACCAACAACTAGTCTAAGAATAGATGTGAACTGAAAAAGCCACGTGGGAAGGTGGAAGGCCACCTGGCTTGATCATTCATGCAGTGGTCATCAATTTCCCGCATGTCTTCTGGCCTTCTGGGTGGTCTTCAGTGTTTTTAATCATAACTCCACCTAGGGACATCCAAAAGACATGGGACCAGATGCGTTGGAAAGATAATTTGATAACCTTTCACACAATGTGTAGCATGCTTCACAAAATATTGTAGAGTGATACAGTTTCTCACGGAAACTTGGGTATCAGGCTGACTGTTGATCTTCTGAACAGTCTGCACCAAAAGCACTCGGCTGCCAAGATGGGACCTCTAAAGCACTCGACACTTAGTGGCATTAGAAAGTTGACTTCAACACCTTTCCAACAAGTACTCATGGACCTTCACAGCTTCTATGAATCAAAAGATATGACTGTTTCTTCATGATAGTTCTGCCAGGCCGAACTGGTTCGACGTAGTTCTCCTCTCTGGTTCAGTCTTGGCGTGTCCTTGTCATCCTCCTTGGTGAACCTGAGTAATAGAAACATGTACGATTTAGGAAGTATATAATTCTCATTAATAAATGGAATTTCACAAAGTAGCGCGTGCACCTCTTTTTGTAGCTGTTTAGCTCGGCTACGAGTAATTGGTCCATCGAAAACATGAGCTGGTGCAGCTTGACTTGATGATTGTTCCATATTGCTTGATGTAGTCGTTATACTTGATGGTGTGGTCGTTGATGGTGTGGTCGGCGTGGGCATATCAGTTACTGATATTTAACCAAGGTCTCAACCTGGCAAACTTGAGCAAACTTCTGCCACAAACAAAGAACCTAGATTCTCTACACAAGCTTTGATTAGAAAGCACTTTGCAATGTCCAAAACACACCAGCAACTAATAGTCAGAGTTTCAAAACATAATGCATCCATTCTGTCATGGGGGGTGCTCGAAGTATCAAATGTGATACTGACGGTACTACGTGACCCACAAATTGAAAATCTAACCGGTATATCCGTATACATCTATAGGTGGCCCTAGTATCGTTCACTCGCAAACGTTTGCTACGCGGGTCACTAACGTAGTCAGTGTAACTGTAAAACACACACATTCACAATTCACTCAGTAAGCCATCTTTCAGGCAGGCCACATAGGCAACACGACAAGCATTCACAACAATATATAGTTGAAAGTAAATGCATACGACTCTGGTGTGAGTCGCCCCCGAGTGAAGTCATGTCTCGAGGTACATGGCCATACTAACACCCACACTGAAGAGGCTCCCCTACGAACCGAATTAGACATCCTAGGGAGAACGTGTTCGCATGCCCCCACATGAAGAGTTCTAGAGAACATCTATCGGGTTATACTCCACCCTACGGGGGCTCCTACTATTGCTTGAAGCACGCAGAGGTACCGCGGTTCATATGTTCTCAGAAACATAGAGAGTTTTTGGGACTCATATTGACTTTTCGTGCCAAGCTACGGAAAGAAACACAAACTACCTCTCGTATCGAAGAGCATACCGAGATTGATCCGCTCTCGGTGGCATACTTTACCTCTTACCTAACGTCGGAGCGTCGTTACAGAATATAATAACACATATGTTAGCTTGTCACCTTAAGTAACTAATGCTATAATAGACCTTATGTGGGCATATAGAGTAATCCTCGCTCGACTACTTCGGAGCTTTGAAAAATCAACTCTTTTCGAGCGTGCTATTCCCAACGTAGCTCTGATACCAGGCTGTGGGGACCTGAGTTCCCGACATTCCAGGAATTAAATTGGATGGTGCCGCGCGATGCGGCATCCAACATCACATATAAAAAGACATAGTAAAAATACAAAGTTTTCATTTCATAATAAGATATTGTTTACAACATAGTGTTCAACAGCGGTACACACACAGCGGAAAATACATTACACACACTCTCAACCTATCTACGCAAAAGAGAAGCTGTCTATGCCCGTGAACATTTCTCACTAGCAACACGAAGATCAGAAGGCAGCAGCGTGGTGTCACGTGAGAGATACATCTCGACAACTCGAGGTCTCACGGACAACCTATAACAGCAACAATATAACAAAACCTGCAAAACCACATATAAAGCAACTGTGAGCACAAAGGCTTTGCAAGACTTAACCGTCTCACCTAAATATGGAACTCTACATGCTGGAGACTTCTAATATAGGAAAACTGAAATTTCATAAAGGCCTCACATATTAGTAAATCCTTAGCTCAGTTTTAAGGTAGCAAATGACATTTCCTGAGCATGGCACATCACAGACTCCACAATCAGACAAGAAATGCTTCATCCCCGAGGTTACATGCTCAAAGCTGCATAAGCTTTATTCAAGTTAAATATTTAGCAAATGTAAAATTTGTGCTATTTCTAATCCATATAACTTGCAATACTATAATAATAATCATGGTAGCAAATTCATAATATTCCAACTACTCTTTATTTCTACATCACGACTCAGTGAACAAGCATGCTCAATCCATAACCGTGACTGACGGTGATTCGAATCAATAACACCCAGATAGCACGACACATACACCCGCACACGGAGCTACGAAGGCACGCTCTACTGATGTTGTATGCAGCAACCTTTCACTCGATACCTACACACCGAGCCGGTCCCACTGCTATGAGCAGGAGGGCCCCACACGGAGCGTGACTGTGCTCGCTAGCAGGTTTACACCTTGCCACTCTCAACCCACACCTATAAGTTGGTGGGTTATGCCTCGACGCTAAGGTGGACAAGTTACATCAGTTTTTTTGGGTCCCATATATCTAGTATGCCCCGGGTACAGTTAAAACTTGCCCAACAGGACCGCACACAGCGTAGTTCTCAATCAACATAGGCAGGGCTACGCTCGCGAAACCATGTCCTGCTGCACCCAAAACCCCTACCGGGTCTCATGTTCAGTTTTAAAAATCATTCTCTATAATAACCAACCCCGTGTGATTATCTCGCTATCTCGCGAGTGGATTCCAGCCACTCGAATTCTACCGGATTCCCTACAACATTAGCATGGCAATTCTACACGTTGAGCTATAAACTTACCCATACACTCCATGGGATTGTGGGTCATGCATGAGGAGTGTCAATTACAAAAAAACTAATGCACAATTAATAAAGTAGTCATCATAGTGATAAATGCAAAACTTTAGAAATGACTTAAATGCAAACCGGGGCTTGCCTTAGGTTGCAGCTCGATTAAATGTCAAGTGTTAGATGCTTGGTCCTCCTCTGGAGATTCCGCCAGGTCAGCCCCGAGGTGGAATGCTTCACCTCCGAGTTGAACTCCTCGTCGATCTTGATCACTATATGAGATGCACATATGATGTAGATGAATGATTTTGAAACTATATGCATAAGCTTCTAAATATGGATTAAGTAAGTAAATGATCTCAAATGGATTTGGAACTTTTATGGTGGACACCAGGTACTATGAGGAAGATCTGGAAAGAAGATTTAAGATAATCAAGCAAGCTTGTTGTCCCTAAAATTACAACAAGTAAAGAGCTTCTCAGAATTTTGGTACTAAATCTGTAGCTTTAACATAGGTAACGGTGGATAATAATGGTAGAGGAGGTCTTACTCATTCTAAGAAATTTTTTATCCTAATTTTATGAGCTTCCTAAATAGAGAAATTAATTTTGCTAGTGTGCGATAAAATCTAGAAATGTTTCTGTACCTTTATAAATTTTAAATTAAATTTGAAGATTGGAACACTGTCTGGTACAGTAAATGAACTCCAATGAACTTGAAATTTTTACTAGAGTTCAATAAATAATTTGAGAGTGTTCTGAAAAAATTAGTAATTTTCCAATGCACAGAACATGAGTAATTAATTTTCCAAGCCGTTAGCTCAATGGAATTAATTATGCAAATTCAGGGACTTCCGTGTCCAATAAATTGCACCACCGCGAAATTGGGATCAATATGAGTCCACCAGAATTTACTTGGAATTATTTGAGCAAATCTACTTGGATTAATTGAATTTTGAAGTTGAAATCTAAATCTGGAAAAATGTTTCTGTTAATTATCCACAACCGAGATAAAAATGGGAACTAGGAAAGTTATACTGGGAAATTATCCCAAGTGTATGCACCACTTCGGTTCGCATAGAACCACCTCTTCGGTGTCCCAAGAAGAGAGAATGGAAACAGCCTAAGACGGATGGCATTAGGGGAGACGTCCTCGATCTTGAAAGTGTTGCAGATCTCAAGGAACTGTTGCAGATGAGCACTTGCATCCCCGTTAGCCTTCCCACAAAATGTGTTGGCTTGCACCATATGATTAGGCCAGTCTTGATTTTGAAGTTCACATCTCCCGTGTTAACAGTGGGCCCAACAAACACATTGTTAGTAGAGGGAGCCAAAAACTCATGAAGGTTCTTTTGGGCCATTAGCGTTTTGGTTGTTGGTGCAGAAGAGCTGGTTTGCTTTGCCGCACGAAGCTTCTAAGCAGTAACGACACAAGGTCGATCACTTAGAAGGGATTTGAGATCTTCGATAATGTTTTCCGGCAAGCAGAAACAAGACATACACTACCCTGTTTTCAAATAAATGCGAAAGCAAAGAAGGGTTATCCTACTAAAAACCTACCCACACTACATGAATCGCGCCAACTAACGAGGGTGCAAAACCATCATAAATAAAGGCATAACTGTTGTAAATAATCTATTTACGACGGTTATAGCTTATTTACGATGATCTATGGCTAATGTTAAATAAACCTCGTAAATAAAATTATTTATGATGATAACCATCATAAATATATTTATTACAAGGCTTGAACCGAGCCCTCGTAAATAAGTCCACCCTGCCACGTAGCGGGGTGGGAAACCTATTTACGACGGTTCCTGCCAACTATCATAAATATATTTGAATTGTTTACGGCGGTTCCCGCCAACCGTCATAAATGATGTGTGGGTATTTATGACTGTTTGCACACTGTCGTAAATGTTGTGTGCTTATTTAAGACGGATACCATTGTAAATAAGTTTTGCAATTTTTTTTAGAAAAACAGAAGACACTAACTGGCTTCGAGGCCAACTCTAACTTGATGGCCAGCTCACATAATCATTACCATATAACAAAGGCATTAACACATATCACAGGCATTGAAACAAAATTATATCATAGGTCCAAAACAAGCATTTACATGCAAAAAACTACGCACTACCACGTCCGCTAGTTTCGGGACCCGAGAATTCGTCATGGAGCCATCCTTGCGCTCCCGGTACATTCGGTGATAAAGTGCGAGCCTCCGTCCTTGATCCCTTTCATGGATAAGTATAGTTAGTTCATATATTAGTTGAATTAAGCAAGTTGAACTAGTTTTGATATTTTTGAGAAAGTTTAGCTAGAATTTGAGAAAGTTTATCTAGAATAGCAACTTTGGCTAAGTTTAGTTGGATTTTAGGAAGTTTAGCTAGAATTGATCAACTTTTACTAAGTTTAGTTAGATTTTAGCAAGTTTAGCTAGAAATGAGCTGGTTTAACTAGATTTGAGCAAGTTTGGAGTAGGCTGTCATGGCAACTCTTGCTCAACCACCGATGGCTCCCACCATGGAAGGACAGCCTGTTGTCCAACTGTTATAGCCTGCGATCACGAAACATTAGCACATATTTCTTTCATAACTTTTAAAAACAAAGTTGAATGATGATCACTTACCGCCATTGCCGTTTGAAACTCCATCATATATAAGGTTAAGTACTCATCGCTGGCCCTGGCGGCTGCAGATTTGTTGTCTCGCCTCAACCTCTCTAGCTGGACCTCCTCCTGTGTCCCGCGGAGCTCATCCGTGCACTCAGGAGCTCCAATTGGGTGGCCTGGCTGCTATATTGCATGGAGGATGAGCCACTAGATGAGGAGGGACGCGCCCGCCTGGAGTCGACCACTCCTTGGAACAAGTCCAACCTACATACACAAGGAAGTTTATTACATTTCAGTCGACCACACTAGCAAATTCGTACATAGTAATTCCAAGAGAAGATTAACTCACTGGCCGTGAGGTTTTCTGCCCTACTAACTATGTAGCTTTGTGAACGATTGGTCCACTCTGCCAATCAAAGTCCTCATCATACAGCCTCTTGGCCTCCTGCCCATACTTGGCCAATAAATAACAAAACAAAGGAACGTCAACCAAATTGATTAAAAAAATTCAATACGAGTGAAAAATCAACTCACCATTGCCTCCATCGCCGCCTGAGAACACATCTGCTCGGGCTATGAAGGATCACCTCCTTTGTGACCCATCTTCCACAACTCAATCGGTGCGGGCTCCTGACCAGTTTTGCGCTCATGTGGGTACACGTGTTAGCACATTGAATATATGAAACATAAATAAACATAATACATAGTTACACTTACAATGCGCTTATATTTCTACAAGTATCCATCCGCACCAAAAAAGTGTGACGGGTTTGTCCCTTTGCTGTCTCAACGGCTGCGAGAGAGGTTTTGGAGATCCTCGCTTGCCCACCTCAAGCAGAGGGCCTCGTAAGCCTCGGGCGGGCCCTCTAGGCACTGCGCCCCTTCATGA
The DNA here is from genome assembly GCA_036927565.1 of Tuctoria greenei. NCBI lineage: Eukaryota > Viridiplantae > Streptophyta > Magnoliopsida > Poales > Poaceae > Tuctoria > Tuctoria greenei. The sequence continues at coordinate 134,011,015 of JAYESD010000006.1, forward strand.
CCCTACACACAATTATTATTAGGTGAAAGCACTTCTAACATAATTAGATAATTCAACAAAATAAAATTGACAATTTAGTTCCATATACTCCTTTGCAGTCAGGCACATGGAAGACGTTTCCCTGAATTGGCTCGGCTCTCGCTTCCCCCATAGCTGGCGTGCCTCTCGCTCCTCTGGATGTAGCTTGAAATATTTGTTTATAGCTTGAAGCCGGACACTCGAAAGGGATTGCGTCAGGATCTTCTTGGCATTGTACTGGAAGACTATCCTGGCATGGTCCACCTCGCCCTTGTTCTCTAAATAGTATCGTGCCTTACATTACAATTTTGTAACTAATTGTATAATAAGTATCATTGACTTGAATTAAAGTAGTTTATTTGATGCGTACCAAAAAGTCGGACCACACAACCTCCTGGTGGTTTTTGTGTACCATGTGTGTGGCGGTCGCATAATCGCCCCATGACTTATGTGCCACTTCAGTATGTACACCCTTGCCTTTGTCATTATCAAGTTCGACTAACCTCGACTTACCACATTGTAAGCACTTATTCTCATCAGCATACTCTTTCAAAAAAGCATGCCATTGTTTGGGCACATATGAATATTTTCATATTTCATACCAAGAATAGAAATCAACTTCTTGGCCTGGTACATATCTTTCGACACTTCATGAGGTTGTGGAAGGATATCGTTGATCAATTTGATAAGATCTTTGTAACAGTTATTGGAGAAGAAATATTTAGTCTTAATTACCATAAGTTTGGTGATGAAACTAAGAAGAGTCACTTTTGTGTGTTCATGAAGTGGCTTTTCTGAATCTTTTAGAACCTTGAAGAACATTTCAACTTCTTGTGTATGAGCATCCTCTTCAACTCAGGATTTATGTCTTCAAGGATCTCGTCCATCATATCAACACATGTGTTATCGGACACCGCTTCTTCTTCAAGAGCTTGAGAACGTGTCTCACCGTGAAAGTACCAGACCACATAATTTTGCATGAAACCATTTCGACACACGTGAAATGTCGAAGTCGCTTTGTCAAAAAACTTTGCATTTTGGCATTTCATACATGGGCACCGCACCTTATTGGTTTTGGACAACAAAAAAAGCCTGTTCTATAAAATCATTTGTCTTGTTGAACCACTCATCTGAGTGCTACCCAGTCTTTTACCAACCAGAGTACATCCAAGCGTGGTCTTCAGCCATGATTCACGTTATACCTTCAAATCAGACACATCATTATTAATTCATTTTTTAGTGTATGTCACAGCCCCTAGAACTAGGCTTATAGGTACTAAACCCACCCAAGAGTGACCGAGGGAACATGCTTATGACGAGACATTAAGTCCGAATCCAGACGAAATTTCAGCAGCATAACCCCGCTGTTCTCCGTTGCACGCCCAAAAATGGTGCAGCAAAGAACAACAGGGTTATGCTGTCGCAATCACATCCGGATCTAGACCCCGTACCTAGCTCGTCAAAAACACGTCCTTAGTCACTATCAGGTTGTCCAAAAAGGGACAATTCCGAACCTGCACGGCTCACGCGCCTATCGAATGTAAAACATGCATATTCAAAACGGTTAATCAATTTCTATAGGTTATGTTAAAAACATTCATTTTCGAGTTATTTACGAGAGAGGAAAGAATGACAAAAAGGAGGGAAGTTGGTCAGAGTTGAAAGTTCCTAGTCTGGTTGCACTGTCCACGTGCGTGTGCTCATTGATTTCCTCATTCTTGCTGATTGCCATCGTGCTCATCTTGACCCTTTTATGTGTGCCGTGCTTTGCTGGGTCAGGTTGTGCCAAGCCAGACCGGCTCAAGACCTGTTTATATACATGTAGTATTAAACACTCACAAACATTGAACAGACATTAAACTAACTAATTAAACTTTAACAATTAAATTACCTACTTCAACTTGGATAACCTAAACAAACATTTGAACAAACATTTAAACAAATATTGAACAAACACTAAACAATTTGATAACCTAAACAAGCTACTTAAACAATTAAATTACCTAACTCAACTTTAAACTAACTAGTTATAGATATTAAAAACCTAATTAACCTAATTACAATTACATATATGAAAGTAAACAACCTAATGACAATTACAGAAATTAGAAAAACAAAAAAAGAGTGGAGGCCATACCTCAGCTGAGCGGCGGCACGACACGGCTCAGGAGGGGGCGGACAGCCTCGGATGACGCGAACATCGGAGAGGATGCGGCGGCTGGCCTCAGAGAGTGGAGGCGACAAGTGAGAGGGAACCGTTGGGCATTAGGAGGAGGCGGCTGGCGGAGGTGGCGGGCCTTGGAGGGCCCTATTCGTCGGAGGGCAGTGGGGGTCGAAGGAGGCGGCAGCAGCGGGAGGAGGTGGGCAGGCGGGAGGCAGCGACAGCAACGGTGGCGGGAGGAGGCGGGCGGCGGCTAGAGGAGGTGGGCGGGTGGTAGGCGGCGGCAGCAGGAGGAGGCAGACAGATGGGAGGCGGGCAGGCAAGAGGCGGTGATGGCGGAAGGAGGCGGTGGCGAGAGGAGGCAGGCGGGCCGGAGGCGGTGCCGGGTGTGAGGCAAGGCAGTGGCGCGTGGGAGGCAAAAGCAAAAAGGAGCGCGGAAGGAGAGTGAAACTGTTCCCCTCCCGCGCGCAACGGGTTTATTAATCTCTTTGTTTACGACGGTTCCCTATACCATCATAAACGAGACATGTTTACGACGGTTAGGTCAACGATCGTAAATAGTCCACGTATTTACGACTGTACCATCATTAATAAAGTTATTCATGAGGGTTCCCTTTAACCGTCGTAAAAAGTGGACTTATTTATAAGGGTTGCTTTAAACTATCGTTAATAATTTTATTAATGACAACACTATCGTAAATAAATTCCCCCCTCGTTAATTATGAGTTTCCTGTAGTGCCAGAGTCCTATCATATTCACTCAATCATGCAATCCTTCAGCTGCCTTCCCCAGCAACAGCGCCAGAAATCCTTGCTGACATTTCTTACATACAGAATAATTTCCGCAAGCACACGAAAACTATTGGTGTAGCATTTCTCCTTAAAACAGTGTTCCAAGAGTGTCATTTTTTCCCAAAGGAAGGCTAGGTGGAAGTGTAGCAATCATCAAATGAAAAGGGTAGATTGGTCAAGGTAAGGTTCCAGTGAGGATGGATAATAGATAAGTGGAGGTAGTGTGACACAGACAAGAGCATTCTATTCTAAGGGGCTAAATTGGTCTAAGGGAGATTAGACTAAGAGTTAGGGAGCAAGGCCTCTAATACACATATACATTGCCTAGGTTAGACACTAATGAGCATGTCAATGGTGAATCCTTATGCTAAGTTGTTCAACACATCAGGCACGGTCTTACCCCTAGAAATACTAGGGTGACTCCCGCCAAGAGGCTCTGGCATAGCCGAACGTGGAGGATTACAAAGGACGGATAGGGTTGTCACCATCTACTTTCTACCTCTTCAATAAGTGGGTCTACGAGACATCCAATGCTACTTAACTATCCTAGCACCATGCTAGCATATTAAGTAAATACCGTAAGAGCCTAGTCACAATCCATCTTAAGGAGATGACTAGCCTAAACATTGTTGAACAATGTTGAGACATAGCATAAGTTATTCATATTAATATGATCATATCATAACTAATTAAACTATAGTGGAGGTTCGTAGTGTTTATGATGATAGAATAAGATTGCTACGGCATAATCATAAAGACTACTCTTAACACATACATGGACTCCACAAATCAATCAAGAAACGATTCATCCAAGCATATGTATAAAAGAAGACCAAAGATAACATATTTATTATGTATAAAGTCACAAATACAAAAAACAATACATGAGCCATAGCTTTCCCAATTTGGATTTGGGAAGAGAGACTCCTTCTACTCTTTTCCTAATTTGGACTAGGAACTAGAGGCTCTCCTCTCTATAGCCTAAACTACTCTAAGACTATGGAAGATAGATGTGCCACCCGATTCTGAAAATGAATCAAGCGTAATGCATATGTGTGCCCAGGACGTTTAACACACATACACAAGTGATTCACAAATGATAACCAGATTTTAACCATGTCTCAAAAAATAACACTAATAATAGTACCTCATTACTAATCCAAATAGTCTTGAATACAAGCTCCAATAAGAATGATGCAGAAAACATTAAACACTAATTGTTAGTGTTTGGAACCGGCAGATCTACCGACACTACTTTTGGTAGATCGAGGAGATGTAGTTCAGTAATGAGCGCACAGAGATTCTAGAAGGTGAAAGACACGTGTACACAGGGATTTACGTGGTTCGGGCCGCCTGAGCGTAATACCCTACTCCACGGGGTGTGTTGGTGATGTATTAAGCTTGGGAGTCTAGAAGAAGCTCCAGAAGACGAAGCTCGTCTAGCTCAGGGTGTTCAGCAGTGGTCTATAGTTGTCCCTTGTGTATCATCGACCAGTCCTTTTATAGTACAAAGACTGGTCGTTACAATGTCAGCCTGACCCAACAGGTGGTCCCGGCAGTTACACACGCTTGATACACAATAAATGGGGTTAATTACCCTTAATAGCCTGGTAATGGGCCTTAATAGTGCCGTTACCAGTATTAAGGGCCATCCGATCGTGTGTCATTAATATGGTATTAATGACACTTAATCGGGTCTTGAAGTCTTTGATTGATCCTTGAAGGTCCAGAGCCGTTGGGGAGTCCACCAGCCTGATAGTTGAAGTTGAAGGTCCGGCGGTTGCCACGTGGCAGCTCTGGAGCTCACTGTCGTGGACGGGTAGGTCCGGTGCTGTTGGACACGTGTCAGTACCGGAGCTTCCCTCTGTCTGGGGTTAGGTCCGGGGGTGCCATATTGGTATTCTGACCGGAGCTTCCCAGGTGTGGGTGATAGCTCTGGTCTTGTGATACACGTGGCGGCCCTGGGACTAACCATGACGGGGGAGCAGGTCCGGCTACACCTGGCATGTGGGGCCTTCGGAGGTCTTCAAATCTGGTATATGTAGTTTCCTTGTGATCTTCGCAATCCCAAGGGATATCCGGCACGGAGGGTACCGACTGTGGCCCCCTAGACTCACCTCTGGGAGAGACCTTTTGTATGAAGTCATTTCGTTGGAGGTGGGTCCATTCTTCGGTTTCTAAACCGTGTCTTCAAGGGTCTTTGGTTATGCCATTGGCGGTAGTTCACAGTTAAACTTCCGCCGCGTGGCGTATCTTGAAGGCGGCAGGTGAGATCTTAGCGTGCGGATCTCACGCAATTGAAGGTCGCTAGTTCCCGATACAAAAAACATATCGGTTCCGCGCGCCCTGTCAGGCTGCCGACTTCGGGTTTCCCGCCTTTCATGATGACAACCGTTTGCCTGGGGTAAGAACCTCGACTTGATCGTCGGGGTGGCCCCGGACCCCCTTGTCATTGGCGAGGTGAAATCTTTGACTGGTATCGTTGGCTCCTCTGCGGTTTCCATCCAGGCATTGTGGGGGCTTACTTATGAAGGAAAGCATGCACTATTTGGGTTTCTTTACTTCTTTCAATCGATCTTGCGCTCAAACCTTCCAAAGTTTTTCTTGCCTTTCCCCTCTTGCCTTGCTGTGCCGCGATAGAGTTGGGTCTCCGTCAAAGCCGACTGAAGACTGATGATGATTTGAAGAAGGTCCAGGCCCTCATGGGATGGTCCCTAGACTTCTTCAACCACCTGGTACGCGCCGGCAGGCTTCCGTTCGAGAAGTAGCACGCCGGAGACATGGTGTACTTCTCCGCGTACGCCATGGTGGGACTGATCCCACCTTTCTTCTCCTTCTTCTTGATGCTACTAGACTTCTATGGTCTGCAGCTTTACCACCTTGGCCCCCACTCCATTCTGCTGGTGTCCATATTTGTCCACTTCTACGAGATGTGGGCGGGGATTCCCCCGTGCATTGAGCTCTTCCGCAACTTCTTCACTGTCCAGACCACAGGTCAGAGCGACAAGTACCTTGGCTTCTATTATTTCATGAAGTGCAAGAAGTGCCCGTACAAGTACTTGCGCTCGTTCCCTTTTAGGAAGTGGGATGACTGGAGGAAGGACTAGATTGTAATTAGGGTGGAGGAGCACAAGAAGCTGGAGCTGCCAGCAGGCCTCCCCAACATCGACACTGCAGTTTGGAGTGAAGCTCCGATGCTGTCGGATGCCTTCGATCCTGCTCTGACCAGGATCCACCTATGTGTGGAAGGAGGAGTGACTCCCCAGGCGGTGTTTTGCAACTTCTTGACCAACAGGTGGGCTCCGTTGAAGAGGAGGGAGAAGTTGGCTTGGGCCCTCAATAGTATGCTGGACGACGACCGGATCGTGGCCGGTTTGAAGTCCAAAATGGAGGGTGCAACTTTGGAGTTCCACCTGAAGAAATTCCAACACGGCATCAATGTCGAGGGCGATGATTTGGCTCCGCCACCAGCTTTCCTCCCATCGAAAATGGAGCCAGCATTCAGTAGGGAGCTCCGGCGGACGATGTCGGTGCTTGACGACCTTGGTGTCGTTGAGAGGCGCTCGACCACCGGGTTGGCAATCTCCGAAGCTCCGGAGGGTGGCTCCGTCCCCGCTCCTAAGACAAGAACCAAAGTCATCGGCAAGGGCAAGGAGTTGGCCGAGCCCTCGAGCCGTAAGAGGAAGCATGCCGACAGGAGGGCCATGCATTCTTCTTCCGCAACGTCCACTTCTCCCCGGAGGGGAAGGTCTTCAACGGTGACGTCTACTCCAATTGTGGCATCTTCCCAGGTTGCTAGCTCCGGCCAAGTGACTCCAGTCCCAGGGCCAGCTGAGGGCTCCGGGTCCGGAGGTCCTTCCCGGTCAAGGTGGGCCTCGACCAGAGCAACGCCAACAGCAGCAACAAGCTCCAGGGGGCCCTCCGGGAGTACCACGCCAGTGTCGGCTGGGGCCAGTCCCAAGCATCCGGAGAAGAGGTTCCGCGGGAACTAGAGCGGAAGCCTTCCGAGGTAATTTTAGATTTTTTACCTCAGTCAGCTGTTTTGTTGTTAACTGTATTTTGAGTCTCTTCGTCCTTCATTTACCGCGTGCCCAAGAGAAGGGCTGAAGCTCCGGCCCCTGCGGCAGCAGTTGAGGCTATGCAGGCTGAAGCTCCAGCTCCGATTCCAGCTCCGCCCCAAGAGGTGCCAGAGGATGCAGCAGCCCCAGCGCCAGTTGTCGTGGTATTGGACCACTCATCCCCAGAAGCTCCCGTGATAGCGCTGGACCACGGGACTGAAGATGTACCAGCAACGCCAGCCTCAGAGATTGAAGCTCCAGGCTTGGATGTTGTGATGTTGGACGCTCCGGCCGCAGAGCTAGAGGAAGCTGCGATTCTGGCCCTAGAGCTGGATGTTGTTGAAGCCCCAGCGGTCGAGCCGGTGGTTGAGGAGCTCCCAGCAGTAGAGCCGGGTGTCGATGAAGCTCTGGCACTTGAGCCAGTCGTCGAGGAAGCTCCAGCGGCAGAGCCGGTTGCTGCAGGATTTCCAGCTATGGAGCCGGCTATTGAAGAGGTTTCGGCGTCCGAGCCAGTTGCTGCGGAGGCGACGGCGCCTGACTCTATGGCAGTCGAAGCGCCGGCGCCAGAGCCCATGATGGCTGAAGCGCTAGCACCCGAACCAGAGGCGGAGGAAGCGCCTGTGCTGAAGCCAGAAGTAGCTTCTGCTCCAGCCGAACCTTCAACGCCCATTCCGGAAGCAATGATCCCGGTGGTGCCAATTGCCGAGCCAGAGTGCCGGGATGAAGCTGCTGGCCCCCCGCCGGAGGGACCAATTGTTGATGACCTGGCTGCTGGGCCTTCGGAGCAAATTCCGGAGGTCGGTACTTCTGCTGCAAGAACTTCCTCGGCGGCGGCCGAGGCTATCTCGGTGGACGGCCCTAGTGTCGTGGAAGCTCAGGGTACCGCTCTCGTAGAGTGGGACCCAATTTTTGTTGCTAAAGATCCGCTGGAGCCAACGGAGATTACTCCGGCAGGTCCAGACCCGATCCCCCTATTGTTGTCTATCGACAACGCCAGCTCCAGCCTTCGCCAGGTTCAACTGGCCTTCTACCACGATAGCAAGGCCCTCGAGGAGGAGCGCCAAACCCTTAGGAGGTGGCGCAACCCACTCCATTTTGTGACCAAGCTGGCACAGTCGAGGCTGGCTGACGACAAGGAGGGGGTGCGAAGGGAGAAACTCCGCCTGGAGTACTGGGGTAAGTTGTTGGATGAGAGGGAAAGCATGATGCGGACCCTCGACAACTAATCTCGGGCCATCTATGATCAGGCCAAGGCTGCCTGTCGGTGTTTTGGAACCGGCATATCTCCCTACACTACTAAAGTGATAGGGGAGTTTGATATTCGGTGTGGGCGCACGGAGATTCAAGAAGGTGAATAAGAATTGGCACAGGAGACACAAGAATTTACATGGTTCGGGCCGCCTGAGCGTAATACCCTACTCCACGGGTGTGTTGGTGTTGTATTAGCAATATGAGTTTGTGATGAGCGTATGAGGCGCGTGTATCGGTCTGTCCGAGTGTGTGTGTCCCCGTTCCTCTGTCGTCAGCCTGTCCTTTTATAGTACAAGGGCAGGCCGTTACAGGTTAGCCTGGCCCGACATGTGGCCCCGGCGGTTACTAGTATTGATACACGCTTAATTGCTCTTAATGATCCTGTAACGGGCTTTGATAGCACCGTTACTGGTGTTAAGATCGTCCGTTTAAGTGTTATTAATATGGCATTAATGACACTTAATCGGGTCTTGAAGTCCTTGGTTCTCCTTTGAAGATCTGGAGCCGTTGCGGGGTCTTCCGGAGGTTAGAAGCTGAAGATCCGACGGTCGGACACGTGGCAGCTCCGGAGCTTACTGTGGGAAACAGGTAGCTCCGGGACTGCGCGATACGTGTCAGGTCCGGAGCTTCTCTCGGCCAGGGGCTAAGTCCGGGGGTGCCATTTTGGTACATGGTCCGGAGCTTCCCCCTTGTGGACGGTAGCTCCGGTTTGGTTGTACACGTGGCGACCCAGGGATTAACCATGTTGGAGAAGCGGGTCCGGTTTTGACTGACATGTGGGCCTTCGAGGGTCTTCAAACCAAGTAGATGAATTTCCTTTGAGATCTTTATAACCTCAAGGGGTGTGCGGTTTCTAGGATACCGACAGTGGCCCCTGGGCCCACCTCCGAGGAAGTCATTCCGCCGGAGGTGGGTCCATCTTCGCGACCTTTGAACTGAGTCTTCAAGGGTCTTTGAGGGTGTCTCTGGCAAGGACTTGGAATTAAATCCTCACCACATGGCGTATCTTGTGTGCGGCAGACGAGTTCTTTGGCGTGCGGATCTGACGCGATTGAAGGTCGCCGGTTCCCGATACGAAAACCGTATCGGTTCCGCGCGCCTTGTCAGGCCGCCGCCTTTGGGCTTCCCGCCTCTTGATGACAACCGTTCGCCTGGGTAAGAACCTCGACTTGATCGTCGGGGTGGTCCCGAGCCCGCTTGTCATTGGCTGGGTGAATTCTTTGTGTGGTACCTTCGACTTCTTTGCAGTTTCCATCCGAGCATCGCGAGGGCTTACTTAAGAAGGAAAGTGCGCACCGTCGGGAGTTCTTTATGCTTCTCATCTGATCTTGCGCTCAAACTCCCAACTCGTGCTTAGCTCTTCTTCTCTTGCCTAGCCGTGTCGCGATGGAGTTGGGTCTCCGCGAAAGTCGCTTGAAGACCGAAGGCGATTTGAAGAAGGTCCGGGCCCTCATGGGGTGGTCCTCGGACTTCTTCAACCGCTCAGTCCGTGCCGGCGGAGAGCTCCCCTTCGAGAAGAAGCACGCCGGCGAAATGGTGTATTTTTCTTCGTAGGCCATGGTGGGGTTGATCCCGCCTTTTTCTTCCTTTTTCTTAATGCTGCTAGACTTCTATGGTCTGCAGTTATATCACCTTGGCCCTCACTCCATTCTCCTCGTGTCTATCTTCGTCCACTTCTGTGAGATGTCGGTGGGCATCCCCCTGCATCAAACTCTTCTGGACCTTCTTCACCGTCCACACCACCGGTCGGAGCAATGAGTACCTTGGCTTCTACTATTTCATGAAGTGCAAGAAGTGCCCATTCAAGTACCTCCGGTCGTTCCCTTCTGGGAAGTGGGACGACTGGAAGAAGGACTGGATAGTCGTCAGGGTGGAGGAGCACGTGAGGCTGGAGTTGCCTGATAGTCTGCTCGGCATTGGCACAACGATCTGGAGTGAAGCTCTGATGCTGGCGGATGCCTTCAACCCTGCTTCGACCAGGATCCGCCAATGCGTGGAGGGAGGATTGACCCCTCAGGCGGTATTTTGCAATTTCCTAGTCAACAGGTGGGCGCCGCTGAAGAGGAGGGAGAAGCTCGCTTGGGCCCTCAACAGCGTGATGGACGACGACCGGGTTGAGACCGGGTTGAAGTCCAACATGGCAGGGAGAACCTTGGAGTTCCACCTCAAGAAATTCCAGCACGGCATCGATGTTGACCGTGATGACTTGACACCCCCGTCAGCCTTCCTCCCTTTGAACATGGATGTGGAGTTCAGCAGGGAGCTCTGGCGAAAGATGCCCGTACTTGACGACCTTGGTGTCGTCGAGAGAAGACCAACCTCCGAGGTAGCGATCCCTGGGGTACCCAAGGATGGCTTCGGCTCTACTCCTAAGCCGAGGGGAGAAGTCGTCGGCAAGGGCAAGGAGCTGGCGGAAGAACCAGGGAGCCGGAAGAGGAAGTTGCAGTACGCCGACGAAAGGTCTGTCGGGCCCGCTATTTCTGCATCGGCTCCTTCTCCCAGGAGGGGAAGGTCCTCTGCAGCTGTGGCAACTGTTCCCGTAGTGGGGTCATCCCGGAACGCGACAGTTCCCACGGTGGGGTCCTCTCGGAGTGTAGCTGTTCCTGCAGTGGGGTCCTCCCGGGGTGTTAGCTCTGGTCGAACAACTCCAACTCCTGGGCCGGTGGAGGCCTCCAGGTCCGGGGGTTCTTCCCGATCGAGAAGAGCCTCAACCCGGGAAACACCCGTGGCCGCGACGAGTTCCGGGGGGCCTTCCGGAGCTTCTACGCCGACTGTGGCCAGCCCAGAATGCCCGGAAAAAAGGTTCCGCGCAAGTTGGTGCGGAAGCCTCCCAAGGTAATTTTTAATCTCTACCTTGTATAATTATTTTAATTGTAGCAACTATTTGGTAATTTTCTTCGTCCATCATCTGCAGCGTCCCCAAGAAGGGAAGTGAGGCTCTACCCTCAGCCACAACGTCTGAGGCCACGGGGGTGGGTGCTTCTGCTCCTGTCCCGGCGCCGCCCCAAGTGGTGGCTGAGGCTGCGACAGCTCCGGCGCCGGCTGTCGTGGTCATGGACCTCGACTCGTCCCCAGAAGTTCCCGTGGTAGCGCCGGACCACGGGAGTGAAGACATGCCAGTGGCACATGTCCCAGAGGTTGAAGCTCCGGGTCCTGGTGCTGCAATGATGGAAGCTCCGGCTGTTGAGCCGGAGGAAGAAGTAATCCCGGCCTCTGAGCCGGTAATTGTCGAATCCCCGGCGGTTGAGCCGGAGGTGACTGAAGCCCCGGCGTGCGAGCCGGAAGATGAGGTAGTTCCGGCAGTTGGGCCGGCTACTTCCGAAGCATCGGCAGCTGAGCCGGTTATTGTTGGAGCTCCGTTCACAGGTCCGGACGATGTTGAAGATCTTCCGGATCCTGTGCCGGTGGTTGAAGAGGTGACGGAGCTTGTGCCTCCGTCAGAAGAGGTGCCCAGACCGGAGCGAGTAGCGGCTCCTGCTTCGGAGGCGACGACGTCGGAGGTACCTGCGGCCGAGCCGGAGTGCCCCAGCGAAGTCGCTGGCCCCCAGCCTGAGGGGGCGAACGAAGATTTGGAGGCGGGGCCTTCTTCGATGGCAACTGAGGCCATCCCGGAGGACGGCCCTAGTGCCATGGAGTCCCAGGGGACCACTCTTGTAGAGTGGGACCCAATTTTTGTTTCTGAAGACCCGCTGGAACCAGCGGAGGAGACCCCAGCAGGTCCGGAGCCAATCCCGTTGTCGCTGTCCATTGACAACGCATGTTTCAGTCTGCGTCAAGTTCAGCTAGCCTTCTTCCACGACAGCAAGGCTCTTGAAGAGGAGCGCCAAACCCTTAGACAGTGGCGTAACCGGCTCTACTTCGAGACCAAGCTGGCTCAGTCAAGGCTAGCGGATGACAAGGAGTGGATCAAATGAGAGAAGGTCCGCCTGGAGTACTGGGGCAAGTTACTGGATGATAGGGAGAGCATGACTCAATCCCTCGACGCTCAATCCCGGGAGATCTACGATTAGGCCAAAGCTGCCAATAACGCGGCCGATGCTCGACACGAACAGCTTGAGGCCATTAACACCGCACTCATCAAGTGCCGAGAGGCACTTGAAGAGAGGGAGAGACGGCTCGAGGATGAAGAGCAGAAACTCTTGGAGCTGCGGGATGACGTCCTGAGGAGGGAAGAGGAGCTCACCAAGAAAGTAGCTCTGGCTGACAAGGGCCTCGAGGAGCGCACCAAGAAATTGGAGGAGCGCTGCCAAGAGGAAGGGGAGAAGACCTAGGTGCGAGGGCAGGAACTCTACGAACAAGAGTGTGCCCTTGTTGCCCGGGAGAAGAAAGTGAGGGGTAGGGAGAAGGACCTGGTCGAGCGCCGGAACAAGATCCACCTCCGGGAGGAGGAGCTCGGAAAACTCGAAAGGCAGGTTGCTGAAAAGATTCAGCAAAACGCCAAAGAAGTTGAGCGCCTCGCCCGTGAGAATTCCGAACTGACGGCGGCCAGGAGATCCTGGAAGAGTTGAAGGGCTTGAGGACTGCGGACTCCCTACAGATTTGGGAGTTCCTAGGGAAGGCCAATGACGCGCTGACGCCGATGGGTTTCAGCCCCGTGCGCCCGGATGATCTGGAGCCGGAGCCGGACCTAGCGCTGCAGGCGTTGAGCTGAGCAGGTAGCAAGCTCTCCAAGGTGGGCGATGTCATCACGGACCAGCTGGAGGTTGAGGGGCAATCCCTGGCGAAGAACGTCGCAGAGTATGTGCTGACGTGCTACACCAGCCGGAACTCCCAATTTCCTCTGGACCCGGTGCTTGAAGGCCCCGTCGAAGGAGAAGGTGAAGCTACCCGAGCCAGCGTATCAGAGGTCGCCCAGAAGGTCACCCAATTCTTCCATAGGGTCTAGGACCATCTCTGTACTTCTCACTTATATTTTCTCTTCTTCTTCCTCAATTTTGTAATTCCTTGTCTCCAGATGTAATCTCTTGTCTCCAGTTAAATGAAATCCCCAAATTTTGCGAATTTCACTTTTTTGTCTTCAACACTTTTATCTTCACTTGGCCCCCTGGTAGATGTACACAATTTGATTGTGAACATGTACCAAGAGAATATTGTGCATTGTTGAAGACTCTTTTGCTCCGAACTTGTAGAATTTAGGTTCGAAGTCTTCGATAGTGAAGGCCCCCTGAGGTTGTCGGAGCTTAGAAGCTCCAGCATTGTCTATCATTGGAGTTTAGTAGCTCCGGCAATAGTCTCTATCAACGCGTAGAGCATCGATAGTTAACCCTCCGGGGTGTCGGAGCTTATTTTGCTCCGGCTTTTCTCCATCAACGTAGACTTTATTTTTCCTGCACACTTAAGCCAAGAAAAATAGTAAAATTTGTTTCTTGTCTATAACTTCGTCGCGACTTATGACTCTCGAGAAGATTTTAATTCAAACGTGATTCTAAATACAACCGAATGTGATGTCTTTTCTTTTAGATCCAAGTGCTCATGGACCCGCCTTACTTTGGCCTGCCGGGGTGTAGGTAGAGTGGCGTACTTAGGGTGCTTGACCAGGCTAAGTCAATAGCACACTCCGGCCCTAGATTGGCTTGGCGGCTTTCAGACGAGTTGGCCATGAATGATATTTGAATCCAAAAGAACTGACAATACAACTCGAATTGTATATAAACTGTTCGAACTAAAATTTCTTAAGAATTGCACGCCTTTGTTATAGACAAGAAAGAGAAAAATAAAAATGTTGAGCCTGTACAAAATAAATGCACGTGGAGTCTATTTCACATGAAAATGTCTTTCATTATAGGTCCGAGGTAAAGGGGAAACAAGTACACTCTTAGGGTACAGAACCAGGCTAAGCATGTTTCATTTCTCGTTTGACCCAGGGTAGTTAGCCACACTTTTAGTCCGGAAACTGTGACAAGTGCCGCATGAACTTTGCGGACCTTTCGGGAAAGGTCCGGCTGTTCTCCCGGAGGAACTACCCGACTCTGTACAATGACTCTATAACATACATCTCAAGTTACTCAAGACTCACCTCCTGTGTGTTAAGTGTAGACTTACGGAGGTGCTCGATGTTCCAAGGATTTGGGAGAGGTGTCCCATCCTCAGTAGCCAAGCGAACTCTTCCGGGACGGGATACTTTAATCACTCGGAAGGGCCCCTCCCAGCCGGGGGAGAGTTTGTTTAACCCTTCTCTGGATAGTACTCTCCGTAGCACCAGATCTCCTTCCTCGAGCTGCCGGTTATGTACATGCCGTTGGTGATAACGCCGTAGAGCTTGACGATATCGGGCATTCCGAACAGTTGCTTGGCACCTTCCCTCTTCAAGGAGGTCTAGGTCTTCACGCCGAAGCTGGTCCTGCGCGGCTTGGTCGAAGGTCCAGACCCGGAGTGAACCCAAGGTGATTTCCGGAGGAAGGATTGCTTCAGCTCCATACACCAGAAAGAAGGGTGTCTCCCCGGTTGACTGGTTTGGAGATGTCCTGTTGGCCCATAGAGTGGGCGGAAGCTCTTCGATCCAGTTGGCTCCATGTTTCTATAAGCGCTCATAGGTGCGCGTCTTGAGTCCTTTAAGGATTTCAGCATTTGCTCTCTCGGCTTGGCCATTGCTGGCTGGGTGAGCTACGGAGGCGTAGCAAACCTGTATGCCGAGGTCTTCGCAGTATCCTTGGAATGCGGAGCTTGTGAATTGGGTCCCATTATTAGTGATGATTTTGTTTGGGACTCCAAATCTGCATACAATGGACTGCAGAAAGTTGATAGCAGATTGTTTGTTGATTGTCACAACTGGAGTTGCTTCCGGCCACTTGGTGAACTTGTCAATGGCGACGTACAGGAACTTGTAACCTCCGACGGCTCTTGGGAAAGGTCCCAAGATGTCCATCCCCCACACAGCGAAGGGCCATGTAGGAGGTATCATTTGTAAGGACTGAGCCGGAGTGTGAATTTGCTTTGCATGAAATTGACATGCTTTGCATTTTTTCACCAGCTCAGTTGCATCCTGGAGTGCTGTAGGCCAGTAGAAGCCATGCCGAAAGGCTTTACCAACCAGCGTGCGGGAAGACGCGTGGTTTCCTCACTCGCCTCCATGGATTTCTGCAAGGACCTCGCAGCCTTCTTCCCTTGTGATGCACTGCATTAGGATGCCGTTGGCACCGCGCCGGCAGAGATCTCCTTCTACCAACGTGTATCTTTTAGCCAATCTGACTACCCGGTCAGCGGATACATCATCGTCAGGAAGGATGTTGTCTTTCAAGTAGTTCAAGATCTCCGACATCCATGCATCGGAACTAACTTGAGCATTTGAGTCTTGCGTGCTGGGTTGCTCGGAGCTTCCGACAGCACCTACGACTCTTGATGGCTGCCATGGTAATAGGGCCATCGGGACCGTCAGCTTCGGGATGCTGATCTCGCCCCCTTCACTCAGTTCGACAGGCTGAGCTGTGGGTTTCGACAATCTCCGGACAAAAGTTCCGTCAGGAGCCGGAGCTCCGGTTGACGCTTTTGTCGAGAGTTCGTCGGCTTCAGCGTTGTGGGCACGCTGAACATGGTGGAGGTCTAGGACTTCAAAGTCCTTCTGAAGCCTCTGGACTTCTAAGAGGTAAGCAGCTAGTTGGAGATTGTTGCAGGAGCATTCACCCTTCACCTGCTTGATGATGAGCTGTGAATCTCCTTTGACCAGCAGTTGCTTGACACCGTATGACAGTGCCACCTTTAGTCCATAGATGAGTGCTTCATACTCTGCCATGTTGTTGGTTGCCTTGAAGTCAAGGTGTACCATGTATTTCACCTTCTCCCTAGTCGGTGCAAGGAGAAGGATTCCAGCTCCATCCGCCTGCTTCTGCATAGAGCCGTCAAAGTAGAGGGTCCAGTGAGGCTCGGTGAAGGTTGGAGCTTGATGCTCCGTCTTCTGCTCACTGGGGCCCCCAGGGTTTGATGGGGAGGGGGTCCATTCTGCCACAAAATCTGCCAATGCTTGACTCTTGACTGCTTGTCTTGAAATAAATTCAAGATCAAATTCAGCCAATTCCGCTGCCCACTTTGCAATATTCCCAGTTGAATTGGTATTATGCAAGATTGCTCGTAGTGGGTACGAGGTCACCACCTAGACTTTGTGAGCTTGGAAGTAATGTCGAAGCTTCCTGGAGGCAATAAGAACTGCATAGAGCAGCTTATGCACCTCTAGGTATCGAGTTTTGGCATCATGTAATACTTCAATAATGAAGTACACCGGGCGTTGAATGGTCCGGACCCTCCCGGAGGGGTCCGGAGCTTCCTCTTCATTGACCCGGACCCTCTCGGAAGGGTCCGAATTTTCTTCGGGGACCTCCGGGTTTTGGCTGGAGGAACCCGAAGCTTCTTCAGAAGGGACCTGGACCCTCCCGGAGGGGTCTAGGTCTCCTGAAGTGACTTCTTGTGGATATGAATCTGGGAGCTGGGACCCAGACTCACTTTCAAGAACCTCCGTACCCCCCCCCGAAGGGGTCTGGATTCCTGAGTATGGGGTAGTTCTGGTCTCTCCGCAACTAGTACCATGCTGACAACTTCGTCAGTAGCTGAGATATAAAGCAATAAAGGCTCACCAGGGTTCGGAGCTACCAGAATCGGTAGGGTGGTGAGGAACCGTTTCAGCTCTTGGAATGCCTTTTCTGCTTCTTCGGACCATTGGAATGGTCCGGACTTCCTCAATAACTTGAAGAATGGGAGTGCCCGTTCTGCCAGTCTTGAGATGAACCGGCTGAGGGCTGCTAGACATCCAGTTAATTTTTGGACGTCCTTGATGCGGGTTGGTGGCCGCATGTCTTCAATGGCCTTAATCTTCGCCGGATTAGCTTCTATGCCCCGGTGACTTACCAGGAAACCAAGAAGTTTTTCGGAGCTAACCCCAAAGACACACTTGTCTGGGTTTAGCTTCGTGCGGGTGGCCCGCAGCTTGTCGAAGACAGCTTGCAAGGTGTCAAGGAGTGACTCCTTGTTCCTGACCTTGACCACGATGTCATCGACGTACACTTGCACTATGTCTCTAATAAGTTCTTCAAAAGTTTTGTACATAGCTCGTACAAAAGTTGAAGCTGCATTCTTGAGACCAAAGGGCATGGCTGTGTAACAATACAATCCATCCACTGTGACGAATGAAGTATGCTCTTCATCTTCCCTAGACATCCTGATTTGATGATATCCGGAATATGCATCTAGGAAACACAGTAATTCACACCCGGAGGTGGAATCCACTATCTGATCTATTCTAGGTAGTGGGAATGGATCTTTTGCACATGCCTTATTTAGTGTGGTGTAGTCGATGCACATCCGAAGCTTCTCGCCAGCCTTAGGCACAACGACTGGGTTCGCCAGCCATTTTGGATGGAAGACTTCTCGGATGAATCCGGCTTCGAGCAACTTCTTTACTTCTTGTCGGATGAAGTTCTGTCGCTCTACGGATTGCTTCCGAGGCTTCTGATGCGTAGGCCGGGCATTGGGGTAGATCTTCAGATTGTGCTCAATCACTTCCCTGGGGATCCCAGGCATTTGTGACGGTTGCCAAGCAAACACATCAACGTTAGCCCGGAGGAAAGTGATGAGCGCGAGTTCCTATTTGTCGTTCAATACTCCCGATATACGAGTGGTTTGAGCGGCATCGGAACCAATTTGGACGACTTTGACGGGAATGTCGGTGTCGCCGCTTGGCTGCACTCGAGGTACAGAAGTCGAGCCTCGTTGGCGAATGCTCGGGGGTTTTGGAGCTTTCTCTTGCCTGGAGTCCTCCTCTTGTACCGTGGTGAGCGCATGGAGTTCTTCCAGTGCAGTTACTCTGGCAGTGCGATCTCCGCAGATCCGGAGAACGCCTACTGGCGTTGGCATCTTCAACACCAGATAGCCATAATGAGCAGCCGCCATGAATTTGTATAAGGCAGGTCTATCCAAGATGGCATTGAAGGGTAAGTTGATCTGCGTGACGTCGAAGACCAACTTCTCAGTGCGGTACTTCTCTCGTGTCCTGAAGGTAACAGGGAGAATAATAGCTCCGAGTGGGGTGATGGCCCCCGGACCTACTCCGGAGAAAGGTTGAGAGGAGTGGAGATCCGAAGGTTGGAGCTGAAGCTTAGTGAAAGCTTCGAAGCTGATGAGGTTGAGCCCCGAACCTCCGTCTACCATGACGTGGTGGAGCTGGATGTTGTTGATGGTAGGAGATACCATCAAGGGTAACTGTCCTGCTCCAACCATGCTCCAAGGACAATTCGAAGCATCAAAAGTGATGGTTGTGTCCATCCACTTTCGATGAGGTTCCGGCCTGACTGTAGGGGCTACAGCGGCCATATCCCGACGCATAGTCTTGATGAAGCGACGGGAGGTCATATCCCATGATCCACCAAAAATGGTGTTCATGGTCTTCCGACGCTCGTTGTCAGAGACGTCAGAATCATCGTCGACGGAGGTGTAGACGGCCTTCAGGACCTTTTTGGGATCCTGGAGCCCTAACTCCTCTTCAGCTGGAGCTTCGTCGACCTTTTGCTTTCCTTCCCTCTGTCGGAAAGGAGATTCTTCCCGGCGCTTGCTGTAGCGCTCGGCAAGGTTTTGGACCTCCCGGCAGTCTTCCAAACTGTGGCTGCCCGTCTTGTGAATGTACTTTGGGTTTGCCACCGTCTTCAGAAGACGGTCGAGGTCGCTTCTCGGGGCGTGGCCCCCGGCCACCCGGAGCTGTAGCAGCTGCAACGTTGGATGTGCCGACCGACGGCTTCTTCTTGCCGTTGGTCTTCTTTTTCTTCTTGCCACTCCCGGAGGTAGCGGATTCTTCTTTGGAGGGTTTCTTGTGATCCTCCGCGGTTGGTTTGGAGTGCATTTCACGGCCCTCCGCAGCTCTGGCACATTTATCTGCCAAGCTGAACAGTTCCGTGACGCTGGTGATCTCCTTGATCGCCAGCTTCTCCAACATCTTCTTGTCCCGTACGCCCTGTCTAAATGCCACAATGACAGAGGCGCTAGAGATAGAAGGGATAGTGTTTCGTACCTGAGAGAACCTTTGAATGAATGACCGCTAAGATTCTCCCCCTTTTTGCACAACCGCAAAAAGGTCCAGTTCGGTGCCTGGTCGGGTGTATGAACTCCCGAAGTTGGCAGTGAACTAACGGCACAGCTCCTCCCAACTGTTGAAAGAGTTGGGTGGAAGGCTCATAAACTAGGACCTGGCGGTCCCATTTAGGGCCACTGGAAAGTAATTGGCCATCACGGCTTCATTTCCTCCGGCTACCAAGATTGCAATGGAGTATATCTGAAGAAATTCGGTGGGATTGACAGTCCCGTCGAATTTTTCCGGCAGGTGAGGCCAAAACTTCTCTGGCCATCTAACCATGCACAGGTGCATGGCCAAGGCTGAACAGCCTCCTCCTAACCCTTCAAGAGTAGAAAGGTCCTGAGCTTCCCGTCTTTCACGGGCACGCTCAATATGGACTCGGTCATCCTGCTGGCGGTATCGGCGATCAAGCTCCGCCTGGAGGTCATGAGTCGAAAGCCTGGATACCGTGTGAGTACGTCGAGCCCCGGAGGGCAACGACGTCACTTGTTTTGATGCAGCACGTCTCCTGCTATTGGAGACATGCGGACCAAGTCTTCCAGACAAAGTCCGCCGCTGCGACAGGGCTCTTCTTGAAGGAGGACGACCCTGGTTGCTGAGGCGTTCGGCTGCTGCTGCAACCAAATGCTCCACGTCAGCCCTCCACTGCTCCAGTGCATCCCGAGATGCATCCGGAGGTGGTGGGCGTTGAAGAAGAGCACGCGCTGCATGAAGCGCGTGTTCCGGATTGTCATGATTTGCCGACGCAGCGGTTGACGCCGGCGCACCATCACGCTGCCCAGCACGATTTGCTAGAGGAGATGGTGGAGGTGGGAGTGTGACTCCTGCTGGTGCTGAGGCTCCTGCAGGTGGCTGCCTGTTGGAGAGATTGCCCCCAACAACCTGAGCAGCAGGTTGGCCGTTGGATGATCCAGCAGCAGAGTTCACCATTCTCAAAATCTCAGGCGCCCCTACCTGGCGCGCCAACTGTCGGTGTTTTGGAACCGGCAGATCTCCCTACACTACTAAAGTGATCGGGGAGTTTGATGTTCGGTGTGGGCACGTGGAGATTCAAGAAGGTGAATAAGAATTGGCACAAGAGACACAAGAATTTACGTGGTTTGGGCCGCCTGAGCGTAATACCCTACTCCACGGGTGTGTTGGTGTTGTATTAGCAATATGAGCTTGTGATGAGCGTATGAGGCGCGTGTATCGGTCTGTCCGAGTGTGTGTGTCCCCGTTCCTCTGTCGTCGGCCTGTCCTTTTATAGTACAAGGGCAGGCCGTTACAGGTTAGCCTGGCCCGACATGTGGCCCCGGCGGTTACTAGTATTGATACACGCTTAATTGCTCTTAATGATCCTGTAACGGGCTTTGATAGCACCGTTACTGGTGTTAAGATCGTCCGTTTAAGTGTCATTAATATGGCATTAATGACACTTAATCGGGTCTTGAAGTCCTTGGTTCTCCTTTGAAGATCCGGAGCCGTTGTGGGGTCTTCCAGAGGTTAGAAGCTGAAGATCCGACGGTCAGACATGTGGCAGCTCCGGAGCTTACTGTGGGAAACAGGTAGCTCCGGGACTGCGCGACACGTGTCAGGTCCGGAGCTTCTCTCGGTCAGGGGCTAAGTCCGGGGGTGCCATTTTGGTACATGGTCCGGAGCTTCCCCCTTGTGGGCGGTAGCTCTAGTTTGGTTGTACACGTGGCGACCCAGGGATTAACCATGTTGGAGATGCGGGTCCGGTTTTGTCTGACATGTGGGCCTTCGAGGGTCTTCAAACCAAGTAGATGAATTTCCTTTGAGATCTTTATAACCTCAAGGTGTGTGCGGTTTCTAGGATACCGACACTGCCAATAGTGCAGCTGATGAATGCCGAGAAAGGCTCTCTGCCATCCACGATAGTCTCGTCAAGCGCTGGGAGGCTCTTGAAGCTCGGGAAAAATGGCTCGAAAATGAAGAGCAGAATTTCCTGGAGCTGCGAGACGACCTCATGAAGAGGGAGGAGGAGATTGTCCAAAAGACATCTCTGGCTGACAAGAGCCTTGGAGAACACACCAAGAAATTGGATGAGCGTTGCAAGGAGGAGGAGAAGAAAGCCTAGGAGTGAGGGTAGGAACTCTACAAGCAGGAGAATGCAATCGCCGCCCGGGAGAAGAAATTACGGGGCCGGGAGAGAGATTTGGTCAAACGCCGCAATGAGATCCACCTTTGGGAGGAAGAGCTCAGCAAGCTTGAAAGGCAAGTTGCTGAAACGATTCAGCAGAATGCCAAAGAGGTGGAGCATCTTGCTCGGGAGAGCTCAGAGCTGGCGGTGGCCAAAAGATCCTTGGTGGAGATGCGTGGTGCAAGGGCTGTGGAGTCCCAACAAGTTTGGGACTTCCTGGGCAAGGCCAACGATGCGCTGACGCCAATGGGCTTCAGTCCCGTGTGTCCGGATGATCCGGAGCTGGAGCTGGACTAGACATTGGAGGCGCTGGGTTCAGCAGGCAACAAACTCTCCAAGGTGGGCGATGTCATCGCGGACCAATTGGAAACGAAGGGTCAGTCCTTGGCAAAGAACGTCGCAGAGTATGTGCTGACGTGCTACACCAGCCGAGACCCTCAATTCCCTCTGGACCCGATACTTGAAGGTCCCATTGAAGGAGAGGGTGAAGCTGTCCGAGCCAACGTGTCAGAGGTGGCCTAGAAGGTTGCCCAGTTCTTCCATAGGGTCTAGGATCATCTCCCTGTAGCTCCCACTTGTACTCTCTCTTCTTCTTCTCTAATTTTGTAATCTCTTGTCTCCAAATGAATGAAATCCAATTTTTTGTGAATTCGAATTTCATTTTTGTCTTGAACACCTTTGTCTCGCTTGGCCCCTGGTAGATGTACACAATTTGATTGTGAACATGTACCAAGAGGATGTAATAGTTGTTGAAGACTTGCGTGCTTCAAACTTGTAGAATGTAATTCTGAAGTCTTCGATAGTGTAGGCCCCCTGAGGCTGTCGGAGCTTGGTGGCTCCAGCATTGACCATCGCCAGAGCTTAGTAGCTCCGGAGCATCGATGGTTAGTCCTCCTGGGTGTCGGAGCTCTTGAAGCTCCGGTAGTGACCTTCATCAACACATGTTGTGTTAACGTCAGACTCCAGAGTCTTTCCACCATCTTTACGTTGACGACTCGCTTTACCGGAACTGAGTAGCTCCAGAGATGCTCGATGTCAATGTTTGAACATTGACCACAAACCTCCTAGAGGGTGTCATAGCTTATTTATTTTTCCTGCACACTGAAGTCAAGAAAAATCGTAAAATCCGTTTCCTATCTACAACTTCATTGCGGCTTACTGTTCCCGAGAAAATTTTAGGTCGAGCACAATCCTAAATACAATCAAGAGCACAATCGTGCTCCCTTCAGGTCTAACTGTTTCTGGACTTGCCTTAGTTCGGCCTGCCAGGGTGTAGGTAGAGTGGCGTACTTAGGGTGCAGGACCAAGCTAAGTCGATAGCACACCCCGACCCTAGATTGGCTTGGCGGCATTCAGACAAGTAGGCTGTCGGTGTTTTGGAACCGGCAGATCTCCCTACACTACTAAAGTGATAGGGGAGTTTGATGTTCGGTGTGGGCGCGCATAGATTCAAGAAGGTGAATAAGAATTGGCACAGGAGACACAAGAATTTACGTGGTTCGGGCCGCCTGAGCGTAATACCCTACTCCACGGGTGTGTTGGTGTTGTATTAGCAATATGAGCTTGTGATGAGTGTATGAGGCGCGTGTATCGGTCTGTCCGAGTGTGTGTGTCCCCGTTCCTCTGTCGTCGGCCTGTCCTTTTATAGTACAAGGGCAGGCCGTTACAGGTTAGCCTGGCCCGACATGTGGCCCCGGCGGTTACTAGTATTGATACACGCTTAATTGCTCTTAATGATCCTGTAACGGGCTTTGATAGCACCGTTACTGGTGTTAAGATCGTCCGTTTAAGTGTCATTAATATGGCATTAATGACACTTAATCGGGTCTTGAAGTCCTTGGTTCTCCTTTGAAGATCCGGAGCCGTTGCGGGGTCTTTCGGAGGCGTAGCAAACCTGTATGCCGAGGTCTTCGCAGTATCCTTGGAATGCGGAACTTGTGAATTGGGTCCCATTATCAGTGATGATTTTGTTTGGGACTCCAAATCTGCATACAATGGACTGCAGAAAGTTGATAGCAGATTGCTTGTTGATTGACACAACTGGAGTTGCTTCCGGCCACTTGATGAACTTGTCAATGGCGACGTACAGGAACTTGTAACCTCCGGTGGCTGTTGGGAAAGGTCCCAAGATGTCCATCCCCCACACAGCGATGGGCCATGTAGGAGGTATCATTTGTAAGGACTGAGCTGGATTGTGAATTTGCTTTGCATGAAATTGACATGCTTTGCATTTTTTCACCAGCTCAGTTGCATCCTAGAGTGCTGTAGGCTAGTAGAAGCCATGCCGAAAGGCTTTACCAACCAGCGTGCGGGAAGACGCGTGGTTTCCACACTCGCCTCCATGGATTTCTGCGAGGAGCTCGCAACCTTCTTCCCTTGTGATGCACTGCATTAGGATGCCGTTGGCACCGCGCCGGTAGAGATCCCCTTCTACCAACGTGTATCTTTTAGCCAATCTGACTACCCGGTCAGCGGATACATCATCATCAGGAAGGATGTTGTCTTTCAAGTAGTTCCGGATCTCCGAGATCCATGCATCGGAACTAATTTGAGCATTTGAGTCTTGCGTGCTGGGTTGCTCGGAGCTTCCGGCAACACCTACGACTCTTGATGGCTGCCATGGTAACAGGGCCATCGGAACCGTCAGCTTCGGGATGCTGATCTCGGCCCCTTCGCTCAATTCGACAGGCTGAGCTGTGGGTTTCGACAATCTCCAAACAAAAGTTCCGTCAGGTGCCGGAGCTCCGGTTGACGCTTTCGTCGAGAGTTCGTCGGCTTCAGCATTGTGGGCACGCTGAACATGGTGGAGGTCTAGGACTTCAAAGTCCTTCTGAAGCCTCTGGACTTCTAAGAGGTAAGCAGCTAGCTGGAGATTGTTGCAGGAGCATTCACCCTTCACCTGCTTGATGATGAGCTGTGAATCTCCTTTGACCAGCAGTTGCTTGACACCGTATGACAGTGCCACCTTTAGTCCGTAGATGAGTGCTTCATACTCTGCCATGTTGTTGGTTACCTTGAAGTCAAGGTGTACCAT
Source organism: Tuctoria greenei (assembly GCA_036927565.1). Classification (NCBI taxonomy): domain Eukaryota; kingdom Viridiplantae; phylum Streptophyta; class Magnoliopsida; order Poales; family Poaceae; genus Tuctoria; species Tuctoria greenei. The sequence goes on from JAYESD010000006.1 coordinate 134,035,521, forward strand.
GTATTTCACCTTCTCCCCAGTCGGTGCAAGGAGAAGGATTCCAGCTCCAGCCCCCTGCTTTTGCATGGAGCCGTCAAAGTAGAGGGTCCTGTGAGGCTCGGTGAAGGTTGGAGCTTGATGCTCCATCTTCTGCTCACTGGGGCCCCCAGGGTTTGATGGAGAGGGGGTCCATTCTGCCACAACATCTGCCAATGCTTGACTCTTGACTGCTTGTCTTGAAATAAATTCAAGATCAAATTTAGCCAATTCCGCTGCTGACTTTGCAATATTCCCAGTTGAATTGGGATTATGCAAGATTGCTCGTAGTGGGTAGGAGGTCACCACCGAGACTTTGTGAGCTTGGAAGTAATGTCGAAGCTTCCTGGAGGCAATAAGAACTGCATAGAGCATCTTATGCACCTCTAGGTATCGAGTTTTGGCATGATGTAATACTTCACTAATGAAGTACACCGGGCGTTGAATGGTCCGGACCCTCCCGGAGGGGTCCGGAGCTTCCTCTTCATTGACCCGGACCCTCTCGGAAGGGTCCGGATTTTCTTCGGGGACCTCCGGGTTCTGGCTGGAGGAACCCGGAGCTTCTTCAGAAGGGACCTGGACCCTCCCGGAGGGGTCTAGGTCTCCTGAAGTGACTTCTTGTGGATTTGAATCTGGGAGCTGGGACCCAGACTCACTTTCAAGAACCTCCGTACCCTCCCGAAGGGGTCTGGATTCCTGAGTATGGGGTAGTTATGGTCTCTCCGCAACCAGTACCATGCTGACAACTTCGTCAGTAGCTGAGATATAAAGCAATAAAGGCTCACCAGGGTTCGGAGCTACCATAATCGGTAGGGTGGTGAGGAACTGTTTCAGATCCTGGAATGCCTTTTCTGCTTCTTCGGACCATTGGATTGGTCTGGACTTCCTCAATAACTTGAGGAAGGGGAGTGCCCGTTCCGCCAGTCTTGAGATGAACCGGCTGAGGGCTGCTAGACATCCAGTTAATTTTTGGACGTCCTTGATGCGGGTTGGTGGCCGCATGTCTTCAATGGCCTTAATCTTCGCCGGATTAGCTTCTATGCCCCTGTGACTTACCAGGAAACCAAGAAGTTATCCGAAGCTAACCCCAAAGACACACTTGTCTGGGTTTAGCTTCGTGCGGGTGGCCCGCAGCTTGTCGAAGACAGCCTGCAAGGTGTCAAGGAGTGACTCCTTGTTCCTGACCTTGACCATGATGTCATCGACGTACACTTCCACTATGTCTCTAATAAGTTCTTCAAAAGTTTTGTACATAGCTCGTACAAAAGTTGAAGCTGCATTCTTGAGACCAAAGGGCATGGCTGTGTAACAATACAATCCATCTACTATGATGAATGAAGTATGCTCTTCATCTTCCCTAGACATCCTGATTTGATGATATCCGGAATATGCATCTAGGAAACATAGTAATTCACACCCGGAGGTGGAATCCACTATCTGATCTATTCTAGGTAGTGGGAATAGATCTTTTGGACATGCCTTATTTAGTGCGGTGTAGTCGATGCACATCCGAAGCTTCCCGCCGGCCTTAGGCACAACGACTGGGTTCGCCAGCCATTTTGGATGGAAGACTTCTCAGATGAATCCGGCTTCGAGCAACTTCTTTACTTCTTGTCGGATGAAGTTCTGTCGCTCTAAGGATTGCTTCCGAGGCTTCTGATGCACAGGCCGGGCATCGGGGTAGATCTTCAGATTGTGCTCAATCACTTCCCTGGGGATCCCAGGCATTTGTGACGGTTGCCAAGCAAACACATAAATGTTAGCCCGGAGGAAAGTGATGAGCGCGAGTTCCTATTTGTCGTTCAATCCTCCCGATATACGGGTGGTTTGAGCGGCATCGGAACCAATTTGGACGACTTTGACAGGAATGTCGGTGTTGCTGCTTGGCTGCACTCGAGGTACAGAAGTCGAGCCTCGTTGGCGAATGCTCGGGGGTTTTGGAGCTTGCTCCTGCCTGGAGTCCTCCTCTTGTGCCGTGGTGAGCGCATGGAGTTCTTCCAGTGCAGTTACTCCGGCAGTGCGATCTCCGCGGATCCAGAGAACACCTACTGGCGTTGGCATCTTCAACACCAGATAGCCATAATGAGCACCCGTCATGAATTTGTATAAGGCAGGTCTACCCAAGATGGCATTGAAGGGTAAGTTGATCTGCGCGACGTCGAAGACCAACTTCTCGGTGCGGTACTTCTCCCGTGTCCCGAAGGTAACAGGGAGAGTAATAGCTCCAAGTGGGTGATGGCCCCCGGACCTACTCTGGAGAAAGGTCGAGAGGAGTGGAGATCCGAAGGTCGGAGCTGAAGCTTAGTGAAAGCTTCGAAGCTGATGAGGTTGAGCCCCGAACCTCCGTCTACCATGACGTGGTGGAGCTGGATGTTGTTGATGGTTGGAGATACCATCAAGGGTAACTGTCCTGCTCCAACCATGCTCCGAGGACAATCCGAAGCATCAAAAGTGATGGTTGTGTCCATCCACTTTCGGTGAGGTTCCGTCCTGACTGTAGGGGCTACAGCGGCCATATCCTGACGCATAGTCTTGATGACGCGACGGGAGGTGATATCCCATGATCCACCAAAAATGGTGTTCATGGTCTTCTGACGCTCGTTGTTAGAGACGTCAGAATCATCGTCGACGGAGGTGTAGACAGCCTTCAGGACCTTTTTGGTATCCTGGAACCCTAACTCCTCTTGAGCCGGAGCTTCGTCGACCTTTTGCTTTCCTTCCCTCTGTCGGAAAGGAGATTCTTCCCGGCGCTTGCTGTAGCGCTCGGCAAGGTTTTGGACCTCCCGACAGTCTTCCAAACTGTGGCTGCCTGTCTTGTGAATGGGACACCACACTTTGGGTTTGCCACCGTCTTAAGAAGACGGTCGAGGTCGCTTCTCGGGGCGTGGCCCCCGGCCACCCGGAGCTGCAGCAGCTGCAACGTTGGATGTGCCGACCGACGGCTTCTTCTTGCCGTTGGTCTTCTTTTTCTTCTTGCCACTCCCGGAGGTAGCGGCTTCTTCTTTGGAGGATTTCTTGTGATCCTCCGCGGCTGGTTTGGAGTGCATTTCATGGCCCTCCGCAGCTCTTCACATTTATCTGCCAAGCTGAAGAGTTCCATGACGCTGGTGATCTCCTTGATCGCCAGCTTCTCCAACATCTTCTTGTCCCGTACGCCCTGTCTAAATGCCACAATGACAGAGGCGCTAGAGATAGAAGGGATAGTGTTTCGTACCTGAGACAACCTTTGAATGAATGACCGCAAAGATTCTCCCCCTTTTTGCACAACCGCAAAAAGGTCCAGTTCGGTGCCTGGTCGGGTGTATGAATTCCCAAAGTTGGCAGTGAACTGATGGCACAGCTCCTCCCAACTGTTGATAGAGTTGGGTGGAAGGCTCATAAACCAGGACCTGGCGGTCCCAGTTAGGACCACTGGAAAGTAATTGGCCATCACGGCTTCATTTCCTCCGGTTGCCAAGATTGCAGTGGAGTATATCTGAAGAAATTCGGCGGGATTGACAGTCCCGTCGAATTATTCCGGCAGGTGAGGACCAAACTTCTGTGGCCATCTAACCATGCGCAGGTGCATGGCCAAGGCTGAACAGCCTCCTCCTACCCCTTCAAGAGTAGAAAGGTCCTGAGTTTCCCGTCATTCACGGGCACGCTCAATATGGACTCGGCCGTCCTGCTGGCGGTATCGGCAATCAAGCTCCGCCCGGAGGTCGTGAGTCGAAAGCCTGGATACCGTGTGAGTACGTCGAGCCCCGGAGGGCAACGACGTCACTTGTTGTGACGCAGCACGTCTCCTGCTATTGGAGACATGCGGACCAAGTCTTCTAGACAAAGTCCGCCACTGCGACAGGGCTCTTCTTGAAGGAGGAGGACCCTGGTTGCTGAGGCTTTCGGCTGCTGCTGCAACCAAATGCTCCACGCCAGCCCTCCACTGCTCCAGTGCATCCCGAGATGCATCCGGAGGTGGTGGGCGTTGAAGAAGAGCACGTGCTGCATGAAGCGCGTGTTCCGGATTGTCATGATTTGCCGACGCAGTGATTGACACCGGCGCACCATCACGCTGCCCAACACGATTTGCTGGAGGAGATAGTGGAGGTGGGAGTGTGACTCCTGCTGGTGCTAAGGCTCCTGCAGGTGGCTACCTGTTGGAGGGATTGCCCCCAACAACCTGAGCAGCAGGTTGGCCGTTGGATGATCCAGCAGCAGAGTTCACCATTCTCAAAATCTCAAGCGCCCCTACCTGGCGCGCCAACTGTCGGTGTTTTGGAACCGGCAGATCTTCCTACTCTACTAATGTGATAGCGGAGTTTGATGTTCGGTGTGGGCGCGCGGAGATTCAAGAAGGTGAATAAGAATTGGCACAGGAGACACAAGAATTTACGTGGTTCGGGCCGCCTGAGCGTAATACCCTACTCCACGGGTGTGTTGGTGTTGTATTAGCAATATGATCTTGTGATGAGCGTATGAGGCGCGTGTATCGGTCTGTCCGAGTGTGTGTGTCCCCGTTCCTCTGTCGTCGTCCTGTCCTTTTATAGTACAAGGGCAGGCCGTTACAGGTTAGCCTGGCCCGACATGTGGCCCCAGCGGTTACTGGTATTGATACACGCTTAATTGCTCTTAATGATCCTGTAACGGGATTTGATAGCACCGTTACTGGTGTTAAGATTGTCCGTTTAAGTGTCATTAATATGGAATTAATGACACTTAATCGGGTCTTGAAGTCCTTGGTTCTCCTTTGAAGATCCGGAGCCGTTGCGGGATCTTCCGGAGGTTAGAACCTGAAGATCCGACAGTCAGACACGTGGCAGCTCTGGAGCTTACTGTGGGAAACAGGTAGCTCCGGGACTGCGCGACACGTGTCAGGTCCGGAGCTTCTCTCGGTCAGGAGCTAAGTCCGGGGGTGCCATTTTGGTACATGGTCCGGAGCTTCCCCCTTGTGGGTTGTAGCTCCGGTTTGGTTGTACACGTGGCGACCCAGGGATTAACCATGTTGGAGAAGCGGGTCCGGTTTTGTCTGACATGTGGGCCTTCGAGGGTCTTCAAACCAAGTAGATGAATTTCCTTTTAGATCTTTATAACCTCAAGGGGTGTGTGGTTTCTAGGATACCGACATAGGCCATCAACAATGTTTCAACCCGGAAGGTTAGACAATGCAACTTGAGTTGTACATGAACTGGACGAGCTAAGGTTTCTTAAGAACTCCACAACTTTGTTATAGACAAGAAAGAGAAAAATAAAATAAAAAATATTGAGCATGTACAAAGTAAATGCATGTGGAGTCTGTTTTCACACAATGATGTCTTTCATTATAGGTCCGGGGTACAGCGGAAACAAGTACACTCTTAGGGTTCGGAACCAGGCTAAGTGTGCTTCGTTTCTCATTTGACCCAAGGTAGCTAGCTACACTTTTAGTTCTGAGACTGTGACAAGTGTTGCATAGGCGTTGCGAACCTAACAGGGTAGGTACGGCTCCCTCCCGGAGCAGCTACCCGAATCTGTACAATGACTCTATAACATACACCATATGTAATTAGAGACTCACCTCTGTGATACTAAGTGTAGAACTTACAGAGGTGCTCAATGTTTCAAGGATTTGGGAGAGGTGTCCCATCCTCAGTTGCCAAGCGAACGCATCCGGGACTGGATACTTTGATCACTCGGAAGGGTCCCTCCCAGCTAGGAGAGAGTTTGTTTAAACCTTCTCTGGATTGTATTCTCTGTAGCACCAGATCGCCTTCCTCGAGCTGTCGGCTGTGAACATGCCGTTGGTGATAGCGCCGAAGGGATTGGCGGTATCGGGCATTCCGAACAGCTGCTCGGCACCTTCCCTGTTCAAGGAGGTCAAGGTCTTCATGCCGGAGCTGGTCCTGCGTGGCTTCGTCGGAGGTCCGGACCCGGAGCGACCCCAAGGTGATTTCCGGAGGATGGACTGCTTCAGCTTCGTACTCCAGGAAGAAAGGTGTCTCTCCAGTTGACCGGTTTGGAGTGGTCCTATTAGCCCATAAAGTGGGCGGAAGCTCTTCAATGCAGTTGGCTCCATGCGTTTTCAGGCGCTCATATGTGCGCGTCTTGAGTCCTTTTCAGGATTTCTGCATTTGCCCTCTCGGCTTGGCCATTGGTTGCCGGATGAGCTACAGAGGCGTAGCTGACTTGGATGCCGAGGTATTCGCAGTATCCTTGCAAAGCAGAGCTTGTGAATTGGGTCCCATTATCTGTTATGATTTTGTTTGGGACTCCAAATCTGCATACTATGTACTGCAAGAAATTGATAGCTTATTGCTTGTTTATTGTCACAACTGGAGTTGCTTCCGGCCATTTGGTAAACTTGTCGATGGCGACATACAGGAACTTGTAACATCCGACGGCTCTTGGGAAAGGTCCCAAGATGTCCATCCCCCACACAGCGAAAGGCCATGTAGGAGGTATCATTTGTAGAGGCTGAGCCAGTGTATGAATTTGCTTTGCATGGAACTGGCATGCTTTGCATTTCTTCACCAGCTCAGTTGCATCCTGGAGCGCTGTAGGCCAGTAGAAGCCATGTCGGAAGGCTTTACCGACCAGCGTGCGGGAAGACGCGTGGTTCCCACACTCGCCTCCATGGATTTCTGCGAGGAGCTCGCAGCCTTCTTCCCTTGTGATGCACCACATTAGGACGCCGTTGGCACTGCGCCGGTAGAGATCCCCTTCTACCAACGTGTATATTTTAGCCAATCTGACTATCTGGTCAGCGGATACATCATCGTAAGGAAGGATATTGTCTTTCAAGTAGCTCCGGATCTCTGAGATTCATGCATCGGAGCTTGCTTGAGCATTCAAGTCTTGCGTGCTGGGTTTCTCGGAGCTTCCTGCAGCACTTACGACCCTTGATGGCTGCCATGGTAACAGGGCCATCGGGACCGTCAGCTTCGGGATGCTGGTCTCGCCCCCTTCGCTCAGTTCGGCAGGCCGAGCTATGGGTTTTGACAACCTCCGGACGAAGGTTCCGTCAGGAGTCGGAGCTCCGATTGACGCTTTCGTCGAGAGTTCGTCAGCTTCAGCATTATGAACACGCTGGACATGGTGGAGATCCAGGACTTCGAAGTCCTTCTGAAGCCTCTGGACTTCAAGGAGATAAGTAGTTAATTGAGGATTCTTACAGGAGCATTCACCCTTCACCTGTTTAATGATGAGCTGCGAATCTCCCTTGACCAACAGCTGCTTGACACCGTATGATAGTGACACCTTTAATCCATAAATGAGTGCTTCATACTTTGCCATGTTGTTGGTCACCTTGAAGTCAAGGTGGACCATGTATTTTACCTTCTCCCCGGTTGGAGCAAGGAGAAGGACTCCAGCTCCGGCCCCCTGCTTTTGCATGGAGCCATCGAAGTTGAGGGTCCAATGAGGTTCAATGAAGACCGGAGCCTTAAGTTCCGACTTCTGCTCACTACGGCCACCAGGGTTTGATGGAGAGGGGGTCCATTCCGCCACAAAATCTGCTAATGCTTGACTCTTGATCGCTTGCCTTGGGACGAATTCAAGATCGAATTCGGCCAATTCTGCTGCCAACATTGCAATGTTCCCAGTAGAGTTGGGACTATGCAAGATCGCACGCAGTGGGTAAGAGGTCACCACTGATATCTTGTAAGCTTGGAAGTAGTGGCGAAGCTTCCTGGAGGCGATGAGAACTGCATAGAGAAGCTTGTGTACTTCTAGGTATCGAGGCTTTGCATCATTTAGTACTTCGCTGATGAAGTACACTGGGCATTGGACAGTCTAGACCCTCCCAGAAGGGCCCGAAGCTTCCTCCACATCGACCCGAACCCTCCTGGAGGGGTCCGGACCTGCTTCGGGGACCTCCGAGTTCCTGCTAGAGGAACCCGGAGCTTCTGTTGGAGTGACCCGGATCCTCCCGGAAGGGTCCAAGTCTTCTGGGATAACTCCCTATTGATTCAAGTCTGGGGGCTGGGACCCAGACTCTCCTTCATGAACCCCCGGACCCTCCCATAGGGGTCTGGATTCCTGAGCTTGTGATGGTTCTGGGGTCTCCGCGACCAGGACCATGCTGACAACCTCGTCGGGTGCTGAAATGTAAAGCAGTAAGGGCTCACCAGGGTTCGGAGCTACCAGGGTTGGTAGAGTGGTGAGGAGCTGCTTCAGCTCTTGGAACGCCTTTTCTACTTCTTGAGACCATTGAAATGGTCCGGACTTCCTCAATATCTTGAGGAAGGGTAGCGCCCATTCCGCCAGTCTTGAGATGAACCGACTGAGGGTGGCTAGACATCCAGTCAGTTTCTAGACATCTTTGATGCGGGCTGGTGGCCCCATCTCTTCTATAGCTTTAATCTTCGCCTGATTTGCCTCTATGCCCCAGTGGTTTACCAGGAAACTGAGAAGCTTTCCGGAGCTAACCCCGAAGACGCACTTGTCTGGGTTCAGCTTCGTGCGGGTGACCCGCAGCTTGTCGAAGACAGCTTGCAAGGTGTCAAGGAGTGACTCCTTGTCCTTGATCTTGACTACAATGTCATCAACATACACTCCCACTACGTCTCTGATGAGCTCTCCAAAGGTTTTGTACATAGCTCGTACAAATGTTGAAGCTGCATTCTTGAGACCAAATGGCATGGCTGTATAACAGTACAATCCATCTACTGTGATAAAAGAAGTATGTTCTTCATCTTCCCTAGACATTCTGATTTGATGGTACCCAGAATATGCGTGTAGGAAACACAGTAATTCACACCCGGAGGTGGAATCCACTATCTGATCTATTCTAGGTAGTGGGAATGGATCTTTTGGGCATGCCTTATTTAGTGTTGTTTAGTCGATACACATCCTAAGCTTCGCACCGGCCTTGGGTACAAAGACTGGGTTTGCCAGCCATTTTGGATGGAAGACTTCTCGTATGAATCCAGCTTCGAGCAACTTCTTCACTTCTTGTCCTATGAAGTTCTGTCGCTCTACGGATTGCTTCCGAGGCTTCTGATGTACGGGCCAGGCGTCGGGATAGATCTTATGATTATGCACGATCACTTCCCTAGGGATCCCAGGCATTTGTGACGGTTGCCAGGCAAACACATCGACGTTAGCCTGGAGGAAAGTGATGAGCGCGAGTTCCTATTTGTCATTCAGACCTCCTGATATACGAGTGGTCTTAGCAGCATCAGAATCGATTTGGACGACTTTGACCAGGATATCGGCGTCGCCGCTTGGTTGCACGCGAGGTGAGGAGGTTGATCCTCACTGACGAATGCTCGGGGGTTTTGGAGCTTGCTCCTACCTGGATTCTTCCTCCTGTGCTGTAGAAAGCGCATGGAGTTCCTCCAGAGCAGTCACTCCGGCAGTACGGTCTCCGCGGATCCAGAGAACGCCAACTGGTGTTGGCATCTTCATCACCAGGTAGCAATAATGAGCAGTAGCCATGAATTTCTACAAGGCAGGCCTGCCTAGAATGGCGTTGAAGGGCAAGTTGATCTGAGCGACGTCAAAGATCAACTTCTCAGTGCGATAATTCTCCCGAGTCCCAAAGGTCACAGGGAGAGTAATTGCACCGAGCGGTGTTATGGCCCCCAGACCTACCCCGGAGAAAGGTCAGGAAGGGCGAAGGTCCGAAGGTCAGAGCTGAAGCTTCACAGAAGCCTCGAAGCTTATGAGGTTCAGCCCCGAACCTCGGTCCACCATTACATGGTGGAGTTGAATGTTGTTGATGGTAGGTGATACCATCAGAGGTAGCTGGCCAGCTCCAATCATGTTCCGAGGGCAGTCCGAATCATCAAAAGTGATGGTAGTGTCCATCCACTTCTGATGAGGTTCCGACCTGGCTATAGGAGCTACTAAGGCCATGTCTCGCCGCATGGTTTTAAGGATACGGCGGGAGGTGATGTCCCATGCGCCACCAAAGATGGTGTTCATGGTCTTTCGACGCTCATTGTCGGAGATGTCGGAGTCGTCGTCGACGGAGGTGTACACAGCCTTAAGGAACTTTTTAGGGTGCTAGAAGACCAACTCCTCTTCAGCCGGAGCTTCGTCGACTTTCTGCTTTCCTTCCCTCTGACAGAAAGGAACTTCTTCCCGGCGCTTGTGGTAGCGCTCAGCAAGGTTTTGGACCTCCCGGCGGTCCTCCAAGTTGTGGCCGTTCAACTTGTGGATAGGACACCACATTTTGGAGTTGCCACCGTCTTCAGAGGATGGCCGAGGTCGTTTCTCAGGGTGTGGCCTCCGGCCAGCCAGAGCTGCAGCAGTTGCAGCGGTGGATGTGTGGGCCGACGACTTCTTTTTGCCGTTGTACTTTTTCTTCTTTTTGCCACTCCCGGGCGTAGTGGCTTCGCCTTTGGAGGATTTTTTGTCATCTTCTGGAGGTGGTTTGGAGTGCATCTCACGGCCCTCTGCAGCTTTGGCACACTTGTCTGCCAGGCTGAAGAGCTCCGTGACACTGGTGATCTCCTTGACTGCCAGCTTCTCCAGCATCTTCTTATCTCGCACGCCCTGTCTAAATGCCACGATGACAGAAGCGCTAGAGATAGAAGGAATGATGTTTCGTACCTGGGAGAACCTCTGGATGAATGAGCGCAGGGATTCTCCCCCCTTTTGCACCACTGCAAAAAGGTCCAGTTCGGTGCGTGGTCGGGTGTATGAACTCCCCAAATTGGCGGTGAAATGTTGGCACAATTCCTCCCAACTATTGATAGAGTTGTGAGGAAGGCTCATGAACCAGGACCTAGCGGTCCCAGTCAAAGCTACTGGGAAGTAGTTGGCCATTACAACCTCGTTACCTCTGGCCGCAAGGATTGCGGTGGTGTAAATTTGGAGAAACTCGGCGAGGTTAACAGTCCCGTCAATTTCTCTGGCAGGTGTGGCCGGAACTTTTGTGGCCATCTGACCATGCATAGGTGCATGGCCAGTGCAGAACAGCCTCCTCCTACTCCCTCGGGAGCAGGGCTGTCTCGAGCTTCTCGCCTTTCGCGAGCGCGCTCGATATGGACACGGCCATCCGGTTGACGATAACGGCGATCAAGCTCCGCCCGGAGGTCATGAGTTGACATCTTGGTTACCGTATGAGTACGTCGCACCCCATAGGGTAGCGGCGTAACTTGATGTGATGCAGCACGCCTCCTATTCTAGGAAGCATGCGGACCAAGACTGCGAGACATAGTCCGGTGCTGTGATGGGGCCCGCCCCGAAGGAGGAGGACTTTGATTGCTGATGCGGTCGGCTGCTGTTGCAACCAGATGTTCCACATCAGCTCTCCATTGCTCCATTGCACCCCGGGATGCACCTAGATGTGGTGGACGTTGGAGGAGAGAACGTGCTGCATGAAGCGCGTGTTCAGGGTTGTTGTTGTTTGCCGATGCAGTGACTGACGCTGATGCACTGTCACGTTGCTTAGCTTGACGTGCTGGTGCAGGCGGTGGTGGTGAAGGCATGACTCCTGCTGGAGCCACATCACCTGCTGGTTGCTGCGTGTTGGAGGGATTGCCTTCAACGGGTTGAACGGCAGGGTTGCCGTTGGATGATCCAGCAGCTGAGTTCACCATACTCGATATCTCGGCTCCCCCTTTCTGGTGCGCCAACTGTCGGTGTTTGAACCGGCAGATCTCCCGACACTACTTTTGGTACATCGAGGAGTTGTAGTTTGGTAATGGACGCGCAGAGATTCAAGAAGGTGAAAGACACGTGTACACAGGGATTTACGTGGCTCGGGCCGCCTGTGTATTAAGCTCCACGTGGTGTGTTGGTGATGTATTAAGCTCGCGAGTCTAGAAGAAGCTCCAAAAGAAGAAGCTCGTCTAGCTCAGGGTGTTTAGCAGTGGTCTGGAGTCGTCCCTTGTGTATCTTCAACTAGTCCTCTTATAGTACAAGGACTGGTCATTACAATGTCAGCCTGGCCCGATAAGTGGCCCGGCGGTTACACACGCTTGATACAAAATAAATGGGGTTAATTACCCATAATAGTCTTGTAATAGGCCTTAACAGTGCCATTACTAGTATTAAGGACCATCCAATCGCGTGTCATTAATATGGTATTAATGACACTTAATCGGGTCTTGAAGTCTTTGATTGATCCTTGAAGGTCTGGAGCCGTTGGGGAGTCCACCGGCCTGATAGTTTAAGTTGAAGGTCTGGCAGTTGCCACGTGGCAGCTCTGGAGCTCACCGTCGTGGACGGGTAGGTCCGGTGCTGTTGGACACGTGTTAGTACTGGAGCTTCCCTCTATCTGGGGTTAGGTCCGGGGGTGCCATATTGGTATTCTGACCGGAGCTTCCCAGGTGTGGGTGATAGCTCCGGTATTGTGATACACGTGGCGGCCCCGGGACTAACCATGTCGGGGGAGTAGGTCCGGCTACGCCTGACATGTGGGGCCTTCAGAGGTCTTCAAATCTGGTATATGGAGTTTCCTTGTGATCTTTGCAATCCCAATTGATATCGGGTACGGAGGGTACCGACACTAATGATACCAAATCCACAGGCAAGCTTGACGGTAACACGCACGTCTAGAACTCTTCAAAGACCCCCCCGGGTGCTCCACATTGTCGTCTGCGGTTGAATTTGTTGTGGAAATAGCGAGGGTGAGCACATGTCGTACTCAGCATGTGTATGAAAGTATGACATTTAGCTTAAACAAGGAATGATAATTAAATCTATTTGCATAAAAGAACATTAAAAAAAGTTGAAAATGCAAGAATATGATCATTAAGTGAGATCAATCCCTTAAAAACCGAAATACAATTAATTTCATATTCAATACCATAATTCCAACATATATAACCGGAACCGTCAATAATATGCCATATTCAACTCATAATTGTCCATTCGACTCAATAATACCATTTTCATATTCCAAACCAAATTACTGTAACAATACCGATTCCCAAATCAATTTCAGCCATTAAAAAAGGTTCAAGATCAATAACTCTAATCATGTGAGGTTTCAAGTCACTCATAACCGGGAGCACGGCTATCATGGTAGTTTTTTAACACTCTGCAGTGGTTGTACCACTTTATCCACAAATCTGTGATTTCATCACCTTTTGATGACTAAGGAATCTCAATTATGCCATCTCACACTTACTTTTGTGTGTGGTCAAGAGATCATAAAATAGCCTTTACAAAGTGATTACTATCATATCTGAACCCCACTGAGGTTTCACTGGTGCTGATGTCTCCAATTGAGCACATCTATCCAAGGGCCCCCTCTTGCGCCATATGGATCCCAGGGTAGTACCACCATCACTACAAACCTAGCCGACTACCCCTTCCCTAAGCTTTCCAAATGGTCCAAACAGTACAGGCAACACACTAAATAGTCAGCTAAGCCGCACCCATACTTGGATCTTTGGTGGCACTGTAAAACCTGGGTCGTCACTCCACGATCCTGTCCTTAGATCTAAAGCAAGAAAAACCACCAAAACGGTCCAATCCATCCCACATATCCGGCTTGCTTAGATCCCTTGGTTCCATGATGCTAAGGGTCATTATTATCAATTCTCATCATTCATGTGTCTTATAGTTCGTGATTAAGCAATACGATTGTTTTCCAAACCCAATTGAGTATAGCGAAGCAAAAAGTTTAAAATACCCTTCCCGACTCTCTACATTGTGTTCAAGCGACAAGGATGGTCATACAAAACTAGTAAACTGCTATAATTGAGTTTTCCCATCAATTTGACACAAGCATGCAATTTTGCAAACAAAACATTTAAACCTGGATCAAAATGATCAAGGACACTTGCCTTGCTCCTGAGCTTAGTTTGGATCGATAACTTTGAAGTTCTGGTTCTGCAGGTCCTTGGAAGTACCTGTTGAATTTAAAACTGTTAGGGTGCGGACTTGTACGGCCATAACACAGGACTAGTCCGGTGTCCCTATTCTTCTTCAGAAAATTCAGTTTTACATAGCTACGAACTTGTTCGGCACACTGCATGGACTAGTCCAGTTTGGTCTTTGATGTTGTCCGGACTTGTTCGTGGTCCAAGCGGACTAGTCAGTTCCTTGTTGAATTTTAGTCCGGAAAACCTTTTCTTTGCCATCCCGGACTTGTCCGGCCTATTGCCCTGTACTTGTCCGAAAATGCCTCTGTTCCAAAACGGACTTGTCCATACCACCCATCGGATTTGTTTGTTGATGTCTCTATTCAATATCGGACTAGTCCAACCCCTATAGGGCTTGTCACGTGTTCCCAACTTGGATTTAATCTTTTTCTCCACGATTGGTTTTTGGGTAATTACATTAATTGGACCCAAGAACTTTGTACCCAACCTAAGAGGAGCCCAAGTGGACCACACCTCAGCCTCCACCCACCTTAGACTCGAAATTCATCAAACCCTACCTCTCCACCCCTATATAAACACCCCAACACCCACCCCCTTCACTTCTCTGCAACAATCGAAGAAATCCTAACCCCTAGTTCATGGGAGCCACCATCAAGAGAGGATCCAGCAGCAAGGAGGAGGAGGAAGAGAACACGAAGGAGGATCAGCCAAGCAAGATCTTCATTGACTTTTTGTTCTTCATCACCAATTAACCCTCAACCCGTCTCCATCAATCCCTAATCGTCAAGCATCCATGTGTTGCACCAAATTCTTGACCCTTGGAGCTCTAAGCACGTGGTACACCGTCTACTTTCACAGTTCCACGTGAATTCAACCCCAACTCCCGTTGATCAAGAAAACCCTATATTGCAGATTCTGTATAGAGCAGACTAGTCCGGCCCTAACAGCGGACTCGTCCGTTGTTTGAATCTGTTTTAGGCTGAATTAATCTCAATTTGATTTAAATCAACTTGAAACCTGTTCAAACATGTTAAACACCATTGTAACTAGTTAGTAAACATTAAGAGCAACTCTTTGACAAGTTTTACCACATAATTGCATTAAAGATGCATGTCATGGAATATTTGAGTAATATATGAGCATTTATTAATTGTAATGGTTGTTTTTTTATGTCTATTGTGCGGAATAGAAGGTGTTGCGCTAGAGGGTGCTATCGAGGACCTCCAATACCAGAACTTCGAAGGTTTTGACCCTAAACAAGCTCAGGAGCATGGCAAGTGTACTTTATCATTTTTATCCTATTTTAAATGTTTTGATTGCAAAAAATTATGCTTGTGTCAATTTGATGGGAAACCGATTTATAGGTGTTTACTAGACTTGTTTGACCACCCTTGTCCCCTGGAATACATTATAGAGAGTCAGTAAGGGCTTTTTACCTTTTTGCTTTGCTCTAATTAATTGAGATGAGAACACAACCAAAATGCTTAATCATGTTTTAATGAACATATGGATGATGTAAATTGATGAATATGGCTAATTGGAAATGTGGGACTAGGGATATCTAAGCAAGCATGGATTGTGGATTGGGTCGGACGTTGTGGTGGTTTGCTTGCCTTGGATCTCAGGACTAGTTCATGCGAGAATAGCCCAGAACAACAGTGCCACCACATGGCCAAGTACGGGTGCGGCTTAGCCAATCATTAGGAGTATTACCTACATTGATTCGGATCATTTGGAAGAGTGGGAATGGGAGTCGGTTTGGTTTGAAATAGTGGCAGTACTGCCCTGGGATCCGAACGGCACAAGAGGGGGCCCTTGGTTGGATGTGCTCAGTTGGAGGCATCACCACCGGTGAAACCTTAGTGGTTATGAGTATGCTGGTAGTCCCTTTGTAAAGGCTATTTTGTGATCACTTGGCCATACACTTGAGGAAGTGTAATCGGCATAAGGGAGGTTTCCTTAGTCGCCGACCGGAGACAAAATCTTGAACTTGTGGGTAAATTGGTACAACCACTGCAGAGTGTTTAAAACTATCATGATAGCCATGCTCCCAGATATGAGAACCTGGACAACTTCCGCGATTAGAGTGGAACTTGGGATTTCAGATGGTTATGGTTATGGTTGGGTTATATTAATGGTTATGATTATGGATTGGATGGTGATAAATAGTCATGGTTAATGATGATGGTAAGAATATGGAATGTGGATTGGTAATGACTGATGGGTATCAATTATTATGTTTACTTGGGATATGATGGGATAAATTTCACATAGACATTGTAGGATGCTTTTTACATGTTTTAAATGTACTTTTTAGCAATTAGCCATTATTTATTGTCAATTCCTTGTTTAAGCTACATGTCATACTTTTCCACACTTGCTGAGTATGACATGTCCTCACCCTTGCAACTCCCCCACCAACAGTTTAATCTGATTCTTGGGAGTACCCTGAGGATAATGTGGAGTACTAGGCTGTGTGCTGTCGTCGACTTGCCTGTGTTGTTGCTTGCAGCGCACTATCCCTTTTGCTTAGTTTGCTTAATTAGATTATTTCCGCTGTAGTACTATCATCATTAATGATTATTAGAATTGTAATTTGAGGATTATTTGAATATTGTAATAAAAATAAACTTATTTAATAATTTGTGTTGTGGTAATTATCTGTTTATCATTAGTGAATCACTCGTATATGTGTGTTGAACATCCTTGGCACATATATGCGTTGCAGTTGTTTCATTATTTGAAACCGGGTGTCATAAATTGGTATCAGAGCCACAAGTTGACCGTAGGACGTAGCCTAGATAGAATGGACACTGTAGAGAACACAATCAGGAAGGTTGCGGATTGGTTGGTGTGTTGTTGCTATGTAATGGTTGCTGGTGTGCTTAGCAGAGGATTGTGGGATGCTTTAGCGTTTGCCACATCAATATAGGCTAGTATAGGTAGTTGTTTAGTTTCATATCCCTTGATGCATATAGCTGGGGATGTTTTCTAAATTCTTCTCTCTTGATCTTTCTTCAAATGCTGAGGACTCTCAACCTGAGGGATGCCAATGAGAATGAGGTGAACAATGGAGAACCTCAGAACGACAACAATGGACCTGGACCTGACGCTGTCAACCTTCAGCAGTTGTTGGCTATGCAAAATCAACTTATGCAGACGGTGATGCAAAACCTTAGGACAGCTGCAGGCCAACAATCAAAACCAGCCCCGTATGCCTCCACCTCCGCCACTCCCACATAACAGATTTGGAGAGTTTATGAGGTCTAGGCCACCCACATTTGCTCAGGCCATTGATCATATGCAAGCTAATGATTGGCTAAAATCCGTGAAGAAGAAGCTCGCTATTGTCCAATGCAATCACAAGGAGAAGGTTCTTTTTTCGTCCCACCAACTAGCTGGAGCAGCTGCGGATTGGTGGGATTCGCTATGTAATGCCCATGAAAATCAAGAGGGTATCACTTGGGCTGAATTCAAAGAGAAATTCTGCTCTCACATTGTTCCCGAAGGTGTTATGATCTTGAAGAGATAGGAGTTTGACAACTTAAGGCAGGGAAAGTCAAGCGTGAGTGAGTACCACAATAAGTTCACTCGACTCTCAAGGTATGCTCCGGACGATGTTAATTGGGACAGCCGCAAGCAATATTTGTTCATGAGGGGACTAAACAATGAGATTCAAGTCCAATTGCTCAATTGTGACTATGCAAATTTCCAGAAGCTTGTGGACAATGCAATTGTAGTCGAGAACAAGGTTCTTGAGATGGAGCAAGATAATAAGATGAAGATGTCATATCAGGGACAGTCACAAGGAAGTAATTTTCGCCCCCGCTTTGCACCCCCAAATGTGCCATACTACAACACCTCTGCTCCTACATATCGCGCTGCTATTCCACCACGCCCAGCTCAGCCTCAGCCCACACAGCAACACCCTGCTATGCATGCACCTCGCCTTCCAATGCCTCTTGCGGTCCATGCTAATTTTCCTGCAAATGCTTAAAACCAAGCTCGTTCAAACAATTACGGTGCAGCAAGGTCTTGCTATACTTGTGGTGAGGTACGACACTTTGCATCTCAATGTCCTAAGTCAGGCCTTGGTCAGGGAAATAATGCTCCAAGAAAGAACCCATGACCAAATGGAGGAGCGACACAAGGCAACCGTGGACCACATAATATTGCTCGTGGCAAGGTGAACCATGTCTCTACGGAGGAAGTGCAACAAGCAGATGACGTGGTGCTCGGTATGTTTCTCGCAAACTCCAACCTGGTGACTATGTTATTTGATTCTGGAGCATCGCATTCATTCATTGCATCAAAGTATGTTGCCAAGTATAGTTTACCTATATCTGATATGAAGTATTCTTTGTTGGTTAAATGTCCTGGAGGGGAGATGAAGACGAATATAGTATGTCCAAAAGTAAGCCTTAGAATAAGGGGGGTAGACTTCTTCGCCAACCTCATTGTTTTGGATTCTCAAGGACTGGACATAATACTCGGTATGGACTGGTTAAGGGAGCACAATAGGATAGTTCAATGTGCCACGAAGACGGTGAAGTTGACAAATGAAGAAGGGGTCAGCATAGAGTTTGAAGCATCTTAACACCCACCAAAGCAAGTGGAGCTGAATCAAATGGACGGTGCATCAGATGGTGTGCGAATTTTCAGATGTGTTTCCGGATGAGTTGCCAGGTATGCCGCGTGATTGTGACGTAGAGTTTGTTATTTAATTCATACCTGGAACGAAACCTATAGCTAAGAGACAATATAGGATGCCTCCTATGGAGTCAGCGAAGCTCAAGAAGCAAATTCAAGAGCAGCTATAGAAGGGTTTCTTTTGCCCAAGCTCTTCGCCTTGGGGAGCACCACTACTTTTCATGGACACGAAAGATGTATACCAAAGGACGTGTGAGATTAACGAGCTCTTAACGAAGTAACGTTCAAGAACAAGTATACATTGCCTCGCATCGAGGATTTGTTGGATCAAATGAAGGGCTCCTGTGTTTTCTCCAAGATTGACTTGAGGTCAGGCTATTTCCAATTGAAGATTAGACCGTCAGACATACCTAAAATGGCTTCCTGGACACAATATGGGTCTTATGAGTACACCTTTATGTCTTTTGGCTTGACGAATGCACCTGCATACTTTATGTACCTCATGAATAAAGTCTTCATGGAGTACTTGGATAAGTTCGTTGTGGTGTTCATTGATGATATTATGATATACTCGAAGTTTGAAGAGGAGCATGAAGAGCATTTGAGGCTCACATTGCAAAAATTGAGGGAACACCAATTATATGCCAAATTCAGCAAGTGCTAATTCTGGTTAAGGGAGGTGTCGCTTTTGGGACATATCATCTCTAGAGGAGGAGTATCGGTTGACCAAGGAAAATTTATAGATGTGCTAAAGTGGGAAACATCCCAGAATGTGAAGGAAATCCAGAGTTTTCTTGGAATGCCTGGATATTACTGTCGGTTCATCAAGGACTTTTCCAAGATAGAAAAACCCATGACTGAGCTGCTGATGAAGGGCCAAGCTTTCTAATGGACTCAAGCTTGACAGGACAATTTTGAGGAGCTTAAGAAGAGGTTATCCACCGCACCTGTGCTGGTATTGCCAGATATGAGCAAAAGCTTTGACATCTATTGTGATGCATCGGGACAAGGACTTGGATGTGTGCATATGCAAGAAGGTCAAGTGGTAGCCTATGCATTGAGGCGGTTGAAGAAACATGAGCAAAATTACCCCACACATGATCTCGAACTTTCTGCTGTAGTACATGCCTTGATGAAATGGAGACACTACATTCTCAGTCACAGGTGTGAGATTTATACGGATCATAAGAGCCTCAAGTACATTTTCACACAAACGGACCTGAATTTGTGGCGATGAAGATGGTTGAAGCTCATCAAGGATTATGATGTGGGAATCAACTATCACTAAGGGAAAGCTAATGTGGTGGCCGATGTCATGAGTAGTAAAGGAGTGAGCCACCAACTCACGGTTCGGGAGTTGCCATCTGAGCTATTCAAGGAGTTTGAACAGTTGAACCATGGATTTGTGAATGAGATGGGGATAATGGAGTTAAATCTGACCCTGGAGCAAGAAATTCAAGAAGTTCAAATCAAAGACGAGGAAATTCAGGAAATCAAAGAAAGGACCCAAGAAGGGAGAGAATTCAGATTTGATGAAGACGAACATGGTACTTTATGGCTTGGGAAAAGAATTTTTGTGCCTAATGTAATGCATATTCGGGAAATGATATTAAAGGAGGCACATGACTCGCCTTACTCAATCGATCCCGGCTGTACAAATATGTACAAGGACTTGAAGACATGTTATTGGTGGGCCAGCATGAAAAAGGACATAGTAGAGTACATTGCACTATGTGATGTATGCCAACATGTCAAAGCTGAACATCAAAGGCCAGCTGGATTATTGCAGCCATTAAAGATTTAGGAGTGGAAGTGGGAAGAAATTGGTATGGACTTCATAGTTGGGGTACCGTGAACCCAGTCCGGTTATGACTCAATATGGGTTATTGTGGATCGGTTGACCAAATCGGCTCATTTCATTCCTGTCAAGACTAATTATACTGTGGCATGGATAGCTGAGTTGTATATGGAGAAAATTGTATGCAAACATGGAGTTCCAAAGAAAATAGTGTCTAACCGAGGTTCTTTTTCAACTCTAGGTTCTGGCAGAAACTGCATGAATCTATGGATACAAGGTTAAATTTCAGCTCTGCATATCAACCTTAGACGGATGGACAAACTGAGAGGACAAATGAAATATTGGTGGTCTTGAGTGCTTGTGCCTTGAAACATGGACGCAGCTGGGACAAGAGCTTGCTGTATGATGAGTTTTCTTACAACAACAGTTACCAAGCCAGCTTGAAGATGTCACCATATGAAGCATTATATGGAAGGAAGTCTAGGACACCCTTGTTTGGAATGAGATGGGAGAAACCCATGTTTTTGGACTTGATGTGTTGCAAGAGGCCAAAAAGCAAGTTCAGATAATCCGCGATAATTTGAGGGCTGCTCAAAGAAGACAAAAGGTCTATGCGGATAATAGGCGTAGAAACTTAGCCTTTGAAGTCGGAGACTTCGTATACCTCAAAGTATCACCTATGCGAGGTCATATGAGATTTAATGTCAGAGGCAAGTTGGCACCCCACTATGTTGGGCCATTAAAGATTTGGGACAAACAAGGAGAAGTAGCATATAAATTGGAGAGCCAGCACAACTTTCCAATGTTCATGATGTGTTTCATGTTTCCCAGCTCAAGAAATGCTTAAGGATACCAGAAGAACAAGTGCAAATGGAAGAACTAGAATTAGAAGTAGATTTGACTTATGCCAAGCAACCGGTCAAAATCTTAGAAATGAAGGAGAGAATCAAAACAAACAAGGTGATTCGATGGTGCAGAGTGCAATGGAAGCATTGTACATAATCGGAAGCAACTTGGAAGCTAGAAGATGAACTTAAGAGATAATTTCCCTATCTTTTCTCTTCTACATCGAATCTTGAGGGTGATATTAAATTTAAGGGGCGGGGATAGGTTTGTAACACCCTCATTTTCATCCATCATGCAATGCATGCATACTTCTACATGTTTAACATTAATCCATGTAAAAAGGTACAAGATTAAAATGAATCTAGGCTTAAATAGCAATTTAAAAATATTAGGGTGCGGACTTGTCTGACCACAACACCGAACTAGTTCGGTGTCCCTATTCTTCTTCAGAAAATTCAGTTCTATAAAGCTACGGACTTGTCCGACACACTGCACGGACTAGTCTGGTTTGGTCTCTGATGTTGTCCAGACTTGTCCATTGTCCAAGTGGAATGGTCTATTTCCTATTGAATTTTAGTCCAGAACACCTTTTCTTTGCCATCTCGAACTTGTCCAGCCTATTGCCCCAGACTTGTCTGAAAATGCCTCTGTTCCAAGATGGACTTGTCTGTACCACCCCACTGGATTTGTCCGTTGATGTCTCTATTCAATATCAGACTAGTCCGGCACCTAGCAGACTTGTCCGGTATGCCCGACTTGGATTCAATCTTTTTCTCCACGATTGGTTTTTGGGTAATTACCTTAATTGGGCCCCGAACTTTGTGCCCAACCTCAGAGGATCCCAAGTGGACCCCACACCGGCCTCCACCAACCTTAGACTCGAAATTCATCAAACCCTACCTCTCCACCCCTATATAAACACCCCAACACCCACCCCTTCAATTCATTGCCACAATTGAAGAAATCCTCAACCCTAGTTTGTGGGAGCCACCATCAAGAGAGGATCCAGCAACAAGGAGGAGGAGGAGAACATGAAGGCGGATCAACCAAGCAAGATCTTCATCGACTTTTCGTTCTTCGTCACCAATTCATCCTCAACCCATCTCCATCAAGCCCTAATCGTCAAGATCCAAGTGTTGCACCCAATTCTTGACCCTTGGAGCTCTAAGCACGTGGTATACCCTGTACTTTCACTTTTCCACGTGAATTCAATCCCAACTCTCGTTGATCAAGAAAACCCTAAATTGCAGATTCTGTAGAGGGTGGACTACACTACAGGAAATGCTGACACTTACGTCGGCCAATTTAATTTACGTCGGTTGGCCGACGTAAATAAACTAACTTACGTCGACAAGATAAAAGCGACATAAGTAAGTTAACTTACATCGGTGGCTGACGTAAGTAAGTATACCGACAGCAGTAAATGTAAACTTACGTCGGCCTGGACAACTAGCCGACGTGAATAAGGTTGCCGACATAAATAAGCCTTAACTTACGTCAGTTGGGAGGATGGCCGACGTAAGTTTATTACTTAGCTGACGTAAGTTACGTATTTTAACCTACCCCGCGCGCGCCTTCTCTTTTCTTCATTACCCGCTGCACGCTGCTTTCAATCTTCTCCCCGCCGCCGTGCCCGTCACCGGCGCGCCCGACGCCGCCGCTCCCCACCGCGCTGCCGCCATCCGACGATGCAGCCGCCATGTATCCTCCACTCCCCTCCCCTCCCCGACCATCGGCCCGGCCCCCCGCCCCCTCCCCTAGTGCCGCCCCGCCCTCCCTCCCCGACCGCTGCCGTCCGGCCCTGCCTCCCCCTCCCACTCCACCTCCACCTACCCTCCCCCTCCCCTCCACAGTAGAGTGCCGCCCCCCTCCCCATCCCCTTCCCGACCCCCCTCCCCCTCCACCTCCCCTCTCCGGCCCCCCTCCCCCTACCCTCCCTAGCCGACAGCCACCCCACCTCCCCCTCCCCTCCCTGCCCCCCTCCCCACCACAAACCCCCCACCCCCTCCCATCCACAGACCCCCCACCCCCCACCCCCCCTCCCCTCCACAGACCCCGCCACCCACCCCGCTCCCCCTCCACAGACCCCCTCCCCTCTATTGAAATTTGAATTTAATTGAATTGCATTGTTTAAATTTGAATTGAATAGAATTGAATTTTTCAATTTTGAAATTGAATTGAATTGAATTGTTTAAATTATGCTTATATTGCTTAATTGTTTATTTAATTATGCTTAATTAGTTAATTTTCTTACTTTAGATTATGTTTATTTAATTATGCTTAAGTGGTTAGGTTGCTTAATTTTGCTTAATTTGCTTAGTGTAGATTATGCTTAATTGGTTTATGTCGAGGGCGGCGTGGGGGGCGGCCAGCTGTTGGGGCACATAGGTTCTGTCGTGGCTATAGATGGCCAATGGGCTTTGCCGGGCCGGCCCGACCCGAGCCCGATCGGTCTTGTGCATGAAAACATTATGCTCGGCATGGCCCGCAAATTTGCCGTGTCGGGCCGG
Source organism: Tuctoria greenei (assembly GCA_036927565.1). NCBI lineage: Eukaryota > Viridiplantae > Streptophyta > Magnoliopsida > Poales > Poaceae > Tuctoria > Tuctoria greenei. The sequence continues at coordinate 134,059,079 of JAYESD010000006.1, forward strand.
GCTGGCACGACAGGCCATAAGCCAAAGCCAAGCACGACGGATCCCATTTTCCCCTGTCTGGCCGTGCCGGTCCCGTTTCTTGGGCCGAGCGTGTCGTGCCGGCTCGAAGCCTGGCCGAGCCGTTGTATATATGTAGCGTATATACAGCCCATCGGGCCCAACCCTAGCGTATATAGGCAGTGTGGGTCACGATCGTGACCCGTGACTAGTGACATGAGATGAATCATGAGGGTTAAGTGTATATGGGTCAGGCGGCCCATTACTAACCCCAAAAGTCTGTAGCTAGGAATCTCTTCACTGCAAGGACCCCTGTACGTTCACATCGGCGTGTTTGTGAGTACGTATAAGTCCATAAAAACTCCAAAAACGTATATTGCGAGTATTTGTCCTTGACTCGCAAGATCTGTAAGGGAACAGGTTTCCGAGATAACAGTTGCCCCCCTTTGTACTTTAAGAACTGCACCGGATAGGGGGGTGTAGTGTTAAATATGTGGTGTTATGCTGCCGAAACTTCGTTATTTCTTAGACGGATGATAATCAAACATTGATGAATCGTTAGGGTTAAGTGACCAACCCAGATGGGCACGACACGCAACAATTGTGATCGTGCCGTGTAGATCATTGTGGTCGTGGCCTCCTCCACACCTTCTTCGCCAACAGTTTCGTCGTCTCGCCAGGGTCCTCGCCTCGCCTCCTCTGGACGAGAGTCTAGGAGTCGTCGCTCGTTAGGGGCCTCACATCCTCATAGATTCAATACGAGGCGAGGGAGCCGAGGGCGACCGAGTGGGGTCTGAGGTCAAGCCTGAGCATGGCCCGTGTCGGGCTTCGAACTGGCACGGACCCAGTTCACTGTCTCTCTCATTAGTTCCTCTATCATGCATAAATTAATGAGAAAGTAACAGTAATTTGTCCGGCTATTAATTACAGAGTCAAACGTGGGCGAAGATCGTAGTTCGATGTACACTGGTTGGAAGAGCAGAACTGGTGGTCACTTAGATGAGTGGTACGCCAAGATAGGAGCTTTTGTGGAAAGAGCTTTTTCGTTGTCAAATAGCGATAAGGCGCGGTGCCCATGTACGAAATGCCAAAACGGAACGTTTTTGGACAAAGTGGAACTTACGATGCACTTGTGTCGAAACGGTTACGTGTCACATTATGAGTTGTGGAACTTCCACGACGAGACAGCTTCTCAAGCTGTACAAGAAGGGGAAGCGGACAATGATGATGCCACAGAGGTTGATATGATGGATGAGATGCTGGAAGCTATACGACCAGAGCTTACAGAAGATCCTCAAACAGCAGAGGCTAAAGAGTTCTTCAAACGTCTCAAAGATTCAGAAGAGGCGCTGCATGGACACACTAAAATGCCAATCCTCAATTTTGTGACTAGACTTATGGCAATTAAGTCTAAGTTCTTCTTTTCTAACGATTGTTACAACATGCTCATCAATTTGTTCAAAGATGCCATTCCACAACCCAACAAAGTGCCTAAAGATATGTACAACTCAAAGAAAATTCTTCCCGGTCTTGGTATGAAGCACGAAAAGATTGATGTGTGTCCGAACAACTGCATGCTTTTCTGGAGAGAGCATGCCAATGAGAACAAATGTTTGAAATGTGGTCAACCGAGGTTTGTCGAAGTTATTAACAACGATGGTAATACTATGACGACGGAAGTCGCATGTAAGCAGCTTCATTACTTACCTGTGACACCGAGGTTGAAGTGGTTGTTCCTTTCAAAAAAAAATGGCCAGACACATGAGATGGAACAAAGAAGGTGAGCGTGAGAACAATGGAGTCATGACACACCCGTATGATGGTGAGGCATGGAAGGCGCTGGACCGGTTCGACCCATAATTCGCTCGTGAAGCAAGAAATGTTTGCATCGGGTTGGCGATAGATGGGTTCACGCCGTTGAGCACAAATGCTGCACCATACTCCTGTTGGCCTGTCTTCGACATTCCGTACAATCCTCCACCGGATTTTTGCATGAAGAATGAGTTTATGTTTCTTAGCCTCATTGTACCTCGGCCAGATCATCCTGGGTCACGTCTCAACGTGATGTTGAAACCGTTGATCGAAGAGTTGAAAATGTTGTGGATAGGAGTCGAAGCGTACGACTGTTACAAGAAGGAGAAATTCAACCTCTCGGCTACTTATTTGTGGTCCGTTCATGATTTTTCGGCATACGGCATATTTTATGGATGGAGCACTCCTGGTCGGTTGACGTGTCCGATATGTGCCTCAGATACCGATTGCTTTCGACTTACCCATGGAGGCAAGATATCTTACTTTGATTGTCATAGATGTTGGCTGCCTCTGAATCACTTGTTTAGACAACAGAGGAATGTCTTCAGAAAGAACACCGTTGTCACTAAAGGACCACATAAACGTCTTAACGGGTCAAAAAATTCTGATATGTTGGACAAATTGGTGCCAGATGAAGGTCGTCCTGGATATTTTGATGGTTACGGAGACAAACACAATTGGACTCACATATGTGGACTTTGGGAGTTACTGTATGTGAAGTCGTTGATTCTAAGGCACAACATTGATGTTATGCATGAAGAGCGTAACATGGCCGAATGTATCATAAGCACATGCATGGACATGACAGGCAAAACAAAAGACAATTTAAAGGCCTGAAAGGATCTTGCCGAGCTTTGTAACCGTCAAACTCTTGAGCTCTTCGAAAATGGTGGTAAACCACGCGCTCCATTCTGTCTTCGACCTAAAGAAAAAAAAAAGAAGTTCTCGAATGGTTGCAAAGGTTGAAATTCCTAGATGGTTATGCAACTAGTCTGAGACGAGTTGTGAATGTGAAAACAGGAAAGCTCATTGGGTTGAAGATTCATGATTATCACATAATCATGGAAAGACTTCTGCCTATTATTTTTTGAGGCTATTTTGACGATGCAGTGTGGAAGGTGTTAGCCGAGCTTAGGAACTTCTATAGGCAACTCTGTGCTAAAGAAATCACGCCAGAGTTGATGACTAAATTGAAAAAAGGAGATTCTGTTACTCTTGTGTAAGATTGAAAAAATTTTCCCTCCGAGATTTTTCAATTCAATGCAATATCTCTTAATTCATCTTCCATTTGAAGCGAAAGTGGGCGGTCCCGTGCAATATAGGTGGATGTATCATATTGAAAGATCACTTAGATATCTGAAACCAATGGTTGGTAACAGGGCAAGGGTTGAAGGTTGCATCACCAAAGCTTTTACTCTTAAGGAAGTAGGATACTTCTCAAGTGTTTACTTTGCAGAGGAACACAATGTTAATACTTCGATAATGCGGTAAAATATGGATGAGAAACCTCCTTGTAGAGATCTCTCCATTTTTGCAACAAGAGGCACTACTGTTGGTAGTTATACTTCCTACGATGTTAGCGAAAAAGAAAGGCGTGTTGCATTCTTATACATGTACGCTAATATGGAAGAAATGAATGAATATTTCAAGTAAGTGTTTCTCCTACACTTATGCTTTTCACCATCTTTTACGACACATGTATTCTAAAAGGTTCTCTTTTTTGTTTAGTATGTTTGACAAGCAAAATTGGAGACATAGACATCAACCCACAAGCAGGCAAATAGAACAAATTCGACTGGAAGGAATAAACAGTGGATCTAATTTTCTCTCCTGGTTTCGAGATCATGTAACATTTCTCGATAACTAATCAATGTTAACAACATTTTCTTATAACTTAAGAATGCTTACGTTTTCTAATAACTCCATATCTTGGACAGTGCCAAAAAAGATGCCAAAGTCCATGAAGATTTGCGACAACTATCCCGTGGAGTGGTTAATGTTAGAAGCTATGGTTGATATGACGTCAAAGTCTTTCGATTCCATACAACTCAATTTGAATCTCTTCGTCCTCTCGCGGCAACATGTAATACCGGAGTTGTGATGAGGGCAATCGATTCGCAAGATCATGAAACGGTACTACGGGATTATTAAAAAAATCCTTGAATTCACTTTTGTCGCAAATAAGCCAATTCGAGTGGTATTCTTTGACTGCGAATGGTTTGATTCCATTCGTGGAATTCGAGTAAGTGAATTTATCATGGTCGAAGTAAAACACAAGGAACGGTTGAAAGGATTCAATTCATTAGTTCTTGTACACCAAGTAGAGCAAGTGTACTATCTACCTTATCCATGCAATAAGTTCAAAGCTTGGTGGGTGGTATATATTGTGAATCCTCGTGAGCGGTTATACGCTCCAGGAGATGATGATTACCACAATGAAGCTGAGGTTGATTGTGTCTACCAAGAGGAAGAGTTGCCAGACTCCTTCTCAGTCGAGCCCGGTGTAGGACTCGATGACTTAGTTGGAGACACTCAAGATATTGAGGCTGGCACGAAAGCAAAAACAGAGTCAGAATCCGAAACTGAAGATATCGATGACATATCGAACCTGTTGATTTGCGCAAGCAAAAACGATATGCGGAAGAAGAAGATCGATGGGCTGGTTTAAGGAGTAGGGTGCATGATCGTGACGTTGATGAATTTTGAAGTAACGTTTTATTCACTAATTTAACATTAATTTTGTATATTATCTTTGCATATTAATCATTTATTCCTTGCAACAGGATGTCGTCAAAGGGGAAGAGGAAGGGGAAGCCAGTGAGAGGGTTTGAGCCGCCACGAGACCTTTGCTCAGGGACCTCATTACCTTCGAGCCAGCATTCCCTCTTTCTGTCGCACGCTCCACCCTCAGCTGTCGTGTGCTTTCAGCGAACGAAGGTAAATTTTAGCTTACAATAAATTTATTTTAGAAATTGCAGTTATTAATTATTTATTTTCAATCTTTTCCTTTTGTGTAGTCTGACTCAGAGACTTCTGAGTCAGAGTCAGAGTCAGAGGCTAGGGGGCCGCTAAAGGAGGCCGACTCAGAGGCTAGGGGGCCACTACAGGAGCCCTCTAGCGCTAGCCTCCCTTCAGAGCTGGCTAGCGCTAGCCTCCCTATGCAGCCGGCTACCACTATCCTTCCTTTGGACTCCGGTGGTTCTGCAGAGCCTTTAGGGTCATAGGACGCGGCAGCGTCGCAGCAGAGGCGACGGACGAGGAGGACCCACTTTGCGGCTCCTCCTCCGGTTACTACTCAGCGGACCACGATCCGTCCTGTTGGATACAGGTAAATACTGTATATAGTATATTAAATATTAGATGTTGTTTTCCTTTACTTAATGATTTAATATATTTTGTAGATCTTTGTACGATTTTTCATTCATGGGGGCCGAGAAGCACCACAGGCAGGTTAACAGTGTCCTGGGTGCTACCGTGATGTTGCACTACCCCGGTGTCATTGACGGTTTCCCTGCCCTATCGTGGGATGACTACGCTCGTGTCTCTCACCCGGTCAACGACACAGTTCAGGAAGCCGTGTGGCACGATTTTATGGTAAGTTTAACTGTTTGATTTTTTCAACTCATTTGAATTGTTAATGCATATCACTTAAATATTTGTTTGCTTAAAGCTGAGGTACCAAGTAGAGGAACCGGGCATGGAGGACCACGCGAAACGCTGTTCCTTTACAACACTCGGAAGCTCACGATGGCGTCATTGTCGTACGCCCAGATTCAGGCCGTCAACGCGTACTACAAGCGGCACGCCTAGGAGCAGGAGCAGCAAAGTGGTGTATTTGGGAAGGACTCCGACTCGTACTTGATAGAGGAGCAGTACGCGGAGGTAAGTTTCTAATATAGATATTTACAATATCTACGTATGTTAACTGCGTTGATGAAAAATGAAATATGTGCAGGTTAGTATTTCCTGGTTACAGGGTAACATCGAGGCGTACTTAGCTCTCTGTCAGTACTGGGCTAGCGACGCTTTCATCAATAAGTCCACAAAGGCTAGAAAGTGCCGCATGGGGTCCAAGGGCAAGCACAACTATGGCGGCGACGGCTACTTGCGTTTGGCTAAACCCATGGTAAGTACCTTTTCAATTTATTTATGTGTTCCTAATATATTATTTATCTCACTAACACGGCTGTACAGGAGCGAGAGATGGGTCATGAGCCGACCCCGACCCAGGTTTGGAAGAGAGGTCACAAGGGAAGTGACCCTTCGCAGCCAGGGCAGTGTAGTCAGGTCGTAGCCTATCGACTGGTAAGTTTTCGAAATTCATCAATTTCATTATAACTAATACTATTATTGACATGCTTACAAGATTTATTTGTTTTGTAGGCAAAGTACGTGCACGAGGTCGCGAAGATACTCGGTGCATATTACGATTGGGAAAGCGGTCCGATCGACCCCCAAGCCGCGTATGCAAGCGGAGGCGGGAAGGCCCACGGACGGTGAGTTCTTCATGTGTTTCATTTCTTTTTGAATTAATCTTCTTCTACTTAGTTTTTTCATTCTTCTGCAGGTTCGCCATTTTTGATGGAGTTGTCGACTCGAGGTCGACGCGACCTTTGAGAGGCGCTTCATGGTCGCAGGCTTCGTCCGTTGGGACCAATGGTCATCTCTCGCAGACCCAGCTGAGGCTACAGGCCACGAGGGAGACTCTGACGCAAACCCAGGAAGAGCTGGAGAGGACGAAAGCAGAGGCAAGGGAGGAGCAGCAGAGGACGGCCTTAATGATGGCCTAGATGCAAGCAGCGGTGACGGTAAGTAATTTAAAATACCGTAGTTAAATTTCACAGCACTTCAATAACATATATCTTCTAATATTTTGCAAGGGCAGGCTCTTGCTCGACACAACGGTCAGGATATCGAGATTCCTACGCTTCCGCTGCAGCAGACACCGGAGCAGGTGATAAACTCTCTCTTTAATATTGTTGTATACATTTTAGTATTTTACATAGAGAGATAAGGAGGTAGAACATAGAGGTAGATCTTGATGACTTGTCAGATATTGATTCCTATAGTGGTGAGGAAGTTAAGTGTATCTATTCAAGCTTTAGTAGTTTTTGACCATGGCAGAAATGATTAGTATATAGTAAATAAGTTGTCAGTGCTTCCAAAAGGGCTAGTGGTTCATAAGCTTGACCTGTTACCTAAAGTCTCCAACTCTGATACCTGCTAGTTTGCTATTTATATATGCAACATTACTTCATTTGAAACTACATCATGCTTTCTTCCTTTGTCACTGATGTTCTTGGACTCTGATGTTATCACTGAGATGACATTGATGCTTACTAGTGATTTTGTATCTTTTGCACGGTTCGGGAATGCGCCGAGAAGATCGCGGAGGCAGTGGAGGGGCTAGCATGTAGCCTGGTGGATGTTTTGTTGTTCTTGATGTTTTGGAACTTAATTTGCAATTGTTTTGCATTCTGTATACTGTTCTGTATATCTGTGTATAGTTATATCTGTTCTGTGTTCTTGCCATCGAGCTAGGTAGTCAGTTTCTGTTTTTAAAAAGATTTGAAAACTTAACTTACGTCGGCTATGGCCTTGCCGACATAAGTTAGTCCAGTTTAACTTACGTCGGTGAAACCATACCGACGTAAATTAAACCACTTAACTTACGTGGGTTTGGAGCAACCGACGTAAGTTAGACCACTTAACTTACGTCGGCTCGTTGTGGCCGATGTAAGTACTCCGGCCCAGCCCACGGTCCATCCCAGTACGTGACTTACGTCGGCTGCTGCAGACCGACATAATTAAGATAACTTACGTCGGCGGCCGACGTAAGTTACCTTAATTACGTCCAAACCGCTACTTCGACCAGCCTCCAACATAATTAAGGAAACCGACATTAGGATCGAAGTGCACGTGAAAAGCTACCATAGGGGGTGGGGGTGAATGGTAGATTTAAAAATCTTACACAGCGGAAACAATTAAACCCCAACCTCTTCGGCAGAAAAACGATCTGTAAAAGAAATCGTGTGTGAGACTAATCTAAACATGTTCCACCATGACAAAAGTGATAGATATCCGAGAGAATCAAGTCACAAAGACAACACAACAAGAATCACTCAAATCCGTCAAGAAAAACTCAAGTTATGATCGAAAGATCGAACAAAGATCAATCTGCCCTACCCGAGAAAAAAAACAGTTCTGGAATGCTGCAAAGAAACTCATGTAGATCATATAACACAAATCCAATGACCATGAAATTTTGACAGATGATATAAAATCAAGTTCTGAAGACAACCCAAAAAGAATCACGTCAATTGGATCTGTAAAACTCGAGTTATGATAAAACCACCAACAAAAGGTAGTACTGTCCAGAAACTCGACGAGTAAAACTTGTCTGGAACAAGTCGGACGAACAAGGCACAAAAGTTCCTTCAAACTACGAATTTCATTCATTAGAACACAAGAGGAACAGCCCCAAAGTCGTGCACCACGATCTCTGGGCTCCCTTGCTTATATAACCAGCTCGAAAGCCAACTCAACTCAAATCAGGAACCTAATCCTACTCCGTTCACGAATCGTAACTTTCCATAACTGCTTAGGATTCTTCTATACGCAGATAGAAGCAATCTTAAGACTTCCAAACACCTTAGAAATGTATCCCACATTCCTAAACAACTCAAATTCGTGACCCACACGAAATCCTATCATAACCAACTCAAATCTTTCCATATTTGAGTCAAACCAGACTCAGCCGTAGCCTAAGTCCATAACCTAGTCGGTTGGACCTTTCCGACCAACTCTTTACGTCCACATCTCTTCATCACGTCTCGGAACCATGTAGCCACGTCCATGAACTCCTTGCACACGTGCAAACATCTTCCAATGACGTCCACGATACCTTCACATGCATTGTTCTTGATTCAAGCATGTTGCACAACCTCCTGATCAGCTCAACCACGATTCCTCCTGAATTTGGTTGTTGGAACCTCATCTCCTCCCTGAGACTAGTCCAATGGATCCCATCACCAGCCATGTCTTGAACTCAAGCAACACCTGCACATGAATAAACAACCAATCCATATGAGCCCAAGTCCTCGACTTGACTCAAGTTAGTTCTGAACACAACACCTTACGCAAGAACCTCACATAAGCATGTTGCAAAACCACAGTAACACAATATCATCCATGTCAACCAAAAACGCACCAAAGACTTAGTAAATGAATACTAAGCAATCTTTCCAGAGATGTAAAGCAAGTAAGAAACATTGCAAATGAAAAACAGAAGCATTGCGGTCAAGTTTCGGACCTTGCCAGAGCAACCCAGACCTTGAGCCGGAGCTAACAAAAGATAGTAGAACCTAGCGCCGGAGCTTACCAAAACTAGTACAACCAAGCTCCCGCTGGAGCTTACAAAACTAGCAGGACCTTAATAAAAAAGTGTTTTGGTGATATTCAAAACTTTTATCGTCAAAGCAAGTGTATTCACTACAAACCAATGTATTCAGCACACATAGGTCTTACAATCACCCCCTTGATGAATACATTGGCAACACCATTTAAAATACGAACATTGGCTTATTCACATAAAAGTTTTGAAGGCAATTTCTCCCCCTTTGTAAATCAAAAGTAAAATGAGAAGAAAATCCAAAAATTATCCCATATTATCTCTCCTTATGCAAATATTCTCTTTCTCTTCATGCTTATCTATCCCCCTTTGATAATGTATTCAGCAAGTCATGAGCATATAAACAAATTATCTCTCCTTCTTTAGTTGTTATGAGCATATTATAACATATACATATAAACAAATCTCATCCAAGTCATACTATCAAGAGCCTTACATTATCACATCAATGAAATACATAATGTAGTGTAAGCCATGCTAGAGATCAAATGTAATTTTCAATTTAAGTAAGTCATGATCTCACAAACTTAACTATTTCAAAACCTGAAATCATGACACTAGTTGCTGCATTTTATTATTTTTCAAAGCATAAATTTAGATCATATGATATTTGCAAGAGATTATATGAGCCTCTGCCTTATTCTAACCAACCAAGTCAAGCCTATGTCATTTGACAATCAAAAGCTTAAGGACATGGTTTTAGTCATACACAACTTCTTCCAAGTTCATATCTAAGTGCAATGATGAGCCATCTCAAAAGAAGAAGTGTGATGCATGCATATTCTCTTGATCTTTTCTCAATTTATATTTGTTCATAAAAACTCAACATGTGAGTTGATTACTTGATTAATTCTTAATGATTAAAAGCACTTGTGAACATGTAACTAGTTCAAAACAGCAAGAAAGTTTGACCATGACCAGTTTTAGTGTAAGTAATTATTCCAATTACTAGACATGGCAAAAACTACAAAATGTATAACACGAGTAATGTAGTAAAAACTATCAGCGTGTAAAAGGAATCACAAAGTCATATATGTATGAAGTACTATGCTCATATTATTTTAATTTCAGATCCACACATAGACTTCCCAAGTTTCAAAACTTCCCCTCAATTTAAGCTATGAGGATGCATAACCCCTATTTCACTACGAGTGTAACAAAAACGAGTGAAATCCAAAGGTTTTGTAAAAATGTCAGCCAATTGTTGTTCGGTGTCTACATGGTGAAGCACAATGTTTCCTTTTTCAAGTAAGAATGTTTTTAACCTATCATACCATGCTCTAGGGGCTTGTTTGAGACCGTACAAGGCTTTGGACAGTTTGTAAACATTATTAGGAAAATCTGGATTTTCAAAACCTGGTGGTTGTTTTACATAAACCTCCTCATCTATGTAGCCATTAAGAAAAGCACTTTTAACATCCATTTGATATAGCTTAAAACCAATAGATGCAGCAAAAGCTAACAAAATTCTTATGGCTTCTAAACTAGCAACAGGAGCAAAAGTTTCATCAAAATCTAGACCTTCAACTTGAGTGAAACCTTGAGAAACAAACCTAGCCTTATTCCTAACCACAACCCCATCCTCACTTTGTTTGTTTTTAAATACCCATTTATTTCCAATTAGAGTGTGACCTTGAGATGGAGGTACAAGTTTCCAACCATTATTTCTTTCAAAATTTTCTAACTCTTCTTGCATGGCAATAATCCAAGATTCATTAGTGAGTGCGTGTGATATATCTTTGGGTTCAAAAGAAGCAACAAAAGCAGAATGAGCATAAGGGTTTGGATCGCAAAACCTGGACCATGTGACTCGTTCGTGCAAGCTTCCAATCATCTGTTGTGGGGGATGATCTTTGTAAAACCGTAGGGGAACAGATGTCGCACAATCTTCTTCTTCTTCATGTTCATCACAAATCTATGAGCTTGTGACTTGAGATGATTTGAATAAGCATTGATGGTTGTCGGTTCTGGTTGAGAATTAACATCCGGAGCTGAACCAAAGTCTTTTGCTGCTGAATTTTCGGGCAGCAGCTCCAATTCTTCCTCATCTTCAACGAAAATGCTCCCCCCTGCGGATATGGATCTGGACCTGCAATATTTGAGCTAGTACCTGGGCTAGCTTCATCAAAAGACACTTCACAATTCTCCACAATTTTCTTAGTGTCAAGTAAAAGCACACGGTAGCCTCTAGTATGAGATGGATAACCAAGAAACATGCCATCAATGGATCTAGGTTCAAATTTATCAAGATTACCATGTTTCTTAACAAAGCATTTGCAACCAAAGACCCGAAAGTGTGTAACACTAGGCCTATGTCCAAACCGGAGCTCATATGGTGTTTTACCTAGCTTATCACGCAAGAAAACACGATTTGAGACATAACTAGCGGTTGCTAACGCATCAGCCCAAAATTTCCTAGGAGTTTGACATTCATCAAGCATATTCCTAGCCATCTCAACTAAGGTTCTGTTCTTTCTTTCTACAACACCGTTTTGTTGAGGTACATATGGTGAAGAAAATTGATGATCTATTCTATTTTCAACACAAAAGTAATCAAAAGATTGATTTTTAAATTCAGTTCCATTATCACTTCTAATTGCCTTTAAAGATCCTTGGTAATCAATTGATAATCTAAGAAATAAAGTTCTAAAGTGACTAAAAATTTCATTCTTAGATGCCATAAAGTAAACCCAAGAGTATCTAGAATAATCATCAACAATCACAAGTACATACCATTTACCTCCGAAGGATTGAACACGTGAAGGTCCTACGGTGTCAAGATGCAAAAGTTGACATAGTTCAGTTGTCATGATTATTGTGAGATGAGTATGTGAACCTGCAACCATCTTAGAATGTCTACAAGAAGATCACACAATTTCTTTGCCCCCTTTAAGCTTAGGCAGCCCACGTATGCGATCAAGGGCACTAACACGCATTAGGTGATCAAAGCCTAGTGATCAAGTCTATGATGCCAAAAATATAGGTCCTTTGAATCATTAGCAACTAGACACCTATGCTTAGAGGAAGACATATCAAAATCAGCTTTAAAAACTCTTCCAAATCGAGACATGTTAAAAATAAGTTCACTATTTGAACTTACAACTATGCAGCAGTTTTTATTGAAAATAATTTCCAAATTTTCATCTAGCAATTGTGAAACAGAAAGCAAGTTGTATTTCAAATTTTTGACAAGTGCCACATCCTTCAAAGTGTAGTGATCATTTACTCTAACTGAACTCTTAGCAATTATAGGAGTTGAAGAATTATCGGCAAAAGTAACATTCTCTACATGACACAAAAGAGAGCGAGGAGAACCAGTCTTTGTTACCGGTCATGTGGCGTGAGCAACCTGAATCCACAATCCAAATGTTCTCCTTCCTCAAACGTGTAACCTACATAGAAGCACAATACGTCGATGACTAAATACTGGGGTTAGTCAAAAGGCATTTAGAAATCCAGTACTGAGTCACGCGACGTGCAGCAGGAAAAACAGACGAAAGCTGAGACAAAACAGATGGTTTATGAGTCAAAGTTTGAGATTTTTTATTCTTAACTACTGACCTATAAGGTGTTACTTGTGTAGCACAAAAATTAGTAGCTCCGGAGGCAAAAACAGAAGGTCCGGAGGTAAACTTTGAATGTTTTTGACTCAAAACAGAAGGTTGTACATTCGGTTCAATATGTGCAGCAAATTTTGCATGAATGTTATGAGATATAGCAACCATTCTCTCCCTTTTCTGTTGTTTAGCTAATCTATAACAAAAATCTATGACATGACCATCTCTACCACAGTAGGTACAATGAAATTTAACTTTGTGTTCATGTCTAGATGAGAAAACAACATTTTTATTTGAAACCGAATAAGATAATACTCCTGCAGATTTGAAAACCACCTCTTTTTGTTTAGGAACTGTTTGAATCAAACCACTTCCTAATGACTTTACAATTTTAGGTGGATGTTCCTTAGCATGAGCATGAGAATCAATACCTAAACCAGTTTTATCATTGCAAGACTTGGATGAATTCAGCAGCAAGTTTAGGTTCTTATTCCCATTACAAAACCGATCAAATGTTTTATACATGTTATCAAGTTTATTGGACAGATCAAGACAATTTTCACATGAAGTTTTTCCTTTTAATTTGCAATTGGAACAATATTTAACTTAATGACAATGTAAAGCATTGTTCAATATAGAGATTTCATTCATAGCATCTTGCAGTTTCTTATCAAGATCATCACAACTAGAACAATGCAAATCAATTGTAGAACAAGAAGCATCTTTTAAGTTTCCAATATTAAGTGCAAAACTTTTTGTTCTTTTCAATTTCATGTTCAAGTATATCAAGTTTGGAGGTATGTGCACTTATTAGGGAGGACAATTGTTCATATATTAAGTCACATGAGGAACAAGAATCATCACTAGGAATCAAGGATTTCAAACGATTAATTTCAGATTCTAGTGACTCAATTTTAATAGCATTGTCCCTAAGCTTTTTGTCCTTTTTCTTAACAATAACAGTGGCACGAGAAATAGCATCACACATTTCTTCGCAAGTAGGACATACCTCTTCATTGTCGCTGTTGTGTTCTGCCTCCTCCATACTTGATCTTGACTTGCCCGCCATGAAGCACAAGTTTGCCAAATCATCTTCATCTTCATCACTTCCAATGTCCACGTCGCTTGAGCCAAGTTCCTGGAGTGCTGAGATAAAACTGCTCACCAATTGACGTCTTGTAAAACCCTTCTTTTCTTCGTATCTTTTGCAGAGGAGTGCTTCGTTCTTGTTTTCTTTTCATCCCGGGAAGTAGGACCTGAAAGGTTAGGGCAATCTGAACGAAAATGTCCTATTTTACCAAATTCAAAGCATCGTTGAGGTCTGGAGCTTCCTCCCCTCTAGTTCTCACATTTTGCAATGCTTTTGAGAACCGGGTAGAGATGAGCGCTAGCTCCTCCTCTGGAAACTCCTCAATCTGTTCAAGGGTTAGAGAGGACAGCAAAGCAAGTGTACCTCAAGATGATGTTTGACCGGAACTAGGCATGTCACATTGAGAAACAAAAACAATAGACTTGTTGGGGTTCTTACGTGAGATTATGTCAATTTTATGAGTTTTTAACTTGGAGAATAGCACATCTAAAGTATGTGAACTCATGACAGTAGATTCACGAATAGATGTGACTTTCATCTCCCAAATTGACATATCTAATGCACTTAGCAATTGCCTAGCATTTTCAGCATTTGAAAAATTAACATTGACACTACGCAAGTTGCTAAGAATCTTATTAAAGCGAGCAAAAAGGTCATCAATAGACTCACCAGGTTGCATCTCGAAGCGCATGTATTCTTTCTTGAACACGTCTTACCTTACCTCTTTGATCATGTTGGTTCATTCATGGTAGTCACAAAGTGCTTTCCACACATCGTATGCAGATCGGAGGTGTGCAACACGGTCGAAGTCACTTTGTGTTAATCCTTGTATGATCAAATTCCGAGCCTTGTTGTTGTTGTTTACATCTCTCAGATTTGTAGCTATAACTTGATCATTTGATGACACTTCGTAAGGCTTGTATACCTTCTCCCATATTGCAAAGCCTTGTGCCTGGATGAAAGCCTCCATGCGTGCCTTCCAAACCTGAAAATCAATACCAGCGAACACACAAGGTTTGGCAGAGTACTTCTCCATGATGATTAGTCAAAAACACGTGCAAATCACAAAGATTGGAGCACCGTGGATACAAACAACACTCCATTGAATATACAAGATGCAATCAATAGAGTTCATACACAACAATTAATTTTAGAGGTGAGCTCGTTCTTATATGTTTCCTTATATGTTTTTGAGCATAGATTGCTACCTAATGATTTAATTGTTACTATGATCCATGGATAGGTTCAAAGAGTACATGGAGGAAGTATTAGGGACGTGGAAGACCAGAGAATTCGTTCAAAGAAGATGGAAATAGAACCAAACTCAAAATCGTATCCAACTCGGAGTCCAGGAGCAGTACGCACTAAAACGGACGCCCAGGACGCATATGAACTCCGTTTTGGACGTTCCACATATAAACGGAAAGGGGAGAGGATATCCTTTACAATGGCACTGGTCTCATATCAAAATTCTTTTTGGAGTAATAGGAAATTGTCGAAACAATATCGAGTACAGAATCTGTTAGGGTGTTGTGCCACCGTATTGGGCCGTTGGGCCTTGTATCAAGTCTAAGTCCATTATTTCGTGTCTTAGGGTTAGGTCACGACCCTACCACCCCTTGGACGTCCTCCCACCTATATATAGTCTATGGTAGCCGCCATAGACAATTGGGTTTTGCTTAGATCAATAATATCGCCGTTCTACGGTTTGTGAGACCCCAACTTCGCGATTTCAGATCGTTTCTACCTTGTTCTTGCTTGTGTTCTCAGTTGCACTTGTAGGGATTAGCCTTCTTGGTGAGGTAAATCATATGCAGTACGGTTGATAACCAACGAAGCGGTGGTGTAGTGATTGCAGGGGTTTTTTGTGTTCTACTCGAGAGCCTCGGATCATCAATGTCGAGATCTCCATCAATCGACTTATCCACTACATTTCGGAAGATCGGGACTCATATTTTTCCTATCAATTGGTATTAGAGCCAGGTTGCCCGTTAGGTAATTCATCTATCTATTACATTAGTTTTGTTATTCATACCTAGAGTCCACAAAAAAGCCACAAAAAATTGCAGTTTAGTAGATCTGTTCATCACTTTGTCCAAACCACCATTGAGCCCTTTGCAACTTTGTTATTCAGTTTGGTTTTGGTGAGTTTGTGTCTGTTGTTGAGTCATATTGCTGGGTTAGAAAGTGTTTTTGGTCTTAGTTTGAGTTTTGCATTGTGTGATTCATCCTTTTGAATCATGTCATCACATCCAGATTAGATTCATCTCTGTCCAGTTCGGTATTTTCATCATATCGCGCTCATACGAACTCGAATTTTGCTGTTCTTGTACTTTATGGAAATCTTAAGAAGTTCTCTATAACTTTTGTATTCATCAGTTTCCCAGAAAATAGAGTTATCAAGGTTAAAACTGCATTAGTTCTGAATCTGTTATTGATATAGAAATTCTGAACAGTCTGTATTTCGGGGGCAATATCTCCCATTGTTCATATCCAAAATAGATCTTTCATATACTGAAATTAAAGAGGAGAGATAGATATATAATATTTCTGTACAAAGTTTTTAGATTTGGGGCCTATAAAGGCTCTTAATTGTCCTTAGAACATTGAGTTGAAAATCTGTAACAGACCTACGAGATATCTTTGAGTGTTTGCATTGTGTTCTTCTTTTGCAGCACATTCTGAAAAAATGGAAGAAAAAAGAAAAAGGCAAGCGCAAAACAAGTTTATACAAAAGCTGCACAAAAAAGGAGAAAAAACAACAAAAAAATAGAAGTGCTTGCATTCTTTGTGTCATCTAGTTTTGTCTCATGTCTTGCTAGCTTGAACTACTAGGAACACATTTAGGCCATCAACATTGACAAGTACTTTGGACACTTATTCAACTTTACTATCTGATTGCATTGTTGCTAATCCTTGTCCCTTTAAAGTGCCATCCAAGCTACACCTTACTCTTGAGCATAATCGATACACCTTTGCAATCATCCCAGGCTTCATTGGTTTCTTCATACCGGCCACCGTTTGCCACCTGCAGTATCGGTAAGAACACTTGTAAGAGCGTGGTAAGATGCTTGAGAGTGTGTGATTCTACTTCCACTTTGCCATTACACTTTGTAGTTGATAGGGATAACATATTTTTTATGTTGTCTTCTGTTTGCTACTAACAATGTCAGGTAAAAGCAAGAATCATGCATTATATGCTGAGATGATGGACATGATGAAGACGGCAATGGAGTTGCTCACTAAAAATAAAACATGAACCAAGGGTTCACATGACATTCAGACCACTTTTACAACACCTTCCATAAGAAGTAATTACATTCTCCCATATCTTCCTTCTTATGATGGTTTTGGTTATGATGAATATATTGCTTAAGAAGTAGAGTTGGATAAATTTTTAGACAATGCCATATGTGTGAGAGGAGAAAGATTAGAAATGTTGCAAGTGCATTAGTAGATTGTGCATTAACTTGGTGGAACAATTTAAATGAATTAGAAAAACCTCGAACATGGAAAGAAACAAAAATTCTTATGCGAGAAACTTTTGCTAATGTATCTATGTGCAAAGAAGAAATTCAGCAATTTGAGAAGAAATTTCTTGTTGTACCTCCTTTTGTGTCTAACATTTTGCAGGGCAATATAGAAAATAATATAGATGATGCAAAAGAGAACAAGGCTTTCGACAACACTTGTGAAATTTTAGATGGATCAACTCATAATGCACTCAGAATCACTGCTGAAAATGGTAAGGCAAAACATTCTACAAATACAGAAGGTGAGAAGTTTATGGATGTTCTGAATTTTTCCACCAATCACGCTATTTTCGAGGAGCAACTATTAGAATCGTTTATTTATACACCATCGTCACATGTTGATTTTCCTGCTGATCGTTGCACTACGAAAGAGTTGTGTGCTGATAACTCTATTATACCTATGCAAAAACAAGTTAATGTACAAGATGATTGTGTTTTGGATTCACCTACTTGTGCTGAAATTCATAATATGATCACCGCTACTGCTGAAAATGATAAGCTGAAATTTTTGTCTTCTCTAAATACTTTGGGTTATATTGAATTTGACACTCTTCGTGATCTAAATATTGTAGAGAGGAGAATATTTGCACAATCTGAATTGCCTTTATTAAGTAGAAATATTTTTCATGCTATAGGCAAATATGAACATAGTGGTATGTTTATGGTGCATAAAGTTTACATACGTTCAGATGAGGAAGCTCCTTCTGTGCTGCAACAACATGGTCAAGTAAATGAATGTAATAACGCTAATAATGTCTTGTCAAGTTTTTCTAGTATTTTTTCCTTGCAGCAGGGACAACAAAAACATTATTCACTGCGGTTGTGCATTATGGACATCACTCATTCTACCTCTAAAGCAAGCCTCTTTGCTGGACATACGAGCAAGCCAAGGATGGCTTGTCATAAAGAAGGGGAGAATAATGAGATCATGCACATTATTATTGCACCTACAAACATGACACAATATTTATTTGTTTGGGATCCTGGCTCAAGTGAATGTGCACTCTTATTTGATGGACAAGATCAAGATGGCGCACTATGTCGTCCACCACCTTGGCCTCCTCCATTCATGCATACAAGAAGATTTGATGGTGTTGCACATTTGGACCAAAATATGAGGGGAGATGAACTTGAGTTGAGGACGAATCCAATTCAAGAAGGGGAGGATGATGAGGACATCACTTCTATGGATAGAAACATCACTCCATTGAATATACAATATGCAATCAATAGAGTTCATACACAACAATTAATTTTAGAGGTGAGCTCGTTCTTTTATGTTTCCTTATATGTTTTTGAGCATAGATTGCTACCTAATGATTTAATTGTGATTACGATCCATGGAGAGGTTCAAAGAGTACTTGTAGGAAGTATTAGGTACATGGAATACCAGAGAATTCGTTCAAAGAAGATGGAAATAGAACCAAACTCAAAATCGTATCCAACTTGGAGTCTAGGAGCAGTACGCACTAAAACAGACGCCCAGGACGCATACGAACTCCGTTTTGGATGTTCCACATATTCACGGAAAGGGGAGAGGATATCCTTTCCAATGGCGCTTGTCTCATATTAAAATCCCTTTGGAGTAATCGGTAATTGTTGAAAAAATATCGAGTACAGAATCTGTCAGGGTGCTGCGCCACCGTATTGGGCCATTGGGCCTTGTATCAAGTCTAAGTCCATTATCTTCGTATCTTAGGGTTAGGTCACGACCCTTACACCCCCTTGGACGTCCTCTGACCTATATATACTCTATGGTAGCCGCCATATACAATTGGGTTTTGCTTAGATCAATAATATCGCCGTTCTACAGTTTGTGAGACCCCAACTTCGCGATTTCAGATCATTTCTACCTTGTTCTTGCTTGTGTTCTCGGTTACACATGCATGGATTAGCCTTCTTGGCGAGGTCAATCGTGTGCAGCACGGTTGATAACCAACGGAGTGGTGGTGTAGTGATTGCATGGGTTTTTCGTGTTCTACTCGAGAGCCTCGGATCATCAACGTCGAGATCTCCATCAATTGACTTATCCATTACCTTTCGGAAGATCGGGACTCATCTTTTTCCTATCGAACTCATTAACAAGTTTTACTACATAATTGCATTAATCATGCATGTCGTGGCATATTGTGTAGTATATGAGCATTTATTGATTGTAATGTTTGTTTTGTATGTCTATTGCGCAGAATAGAAGGTGTTGCGCTAGAGGGTGATGTCGAGGACCTCCAGTACAAGAACTTCGAAGCTTTTGACCCTAACCAAGCTTAGGGCAAGGCAAGTGTCCTTGATCATTTTGATCCCGTTTTAAATGTTTTGTTTGCAAAACTGCATGCTTGTGTCAATTTAATGGGAAACCCATTTATAGTTATTTACTAGACTTGCTTGACCACCCTTGTCGCTTGGAATACATTATAGAGAGTCGGGAAGGGCTTTTTACCTTTTTTCTTCTCTCTAATTAATTGGGATGTGAAAACAACTACAATGCTTAATCATGATGTAATGAACCTATGGATGACATAAATTGATCAATATGGCTAATTGGTAACGTGGGACTTGGGAGATCTAAACAAGCATGGATTGTGGATTGGGTTGGATGTTATTGTGGTTTGCTTTCCTTCGAGAAAGACCGATCCATGCGAGAATAGGCCAGGACAACAGTGCCACCACAAGGCCAAGTATGGGTGCGGCTTAGCCAATTAATTAGGAGTATTACCAGAATTGATTCGGATCATTTGGAATAGCGAGTAATGGGAGTCTGTTGGGTTGACAATAGTGGTAGGACTGCCCTGGGATCCGAACAGCACAAGAGGGGGCCCTTGGTTGGATGTGCTCAGTTGGAGGCATCACCACTGGTGAAACCACAGTGGGTCTAAATATGCTGGTAGTCCCTTTGTAAAGGCTATTTTGTGATCTCTTGGACATACACCTAAGGAAGTATAACTGACATTAGGGAGGTTTCTTTAGTTGTCGATGGGTAACGAAATCACGAACTTGTCAGTAAATTGGTACAACCTCTGCAGAGTGTTTGAAACTATCATAATAGCAGTGCTCCCCGATATGAGCACCTATACAATTTCCATGATTAGAGTGGAACTTGGGATTTGTGATGGTTATGGTTATGGTTGGGTTATGGTTATGGGTTATGGATTGGATGGTGATAAACGAGCATGGTTAATGATGATGGTAAGAATATGGAATATGGATGGATAATGACCGATGGGTATGAATTATTATGTTTACTTGGAATATGATAAGATAAATTTCACATAGACATTGTAGGATGCTTTTTACATGTTTTAAATGTACTTTTCAGCAATTAGATATTATTTATTGTCAATGCCTTGTTTAAGCTACATGTCATACTTTCCAGCACTTGCTGAGTATGATATGTACTCACCCTTGCAATTCCCCCACCAACAGTTTCAGGTGATTCTTGGGACTACCATGAGGATAATGCGGAGTACTAGGTTGTGTGCTGCCGTCAACTTTCCTGTGGTGTTGCTTGGAGTCGTGTTATCCCTTTGCTTAGTTTGCTTAGTTGCTTAATTATATTATTTCCACTGCAATAGTATTATCGCTGTCAGAGTGTTGATCCGGCAGTTCTCCCGGTACTACCGCTGGTAGCCCGCGAAGTTTGTAGTTCGGTATTGGGCGCGCAGAGTTTCCAAGGACGATGTCAAATGGACACAAGGATTTACGTGGTTCGGGCCGCCTGAGCGTAATACCCTACTCCACGGGGTGTGTAGTATCAAAGATGTGTATGGGAGGGTTCCAAAGAGTCGTCCCCTCTGTATCGTCGACCAGTCCTTTTATAGTACAAGGACCGATCGTTACACCGTTAGCCTAGCCCGACATGTGGCCCTGACAGTTACTGATGCTTAATACACAATTAGTGAGATTAATTACCCTTAATAGCATGGTAACGGGTTTGACAATGTCGTTACCCTTATTAAGGGCCTTCCGATCGTGTGTCATTAATATGGTATTAATGACACTTAATCAGGTCTTGAAGTCTTTGATTGCCCCTTGAAGGTCCGAGCTGTTGGGGGTCCACCAGTCTGATTGTTGAGACTGAAGGTCCGGCGGTTGGACACGTGGCAACATCGGAGCTTTCCGTCTAGGATGGGTAGGTCCGGTGTAGATGTACACGTGTCTGTACTGGAGCTTCCCTCTGTCGGGGGTTAGGTCTGGGGGTGTTCCAAAAGTGTTTAGCCCGGAGCTATCCCATGTGTGGGATGTAGGTCCGGTTGCTCTATATACGTGGCAACACTAGGACTAACCATAGATTGGAGGCAGGTCCTGTATACAGTATGCAGGGTACCGACAGTGGCCCCCTGGGCCCACCTCTGGGAGAGACCTTTTGGATGAAGTCATTCTGCCGGAGGTGGGTCCATCCTTCGGTTTTTGAGCCGTGTCTTCAAGGGTCTTCGGATGTGCCGTTGGCGGTAGTTTGCAGTTAAACCAACACCATGTGGCATATAAAGGATGCGGCAGGTGAGATCTGGGCATGCGGATCCCACGCAATTGAAGGTCGCCGGTTCCCAATACAAAAATCTTATTGGTTCCGTGCGCCCTGTCAGGCCGCCGCCTTCGGGCTTCCCACCTTTCATGATGACAACCGTTCACCTGGGGTAAGGACCTCGACTTGATCGTCGGGGTGGCCCCGGGTCCCCTTGTCATTGGCGGGGTGATGTTTTTAAATTGTATCGTCGACTCCTCTACGGTTTCCATCCAAGCGTTGCAGGGGAAAGCGCGCATCAGTTGGGGATTCCTTACACCTTGATTCGAACTTGCGCCCGACTCCTCCAAACTTTTGCTTGCTTTTCCTCTCTCGCCACGTTGTGCCGTGATGAAGTTGGGACTCCCCATGAGCCGCATTTGGAGCAAGAAGGAGTTGTCCAGGGTCCGGACCTACATGGGATGGTCCAGTGACTCCTTCGACAATGACATTCGCTGCGGCGAGCTTCCCTTTGAGAAGAATCGAGCCGGAGATATGGTGTACTTCCTTGGATAAGCCATGGCGGGTTTGATCCCGCCTTTCTCCAACTTCTTTCTGATGCTCTTATATTTCTATGGTCTGCAGCTCCACCATCTAGGCCCCCACTCAATCTTGCTGGTGGCGACTTTTGTCCACTTTTGTGTGGTGTGGGTAGGCGTGCCCCCTTGCGTGGAGTTATTCCGGACCTTCTTCACAGTCCACCTGACCAGGAAGAGTGATGAGTTCATCAGCTTCTACTACTTCGTGAAGCGGAAAAACCCTCCCATCAAGTATTTGAGGTCCTTCCCTTCTGGCAAGTGGGACGACTGGAAGAAAGACTGGGTGGTCATCACCGTCGAGGGACACGAGAGGCTGGAGCTGCCTGAAGGCCTTCCTCGCGTCGACCTCGACACTTGGAGTGACGTGTCGGCGCTATCGAGGGAGTACAGGCCCATCCTAGACAGAATCTAGGAATGTGTCGAAGGTGGGGTGACCCCACAGATGGTCTTCGGCAACTTCTTGATGAACAGGTGGGCCTCGCTGAGGGCTAGGAGCCGGCCTGATTGGGCCTTCAACAATGAGATGGATACCAACCGCATTGAAGTGTGCTTGGACACCAACTTGGCCGGTGAAGCCTTGAAGACCCATCTCAAGAAGTTCCAGCCTGGGAACATCAGTCCTGGCGATGTGTCTCCACTAGCGACCTTCCTACCTCTGAATAAGATTCCAGAGGAGTGCATAGAGCTTTAGAGGAAGATGCCGCTATTGGACGACTTGGGCTTAGTGGAGAGGTGATCAACCTCCGGGGTGGCAATCCCCGGAGCTTCTGAAGGTGGCTCCGCTCCCACCCCAAAGCCAGGAACCGAACTGGTAGGCAAGGGCAAGGAGTGGGTCGAGCCCTCATGCCGCAAGAGGAAGTTGAAACATGCTGACGGGAGGTCCGTCAGACCTGCTCCTTCCACGATGGCTCCTTCTCCCCGAAGGAGAAGGTCTTCAATGGCGGCAATCACTCCAGCATCGGCATCTCCCCAGGTTGCTAGCTCCGTCCATACGGCTCCAATACCAGCTGAGAGCTTTGGGTCCAGAGGTCCTTCCCGTTCGAGGGGGGCCTCAACCAAAGTGACACCGGCAGCAGCAGCGAGCTCTGGGGAACCTTCCGGAGATGGCACGCCAGGGGCGACAGGGTCCGGCACCAAGCGTCCGAAGAAGAGGTTCCGCGCTAGCTGGAGTAGAAGCCTCCTGAGGTAAATTTTGTTTTTTACCTCAGTTGCTTGTTTTTTCGTTGTAACTGCATCTTGAGTTTCTTCGTCCTTCATCTGCAGTGTCCCCAAGAGAAGGACTGAAGCTCCGGCTCCCGCGACAGCAACTGATGTTGTGGAGACTGAAGCTCCGGCTCCAATTCTAGCGCCGCCCCAAGAGGTGGCTGAGGCTGCGGCAGCTCCGGCACCGGCTGTCGTGGTCTTGGACCTCGACTCATCCCCAGAAGCTCCCGTGGTAGCGTCGGACCATGGGAATGAAGATGTACCAGCGGTACCTGCCCTGGAGGTTGAAGCTACGGGTTTGGATGCTGAAATGATGGACGCTCCAGCCTCAGAGCTGGAGGTAGCTGCAATTCTGGCCCTCGAGCCGTATGTTGTTGAAGCTCCTGCAGTAGAGCCAGTGGATGATGAAGTTCCAGTGCCTGAGCCGGTTGTCGAAGATGTTCTGGCGCCCGAGCCGGTCATCGAAGAAGTTCCAGCGCCTGAGCCGGGTGCTGCAGAGGTGCCGGCGCCCGAGGCCATGACAGTCGAAGTGCCAGCACCTGAGCCGGTGATGGAGGAGGCGCCATCGTAGGAGCCGGAAGTGGCTTCAGCTCCGGCAGAATCTTCAATGCAGGTGGTCCTGGAGGTGCCCGCGCCTGAGCCGGGGTGCCATGATGAAGCTGGTGGCCCCCCGCCTGAGGGGCCAGCTGTTGATGACCTGGCGGCGGGACCTTCGGAGCCAACTCCAGAGGTCGAAATTTCTATTGCAGGACCTTTCTCGGTGGCGACCGAGGCGATCCCAGAGGACGGCCCTAGTGCCATAGAAGCTCAGGGGACCGCTCTTGTAGAGTGGGACCCGATTTTTGTCACAGAGAACCTGCTCGAGCCAGCGGAGAGGACCTCGACAGGTCCGGAGCCGATCCCTCTGTTGTTGTCTATCGACAACGCCTGCTCCAGTCTTCATCAGGTCCAGCTGGCTTTCTACCAAGACAGCGAGGCCCTCGAGGAGGAGCGCCAAACTCTTAGAAGGTGGCGCAACTGGCTCCAATTCGAGACCAAGCTGGCGCAGTCGAGGCTGGCTGACGATAAGGAGTGGGTGGAGAGGGAGAAGGTCCGGTTGGAGTACTGGGGTACGCTGCTGGACGAGAGGGAAAGCATGGTGCGATCTCTCGACAACCAGTCCCGGGCCATCCACGAACAGGCCATAGCTGCTAATAACGCAGCGAATGATCACGGGGAGAAGCTCAGCGCTATCCAGTACAGCCTCGTCAAGCGCCGGAAGGCCCTTGAGGAGCGGGAGAAAAAGCTCAAAGATGAAGAACAAAAACTCCTGGAGCTGCGGGATGACCTTGTGAAGAGGGAGGAAGAGCTTACTCAGAGGCTAACTCTGGGTGACAAGAGTCTCGCAGAGCGCACCAAGAAGCTGGATGAGTGCTGTGAGAAAGAGGACAAGAAGGCCTCGTAGCGAGGACAGGACCTCCACAAGAGAGAGGATGAAATTGCTTCCAGGGAGAAGAAGGTGTGGGGCCAGGAGAGGGACCTGGTCGACTGCCGGAACAAGATCCACCTCCGGGAGGAAGAGCTTGGCAAACTCAAAAGGCTGGTTGCTGAAAAGATTCAGCAGAACGCCAAAGAGGTAGAGCATCTTACCCGGGAGAATTCGGAGCTTGCAGCGGCCAGAAGATCCTTGGAAGAGATGCAAGGTTCCAGGGTTGCGGAGTCCCAACAAGTTTGGGACTTCCTGGGCAAAGCCAATGACGCGCTGACGCCAATGGGTTTTAGTCCCATGCGTCCAGATGACCCGGAGCTGGAGCTGGACCAGGCGTTGCAGGCGTTGAGTTCGACAGACAACAAGCTCACCAAGATGGGCGATGTCATTGCGGATCAGCTGGAATTCAAGGGGCAATCCCTGGCAAAGAACGTCGCAGAATTCGTGCTTACGTGCTACACAAGCCGGGACCCTCAGTTCCCCCTAGACCAGGTGCTTGAAGGCCCCATCGACGGAGAGGGAGAAGCTGCCCAAGCCAGCGTATCGGAGGTTGCCCAGAAGGTTGCCTCATTCTTCCATAGGATCTAGGACCATCTCTCTGTAGCTCGCGCTTGTATTCTCTCTTCTTTTCTCCAATTTTGTAATCTTTTGTCTCCAGATGAATGAAATCAATGTTTTTTGTGAATTTCATTTTTTGTCTTCAACACCTTTGTCCCACTTGGCCCCCTGGTAGATGTACACAATTTTTTGTAAGGTCCGGAGTCTTCGATGGTGAAGGCCCCTTGAGGTTGTTGGACCTTAGTGGCTCTGGCATTGACCATCATCGGAGCTTAGTAGCTCCGGCAGTAGTCTCCATCAACGCGTAGAGCATCGACAGTTAGTCCTCTAGGGTGTTGGATCTTGGTAGCTGCGGCAGTGACCTCTGTCAGCACATGGTGTGTCGACAGCAGACTCCACTGTAGAGTCTTCCCACCATCTTTTGTTCAAGTTGACGGTTGGCCCCCTGGATCCGCCAGAACTTTGTAGCTCCGGCAATGTCTACTATCAATGTTTGGAACATCGAAAGCAAACCATTTTGGGGGGTGTCAGAGCTTTGGTAGCTCCGGCTTTATCCACCATCATCATGGAACCTTTATTTTTTCTGCACACTGAAGCCAAGAAAAATATTAAATTCCATTTCCTATCTATAACTCAATTTCGACTTACTATTCCCGAGAAAGTTTTAGGTCCAACACAATTCTAAATACAATCAAGTGCACTGCCTTGTTTGGTTCAGGTCTGATCGTTTTCGGACTCGGCTTACTTCGGCCTGTCGGGGTGTAGGTAGAGTGGCGTACTTAGGATGCATGACCAGGCTAAGTCGATAGCACACTGCGTCCCTAGATTGGCTTGGCGACATTCACACGAGTAGACCATTAACAATGTTTGGACCCAGAAGAATAGACGATGCAACTCGAATTGTACATGAACTGGTCGAGCTAAAGTTTCTTAAGAATTGCACAACTTTGTTATAGACAAGAAAGAGAAAAATAAAAAATATTGAGCCTGTACAAAATAAATGCACGTGGAGTCTGTTTTCACACAATGATGTCTTTCATTATAGGTCTGGGGTACAGGGGAAACAAGTACACTCTTAGGGTACGGAACCAGGCTAAGTGTGTTTTGTTTCTCGTTTGACCCAAGGTAGCTAGCTACACTTTTAGTTCTGAGACTGTGACAAGTGTTGCCTGAGCTTTGCGGACTTTCTGGCGAAGGTCCGGATGTTCTCCCGAAGGAGCCACCCGACTCTGTACAATGACTCTATAACATACATCACATGTAACTACAGACTCACCTCCGTGATATTAAGCGTAGAACTCACGGAGGTGCTCAATGTTCCAAGGATTTTGGAGAGGTGTCCCATCCTCAGTTGCCAAGCGAACGCATCCGGGACGGGATACTTTGATCACTCGGAAGGGTCCTTCCCAGTCAGGGGAAAGTTTTTTTTAACCATTCTCTGGATTGTATTCTCCATAGCACCAGATCGCCTTCCTTGAGCTGTCGGCTGTGAACATGCCGTTGGTGATAGCACCGAAGATCTTGTATCAGACATTCCGAACAGCTGCTCGGCACCTTCCCTCTTCAAGGAGGTCAAGGTCTTCACATCGGAGCTGGTCCTGCGTGGAATCATCGAAGGTCCGGACCCAGAGCGACCCCAAGGTAATTTCCGAAGGAAGGACTGCTTCGGCTCCGTACACCAGGAACAAGGGTGTCTCTCCAGTAGACCGGTTTGGAGTTATCCTGTTGGCCCACAGTGTAGGCGGAAGCTCTTCAATCTAGTTGGCTCCATGTTTTTTTAGGTGCTCGTATGTGCGCATCTTGAGTCCTTTTAGGATTTCTACATTTGCTCTCTCGGCTTGGCCATTGCTTGCTGGGTGAGCTACGGAGGCGTAGCTGACCTGGATGCCGAGGTCTTCGCAATATCCTTGGAATGCGGAGCTTGTGAACTAGGTCCCATTATCAGTTATGATCTTGTTTGGGACTCCAAATCTGCATATGATGGATTGCAAGAAGTTGATAGCTGATTGCTTGTTTATTGTCACAACTGGAGTTGCTTCCGGCCATTTGGTGAATTTGTCAATGGCAACGTACATGAACTTGTAACCTCCGACGGCTCTTCGGAAAGGTACCAAGATATCCATCCCCCACACAGCGAAAGGCCATGTAGGAGGTATCATTTGTAGAGGCTGAGCCGGTGTATGAATTTGTTTCCCATGGAACTGGCATGCTTCACATTTCTTCACCAGCTTAGTTGCATCCTAGAGCGCTATAGGCCAGTAGAAGACATGCCGGAAGGCTTTACCAACCAACGTTCGGGAAGACGCGTGGTTCCCACACTCGCCTCCATGGATTTCCGCGAGGAGCTCGCAGCCTTCTTCCCTTGTAATGCACCACATTAGGACACCGTTGGCACCGCGCTAGTAGAGATCCCCTTCTACCAGCGTGTATCTTTTAGCCAATCTGACTATCTGGTCAGCGGATACATTATCTTCAGGAAGGAAATTGTCTTTCAAGTAGCTCCGGATCTCCAAGATCCATGCATCGGAACTAGCTTGAGGATTTGAGTCTTGCGTGTTGGGTTGCTCGGAGCTTCCTGCAGCACCTATGACCCTTGATGGACGCCATGGTAACAGGGCGATCGGGACCACCAGCTTTGAGGTGCTGGCCTCGCCCCCTTCACTTAGTTCGGTAGGCTGAGCTGTAGGTTTAGACAACCTCTAGACGAAGGTTCCATCAGGAGCCGGAGCCCCGGTTGAAGCTTTCGTTGAGAGTTTGTCAGCTTCAGCGTTGTTGAGACGCTGGACATGGCAAAGATCCAGGATGTCGAAGTCCTTCTAAAGCTTCTGGACCTCAGGTAGGTATGCCGCTAGTTGAGGGTTGTTGCAGCAACATTCACCTTTGACTTGTTTTACAACAAGTCGTAAATCACCCTTTACCAACAGCTGCTTGAAACCATACGATAGTGCCACCTTGAGTCCATAAATTAGTGTTTCATACTCCGCCATATTGTTGGTCGCCTTGAAGTCAAGGTGCACCATGTATTTAACCTTCTCCCCGGTCGGGGCGAGGAGAAGGACTCCAGCTCCGAGCCCATGCTTCTGCACGGAGCCGTCGAAGTAGAGAGTCCAGTGAGACTCAGTGAAGACCGGAACCTTGGGTTCCGACTTCTGCTCACTGGGGCCCCCAGGATTTGATGGAGAGGGGGTCCATTCCGCCAGAAGCCCGCCAATGCTTGACTCTTGATAGCTTGTCTTGGAACGAATTCAATGTCGAACTCAACTAATTACGCTGCCCACTTTGCAATGCTCCCAGTGGAATTGGGGTTATGCAAGATCGCACACAGTGGATAAGAAGTTACCACTGAAATCTTGTGAGCTTGGAAGTAGTGTCAGAGTTTCCTAGAGGTAATAAGAACTGCGTAGAGCAGCTTATGCACCTCCAGATACCGAGTCTTGGTGTCATGGAGTACTTCGCTGATGAAGTACACTAGGCGCTGGACCGTCCGGACCCTCCCGAAGGGGCCCGAAGTTTCCTCCTCATCTACTCGGAACCCTCCCAAAGGGGTCCAGACCTTGTTCGGGGACCTCCGGTTGCCGGATGGAGGTACCCAGAGCTTCTTGTGAAGTGACCCGGACCTCCCCAGAGGGGTCCGGATCTTGTTGCTCAGCAGCAGTGACTCCTTCATTTGAAGGAGAGGGATCCTCTGGAGTCTCTCCTTGAGGATCTGGGTCTGGGAGCTGGGACCCAGACTCGACTTCAGGTAGCTCCGGACCCTCCCGAAGGGGTCTGGATTCCTGAACTGGAGATGGTTCTGGCCTTTCCACAACCAAGACCATGCTGACAACTTCTTCAGTTGCCGAAATGTAAAGCAGCAGTGGCTCACCAGGGTTCGGAGCTACCAAGGTTGGTAGGGTGGTGAGGAGCTGCTTCAGCTGCTGGAATGCCTTCTCTGCTTCTTCAGACCATTGGAATGGTCCAAACATCCTCAACAGCTTGAAGAAGGGTAGCGCCCGTTCCGCCAGTCTTGAGATGAACTGGCTGAGGGCAGCTAGACATCCAGTCAGCTTCTGGACGTCCTTGATGCGGGCTGGTGGCCGCATATCTTCAATGGCTTTTACCATCACCGGATTTACTTCTATTCCTCGGTGATTCACCAAGAAACCAAGAAGTTTTCCGGAGCTAACTCTGTAGACACACTTGTCCGGGTTCACTTCGTGCGAGTGACTCGCAACTTGTCGAAGACAGCTTGCAAGGTGTCAAGGAACGACTCCTTGTTTTTAATCTTGACAATGATGTCATCGACATACACTTCCACTACGTCTCTGATAAGCTCTCCAAAAGTTTTGTACATAGCTCGTACAAATGTTGAAGCAACATTCTTGAGACCAAATGGCATGGCGGTATAACAATATAATCCATCTACTGTGATGAATGAGGTATGCTCTTCATCTTCCTTGGACATTCTGATTTGATGGTACCCAGAATATGCGTCCAGAAAACACAGTAATTCGCACCCGGAGGTGGAATCCACTATCTGATCTATTCTAGGTAGTGGGAATGGATCTTTTGGACATGCCTTATTCAGTGTAGTGTAGTCGATACACATCCAATGCTTCTCGCTAGCCTTGGGTACAACAACTCGGTTTGCCAGCCATTTTAGGTGGAAGACTTCTCGGATGAATCCAGCTTCAAGCAACTTCTTCACTTCTTGACGTATGAAGTTCTGTCGCTCAACTGATTGCTTCCGAGGCTTCTGATGTACAAGCCAAGCGTCAGGATAGATCTTTAGATTGTGCTCAATCACTTCCCTAGGGATCCCAAGCATTTGTGACGATTGCCAGGCAAACATGTCGACGTTAGCCCGAAGGAAAGTGACGAGCGCGAGTTCCTATTTGTCATTCAGACCTCCCAATATACGGGTGGTCTGAGCGGCATTGGAACCGATTTGGACGACTTTGACGGGAATGTCGGTGTCGCCGCTTGGTTGCACACGAGGTGCAGAGGTTGAGCCTCGATGACGAATGCTCGGGGGTTTCGGAGCTTGCTCCTTCCCGAATTCTTCCTTCTGCGCCGTAGCAAGCGTGTGGAGTTCTTCCAGAGCTGTCACTCCCGGTGGCGCGATCTCCACGGATCCGAAGAACACCGGCTGGTGTTGGCATCTTCAACACCATGTAGCCATAATGAGCAGCAACCATGAACTTGTATAAGTCTGGCCTGCCCAAAATGGTGTTGAAAGGTAAGTTGATCTGCGCCACGTCGAAGACCAACTTTTCAGTGTGGTAATTCTCTCGGGTCCCAAAGGTCACCAGAAGAGTAATTGCACTGAGTGGGGTTATAGCCCCCGGACCTACTCCGTAGAAAGGTCGAGAGGGGCGAAGGACCGAAGGTCGGAGCTGAAGCTTAACGGAAGCTTTGAAGCTTACGAGGTTCATTCCTGAACCTCCGTCCACCATTACATGGTGAAGTTGGATGTTGTTGATGGTTGGAGATACCATCAATGGGAGTTGGCCAGCTCCAATCATATTCCGAGGGCAGTCCGAAGCATCAAAAGTGATGGTAATGTCCATACACTTCCGGTGCGGCTCTGCCCTGGCGGTGGGAGCTACTGAGGCCATGTCCCGCCGCATGGTCTTGAGGACACGACTGGAGGTGATGTCCCATGAACCACCAAAGATGGTGTTCATGGTTTTCCGACGTTCATTGTCGGAGACATCATAGTCATCGTCAGCCGAGGTGTAAACAACCTTCAAGACCTTTTTAGGGTCTTGGAAGCCTAACTCCTCTTCAGCAGGAGCTTCGTCGACTTTCTGTTTCCCTTCCCTTTCACGGAAAGGAACTTCTTCCCGGTGCTTGTTGTAGCGCTCAGTGGGGTTCTGGACCTCACGGCAGCCTTCCAAATTGTGGTTGTTCGTCTTGTGTATAGGACACCACATCTTGGAGCTGCCTCCATCTTCAGACGACGGCTAAGGTCGTTTTTCAGGGTGTGGCCCCCGACCACCCGGAGCTGCAGCAGCTGCGGCTGTAGGTGTGCCGGCCGACGGCTTCTTCTTGTCGTTTGACTTTTTCTTCTTCTTATCACTCCCACAGGTAGTGGATTCACCCTTGAAGGACTTTTTGTTGTCCTCTGGAGGTGGTTGGGAGTGCATTTCACGGCCCTCCGCATCTTTGGCGCAATTTTCTGCCAAGCTGAAGAGCTCCGTCACGCTGGTGATCTCCTTGATCGCCAGCTTCTCCATCATCTTCTTGTCTCGCACGCCCTGTCTAAATGCCACAGTAACAGAGGCGTTGGAGATAGAAGGAATAGTGTTTCGTACCTGGGAGAACCTCTGGATGAAGGAACGTAGGGATTCTCCACCCTTATGCGTGACAGCAAAAAGGTCTAGTTTGGTGCGTGGTCGCGTGCATCAACTCTTAAATTGGCGGTGAACTGTTGGCACAATTCTGCCCAACTGTTGATGGAGTCGGGCAGAAGGCTCATGAAGCAAGACTTGGCGGTCCCAGTTAAAGCCACGGGGATGTAGTTGGCCATTACGGCCTCGTTGCCTCCGGCCGCAAGAATTGCGGTGGAGTAAATCTGGAGAAACTCGGCGGGATTGACAATCCCGTCAAATTTCTCCGGCAGGTGAGGCTGGAACTTTTTTGGCCATCTGACCATGCGTGGTGCATGGCTAGAGCAGAACAGCCTCCTCCTACTCCTTCGGGAGCAGGACTATCTCGAGCCTCTCACCTTCCGCGAGCACACTCATTATGGACACGGCCAACCTGTTGACGATAACGGCGATCAAGCTCCGCCCGGAGGTCATGAGTTGAAAGCCTGGTCATTGTATGGGTGTGCCGCGCCCCGGAAGGCAGCGATGTCGCTTGTTGAGACGTAGCTCGCCTCCTATGCAGGGAAGCGTGCGGACAAAGTGTGCCCGACATAGTCCGATGCTGCGATGGGGCCCACCCCGAGGGGGAGGACATTGGTTGCTGATGCGATCGGCTGTTGCTGCAACCAAATGTTCCACATCAACCCTCCACTGCTCCATTGCACCCTGGGATGCGCCTGGAGGTGGTGGGCGTTGGAGGAGAGCACGCGCTGCATGGAGCGCATGTTCAGGATTGTTGTTAGCCGATGTTGTGACCGACGTAGATGCTCCATCCCGCTGTCCAGCTTGATTTACCGGTGCGGATGGCGGCAGCGGAGGCATGACTCCCACTGGAGCTGCGGCACCTGCTGGCTGCTGCATGTTGGAGGGATTGCCTCCAGCAGGTTGCACTGCAGGGTTGCCGTTGGACGATCCAACAGCAGAGTTCACCATCTTTGAATCTCGGGTGCCCCTACCTGGCACGCCAGCTATCGGAGTGTTGATCCGGCAGTTCTCCCGGTACTACCGTTGGTAGCCCGCGGAGTTTGTAGTTCGGTATTGGGCGCACAGAGATTCAAAAGATGATGTCAAATGGAAACAATGATTTATGTGGTTCGGGTCGCCTGAGCATAATACCCTACTCCACGGGGTGTGTAGTTGTTGTATTGGGTATCAAAGTTGTGTATGGGAGGGTTCTAGAGAGCCGTCCCTTGTGTACCGTTGACCAGTACTTTTATAGTACAAGGACCGGTCGTTACACTGTTAGCCTGGCCCGACATGTGGCTCTAGCGGTTAGTGATGCTTAATACACAATTAATGAGATTAATTACCCTTAATAGCATGGTAACAGGCTTGACAATGCCGTTACCAGTATTAAGGGTCTTCCGATCGTGTGTCATTAATATGGTATTAATGACACTTAATCAGGTCTTGAAGTCTTTCATTGCCCCTTGAAGGTCCAAGCCATTGGGGGTCCACCAGTCTGATTGTTGAGGCTGAAGGTCCGGCGGTTGGACATGTGGCATCATCGGAGCTTTCCGTCTGGGATGGGTAGGTCCAGTGTAGATGTACACGTGTCGGTACTGGAGCTTCCCTCTGTCGGGGGTTAGGTCCGGGGGTGCCGCACAAGTGTTTAGCCCGGATCAATCCCATGTGTGGGATGTAGGTCCGGTTGCTGTATATACGTGGCAACACAAGGACTAATCATAGATGGGAGGCTGGTCCGGTCCCGTATGACACGTGAGGCCTTCGCAGGTCTTCAACTCAGATAGGTGAATTTCTCTTGGTCTTTTTGTAGTCCCAAGGGGTATACGGTACACAGGGTACGGACAGTCGTTAATGATTATTAGAATTGTAATTTGAGGATTATTTGAATATTGTAATAAAAGTACTTATTTAATATCTTGTGTTGTGGTAATTATCTTTTTATCAATTGTGAATCACTCATATATATGTGTTAAACATCTTGGGCACACATATGCGTTGCACTTGGTTCGTTATTCTGTACTGGGTGTCACAGAGTCAGACTAGTCCGATGCCTTGGATTGGACATGTTTGAAAACCTTCTGTCTCGAGTCAGAATTGTCCAAAGCCTTGGGTGGGATAAGTGTGATCTCCTTCTGGTGGAATTTAAACATGTCTGAATCTGTATGTCAGACATGTCTGAAACTTCTCTGATAGAATTTAGACATGTCCGAAGTGGGTCGGACATGTCTGAGGTGGACTTCTCTGGCTTAATGCCTCAAATTAGTCTGAGTTGAAAAACCTTTCCTTGTGTGCCGGACTTGTCCGATGTTAGTCGGACTTTTCTGATGCAGCTTTTGTGCGCAGATTCAAATTCGAGTGATTAGTTGTAAAGATTTCGTTGCCAGCCTGTCGGACTTGTCGAAACTTGGGTCGAACTTGTCTGATGTGGGCTGTCAACTAACGGCTAAAAACACTTTTTGAGTATAAGTTGATGGGGATTTCGTCTCCAATCGTAGCCTAACCATACAGAAACACACAAAGTAGCCTCAAACCCTCAAGAAAGCCTCCTCCATTGTTCTTCACCCTCTTGAGCCCAAATCTAATGTTTTTTGGGAAGAGTGAAGGAGAGATTGTGAGACTTGGCAATATAAGTCCATAAGAGGTTGATCAACATTTGGTTCGCTGAGTCTCTTCGTGGTTGTGTGTTTGTTACTCTTAGGGTTCTCCCCTAGACAGTTAGGCATCACCCTGTGAGTTCCTGTGTGATCTTTTGATTCGGGAAAGTTTGTAATTCTTTGTGGTAGTGAAAGATCCAATACTTGAATTTTGAGGCGTATTTGCGAGGATAGGGCTGTTAGGCCCGAATCTTTGTGGGCTCCTCAACAGGGATGTATGTTTTCTTGTGGAACCGAACCTCGGGAGAAAATCTTGTGTCCATTGTCTTCATTTACATTTCCCCAAATTCTTTCTTTCTAGTGATCATCTAGGTCTACTTTGTTTCTAGCACTTAATCTTGTTTCCATCAATTACTAGAACTGCTAGGACACATTTCCACTCACTAGATTGCTTAAAAACTTTGTTTTTGACCCTGTCTTGTAGATTCAGTCGGACTTGTCCGAGCTGAATCAGACTTGTCCGACATCAGTCAGACAAGTCCGATTTTCAATCAGACAAGTCCGACTTTTATTTGAAGGACAGATTTTACGTAAGTCTAGATTTTTGATTATTGCTTATTCACCCCCTCCGGGCTACTTTCAATTAGTATGAGAGAAGGTCTCTCCACAAAGAGTCTAACAACTCGGAGAGGAGATGGCCAACACTGGTGACAACCTGGTGATGGTTTATGGAGATGACAAGACGAAGAACGTCGATGTGATTCAAGATGATCCAAATGTTGACGAGGAAGTGTGCCTACTCAAGGCACAACTTCGTGAGAAGGTGGGTATTCCCAAGAAGGAGACCAATGAAGCCCATGGGAGTGGTTCACAAGATTATAATCGATATCCTTACAATTATGAGCGTCTAACTCATAAGAATCATTACTTGTCTAATCCTATTTGGAAACCTCCTCAATTTGATGGAAATGATTATACTATGTGGAAGCATAACATGAAGATGCACCTCATTTCCTTAAACCCTAGCTTGTGGCAAATTCTTTTGATAGGTGTTCATCTTGCCAAGAATGAGGAAGACGTGACCATGGAGCAAGCCGTCCTACTCCACCGCAATGATCATGCGGTTGGGGTGATCACCTCCTCATTGACCCAAGAGAAGTTCAATGAATTAAAGGGTTGGAGGTGGCCAAGGACTTTTGGGACACCCTCAAGACAGCGCATGAGGGAAACCGTGTAATAAGGGAGGCCAAGATTGAGATGATCCAAGGAGAACATTAGAGGTTCAATATCATGGATGGTGAAACCGCCCAAGACATGCACAATCGCCTCAAGATCCTTATGAACAAGAGTCACTCTAATGGATGTACCCGGTGGATGGACCACTGAAAGTCGCCTAGAGGGAAAGTGAATAGGCAATAAGACGTGAAATGGCTTAATAAAATGAGATTAAATCACTGAGGCTGACATTGTCATGACAGGACCTGACTAGTCC
Source organism: Tuctoria greenei (assembly GCA_036927565.1). Taxonomy (NCBI): domain Eukaryota; kingdom Viridiplantae; phylum Streptophyta; class Magnoliopsida; order Poales; family Poaceae; genus Tuctoria; species Tuctoria greenei. Next base: position 134,095,148 of record JAYESD010000006.1, read on the forward strand.
GCTCAGCACAAGGAGAACACCTAAAAACTTGATTTCAACATGTTATTTGCAGAATTTAAGTTCACTAAAGATGTATGCAATGTATTGTGACACCCGGTTCTGAAAAAGAACCAAGTGAACGCATATGTGTGCCCAAGACAATCAACACACATACAAGAGTACATTCACAAAAGAGTATATAGAAAATTACCACAGAACAAGATCATTTAAGCACTTTTATTAAACAATTCATAATATCCTCGCATACAAGCTCTAACGAAATTTTAATGACAAGTTCAACTAATGCAGCGGAAATAAACTAAAATGATCAAACTTAGCAACTAAGCAGCATAAGCAAAGGGTATAGCGCAGCTCCAAACAACACCACAGGCAAGCTGACGGCAGACACAACCTAGAACTCCACATTGTCATTGTTAAACTCCCAATCCTGACCTGCAACTGTTGGTGGGGGAATTGCAAGGGTGAGTACATGTCGTACTCAGTAAGTGTGGAAAGTATGACTTGTAGCTGATTCAAATGACGAATATAATATTAGCTAAGTGCTAAAAAGTACATTAAAACATTTGAAAAGCAATATATCATATGTATGTCAAATAAACCCATCATAAACCATAAGTAATATCATAGTACAAGTCCATATTCCATATACATCACCATTATACCAGATTTCACCATTATCATAAATCATATCCAATGCCATAATTTAATCCATAACCAGCCATAACCATAACCATGTTATCAACCGTAATCATAACCAATACCAACCCATCCCATAACCAAACCATAACAAAACCATCCCAATCCGAATTTTCCTCTAATCATGTAGGTCATCCAGGTGCTCATAACCGGGAGCATGGCTATCATGATAGTTTTATTAGACTCTGCAGAGTTTGTACCACTTTACCCACGTGTTTGTGATTTCATCACCCGTCGGCGACTAAAGAACCTCCCTTATGCTAATTACACTTCCTTTGTTGTATGGCAAAGAGATCACAAAGTAACCTTTACAAAGGGTTACTAGCCTATTTAGACCCCACTGAGGTTTCACCGGTGGTGATGCCTCCAACTGAGCACATCTTCAACCAAGGACCCCCTCTTGAGCCATTCAGATCCTAGGGTAGTCCCAGCAATCATCAACAAACCCAATCCGACTACCCCTTCCCTGAGCATCATTAATGGTCCAAATAGCACTGGTAAAGCCCTAATTAATCAGCTACGCCGCACCCATACTTAGCCTCGTGGTGGCACTGTTGTCCTGGCTTATTCTCGCATGAACTGGTCCTTAGATATAAAGCAAGCAAACCACCATAACATCCAACCCATCCACATACCAACTTGCTTAGACCTCCCGTTGCCACATCATATTGACAAGCTCATGTTTATCATAATCTCATAAATGCATAATTAAGTTAAGTGGTATAGTTGTTTTTCATCCCAATTAATTAAGCGAAGAGAAAAGGTAAAAAGCCCATCCCAACTCTCTACCATGAATTCCTGTGACAAGGGTGGTCAAACAAATCTAGTAAACTTCCTATCATAGGATTCCAATCAAAATTGACACAAGCATGCAATTTTGCAAACAATATATTTACTTTAAAACAGGATCAATATGCTTCAAGGACACTTGTTTTCCTCTTGAAATTGTTTCAGATAAAAGCCTTCAAACTTTTGGTGATGTACCACTGCACTCTCTAGCGCCAATATGTCTAATGCGCACAATAAACATACAAGAAACACAATCAAAGAGTGCACAAATATTACTCAATATGACATGACATGCATGATTAATGCAATTGTGAAGTAAAACTAGTTAATGGGTTGCTAATAATGATCACTAACTAGTTATAATAGCTTTTAAGAAGTTTATATAGGTTTGGTGTTGATTCGGTATAATCTTGGAATTAATTCAACACAATTTAACCAGGAAAATCAAACTAGTCCACTAGGGTCCGGACAAGTCTGCACTTCACAGAACTGGCGAACTAGGGTTTTCTAGATCGATGTTAATTTGGATATTTGGGGTTGAATTCACGTAAGGAAAAGGAAGTAGAAGGTATACCAGGTGTTTAGCACTCTAAGGAATCAATGATCTTGGAGGTAACACCTGGATCTTGACAATCCAGGGTTGATGAAGAACTTGATGGTGAATTGGCGATGGAGAACGCGAAGTTGATGGAGATCTGGATCCTATTTCGTTTCCTCCTCTTCTTGTCGTTACTCTAGATCTCCTTCTCCCTACTTGGTGGCAGGTATTCACGAGCTAGGGTTTGGGTGTGGTGAAAAAGTGGCAAATAGATGTCAAGACAAGGGGTGGGGCTGTTTATATAGAGGTGGGGGCTAGGGTTAGATGGATTTCGAGTTTGAGATGAATAGAGGCCGGTCTAGAGTCCCTCGTGGGATCTAAAAGAGCTAGGCATGATGTCCCTAGGACCACATAACATAAAACCCAAGAAACAAGTCATGAAATAAAAGATCAACTCAGAGTCACGATTTATCGGACAAGTCCGAAAAGGGTCGGACTAGTCATAAGTTAGACAAAGAGATATCGGACAAGTTCGGACTAGACATCAGACAAGTCTGAACTTATTCATGGGGGAAAAACAAAAAAGTCTGGCTAAAATCAGACAAGTCGGACTTTAGTCAGAGGGAAAAACGGACAAGTCCGCTGGAACACTGGACAAGTACGGACAAGTCCTAGGACTTAGCAAAAATTCCAAGGAATTTGGGATACCAGACTAGTCTACACAAGACCGGGCAAGTCCAAAAGTGTCCAGAGGGAAAAACAGACTAGTCCGTAGCGAAACAGACAAGTCTGACGAAAGTCAAAGAGAAATCGGCTAGTCCGCACCAAAATCAGACTAGTCCGCACTTTTCAGAATTCTTAAGTGCGGTTTTGTTTCTAACTAATTTTAAACTTGTTCCTTTTTATGTTGATTAATGTTAGACATGTGTTAGAATGTATGCAATGCATGATGGATGAAAATGAGGGTGTTGCATGTATAGTAACCTAGTAAAACTTAGATTGACAAGTTAAAGCAATTAGGTTATAAGATTTCAACAAAGATCAATATGAAGAACAATATGGACCCTAAAAGCAATTATAGTGATTACAAAATGTAAAGGGACATGTGAGACAAGATTTATCCCGTGGTTCAGCTCCACGAGGAAGCCTACATCCACATTGAGAAGTCCACACAAGGACCAGGTCTCACTTGACCATCTTCTCTCACCAAGACACCACAATGGCTGGCTTGGTTTCCACTATAACAATGGGTAATCACTAAGTTTCTTGGGGCTGCTAACAATTTGGGGCTCCCACGAATCAATACAGCAAGGAGCTCTTGAAGCTCAACTCACACAAGCCACAAAACACAACACAAGTGCAAGAGATCAAATCGAGAGCCAATGCGCGATGATCTTTCTTCACTCTCCTCCCCAAACCCTAATCTCTTCAATATTTGGTCTTAGAGGGCTAGTGGGACGAGTAGAAGGCTTTGGAAGGCTCAATGAATGTTGTGGCAGTGCTAGGGTTCAAGTCATATCAAATAGGGGTCGGGGGTTCCCTTTTTATAGGGGTCCCGACAACTAACCGTTGGCACCAGGGCAAACCGGACTAGTCCGACCCTATTCCACGGGCTAGTCCGGCCTTCTGGGACCACCAACATATTCACGTCATCGATCAATAAAACAGATGACGTGCGCGTTAACGTTTGAATTTCAAACGGCCATTGCAACACAGACTAGTCCAGCCAACAATGGACTAGTGTGAAGTCAGACAGAATGGTTTAGTCGGTCCCAAAAAGAACTGAACTTGGTAGGCCCAGACTAGTCCGGCCGCCGGGGCGGACAAGTCCGGCCTTTTAAGTTTTGACTCGGTTTCTCACACTAAGTCTCAACCGGACTAGTCCGTGCAACCACAGACAAGTCCGAACTCTTCCAGAATGCTTTGGTCCGTCCCAAAACGGACTTCTCTGGGTGTCCGGACTAGTCCGGCATCTGTGGCAGACAAGTCCGGCCTCCCAGGACTTAGCTCCATATATGCTCACCAAGGGAATAATAGGCTAGTCCATACCCATACGGACAAGTCCAAACTCATCCAGAGACGTTTAGTCCGACCCATAACGGATTACTCTTGCTGGCCGGACTAGTCCGGCCCGAGGCTCGAACTAGTCCAACCTCATAGTGTTTTCTCTCATTTTGGCTTCTCACATAGGTTTTTCTCTGAACCATCACTTTGAGCCCTCTAGAATGATCTCAATGCACATGATACAACCACCCTCACACATGATACGACTCGTCTAAACTCAACACCATAGAAACTCTAATTTCTATGCTTTATCCTTTGACGCCCGTTTCAACCTTTTCCTTTTTGAGGGATTTTGTCTCCTTTCATTTATCACACATTTTCTTAAGATAAACATAGCTCATTAGTCTCTTAATTGTTGTCATCATCATCCAAATCCCACGTGAATGCCTAGATGCACTTTCAATCTCCCCCTTTTTGGTGATTGGTGACAACACATTAAGATTCAACAAAAAAGGATAATAGTTTGTTTTCATAACATGTATGTGTATGAGTAAATCCCCCTCAATGTATGCATCATTAGTAAGAGAGATTGATAGATTTCTCATACATATACATGTTATGGTGGGGTGCCTAAGTGATGTGCTTATAAATTGTGATAAGACAATAAATATGCATGGTAAATGAGTCATTTGAAGCATAACATCACAATTTAAGCATAGTACATGAACCATACATTAAGCCTTATACAAATTGAAAATACGAGAGTTTTAAAACATAGTCCATAGTGGATCAAAAGAGACAGTGACATAAAAAAAACTATTTAAGTACCCCCTTCCAATCTCTCCCCTTTGGCATCAAGACACCAAAAATGAAAGAGAGACGAAGAGCCCTAAGATCTACTCTTTATCATCGTCGTCGTCGTCGTCTTCGTCTCCTCCTCGCCTCTCACTGTCGCTCTCCGTGGCCTTCGGATCATCGTCTTCTTCCTCGGATGGAGCCGCCGTGGAGGTGCTAAGATCACCAAACTGAGCTAGTTCTTCGGCGGTGAACTCCGGGAATGGAGTCATCTCTCCATCACACTCCACAGCGGGAGACATGGGAACTTCGAGCTTGTCACACATAGCCTTGAGATACTTCTCTTGGCGATGCTCCAAGCGACGTTGCTGAACTTCCGCCTTCCGGCAAGAGGGGAAGATCGCCTTGAAACACTTGAAGAATCCACTGCTGGACTGTGATGGAGGAGGAGGTGGACATGGCACAAAATGAGAAGATGAAGTAGGAGTATCCCCATTCTTCCTTCGAGGGGCAGCTGGCCCAGAAGGAGGAATTTGAGGATGACGTCTTCTTTGAATGATGTCCTTCTTGAAGGTCAGCCCGGACACCTTCTCGATCATGAACATGATGTAGGGAGCGTAGCCACATGATCGGTTAGGAGTGTGTGTGATGTTGAAGATGTCATCAAGGATGTAGTCAACCACGTTGAATCGGACATCTCCATCAATGAGCACCATTAATTACCTCAAATTTCCTTGAATAATGCCCACATCTCCATCTTTGGTGGCAATGGTCTTCCGAAGCACTCGATTGAGGACACTGTAGAAGGGCTTGATATCCTGAATGTGCCCGACCTCATATTGGACTCCATGACTTGGATACATGTAGTCGAAGGTGTCTTGATCAGCTGGCTTTAGGTTGGAGATGATCATCTCGTTCTCTAGTTGATCTTAGAAGTCAAGGAACTAAGCAAACTCCCAATAAGTGGTGGAGTATTGCTCTCCATGGGTCATCCACGTGATCTGTCGATCCCTATCGATGTGGAAATAGACGGTAGAGTAGAACTGGGCAATAACCTCCATATTCCAGTCATATTGCAATGCCATGAGCTTCTTCAATCCATGGCGCTCTATGGCTTCAATCACATCATTGAAGGCCAAGTGATCCTTCTGTGTTATGTAGTCCCAATCAATCCATTGGTCGTCTGTCACTAGCGTCTGCTTGGACATATAGATTGTCATGTAGTAGTCACAATGGAAATCACACCAGAAGCGAGGGTCTGCGGTGCTCCTCTCGCACTGATACACATTGATCTTCCTTAACTACCTTGCTTTTCAGCCCCTTTGCCTTTGAAAATGTTAGCATCAAAAGCAGCTGAACGGTTAGGGTTCATTGCGGGTGAGGACATTCTCAAGTGACCAATGGGTTGAGAGGCTCCCTTCTTAGCCTTGCATGCGAGCTCTCGCTCCTCATGATCTCGAAGATAGAGTGCATGTCTTCCCGCATCGGCCTCAAATCCGAAAGAGGAACGTAGTCGGAATCCAACATTGTCACTGATAAGAGATGCGAAGAGAGAGTATATGAGTCCAAAGAAGTAGAGTGTGGTTTTAGAACTCACAAAATCGATCAAGGTTAGGGTTTTCACTGTGTAACCCGGACTTGTCTGCCCAAGGGCCGGACTAGTCCGCTTATGCCGAACTTGTCCTCCCTGTGGACGGACTACTCCGGTGCACACGGTAAGAACCACAATCTTGAGAAATTTTGCAAAATCTATGGACCCGACCACCAAACTCGAGGGACATGATCAAAATTATATAGAGAACAACTTTTTTGTGGGGATCGGGTGCCAACGTCCGAGGATCTAATTGGACGGTGTCGTGCGATGCGGCACCTAACAGCACACACGAAAAGGATACCAAAACATATAAAGTTTTCATTTCATAATAAGAAGAGTTTACAAAAGAGTGTACAACAGGGGTACACACGCAGCGGAAAATACATACTCATAAGCTCACCTAACTAAGCAGGAGAGAAGACATTCATGCCCTAGGACGCTTCTCGCTAGCAACATGAAGAACATTCAGCATCAACATGGTTCACATGAGATTTTTCTCGACACCTCGAGATCTCATGTACAACCTGAATAGCTGAATTAAACCTAATACCTGCAAAAATCGTTAAAGTGCAAACATGAGCATAAGGCTCAGCAAGACAAACCCGTCTCACTAGACACATGCAGGGGTGAATACTAAGCATAGGTAAGGAATAGCATAAAAGACTCGCCTACAAGTGGATCCTTATAGTCATGTTTTAAGTAGCACATGACATTCTTCAGGCACGGCACATCATAGACTCCACAATCAAACAAGAAACGCTTTGCCAATAATATGACATGCCCAAAGCACGTAATGCTATTACAGGATAAGTATTTGGAATCTTTAAACTTTTAATTGTGCTATCTCTAAGCCATACAAGGTTGCAAAGCAATTATAATTCAATATATCATATTCTTCTGACTTCTTTAGTATTTACTACATCACGGCGCAGTGAACAAGTGGTACTCTATTACCGCGAGGGAGGGCGATTGCAATCAGGACACACCCGGACAACACGACACATACGCATGTTCGGAAGTGTCAGCGAGTACATCAGTACCTACGTAACACTTCAGTACTAGTTGTATATGGCCACCTTTCACAAGAAACCCAAACGCCGCCGTCTCACCTCCGCGAACAGAAGGTCTCCGCATGGAACACCTCTGTGCCCGCTGACCGATTTACACCTTACTGTCCTCAACCCACCCCTATCGATGGTGAGTTAATGGCCTTGACATCCCAGTTATCGAGTTACGTCAGTTTACTGGAGCCCATATATCCAGTATGTCGCCGGTACAAGTCAAGCTTGTCCAAGGGGCCGCATAAGGCACGGGCCTTAATCGACACAGGCAGGGCTATGCAACCGAGACTCCAATTCTCATTGCTTCCTATCCATCCCCTGCCCGGTCTTAGATTCATTATATTAAGCCATTGTCTATCTAACCAATCCTGTGAGATATGTTCTACATCTCTCGCAAGTAGATTCTAGCTACTCGACTTCTACCGGATCACCTACAACATTAGCATAGCAGTTCTACACGTCGAGCTATCAACCTACCCAATTAACCAATGGGATTGTGGGTCATGCATCTGGAGTATTCAAGCATCCTGAACGTAATGCACAATATAACCTGAAGACGTAAATGAATAAAACTGGAAAACTTTGAAAAGCTCTTAAATGCAAACTGGGGCTTGCCTTAGTTTGCGACTCTATATCAATGTCAGTTGTTATTGGCTTGGTCTTCCTTCGAAGAGTTCGCCATGGAACTTCAAGCTGGAACAACCTGGCCTTCTCCTCCATGCGAAGCTCCTAATTGATCACCTACCATCACGTTTCTACCGACATGATATGCATATAAGTACATAATGTAATATACTTTAGATTAAACAAGTTAAACAAACTCTAAGACTGGTGAGACTAACTAGAAGTAAGAGGTATGCCTCTGTTGTGTGGATAAACAAAGGATGGAGTCAAGTGGTTATAGTAGTATCGAGATGTGAATTGAAAGGTGCAATGTAAGCACGCAATGCAATTATTCACTTAACACTTGGAGCTATGCCACTCGAGAAAGCTGAGACTGACCAGTGTGGCAGTGTTGGACTGAATAGTGTAAGAATGACTAAGGAATCAAGGGGGACATCGAAAGCTTGAGTATGAGTTGAGTGTGTAACAAAGAATGTCACGACTTAGAAGTCGACCAAGGAAGTTATACAAACTCATTAAGTTGTAAACCTAGTTAAATGATAAGTGTGGTCGCCAGGTTCTGATAAGGATGAATCAAAGTGAAATCCTAGCGACACTTGGGCATGAAATGAGATCAACATTGCTTGGACTCAAAGGGTCATCACAAGCACTGCTAACCTAACGTGAGTACCCAGACACGTTCAAAAGACCTTTAGGTAAATCAGTCGCTATGACTATCTTCGTAAGCATCGTCCAAGTTCTTACATGACACTATTGTAGTGTCCTTTGCAAGATTGTCCAGATGAGCTCGGTGAACTCCTGGAACTCAAACATAAGGCATTACTATGTCGCGACGATGTGCTTTGCCCTCTCAGGAAGATCATCTCATCGAAGTTCACATCGACCCGGACTCATCCATGGTGATGAGTGGAATCCCGAACACCACCTTATGAGTCACAAGGTTAGTGATGTCGACTCGATCATCGGCAAGCGACTCGACGAACCTGTCGTCGATGAAATGACACAACTAGTTAAGCAATTCTGCAGACGGTTAGGAAACATCATCGACCCGAGCAGGAAACTCCTATCCAAGGTTCCCCTTGGTCTAGTTTTCCTTGTCGGTCGAAACATTAAAGCATTACTCAACCACAGGTCATCGGTGATCACCAACCACCTTGGTTCGACCTAGAAGGAATTTTATCAATCACCTTGACTATACCTAGGACTTGATCACCCTCACATCGACTAAAACCTAATTTGGCTTAACAACCATTGTCCGACGAGTCGGGCTTGTGTTCCAGCACCACACACATCACAAGCATCCTTCATCTCGATGCCAGGGCACGATGATGGCTCGGAGCGTCATGATGACGTTATGTGGTCAATGACGTCGACACGGCTCATGGTGGAGCATCGCGAGCATGCACGGACAAGCCAACGCGATACAAAAGACCAAGGTCAACTTGGGGACTCCTATAGGAATAATATCAATGCGGAACATGGACGTACTACTCGGTGACACATGAATACCATTAGCGGTCACCACGAACGGACTTCGGTGGCGTCAAGCAAGGCATTTCAGGGCAAGGCTCGCCTTGTAGGCATTTCACCGAATATCTTGGTTGTGTACTTGATTCCGTCGCTTCATCACCATTCAAAGGGTATCTTGGCACTTAGGCTTGTCGATTTGCCACACCACAATAGACCTGCATCCATAGACCAGCATTGAACGGCAACACACTTAGTCTCGCCTTGTAACCATTTCTTTGAACACCTTGGCTGCAGCACTATTCCAACTAATCTTTGCACAAATCAGAGCTAACCTTGGGCCAGTTGTCGATACCATTGTGTCAAAGGCATGTTCCCGAATCCTGTGCATCTCATTCATAACTTGCTTTGCTTCCTGGACATAGCCACGGCGCGGAACATCGCGAGGACGTACCGAGGGCGGTGATGGCAAGTAGGGACGGCACAGTGGGCAACGGCGGAGCTGGCGAGGTGCTTAGCCTTGAGCAGAAAGCCAGCAGAAGCTGCGGTGCAGAGGGGCATGGAGGGAGGCGCGACACGAGTGCACGACCGGCGCGGTAACCTTGCGGCCGATGTCGACGCAGGGTGCACGGCGGGGAGCGGCTCTGGGCGCTGGGCACAGCCACGAGAGAGGACAGGCACGGCGAGGGGCAGAAGGCGACCGGCGAGTGGGGCACCGCCTTGGATGGACAGGGGCCGGGAGGAGGCGGAGCGCTGGAGTGAGCGGAGTGCGGTCGTGCGGTGCGGGCCAGCGGGGCGGGCCGCGATGCGGCCTGGCGAGCGGCGCGTGGGGCATCACTAGTGAGGAGGTGGAGCGGTGCGACAGGGAGGGGGCGAGTCGGCGCCGGCGTGGGGCGACGCTGCAAGCGGTCGACAGGAGGAGCGTCGCGCGGCGCGAGAGGCGGTGGCGCCGTGGGCGGCCGAGCGCAGGGCGCAACAGCGAGGCGAGCAGGTGCGGTGCCGTGGTGGGCAGCGGACCAGCGGTGTGGCCATGGCCAGCGCTGAAGCTGGGGAGGGAGCAATACGGTGTTGTCTTCTTGCTGCTATCGATAGGAATGAGCACGAGAGGATGAAGCAAAGACGGATTTTTCCTAGTACTGAGGATAAGTATGACATGTAGGCCCATAAAACTGTTCCCTCTTATCCCGTCCACTTTTCTTTTCAAAAAATTCATTCTCATATGATTAGTGGTCCCATCTAAAAGAATATTTTTGCCAATTTCTGAAGTCCCAATTAAATAGTATAAAGGATCCAAAATTTAGGAAACTTTACAAGGCGGTAGATACAAATGTGAGGAGCAAAATGGGATATTTCAATTGACCATGGGACATTGATGGATGTGCATTTTATTTAAATTCAAAATTGAATTACATCTTTAACGTTTTTGCTTTTATTACTTCTCCCAAAATTCCAAACGTGATATGGACCAAAAAAATGTATTAATTAATTACTTGCTCCAATTTAATATTTGGCTTTGAAATCATTTGATTTATGTGCGGCCGACGCGTCAGCGCGTGGCGAGCAGCGACGTGGAGGCCTGGCGCAGAGAAGATCTGGCGTCAAGGCCGAGAGAGATCACACCGTTCTTAGGATAAGAGCAACAAGTCATGGGTGACACTGGCTCTAGATAAGCACACGCGGAGGTTGAAATCAAATATCGTTTGATGAAGGTTGACCGATAGGCCACTCGACAAGTGGGTCCCACACAAGATATTATCCGCTCAAGTCTATCTGAACGAGTATGGTCCAAGGTCCCGTAGACAATACACTTCTGCAATGTAGCAGGATATTCCATGAGGTAACTTATAATAAGGTTGAACCGGGATTAGAAGTATCGCACAAAGATTTAACCGTTCAAGTGATAACTTCTCATTAATGTTTAAAGTTTTAACAAGTTCACAATTTTTATGAACATTGGTTAACTCACATAGCTCATGTGAGTTTAAAATCCAAAGTCCACTTTCAATAATTTTTAAGTTCTCATTTTTGCATTTTTGTTCTACCAAAAAGCAGGCTTTTACAATCCTTCCCCTTAAAGGAATCTCGTCCCGAGATTCTATCAAGTAGAATAACAGAAACGAGTAGGGAACGATCCGTAAAAGAGGGTCATTGACTAAGGGAATGACAATGCCCTTAAAGACTTGGGTTCTACGAAATAGTGATTATCTTAAGGCATCTTATGAAATTCTAAAGTTTGCTTCATGTGATTCCAGTCTTTAGGTTGATAACCTTGACAGGATGCTCGACATGACAATATCACATCGTAAAACTTTCACGTCTGTTACTGACCCTTTATTGCTGTACTCTTACACTAACATGACATCTTTTCCTGTCCTAGTCTTGACTGGAAGAATCAGGACTTGTTCTTTGCTTCTCTAGGTCACCTCGATGTTTGAAACTATCCTTGCATGGATTCTTGGTTGCTTGCTTGGTTTTGCATAGGTCCTTATAACTTAATGTGGTATTTCCTCTGACATGAGTTAAGATGGTTTACGAGTTTAAACAACAATCATTAACCTCGTCTGATGTTTAGTCAACCATAGGATTCCTTAGCTGTAGCATAATAGTAGTACAACACTCAACACTCTTATGTGGGCTGAACAGTAGGAATATTGAAGATATGGCGACTACAAGGTTTTTGGGTATATCAACATCTTCAAACAATGGAAATAGAAGATGAAGACCCTTTGCGGTGGCACACGAGGATTTAATGATTCGGCATCCTCATATGTTCCCAACGCAGCAAAGAACTCAATCATGTAGTAACTACAAGGTAATTAGTGTAGCAAGGTTACCATATAATAACGCAAGATCTTAGATGGACCCAAAGAGTTTCACGAGGTTGATAATCGAACAGTATCCTCGCGAGGAAGGAGATTTCATGGATTTTACAAGGTTGATCATCGAACTGATGACCACTCGATGACGAACTGTATAGTTGCAACAATCAAGGTACTTGAATCTAAACAAGTCAAAGACAGAAGTTCAAGTGTCTGTTTAGTTGCAAGGGAGGTTGAGTGATCGGTTGCCCAGGTATCACTTAATAGAAAGAAGATCAACAATGTAAGAAGTCAAATGAATATGGTGAAATGATCGTAGTCATTAGACACCTTAAAATAGTTTGAATGGGGTACACAATCTTGCTCTAAATTTTAGTATTACCATGCCTTCTATCATTGGTGTTACATTGGTAATGATGCTTCATGATGCATCATATGTTGTATGGTGCAATGAATATGCACATGGTATGGTGCAATGGTGCATATATATGGTGCAAATGATGCATATGTATGGTGCAAATGGTGCACATGCACGGTGCAGTAGCTTTTATAGTTTGAGCGAGACTAAATGAACCACATACACAAAACTCAAGTACTGTCTCATGATTTGCAAGGATTGGATACCATGGTCGTGAAAGACACTCAATGAGTAGCATTCTTTCCATGACTCGACCACAATTAAGGAATTCATAACAGAACGACTGATAAGGAATGTAGAAAATATACCACGTTACCTAGACCTTTCGAAAGCTTGTTCATGTACTACTCAATTTGATTGTATCTTCAACTAGGTATTAAAGTTACCAGTTGACTTGAGGAGTACCTTCATCAGAAGAATAACAACTAACTATATGTCAAAGGTTATCCCTAGACACCTGGTCGAGATCACTAGACACATCTCTAGTGATACTTCACTTAACCTTCGCTTCAATCAGTCAGGAGGAACGGATATCCTTCTCGATCACTTTAGTGGAGTTGAAGTCACACTCTTCTTAGAGTAACTCAATCTGGTGGTGGATGTTGGATCCTTTTGAAGATGTAATCTTAATTGATCGCCTTCTTGTTGACACGACTCGTTGTAACCATGGTTGATGGTTGAACACCACCATTACTTGAGTGCTCTCCTTCCCCCTTAAAGTTCCAAACCAGGATCTCGAAGTGTACTTCAAACAATCCTCATGGAAAGACGAGATGCAACTCGAGTAATTGCGACCTGCATTCAACATCACAAGATGTGATGTGGCAAGTCACATAAATCAGACACTAGTATGTCTATCCAAGAGAAAAGGCTTTGAATGAGTTTAACACTTAATTCAACTTGGTAAATTGTTGAGTCCTAAATCTTGGTTGATTACGACACTCCTCGAGTTAAAATCGAGAACCGAATGCCTAACAAAAACCAAAAGGTTCAAACTGGCCAGGCTATGGTGACAAATGACCAGTCTGGACGCAAACTCGATTTTGATCCAGTTAATAGCAAAATCAGATCTTCAGGTGAATAAAAAAGTTAAAGTACACTTCAAGACCTTTCCAAAAGTATTTATTTGTCTCTAGATCATCCCTGGTTTGCATGTTATGCTATATTAAAGTTAACAGAATTTTCTGCACTTTCAGAAGAACCTGCTTAAAAAGTACCAGTTTTGATCTACAGTTTTCAGACTGTTCTGTTAGAAATCTGGAAATTTTCTTATTAACAAAGTTGTAGACAATGTAATAAGCTTTCCAGAATATATTTATTTGTATGCATATCAGTACTGGTTCAAAAGATATGAATTTTTTTGAAGTTGGGTAAAATTTCAGCATTCAGAATTTGAATTCAGTTCAGATTGACCACTCTGCATTCAAACTCGATTTGGAATAGGTACATGACCGATTCAGGTCTGGATCCAATTTCAAAAATTGTAGCTGACTCTCTAACCTTTCCAACGGTTACCCGCATGACACCATTGGATCAAGGGTCTGCGAGTTATGGATTAAATTCAAAGGTGTACAGATTGCTGTCCAGTTTGGGATTGCCTGGACAGTCTCTGCGATTATCCAAATTTCACCCACATAGAAAATGATTTTGGTCTTGAGATTAATAGAGAACTTGTAAAGTACTTCCAAAAATTTGTAAGGAGTACTTACTTGCCCTTGTAGCACTTCTGGTTCAGAAGATATGGAATTTGCAAGTTGACAGTTTTTCTGAAAATTTGGACAGCACCTCCTTTCTTTAAGGCTGATTTTGTCCACAATTTTCAGATATACAAATATAAACATTTGCAAAAATAACACATAGAAAACTGGTTGCATACATTCTCAGAATTCCAGAAATGTAAAACTCGAAGCCAATCGATGAGTCTACTAGAAATTACGATCTGAACAGTAACTGAATATATAGCGGTCTATATCGACACCTTAATCGATACTTTGATTTAGGCTTGGTTGTTGCGAGTTTTAGCCTTCGTGTCGAATAGGAAGTTGATAGAGGACTCTTTAAGCTTTCCAGTAATGTATAAATATGCCTAGGTTGCATTTCTAGTTTAAGAGTTATGGCTGTTCAAAGTTCAGAATTTTTTTTGGCTGTTTCAGATAGCACCTATATACATGTACTATATTCAACTCCAGTTTCTAATTAGTTCTAATCATAATTTGAGGTAACATTGAATAAAAAAGTTGTAGAATAGCTCTTCTCCTTTCCAGAAATGTGTCCTAATGGAATAGAAGAGCTTTCTACAAAAAGTTATGGCAAAAATTCAGATGCTGTCTTACACAGTTTCAGAACAGCAGCTTAGTTAGTTAAAGAGGATTTTCACAATCTTACAATGGTCTTTTGGCTTGGGGGTCAATAGAAAACTTATAGAAGACTTCAAAAGATTTCCAAAAAATATTCATTTTCCTTCATATCCCTCCAGGTTGAAGAGATATAGATTTTTAAAGTCAGGTCAAATCCTGTTAGAAAACAGAACTTACCGGCTTCGAAACACAAGAATTGGGAACAAACTCAAATTTTGAAACATAGCTCAAAACTCAAGTCCGATAGCTAGAACTTGCTTTAAAACTAATCATTTGCTCTGGAACTAAATGGAATCTTAAAAGAGATCTTGACGACCTTCTTATCCATAGCATATCACTATGGATCTTCATGCTTAACCAAAGTCTTACTCTGGTGAAGCCGAGCTAAACTCTCGCCAGGAACAAAGAACTTCGGTTCACCTACTCTTGAAGAGAAACATTTTACCTTGTCCACAAGATATCAGAAACTGATAATTGGATTAAATATGAATATGAAGCCATTGTTTCGTGGGGGATGGTCAAAGTAGCAAATGTGATACTGACGGTACTACGTGCGTTACCAAAAGAAAAGTCTAACCCGGTATATCCGGATACGTCTATAGGTGGTTCTAATGTCGATCCCTCGCAAACGTATTCTACACGGGTCGCTACCGGAGTTAGTGTAGCTACAGAAGACAAACAATCACCTTTCAAACCTTCACACCTCAAAGGCGGCACGGGGAAAACACGACAGGAAGTCACAATAAGATATAATCAAAAGTAAATGCATACGACTCTGGTGTGAGTTGCCCTCGAGTGAAGTCATGTCTCGAGGTACATGGTTGTACTACGTCTGTACAGCAAAGAGTCCCGCACGAACCAGCTTATACACGCTCGGGCATACGTGTTTCGCATGCTCCCATAGAACATGAATGGTTCTAGAGATGCATACTATCAGGTTATACACCACCCGACGGGGGCTCCCACTAATTTTGTGTCACGCTGGGGTACCACGTGTCATATGTTCTCAGAAACATGGAAAGTCTCATAGACTCATATTGACTTTCCGTGCAAAGCCACGGAAATATCACATACCACATCTCGTATGCAGAGCTTACCGAGATTTATCCGCTCTCGGTGGTGTATCTTACCTCTTACCTTGAAGACAGAGCGTCATTACAGAATAATATAACAAGTTAGTTCACCACCCTTATAACTTACGCTAGTAATAGTCCATAATGGGCATATAGCTAATCCTCACTCGAATACTTCAGAGTTTTCAAAAATAGGCTCTTTTCGAGCGTGCTATTCCCAATGAAGCTCTGATACCATGACTGTGGGGACCGGGGTCCCGACGTCCGAGGATCTCATTGGGTGGTGCCGTGCGATGCGGCACCTAACAGCACACACGAAAAGGATACCAAAACATATAATGTTTTCATTTCATAATAAGAAGAGTTTAAAAAGGAGTGTACAACAGGAGTACACAGGCAACGGAAAATACATACTCATAATCTCACCTAACTAAGTAGGAGAGAAGAAATCCATGCCCTAGGACGCTTCTCACTAGCAACATGAAGAACATTCAGCAGCAGCGTGGTTCACATGACATTTATCTCGACACCTCGAGATCTCATGTACAACCTAAACAGCTGAATTAAACCTAATACCTGCAAAAAGCATTAAAGCGCAAACGTGAGCATAAGGCTCAGCAAGACTAACCCGTCTCACTAGACATATGCAGGGGTGAATACTAAGCATAGGTAAGGAATAGCTTAAAAGACTCGCCTACAGGTGGATCCTTATAGTCATGTTTTAAGTAGCACATGACATTCTTCAGGCACGTCACATCATAGACTCCACAATCAAACAGGAAACGCTTTGCCGATGATATGACATGCCCAAAGCACATAATGCTATTACAGGATAAGTATTTGGAAACCTTAAACTTTTAATTGTGCTATCTCTAAGCCATACAAGGTTGCAAAGCAATTATAATTCAATATATCATATTCTTCTGACTTCTTCAGTATTTACTACGTCACGGCGCAGTGAACAAATGGTACTCTATTACCTCGAGGGACGATGATTGCAATCAGGACACACCCGGACAACACGAAACATACGTACGTTCGGAAGTGTCAGCGAGTACATTGGTAGCTACGTAACACTTTAGTACTAGTCGTATATGGCCACCTTTCACAAGAAACCCGAACGTCGAACCCGTTTCACCTCCGCGAACAGAAGGTCTTCGCACGGAACACCTGTGCCCGCCGACCGATTTACACCTTACTATCCTCAACCCACCCCTATCGATGGTGATTTAATGGCCTCAACATCCCAGTTATCGAGTTACGTCAGTTTACTGGAGCCCATATATCTAGTATGTCGCCGGTACAAGTCAAGCTTGTCCAAGGGGCCGCATACGGCGCGGGCCTTAATCGACACAGGCAGGGCTATGCGACCTAGACTCAAATTCTCCTCACTTCCTATCCATCACCTGCCCGGTCTCAGATTCATTATATTAAGCCATTGTCTATCTAACCAATCGTGTGATATATGTTCTACATCTCCCGCGGGTAGATTCCAGCAACTCGACTTCTACCAGATCACCTACAACATTAGCATAGCAGTTCTACACGTCGAGCTATCAACCTACCCAATTAACCAATGAGATTGTGGGTCATGCATCTGGAGTATTCAAGCATCCTGAACGTAATGCACAATATCAACTGAAGACGTAAATGAATAAAACTGGAAAACTTTGAAAAGCTCTTAAATGCAAACCGAGGCTTGCCTTAGTTTGCGACTCTATATTAATGTCAGTTGTTATTGGCTTGGTCTTCCTTCGAAGAGTCCGCCATGGAACTTCAAGCCAGAACACCCTAGCCTTCTCCACCAAGCGAAGCTCCTCATTGATCACCTACCATCACGTTCCTACCAACATGATATGCATATAAGTACATAATGTAATATACTTTAGATTAAACAAGTTAAACAATCTCTAAGACTGGTGAGACTAACTAGAAGGAAGAGGTATGCCTCTGTTGTCTGGATAAACAAGGGATGGAGTCAAGTGGTCATAGTAGTATCGAGATGTGAATTGAAAGGTGCAATGTAAGCACGCAATGCAATTATTCACTTAACACTTGGAGCTATGCCACTCGAGAAAGCTGAGACTGACCGGTGTGGCAGTGTTGGACTGAATAGTGTAAGAATGACTAGGGAATCAAGGGGGACATCGAAAGCTTGAGTATGAGTGGAGTGTGTAACAAAGAAAGTCGCGACTTAGAAGTCGACCAAGGAAGTTATACAAACTCATTAAGGTGTAAACATAGTTAAATGATAAGTGTGGTCGCCTGGTTCTGATAAGGATGAATCAAAGTGAAATCCTAGCGACACTTGGGTGTGAAATGAGATCAACATTGCTTGGACACAAAGAGTCATCACAAGCACTGCTAACCTAACGTGAGTACCCACACATGTTCAAAGGACCTTTAGGTAAATCAGTCGCTATGACTATCTTCGTAAGCATCGTCCAAGTTCTTACATGACACTATTGTAGTGTCCTTTGTAAGATTGTCCAGATGAGCTCGGTAAACTCCTGGAACTCGAACATAAGGCATTACTATGTCGCGACGATGTGCTTTGCCCTCTCAGGAATATCATCTCATCGACGTTCACATCGACCCAGACTCATCCATGGCGATGAGCGGAATCCCGAACACCACCTTATGAGTCACAAGGTTAGTGATGTTGACTCGATCTTCGGCAAGCGACTCGACGAACCTATCGTCGATGAAACGACACACCTAGTTAAGCAATTCTGCGAACGGTTAGGAAACATCGTTGACCCGAACAAGAAACTCCTATCCAAGGTTCCCCTTGGTTTAGTTTTCCTTGTCGGTTGCAACGTTCAAGCATTACTGAACCACAGGTCATCGGTGATCACCAACCACCTTGGTTTGACCTAGAAGGCATTTTATCAATCACCTTGGCTATACCTAGGACTCGATCACCCTCACATCGACTAAAACCTATTTTGGATTGACAACCATTGTCCGACGAGTCAGGCTTGTATTCCAACACCACACACATCCCAAGCATCCTTCATCTCGATGCCAGGGCACGATGAAGGCTCGGAGCATCACAACGACGTTATGTGGTCAATGACGTCGACGCGGCTCATGGTGGAGCGTCACGAGCAT
Organism: Tuctoria greenei; assembly: GCA_036927565.1. Lineage (NCBI taxonomy): Eukaryota > Viridiplantae > Streptophyta > Magnoliopsida > Poales > Poaceae > Tuctoria > Tuctoria greenei. The sequence continues at coordinate 134,114,497 of JAYESD010000006.1, forward strand.
GCACAGACAAGCCAACGCGATACAAAAGACCAAGGTCAACTTGGGGACTCCTATAGGAATGATATCAATGCGGAACATGGACGTACGACTCGACGACACATGAATACCATTAGCGGTCACCACGAACAGACTTCGGTGGCGTCAAGCAAGGCATTTCAGGGCAAGGCTCACCTTGTAGGCATTCCACCGAATATCTCGGTTTTGTACTTAATTTCGTCGCTTCATCACCATTCAAAGGGTATTTTGGCACTTAGGCTTGTCGATTTGCCACATCACAATAGACCTGCATCCATAGACCAGCATTGAATGGCAACACACTTAGTCTCACCTTGTAACCATTTCATCGAACACCTTGGCTGCAGCACTGTTCCAACTAATCTTTGCTCAAATCAGAACTAACCTTGGGCCAGTTGTCGATACCATTGTGTCAAAGGTGTGTTCCCGAATCCTGTGCATCTCATTCATAACTTGCTTTGCTTCCTGGACATAGCCATAGCGCGGAACATCGTGACGATGTACTGAGCACGGCGAGCGCAAGCAGGGATGGCACGGTGGGCAACGACAGAGCTGGCGAGGTGCTTAGCCTTGAGCAGAGAGCTGGCAGAAGCTACGATGTAGAGGGGCGTAGAGGGAGGCGCGACACGAGCGCGTGGCCGCGCGGTAACCTTGCGGCTGATGTCGGTGCAGGGTGCACGGTGGGGGGCGGCTCTGGGCGTTGGGCATAGCCACGAGGGAGGCCGGGCACGGTGAGGTGCAGAAGGCGACCGGCGGGTGGGGCAGCGCCTTGGACGAATAGGGGCCGAGAGGAGGCGGAGCGCCGGAGTGAGCGGTGTGCGGTCGTGTGGTGCAGGCCAGCGGGGCGCGACGTGATGCGGCCTGGCGAGTGGCGCGAGGGGCAGCACTGGTGAGGAGGTGGAGCGGCACGACAGGGAGGGGGCAAGCCGGCGCCGGCGTGGGGCGGCGCTGCAAGCGGCCAGGAGGAGGAGCGCAGCGCGGCGCGAGCAGAGCCGGTGGTACCGTGCGTGGCCGGGCGCGGGGCGCAGCAGCACAGCGAGCAGGTGCGGCGCCGTGGTGGGCAGCGGACCAGCATTGTGGCCATGGCCAGTGCTGAAGCTGGGGAGGGAGCGCCAATACGGTGTTGTCTTCTTGCTGCTATCGATAGGAATGAGCACGAGAGGATGAAGCAAAGATGGATTTTTCCTAGTACTGAGGATAAGTATCACATGTGGGCCCATAAAACAATTCCCTCTTATCCCTTCCACTTTTCTTGTCAAATTATTCATTCTTAGATGATTAGTGGTCCCACCTAAAAGAATATTTTTGCGAATTTCTGAAGTCCCAATTAAATAGTATAAAGGATTAAAAATTTAGGAAACTTTACAAGGCGGTAGATACAAATGTGAGGAGCAAAATGGGATATTTCAATTGACCATGGGACATAGATGGATGTGCATTTTATTTAAATTCAAAACTGAATTACATCTTTAACGTTTTTGCTTTTATTAATTCTCCCAAACTTCCAAACGTGATATGGACCAAAAAATGTATTAAATAATTACTTGTTCCCATTTAATATTTGGCTTTGAAATCCTTTGATTTATGTGCGGCCGACGCATCAGCGCGTGGCGAGTAGCGACGTGGAGGCCTGGCGCAGAGAAGATCTGGTGTCAAGGCCAATAGAGATCATGTCGTGCTTAGGATAAGAGCGACACATCATGGGTGACGCTGGCTCTCGATAAGCACACGCGGAGGCAGAAATCAAATATCGTTTGATGAAGGTTGACCGGTGGGCCACTCAACAAGTGGGTCCAATGCAAGATATTATCCTTTTAAGTCTATCTGAACGAGTATGGTCCAAGGTCCCCGAGACACTACACTTCTGCATAGCAGGATATTCCATGAGGTAACTTATAATGAGGTTGAACCGGGATTAGAAGTATCGCACAAAGATTTAACCGTTCAAGTGATAACTTCTCATTAATGTTTAAAGTTTTAACAAGTTCACAATTTTTATGAACACTGGTTAACTCACATAGCTCATGTGCGTTTAAAATCAAAAGTCCACATTCAAAAAATTTTAAGTTCCCATCTTTGCGTTTTTGTTCTACCGAAAAGCGGGCTTTTACATTTTGTGAAGAGGATTCTATAAAAAGACCTAAAAGAATTGAATTTTTAAGGATTTGGGGTTAGGTCAAGAATACCTCTTCAAATCTTTGAATCCACGCAATGTAGATGAAGAATTGCCTTGGGAAGCTTGGGGAAGAGTTCCCACGCACCTTGAGGCTTCAATATACGGATTGGAATCGATTTTTGGTGGTTGGAATCGAGTTTTGATGTAAAATCGCTGCGAAGCGCGTCTCTATGATCGATGTCTCCCTCTCCTCCGCAAAAAGATAGACGTTCTCTAACGGAAAGCGCATCTCTGATTCCACACGTTACCTTTAGCTTCGTGATTTCCTCCATTTTGCTTCGGTTCACTGTTGATATCACGCATCTCACTTGATAACTAAATCATTCTCTTGTCCCAAATATAATCAAATCCTTCCTTATGATACCTGAGGAACACGATGAACATGCTACACATTCACTCGTTCACACAGTTGAAGAACACACAAGATAATATTCAATCACATAGATGAACAAAGATAGATTTCATTCATTAACAAAATTTACTGAAAGTGCATCTAGGCATCCCTTGTGGATTTTGGTTGATTTATGACAAGCAAATGAAATTCTAACCAAATTGTTCAGATGAGTGAAGGTTTTAATGAAATTACAAAGAAAACGCAAAAAGAAAGGAGAATGAGGATATATATGGAAAAGAGCTCAAGAGTTCAATATATTAGATCATGGTGCATGGAGTGTGTTGGAGAAACACACCCCAAGAGCTCAAGCACAAGAAAACTCATTCACTACTCAAATTTACAAAGGTCCGGACTAGTCTGGTATCTAGTCCGATAATCCTTATGTTCAAAATCAGACAAGTCCTCCCAGTGCGGTATTGTCTGGACAGTCCCAGTTTACACAGGCCGGACTCATCTGATATCACAACGGACTAGTCTAATATCTTTCTGACAAAGATCGGACTAGTCCTCCCCAGTGCGGACTAGTCCTCAACACTTCACAGCTATGCACAAAATCGAACAAGTCCGATATCACAACGAACAAGTCCGATATCCTTCTGACCCAAATCGGACAAGTCCGATATATGCCTAGATTAGTCCAAAAAACCCTTTGACTAAAATCGGACAAGTCCTCCAAGTGCGGACTTGTCCCCAATTCACTAAGGGTTTCACCACACCGGACTAGTCCGATATGTGCTGGACTAGTCCGAACATTTTTAGAGACAAAAACGGAGTAGCCCGCCCTAGGCCAGACAAGTTCCATTATTCTGGACACTAAGGGTTTCCCACACGCCGCACACCCGACTAGTCCGGAGTCCACCACGGACTAGTCCGGACTTTGAAAACCCTAACTGTAACCCTTGAAAACCCTAGTATAAATAGAGGTGCACAGTCCATCTATGAACTATCTCGACTCCTAGTGCTGTCACACCCTCCAAGAGCCTAGAAAACACATCTCTCCACACAATCTGATGAAAGAAAGATCAAATTTGTGTGGATCAACTATACATCAAAGGAGAGACACGATTCTTCACATTTGAGCTCTTGGGTTTGATTCTCTAACACACTCTTGTTGTTTTATTGTAGATCTTACGAGTGTGTTCTTGGTGGTGTTCCATTTTTAATCTTGGGGAGCCCTCGACTTGTGAGAAGGCCCTTTGAACGTGGTGATTTACCCTTTGTGATTCATGGAAGAGAATCGGCATTTGTGGCGATTCAACGAGGGTAGGGTTGGAGAAGACCCGGTCCTTTTGTGGACTCCTCAACGTGGATGTAGGTTGCCTCTTTGGGAACCGAACCACGGGATAAAATCTTGTGTCAATCTTGTTATTAGTTTTTCATATCACATTTTAGGGTTTACTTGATCTTGCATATCTTACGTTAAAACTTGACAGTAAGGTCACCTTGTGCTATCTTCAGTTTAATTGAAGCAACATACTCTAGTTACATCTTAATTTTTGCTACATAGAGTCTTTGATGAGATCATGCACATTATAAATGCACATACAAATATGATACGATGTTTATTTGTTTGGGATCCTGGCTCAAGTGAATGTGCTCACTTATTTGATGGAGAACATGAAGATGGTGCACTATATCGTCCACCACCTTGGCATCCTCCTTTCATTCATACATGAAGATTTGATGGCGTTGCACATTTGGACCAACACATGACAGAAGATGAATTTGAGTCGAGGACGACTCCAATTCAAGAAGGGGAGGATGATGAGGACATCACTTCTATGGATACAAACAACACTCCATTGAACATGCAAGATGTAGTCAATAGAGTTCACACACAACAATTAATTTCAGAGGTGAGCTCAATCTTATATGTTTTCTTATATATTTTGAGCATATATTTCTACCTAATGATTTAATTATGATTGGGATCCATGGAGAGGTTAAAGGAGTACTTGAAGGAAGTATTAAGGACGTGGAGGACAAGAGAATTCATTCAAAGAAGATGGAAACCGAGCCAAACTCAAAATCGTGTCCAACTCGGAGTCCAGGAGCAGTTCGCACTAAAACGGACGCCCAGGACGCATAGGATCTCCGTTTTGGACGTTCTACATATGAACAGAAAGAAGAGAGGATAAACTTTCCAATGCCGCTGGTCCCATGTCAAAAAACCTGTGGAGTAGATAGGAATATTCGAAACAAAAGTGAGTTCAGAATCTATCAGGGTGCTGCGCCACTATATTAGGCCATTGTGCCTTTATCAAGTCTACATCTCTTATTTTCGTGTCTTAGGGTTAGATTACGACCCCAACACCCCTTGGACGTCCTCCCACCTATTTATACTCCATAGTAGCCGCCACAAACAATTGGGTTTTGCTTAGATTAATCTATTATACATAGTTTCGCTGTTCATCGGTTTGTGAGACCCCAACTTAGCAATTCAGATTGCTTGTATCTTGTTCTTGCTTGTGTTCTCAGTTGCACTTGCAAGGATTAGCCTTCTTGGCGAGTTCAATCGTGTGCAGCACGGTTGATAACCAACGGAGCGGTGGTGTAGTGATTGCAGGGGTTTTTCGTGTTCTACTCGAGAGCCTCAGATCATCAACGTCGAGATCTCCATCAATCGACTTATCCATTACCTTTTGGAAGATCGGGCCTAAACCTACTCATCAGTCTTAGATCGAGATCATCGATCAAACTTGATCGATCTAGTCTGCACGTACCAGACCAGTTCGCACTCTACCGGACTAGTCTGATTTCTCGGTATTTGATCAAGTTGCTAAGTGTTACAAATTCCGACTAAAAATCAAAAAGGCCTATTCACCCCCCTCTAGGCCACATTCAATTGGTATCAGAGCCAGACTCTTCAAGAGGAGACTAATTGCTCGAAGAGAAAATGTCATACATGAAGGATGTGCACAAGAGCCTCAACCAAGAGAAGGTTGAAGATGAGAAGGCTCAGAAATTGGAGAAGCTCCTCGACGCCATTCAGGACTTCAAGGATGACGATGAGGAGACGCTTGAACTCAAGGCGCTCCTAAGGAAGAAAGCCCTCTCCAAAGGGAAAATGAGGATCGAGAACAAGAAGAAGAAGAAGGGGAGTAGTCACACCGACTACTCCCGATATCCTTTCAACTACGATCGTCTAAATTCTAACAATAGCCATTATTTGTCTATTCCTCTAGGAAAAGCCCCACACGTTGATGGCAATGATTACTCAATGTGGAGGCAAAACATGAAAATGCATTTAATCTCACTTAACCCCAGCTTGTGGAATATATAATGTGCGCAGGTAAAGATATCCCAGACAACGATGAACAGCTTACACCAAACCAAGAGCAAGCGATTGATCGGAATGCTCAAGCTGCAGCGGTCATCACATCATCACTAAGTCGGGACAAGTTCACCAAGGTGGATGGACTCGAGATTTCAAAGGAAATATGGGACACATTGCAAACTGCACATGAAGGCGATCGTCATGTGCGAGAGGCGATGATCAAAATGATCGAAGGCGAATTTGGAAGATTCTACACAGAAGAAGATGAGTCGCCACAAGAAATGGACAACTGGTTGAAGACTCTCATCAACAAGGATCGAGCATATGGAAGTAAAAAGTGGAACGATCATGAGGTGGTGAAGCTCATCCTTAGAGCTTTCATGTCTCGCAATGTTACCCTGTGATCGATGATTAGAGAAAGCCCCGGTTACAAGAAAATGACTCCGGATGAATTGCTTGAAAAGATCATCAACTTCGAAATGACAGAGAAGCAAGCAAAACATGTCAAGGAGATTGCCGATCTCACCTCAGCAAGGAAGAAAGGGGTGGTCTTAAAATCCACTTGCAAGCCCTTGTCAAAAGAAGCTCGAGAGGCTGAAGATGAAGATGACAGTGATGATGAGAGCAGCGACATAGATGAGGAAGACATGATCCTCTTCATGAAGAAATTCAAGAGAATGATGAAGAGAAGACAAGGGGGTAAATCAAGTGAAGGAAAACACAAAGAAAAGTCAAGACCGAAGTTGAGGTGGGATTGCTATAACTGTGGTGAATATGACCACTTTATAGTTGATTGCCCATACGAAGAAAACAAGAAAAAAATGCAGAAAATGAAGCCTCAACCCAAGGAGTTCTTGAAGAAGAAAAGGCAAGTGGGACAGGCGCATCTAGGAAAGGAGTGAGACTCAAATGATGAGTCCTCGTCTGAAGAGGAAGAGGAGATGGCTAGCATAGCCGTCAAGAAGATGACCAAGAAGTGGACCCTCTTCCCAACTATCGATGCATGGAAGGACAACGACACCCGTCTCATGGCAAAGGAAGGTAAAAGAAATGTAACATCTAAATCTTCCTCCTCGCAATCTTACTCTAGTGATAGTGATTCCAACAGTGATAATGAAGATATGCTTGTTGGCCTTGATAAAACTGCCGCAAGAATGAAATTCTTAATCAATAAACTTATTTATAAGGAGGAGATTGTTGATCGACAAGAAGATATGATCATCCTTCAAACGGAGGAGTATATTAAGATCAAAAAGCTCCTTGAACTTGAAAAGGAGCGAAGCAAGTCACTTGAACTTGAGCTAGCTTGAAGCAAGGAAGCTTGCTTGAAGTTAAGTGACTCAAATGCTATCATCAAGGATGAACTTGCTAACTTAACCAAAGTTAACAAGATCCTTGTGGTACAAGTTGAGGCACTCAAGAAAAGTGAACCATCATCCTCTTAAAGCTCTCCTTCTCAACCCCTTAAAACTGAACCTACTGCTACTTATGCAGGTGCTAAAATTGATACTAGCTTGAAGGACAAGTCAACCTCGACCAAGGACAAGCACCCTTCCCGTGGTGGCATATTTGACAAGGAGAAGGTTAAGTATGCACGATGTGCATACTTGGCCACACAAACTCCTAATGTCAAACATGGCATTGGGTATTCCTATGGTGAAAAGCAAAATGCTAGAAACCATAAGAATAACAAGGAGCACATTGTCTTTGTGGTGGGAAATTCCCCTCAAGTTAGGAAACCTAACAATGTTAATAAGTTAAAAAACATTAACACATATGAGCAACAGTTATTATTTAGAACTTTTGATGCATATTATGTTCTTATGAAAATACTTTTGGTAAAGTGCATGCCCAATATGTTGGGCCACGCCATTGTAACACCAAGTCCTATGTGTGGGTGCCCAAATCTCTTGTGACTAACCTCAAAGGACCCAAGCAAGCTTGGGTACCTAAAACAAAGAAATAATTTGTTTTTGTAGGCCTACTCCTCTGGTGGAGCAAAATGGGTGCTAGAAAGTGGATGCACCAACCATATGACCGGAGAACGAAGAATGTTTGTAGAATATGAAGAAAATGATGATCCAAGCAAGGGCATCTATTTCGGAGACAATGGTCAAGGAAGGGTGATCGGTACCAGTAAATTGCTATATCATCTCAACACACGCTTTCTCATGTTTTGCATGTTATGTGAAAAGGGTTATAATTGCTTGTTTACTAATGTGGGTGTGACCGTCTCCAGAAGGAGTGATGACTCGGTTGCATTCAAGGGTATGTTAAAGGGAAAACTTTATCTTGTTGACTTCAAAAAAGATAAAGCCAAACTTGACACATGATTGATTGCAAAGACCAACATGGGTTGGCTGTGGCATAGACGGTTAGCACATGTCGGTATGAGGAATCTACAAAAACTACTCAAGGGTGATCACATCCGAGGTTTGAAGGATGTTTTTTTAGAAAGACAGGCTTCTTAGCGCATGCCAAGCCGGGAAGCAAGTAGGAGCACCCCATCCCGCGAATAATGTCATGACAATGACAAGACCGCTCGAGTTACTTCACATGGACCTATTTGGTCCAATCGCTTATATAAGCATCGGCGGTAACAAATATGGCTTAGTAATTGTTAATGACTTTTTGCGCTTCACGTGGGTTTTCTTTTTGCATGATAAGACAGAAACTCAAGGAACCCTCAAGAAGTTTCTCAAGCGTGCACAAAATGAGTTCTCATTGAAGATCAAGAACATACGAAGTGACAATGGCACAGAGTTCAAGAACACTCAAGTTGAGGAGTACCTAGATGAAGAGGGCATCAAACATGAATTTTCAGCACCGTACTCACCTCAGCAAAATGTAGTGGCCAAAAGGAAGAAACGAACCCTCATAGAGATGAAGAGAACAATGCTTGATGAGTACAAGACATCGGATCGGTTTTGGGCTGAAGCGGTCAACACCGCTAGTCACGCCATAAACCGACTCTAACTTCATCACATACTCAAAAAGACATCATATGAGCTACTGTGAGTAACGAACGTAATATTTCCTATTTTTGTGTTTTTGGTTCTAAGTGCTATATCTTGAACAAGAAGCCTAGGACTTCAAAGTTTTCTTCGAAGTCCGATGAAGGTTTCTTGCTTGACTATGATTTGGACTCTTACACCTACCGTGTCTTGAACAAGGTCTATGGACGTGTTGAAGTTGCACGTGACGTAGTGTTCGATGAAACTAACAGCTCTCAAGAAGAGAAAGTTGATCAATGTGTGCTAGATAGAGAAGAAGCTCTTGTCAAGCGTTGAGACGAATGGCGTTGGGCGATGTTCGACCACAAGCGCCACCTCCAAATAAAAATGAAAAAGATGAACCAGAAGTGGAGGTAATGGATCAAGGGGGAGCTTATACACAAGATGAACCTCAAGAAGATGAAGATGATCAACACACAAATGAGGGCAACCATCTAGGTGGAGTAGAAGATAATCATGATGATTCAAGACCACAAGTGCCACACCCAAGAGTACACCAATGCGTCCAAAGAGATCACCCCGTCGACAACATAATCGGGGAAATCCAAAAAGGGAGTAACTACTAGATCTCGAATTGCCAATTTTTGTGAACATTACTCTTTTGTATCCTTTTTGGAACCGTGCAGGATTGAGTATGCATTGAAAGATCTGGATTGGGTGGTGGCAATGCAAGACGAACTCAACAACTTCAAACAGGACAAGGTGTGGGAACTAGTCGAAAGACCCAAGTTCAACGTCGTCGGCACAAAATGGGTCTTCCGCAACAAGCAAGATGAACACAGGGTGGTGACAAGGAACAGGGCATGACTTGTGGCCAAAGGGTATTCAGAAGTCGAAGGTTTGGATTTCGACGAAACTTTTGCTCCCGTACCTAGGCTTGAATCTATTAGAATATTACTTGCATATGCTACTCACCATGATTTCAAGCTCTATGAAATGGATGTGAATAGCGCCTTCCTCAACGGACCAATCAAGGAGGAGGTGTACGTGGAGCAACCCTCCGGATTGGAAGACCAAGAGTTCCCCAACCACATGTTCAAACTGCGTAAGGCTCTCTACGGCCTCAAACAAGCTCCTAGAGCTTCGTATGAGTGCCTTAGAGATTTCTTAACTGAAAATGGTTTTAAAATTGGCAAAGCTGATTATACATTGTTCACAAAGCATTTTGACAATGATCTTTTTATTTGTCAAATTTATGTTGATGATATAATTTTTGGTTGAACTAACAAATCTTTCTGTGAAGAATTTAGTAAGATTATGACAGATAGGTTTGAAATGTCTATGATGTGAGAGCTAAAATACTTCTTGGGATTCCAAGTGAGGCAACAAAAGGAGGGGACGTTCATAAGTCAAACCAAGTATACTCAAGAAATACTCAAGAAGTTTGGAATGGACAAGGCGAAGCCTATAAAGACTCCCATGGCAACAAATGGACACTTGGATCTCAATAAAGATGAACCATGTGTGGATCAAAAGGTATATCGCTCCATGATTGGATCCCTACTTTACTTATGTTCATCTAGGCCTGATATTATGTTGACTGTGTGCTTGTGTGCAAGATTTCATGCCAATCCTAAGGAGTGTCATTTGATAGTTGTCAAGAGAATCTTGCGATATTTAGTTCATACACCCAACCTAGGCCTTTGGTATCCTAAAGGTTCAAAATTTAATCTCAATTTATACTCCGATGCGGATTATGCCGGATGTAAAGTTGATAGAAAAAGTACCTCCGGTGCATGCCAATTCCTAGGTAGATCCTTAGTTTCTTGGTCACCAAAGAAACAAAACTCTGTTGCCTTATCCACGGCCGGAGCGGAGTATGTCACAGCCGGGATTTGTTGTACACAACTTCTTTGGATGCAACAAACTCTAATGGATTACAGTTACAGTATGAGCCGTATTCCACTCCTTTGTTGTAATGAGAGTTCTATCATGGTTGCCCATAACCCCGTTTAGCAGTCTAGGACCAAACATATAGACATCCGGCATCACTTTTTGAGAGACCACTCAATGAAAGGAGACATAGCCATTTCCCATGTCAACACCAAAAAACAACTAGCTGACATATTTACAAAGCCACTTGATGAAAAATGCTTTTGCGAGCTCCGAAATAAACTAAATATCCTTGATGCTTGGAATGTGGATTGAAAACTTTCATACTTGTATGGTTTCTTCAAAATATGTTGATTGTGTTGTGAAAACCATATCTCTCAATTTTTTTTGAAAAACTATTTCAATTGCTTGATCTTGGTGAATTATCGTCATTGCTTGATTGTTGTATGCTTACAAATCATATTCATCAAGATTATTTGATTGTTTTGGCCCCTATTTTTTCTATTAGTAGCTTTGAATATATACGAATGGTCTATCCAGTTCTGTTCTTGTGATCACAGACTAGTCCGTGGTCACCCGGACTAGTCTGCACACTGCAGACCAATCCGTAGAGGTCCGGTAGTCCGGACTAGTCCGACCGACTATGGACTAGTCCGTTTTTTCGACTCCATAGCCCTAGGTGCCGCCAAAACCTAATCTTCTTCACCCTCATGACTCACCTCACATTCTCTCTCTTGACTCGAGAGCCCCCAAGACGATTTTGGCAATTTCTCCATCAAATCCCTTCAAGTTTGGGTGGAAATCGATCTCCATTGCTAGGGGATTGAGGACCACGGACTTGTCCGCACCTCCAACTCCTCCTTCGTCAAGAATCAAAGAATTTCAGTAAATTTCCTCCCAAACCCTAGAAACTTCAATTTCTTCCATTTTGGATCAAATAGATTAGTTCCTTTTAGCTAATACATGCTTCCTTGCTGTATTAAATCTAAGCTAGTTTTGCATTGAGCAACACCATTTGTCTCATAGTTAGGGTTTGAGGTGATGAACACCAGACTAGTCTGGTCTCTGTACGGACAAGTTCGGACCTCCGGACTAGTCCGTACCTGAACACCGGCAAGTACAATTTTAAACTGAACTCAACCCTAATTTCCAACTACTCAATGCACTTCCTTGCCTTCAATTCTCATACATACATTGCATAATTCCCTCTCGGGAAAATGTCGAGCTCCAACGATGAGATTTCCGAATATGAGGCCGAGTTAGACCAAGACTCTTTACTTCGGTCTTCGACGGGCCAAGGGAAGAAGTGCCAAGAGCGTTGCTCTGAGCCAGCACCTTCTCCACCTCAGATAAGACGCAAGGTTCTAGCCATGAAGCCTACGTCCAAAGCGAAGGATGCAACTGGCTCTAGCTCGGCAGCTTCTCGCCAAGCAAAGGGCAAAGGAAAGGGAGTTGCCTCGAGCCCAATCGGCCCTCTCAAGATGGAAGCTCTGAGGCATGGGACAGGGATCCCTCTGAGAAGAAGTTCAATGGCAAGGGAAGCGATACGGTTTCCAAGCTCAGAATGATTGACTGTTACAGCCGGTCAAAGAAGGCAACCGATGCAAGATTTTGAAGTAACTTCCACGCGGATTACTACAATTCCGTGTACATGCAAATGATGATTCCAGTGGTCAAGAGCCAATGGATTGACTGGAATCACTTTGAGAGGAAGAGCTGCCCAGCGTTCGATGAAGTGATACAAGCTGTAGAAAGGCATGGGCTCAAGGACTTGTTTTCTTTCAGGTGCAACTGGAACGATGAAATCATTGCTCAATTCTATGCCACCTGCTACTTTTCTAGTGATGTGACTTGGATGACACACGGATCGAAGTACACCATAACTTATGATGAGTTTTCAAGACTATTCACCTAGAAGACACCAGCAACAATGAGATGACAATCCACAACATTGGTGTCTTTGGAAAGGATAAGATGGACTTTATTTATGATACTAGCCTGAAGTACAACCCTCCATCGACCAAGAACATGAAGCCCTTCTTCATGGTTCTCAATAGAGTCCTCCGGAAGACCATAGCCCCAAAAGATGGGGATGCAGGAAGTGTGCAAGGGTACTTGAGGACCCTAATGAAGGTGATTACCAAGAACCGGAAGATCAATATATTGGACTATATTTGGAACGACATGGTAAATATCTCCTGCACCCTGAACCGCTCCTGTGGCTATGCGCCATATACCATGTTTATGATTGAAAAAGTCACGGGAATAGAGTTCGTGAAGGATATGGAGCACACTCCCTTGAGGCCCCAAAAGCCTCCCCAAGCCACTGTCCAAGCTGCTCCATCTCCGGTGTCTAGTGAATAGGCTCTAAGGAGAGCTCGAGGAGGTGCGAGGACTGCTCCCGCCACTAGAGCCCCCCCCCCCCCTCCCCTCAAAAAGGGTCCCCCAGTAGAATTTTGAAGTACTTGGCAGCCATTTTTGGATTATGCAAGAAGGCTGAGGTAAAGCTTCAAAAGCTGAACAAGGCAAGCAAGGCCGACATGAGGTATGTCAAGGAAAATGTCAAGCATATCTGCTAGAAGCTGGAGATCGAGCCTATCGGATCTCCTGTTATCTCTGAAGGTTCGGCCTCTGACTTCACTAAGCATGGACCTTTGACTCCCTCTGAACTTGCTTACTTTGGCATTGGGGGCACTTCAAGTGGTTCCGCTCCTCCTCCTCCTCCACAGCCTGAGGATAAAGATGAAGATGAGGAGAGGACGAACAGCGAGGAATGAAGGAACTAGATTCCTCATCTCCTTCTTTTTGGTGTCTTGATGCCCGAGTGGGAGAGATTGAGGGGGATTCACTAAGTTTAGCTGTAGGTTGCGAGGAGAGCTCTATTGGTGTTTATTTTGGGTTGTAAAACATTAACTGTTTTCTCTCATAGTTTTGGTCTTGTGATGTGGTGCTTTGACTATACTTATGCTCTTGAAATCTATGATTATTTGCTATAATATGTGCTTATGCTCTGAAATTCACATATATGCTTGTTGATTGAGATAATTATGTCAATTGTTTCATTCTCATCAAAATTATTGCTCACATACACTTAGTTTTGCACCCCACCATAAAGAGTGCACATATGCCTTATGTTGTCATGCTTAATTTGTTCCAAACACATATGTGCACACATTATGAAAATTCTGCATTTTTATCGTATTTTGTGAAATCTCAATTGGTTGTCATCAATCACCAAAAAGGGGGAGATTGAAAGTGCATCTAGGCATCCCTTGTGGTTTTTGGTTGATTTATGACAAGCAAATGAGATCCTAACCAAATTATTGAGATGAGCGCAAGTTTTAATAAAATTATGAAGAAAACGCAAAATGAAAGGAGAATGAGGATCTATATGGAAAAGAGATCAAGAGTTGAATAGATTAGATCATTGTGTATGGAGTGTGTTGTAGAAACAAACCCCAAGAGCTCAAGCACAAGAAAACTCATTCACTACGCAAATTTACACAGGTCCGGACTAGTCTGATATACCCCGAACTAGTCTGATAATCCCTCTGTTCAAAATTGGACAAGTCCTCCCAATGCGGACGTGTCTGCACAGTTTAAGTTTACAAAGACTGGACTAGTCTGATATCACCACAGACTAGTCCGATATCTTTGTGACTAAGATTGGACTAGTCCTCCCCAGTGCGGACTAGTCCTCAACACTTCACAGCTATGCACAAAATCGGACAAGTCCGATATCACAACGGACTAGTCCGATATCGTTCTGACCCAAATCGGTCAAGTCCAATATATGCCCGAATTAGTCTGAAAAACCCGTCTGACTAAAGTCGGACAAGTCCTCCAAGTGCGGACTTGTCCCAAATTAACTAAGGGTTTCACCACAACGGACTAGTTCGATATGTGCCGGACTAGTCCGACCATTTCAAAAGTCAAAAACAGACTAGTCCGCCCCAAGCCAGACAAGTCTGATAATTCGGGACACTTATGGTTTCCCGCACGCTACACACCGGACTAGTCCGGAGTCCACCACAGACTAGTCCGGACATTGAAAACCCTAACGGTAACCCTTTGAAACCCTAGAATAAATAGAGGTGCACGGCCCATCTATGAACTCTCTCAACTGCCAGCGCCGTCACACCCTCCAAGAGCCTAGAAAACACGTCTCTCCACACAATCCAACGAAAGAAAGATCAAATTTGTTTGCATCAACTCTAGAACAAAGGAGAGACACGATTCTTCACGTTTGATCTCTTGGGTTTGATTCTCTAACACACTCCTGTTGTTTTATTGTAGATCTTAAGAGGTGTTCTTGGTGGTGTTCGATTTGTAATGTTGGAGAGCCCTCAACTTGTGAGAAGGCCCCTTGAAGTTGGTGATTTACCCTTTGTGATTAGTGGAAGAGAATCGGCCTCCATGGCGATTCAATGAGGGTAGGGTTGGAGAAGATCCAGTCCTTTTGTGGACTCCTTAACGTGGATGTAGGTTGGCTCTGTGGGAACCGAACCACGGGATAAAATCTTGTGTCAATCTTATTCTTAGTTTTTCATATCACATTCTAGGTTTTACTTGATCGTGCATTTCTTATGTTTAAACTTGAAAGTAAGTTCACCTTGTGCTATCTTCAGTTTAATTGAAGCAACATACTCTAGTTACAGCTTAATTTCCGCTGCATAGAGTCTCGGATCAAGATCATCGATCAAACTTGATCGATCTAGTCTGCGCGTACCGGATTAGTCTGCACTCTACCAGACTAGTCTGATTTCTCGGTATTTGATCAAGTTGCTGAGTGTTGCAGGTTCCAACTAAAAATCAAAAAGGCCTATTCACCCCCCTCTAGGCCACATTCAATCAAAACAGAAGCAACGAAAAACAACAAAGAAAAACTAAATCCTACTTGTACTCCTACTCATCCTCCTCTTCCTCTTAATCCTCCTCCTCCTCGTCCTCCGGCGGCGACTCCGACGCTGATGCAATAGGAGCCTAGGCCGGCTGCTCCGGCTGCGCCGGCTGCATTGGCGGTGCAACCTCATGAATGAGGCTGCTCTTCGTCGCCTCCACTAGGTTCCTGCAGCCCTCGGGGCCAAGCACCTGGGCCATTGTCTCGAACAGAATGTCGAGACAATCGGCCACCCCCGTGATGGCAAAGAGGTAGTGGCCGATGGTACCCATTCCAGTAAACTGGGGAAGGGTACCCAGACCGAAGGAACTCATGGCACGAGATGTATTGTTGTACGCCTCTTGCACCATAAGGAGGCCTTGCTCGGTGTTGAACCTCTTGGGGGAGCTGCAATACATTTTCTTGCACAGTGGCTCCCTCGGAGGGCTTGGCGGCGGAAGGTCGGCCGTGGTGGTGGTGGGTCGTTGGGGTGGAGAAGACGAAGAGAAGAAGAGGATTCAAAGTGAGCGACGCCCTTGTGGAGAACTCACTGGTGATGGCGTGTCTTAAATATGGTCTGCCCAGAGTCGTCAAGGGAGCGGTTGGTTTCCCGCGCATTGATAGAATGATGGGACACATCAATACCGCCTCGAGGAAACGAAAGTTCACGCACGGACGTCGCACATGTCTCTACACCATGCCGCCAAAATTAAGTTCTCCTCAGACCTCGTGCCGCACGTCTCTCTTTCGACTATGGAAGACGCGCTTTAGATTAACGCGCATCTCTCTTTGTTATAGCGCGTCTCGCATTTATCTCCCTCCTCTCTTCGACAATGGAAGACGCTCTTTTACTTAATGCGCATCTCGCATTTATCTCTCTCGTCTCTTCTTCGCCTCCGGTGCTCCTTTATTACTAATCGACCAACAGTCCTTTACTAATCGACCAACTCTAGTGCGACCGCCTTTTCTGTTCACCATCACTGCTGTCGTCGTCGTTGCCATCCTCATCGTCGTCATTGTCACCGTCATCATTGTCGTCGCCGTTGTCGTCCTCATCGTTGTCATCATCGCTGTCACCGTCCTCCTCGTTGTCATCACTGTTCATGGCTGTTATCGGCTTGGTGCGTAGCCGACTGAAGGAGGAGTGCTGGCATGGTGCAACAACCATCCCCATGTATGTACATACGGCACACCGGTCACATCGTTGTATATATGTAGATCTGCAATGGACTGATGAACTTAACTTTAGTTTTGTTTTTCCGTTTGCGTAGGGTTTCTCTACGAAGCCTGAATCGGGAGATTTATTGAAGCTACAGTTCATTTTCCCCGTTAAAGAAGGGGTAAATCATGAAGAACAAGCAATATATGAGTTTAACCATCGTCCTCCTATTAATGAATTTCCTTTGTATACTGATTGGGAAGGTGGTTACTACCCCGTAACATTCTCCTTCTCGGAGGACTATCCATTGTTGCCTCCAAGATGCGCCTTTCCAAAAGGTTTCTTCCACCCAAATGTCCATCACTCAGGAGCACTCTGCATTGGGATTCTTGATCAAGAGATTGTAAGATAGACCTATTTTTATCATGTAATTAGTAATTGTTGCCGAACTTATTTGAATTGGTTTCTTATGTTGCTTAAATTGATATTTCATAGGGGTGGTGCACTGGTTTTACAATCAAAACTGTACTACTTAAAGTTCAGCGTTTGCTGCATCAGCCAAATGCGCCCAATGTTGAAAATGATTGCTATAATCTACTTATCAAGGTTAGAAACTTTGTGTTAGTGACCAATTTAGGTTATTCATTCCTCCTTCAACATTTGTCAATTTAAAGAATGTCAATATTTTCAGTATCCAGGGCAAATAAGAGATATTTTCGGGAGCAAGTTGGATGTTACAGTTTAGATTGATCGATGGGAGCTTTACGAATAAGTTTAGATTCGAAATTAGTTTAGAGGGCATGCAATGTGTGAACTATGAAATTCATTGAGTTGGAAATTATCTCTGAATTGCAATATCATTGCGTTTGTTTATCCCTGAATTCCTATTAATCCGTGAATTGAATGTCATTGCATTTGTTTATCCCTGCAACGGTTCACGATGTCGTGTGAGTGGCAATGTGAAGAGTGCAAGAGAGACGAACTTTAGAAAGGCGCGTCTCAGATACATGATATTCGGCAAAAGGGAGACGGGCCTTACACGTGCTCGTCTCTGATTTTTTCCGAAGATCTTCTTTCCCTCCTCGTAAAGCTGAGCACGTTGCAGCGATTGTATAAGGCATTGTGCACAATTACTAGTTGGAAACGTTGGAATGTCCTGGATGTTGTTCCGGCTTCAGCACACCGTGGCCCATCTAAGGCACTCCAGCGTTTCTGGGGCCACAAAATCATGCGAGACACGCCTTTCAGTGGCTCATCTCTTATTTATGCCGAATATGTTTTGTCCCACCTCAGAAAGCTGAGAGCAATGCAATGATCATATAACGCATTGCGCATAGTTCCCAGTTGGACATGTCGTAATGTCCTGGATGTTGTTCCTGGCCGGCTTCAGCACACCATGGCCCATCTAGGACATTGTGGCATGTCCGGGACCACAAAATAATGTGAGACGTGCTTTACACTGGTGCATCTCCGATTTACACTGAAAAGTTTTCTCCATCGCTCGCTCTCTCCCAACATTTGGCAAAAAATTTTAGCTATCACGCGCTCTCTCGACCTATAAACCGCAGATCCTGAGCACGCCGCCGCCATTGACCCCGGCGTTCGGGTCATCAGAGAGTTGAGCATGCTGGAGCACGCTACCTCATCTCCTGTCCCCAGAGCACGCCGCTGCCATCCCTCTCTCTAACTCGCTCTTCGTCATTGTCGAGCTGCCAACATCGACCCCTACCTCGCCGTCAACCCCAACCTTCATCATCAGAGAGTTGAGCACGCTGGAGCACGCCGCCTTATCCCGTGTCCCCGGAGCCCGCCGCCGCCTTGACCCCGACCTTGGTAATCGGTATGTCCTCCCTATCCCCGGAGCACGCCGGCTTGATGTCATCAGAGAGTTGAGGAACCGCCACTCCGGCGCCTCCGCCAGCTCGTCCCGGAGCACGCGACCATGTCTCGTGTCCCCTGAGCACGCCGCCACCTCGACCCTGCCCTCAGAGCATGCATTCCAGTCATTTTATTGAATTTTAGGATGTCCAATGAAGTTTCATCATTATTTTAGTCATTGATCCAAAGGGAGAATTTTCATTACGTTATACATTCATCTTCCTTGTTTACGTCCAATGCAGAAGTAATGCATTTGCTTGCACTATCAATGTATAATAATTTCTGATTCGCAAACCCTTGAAACTGCAGGAACTGTGGTTGACACTAGCATTTGCCATCCAACTGAGTTTGATTTCTACCTCTGCAGCCATGCTGGAATCAAGGTACCTATATGATAATTGGTGTTTCTCTCACGAGATTTTGATATCAGGCTATAAAAGCATCAGTCGAATATTAATTTTTTGTTTTTGTAGGGGACAAGCACACCAGCTCAGTACCATGTCCTTTACCATGAGAACAGTTTCTCTACTGATGCCTTGCAGATGCTCACCAACTGCATGTGCTACAAGTAAGCTCTGTTCTCCATTCACTAACAGTTCTCGTGTTTATTACAATTGTATACCAATTTGTTCTTGTGTTTATTATAGTTCAATTTTAGGATGTCTCAGTCAAAGGATTAGAGGCTATGAAGGCTCATCGTCAATGAAGTCATTGATCGGGAGAATTTCCATTACGGTATACAGGATTAGATTATGACAGTTATGAGGTGTGTAATTAGTTACATTGTAATCTGGATAAACAGTCTTTGTTGTGTAATTAGTATACTTGATAACCACGATTGAGACTTTGATAATATTTGATTGGTCATTATAATTTAACGTGTGATAATTTTGGCTATACATATGTTCATGAACAGTATGTTGCTGACACTGGTAATACGACTGCCAAATCCTGGCTAGCTCCTAATTGTAGTGGCTATAAACAATCAGTGATGAGCTGTAGCAGAGAGCGTATCGGATAACCTACATAAAGGAGTCAAAATTCTATAAAGCCCGTCTCACATAAGTTAATAAATCTGCGATGCGCTACATAACAGAGTCTCTCGGATAGTCAATATATCTGCGACGTGCTTTGTAAGGCCTGTCACACTTGTAAGCTAGTGGGCGACGCGCGCTAGCAGCGTCTCCAATCACACCGTAAAGATCGTCTATTACGGCAAAAAGAAAGGAGATGTGCTTCTTTTGAGTGTGTCTCACACCTAGTTCGATCGGCGATGCACCTTGAAGCCCGTCTCTGATGCCAACGTGATGCGAGACTCTCTGCAAATTTTTGTGGTCTTCTAATATTCTAACTAGACTCTCTGCAAATTTTCAAGAATTTTGAAGCAAGTTTCCATTGACTTAGACACACACTTAAAGTTTAATTCCAAGTCGACTTGAAAAGTTGACGTGTACTTAACTTTGTCCAAATCAATTCTAAATTTTTCTAGAGGTCTCTTTTTGTTCAAAATAATTAACATCAAAGTTCCAAGATTTTGGAACTTCATTTGCTATTTTATTTGAGACACATAGAAAATTCGAGCCATATTTAAATTCAAATTTTGAATTCTGTTCAAACTTAATTGAACATAAGATTTGAGCACACCATCATGATCAGCATGACTTGCTTGACTTATCCACGAAGTTTCACAATTTTTAGATCTCATTTACTATTTTAAATTGAATTTACAACTGAGTTGTACATTGAGGTGGCTGGTGGGACCCACTGGTCAGCTTCTACCCCACGTGCAGCCGCAAAACAGAGCCCGCTGATCGCGCCAGCGCGAGCGCTACATGCTCCAGCGTGCGAGCTGCCCTCTCCAGATCACCAGCTCGACTTCAAGGCGCCCTGATCCATCTACTACACTCCTTGATCTTTTTCCAACCGTGAGGAACGACGTACGGCTCTCTCGCTCTTGTTTCTCTCTCCTGCGCAAGAGCACCACCCTCTCTGTTCTTCGATCTTGCCGGCGATTGAGCCTGTGTTGCGCCTAGGTGCAAACATAGAAAAGTGGCACAACCTTCCTCTCTATCTTATCCATCGATTCGTTCATTGTTTGATGCCTTGTGTTGGTTGTATTTCGAGGTTTTCTCGCCGCCGACGGGAAGGCCGCCGAGAGATCCTCTGCTGCTCCGTGGAACCCAGCTACGGCCATTATCAAGCTTCGATCCTTTAAGGGAAAAGGTTCGCAATCATGTCTAGTTCCTGCTCGCAAATTTTCAGCTCTTGTCATAGCTTGTAGCTCGGGTATTCCGTGAAGAACCGATGCATAGTTCCTTTCCAAGCCTCGATTAACAAGTAGCTTCTACACCTTCTAGCGCACATCCTTGCCAAAAAGCCTCAAAAGTTATTGACCACATGCCGAGAAATTTGAGTTCTCGCGGCCGTCGGTTGAATAGCCGCGGGTTGCCGTCGAACATATATTTTCGGCCATTTCCACCTCAATAGTAGTTCATTTCGGTCATCCTCATGATCCCTGTATACTCTCCGAACATTTACCGAGTGGTTTTAGCCCTTGCCGAGGCGAATGCGTGTTCACCGGAACCCTAACTTCCACCACCGCCGTCGCCGGACTATTTCCAGCCATCCATCACCGTCGGGAGGCTCTCCATCGTGTTCTACGGCCAATTTTAAGTGGGGGCAGCGAGTACCGAGGGTTGCAGAGCCCTGGAGCTTGTCACCGGCGAGCCATCACTGTCGGGTGCCACCGCGCTCGCCACCCGCACCGCCAGCACGGAGGTAGAAGAAGGGGAGCGGTGGGGCCCGCTTGCCAGAGAGAGAAAAAGCCCGGTGGATCTGTTTGCGGCAGGGGATCCGGTGTGGCCGCGTGGTTAATGGGCCCGCGGTGGTGCTGCGCTCTGATTGGCTGATTCAAATTGAATTCTGGCGCCACGGATTTTTATACAAAAGTAATTTCAGATTTAGTTCCCACTTCAAAAATCCATATCTCCCAGCATGAAGAATTGTCCAAAAATTCCCAAATAATTTTTTTCAGAACCAGCATGAAGAATGCTTTCCAGTGGTGCACTTGGAGTTGTATGAAAGTCCATATGAATTTCTCCATAATTCAAATTGAAAAATGCTTATTGAATTAATTTCTATAGTTCTGCTCTTTGGAAAATTACCAAATTTTTCGAAAACCTTCATTTGAGTATCCTTGAACTACATTAAAAATTTCAGGGTCATTAGGCTTAATTTACATGGTCTGATCACCTGTGTATCCTCTATGCACATAAAAATAGCAAAATTCATTTAGAATCTGTATAAAACTTGTGCATGCTTATAAATTGAGTATCTCTCAGTAGAAATCTTCAAAAACTGTCAAACTAGCTTTGTTGGTTTTCTATTTATCTACACTAGCCATAACGGCAACCCAATCTTCATGAAAATCCCTAGATTTTCCTGTCGAGCCCTTAAAAAAAATAATGTTTGATTTTTATCTGATCATTCGCTTCTTGGAAAACTATGAAATTTTTCCAAAATATTCTCCAGTAAGTTTCTGAACTCCTGTAAAAATTTCAGATTCATTGGACTTTATTAACCTAGCTCAATCTGGAGATTTTTCTAACTGGTCATAAAATGCCCAAAAACAACAGAAACTTTTCAGCATTTTCTGGAAACTTGTAAAAATCATATCTCCCTGTATCAAGCTTATAAAATTGTGAAATAAATTTTTGTAGACTCTACATGAACTATGCTATCAAGAAAACAAAGTTTCACTCATTAAAAACTCTCTGTTTGATCACGAAAATTCAGATAGTAATTTTATTATGGGAATTTTGTAGGCTATAATATTTAGTTTCTATAGCTGAAACTTTTATGGTTGGTTCTATGTGATCATATGAATCCACTATAAAAGTTTCCAGGTCATTGGAACTGTTTGTCGGAGATAATTCAGTTTCATATCTCTAAATCAAAACTACGTCGATATCACTTCATAGGTTCACAACTTCAATCTTGGTCCTCTTTGTTGCTGTACACTCCAGCAACCATAACGTTATCTCCAGCAAGTTTTGTTCCTGTATAAGTCAGGAACAATATTGCATCGTCATTTGCTAAAACTGCATTCATATTCTATGCATATTCATGTCAATAAGACACGCGGCAACCAACGTCGACGAGGAACTTCACTAGGAGGAGAAGGCAAGAAATTCCATGGCGAAGTCTTCGTGGAGGAATCCCCAGGGAAAGGCCAATCCAGATCTTAACATTTATCTAGTCAAAACCAAAGGCAAGCCCCGTTTTGCATTTAAGTGCTACTACAAAATTTTGATTTGTATCACCTATGTCTAGGGTGAGTTATGTGCATTAGGGTTAAGGTGATTGAAAATCCACATGCATGACCAGATCACCCTATGGAGTATTTGGATAGTTGTTAAGTCATCGTGTAGACTATGCTATGCTAAATGTTTTATAGAATTCGGTAGAAGAGTAGTTGGAATCTACTCGCATGGCTAGGACTTTTTCACACGGGATTAATTCAAAGAAATGGAGGAGTAATCTGAATATGAGACCGGGTAGGGTGTAGGATGCAGCAAGACGTGGTCTTGGGTGCGTAGCCCTGCCCGTGTCGGTTAAGGACCGATCCGTATGTCGCCCTGTTGAGCAAGTTTGAACTGTACCAGAGTCATACTAGATATATGGGGTCCAGAAAACTGATGTACCTTGGGAAGCCTTTGTTGAGACTTTTTCGATTGCCTCAGGCTTTGGGCCGCAGCACAGTAGACGGAAACTCGCTCATGACATCTTCACAGCGGAAAGGTGCACCATGAGTGGGAATACTGTCCTAGACGATTGAATCGATTCAACTTGGGCGGAACTTGAGAAAGGTGCTGCGTACGACATTCGTGATGTGCACCTATGTGACTTCCAGTACGGGCGTACGTGTCGTGTATTCTGAGTATTATTGATTCGAATCACAGTCCCTCGCAGATATGAGTACCACTTGTTCACCGAGTAATGACGTAGTAATACTTGCATTTGAGATGATAATTAATTACTGCTGATATGAACACAATATTATCATTGTATTGCTATGTTGTATGTATTAGTATAGTGCTCACCAAATTTATTTTCCACCATGGGCATGCAACATCGTGGTGAAGCATTTTTTGTTTGATTGTGGAGTTATGATGTTGCCCCGCACAAGGTTTAAGCTGCTGCTATAAATCTGAAAATAAGGACCCACATTTAGGCGAGTTCATTATGCAAATCTGCCATCCTATGTTTATGTCTTTACCCTCATGTGGAATTTCATGTTTATGTGAGATGGTTAAGTCTTGCTGAGCCTTCGTGCTCACAGTTGCTATATTAGTTTTTTTGTAGGTACTAACCTCTATGCTTATGTTAACGGTTGTTCGATGAGACTCGGGACTCTCCGAGTGATATACTCATGTGGGAACCGTGCTGCTGCTGTTTGGTCTTCGTGGCTAGTGAGCAGCGTCCGTGCGCTGGATGGCTTCTCTTTTGCTTATTAGACTTGAGTACAAGAGTTGTAATCTTATCTTCCGCTGTAGTTTAGTTTTGTATTAACTATTTGTAAACTGAACATATTTGTAAATTTCAGCAAATGATTTATGTAATATGTGTTCCTTTACATGTGTGCTGTTGGGTGCCGCATCGCATGACACCACCCAATGTGATTCCTAGAAAGTGTGGACTCCGGTCCCCACATTAGGTATCCCTTTATCTGTGTTAATGTTGAAAAAGGAAACATTGTGCTTCACTATGTAGATACCAAACAACAGTTGACTGACATTTTTACAAAACCTTTGGATTTCACTCGTTTTTGTTACATTCATAGTGAAATTGGGGTTATGCATCTTCATGTCTTAAATTGAGGGGGAGTTTCAAAACTTTGGAACCTTATGTGTGAATCTGAATTTAAAATAATATGAGCATAGTATTTAATACATATATGACTTTGTGATTCCTTTTACATGCTGAAAGTTCTTACTACATTACTCATGTTATACATTATGTAGTTTTTGCCATGACTAGTAATTGGAATAATTACTTATACTAAATTTGGTCATGATCGAACTTTTTTGCTGTTTTGAACTTGTTGCATGCTCACACGTGCTTTTAATAATGAAAAATTAATCAACCAACTATCCACATGTTGAGCTTTTATGTTCAAATAAGAAATGAGAAAAGATCAAGGGTATATGCATGCATCGCACTTCTTATTTTGAGATGGCTTATGATTGCACTTAGATATGAACTTGACAAAAGTTGTGTATGACTAAAACCATGTCCTTAAGCTTCTGATTGTCAAATGACATAGACTTGGCTTGGTTGGTTAGAACAAGGCATATACGCATATAATCTCTTGCAAATTTCATATGATCAAATTTTGTGCTTAAAAAATTGCTGCAACAAGTATTATGCCTTTATGTTTTGTAATAGTTAGCTTTGTAAGATCATGACTTGCTTAAATTGAAAATTACATTTGATCTCTAGCATGGCTTACACTACTTTATGTATATCATTATTGTGATAGCGTAAGTTACTTGATAGTATGACATGGATGAGCTTTGTTCTATATGTATATGTTATAATGTGCTCATAACAACTTAAAATTTCTTTTTAGTACCTTGCGAATACATTGTCAAAGGGGGAGAAGTATGCAAGGGGGAGAAATAAGTAAAGGGGGAGAAATTGTTTTCAAAACTTTTCATGTGAATAATTCAATGTTCAGATTTTGAGTGGTGTTGCCAATGCATTCATCAAGGGGGAGATTGTGAGATCTATGTGCGCTGAATACATTGGCTATGGCGATAAAACTTTTGAATACTACCGAAGCACCTTTATCATCAGGTCTGACTCTAGGTCCGAGCTCCAGCAATGTACGACTATAGGTCCGGCTTGTTTTGGGTAGCTCCAGAAAGGTCCAATGTAAGGTCCTACTAGCTTTGGTTAGCTTCGGCTCTAAGTCCGACTAGCTTTGATTAGTTCCGGTGCTACACCCTGTTGTACCTTCATCTCATATTGAGGAAGGCGTCCTACGAGCCCCTAACCGGTAACAAACCCAACATTTCCTATTTTCGTGTTTTTGGGAGCAAATGCTATATTCTCAACAAGAAGGCTAGGACTTTGAAGTTCGCTTCAAAGTCCGTTGACGGTTTTTTGCTTGGTTATGACTCAAACACTTATGCCTATCGTGTCTTTAACAAATCCTCTAGAATTGTTGAAGTAGCACGTGACGTAGTGCATGATGAGACTAATGGCTCCCAAGTGAAGCAAGTTGATTGTCATGTGCTAGATCAGGAAGAAGCTCCACAAGTGGTGATAGGAAGGATGGAACTTGGAGATATTCAACCACAAGAACAACCTCAAGACTCAAGTGGCCATCCCACACATCAAGCAAGCTCTTCCTCAAATGATCAAGTTCAAGACCCTCAAGATGCACCTCAACAAGATTTTAATGGAGAAAACGATCAAAGGGGAGACGAAGAAAATGAGGAAGATGAAGATGAATATACAAGACCTCAAGCACCACACCCAAGAGTACATCAAAACGTTCAACGGGACCATCCGGTCAACAACATCCTTGGAGATATCTCAAAGGGGATAACTACTTGATCTCTTGTTGCAAATTTTTGTGAACATTACTCTTTTGTTTCTTCCTTGGATCCTCACAAGGTTGAAGAAGCAATACAAGATCCGGATTGGGTGGTGGCCATGCAAGAGGAGCTCAACAACATTGAAATAAATCAAGTGTGGGAGCTTGTGAAGAGACCAAATGCAAATGTTGTTGGCACCAAGATGGTGTTCTGCAAAACAAGATGAGCACGGGGTGGTAACAAGGAACAAAGCACGACTTGTGGCCAAGTGGTACTCAAAAGTCAAGGGTTTGGATTTGATGAAACCGTTGCTCTTGTAGCTAGGCTTGAATCAATTTGTATATTACTTGCCTTTGATACTCACCATGATTTTAAGTTATACCAAATGGACGTCAGGAGTGCATTTCTCAATGGTCCAATCAGAGAAGAGGTGTATGTGGAGTAACCCCCGGGCTTTGAAGATCAAGACTTCTCCAACCATGTCTACAAATTGCATAAGGCTCTCTATGGCCTCGAACAAGCCCCTAGGGCTTGGTATGAGTGCCTTAGAGACTTTCTAACTCAAAATGGCTTCAAAATTGGGAAGGCTGACTATACTCTTTTCACAAAGCATTTCAATGATGATTTGTTTGTTTGTCAAATATATGTCGATGACATTATATTTGGTTCTACTAACAAAACTTTTTGTGATGAGTTTTCTAAGATTATGACCGAAAGGTTTGAGATGTCGATGATGGGGGAGCTGAAGTTTTTCCTGGGATTTCAAATGAAGCAACTCAAGGAACACACGTTCATTCGTCAAACGAAGTACACTCAAGACATACTCAAGAAGTTTTACATGGACAAAGACAATCCCATCAAGACTCCAATGGGAACCAATGGCCATCTCGACCTTAATGAAGATGGTCCAAGTGTGGACCAAAAGGTATATCGCTCCATGATAGGTTCATTGCTTTACTTATTTGCATCTGGGCCTGATATAATTTTAAGTATCTGTAAGTGTGCTCGATTCCAAGCTGCTCCAAAGGAGTGTCATTTGACCGCTGTAAAGAGAATTCTTAGATATTTCACACACCAAGCCTAGGACTTTGGTACCCCAAGGCATCTAAGTTTAATCTCATTGGATATTCCGATGTAGATTATGCGGGGTGCAAAGTCAATAGGAAGAGTATCTCCAGGACTTGCCAATTCTTGGGTAGGTCCTCAGAGAAACAAAACTCCATTGCTCTATCCATGGCCAAAGTGGAGTATGTCGCAGCCGGAAGTTGTTGTGCACAGCTTATTTGGATGCGGCAAACTCTTAGGGACCATGGTATAAACTTGTGCCACATCCCTCTGCTATGTGAAAATGGGAGTGCCATCAAAATATCGCACAATCTAGTTGAGCATTGAAGGACCAAGCACATTGATATTCGCCAGCACTTCTTGAGAGATGACTCCATCAAAGGAGATAGTGATATCCCATGTGAGAATCGAAAAAAATTAATGACCGAGCCCTTAGATGAGAAAATATTTTGTGAACTTAGGAGTGATCTCAATATCTTAGATTCTCTAAATGTGGCTTGAGTCTTGCACATCTGATTGCTACTTGTATTTGCTTCAGAATTCATGCATACTTGCGAAAAACTCTCCCCCCTCTATTTTCTACAAAACTATTTTAAATTATTGGATACTTGTGAATTATAGTCATAGTTTGATTGTTGATTGCTTATTGACCATATTTGTAAAGATCTTCTATGAAAACATGTCCATAATGTCCAAATTATCTGACCTCCCTTCAAAATTCTAGTTGCACACTGCAACTATTCAGGGGGAGTCGGATAAGTATGATTCATAAGTCAGACATGTCTTACTTATTTAGACATGTCTTACTTAGTTAGACATGTCTAACGACAGAGTCAGACAAGTCCGATGTGGATCACTAAGGGTTTCAGGAGACTGTCGGACAAGTCCGACGTGGGATGTTCGAGGCCCCCCAAAAGAGGCTGACGACTCTTCTCCCCCCCTCTCTCTCTCTCCCTTCACTTCATCCATTCCAAATCGAGCTCTTCCCCATTTCTCTCAAGATCCCCTTCAATTTTGAGCCTCTTGTGACGAGTGTGTGGGGTCGATCTTTAGGATCGATGAGCATGTGAAAAGCTACCAGAGGGGGGTGAAGGTTAGATTAAAACTATTTCAGCGGAAGCAACAAAAAACCCCTCGGCAGAAAAACAATCTGTTAAATAAATAGTGTGTGCGACGAATCTAAACGTGATCAATTGTGACAAAACCAGTATAGATTGTGAAGAATCAAATCACGAAGACACGACAACAAGAATCACGAAAAACCATTGAGAAAAACTAACGTTACGATCGAAAGGTTGAACGAAGGTCAATCTGTTCTATCCGAGAAAAACCAGATCTGCAACATTGCAAGGAAACTCGTGTAAATCCAAAACCACAAATCCAATGACCATGAAATTTGCACATATGATAGATAATAAAATTTTGAAGACAGCCCAAAGATAATCCTGTCAATCAGACCTGTAAAACTCGATTTATGATAAAACGACCTAAGCAAGGTAGTGCTGTGCAGAAACTCAACGAGAAAAACTTGTCTGAAACAAGTCGTATGAACAAGGCACAAACGTTCCTTTCAACTACAAATTTTATTCAATATAACACAATAGGAGCAGACCCAAAGTCATCTACCCCGAGCTCTAGCCTCCCTTGCTTATATAACCAGCCCGAAAGCCAACTCAACTCAAACTAGGACTCTAATCCTACTCAATTCACGAATTGAAACTTTACATAACTGCTCAAGACTTTTGAATACACAGATAGAAGCAATCTTAAGACTTACAAACACCTTAGAAACATATCCCACATTCTTAAAACAACCCAACTTCGTGGCCCACACGAAATCCTATCATAACCAACTCAAATATTTCTATATTTGAGTCAAACCCAACTCAGCCGCAGCCTGAGTCCATAACCTGGTCGGTTGGAACTTTCCAACCAATTCTTTACGTCCACATCTCTTCATCACGCCTCGGAACCATGTAGCCACAACCATGAACTCCTTGCACATGTGCAAAAATCTTCCAAAGACGTCCACAACACCTTCATATGCATTGTTCTTGATTCAACCATGTTGCGCGACCTCCCAATCAACTCAACCACAATTCCTCCCGAACTTGGTTGTTGAACCTCATCTTCTCCCTAAGACCAGTTCAATGGATCCCGTCACCAGCCATGTATTGAACTCAAGCAACACCTGCACATGAATAAACAATCAATTTTTCTGAGCACATGTCCCCGACTTCACTCTCATTAGTTTCGATAACCACAAAACCTTACGTGAGCGCCTCACATAAGCATGTTGCAAACCATAGAAAAAAGGATATCAGCCATAACCACCAAACACACCAAAAACATAGTAAAATAATACTAAGTAAGCTTTCCATTGATGTAAAGCAAGTTCGAAACATTGCAATATAAAAGCAGAACAATTGCAATCAAGCTCCCAACCTTGCCAAAGCTAACCGTACCTTGAACCGGAGCTTACCGAAGCTAGCAGGACCTAGTGTCGGAGCTTACCAAAGCTAGTTGGACCTAGCGTTGGAGCTTACTAAAGATAATTGGACCTAGTGCCAGACTTAGAAAAAAAATGTCGAACCTAGCCATAACAAGTCGGATCTAGACAAAGTAAGTCGGACCTAGCCAAAACATGTCGAACTTACAAAAGTAAGTCAGACCGAGCTAGAACAAGTCAGATCTTATATCGGACCTTGCCGGAGCTACCCAAAAGAAGCCGGACCTATCCTCGGTCCTTGCAGGAGCTCGGACCTAGAGTCAGACCTTGTTAAAAAGGGTTATTTGGCAATATTCAAAACTTTTATCGTCATAGACAATGTATTCAGCACGCTTAAGTCTCACACAATCCCTCCAAGGATTGAAGATCTTTGACATTTTTGACCTTCTCCCTTCTTTCCCCATCTCAAGGTATCTCCTCCATTTATACCTCTTTTCCTTCAGATCTTGCGACAAGTTGTCATTTTCTTGCTAATGAACTTGCTCACTAGCATGATTAACAACTTGTGGTAGAATCTTGTTGGTAGAAAAATTGATTTGTGTCATTTAGATAGAAGATAGGGTTAAGTCTGTACAGGTCAAACATGTCCGACAACTACATCGGACAAGTCTGATACAGTACGTCGGAGAAGTCTGACTCAAAAGTCAGACATGTCTGACTCCGTTAGACTTGTCTGACTTTTGAGTATGACAAGTCTGATCCTGTATAGCATCTGACCTCGTAAAAATACAAACTATCTGTCAATGATTCTATTTCTCTTGCTTTGTCTCTTATCTATCCTTCATGTCTTTTCTAGCCATGGCTTGTGACAATCAAGGTGCAAAGAGAGGAAAGCAACTCCTAGGCAGTGAAGCATCCACTCAAGCCCCAAAAAGAGTCAAGTAGACTGTCCGTCGCACCAGCTCCGCTCAGGGATCCGTTGTTGTGTCAAGTGCCTCTAGTGGTGGTACTCAAGCTGCCCAAGCTACTCAATCTACTCAAGAGTCTGTGTCTCTGGGAGGTTCCTTCTATAATTGACCCATGTGCTATGAGATGCTGAAGGTTGGGAGAGACCCTCGTTTTTGGAGCTATTTCTACATGGATTACTATCGTTCATTGCTTACGACTAAGCGAAATCCAATGACTGACGTGCAGTAGGTTGACTGGAAGACAATCCAAAAGAAGAGAGATGTGCTATTTACTGAGGTCGAGGATTCTTGTGAATTTCATGGTGTAAAGGACATAATGTGGTGGCCCTACCCATGGAATGTTGAAGTTATCCTTCAGTTCTATGCAACCATATTCTATTGGACAAACAAGCATGGTTTCACTTGGATGACCAATGGTAGGAAGTACTCGGTGAGCTATGAAGATTTTTCCAACATCTTGGGCATGAGACACTGTTTGAGGCATCCATTGAAGATCCATGAGGAGCCTCTTGTGACCATTGAGGAGATGTTGGATTTCTACTCAGAGGGATACCGCAGTCAGCCTCGTCACTTTCACAGGCTATGTCCTTTCCATGCTGTTCTTAATCGTCTCATTAGAAAGATGACAGCCCCTAAAGACGGTGATGCCAACCGGATCAACCACGACACCCGCAATGTCATCGAGCTCCTTTCCAGCTAGCAGAAGTTTAATGCTTTTGACTACATCTATGTGGAGATTTACATTGCTTCAGAGACTCCTGCTAGGTCTTTCTGTTATGCTCCCTACATTATGAAGCTTATTGAGACTGTCTCTGGCAAGAAATTTGTGAAGGAGGTGGTGCATAGGCCTCTAGTGCTTCAAAAGCCTTCGAAGCTTCATCGTCCTATGAGAGCCCCTTCGGGACTGTCTCAGCCTAGCTCTCTTAGGTGGTGCTCAGCTCAGCCTCCTCCTCCTGTGCCATAGCAGGGTCCTCTAGGCTACTTTCACATGTCCTTAAGGAGCATCAACTATTCTTTAAAACTACAATCACTCCATCTGTTGGTCGCCTTCGACTGGAGAAGCTTTATCATCACAAACAATCTCATGTACTTAACCAAAAAACCATGATACAATGGCTTCTTCAAGTCTTTGATCATCTTCTTGTAATTTGAAAGTTCACCATTACTGTACTAATCATCATCATCATGTCTCTCGCCATTTTGCACCATCTCCTCTATGTTGCGCACCTAAAACTCAATGTCGTCATCAGTGAACCCTAATATATCTACTAGCTCGTTCACATCATTGTCATGATCTTCTTCGACACTAGTAGGGACCTCCCTCTCTAGATATGAATCTTTCATCTTACCTCATGAAGCCCCTCCTTTCCATGTTTGTTCCAACATTGACAATCCACCATGAATCCATGTGTGATCAAATGTGACTTCAACACTTTATTTGTGTGATATTTCCTCTCATTCTTGCAATGTTTGCAAGGACAACAAATATTCCCTCTCATGTTGTCCAACATGTTATTCTTTTTAAAATCGAAAAATGCTTCAATCCCTTTGATATTTTCATCGCAAAGCCGCGGCCCATACATCCAACATCGATTTGGCGACATCTACATACGGAAAGGATGAGCTAAATCAAAGAAATTCAAAGCCACTGATAGTCAATGTCTAAAGGGGTAAAAAATAGAAGGAACACGAGAGGAAGAGAGGACTTACCCTTTGTTTTAAGGTCCATTGATAATCATCGCAAAATTTTTAGAAGGGAACCTCTAAAGAGGGCAAGAACAGGGTAGATGTGGCAACCACTTGTTCCGCCATTGCTAGGAGCTCGTATAAGGGCAATAGAAAAATGAGACGATCCTTTTTGACGATCGTATCTCTATAGAT
Source organism: Tuctoria greenei (assembly GCA_036927565.1). NCBI lineage: Eukaryota > Viridiplantae > Streptophyta > Magnoliopsida > Poales > Poaceae > Tuctoria > Tuctoria greenei. Next base: position 134,147,089 of record JAYESD010000006.1, read on the forward strand.
GGAATGGAAGACGAGCCCTCTTCCATGAAAAAAGGAGACGTGCCCAACCAGTGGGTATGGGAGACGCGCCCGCGTCAATGATAAAAGGAGACGACCGCCAAGGAAAGAATGTCTCCTTTGCTTTATTAGTACGAGTCACGCTCTAGTAGGCTCGTCTCCCTTTTGTCAGAGAAGCAAGTGCATCTCGGATACTTACTTAATTGAGATAGGCCTTAAAGTAAACCGTCTCCTTTTACCCCTAGTCGAGCCAAATCTGATCCTCACAAATACGAGCGCGCCTTGTTTTTCCTAATCGGAGACGGACGCCTTTGAGGTCATCTCCGATCTTTGTCTCCTATTTTGGTTTCTTACGTAGTGGAAGTATCTTTTGATAGTGGATGCATGAAAATGATGGAATACGGTGGGTGCATAAGAAATTTCCTAATCAAAAGATTTCATGCAAGTCACTCAACAGAGTCAAGAGTTTGACAAAGTTCAATGAAAATGCTAAGTGTCATCTCCATGTGGTTTTCAATATTCATATCATCTGGCCTTGGTGGGTATTTACTTTCCAATGAGAGTGGAAGGCAAACCATAAGACATTAAATTGTGAAAAATTCAAATCAATTTCAAACAAGGGTTTGTCCATGGATCAATTTTTCTCACCATGTCACACCAATCAAAAACATATATGACATGTTGTCCTAATGAACTATATGGGTGTTGATGTTTCTTACGTAATTGATCATCTCTCCAAAGATATTAGGTCCGCAAGTCCACAGAAACTATCGTGTAGTATTTCACCAAAGAGTATTCATAAGGGTATCGCATTTATCCCAAAGGAAGGCAATGAGTATAGTAAACACTACTCTAATGATCAAGCTATGGAATACTAATCAATTATCAAGACAGGGGTAAGTTGATAATATATGGGTAGTGTGACACACACCTAAGCAATATATTCTAAAGGGTAGATGAGTCCTAATGGAGGTTAGACTAAGAATTGGGGAGATGCTCCTACAATACTTCTGATATACCATAGCCTAGCTTAGATACTAATGAGCATGCCAATGGTGAATCCTTATGCTAAGTTGTTCAACATATCAGGCATGGGTTTACCGCTACTAGGATGACTCCCGCCAAGAGCATGTGTCATAGCCGAATGTGGAGGATTACAAAGGACAGATAGGTCTGTTACTACCTACTGCCTACCTCTTCGATCTGTGGGTCTACTTGACATTCAATGCTACTTAATCATCCTAGCACCATGCTAACATATTAAGTAAATACCATAGGAGCCACGGCACAAGCCATCCTAAGGCAATCACTAACCTATACAACATTGAACCAATGTTGACACATAGCATAAGTTATTCATATTAACATGATCATGTCATAACTACATAGACTATTGTGGTGTTTATAGTGTTTATGATGATAGTATAATGATATTAAGGCATGATCATAAAGACTATTCCTACCACATACATGGAATCCACAATCAAACAAGAAACGCTTAATCCAAGTTATGAATAAAAGAAGACTAAAGATAATATCTTTATTATGCATAAAGTCACAAATATAAGAAAAGATACATGAGCCATACCTTTCCTAATTTGGACCTGGGACTAGAGGATCTCCTCCGTATAGCCTAACTCCACTAAGCACTAAGAGAACTAGTGTATACAATACAATGATGCTCAAGCGGTGTGTGGTTATGTGTGGGGTGAGGGGTCCTATTTATAGCTGGAGAAGGGTTGGTATCCGCCACCAAAAGTGCGTGAATCAGTCATCAATGACTTCTTCAAGCTGGGAGGAGCCAACACGTGGAAGTTGATCGGGTTTGGCGCCAGGAAGAAGTCGTCCGAACCACCAGGTCGGCCGACATGGTCTTGGCTCCAAACGGCCTGTGCTTTCTCCAAGTGGTTCTAGGTGGGTCCCATTGACTAATATAGAGTGTACAGCGATGGATGGCCTCAGATACTTCTGTTTGTGGGTCATTTGATCCATGATGTGCCACATGTCAGTGCTTGATTGGATAGGATTATATTTTATAGGATCCATCCCCTTGTTTCACTTCAATTCTGTATAAAATACCTGGACGCACTAATTTCTCCAAGGACAAGTGGAAATAGGTTAAATAGAAATGTGATGTGTGCAATAAATGATATTTCTTTCACATAATTGAGTTATATTGACGGGTGAAATAGGTATATAATAGCTGTCACCAAACTCCTCCAAGCTTATCCTTTGCTCATCCTGAGCAAAGTCAAGACTTTAGGTTGATGATCAGGAGTTGCTACAATGTTATACTTTTCAAAAGTAACATGTGGAAAACAAAATACTCTACCTAGTATTGCAAAAATTGGCGTGGTACTTCTCCCATCTTAAGTCATTATGGGGCTTGTGCCATCTCTTATTCAAGGGTGGCTGAAAAATAGAATAGCAAATGGAGCACACATACCCTAGACTCAAATTATGGGAGCCCAATTTAGATCTTATGTACCTCAAAATGATTCTCTCAATCACTCTTTTGTGCGTAGTAGAAATATTCCCTCACCAAGGCATTTTGCCTATACTAATCCTACTACTAAATAAAACTTGTATGTGGAGCTTGGTAGGGAATATAGTAAGCATATTTGCGACACATAATATTGCTAAGTCAAAAAAGTAAGACTTAGGAGAAATCAATTCAAAACTATTTGATTCAAGACTTGTGCATGTGTGATGGAATGGAGGTAGATATGGATACTTGAGATGACTCCTTTTTGAGTGGACTCTCTTATCTTGCAGGGATGAAACATGGCTACTTTTCTCTCTTTTTTTCTTTTTTCTCATGCTTCTGATGTAAGCATGCATTCTTTTTTGTTTTTCTTGTAGCCATGTCTTCTACTCCCTTTTTATACAAAAAATTTGGAGAGAGTACTATGCATGAATGGTACGGAGTTTCTCTTTTTATTTTGAAATGGTGGTATGATGGGAATTTGCTTAATTCTAGTGTGGAAGTACAACATGTGCAAGTGAAGTCTTGAATTCAAAAAGTAATGAATGAAATCTCACATAGGTCTATACTTGTTTGACAAAGCTCAATGTGAAGACAAATAGCATATGCATAAGGTCTATCAATGTAATATATCATATGGCTTTGGTAGGTACTTCCAATCAAACGAGAGTAACTTAAATCTTTTTAGAAGTTCTCTGGAAATCTAAGTTTCACTTTCAAACTAGGAATAGCAGCCCTATCACTATATCATATCTCACAACAACTAAGAATTGGATTAAGGTTTTGCTACCCACAATTTCTAAATTAAGGCAAAAGTAATTCTAGCCGATGAAAGCAATATTTTGGAGAGTAGTAAGCTATAAACTAGGGACTTAGGAAAATAAAAATCGAGCAACTATTCATTATTTCATCTATGTGAATTGCAAACCATTCACCGCACATCTTCTATTTTATTATGAAAGCAAATCTACTCTACTTATTTTTAAGTTTTTTTATATGCAACATGGATGATGGGTGAATGGAAAATAAATATGCAAGAGGTGTGATACAAGTTACCTCAACTGGGGGGTCCTCCGCCATTTTTCTTGTTCAAGGTTTGCGATAGGGGCTGAAACCCTAACGATGAATGTAGGCCATGAGGTTGGCCTGCCCTTGTTGCAGCATGTCTTTGGCATTGGAGGGGTTGAGTGTCGATGTTGGTTTGCCTTACAAGGGTTCCATGAGTGTGGTTGAGGAAAGTGTTGTCGATGTTGCCCGCCTGCATTTTAAGGTTTCCATAGGTTAGATGTACATTGTTATTCCATGGCTGAGGTAATGATAACCCTTGGCTACAAAGGAATGACGTGCACTCAACCTGTGTTGAGTTTGTTTCACCATTCTTTGGCTAAGGTGCCTTCTCGCTATACAGGAGTAAGTTCTGCCCCTCATGCATTGGGTGTGATCCGTCATTCCTTGGCTAAGGTAATGATACCCATTAGCCACAAAGGAATGAAATGTATCCAACATATGTCGAGTACAATCTGTTATTCCTTGGCTAAGGTACAACATACCTATAACTACAAAGGGATGATGTGCACTCAACATGGGTTGAGTGTGATCCTTTGTTCCTTGGCTAAGGTATAAAATACCTTCTGGCCACATAGGAACAACTTGCACCCAATATATATTGGATGCGATCTTATCATTCCTTGGTTAAGGTACATCATACCTTTTAGCCACAAAGGAATAACTTACACCCAATGATGGTGGCAATTCCCATGAGCTTGAATGAGTGCTTAGAATAGTTGAGATCATCATGTTCTCACATATTCATAGCAGCTCATTGGTTTCTCATGGAGGGTTTCCATGTCAGACATCCGGCCTCGTACAATTATGGTTGACCTTCGGGCTTAATTTTCGATAGGTAGCAACAATCCTAATTTACTTCTTGGCCTAGAGATGTTGAAATGGAATTCTGTTAGGATTTCCAACAATCGTATCATTGAATGCATGCATAGTAATATTACTCCTGCAAACTTCTCCTCTATGATAGAGAGGGATGCTTAGCTCCCGATACTTGTACAAATAATTTTTTGGGTCTGGTAACCGAATCTTCATTTGTACGTACTGGGAAGAATAAAATCGAAGATGAATTGGGTCCAATTTTAAGTGTATCTATGAAAAATGTATTATTCATTGATAAGAGTGGTGCTTTATGGATAAATCAAGTTGAACATTTTCTAAAGCTCCTACTCATAGCAATGCAAGTGATATAAGTACACTATATGGACCCCTTCATCTTGTAAAATTACTGACCACCATAGTTTTTTTAAAAGAGCAAATATTTATCATTTGGATCATGGCAAACAAGATTCTCAATTTTACCCTCCTGATCATTTTTTATTTCTTGCCTAGGAATTTAAAATTTAGTGATCCATGCATGAATGAGTTTCAAATCAAAATAATGGACATCACTATTCCTAGGTTGCTACATACCAATCCAACGATTAATCATTCCATAAGCGTTACCTAGGCAGAGAATGTCTACATCAATTTTAGTAATTCTTATGAAATTCTAGGTACTTCTTTAAATTTATTCCCATGTAAGGTGACATTCCTTTTTGAAGAATCAAAAAGATTAATGTCAATACTTACTCTCCTGAGGATGCATAAGAATTGAATGATGAGAAGGTGTAAACCTTACATAGCAATGTAACAAAAATCATTCAATCCTAATGCAATTTGTGAGACCTATGTGTGCTGAAAACATTGGCTATGATGATAAAATTTTGAATACTGCCAAAACATCCTTTAAACAAGGTCCGACTCTAGGTCCGAGCTTTTGCAAGGTCTGACGATAGGTCCGGCTTGTTTTTGGTAGCTCCGGCAAGGTCTGACGTAAGGTCCGATTTGCTTTGGCTAGGTCCGACTTCTTTGTCTAGGTTTGACTTATTTTGGTTAGGTCTGACTAACTATGGCTATGTCCGAATAGCTTTGGTCAGCTCCGGCGCTAGGTCCGACTAGCTTTGGTAAGCTCTGGTACTAGGTTCGACTAGCTTTGGTTAGCTTCGGCACTAGATCCTGCTACCTTGGTAAGCTTCGTCTCAAGGTCCGGTTAGCTTTGGCAAGGTCCGATGCTATATTGCAATGGTTCTGCTTTTAACTAGCAATGTTTCGAACTTGCTATTTGGATTATGGAAAGCTTACTTAGCATTCCTTTACTAAGTTTTTGGTGTGTGTTGGTCGTTATGGCTGATATCGTTTTGCTATGGTTTGCAACATGCTTATGTGAGGTACTCACGTAAGGTGTTGTGGTTATCAGAACTAATGAGAGTCAAGTTGAGGACTTGTGCTCGAAAGTATCGGTTGTTTATTCACGTGCAGGTGTTGCTTGAGTTCAAAACATGGCTGGTGACGGGATCCATTGAACTAGTCTCAAGGAGAAGATGAGGTTAAACAAACAAGTTTGGGAGGAATTGTGGTTGAGTTGATCAGGAGGTTGCACAACATGTTTGAATCAAGAAGAATGCACATGAAGGTATCGTGGACGTCGTTGGAAGATGTTTGCACATGTGCAAGGAGTGCATGGACGTGGTTACATGTTTACAAGGTGTGATGAAGAGATGTGGACGTAAAGACGTCGGAAAGGTCCAACTGACTAGGTTATCGACTCAGGTTGCGGCTGAGTCGGGATTGACTCAAAAATGGAAAGATTTGAGTTGGTTATGCTTGGATTTTGTGGTGAGCACGAAGTTAAGTTGTTTTAGGAATGTGGGATACATTCCTAATGTGTTTGGAAATCTTAACATTACTTCTATCTGCGTACGGAAGGGTCTTGAGCAGTTATGGAAAATTTGGGTTGAAACTAAGTAGGATACGAGTCCTAGGTTTGTTTGGGTTGGCCTCATGGCTGGTTATACAAGCAAGGGAGGCCATAGCTCGTGGTGCACAGATTTTGGGCTGTTTGTCTTGTGTTCTTTCGAATAAAGATGATAGTTTAAAGGATCTTTTGTACCTTGTTCCACCGACTTGTTTCAGACAAGTTTTTCTCATCGAGTTTCTGCACAGCACTACCTTGCTCTGGTGGTTTTATCATAACTCGAGTTTTGTAGATCCAATCGATGTGATTATTTTTGGGTTGTCTTAACAACTTGATTATCTATCATCTGTGAAAATTTCATGGTCATTGGATTTGTGGTTTATGATCTACACGAGTTTCATTGCGGTGTTGCAGATTTGTTTTTTTCTCGGGTAGAACAGATTGACCTTTGTTTGATCTTTCAATCATCACTTGAGTTTTTCTCGACGGATTTTTTTTGATTCTTGTTGTGACGTCTTCTTGACTTTATTATACACAATCTATACTAGTTTTGTCACAATTGATCATATTTAGATTAGTCGCACACACGATTTCTTTAATAGATCAATTTTCTGCCGAGGGGTTTTTGTTGCTTTTGCTGCAAAAGTTGTAATATACCATTCACCCCCCTTTGATAGATTTTTATGTGCTCTTCGATCCTACAATTGGTATCAGAGCCATGGTGCTCTAATCTTTATGATTTTCATGTGTTTTGAATAATCATCATGGAGAAATACTCCGCCAAACCTTGTGTGTTTAGTGGTATTGATTTTCAGGTTTGGAAGGCACACATAGAGGCTTTCATCCAGGCGCAAGGCTTTGCAATATGGGAAAAGGTGTACAAGCCTTCCAAAGTGCCATCAAATGATCAAGTTACGGCTAAAAATATGTGACATGTCGACAACAACAACATGGCTCAGAACTTGATCATACAAGGATTAACTCAAAGCGACTTCAACCGTGTTGCTCAGCTCTGATTTGCATACGATGTTTGGAAAGCTCTATGTGATTACCACGAAGTATCCAACACAATCAAAGAGGTAAGGCAAGACATGTTCAAAAAGGAGTACATGCGCTTCGAGATGCATCCAGGTGAGTCCATCGATTACCTCTTTGCTCGCTCTAATAAAATTCTCAGCAACTTGCTTAGCGTCAAAGTTAATTTTTCGGACGCTGAGAATGCTAGAAAATTATGAAGTGCATTAGACATGTCTATTTGGGAGATGAAAGTCACATCTATTCTTGAATATACTATCATGAGTACACTTACTTTAGTTGTTCTATGTTCTAAATTGAAAACTCACAAAATTGACATAATCTCACGTAAGAACCCCAACAAGTCTCTTGCATTTGTTTCTCAATGTTTCATGCCTAGCTCTGGCTAATCTTCATCTTGTGGAACACTTGCTTTGTTGTCCTCTCTAACCATTCAACGGATTGATGAGTTTCCCGATAAAGAACTTGCACTCATTTCTACTCCATTCTCAAAAGCATTACAAAATGTGAGAACTAGAAGGAGAGGGAGTGCCACACCTCAACGATGCTTTGAATGTGGTAAGACCGGACATTTTCGCGCAGATTTCCCTGACCTTTCAGGTACTACATCCTGGGATGAAAAGAAACAAGAACAAAGCACTCTGCTGCAAATAACAACAAGAAAAAGAAGGGTTTTACAAGACGCCAATTGGTGAATAGTTTTATCTCTGCACTTCAAGAACTTGGATCGAGCGATGTGGACATCAGAAGTGACGAATATGAAGATGATTTGGCAAAGTTGTGCTTCATGGTGGGCAAGTCAAGATCAAGTATGGAGGAGGCAGAAAACAACAGCGACAATGAAGATGTATGACCTAGTTGTGAAGAAATGTGTGATGCTATCTCTCATGCCACTTCTATACTCAAGAAAAAGGACAAAAAGCTTAGGGACAATGCTGTTAAAATTGAGTCAATGGAATATGAAGTTCATCGTTTGAAATATTTGATTCCTAGTGATGATTCTTATTCCTTATGTGATTTAATATATGAACAATTGTCCTCCCTAAGAAGTGCACACACCTCCACACTTGATAAACTTGAGTTAGAAATTGAAAAGAGCAAAAAGCTTGCGGCACATAATGATAAAAACTTGAAAGATGCTTACTGTTCTACAATTGATTTGCATTTTTCTACTCGTGATGATCTTGATAAGAAACTACAAGATTCTATGAATGAAATTTCTATATTGAACAATGATTTACGTTCTCATGAAGTTAAATATTGTTCTAGTTGCAAATTAGAAGGAAAAACTTCATGTGAAAACTACATAGACTTTGTCAAAGAAACTTGATGACATGAATAGGACACTAGAGCGATTTTGTAATGGGAATAAGAATCTAAATTTGCTGCTGAATTCTTCTTAATCTTGCAATGATAAATCTGGTTTGGACTTTTATTCCCATGCTCATGCTAAGGCACATCCACCTAAAATTGTGAAGTCATTAGGAAGTGGTTTGATTAAAATAGTTCTAAAAAAATAAGTGGTTTTCAAATCTACAAGATTGTTGACTCATTCGGTTGCTAATAAACATGTTGCTTGCTCATCTAGACATGAACACAAAGTTAAATTTCATTGTACCTACTTTGATAAAGATGGTCATGTCATCGATTTTTGTTATAGACTAGCTCAAAAGCATAAAAATAAAAGAATGCAAGCTAGATCTCATAACTCTCATGCAAAATTTGCCGCACATGCTGAACCGAATGTTAGCAACTTCCTGTAATTAGTCGGAAACATGCAAAGATTGCTCCCAAACCTACTATTTCTTGTGCTACACATGTAACACCTCGTAGGCACTTAGTTGGGTATAAGAATTATCAAACCTTCTGTTTATCTCATCTTTCGCGTGTTATTCCTGTTGGATGTCGTGTGACTCGGTATTGGATTCCTATAAATACCTTTTGTTGAACCCAGTATTGAGTCATCGACAAAGTGTGCTTCTATGTAGGTTACACGCTTGAGGAAGGAGAACATTTTGATTGTGGATTCAGGTTGCTCATGTGACATGACCGGTAACAAAGAATGGTTCTCCTCTCTCTCTTTTTTTCACGTGTAGAGGATGTTACTTTTGCTGATAATTCTTCAACTCCTATAATTGCTAATGGTTCAGTTATGCTAAATGATCACTACACTTTAAAAGTTGTGGCATTTGTCAAAAGTTTGAAATACAACTTGCTTTCCGTTTCACAATTGCTAGATGAAAATCCAGAAATTATTTTCACTAAAAGTTGCTGCAAGGTTGTAGATTCAAACAGTGAGCTTATTTTAACATGTCTCGGTTTTGAAGAGTTTTTAATGCTGATTTTGATATGTCATCCTCTAAGCATAGGTGTCTAGTTGCAAATGAATCAAATGACTTTTATTTTTTGGCATCGTAGAATTGGTCACATAGGCTTTGATCATCTAACACGTGTTAGCGCTCTTGATCGCATATCTGGGCTGCCTAAGCTTTAAGGGGACAAATAAATTGTGTGCTCTTCTTGTATACATGCTAAAATGGTTGCAAGTTCACATGCTCCTCTCACACTGACCACGACAACTGAACCGAGTCAACTTTTGCACCTTGACACTGTAGGAACTTCACGTGTTCAATCCTTCAGAGGTAAATGGTATGTTCTTGTGACTGTTGATGATTTTCTTAGATACTCTCGGGTTTACTTTATGGCATCTAAGAATTAAGCTTTTAGTCACTTTAGAACTTTATTTCTTAGATTATCAATTGATCACCCAGGATCTTTAAAAGCAATTAGAGTGATAATGGAATTGAATTTAAAAATCAATCGCTTGATCACTTTTGTGCTGAAATGGAATAGATCATCAATTTTCATTACCTTACGTACCTCAACAAAATGGTGTTGTAGGGAGAAAGAACAGAACCTTAGTTGAGATGGCTAGGACTATGCTTGATGAATATCAAACTCCTAGAAAATTTTGGGCAGATGCAATTGCAACTGCTTGTTATGTCTCAAATCGTATTTTCTTGCGTGCTAAGTTAGGAAAAACACCATATGATCTTCGGTTTGGACATAGGTCTAGTGTCACACACTTTCAGGTCTTTGGTTGTAAATGCTTTGTTAAGAAACATGGAAATCTTGATAAATTTGAAGCTACATCTGTTGATGGCATGTTTCTTGGTTATCCATATCATACTAGAGGCTATCCTCTTTTTTTTACTTGACACTGATAAAATTGAAGGTCCAGATCCATATCCGCACGGGGAGAGTATTTTCATCAAAAAAGACGACAAAGTGGTGCTGCTGCCTGAAAATTCAGAAGCAAATGACGTTGATCACGCTGCTGATTTTGCACCACAACCAGCACCAACAACTATTGCAGCTAGTACAGATCATCCTCAAGCCACGAGTTCTTCGATCTGTGATGAACATGAAGAACCAGAAGCTTGTAAGGTGTCTACTCCCCTCTGAATCCTCAAAAGTCATCCTCCACAACAAATCATTGGGAGCTTGCACAAACGAGTCACACGGTCTAGGTTTTGGGATCCAAAATCTCACGCTCATTCTGCTTTTATTGCTTCTTTTGAACCCAAAGATATATTACATGCACTCACTAATGAATTTTGGATTATTGCCATGCAAGAAGAGTTAGAAAATTTGGAAAGAGATAATGTTTGGAAACTTGTACCTCCACCTCAAGGTTACAATTTAATTGGATCTTAATGGGTGTTTGAAAATAAACAAAGTGAGGATGGAGTTGTTGTGGTTAGGAATAAGGCTAGGTTGGTTGCTCAAAGTTTCACACAAATTGAAGGTCTAGATTTTGATGAAACATTTGCTCCTGTTCCTAGATTAGAAGCCATAATAATTTTGTTAGCTTTTGCTGCATCTAAAGGTTTCAAGTTATATCAAATAGATGTTAAAAGAGCTTTTATTAATGGCTATATAGATTATGAGGTTTATGTCAAGCAACCACCGGGTTTTGAAAATACAAATTTTCTTACTCATGTTTACAAACTGTCCAAAGCCTTGTACAGTCTCAAACAAGCCCCTAGAGCATGGTATGTGTCGGTACTTTGGATATGAGGTACCTCCAAATACCGCACTTAAAACCAATGATTTCCTATGTTCGAGTTGAAGACTCCCAAAGGCAACACACGTCTGACAGCACTGGGTAGCTCCGGTGCTACCACATGTCCTGCAAGACCGGACCTACCTCCCTTCATAGGGAAGCTCCGGTCCCACCACGTGTCCAGTAACCCCAGACCTAACTCCCAGTAGAGGGAACCTCCAGTGCTGCCATGAGTCAAGAGGCTCCGGACCTGACTCTCCATAGAGGGAAGCTTCAGAGCTGCCATGTGTTGGACCTCCGGACCTAAACCCCCAACAGAATATCAAATGGGACGAACATTCAAGAGGCTATTAGACAGCTATTACAAGACTTGATTAACATGTCATTAATCCAGCATTAATGACACACGATTAGAGGACCATCAAGATTGATAATGCCATGATTGAGGGCATTATTACACTGTTAATGACGATTATGCAAATAGATCGTGTATAGGTGGATTATTACAACTGGGGCCATCTGTCGAACCAGGAAAATACTGTAACGGTCAGGCCTTAGCATATAAAAGGATTGCATCGCACAGTAGAAGACAACTAAGCTCAGACGCTTACAAGCAACTACTGACACTCGCCACAGACACACATACACAATCAACAACCACCCCATGGAGTAAGGTATTACACTCAAGCGTCCCAAACCACGTAAAAAGTCCAGTGTGATCATCTTGTTCTTGATCTTACGCGCCCCATCCGAATACAAACCTCCGCGTACTAAGCTTTAGTAGTACCGAGGCAAGTGTCGTTTACACACTTTGACATTTTACGCACTAGGTAGGGGGCAGTAAGATCTCAAGATGGTGAACTCCACCGCAGCTTTGTCCAATAGTGTGGCTAAGCGGCCTGCTGGAAGAAATCCCTCCAACATGCAGCAGCCGGCTAACGCTGTTGTCCCGGCAGGTGTCATTCCACCACCACCTCCACCATCGCAGCAAGGTGGTGTGTTTGTGTCAGTCACAGCATCAACGAACAACCCTGAGAACGCGTTGAACGCAATGCAGACTCTTCTCTAGCCCCCTCCAGCGCCCGGAGCTCCTCAGGGCGCGATGGAGCAATGGCGCACTGATGTGGATGATTTGGTTGCAGCTGCAGCCAATGCCATCAATAACCATAGGCCGCCCCTATTGGGCAAGCACCTTCAAGGAATAGGACCTTGTCTGGTAGACTTGGTCCTCAAGCATTGTAGCACAGGACGCGTGCGCCCTCCCATCAAGTGATGTCATTGCCCTCCGGGGCACGACCCACTCATATGGTATCGATGCTTTTGACACATGATCTCCGGTCGAAGCTCGACCGCCAATACCTGAGGCAAGATGGTCGCATCATTATGGAGCGCACTCGCGATAGGCGGGAAGCTCGGGAAAACCCTTCTCCTATGGGACTGAGGGGTGGCTGTTCGGCCCTTGCCATGCATCTCCACATGGCCACCTGGCCACCTAAGTTCTGGCCTCATCTCCTGGAGAAGTACGATGGGACGATCAACCCCATCAAATTTCTTCAAATCTACTCCATAACCATCCTCGCGGCTGGAGGCAATGAGGCCGTGATGGTAAACTACTTCCCTGTGGCTCTAACCAGGACAACAAGTTTCTGGTTGATGAGTCTCCCTCTTGACTCCATCTATAGTTGGGGGGAACTTTGTTGCCAGTTCACTGCCATCTTTGGGAGCTCCTACACCCGACCTGACACAGAACTAGACTTATTTGCCGTACATCAGAAGGCGGGAGAATCACTGTGATCATTCATCCAACGGATTTCTCAAGTACAGAACACTATTCCTTCAACCTCCAACGCCTATGTCATTGTTGCATTCTGACAGGGGGTTAGAGACAAGAAGATGCTGGAGAAGGTGACAACCAAAGTTGTCACCAGCGTCACGGAGCTCTTCAGCCTAGCCGACAATTGTGCTAGGGCTGCAAAGGGCCGAGAGATACACTAAAAAAACCAGCTGCGGAGGCTGGTTAATCCTCCTCTCAAGCTGAAGCTACTGCCTCCGGCAGTAGGAAGAAGAAAAAGAAGTCCAACAGCAAGAAAAAGCCGTCGACGGGCACACCTACAGCTGCTAATGCAGCTGCAGCTCTTGGTGGTCGCGGCCACGCCCCGAAAAACAACCCCGACCGTCGACTGAGGAAGGTGATGGTGACAAGATGTGGTGTTCGATCCTCAAGACAAACACCCATAACCTCAAAGATTGTTGTGAGGTCCAGAGGCTTATTGAACACAGCAATGAGCATCAAGAAAAAGCCCCTTTCCGCCAACAGGAAAGGAAACAGAAGGTCGGAGAATGTCGGTGTTTGGATCCAGCAGATCTCCCGATACTTCTGTTGGTAGATCGCGGAGTTGTAGTTCGGTAATGGGCGCGCAGAGATTCAAGAAGGTGAATGGCAAGTGGACACAGAGATTTACGTGGTTCGGGCTGCCTGAGCGTAATACCCTACTCCACAGGGTGTGGTGGTGTTGTATTGAGCTTGTGAGTCTAGAAGAAGCTCCAGAAGAAGAAGCTCACCTAGGTCAGGGAGTCTAGAAGAGGTCTGGAGAGATTTCTTGTGTATCATCGACCAGTCCTTTTATAGTACAAGGACTGGTCGTTACACCGTTAGCCTAGCCCGACAAGTGGCCCTAGTGGTTACTAATGTTTGATACACAATTAATTACTTACCCTTAATAGCGTCGTAATGGGCCTTGATAGTGTCGTTACTAGTACTAAGGGCCTTCCGATCGTGTGTCATTAATATGGTATTAATGACAGTTAATCGGGTCTTGAAGTCCTTGATTGTCCCTTGAAGGTCCGAGCCGTTGGGTGTCCACCAGCCTAATTGTTGAAGTTGAAGGTCTGGCGGTTCGGACACGTGGCAGCTCTGGAGCTTACCATCGTGGACGGGTAGGTCCAGTGCTGTTGGACACGTGTCGGTACTGGAGCTTCCATCTGTCTGGGGTTAGGTCCGGGGGTGCCATACATGTATTCAGTTCGGAGCTTTCTTGTGTGTGGGCGGTAGCTCCGGTCTTATGATACACGTGGTGACCCTGGGACTAACCATGTCGGGGAAGCAGGTCCGGTTACGCCTGACATGTGGGGCCTTCGGAGGTCTTTAAACCTAGTAGATGGAGTTTCCTTGTGATCTTTGCAATCCCAAGGGGTATCCGATACGTAGGGTACCGACAGTGGCCCCTGGGCCCACCTCTGGGGGAGACCTTTTGGATGAAGTCATTCTCCCGGAGGTGGGTCCATTCTTTGGTTTTTGAGCCGTGTCTTCAAGGGTCTTCGGATGTGCCGTTGGCAGTTGTTCACAGTTAAACCACCGCCGTGTGGCATATCCTAGAGGCGGCAGGTGAGATCTTAGCGTGCGGATCTCACGCAGTTCAAGGTCGCCGGTTTCTGATACGAAAATCATATCGGTTCCGCGTGCCATGTCAGGCCGCCGCCTTCGGGTTTCCCGCCTTTCATGATCACAACCGTTCGCTTGGGTAAGGACCTCGACTTGATCATCGGGGTGGCCTCGAGCCCCTTTATCGTTGGCAGGGTGAAGTTTTTGAATGGTATCATCGGCTCCTCTGCGGTTTCCATCCAAGCGTTGCGGGGGCTTACTTAAGAAGGAAAGCATGCACCGTTTGGGGGTTCTTTGCGCCTTTCATTCGAACTTGCGCTAAAATCCTCCAAACTTTCGCTTGCTTTTCCTCTCTTGCCTCGCTGTGCCGCGATGGAGTTGGACCTTCGCCAAAGCCGACTGAAGACTGACGGTGATTTGAAGAAGATCTGGGCCCTCATGGGGTGGACTCCTGACTTCTTCAACCACTTGGTCCGTGTCGGCAAGCTTCCTTTCATGAAGAGTACGCTGACGACATGGTGTACTTCTCCGTACGCCATGATGGGACTGATCCCACCTTTCTCCTCTTTCTTCCTGATGCTGCTAGACTTCTATGGTCTGCAGCTGTACCACCTTATCCCCCACTCCATTCTTCTAGTGTCGATCTTTGTCCACTTCTGCGAGATGTGTGTGGCCATTCCCCCTACATTGAGCTCTTCCGCACCTTCTTTACTGTTCAGACCACCGGCAAGAGTGACGAGTACCTTGGCTTCTATTATTTCGTGATGCGCAAGAAGTACTCGTACAAGTACTTGTGGTCGTTCCCTTCTGGGAAGTGGGACGACTGGAAGAAGGATTGGATCCTCATCAGGGTGGAGGAGCATGAAAAGATGGAGTTGCTCGAAGGCCTCCCCAAGGTCGACACTACAGTTTGGAGTGAAGCTCCGGTGTTATCGGACACCTTCAACCCTACTCTGACCAGGATCCGCCAGTGTGTGGAAGGAGGGGTGACTCCTCAGGCGGTGTTTTGCAACTTCCTGACCAACAGTTGGGCTCTGCTGAAGAAGAGGGAGAAGCTTTCTTGGGCCCTCAATAATGTGCTGAACGACGACGAGATTGAGACCGGTTTGAAGTCCAACATGGAAGGTGCAACTTTGGAGTTTCACCTCAAGAAGTTTTAGCACGGCATCGACGTCGAGGGTGACGACTTGACTCCGCTAGTGGCTTTTCTCCCTCTAAACATGGAGGCGGAGTTCAGCAGGGAGCTCTGGCGGACGATGCCGGTGCTTGACGACCCCAGCGTCGTTGAGAGGCGTTCGATCACCAGGTTGGTGATCTCCAAAGCTTCCGAGGGTGGTCCCCCTTCCGTCCCGGAACAGAGAGTTGAAGTCGTGGGAAAGGGAAAAGAGTTGGCCGAGCCCTCGAGCCACAAGAGGAAGACGAAGCATGCTGGTGGGAGGTCTGTCAGGCCTGCTTCTTCCACGGTGCCTCATTCTCCTCGGAGGGGGGGGGTCTTCAACGGCGGCATCTACTCCAGCAGCGGCATCTTCCCGGGGTGCAAGCTCCGGCCATGTGACTCCAGTAACAGGGCCAGCTGAAGGCTCTGGGTCCGGAGGTCCTTCCCGGTCGAGGGGGCCTCAACCCGAGTGGCGCCGACAGCAGCAGCGGGCTCGGGGGAACCTTCCGGAGCCACCACACCAGTGGCGACAGGGTCTGGCTCCGAGCGTCTGGAAAAGAGGTTCCATGCTAACTGGTGCAGAAGCCTTTGAGGTAATTTTTGATTTTTTTACCTTGATCAGTTGTTTTATTGTTATAACTGTATTTTGAGTTTCTTAGTCCTTCATCCACAGCGTGCCTAAGAAAAGGGCTGAAGCTCCGGTTCCTGCAGCAGCAGTTGAGGCTGTGCAGGCTGAGGCTTCGGCTCCAATTCCAGCGCCGCCCCAAGAGGTGGCTGAGGCTGCGGCAACTCCGGCACTGGCTGTCATGGTCATGGACCTCGACTCATCCTCAAAAGCTCCCGTGGTAGCGCCGGACCACGGGAATGAAGATGTACCAGCGGTACCAGCCCCAGAGGTTGAAGATCTGGGCTTGGATGCTGAGATGTTGGATGCTCCGGCCACAGAGTTGGAGGTAGCTGCGATTCCTGCCCTAGAGACAAATGTTGTTGAAGCCCTGGCAGTCGAGCTGGTGGCTGATGAGGTCCCGACGGTAGAGTCGGGTGTTGATGGAGCTCCGACACTTGAGACGGTTGTCGAGGAAGCTCTTGCGGTAGAGCCGGTTGCTGTAGAAGTTCTGGCCATAGAGCCTGTCGTCGAAGAGGCTCTGGCGTTCGAGCCAATTGCTACGGAGGTGTCGGCACCAGAGCCCATGGTGGTCGAAGCGCCAGCACCTGAGCCAGCGACAAAGAAGGTGCATTCGTCGGAGCCGGAAGTAGCTTCTGCTCCGACCGAACCTTCAACACCTACTCCAGAGGTGGTGGTCCCGAAGGTGCCCGCTGCTGAGCCAGGGTGCCAGGATGAAGCTGCTGGCCCCCCGCCTGAGGTGCATGTTGTTGATGTTCTGGCAGCAGGACCTTCGGAGCCAATTCTGGAGGTCGGAACTTCTGCTACAGGACCTGCCTCGGCGGCAACCGAGGCTATCCTAGAGGATGGCCCTAGTGCCATGGAAGTTTAGGGGACCGCCCTTGTAGAGTGGGACCCAATTTTTGTCATCGAAGACCCACTGGAGCCAGCGGAGACGACCCCGGCAGGTCCGGTCCCGATCCCCCTATCATTGTCTATTGACAATGCCTGCTCCAATCTTCGCCATGTCCAGCTGGCTCTCTACCACGACAGCAAGGCCCTCGAGGAGGAGCGCCAAACCCTTAGGAGGTGGCACAACCGGCTCTAATTCGAGACCAAGCTAGTGCAATCGAGGCTGGCTGACGACAAGGAGTGGGTGCAGAGGGAGAAGGTCCGCCTGGAGTACTGGGGTAAGCTGTTGGATGAGAGGGAAAGCATGACGCGATCCCTCGACAACCAGTCCCGGGCCATCAATGGACATGCCAAAGCTACTAATAGCTTAGCGGACGATCGCCAAGAGAGGCTCGACGCCATTCACGCTAGTCTAATCAAGCGCCGGGAGGCTCTTGTGGAGCGAGAGAAAAAGCTCGATGATGAAGAGCAAAAACTCCTGGAGCTGCGGGACGACCTCGTGAAGAGGGAGGAAGAGCTTGTCCAGAAGATAGCTCTGGCTGACAAGAGCCTCAAAGAGCGCACCAAGAAATTTGAGGAGCGTTGCGAGGAAGAGGAGAAGAAGGCCTGGGAGCGAGGGCAAAATCTCTACAAGCAGGAGAATGCCATCGCCACCAGGGAGAACAATGTGCGGCACCGGGAGAAGGACCTGGTCGACCGCCGGAACAAGATCCACCTCTGGGAGGAGGAGCTCGGAAAACTCGAAAGGCAGGTTGCTGAAAAGATTTAGCAGAATGCCAAAAAGGTGGAGCATCTTGCTCGGGAGAACTCGGAGCTTGCGGCTGCCAAAAGATCCTTAGAGGAGATGCGAAGCACAAGGGCTGCGTAGTCCCAACAACTTTGGGACTTCTTGGGCAAAGCCAACGATGCGCTGACGCCAATGGGCTTTAGTCCCGTGCATCCTGATGATCCGGAGCCAGAGTTGGACCAGGCGTTGGAGGCACTGAGTTCAGCAGGCAACAAGCTCACCAAGATGGGCGATGTAATCGCGGACCAGCTGGAAACTGAGGGACAGTCCCTGGTGAAGAACATCGCAAAGTTCGTGCTAACGTGCTACACCAGCCGAGACCCTCAATTCCCCCTGGACCCGGTGCTTCGAGCCCCCATCGAAGGAGAGGGAGAAGCCGCCCGAGCCAGCGTATCGGAGGTTGCCCATAAGGTCGCCCAGTCCTTCCACAGGGTTTAGGACCATCTCTTTGTAGCTCCCGCTTGTATTCTCTCTTCTTCTTCTCCAATTTTGTAATCTCTTGTCTCCAGATGAATGAAATCAAGTTTTTTGTGAATTTCATTTTTTGTCTTCAACACCTTTGTCTCACTTGGCCCCCTGGTAGATGTGCACAATTTGATTGTGAACATGTACCAAGAGGATGTAACAGTTGTTGAAGACTTGCGTGCTTCGAACTTGTAGAATGTAGGTCTGAAGTCTTCGATAGTGTAGCCCCCCTGAGGTTGTCAGAGCTTAGTGGCTCCGGCATTGACCATCATCGGAGCTTAATAGCTCCGGCGGTAGTCTCCATCAACGCATAAAGTATCGACGGTTAGCCCTCTGGGATGTCGGAGCTTGGTAGCTCTGGCAGTGACCTCTGTCAACACATGGTGTGTCAACGGCAGACTCCACTATAGAGTCTTTCCACCATCTTTCCTTCACGTTGACGGCTTGACCCCTAGCTTTACCGGAGCTGAGTAGCTCCAGTGACGCTGGATATCAATGTTTGAACATCGACCACAAGCCGCCTAGGAGATGTCGGAGCTTTGGCAGCTCCGACTTCATTCACCATCATCATGAAATATTTATTTTTCCTGCACACTGAAGTCAAGAAAAACAGTAAAATCCATTTCCTATCTATAACTTCATTGCTGCTTACTATTCCCGAGAAAGTTTTAGGTCGAACACAATTCTAAATACAATCAAGAGCGTTGTCTTGTTTCCTTCAGGTCCGATCATTTCTGGACTCGCCTTACTTTGGCCTGCCGGGGTGTAGGTAGAGTGGCGTACTTAGGGTGCATGACCAGGCTAAGTCGATAGCACACTCTGGCCCTAGATTTGCTTGGTGGCATTTAGACGAGTAGACCATCAACAATGTTTGGACCCGGAAGAATAGACAATGCAACTCGAATTATACATGAACTGGCCGAGCTAAAGTTTCTTAATAACTGCACAACTTTATTATAGACAAGAAAGAGAAAAATAAAAAGTATTGAGCCTGTACAAAGTATATGCACGTGTAGTCTTTTTTCACACAATGATGTCTTTCATTATAGGTCTGGGGTACAGGGGAAACAAGTACACTTTTAGGGTATGGAACCAGGCTAAGTGTGTTTTGTTTCTCGTTTGACCCGAGGTAGCTAGCTATACTGTTAGTTCTGAGACTGTGACAAGTGTTGCATGGACATTGCGGACCTAACGGGGTAGGTCCGGCTGCCCTCCCGGAGAAGCTACCCGACTCTGTACAATGACTCTATAACATACATCACATGTAATTATAGACTCACCTCCATGATATTAAGCGCATAACTTACGGAGGTGCTCAATGTTACAAGGATTTGGGAGAGGTGTCCCATCCTCGGTTGCCAAGCGAACGCATCCGGGATGGGATACTTTGATCACTCGGAAGGGTCCCACCCATCTAGGGGAAAGTTTGTTTAACCCTTCTCTGGATTGTATTCTCCGTAGCACCGGATCACCTTCTTCGAGCTGTCAACTGTGAACATGCCGTTGGTGATAGCGCCGAAGAGCTTGGCGGTATTGGGCATTCCGAATAGCTGCTCGGCACCTTTCCTCTTCAAGGAGGACAAGGTCTTCACGCCGGAGCTGGTCCTGCGTGGCTTCGTCAAAGGTCCGGACCTGGAGTGACCCTAGGGTGATTTCCGGAGGAAGGACTGCTTCAGCTCCATACACCAGGAAGAACAGTGTCTCTCCAGTTGACCGGTTGGAGTTGTCCTGTTGGCCCATAGAGTGGGCGAAAGCTCTTCAATCCAGTTGGCTCCAAGTTTTTTCAAGCGCTCATAAGTGCACGTCTTGAGTCCTTTCAGGATTTATGCATTTGCTCTCTCGGCTTGGCCATTGCTTGCCGGGTGAGCTACGGAAGCGTAGCTGACTTAGATGCTGAGGTCTTCGCAATATCCTTGGAAAGCAAAGCTTGTGAATTGAGTCCCATTATCAGTTATGATTTTGTTCGGGACTCCAAATATGCATATGATGGACTGCAAGAAGTTGATAGCTGATTGCTTGTTTATCGTCACAACTGGAGTTGCTTACGGCCATTTGGTGAATTTATCAATGGCAACATACAGGAACTTGTAACCTCCGACGGCTCTTGGGAAAGGTCCCAATATATCCATCCCCCACACAGCGAAAGGCCATGTAGGAGGTATCATTTGTAGAGGTTTAGCTGGTTTGTGAATTTGCTTTGCATGGAACTGGCATGCTTCACATTTCTTCACCAGCTCAGTTACATCCTGGAGCGCTGTAGGCCAGTAGAAGCCATGCTGGAAGGCTTTACTAACCAGCGTGCGGGAAGACGTGTGGTTCCCACACTCGCCTCCATGGATTTATGCGAGTACCTCGCAACCTTCTTCCTTTGTGATGCACTGCATTAGGACGCCGTTGGCACCACGATGGTAGAGATCCCCATCTACCAATGTGTATCTTTTAGCCTATATGACTATCCGGTCAGCGGATACATCATCGTTAGGAAGGATATTGTCTTTCAAGTAGCTCTAGATCTCCGAGATCCATGCATCGGAGCTTGCTTGAGCATTTGAGTCTTACGTGCTGGGTTGCTCGGAGCTTCTGGCAGCACCTACGACCCTTGATGGCTGCCATGGTAACAGGGCCATCAGGACCGCCAACTTCAGGATGCTGGTCTCGCCCCCTTCGCTTAGTTCGGCAGGCTGAGCTATGGGTTTTGACAACCTCCAGATGAAGGTTCCGTCGGGAGCCGGAGCTCCGGTTGACGCTGGACATGGTGGAGGTACAGGACTTTGAAGTCCTTCTGAAGCCTCTGTACTTCAAGGAGGTAAGCAGCTAGTTGGGGATTGTTGCAGGAGCATTCACCCTTCACCTCTTTAATGATGAGTTGCGAATCTCCCATGACCAGCAGCTGCTTGACACCATATGATAGTGCCACCTTTAGTCCGTAAATGAGTGCTTCATACTCCACCATGTTGTTGGTCACCTTGAAGTCAAGGCGGACCATGTATTTTACCTCCCCCTGGTTGGCGCTAGAAGGACTCCAGCTCCGGACCCGTGCTTTTGCATGGAGCCGTCGAAGTAGAGATTCCAGTGAGGTTCAGTGAAGACCGGAGCCTTGAGTTCCGGCTTCTGCTCACTAGGGCCCCCAGGGTTTGATGGAGAGTGAGTCCATTCTGCCATGAAGTCCGCCAATGCTTGACTCTTGATCGCTTGTCTTGGGACGAGTTCAAGATCAAATTCGGTGAATTCCGCCGCCCACTTTGCAATGTTCCCAGTGGAATTGGGATTATGCAAGATCACACGCAGTGGATAATAGGTCACCACTGAGATCTTATTAGCTTGGAAGTAATGGCGAAGCTTCCTAGAGGTGATAAGAATTGCATAGAGCAGCTTATGCACCTCTAGATATCGAGTCTTGGTGTCATGGAGTACTTCGCTGATGAAGTACATTGGGCGTTGGACCGTCCGGACCCTCTCGGAGGGGCCCGGATCTTCCTCATCATCGACCCGGACCCTCCTGGAGGGGTCCAGACCTTCTTCGGGGACTTCCGGGTCCTTGCTGAAGGAACCCGGAGCTTCTTTGGAGTGATCCAGACCCTCCCGGAGGGGTCCAAATCCTCTTGTTCGACAAGAGTAACTCCTTGTAGATCCATGTCTGGGGGCTGGGACCCAGACTCGCTTTCAGGAACCTCCTAACCCTCCTGGAGGGGTCTAGATTCCTAAGCTTGTGACGGTTCTGGTCTCTCCGCAAACCAGGTCCATGCTCACAACTTCGTCAGTTGCCGAAATATAAAGCAGTAAAGGCTCACCAGGGTTCAGAGCTACCAATGTTGGTAGAGTGGTCAGGAGCTGCTTTAGCTCCTGGAACACCTTTTCTGCTTCTTCAGACCATTGGAATGGTTTGGTCTTCCTCAATAGCTTGAAGAAGGGTAGTCCCCATTTTGCCAGTCTTGAGATGAACCAGCTGAGGGCGGCTAGACATCCAGTCAGCTTCTGGACGTCCTTCATGCGAGTTGGTGGCCGCATATCCTCAATAGCTTTAATCTTCGTCGGATTCGCCTCTATGCCTCGGTGGTTCACCAAGAATCCAAGAAGCTTTCCGGAGCTAACCCCGAAGACACACTTGCCTGGGTTCAGCTTTGTGCGGGTGACCCGCAGCTTGTCGAAGACAGCTTGCAAGGTGTCAAGAAGTGACTCCTTGTCCTTGATTTTGACGATGATGTCATCAACATACACTTCCACTATGTCTCTGATGAGCTCTCCAAAGGTTTTGTACATAGTTCGCACAAATGTTGAGGCTGCATTCTTGAGACCAAATGGCATGGCAGTGTAGCAATACAATCCATCTACTGTGATAAGTGAAGTATGTTCTTCATATTCCCTAGACATTCTGATTTGATGGTATCCAGAATATGCGTATAGGAAACACAGTAATTCACACCCGGAGGTGAAGTCCACTACCTGATCTATTCTAGGTAGTGGGAATGAATCTTTCGGACATGTCTTATTTAGTGTTGTGTAGTCGATACACATCCGAAGCTTCCCGCCGGCCTTGGGTACAACGACTGGGTTTGCCAGCCATTTTGGGTGGAAGACTTCTCGGATGAATCCAGCTTCGAGCAACTTCTTCACTTCTTGTCGTATGAAGTTATGTCGCTCTACTGATTACTTCTGAGGCTTTTGATGTACATGCCGAGCGTCAGGATAGATCTTCAGATTATGCTCGATCACATCCCTAGGGATCCCAGGCATTTGAGACGGTTGCCAGGCAAACACGTCGACATTAGCTCGGAGGAAAGTGATGAGCGCGAGTTCCTATTTGTCATTCAGACCTCCCGATATACGGGTGGTGTGAGCGGCATCAGAACCGATTTTGACGACTTTGACGGGGACGTTAGTGTTGCCGCTTGGTTGCACGCGAGGTGCAAAGGTTGAACCTCGTTTACGAATGCTCGGTGGTTTCAGAGCTTGTTCATGCCTGGACTCTTCCTCCTGTGCTGTAGCAAGCGCATGGAGTTCTTCCACAGCAGTCACTGCGGCAGTGCGGTCTCCACGGATCCGGAGAACACGAGCTGGTGTTGGCATATTCAACACCAGGTAGCCATAATGAGCAGCAGCAATGAACTTGTACAAGGCGGGCCTGCCCAGAATGGCATTGAAAGGTAAGTTGATTTGAGCGACGTCAATGACCAACTTCTCAGTGCGATAATTCTCCCAAGTCCCGAAGGTCACGGGGAGAGTAATGGCACCAAGAGGGGTTATGGCCCCTGGACCTACTCTAGAGAAAGGTCGGGAGGGGCAAAGATTTGAAGGCCGGAGCTGAAGCTTGACGAAAGCTTCGAAGCTTATGAGGTTCAGCCCCAAACCCCCGTCTACCATTACATGGTGGAGTTGGATGTTGTTGATGGCCGGAGATACCATCAATGGGAGTTGGCCAGCTCCAATCATGTTTCGAGGGCAGTCCGACGCGTCGAAAGTGATGTCGGTATCCATCCACTTTAGGTGCGGCTCCGCCCTGGCGGTGGGAGCTACTGAAGCCATGTCCCGCCGCATGGTCTTGAGGACACGACAGGAGGTGATGTCCCATGAACCACCAAAGATGGTGTTTATGGTTTTCCGACGTTCATTGTCGAAGACGTCAGAATCATCATCGACGGAGGTGTATACAGCGTTTAGGACCTTTTCAGGGTCCTGAAAACCTAACTCCTCTTCGGCTGAAGCTTCGTCGACTTTCTATTTTCCTTCCCTTTGTCGGAAAGGAACTTCTTCTCGGCGCTTGTTGTAGCGCTCGACAAGGTTTTGGACCTCCCAGCATTCTTCCAAGTCGTGGCTGTTCGACTTATGGATAGGACACCACATCTTAGGGTTTCCGCCGTCTTCAGATGAAGGTTGAGGTCCTTTCTCCGGGCGTGGCCCCCGGCCACCCGGAGCTGTAGCAGCTGCAGCAGTAGATGTGCCAGCCGACGGCTTTTTCTTGCCGTTGGACTTTTTTCTTCTTTTTGCCACTCCCGGAGGTAGTGGCCTCGCCCTTGGAGGATTTTTTGTTATCCTCCGGAGGTGGTTTGGATTGCATTTCACGGCCCTCCGCAGCTTTGGCGCACTTATTAGCCAAGCTGAAGAGCTCCGTGATACTGGTGATCTCCTTGATCGCCAGCTTCTCCAACATCTTCTTGTCTCGTAAGCCCTGTCTAAATGCCACAATAACAGATGCGCTATAGATAGAAGGAATAGTGTTTCGTACTTGGGAGAACCTCATGATGAAGGAACGCAGGGATTCTCCCCCCTTCCGCGTTACAAGAAAAAGGTCCAGTTCAGTGCCTAGTCGGGTCTATGAACTCCCGAAATAGGCGGTGAACTGTTGGCACAATTCTATCCAACTATTGATGGAGTTGGGAGGGAGGCTCATGAACCAAGACCTGGCAGTCCCAGATAAAGCCACTGGGAAGTAGTTGGCCATTACGGCCTTGTTACCTCCGGCTGCAAGGATTGCAGTGGAGTAAATCTGGAGAAACTCAGCGGGATTGACAGTCCCGTCAAATTTCTCCGGCGGGTGAGGCCGGAACTTATGTGGCCACCTGACCATGCGTAGGTGCATGGCCAGGGCAGAACAGCCTCCTCCTACTCCCTCGTGAGCAGGACTGTCTCGAGCCTCTCGCCTTTCCCGAGCACGCTCGATATTGACGCGGCCATCCTGTTGACGATAACGGCGATCAAGCTCCGCCCGGAGGTTGTGAGTTAAAAGCCTTGTTACTGTATGAGCGCGTCGCGCTCCGGAAGGCAGCAACGTTGCTTGTTGGGACGCAGCACACCTCCTATTTTGTGAAGCGTGCGGACCAAGTCTGCCCGACAAAGTCCGGTGCCGCGATGGGGCCCGCCCCGCGGGGGGAGGACCTTGGTTGCTGATGTGATCGGCTGCTGCTGCAACCAAGTGTTCCACATCAGCCCTCCATTGCACCATTACACCCTAGGATGCACCCGGAGGTGGTGGGCATTGGACAAGAGCACGCGCTGCATGGAGTGTGTGTTCGGGGTTGTTGTTATTCGCTGACGCCATGACCGATGCAGATGCTCTGTCCCGTTGTCCAGCTTGATTTGTTGGTGCAGGCGGTGGCGGCAGTGGCATGACTCCTGCTGGAGCTGTGGCACCCGCTGGTTGCTGCATGTTGGAGGGGTTGGTTGCTGCATGTTGGAGAGGTTGCCTCCAGCAGGTTGCGTAGCGGGGTTGCCGTTGGACAATCCAGCAGCTGAGTTCACCATTCTTGAAATCTCGGGTGCCCCCTTCCTGGCGCGCAAACTGTCGATGTTTGGATCCGGCAGATCTCCTGATACTACTAATGGTAGATCGTGGAGTTGTAGTTCGGTAATGGGCACGCAGAGATTTAAGAATGTGAATGGCAAGTGGACACAAAGATTTACGTGGTTCGGGCCACCTGAGCATAATACCCTACTCCACGGGGTGTGGTGGTGTTGTATTAAGCGTGTGAGTCTAGAAGAAGATCCAGAAGAAGAAGCAAACCTAGGTCAGGGAGTCCAGAAGAGGTCTGGAGAGAATTCTTGTGTATCGTCGACTAGTCCTTACAAGGACTGGTCGTTACACCGTTAGCCTGGCCCGACAAGTGGCCCTGGCGGTTACTAATGTTTGATACACAATTAATAATATTACTTACCCTTAATAGCGTGGTAACGGGCCTTGACAGTGCCGTTACTGGTATTAAGGGACTTCCGATCGTGTGTCATTAACATGGTATTAATGACACTTAATCGGGTCTTGAAGTCCTTGATTGTCCCTTGGAGGTCCGAGCCGTTGGGGGTCCACCAGCCTGATTGTTGAAGTTGAAGGTCCGGCGGTTCCGACACGTGGAAGCTCTGGAGCTTACCATCGTGCACGGGTAGGTCTGGTGCTGTTGGACACGTTTCGGTACCAGAGCTTCCCTCTGTCTGGGGTTAGGTCCGGGGGTGCCATACTGGTATTCTGTCCGGAGCTTTCCTGTGTGTGGGCGGTAGCTCCGGTCTTATGATACACGTGGCGGCCCTGGTACTAACCATGTTGGGGAAGCAGGTCCGGTTACGCCTGACATGTGGGGCCTTCAGAGGTCTTCAAATCTGGTAGATGGAGTTTCCTTGTGATCTTTGCAATCCCAAGGGGTATCCGGTACGTAGGGTACCAACGGAGAAGATCCGCCAAAACAGGAGCTTGGCTTCCAGGATGCCAACAAGTCCCTAAAGGCCATCTACAACACTGTGGAGAACAATTCTAACATCTTCGACAATGAATGTCGGAAGACTCTCAATATAATATATAAAGGGTCCTAGGATATTACTTTCCATCGTATACTCAAGACGATGCGTCGGGAGATGGCTACCGTAGCTCCCACCACCAAGACAGAATTTCATCAGAAGTGATGGACACAGCCATCACCTTTGATGCTTCAGATTGCCCGAAGAACATGATCGGAGATGGTCAGTTGCCCTTGATGTTTTTTCCTAACATCAACAACATCCAGCTCTACCACGTCGTAGTGGATGGAGGTGCGGCGTGCAACCTCCTTAGCTTCACGGCTTTCACGAAGCTCCAACTCAGCTTATCGGACCTTCGGCCCTCACGTCCTGTCTCTAGAGTAGGTCCAGGAGCTATCACTCCTCTTGGATCAATTATACTCCCAGTGACCTTCGAGACCAGGGATCACTATAGGTCCGAGAAGCTAGTCTTTGATGTCGCACACATCAACCTTCCCATCAACGTGTGACGCCCGGTTCCGAAAAAGAACCAAGCTAATGCATATGTGTGCCCAGGATGTTCATCACACATACACGAGTGCAATCACAAAAGAGTATACAAAAAATTACCACAGAACACGATTAATTAACCAGATTTTATTACACAAACCATATTATCCTCGATTACAACCTCTAATGAATATTTATGACAAGTCCAACTAATGCAGCGGAAATACTCTAATTAAGCAAACTAAGCAACTAAGCAAACTAAGCATAAGGGATAGCGCATCTCCAATAAACACCATAGGCAAAGCTGATGGTAGACACGGCCTAGAACTCCGCATTATCACCATTAAACTCCCAATCCTGACTTGTAACTGTTGGGGGGGGATTGCAAGAGTGAGTACATGTCGTACTAAGCAAGTGTGGAAACTATGACATGTGGCTGATTCAAGACGACAATAATAATGGCAAAGTGCTGAAAAGTACATTAAAACATTTGAAAAGCAATATATTATATATATGTGAAATAAACCCATCATAATCATAAGTAATATCATAATACCAATATGAATTCACTACCATCATCAATAATTCTAGATTTCACCATTTGCCAATAACCATATTCAATACCAGAAATTAATCCATAACCATTAGCAAACCATAACCATCCCAAATACCATCCGAATATCGAGTTCCCTCTAATCATGGAAGTTGTCCACGTGCTCATAACTGGGAGCACAGCTATCATGATAGTTTTAGACACACTCTGCAGAGTTTGTACCTCTTTACCCACGTGTTCGTGATTTCATCACCTTTCGATGACTAAAACCTCTATTATGCCGTCTCACACTTCCATCGGTGTGTGGCCAAGAGATCACAAAATATCCTTTACAAAAGGATTACTAGCCTATTTAGACCCCACTGAGGTTTCACCGGTGGCGACATCTTGTTACTATATTTCTTTTATGGTCAATAACTAGTTCTAATAGCTTTTAACAAGTTTATACAGGTTTGGAGTTGATTAGATCAAACTTTAGAATTAATTCAACCCAATTTAACCAGAAAGATCAGACTAGTCCGCTAGGGACCGGACAAGTCCGCACTGTGCGAGATCAACAGATTAGAGTTTTCTACATCGACATAAATACGGAAATTATGGGTTGAATTCTCGTAAGGAAAAGAGAATAGAAGGTACACCATGTGTTCAGGACTCCAATGAATAAAGAAACTTGGAGGTGACACTTGGATCTTGGTGATCTAGGGTTGGTGATGAACTTGGAGATGAATTGGTGATGAGGGACGAAACTTGGTGGAGATCTTGATCCTCTTTCGTTTCCTCCTCTTCTTCTTCTTGCTTGGGATCTTCTCCTCCGTCCTTGATGGTGGCTCTCCACGAACTAGGGTTTGGGTGGGGTGGAAAAGTGGCAAATAGATGTCAAGCCAAAGGGTGGGGTTGTTAATATAGAGGTGGAGGCTAGGGTTAGATGAATTTCGAGTTGGAGAGGAGTAGAGGCCGGTTTACAGTCCCACATGGGCTCTAAAAGAGTTAGGCACGACATCCCTAGGCCCACTTAACGTGAAACCCAAGAAACAAGTTGTAAATCAAAAGATCAATTCAGAGTCACGAAATATCAGACAAGTCTGGAAAGGACCGGACTAGTCCGAAGTCGTCTAGAGGGAAAATCGGATAGGTCTGGCCAAAAATCGGACAAGTCCGACTTGAAACAGAGAGGAAAATGGACAAAGCCGCTGGAACACCGGACTAGTCCAGAAAAGTCCAATGACTTAGCAAATATTCAAGGATTCTTGGAATATCGGACTAGTCCGCACAAAATCGGACAAGTCTGAAAGTTTCTAGAGCCAAAATCGAACTAGTCCGCAGCAAAAACGGACAAGTCCGTTTTTAGTCTGAGAGAAATCGGACTAGTCCTCAGCAAAGTCAGACTAGTCTGCACTTTCTGCGTTTTAAGTGCGGTTTTGCTCCAAATCAATTTTAAACTCGTTCCTCTTGATGTGGGTTAATGTTAAACATGTATATGAATGTATGTAGGGCATGATGCATGAAAATGAGGGTGTTACAAACCTACCCCCCTTAAAATGAATCTCGCCCTCGAGATTAGACGCGGAAAAGAAAAGATAGGGAAATTCCTTCTTGAGATCATCCTCCAATTCCCACGTCGCTTCTTTTTCGGTGTGGTGGTTCCATTGAACTTTACACCATCTAATAACCTTGTTCCTTGTTACTCTCTCCTTGGTTTCCAAGATTTTGACCGGTTGTTCAACATAAGTCAAATCTTCCTCTAATTCCAATCCTTCCATTGGCACTTGTTCTTCCGGTACTCTCAAGCACTTCTTGAGCTGGGAAACATGAAAGACATCATGTACGTCTGAAAGATGAGCTAGCATCTCCAACTTATATGCTACTTCTCCTCTTTTGTCCAAAATATTGAACGGTCCAATATAGAGAGGTGCGAGCTTGCCCCTTATGTTAAACCTCTTATGACCTCTCATCGGTGACACCTTGAGGTAAACAAAATCTCCCACTTCAAAGGTTATTTTCCTTCTCCTATTGTCCGCATAGCCATTTTGTCTTGATTGGGCAGCTCTTAAGTTTTCACGGATTATTTGGACTTGCTTTTCGGCTTCTTGCAACACATCTGGACCAAATACATGAGTTTCTCCTGCCTCATTCCAGAATAAAGGTGTCCTACACTTCCTTCCATAAAGCGCTTCATGCGGTGACAACTTCGAACTTGCTTGGTAACTATTGTTGTATGATAATTCTTCATATGGCAAGCTTTTGTCCCAACTCTTCCCATGCTTTAAAGCACAAGCTCTTAACATGTCCTCCAAAATTTGATTGGTCCTCTCAGTTTGTCCATCCGTTTGAGGATGATACGCTGAACTAAAATTAAACCTTATTCCCAACACTTCATGCAATTTTTGCCAAAACCTGGAAGTAAACTGAGAACCTCTATCCGAGACTATCTTCTTAGGGACTCCATGTCGACATACAATCTGCTCCATGTATATTTCGGCCAATCGTGCAGCTGTATATTTGGTCTTCACAGGGACAAAATGAGCTAACTTGGTTAAGCGATCCACAATTACCCAAATTGAGTCGTACCCGGAATGAGTACGTGGTAACCCAACTATGAAGTCCATTCCAATTTCTTCCCACTTCCGTTCCGGAATCTTTAATGGTTGCAATAGTCCAGCTGGCCTTTGATGTTTCGCCTTGACTCGTTGGCACACTTCACACAATGCCACATATTCAGCTATGTACTTTTTCATGCTATCCCACCAATAGCTAGTCTTCAAGTCATTGTACATCTTTGTACAACCAGGGTGAATCGAGTATGGCGAGTCATGTGCCTCCTTTAATATTGTCTCCCGAATATGCTTCACCTTAGGCACGACCCTTTTTCCAAGCCATAAGGTACCATGTTCGTTTTCATCAAATCTAAATTCTCTCCCTTCCTCGGTGCTTTCCTTGATTTCCTTGGTCTCCTCATCCGCGGTTTGTGCTTCTCGAATCTCTTGCTCCAAGGTTGGGTTTAACTCCATCACCTCCATCTCATTTACAAATCCGAGGTTCAACCTATCAAACTCCTTACATAACCCGGATGGTAACTCTGGAACTATGAGTTGATGACTTACTCCCTTTCTACTCAAAGCATCGGCCACTACATTGGCTTTTCCCGGATGATAGTTGATCCAAAAATCATAATCTTTGATGAGCTCCAACCATCTCCGTTGCCTCAAGTGTTCCTCATGTTCATTCTCATCCTTCGAGTAGATCATAATATCATCAATAAACACCACAACAAACTTATCCATGTACTCCATGAAGACCTTATTCATGAGGTACATAAAGTAGGCAGGCGCATTTGTCAATCCAAAAGACATCACGGTGTACTCGTAAGATCCATACCGTGTCCTAAAAGTTGTCTTGGGTATGTCAGATGGTCTAATCATCACTTGAAAGTATCCTGACCTGAAATCAACCCTAGAGAAGACACAAGCACCCTTCATCTGATTAAACAAATCTTCTATGTGTGGCAAGGTGTACTTGTTCTTGATTGTTAACTTGTTGAGAGCTCGGTAATCTACACACATCCTTTGAGATCCATTCTTCTTTTCCACAAATAGAACGGGCGGTCCCCAAGGCGAAGAGCTAGGGCGAATAAAACCCCTCTCTAGTTGCTCTTGAATTTGCTTCTTGAGCTCCGCTAATTCCAAAGGAGGCATCCTATACAGCCTCTTCGCTATAGGTGCAGTTCTAGGTATTAAATCAATAACAAACTCAATGTTTCGATCAGGTGGCATACCTGGCAACTCGTTCGGAAAAACATCCAAAAATTCACACACCACCGGAATCTCCTCAATTGCGGCACCGTCCATATGATTCAACTCCAATTGCTTTGGTGCGGTTTGAGATGCATCAAATTCTATGGTGATCCCTTCCTCATTGGTCAACTTCACCGTCTTTGTGGCACACTCAATAACACCATTGTGCTTCCTCAACCAGTCCATACCAAGTATAATGTCCAATCCTTGCGAATCCAAATTAATGAGGTTGGCGGAGAAGTCTACCCTCCTTATTGTAAGGCTTACTTTTGGACATACTATATTTGTCCACATCTCTCCTCTAGGAGACTTAACCAATAGAGTAAACTTCATATGAGAGATAGGCAAGCTATACTTGGCAACAAATTTCGATGCAATGAATGAATGCGATACTCCAGAATCAAATAACATTGTCGCGGGGTTGGAGTTTGCGAGAACATACCAATGACCACGTCATCCGCTTGTTGAGCATCCTCCGTAGAGACATGGTTCATGTTGCCACGAGCAAAATTCTGCTTTCCATGGTTCCCTTGTGGTTGTCCTCCATTAGGTCTTGGGTTTTGCCTCGGTGCATTGCTTCCTTGACCAAGGCCTGACTTAGGACACTGATGCGCAAAGTGTCCAGCTTCTACACAAGTATAGCACTTCTTAACTCCACCAGAATTATTGGGACGAGCTTGGTTTTGAACACTTGCAGCACGAAAGTTAGCATGAGGCGCATAAGGCATTGGGGGCCTAGGTGCTTGCATGAAAGGGCGCTGCTGCACAAACTGAGTTGGGCGTGGTGCATAACCAGGGCGCTGAGCAGGTGCAGAAGGGATGAAGTAAGGCGCATTGGGCGGCGCAGAGCGAGGGCGCACATTACTTCCTTGTTGCTGTCCTTGATATGACGCCTTTCTCTTATTGCCTTCCTCCATCTCACAAATCTTGTTCTCAACCACAATTGCTTTGTCCACAAGCTTCTGAAAATTTTCATAATCACAATTGAGTAGTTGCACTTGGATTTCATTGTTCAAGCCCCTCATGAACAAGTATTGTTTCCGGCTGTCCCGACTAACATCCTCAGACGCATACCTTGAGAGTTGAGTGAACTTGTCGAGATATTCACTCACGCTTGATCTTCCTTGCCTTAAATTCTCAAATTATTGCCTCTTCAATATCATAACACCCTCGGGCACATAATGAGAGCGAAAACTGTCCTTGAATTCCGCCCAAGTAATTCTCTCTTGGTTCTCATGAGCATTGCAATAAGCATCCCACCAATCCGCAGCTGCTCCAACGAGTTGATGAGAAGCAAATAGCACATTCTCCCGGTCATTGCATTGGACAATAGCAAGTTTCTTCTCCACGGACTTGAGCCAATCATCCACATCCATAGGGTCAGCAGCTTGAGCAAAGGTTGGCGGCCTAGTCCTCATAAACTCTCCCAACCGGTTATGAGGTGGTGGGGGTGGCGGTGGAGGCATGTGGGGCTGATTGTTGATGTTGCCAGCCTACAACTGTCCCATAGTTTGTATCATGGTCTGCATGAGCTGGTTTTGCATAGCCAACAGCTGCTCAACGTTGATAGCTCCCTGAGTAGATCATTGTCCAATGTTGTGCTGAGGCACTTAATTGTTCTCGTCCTCATCATTGCCGTCTCTATGGTTGCGAGTCCTCACCATCTGAAGAAAAGCAATAGGTAAGAATTAGAAAATGTCCCCAACTATATGCATCAAGGGATATGAAACTAAACAGCTAGCTAAACTAGCTTAGGTGGACATGGCAATGCTAAGACATCCCAAAATCCTCTATTAAGCACACATGCAAACAATATATATAGCAAACAACACTCCATGCAAAAATACATCGATTCTTGAGTGCTCCTATGTGCTCTTAAGTATCCATTCTATGTAGGCTACATCCTACGGTCAACCTGTGGCTCTGATACAAATCTGTGATGCCGGGTTCCGAAAAAAGAACCAAGCTAACGCATATTTGTGCCCAGTTTGTTCATCACACATACACGAGTGCAATCACAAAAGAGTATACAGAAAATTACCACAGAACAAGATTAATTAACCAGATTTTATTACACAAACCATATTATCCTCGATTACACACTCTAATGAATATTTATGACAAGTCCAACTAATGCAGTGGAAATACTCTAATTAAGCAAACTAAGCAACTAAGAAAACTAAGCATAAGGGATAGCGCAGCTCCAATAAACACCACAGGCAAAGCTGACGGTAGACACGGCCTAGAACTCCGCATTATCACCATTAATATCCCAATCCTAACCTGCAACTATTTGGGGGGGGATTGCAAGAGTGAGTACATGTCGTACTCAGCAAGTGTGGAAAGTATGACATGTGGCTGATTCAAATGACAACAATAATAATGGCAAAGTGCTGAGAAGTACATTAAAACATTTGAAAAGCAATATGTTATAAGTATGTGAAATAAACCCATCATAATCATAAGTAATATCATAATACCAATCTGAATTCACTACCATCATCAATAATTCCAGATTTCACCATTTGCCAATAACCATATTCAATACCAGAAATTAATCCATAACCAACCATAACCATTACCAAACCATAACCATCCCAAATACCATCTCAATACCGAGTTCCCTCTAATCATGGAAGTTGTCCAGGTGCTCATAACCGGGAGCACGGCTATCATGATAGTTTTAGACACACTTTGCTGAGTTTGTACCTCTTTACCCACGTGTTCGTGATTTCATCACCTTTCGATCACTAAAACCTCTATTATGCCGACTCACACTTCCATCGGTGTGCGGCCAAGAGATCACAAAATAGCCTTTACAAAGGGATTACTAGCCTATTTAGACCCCACTGAGGTTTCACCGGTGGCGATGTCTCCTACAGAGCACATCCTCAACCAAGGGCCCCCTCTTGAGCCATTCGGATCCCAGGGTAGTCCCACCAATCATCAACAAACCCAATCCGACTACCCCTTCCCAGAGCATCCATAATGGTCCAAACAGTACCAGCAAAGCCCTAATTAATCAGCTACGCCGCAGCCATACTTGGCCTCGTACTGGCACTGTAGTCCTGTCTTATTCTCGCATTAATCGGTCCTTAGATCTAAAGCAAGCAAACCACCATGTCATCCAACCCATCCACGTACCGGGATTGCTTAGATCACCCATTACAATATCATATTGACCAGTTCATGTTAACCAAAATATCATTAATGCTTAATTAAGTATGTAGTGTTGTTTTCCCATCCCAATTCCAGGTGAAAACTTCCAGGTGACAAGGGTGCTTTAACAAATCTAGTAAACTTCCTACCATAGGATTTCCCATCAAATTGACACACCATGCAGTTTTGCAAACAAAACATTTATTTTTAAACAGGATCAATATGCTTCAAGGACACTTGCCTTGCTCTTGCTGTTGATTAGGGTCAAAGCCTTCAAACTCGTGGTGCTATAGATCCTTCGTGGCACTCTCTAGCGCAAATCCGTCTAATCCACACAATAAACATAAAAGACAAGAAACACAATCAAAGAGTGCACGAATATTACTCAATATGACATGACATGCATGATTAATGCAAATGCAAGGTAGAACTTGTTACTAGATTGCTGTTATGGTCAATAACTAGTTCTAATAGCTTTTAACAAGTTTATACATGTTTGGAGTTGATTAGATCAAACTTTAGAATTAATTCAACCCAATTTAACCAGAAAGATCAGACTAGTCCGCTAGGGACCGGACAAGTCCGCACTTTGCAAGATCTGCAAATTAGGGTTTTCTAGATCGACGTAAATTTGTCGATTAGGAGTTCAATTCTCGTAAGGAAAAGAGAATAGAAGGTATACGAGGTGTTTAGGACTCCAATGAATCAAGAAACTTGGAGGTGACACTTGGATCTTGGTGATCTAGGGTTGGTGAGGAACTTGGAGATGAATTGGTGATGAGGGACAAAACTTGGTGGAGATCTTGATCCTCTTTTGTTTTCTCCTCTTCTTCTTCTTGCTTGGGATCTTATCCTCCCTCCTTTATGGTGGCTCTCCACGAACTAGGGTTTGGGTGGGGTGGAAAAGTGGCAAATAGATGTCAAGACAAAGGGTGGGGTTGTTTATATAGAGGTGGAGGCTAGGGTTAGATGAATTTCGAGTTGGAGAGGAGTAGAGGCCGGTTTAGAGTCCCACATGGGCTCTAAAAGAGTTAGGCACGACGTCCCTAGGCCCACTTAACGTGAAACCCAAGAAACAAGTCGTAAATCAAAAGATCAATTCGGAGTTACGAAATATCGGACAAGTTCGGAAAGGACCGGACTAGTCTGAAGTCGTCCAGAGAGAAAATCGGACAGGTCTGGCCAAAAATCGGACAAGTCCGACTTTAAACGGAGAGGAAAACGGACAAGTCCGCTGGAACATCGGACTAGTCCAGAAAAGTCCAAGGACTTAGCAAATATTCAAGGATTCTTGGAATATCAGACTAGTACGCACAAAATCGGACAAGTCTGAAAGTTTCCAGAGCCAAAATCGGACTGGTCCGCAGCAAAAACGGACAAGTCCGTTTTTAGTCAGAGAGAAATTGGACTAGTCCATAGCAAAGTCGGACTAGTCCGCACTTTCCTGCGTTTTAAGTGCAGTTGTGCTCCAAATCAATTTTAAACTTGTTCCTCTTGATGTGGTTTAATGTTAAACATGTATATGAATGTATGTAGGGCATGATGCATGAAAATGAGGGTGTTACACAACTCCATCCTAGGCCGGCCATCCCTGTATAGGTTCATGGTTGTAGTTCATTACGGCTACCTAGTGTTGAAGACGATGACCCCTTCAGGCGTCCTTCAGATCCGTGGGGATCACATTGTTGGAGTCACTTTGCTGGACGAACTTCATGCGCTTGCAACGGCGCAAGAAGAAGAATCTAGCAAAGAGCAACCAACTCAACAACCTTCGAGCTCACGATAGTGTGGCTCAACTTATGCACCTCGCGTGCAACCAAGCAGCAACACCGACATCCCCGTCAAAGTTGTCCAAATAGGTTCCAATACTGCCCAAACCACTCGTATATTAGGAGGTCTGGACAACAAATAGCAACTCGCGCTCTTCACTTTCTTCTAGGCGAATGTGGATGTGTTGGCATGGCAACAGTCACATATGCCTGGGATCCCTAGGGAGGTGATTCAGCACAGCCTGGAAGCAATCTATCGAATGGTAGAACTTCATCAGATAAGAAATCAAGAAGCTACTCGACGCTAGTTTCATCTGGGAGGTTCACCATCCATGGTGGTTGGCAAACCCAGTTGTTGTACCAAAGGCCGGCAAGAAGCTTCGTATGTGCATCAACTTCACCACCTTCAATAAGGCATGCCCAAAAGACCCATTTTCACTTCCTACAATAAATTAGATAGTGGATTCTACCTCCGGGTGTGAGTTACTTTGTTTCCTAGATGCATTTTCTAGATATCATCAAAAACAAATGTCTAGGGAAGATGAAGAGCGTACTGCCTTCATTGCAGTAGATAGGTTATATTGTTACACTGCCATGCCTTTCGATCTCAAAAACGTTGCTTCAACTTTTGTGCGAGCCATGCACAAAACATTTGGAGAGCTCATAAGGGACTTGGTGGAAGTCTACGTCGATGACATTGTCGTCAAGGTGCAGAACAAGGAGTCACTCCTTGACAATCTGCAAGTCATCTTCAACAAGCTATGCTTGACACGGAAGAAGCTCAACCCGGACAAGTGCGTCTTTGGGGTCAACTCCAGAAAGCTCCTTGGTTTCTTGGTGACTCACCGAGGAATTGAGGCAAATACAGCTAAAATCAAGGATATTGAAGAGATGCGGCCCCAGCCCGCATCTAGGACGTCCAGAAGCTAACTGGATGTCTAGCTGCGCTCAGCCGGTTCATTTCATGATTGGTGGAGCGTGCACTTCCCTTCTTCAAGCTATTGAGGAAGTCCGTGCCATTACATTGGTTCGAAGAAGAAGAGAAGGTGTTCCAAGAGCTCAAGCAGCTCCTCACCATGCTACCAATTCTGGTAGCTCCAGAACTTGGTGAGCCTCTTCTACTTTACATTTTGGCAACTACAAAGGTTGTCAGCATGGTCCTGGTCAAGGAGAGACTGGAGCCATCTTCAGCTCAGGAGACTAGACTTCTCCGGGAGGGTCCGAAGCTACCTGAAGGCGAGTTGGGGTCCCAGTCCTCAAGCACCGATCCCAAAGGTAGGAGGCCTGAGGATCAACCTCTCTCAATTGAGGGAGTTCCTGCAATACAAGAAGAAGGTCCGGGCCCCTCTGGAGAGGTCCGGCCTGATGAAGGACAAGGTTCGGACCCCTCTAGGAGGGTCCGAGTTTGCCATGAAAAAGATTTGGACCCCTAAGGGAGGGTCCGCGTTGATGGATAAGAAGCTCTGGGCCCCTCCGTGAGGGTCCGGACCGTCCAACAGGCAATGTACATCATTAGTGAAGTACTCCACAATGCCAAGACTCATTACATAGAGGTGCATAAGCTGCTGTATGCAGTCCTTATTGCCTCAAGAAAGCTACATCACTACTTCCAGGCCCACAACATAACAGTGGTAACCTCCTTTCCACTGCGTTCTATATTGCATAATCCAAATTCTACTAGAAATATTGCCAAGTGGGTTGCGAGGTGGCAAAATTCGATCTCAAACTCCTACCTCGACATGCCATCAAGATTCAAGCACTTGCCGACTTCATGATGGAGTGGACTCCTGCTTCATAAATTCTAGGGGGACCAGTGAACAGAAGCCATAACCTAAGGTCTCGATCTTCATTGATCCTCACTGGATACTCTTCTTCGAAGGCTCTGTGCAGAAGTAGGGGGCCGGAGATCGAATCCCTCTCCTACTCGGTCCTAGGAAAAATCCAAGCACATGGTACACCTTGACTTCAAGGCAACGAACAACATGGCAGAGTACGAAGATCTCATCTACGGACTCAAGGTGGTGCTATCATATGGCGTTAGGCAGCTAATGGTGAAGGATGATTCGCAACTCATCATCAAGCAAGTAAAAGGTGAATGAAGTTGCAACAATCCTAACCTTGCTGCTTATCTACTTGAGGTCCAGAAGCTACAGAAGGACTTCCACGTCCTGGATATCTATCATGTCAAGCGTCTCAACAGAGCTAAAGCTGATGATATTTCAACGAAGGCTTCAACAGGAGCTCAAGCTCTGAACGGATATTTTGTTAGAAGATTGTCAAGACCTGCCACTAAGCCCGTTGAACTGAGTGATGAGAGCGAGACAAGCACCTCGGGGCTAGCGGTCCAGGTGGCCCTGCTACCATGGCATCCACCAAGGATCGTAGGCGCTGTAGGAAGCTCAGAGCAACCTAGCGCCCAAGATCTAGAAGCTCATGTTAGCTCCAATGCATGGATCTCGGAGATCCAGAGCTACTTGAAAGACAATATCCTTCCTAAAGATGGTGCTTCCGCTGATCGAATTTCCAGATTGGCTAAAAGATACACGTTGATAGAAGGGGATCTCTACGAGTGTGGTGCCAAAGGTGTTCTAATGCGGTGCATTTTTCGGGAAGAAGGCCGCAAGCTTCTCGCAGGGATCCATGGAGGCGAGAGCGGGAACCACGCTTCTTCTCACATGTTGGTTGGTAAAGCTTTCTGGCATGGCTTTTACTGGCCTACAGCACTCTAGGAAGCAGTTGAGTTGGTAAAGAAGTGTGAAGCATGACAGTTCCACACGAAGCAAATTCACACACTGGCTTAGTCACTGCAAATGATACCTCCCACGTGGCCTTTCGCTTGTGGGAGATGGACATTTTGGGACCTTTCCCAAAGGCCGTCGAAGGTTATAGATTCTTGTACGTCGCCATCAACAAGTTCACCAATTGGTCAGAAGCTATTCTAGTTGTGACAATCAACAAGCAATCTACTATCAAGTTCTTGAAGTCTATAGTCAGCAGATTTGGTGTTCCGAACAAAGTCATTACTGACAACGGAACCCAAATCACAAGTGCAACATAAAGAGTGCAGCAAAGATCTCGGCATACAAGTTAGCTACCCATCAGTAGCTCACCTGGCAAGCAATGGCCAAGCTCAGAGAGCTAATGCAGAAATACTCAAGGGACTCAAGATGCGCACATATGAGCACCTTAAGAAACATGGTGCCAACTAGATAGAGGAGCTTCCAGCCGCATTGTGGGCAAGCAGGACAACACCTAGCCGGCTACGGGGGAGACACATTTCTTCTTGGTGTACGGAGCTGAAGCAGTCCTTCCTCCAGAGGTTACCATGGGTTCTCTTCATGTCCGGACCTTCGACAAAGCCACACAGGACAAGCTCCGACGTGAAGACCTGGACCTCATAGATGAGGCAAGGTGACAAGAGACTGTTCGGAACGCACGATACTGCCAGGCGCTCCGGTGCTATCAACAAAGGTTCATGCGCAATTGGTAGTTAGAAGAAGGCGATCCGGTGCTGCGGAGAATACTGACTCGTGAAGGGATGAACAAATTATCCCCAAGTAGGGAAGGTCCCTTTCGAGTTATCAAAGTATTCCGCCCTGTATGCGTTCGCTTGGTTACAGAGGATGGAACTCCGTTTCCAAATCTGTGGAACATCGAGCACCTCCATAAGTATTACGCTTAGCTGCACGGAGGTGAGTCTTTTGTATAAATCGTATTTCTCCTAGTCCATGGACAGAGTCAGGAAGGGTCTTAGCGCACTTTACTTGGTCTTGTACTTTAGGTGTGTCTTTACCCTCACTGGGATAGATTAAGACGAATAGCATACTTAACTTGGTCATTGTACTTTGAGTGTGTCCTAGTCTTCCCTGTAATTTGGACCTTAATGATAAACATTTTATATCGACAGACTCTTCGTGCATTTAAATTATACAAGCTCCACACTTCTATTATTACTTACCTTCGTGTCTATAATAAATTTGTGCAATCCGCTTAAAATTTAGACCAACGTATTTATGTGATATATAATTTTTGTTAAGTAGGATTGAAGAGCACGTGAAAAGCAAGAAGAGGGGGTGAATGGTAGATTTAAACTTTTCAGCGGAAGCAACATAAACCCCTCGGCAAGAAATCAATTTGTTAAATAAATTGTGTGTGTGACTAATCTAAACGTGATCAATTATGACAGGACTAGTATAGATTGTGTATAATCAAGTCATGAAGACGTCACAACAAGAATCACGAAAATCCGTCGAGAAAAACTCAAGATACAATCGAAAGATCGAACAAACGTCAAACTGTTCTATCGAGTAAAAACCAAATCTGTAACACAGCAAAGAAACTCGTGTAGATCAGTAA
This sequence comes from Tuctoria greenei, assembly GCA_036927565.1. NCBI lineage: Eukaryota > Viridiplantae > Streptophyta > Magnoliopsida > Poales > Poaceae > Tuctoria > Tuctoria greenei. The sequence continues at coordinate 134,188,114 of JAYESD010000006.1, forward strand.
CCTCAAATCCAATGACCATGAAATTTTCACAGATGATACATAATCAAGTTGTGAAGAGAACCGAAAAAGAATCACATCAATTGGATCTGTAAAACTCTAGTTATGATAAAACCAACGAAGCAAGGTAGTGTTGTGCAGAAACTCAACGAGAAAATTTGTCTGAAACAAGTCGGACGAACAAGGAACAAAAGTTCCTTTAAACTATGAATTTTATTCAATAGAACACAAGAGGAACAGCCCAAAAGTCGTCTACAACGAGCTCTGGCCTCCCTTGCTTATATAACCAGCCATGAGGCCAACCTAAACCAAGCTAGGACTCGCATCCTACTCAATTTCCACCGGAACTTTCCATAACTGCTCAAGAACTCTTCTATATGCAAATAGAAGCAATCTTCAAACTTCCAAAGCCCTTAGCAACGTATCCCACATTCCTAAAACAACTCAACTTCGTGACCCACATGAAATCTAACCAAAACAATCTTGAAAATTTCCATAAGCGAACCATAACCACCTCAGCCGCAGCCTGAGGCATATTCCAGCCAGTTGGACCTTTCCGAAAAATTCTTTACGTCCACTTCTCTTCATCACGCCTTGGAACCATGTTTCCACATCCATGCACTCCTTGCACACGTGCAAAAATCTTCCAACAATGTCCATGATGCCTTCATATGCATTGTTCTTGATTCAAACATGCCGCGCGACCTCCTGAACAACTCAACCACAATTCCTCCCGAACTTGGTTGTTGAACCTCATCCTCTCACTAAGACAAGTTCAATGGATCCCGTCACCAGCCATTTCTTGAACTCAAGCAACACCTGCACATGAATAATCAACTAATACTTCCGAGCACAAGTCCTCGACTTGACTCATGTTAGTTCTGATAACCACAAAACCTTATGTGAGCACCTCACATAAGCATGTTGCAAACCATATCAAAATGATATCAGCCATAACCACCAAAACACACATAAAACATAGTAAAAGATACTAAGAAAGCTTTCCATAATCCAAAAAGCAAGTTTGAAACATTGCAAGTTAAAATCAGAACCACTACGATCAAGCTCCGAACCATGCCAAAGCTAACCGGACCTTGAACCGGAGCTTACCAAGGCTAACAGGACCTAGCGTCAGAGCTAACCAAATCTAGTAGGACCTAGCACTGAAGCTAACAAAAGATAGTAGCACCTAACGCTAGAGCTTACCAAAACTAGTCGGACCTAGCTAGTGCCAGAGCTAACCAGAGCTAGACGAACCTTGCACCGGGCCTAGCAAAAAACATGTTGAACCTAGCCAAAGCAAGTCGGACCTAACCAAAATAAGTCAGACCTAGACAAAGAAGCCTAACCTATCCAAAATAAGTCGGACCTTGCATCGGACCTTGCAGGAGCTACCCAAAACTAGCCGAACCTATCGTCGGGCCTTACAGGAGCTCTGGCCTGGAGTCGAACCTTGTTAAAAAACTATTTTGGTAGTATTCAAAACTTTTATCGCCAAAGCCAATGTATTCAACACACATAGGTCTTAGAATCTCCCCCTTGATGAGTGCATTGGCAACACCACATAAAATCTGAACATTGGATTATTCACAGGAAAAGTTTTGAAAAACCATTTCTCCCACTTTTTGAAAATCAAATGAGATAGAAATAAATTTCAAATTTCTCCCCCTATACATATTTCTCCCCCTTTGACAATGTATTCAGAAAGGTACAAAAGAGAAATTTTAATTTGTTATGAGCACATTATAACATATACATATAAACAAAGCTCATCCACGTCATACTATCAATTAACTTACACTATCACATCAATGAAATGCATAAAGTAGTGTAATCCATGCTAGAGATCAAATGTAATTTTCAATTTAAGCAAATCATGATCTCACAAACTTAACTATTTCAAGACCTGAAAACATGACACTTGTTGCTGCAAATTTTTTAAGCACAAATTTTGATCATATGAAATTCGCAAGAGATTGTATGCGCATCTGCCTTACTCTAACCAAACAAGCCAAGCCCATGTCATTTGACAATCAGAAGCTTAAGGACACAACTTCTTCCGAGTTCATATCTCAGTGCAATTATAAGCCATCTCAAAAGAAGAAGTGTGATGCATGCATATTCTCTTGATCTTTTCTCATTTTTATTTGGTCATAAAAGCTCAACATGTAGATAGTTGATTGATTAATTTTTCATTGTCAAAAGCACTTGTGAGCATGCAACAAGTTCAAAACAGCAAGAAAGTTCAATCATGACCAGATTTAGTGTAAGTAATTATTCCAGTTACTAGTCATGGCAAAAACTACAAAATGTATAACATGAGTAATGTAGTAAGAACTTTCAGCATGTAAAAGGAATCACGAAGTCATATATGTATGAAGTACTATGCTCATATTATTTTAATTTCAAATTCACACATAGAGTTCTCAAGTTCCAAAACTCCCCCTACATTTAAGCTATGAGGATGGATAACCCCTATTTCACTACAAATGTAACAAAAACGAGTGAAATGTAAAGGTTTTGTAAAAATGTCAGCCAATTGTTTTTTGATATCTACAAGGTGAAGCACAATGTTTCTGTTTTCAACATTATCATGGAGAAAGTGATACCTAATGTCAATGTGCTTTGTTCTCGAATGTTGCACGGGGTTTTTAGCAATGCAAATGGCACTAGTGTTATCACAAAACAGTTAAACATTATTTAAATCAACCCCATAGTCCTTAAGAGTTTGAACAATACAAAGAACTTGTGAGCAAGTGCTAGCAGCAGCTACGTATTCAGATTCGGCTGTGGATTGTGCAACTTAGCTTTGTTTTGTAGAGGACCAAGCAACAAGTGAATTACCAAGAAAATGACAAGCACCCAAAGTACTTTTCCTATCAATCCTACAACTCCCAAAATCAGCATCCGAAAAAGTTTTCAAAAAAATGGTTGAGGAAGTAGGAATAAAAATGCCAAATTCTTGAGTTCCCTATACGTACCTGAGAATTCTTTTGATGGCTTGACGATGTGAAGCATGTGGGAAAGCTTGAAATCATGCACAAAGACATAAGCTGAATTGTATGTCTGGTCTTGATGTCATGAGGTACAAAAGTGATCCGATCATGCTTCTATATTCTTTATGATCCACGGGTTCACCATCTTCATCAAGTTCAAGTGTCGTTGCTGTAGCCATTGGTGTCCGAGGAGACTTGCTTTTGTCCATGTTGAAGAGCTTAAGAAGGTCTCTTGTATACTTCGTTTGATGCACAAAGGTACCTTCCTTGGTTTCCTTGATTTGCAGCCCCAAAAAGTACATGAGTTCTCCCATCATACTCATCTCAAATTCTGAACTCATCATAGCTGGACCGTGTGACTCGTTCGTGCAAGCTTCCAATGATTTGTTGTGGAGGATGACTTTTGAGGGCTTGGAGGGTAGTAGACACTTCACAAGCTTATTCTTCTTCATGTTCATCACAAATCAAAGAACTTGTGACTTGAGGACGATATGGACCAGCAATGGTAGTCCTTGGTGCTGGTTGTGAATCAAAATCAGGAGCTGGAACAATGTCATTAGATGCTTATTTTCGGGCAGCAACACCACTTCTTCCTCACCTTCAAAAAAAAATACTCTCCCCTGCGGATATGGATCTGGACCTGCAATATTTGAGCTAGTACCTGGGCTAGTATTTACCTCGGAAGGATTGAACACGTGAAGGTCCTATGGTGTCAAGATGCAAAAGTTTACCCGGTCCAGTTGTCATGGTCATTGTGAGAGGAGCATGTGAACCTGCAACCATCTTAGCATGTCTACAAGAAGAGCACACAATTTCTTTGTCCCCTTTAACCTTAGGCAGCCCACGTATGCGATCGAGAGAACTAAAACGCATGAGATGACCAAAGCCTACATGACCAAATCTACGATGCCAAAAATATAAGTCTTTTGAATCATTAGCAACTAGACACCTATGCTTAGAAGGAGACATATCAAAATCAACTGTAAAAACTCTTCCAAACTGAGACATGTTAAAAATAAGCTCACTATTTGAACCTACAACTTTGCAGCCATTTTTATTGAAAATCATTTCCTGATTTTCATCTAGCAATTGTGTGGGGACCTGAATCCCGACATCCAAGGATCTCATTTGGTGGTGTTGTGTGATGCGACACCCAAAAGTATACAAGAAAAGAACAAGAATAAAATACAATACCAAGTCTTTATTGACAAATACAGCGGAAGTTTTACAATACTAAGCGAAAAGGAAAGAGAACTATACATCATACCTACACTCTCGGCACTAGCTATGCAAAAGCAATGTCATCCATGTCCTGAATGCTTCGCACTAGCAACACCCAACTTACGGCGGCGTGCAGGGTTCCCACTCAGCTGTAAACCCTGGAGGGGGTGCAGCCTCATCATCGAACCCATCATTAGTCGTATAATCTGCAAAAACTTGTTAACTGCAAACGTGAGCTTAAGGCTCAGCAAGACTAACCTGTCTCACTAGACATATGCATGGCTGAATAGTAAGCATAGGTAAGGAATAGCATAAAGGACTCGCCTACAAGTGGATACTTATAGTCATGTTTTAAGTAGCACATGACATTCTTCAGGCACGACACATCATAGACTCCACAATCAAACAAGAAACGCTTTACCGATGATATTACAAGCCCAAAGCACATAATGCTATTACAGGTAAAGCACGAGGAAACTATAACTTTAAATTGTGCTATCTCTAAGCCATACAAGGTTGGGAAACAATTATAATTCAATACATCATATTCTTCTGGCTTCTTAAGTAATTACTATGTCACAACGCAGTGAACAAGTGGTACTCTATTACCGCGAGGGATGGTGATTGCAATTAGGACTCACCCGGACAACACGACACATACGCACATATGGAAGCGCCAGCGAGTACATACAGTAGTACCTACATAACACTTCAGTACTAGTCGTATATGGCCACCTTTCACTCAACACTCGAATGCCAAATCGGTCAATCAGTCATGAGCTGGAGGTCACTGCGTGGGGTGTACTTTGATGTGCCCACCGGCTAATTTACACCTTGCTGCCCTCAACCCACGCCTATAAAATGGAACAGAATGCCTCGACAAAACAGTATCAAGCTACATAAGTTTTCTGGAACCCATTTCTCCAGTATATCGCCGGTACAATTCAAGCTTGTCCAGCAGGGCTGCACACGGCACAAATCGACACGGTCAGAGCTATGCGACCAAGACCACCTCTTGTTGCTCCCTACTCATCTCTGGCCGGTCTCAATTTCATATTTATAAAACATTTCTTGATCCAATTCATCCCTTGTGATAAAATCCTATCTCGCGAGTAGATTCCAACCATTCGACTTCTATCGGATCCTTATGAATATAAGCGTGGCAGTTACTACACGAGTCTATGAGCTATTATAACCACTCCCTGGGTTATTTAGTCACACAAGTGGATGTCAAACACCTTAAATGTAATGCACACACATCTGAAGACGTAAGGTGAATGAAAAATGCAAAGACACTGTAATGAACTTAAATGCCAACCGAGGCTTGCCTGAATGCGAGTCCGAGTCTATGTTAGTCTCCGGCAGCTGGACTTCCAAAAGCTTCTGGCTGCTCCTCGACTTCAATTACTACACGTTATGGATATACTATATATGAATGACCTTGAAAATAAATAATAAGTTTAAGGTGACAACCTAATATCTTATTAATCAAATAACATTATGATCTTAAATGGCTTTGGAACTTTTATGGTAGATACTAGGAACTATAATGGAGACTCTTGCAAAGAACAGAAGATGATCACGGAAGTTTGTTGTCCCTAAAATTCCTATAATTTTAAACCTTCTCTGAATTTTGGTTGTAATTATGGAGGTCTATCATGGCTACCAGTGGTTGTACCATATAGAGAGGGTCTCACTAGTTCTAGGAAAATCCGTTTCACAATTTTTAAGCATTACACTGTGAGATATTGAATTTGAAAGTTTGGACAATTTTCTGTACAAATTCTAAATGAATTTGACTATTTTTATGTGCACAGATAATACACAGGGTATCATACCATGTAAATGATGTTTGACCCAGAATTTTTTACTGCTGTTCAAGGATATTCAAATGAAGGTTATGGAAAAATTTGGTAATTTTCCAAACAGCGGAACTATATGAATTAATTCTATAACTATTTTTTTATTTGAATTATGGAGAAATTCCTATAGACTTTCATACAAATCCAAGTGCACCACTGGAAAGAATTCTTGATGCTGGTTCTAACAAAATTTATTAGGGAATATTTGGACAATTCTTCTAGGAAATATGGATTTTCAAAGTTGGATCAATTTCTGGAATAAAAATGCAATGGGAAATTTTGAATAACGAAGGGGGCCCACAGGTTTAAAATGCACCTATCGGGATTAAGAAACACTGGGCCACAGGGTTCAGGGATGTAGCCAAACGGGATCCTCGTCCACACCAGATCCGGGCGCGCACTGGTTAGACTGACAACCGGGGCCCACCACGAGTCGTCTTCAACCTCGTGCCGGCGGCGCTCGGGCGGCACCCGACGTCGGCCCGTCGCCGCAGACCGCTCCAGGGCACAGCGACACTCCACCCTTACCTCCCCCACCTAAAATCAGATGAGGAACCCAATGGTGAAGCTCCCGGCGGCGATGGATGGCCGGAAAAATGGTCTCGACAGCGGCGGGCGGAGCAAGGGTTTCGGCGAACACGAAATTGCCTCGGCAAGGTCTAAAACCACTCAATAAATGATTGGAGAGCTTCCTGGGTGTATGGAGATGATCATGATGGATAGTAAATGGATTGAAATGGGTCACAACTTAAAGATCGACAGTGATGTGGGGGTCCGTCCGTGGCGGGTAGGAAAAATCCTATTCCGTCATGTTCAATCGATGAAAATCAATGGGGTTTCCTCGAGGGTGTGCGCCAGGTAGTCTAGAACAACACTTCTCATGGACAAGAGCTAAGATAGAATGTGGAAAACAATTATGGCCGAGACCGATGCAGTTCATACACGAAGTTTGTCGGGGAAATTACTAATACTCAAGCTACAAGCTATGACAAGAGCTGAAAATTTGCGAGCATGAACATTACATGATTCAGAACCTTTTTTCCTTAAAGGATCAAAGCTTGCTAATGGCCGTAGCTGCGGTTCCACAGAGCAGCAGAGGCGGCAAAACAGAGGAGTTCGCCGGCGGCCCAAAAATCTTCAAGCCCGTCGATGGAGAGCCTCAAACTGTGAAGGTGAATGATCAAGAAGCTGCACAAGAGGTTGTGCAAAAACCCATGGCGAAGAAACTAAAGCCATACCGTTGCTCTTTGGTGGATTTCGAGGGGCGGGGGGGGGGGGGGGGGGGGGTGGAGAACTCGCCAGGAGTGAAGTTCTTGCGCCAGGGATGAAACAAACAGGAAAGGCTCGACTTGGGGGTTGAGGAGGTGACAAGGTGGAGCCTGGGGATGAGCTGTAGGCAGCTGGAGTCGAAGCAAGGAGGCAAGCAGCTCTGTGGTAGTTGCATGCCGGAAGGTGGCGCTATGGGAAGAACAGGGGCGAAATTGTCCTACTGACCAGTGGGTCCCACCTCTCCCTTCAAGCTTATCTTCTCTGTACACTGAATTCTCCCACGAAACTTGATCCAAAAATCCAAGATCTTTGTGGAGAAGCCAAATCAAATGTGTAGAGTGAGATTCTGAATTTATATTTCAAATTGGGACAAGTTTCAGTTGGAATTCAAATTCAAATTTGTATTTGAATGAAATTCAATGGAGTCATTGAATTAAATAACAATTGAGCTTCAAAAATTATGAAACTTCATGGATAAGTCAAGCAAGTCATGCTAATCATGATGGTGTGTTCAAATAAGTTTGAGCTGTATTCTAAATTTGAACTTAAATATGGCTTTAATTTGCTAAGCGTCTCAAAAAAAATAGCAAATGGAATTCACAAATCTTGAAACTTGGCAGGAAGGCTATTTGGAATATTATGACGCAATGGAAAAATGTATGGTCTCAGATTTGAATATTTTGACAGGGCCTAAATGTACTGTGCTATATTCAAATTAATTTGAATATGTTTAGTACTGCAAAGTGTTTTGCCCTAGCAAAATCCATTCAATAAAATACAAATTTGTAGAAAGGTCACTTGAATTATCATAGGGTCATTGGTGAAGTCCACCCCTTATGTTAATAAAAATTTTAAGTATGAGGGACAGAAATATTCTTGATGATATCAAGTTCATGTGTACAACCACAGTTGATCTTTACTATGGTTGAAAACAAACTGGTAACTGAACTTTATATTAAGGAAAAACTGGGATTTTACAAATTGTGAAACAGAAAGCAAGTTGTATTTCAATTTTTTGACAAGTGCCACATCCTTCAAGGTGTAGTGATCATTTTTGTACCCAACTACTGACCTACGAGGTGTTATAAGTGTAGCACAAAAAACAGTAGGATTGGGAGAAAACTTTGCATGTTTTCAACTCATTACAGCAGGTTGCATGTTCCTATCATTCGGTTTGGCATGTGCAGCAAATTTTGCACGAAAGTTATGAGATGTAGCAATAATTATTTCCTTTTTCTATTGTTTAGCTAGTCTATAACAAAAATCTATCACATGACGATCTCTACCACAGTAGGTACAATGAAATTCAACTTTGTGTTCATGTCTAGATGAGCAAGCAACATTTTTAATTGAAACCGAATGAGACAACACTACTGCAGATTGGAAAATCACTTTTTTTGTTTAAGAACTCTTTGAATCAAACCACTTCCTAATGACTTTACGATTTAAGTGGATGTGCCATAGCATGAGTATGAGAATCAAAACCTAAACCAGATTTATCATTGCAAGATTTAGAGAAATTCAGCAGCAAGTTTAGGTTCTCATTTGCATTACAAAACTGATCTAATATCCAATACATGTCATGAAGTTTATTTGACAGGTCAAGGCAATTTTCACATGAAGTTTTTCCTTTTAATTTGCTATTGGAACAATATTTAACTTCATGAGAACATAAAGCATTGTTCAATATACAAATTTTATTCATAGCATCTTGTAGTTTTCTATCAAGATCATCACAAGTAGAACAACGCAAATGAATTGTAGAACAGCAAGCATCTTTCAAGTTTCTATCATTAAGTGTAGCAAGCTTTTTGTTCTTTTCAATTTCAAGTTAAGGTTTATCAAGTGTGGAGGTGTGTGCACTTCTTAGAGAATACAATTGTTCATATATTAAATCACATGAGGAACAAGAATCATCACTAGGAATCAAAGATTTCAAACGGTTAATTTCAGATTCTAGTGGCACAATTTTAACAGCATTGTCCCTAAGCTTTTTGTCCTTTTTCTTAACTATAACAGTGGCAAGCATCACACATTTCTTCGCAAGTAGGACATACCTCTTCATTGTCGCTGTTGTGTTCTGCCTCCTCCATACTTGATCTTGACTTGCCCGCCATGAAACAAAAGTTTGCCAAATCATCTTCATCTTTATCACTTCTGATGTCCACATCGCTCGAGCCAAGTTCTTGAAGTGCCGAGATAAAACTATTCACCAATTGGCGTCCTGCAAAACCCTTCTTTTCTTTTTTGTTGTTTGTAGGGAGTGTTTCGTCCTTGTTTGCTTTTCATCACGGGAAGTAGCACCTGAAAGCTTAGGGAAATCCGTGCAAAAATGTCCTGTCTTACCACATTCGAAGCACCATTGAGGTCCTTCTAGTTTTCACATTTTGCAATGCTTTTGAGAACCGTGTAGAAATGAGTGCAGGTTCTTCCTCTGGAAACTCTTCAATCTGTTCAAGGGTTAGAGAAGACAAGAAAGCAAGTGTTCCAGAAGATAAATATTAGCCAGAGCTAGGCATGTCACATTAAGAAACAAATGCAAGAGACTTGTTGGGGTTGTTACGTGAGATTATGTCAATTTCATGATATTTCAATTTAGAATATAGAACATCTAAAGTAAGTGTACTCATGACAGTAGATTCATGAATAGATGTGACTTTCATCTCCCAAATTGACATGTCTAATGCACTTAGTAATTGTAGCACTTTCAGCATCTAAAGAATTAACATTGACACTACACAAGTTGTTAAGAATTTCATTAAAGCGAGCAAATAAATTATCGATGGACTCACCTGGTTGCATCTCAAAGCGCATGTAATCCTTTTTGAACATATCTTTCCTTATATCCTTGATCGTGTTGGATCCTTCGTGGTAGTCGCAATGTGCATTCCACACATTGTATGCAGATCGAAGGTGTGCAACACGGTTAAAGTCACTTTGAGTTAATCATTGTATGATCAAGTTCCGAGCCTTGTTGTTGTTGACAATATATCTCAGATTTGTAGCTGTAACTTGATCGTTTGGCGGCACTTCGTAAGGGTGGTACATGTTTTCCCGTATTGCAAAGCCCTGCGCCCAGATGAAGGCTTCCATACGTGCCTTCAAAACCTGAAAATCAATACTACTAAACACACAATGTTTTCCAGAGTATTTCTCCATGATGATTAGTCAAAAACATGTGTAAATCTCAAATATTAGAGCACCGTGGCTCTGATACCGATTGTAGTATCGAAGAGCACATGAAAAGCTACCAGAGGGGGGTGAACAGTAGATTTAAACTTTTTAGCGGAAGCAACAAAAACACCTCGGCAGGAAATCAATCTGTTAAAGAAATCATGTGTGTGACTAATCTAAACATGATCAATTGTGACAAAACCAGTATTGATTGTGGAGAATCAAGTCACGAAGTTGTCACAACAAGTTACGATCGATAGATCGAACAAGGTCAAACTGTTCTACCAAGTAAAATCAGATCTGTAACACAGCAAAGAAACTCGTGTAGATCAGTAACCACAATTCCAATGATCGTGAAATTTTTATATATGATAGCTAATCAAGTTGTGAATACAACCCAAAAAGAATAACATCAATTGGAGCTTTCAAACTCGAGTTATGATAAAACCACCAAAGCAAGGTAGTGATGTGCAGAAACTCGACAAGAAAACTTGTCTGAAACAAGTCGGACGGACAAGGCACAAAAGTTCCTTTCAACTACGAATTTTATTTAATAGAACACAAGAGGAACAACCCAAAAGTTGTCTACAACGAGCTCTTGCGTCCCTTGCTTATGTAACCAGCCATGAGGCAAACTCAAACCAAACTAGGACTCGTATCCTACTAAATTTCCACCAAAACTTTCCATAACTGCTCAAGAACTCTTCTATACGCAGATAGAAGCAATCTTAAGACTTCCAAAAACCTTAGGAATGTATCCCACATTCCTAGAACAACACAACTTTGTGACCCACACGAAATCTAACCAAAATAAACTCAAAATTTTCCATAAACGAAACATAACCACCTCAGTCGCAGCTTGAGGCATATTCCAGCCGGTTGGAACTTTCCCACCAATTCTTTATGTCCACTTCTCTTCATTGTGCCTTGGAACCATGTTGCCACGTCCGTTCACTCCTTCAATACACGAATCCTGATGAGTTGCAATGGCCAGGGCTGTCGCAAACAAGGCAAAAACCGTCACAAATAAGCTATTTGCGACGGATTTGCTTATTTACGACGATTTCTGGCCGTCGCAAGTTACACGTCGCAATTAAGATTATTTGTGATGGACACTATCGCAAATAAGGCCATTCGCGATGGCTTGCAGAAGCCATCGCAAGTTATGGCCAGGACGCCTGTGGGCCCCACACAGCTGTTTGTGACGGCCAGGCCGTCGCAATTAAGTTCTTATTTGCAACGGTTGGGCCGTCGCAAATAATACCAGCCTATGGGACCCACGCGGCAATACGTCGGGACCCACGCAGCCATTTGCAGCAGCCCGATCATCGCAAATAGGCTCTTAATTGCGACGGCCTGGCCATAGCAAATAACAGAGTCTAGTTTGCGATGTCCAGGAGCCTTACTTGCGACAGTACTGTATAAAAAGTCGTCGCAAATAAGGTTTTTTTATTTTATTTTTAAAAACAGAAAATGCTACCCGGCTCGATGGCTAGAAACACAGACCAGACAATATTCAAAAAACAGTCATAAAATAGTCACAATAGTCACAAAATACATCACAACACATCGTCAATACATCACATGTCCATCAACAAACAAAACAAGGGCTCACTCGCCCGTCTGACCTCCGAAGCCACCCCCGAAGCCATCAAAGTCGTCATCGCGCTCCCTTCAGGTGGCGATAACAAGGACAACAGAGCTTGAGCAGCCGTCGTAGATCTGTGGAATTAATGAAAGTTAGAGTTTGAATAGAAATGCATCAACATATCTCCCTCCCTTCCTCTCCCTCTATCTCCATCTACATCTCTCTCTCTCTCCCTCTCTCTCTTCATTCCTCTCTCTATCTCAATTTATCTCTCTCTCCCACATTATCTCTCTATTGCTATCATTTTCCCTCTATCTTCCTCCCTCTTTCTCCATCTCCCTCTCCCTCTCCCCCTCTCTTCATTCCTCTCTCTATCTCAATCTATCTCTCTCTCCCACTCTATCTCTCTATTGCTATCGTTTTCCCTCTTTCTTCCTCCCTCTTTCTCCATCTCCCTCTACCTCTCTCCCCCTCTCTCTTCATTCCTCTCTCTATCTCAATCTATCTCTCTCTCCCACTCTATCTCTCTATTGTTATCATTTTCCCTCTTTATTCCTCCCTCTTTCCCCATATTAATCTCCCTCTCTCTCTCTTCATTTTCCTCTCTATCTCAATATATCTCTCTCCCACTCTATCTCTCTATTGCTATTCTTTTCCCACTATCTCCCTCCCTGTCTCTACATCTCCATCTCTCTACCTCTATCTTCCTCTCTCTATCTCCATCTACATCTCCCTCTCCCTCTTCATTCCTCTCCCACTCTACCTCAATCCTTTTTCCTCTATCTTCCTACCTCTTCTAACTCTATCTTCATTTTATCTAACTTCCTCTCACTCTCTTTCCTCACTTTATTTTTCTAAGTTTAGGTAATACTAGAATTGTTAAGTTGCCATAGAAATTTACCTGACCCGCAGAAGAAGGGTCGCCTAGAAGGACCAGTAGTGGCGGTGGCTGGATCCCCAGACCTTGCGCCCGAGCCAAGACCTATCATTGCAAACATTAGATGTTACTTAATAGTAAATCATTTATGTTGAATTAATGAAAACTTCAGTTTTCATTTTGTTACCTCTATTGTATCCTACATCTGCGCCATCCAGCTTGCCCGGGAAGAGATGGTGGCCTCCATCGCGATCCTTTGCCATTCTGCCTCCCTCCTTTCCTCCTCCTGTCACCTAAGGTTCTCTTCTATAGTTTGTCGAACGGACTTCATCTCGATGTCTCTCGGCGAGACGTGGCGACTTGACGTGTCCACCGACGAAACCTGCGTGGAGCTGCCTCTCACAGGTCTCGCCGCCCTCGTGTCGACAACTTCGTCGAATATGGCGAGCCTATAAAAAAAGAGTTAATAATATGAAATTAAAATATCTTGAATAATTTGAATTGAGAATGATAAAATGACTTATGAACTGACCTTCTTTGTGCTTTTCCACCTCCGCTTGTATATGTGGCTTGAGGATCGATTGGTTCATGTTCCCAATCGAAATCTTCGCCGTGTTTCTTCCTTGCCTCCTTCGTGTAGTTAGCCTCGAAAACAAGAAAACTGTGTAAGTTCATCAATACATTTAGTTATATTTAATATGAATGATTTATAAACTTACCAATCACTCGGTTGCAGCCTGACTGCACCCCTGAGGCTGAGAAGGGTCCCTGTGACCTCTCTTCCAGATCTCAGCAGTGGTCGGCGGCACCTCTGTCTCGCGCTCCTGTCAATATGTGTTAGTATGAATAATATATTATGAATATATAAACATAAGTTACATACACTTACCATGCATTTAGCTAAACGCAAGTGGTTATCTTGGTCGTGCTCTTCCCCTCGACCCATCTGCACTCTCGAGCCTTCCCGGACTTAGCCATAAACTCATCGCTAGCCCAGTACCGACAAAGGGCCCGAAATGCATCAGACCGACCCTGCAACCAGCTCATGTGGCCCTACACATAGTTGTAGGTCGTTAAAAATACCATCGAGGGAGTTATAAAAAAAATACTTACTACACCCCACGTACATGCGTATACTGCTCCTTCGTCAGGTGCCTCTCGCTCACTTGCCAGAAGTGTAGCACGTGGTGCTGGTTCGCCTTCAAGTGCCCATTATAATTTGAACACGAGCGTTCGACAAAGCTTGTCGAAGCGCCTTCACAGCGTTGTAGTGAAACACTCTCCTCGCATCCTCAAACATGCGAGGGTCGCTCGGGTCCTCTAAAATGTACCTTGCTTGTGATAAAGAATATATTGAGGAGATGTTCATTAAAATGATCGTAATTTAAAATAACACTTCTTTAATGATAGTAACTTATAATATATAGAATATGAGAGAGTATTACATAATCTCAAAACCAGGATAGGGAACTCGGCACTACATTTATTGCTTCATTTCACATCCCTTCTACTTGTTTGGCCGTAGGTTGATGCCTATGTGGCCAACATTGTCTGTGGAATTCGCTGATCGTGAAAAAAAACCTTTTAGAATACATGTGTAGTAAAATATGTCGATTAGCATAAATGCCAAACAAACACTTACTCGAAGTATTCCTGCATGCCTTCTATATTTGCGTACATGTAGAGTAAAGCAACAGACCTGTCATGTTCAGAAAGCACGTAGGTCGTGTAGCTACCAATGGTGGTGCCTCTTGTTTGAAAAATGGAGAGGTCGCTTAAAGGGGGTGTTTCGTCCACATTGTACCGCATCCATGAAGTATTGATATTATTTTCTTCTCCAAAGTAGACACTTGTTAAGTATCCTACTTCCTTAAGAGCATATGCTTTAGCGATGCACCCTTCCACCCTTGCCCTGTTGTCAACCATTGGGTTCAGATATCGTAGTGCTCTTTCAATGTGATACATCCACCTGTATTGCATAGGACCAACACTATAGCTTCAAAAGGAAGATGGATAAGCAGATGTTGCATTGGATTGAAGAAACCCGGTGGAAAAAAATCCATCTTATATAAAAGTATGGGTATCTCCTTCTCTAACTTATCCATCGTCCCTATCTTGATTTCTTTAGCACAAAGTTGTCTATAGAAATAGTTGAGCTTGGCTAAAATCTTTCACACCGCATCATCTAGATAGCCTCGAAACATAACAGGTAAGAGTCTTTCCATTATAATGTGATAATCATGACTCTTCAACCCAGTGAGGTTTCCTGTGTTCACATTCACGGCTCATTTCAGGCTAGCTGTGTAACCATCTAGGAATTTCCAAGTTTTCATCCATTTCATAACTTCTTTCTTTTCTTTAGATTGAAGACGGAAAGAAGCACATGTCTTACCACCACTTTAAGAGATTTCAAGAGTTGGACGGTAACAAATGTCTGCCAAATCTAGTCTAGCTTTGTAATTGTCTTTTATTTTCCCAAGTATATCCATGCAAGTGCTTATGATACTTTCGCTCATGTTACACTCCTGATGCATGACATCAATGTTGTGCATTAGAATAAACAACTTCACATACGGTAGCTCCCAAAGTCCACATATGTGAGTCCAGTTGTGTTCCTCTCCATAACATACAAAATATCCAGGACAACCTTCATCAGGCACCAGTTTATCCAACATATCAAAAATTTCTGACCCGTTGAGACGCTTCAATGGTCCTTTAGTGACAACAGTTTTCTTTCCAAAGACATGCCTCCGTTGCTTAAATATGTGATTCGAAGGCAGCCAACGTCTGTGACAATCGAAGTAAGATATTTTGCCTCCATGAGTTAGTCGAAAGCAATACATGTCTGAAGCACATATCGAACACGTCAAACGACAGTGAGTGCTCCATCTGGAAAACATGCCGTATGCCGACAAATCATGGACGGACCACAAATAAGCAGCTCAAAGGTTGAATTTCTACTTCTTGTAACTGTCGTACGCTTCGACTCCTGTCCACAAGACTTTCAATTCTTCGATCAGCATTTTCAACATCACGTTGAGACGTGACCCGGGATGATCAGGTCCAGGTACAACGAGGATGAGAAATATGAACTCGTTCTTCATACAAAGAGCTGGTGGCAGGTTGTACGGAATGACAAAGACGGACCAACAGGAGTATGGCATGACGTTTGTACTGAATGGTGAGAATCCGTCTGTTGCTAATCTGATGCGAAAATTTCTTGCATCACGAGAAAAATCTGGATCAAAACGGTCTAGCGCCTTCCATCCATCACCATCGGACGGATGCATCAAGAATTCGTTGTTCTAACTTTTACCTTCTTTGAGCCATCTCATGTGTCTCGTAGTTCTTTTCGAAAGAAACAACCATTCCAACTGTGGTGTCACAGGCAAGTAACGAAACTGCATATGTGTGACATCTATCATCACAATATCGCCAACATCATTAACAACTTCGACATACCACGGTTTACCACATTTCAAGCACATATTCTTGTTGGCGTGCTCTTTCCAGAATAGCATGCTGTTGTCTGGGCAGACATCGATTTTCTCATAGTTCATACCGAGACCAGATATATTGATTTTTGAGTGATACATATCTTTAGGCACTTTGTGAGGTTGTTGAAGGATATCGCAGATTAATTTCTTGAGATCATTGTAGCATATGATGGAAAAAAGTACATAGACTTAATTGCCATAAATCTGGTCAAGAAAGCAAGGACGATTACAGCCACGTGTTCATGCAACAGCTCTTGTGATTTCTTCAGCTCGTCAAAGAACTCCCCTGCCTCATTTGTAAGAGGATTCTCCGCTTCCGGAGATTCCAACATCTCATCCATCCTATCAACCCCTGTTCTATCATCATCCTCATCCACATCATTTACGACTCGAGATTTAGTCTCACCGTAGAAGGTCCACACCTCATAATGTTGGGTGAAACCGTTTCGACATAAGTGAAACGAAAGATCCAATCTTCTGAAAAACTTGGTGTTACAGCATTTCGTACATGGGCACCGCACCATATCATCCTTTGACAAGGAAAATGCTCGATCCAAAAATTGATCTAACCTGATGTACCACTCATCTGAGTGACCACCAGTTCTGCTCTTTTAGCCAGTATACATCCAACTACGGTCGTCACTCATGTTTGACTTTGCAGTTTAAATCGGAAGAAATTATCGTTAATGTATGCAGGATTTATCCTCCTTTTGACGAGACACCAAACCCGAATCCGAACAACCACCCGTCCGCCTATTTAACACTACACTCCCTATCCCGAATCCTATTTTTTTATTTATACTAACACTCAAGCAATCAAATTAAAAATTATAACCATAATCTAAAAAACAAAGCAATTCAATAAAACGTAACAAATTTCAAACATAAAAAATTTTATTATAAACAAAGACATAAGCATTGACCTAAACCTAGCATAGCAAACTTAATCTCAATTAACAAAGAATTGAGCATAGGCATAAATAAACATAAACATAATTAAATCTAAACCTAGCTAAGCATGATTAACATAGACATAAGCACTACCAATTTAATAGAACAATTGTTCCACTAATCAACAATTTAATCTATGGATTACATAATTCAATCAACTAATCACCAATTTAACCAACAAATTACACAATTCAATCCTCTAATCAACTAATCACCAATTAACTTCCCTAATTCAACACATTAAGCAAAAATTCAACACATAATTCACCCTTGAAAGTGCATCTAGGATCCCCGTGGGTTTTGGATGATTGATGACAACAATTAAGTAACTAATGAGCTCAGTGATCTTAAGCACAGGTGTGGACTCAAGTGGAAACAAAAAACCCTCAAAAAGGAAAAGGATGAAAACGGCAGTGTCGACTCAAAAAGAAGAAACTAGGGTTTCTAGCGTGTCGAGTGTAGACTAGCCATATAAGTATGAGGATGTGTGTGTAAAGTGCATTGAGATCAAGTTGGGAGCTCAAAGCGGTTTAGAAATCAAAACCTATTGAGAGAAGAGTGTTAGAGTAGTCTGGCAGGAGTGGCCGGACTAGTTCGTGCTGGTGGCCGGACTAGTCCACTCCTGGCCAGACTAGTCCGTTTTCAGGCGGACCAGAAGGGTCTGACTGACTTCGGACTAGTCCGTAGTGAGACAGACTAGTCCAAGGTAGTCATGGAGTGGGTTTTTGGGACTAAGTCCCAAAACCACAGACTTGTCTGTTTTAGTCCAGACCAAGAGGTCCTAACTGAGATCGGACTAGTCTGCCATGGGGGCCGGACTAGTCCGTGGTCTCCAAACTAGTCCATTTTCACAAGGAACAATAGGTTCTGTGTATGATCGGACTAGTTCGGTGTGGACCGGACTAGTCCGTTATTAAGTGACCGTTTGAATTTGAAGTTTGGCAGGTAGCGTGATGATTGCCGCGCAGTGTGGCAGTTGTCTGGGACGTGAGTGGTCCCAAAGGCCGGACTAGTCCGCCCATCTGCTAAAGTCAGCAGTATGGGCTAAGAACCTCTATAAATAGAGGACCCTTGGGTTCATTTGGACCAACCCTTGAGAACATTGAAACCCTAGCGCTGCCACAGCAAACTTTGAGCCTCCAAAAGCCTCCTTTTTGCCTATCTTCCCTCTAAAACTAATTCTTGTGTGGATTAGGGTTTGGTGCGGTGAAGAAGAGGAAGAACACCACTGTAGGCTCTCAGTTTGATCTCTTGCACTTGTTGAATCTTTGTGATCCATGGCTTCAGTTATTATTTGTGATTTGTGATCATATTTGTGGTGGGAGCCTCAGATTGTGAGAAGCCCCAACAAATCTTGTATTCAACCCTGTGATAGTGGATAACCAAGTTAGGCCCTTGTGGTAAACTTGGTGAGGGAAGTGTTGTCGAACCCGGTCCTTCGTGGACTCCTCAAAGGGGATGTAGATCCTTGGGTGGGATCGAACCTCGGGATAAAATTCTTGTGTCCCTTTGAAAGCAACTAGGCCCCCTATGAAGTACGGTTTCGGTGATTAATGACAACCATTGAACTTTACTAATGAATTTGTGAATGCAAGGCCCCACAATCACTCATAAAATGAAATGAATATGTCATTGGAGACCCATATACTATCAACTTTTGAGATCAAATCAATGAGATAAAGACAAGAAGTGAAAGCTCTCATGTCTAAATCACTCAACCATAAGTTGACAACATACAATGCTTGAAGATCATCAAAGAGCCTTGTGGAACAAATGTCTAAGAGGTCACATGAGCAAGACACAAAAGATTCACTCAAAACAACTCGAAGCAAACAAAATCAACTCACCGGATCAACTGATGCTTTCAGAAATGTGCACATTGGTCGAGTTGGCTCAACTGAAGAAGAAGACCTTAGACAATTGTACTCACCGGATCATCCGATGTGAATGGCTCAGTGACATCGGTCCATCAGTACAGTTTGCAATACCATTGGACCAAGTGAAGCACCGGATCATCCGATGTGCGGACTTACACACATCGGTCTATCACTCCAGTAAGCATCAAGATTAAGTAAATTCTAGAGGAAGAGCCATCGGATCATCCAATGAGAAGACAGGGGCAACATCGGTCTAACAACGATCATATCTGACACGATGACGTCAGCCAAAGTAATTAGACTGATGATAACTAAAGGGGAGACATCGGATCATCCGATGTTCACAGTAAAGTTCTGTCAGCCTAATTTTCCAACGGCTATTTCGGGGAGGCTGGCTATAAATACCCCCTAACCCTGTCATTTCGTTAAGTCTTGATCACCTGAAGCTATCCACACATCCCCAAGTGTTCCAGGCCAAGAGCAATCACTTCCACACATTTTTGATCACCTCTACACAAAGGTTTAGGCTAGAACTAGCTAGAGAGAGAGAGCTTGTGTGGCACCATTCTGTGTGAGTGGACTCTCTAGGTTAGTGTGAGAGCCTCAAGGGAGTGCCCTTGGTGTTGTAATCGTGAAGAGACTTCCGGAGCTTGCCAAGGCGTGTGTGGAAGCCCGAAAGGTCGAAGTTGTACAAGGATTGAGCTCCACCTTGCCAAGGAGGCGAACGGAGAGGAATAGTTAAGACCCCTCGTCTCGGTGACGTGGGTGTGGCAAAACCCTTTGGTGGGTGCCACAACGTGGATGTAGGAAGATCTTCACGATCTTGCCGAACCACGGGATAAATCCTTGTCTTCTCGGGAGTTTGCATCCTTCTCCTTCCCTTTCTTTTATGCATTTATATTCTGCAAAGTTTCTATCTACTAGAATGCATAGTTAGTCGCGTAGGGAATTGGGCTTTATAAATTAAGATTCAATTGCTTAGAATTTTTTGAATAAAGCCCAATTCACCCCCCTCTTGGGCATTCGATCCTTACAATTGGTATCAGAGTGAGGTCGCTCATAGGATCATTCTAGCTTCACCGCTAGAGAGCTAAAATGGCCAAGGTTGGGGGTTCGATTCCTATCTTCGAGGGCAAGAACTTTGCCTATTGGAATGCACGCATGCGCGCTTACCTTGAGGCTATTGCCCCCGATGTATGGGAAGCGACCCACGCGGGGTTTGGAGAACATAATTATGTTGGTGATCAACTAAAATGGGATGCTAAAGCTAGGAATGCAATCTATGAATGTATTAGTCAAGATGTGTTTTCTAGGATTGCTAGCAAGGAAAAGGCTTGTGAAATTTGGGCTTGCTTAATTGAGGTTCATGAAGGCTCTTCTCGTGTCAAAGAACTAGAATATCATATGCTTAAAGCCAAGTATGATGAATTTAAAATGCTTCCTCATGAAAATGTCAATGAGATGTTCTCTCGCTTAAATGTGCTTATTGAAGAAATAAATGCTCTTGACATTGCTTCTCTTGGCAAGGGAATCATCAATCGCAAGATCCTCATGCTCCTTCCCAATCCAAAGTACAACATCATCAACTCCATGCTCCAAAAAGAGTCACTTGACCACATTGAAGTTTCGGAGCTCATTGGAGAAATACACGCTCATGAGATGAGCGTACTTGGGATGATGGAGCAATCATCATCAAAGACAATTGCTCTAAAGGCCACCACCAAGAAATCAAGCATCAAGAAGAAGAAGGTGGTTGAGCCTAGCTCAAGTGAAGAAGAACAAGCATCAAGTGAAGATGATGATGATGAGCTTGCATTAATGATGAGAAAGTTCTCACGCTTGAACTCCAAGATTACCAAGAAGGGATACACCTTTGATCCCAAGAAGAAAGCGTTTCTACAAAGGAGAGATGATCGCAAGACTTGCTACAATTGTGGTGATCAAGGCCACATCTCCTATGATTGTCCAA
The DNA here is from genome assembly GCA_036927565.1 of Tuctoria greenei. Classification (NCBI taxonomy): domain Eukaryota; kingdom Viridiplantae; phylum Streptophyta; class Magnoliopsida; order Poales; family Poaceae; genus Tuctoria; species Tuctoria greenei. The sequence goes on from JAYESD010000006.1 coordinate 134,209,392, forward strand.
AACCGGACAAAAGAAGAGAGAACTACAAAGGCAAGCATCGCAAGCTTGAAGGAAGCGATGATGATGAAGAAGAAGCCAAACCAAAGCCAAGATCCTTTGGGAAGAAGAAACATGACAAGGGCAAGAAGGCAAGACTCTTCCCAAAGAAGAGAAATGGCCCACAAAAGGTGTTCATGTGTGAGGCAAATGAATGGGTCACCGATGAAGAAACAAGTGATGAAGAGAGTGAAGATGAAGAAGAAAGCTTGGCCGGCCTCGCCATCGCCAACAATGATGATGCACCTCTTCATCCACCGCCCATGTGCCTCATGGCAAAAGGTAATACTAAGGTATGTGATGACTCTAGCGATGATGAGCTTTCCCCTGATGATTTAACTTCATTGATAAATGAATATCATGCTATCATTAAGAGGGAAAAGAGTAAGGTTAAAGTGCTTGAGGAAACTCGTGCTAAACTTGAGAGTACTAACCTTGATTTGCTTGACAAGTATGAAAGCATACTCAAAGAGCATGACACGCTCAAATCCCATGTCATGCAAATTGAGGAAGAAAAGGCTAAAATTAAGATAGATAATCATGAACTTGACTTAGCACACCAAACACTCTTGGAAGAGCACAACAAGTTAATACAAAAACATCAAACACTTAACCTTGCTCATGACATGCTTGATCAAAGTTGAAAAATATGAAGAAGCAAACACTTAATGATAAGATATCCAATACTTCTCATGCCACTAATGCTTTGCACAAGTCTTTTCCTTTGAAAGCTAATGCTAGGGAGAAGGACTTGTTGGAAGAAATTGAGAGTCTCCGCACTAGTGTGGCTAGACTTTCAAAAGGAGAAGTCAAGCACAAGGAAATTCTCTTCCAACAAGCAAAGGCCTTCAACAAGAGAGGACTTGGATCCTTCCCGGTGCCTAACAAAGGAAAGGTGCCCTCACCGGAGCTAAGAACAAGCTTCATCAAGGAAGTTGGTTCTTATTGCCAACATTGTGAGGTCACCGGTCACCACACAAGGGAGTGTCCTATTCCTAACCGACCTTCTCCTAAATTGCCTACTAACTATAAATCTACTTTTAATGATCATTATTATCTCTTAAGTAAAGTAGGTGGCAAGGTGAAGGCTAGGTTCATTGGCAAAGACATGAAGGGAATGAAGGGGAAGCTCCCCAAGCAACTTTGGGTCCCAAAAACACTTGTATCACACATACAAGGACCTAAGTTGGCTTGGGTGCCTAAAGTAAAAAATTGTATTCATGTGTGTACGTGAACTACAAAGCCGGAGGAAAGCATTGGGTACTCGATAGCGGGTGCACTCAACATATGACCGACAATGATGGTATGTTCACCACCATAGAAAACCTCGGCAATCATAAACAAGTCAGCTTTGGTGATAACTCTAAGGGAAAGGTAATTGGGTTAGGTAAAATTGCTATTTCAAATGATTTGTCCATTTCTAATGTCTTGTACATTAAGTCACTTAGCTTTAATTTACTTTCTATGGCACAACTACGTGATCTTGGACTAACGTGCACATTTAGCAAAAATGATGTTGTTGTGAGTAGTGAAACTAGCCAAGACATAGTCTTCAAAGGATTCCGGCATGGACATCTCTACCTAGTGGACTTCGCCAACAAGAATGCTAGCTTGACCACTTGTCTTTTCACTAAGACAAGCTTGGGATGGCTATGGCACCGACGCATAGCACACATTGGAATGAGCAAACTCAAGAGGTCATTCAAGCTTGGGATGGTGACCGGCGTGAAGGATGTCACATTTTAGAAGAACAAGCTTTGTAGTGCTTGTCAAGCCGGGAAACAAGTTGCTTCACACCACCCAATGAAGACAATGGTGTAAACCTCCAAGCCACTTGAACTACTCCACATGGACCTCTTCGGACCGTCCACATATCAAAGCCTTGGCGGTAACGTCTATTGTCTCGTTATTGTTCATGACTATTCTCGCTATGCTTGGACTTTGTTTCTAGGTGACAAGAGTGAAACTCTGGAAGTGTTCAAGACCTTCGCCAACCACGCTCAAAGGGAATTTCAACTTCCCATAATCAAGGTTTAGAGTGACAACGACACCGAATTCAAAAACTACAACATTGGGGAGTGGTGTGACCGTGAAGGAGTAAAACATGAGCTTTCGGCCACATACACCCCTCAACAAAAAGGTGTCGTTGAAAGAAAGAACAAGACACTCATCACTCTTGCAAGAGCAATGCTTGATGACTACGGCACGTCGGAGAAGTTTTGGGCCGAAGCAATAAACACGGCGTGCCATGCCGCAAATAGGGTCTACCTACATCGCCTACTTCAAAAGACCCCGTACGAGCTTCTCATTGGGAGAAAGCCCAACATCTCCTACTTTTGAGTCTTTGGATGCAAGTGCTACATCTACCGCAAGAAAAGGCTCGGTAAGTTTGAAAGAAGATGTGATGTTGGTATATTTCTTGGTTATGCATCAAACTCAAAAGCATATCGAGTATTCAACCAAACCTCCGGTTTAGTTGAAGAAAGTTTTATGTTGAGTTTGATGAATCTAATGGCTCCCAAGAGGAGAGTTTTGGTCATGATGAAATAGATGATGAGCCTCTACGAGAAGCCATGAAGAACATGACCATTGGAGACATCAAGCCGGAAGTTGAGGAGAGCCATGATCAAGGGGGAGCCTCAAGTTCCAACAACAACACCTCTATGGCACCTCAAGTTGACGAAGAAGAGAAGGATGATCCATTGCCAACTCAAGACTCACAAGCACAACAACATGAAGAAGAAGAAGAAGAAGTCCATAATCAAGTCCAACCACAAGAGGAACAACACGCATCACCTTCGCCATGTGCTTCACAACCGCTTATGAGGCATGGACGCATCTCCAAGGCGCATCCAATGGATCAAATCATTGGAAGTCCGGTGTAAGTACACGTTCTCGCCATGTTGCTTCGTTTTGTGAGCACTACTCTTTTGTTTCGTGTGTAGAACCCACTCACATTGAGGAAGCGCTCCAAGACCCAAATTGGGTGATTGCCATGCAAGAAGAAATCAACAACTTCATCCGCAATTAAGTTTGGGTGTTGGAGGAGCGACCCAAGGACAAGAACGTCATCGGAACAAAGTGGGTGTATCGCAACAAACAAGACGAGAATGGCGTTGTGGTCCGCAACAAGGAAAGACTTGTGGCTAAAGGGTTCTCACAAGTTGAAGGACTAGATTTTGGGGAGACATTTGCCCCGGTCGCTCGGCTAGAAGCCATCCGTATACTTCTTGCCTTTGCTTCACATCGTAGTAGTAGACTTAATCAAATGTATGTGAAAAGTGCCTTTCTTAATGGTTACATTAACAAGCTTGTTTATGTTGAACAACCTCCCGGGTTTGAGGATCCGAGGAATCCTAATCATGTGTATAGGTTGCACAAGGCGCTCTACGGGCTCAAGCAAGCACCTAGGGCGTGGTATGAACGACTACGGGACTTCCTCATCATGCAAGGATTCAAGATCGGGAGGGTGGACACCACACTCTTCACGAAGGACATCAACGGAGATTTGTTCATTTGTCAAATTTATGTTGATGATATTATTTTTGGTTCAACTAACGAAGCTTTTAACCATGAGTTTGGCAAAATGATGTCTAGGGAATTCGAGATTTCAATGATTGTAGAGCTCAACTTCTTCCTTGGATTTCAAATCAAGCAACTTCAAGAGGGGACCTTCGTCTATCAATATAAGTACACCAAGGACCTCTTGAAGAAATTTGAGATGGGAGATTGTAGCTCAAGAAGCACTCCAATGGCAACCAATTGTCATCTCGACGCAGATAAGGACGGTAAACCTATTGATCAATCTAACTACCGTTCTATGATTGGTTCATTGCTTTACCTTACCCCATCTAGGCTCGATATCATGTTTAGTGTATGCTTATGTGCTCGCTTTCAAGCGGCACCTAAAGAATCGCATAGGAAGGCGGTCTTTAGGATACTTAGGTATCTTAAGCATACTCCTAGTGTGGGCTTGTGGTACCCTAAAGGTGCAAAATTCCATCTTGTGGGATACTCAAATTCGGACTTTGCCGGATGCCGCATAGATCGCAAGAGTACCTCCGGTGGGTGCCACTTGCTTGGGCGTTCCCTAGTTTCTTGGTCAAGCAAGAAGCAAAATTTTGTCGCCTTGTCCACGGCGGAAGCGGAATACATTGCGGCCGGTGCATGTTGTGCCCAAATTCTTTATATGAAACAAACCCTTTTGGACTTTGGTATTAAACTTGGCTATGTGCCTCTCCTTTGTGACAATGAAAGTGCGGTTAAGATAGCTAAAAACCCCATTCAACACTCCCGCACTAAGCACATTGATATTCGCCATCATTTCTTAAGGGACCATGAAGCTAAGGGGGACATCTCCTTGAGAGGTGTTAGGTCCGAAGAACAATTGGCGGATATCTTCACTAAACCACTTGATGAGAAAACTTTTTCTAGGCTAAGAAGTGAATTAAATGTGCTAGATGCAACAAACGTCATGTAAGAATGCATATCATATAGGTCTTGCCTAACTCTCAAAGGATAGGGGTGAGCAAGGGTTAGCTTGGGATGGTGGTTCATTTGGGTCTCCCAAGGTTTGGAGAGTGGTTCTCCCTGAGGAAGCCTTTGAAAGGTTCAAACTTGGCAAGATAGATTTACTTTATGTCTTGCATGATGCCTGCCATTTGGACTTACTATTTCTTGCATTATAAAATGTTTGACATTGCATACGGTAGATTGTCACAAAGGAGAACCCACCTCATGAGAAAGAGACTTGTTTGAAATGCAATATCTCAACTCATATAAGGTGGAAAGAACAAAATGTTAGGTGCGTTAATGCCTAGAGGAACATGCTTCAAAGAGATAGAAGTCTTCATACTCTACCTCACATAGCATGGGCCTTACATTTTATTTGGATATTTTCCTCCTATTTTTCTCGGTGTTCCATTTGCTTTAAGGATTAGCCAAGTTATTGGCCTATTAGCCTTTTGAGGGGTAAGGGGTTGCCCAAAAAGTCCTAAGACATGTGTTTCTCTTTGCTTGTTTGTTTGGTCAAAGGACATATATGGGATGTTATTGTTCTGTAGTCATCGGATTATCCAATGCCTAGGTCTATCCCTCATCGGACCAATAGGTGTTCAATCTTCAAGGGCCAGTTCAGTCAGAATCTCAAATGATCCGACGCGTTCATTCTGAAAGACATCGGTCCATCCGGTGTTCTCTATTCTGGAGCTATGGTTAATTCCACCGATGTTACTTCCTCCCACGTCGGACCATCCAGTGTCAATATCCATCTTTTGAACACCCTTACTATGCCATTCGACCGATGATCCAAACCCTAAACTTCGGGCCATCCGATGTCAACAGCAACTTTTTGAATATCCTTACTGTGGCATTCGACCGATGTATATCCCTTCTAACATCGGTCCATCTCGTGTTAAAAATTCGGCTAGGGTTTGGGACCCAATATTTAAACCGGCCGTACCCCCTTCGCCTTCCTCTCTATCTCGATCCCGACGCCTCCACCGCCTCCCTCTCGTTGCGCCGCTACCTCCACCGCTGTCGGACGCCGCCGCCGCCGCCCACAGGCCGCCGCCGCCATCTCCGGCCGCCGCCATCTCCACAGCGCCGCCGCTGCTCGCCGTGCCGCCTCCATCCACGCACCGCACACCAGCGCTACCGCCACTCGCCGCCGCTCGCCTCCACCAATCTGTCGCCACCGCTTCACCAAGCCACCGCCGCGCCTCCTCCCAAGCGACGCCGCCATCTCCGGTCACCACCCCGTCGCTAGGGTTTCCCAGCCCGTTGATCTCCATGTCCCGTCGTTGACTCCATGCAATCGCGTGATCGCAATGGCTCGCAACAAGAAGAACAAAGGGAAGGCTATCGTGGAACCGGCCGCGAAGAAGCAAAAACTGTCAAAGGAGGAGAAGAAGGCCTTGATGGCTGCTCGAACCGCCGAGGAGCGTGAGCGTGGCCGAGGAGGGTCGCTAAGGATCCGTGAGGCTCGTCCGAGGCAGCCTCCCGTGATCGACGACTCCGAGGCCGAAGAGGAGCCGGTTGAGCCTCTCGTCCGCCGGCGCTCAGCCCGGACACGTGGGGGTCACACCGAGGCTGCTCCTCGTCCGAGACCGACGGCTGCCAACCGTCGTGAGGACAGGGAGGCCAAGCATGCTATCTACGAGATGGACACCACTGTCCATGTCGCTGAAGGAGTCCGGTTGACCGACTAACGGAAGATGAAGGCCAAGCAGCTTCGCAAGATCAGATGGAATGTGCTGCTTGAGGAGTGGTACCCGCAGCCCCGGGAAGATCTGGTGGATAGTCGCTTCTGGACTGTCACCCAGGCGTCTCTCTACGAGACCTAAAGGCATCGAGGGCACAAGCTGTTCCAACACAACTATCTGGATTGGGGACAGCTAGCATTGGCAGCAGAGACAGAGATCCGTCCTTACTTTGAGAGGTACCGAGGCTTGGTGCAGCTAATGGCATATGAGCGGAGTGCCTATGTGGAAGACTGGGTCCGCGTCTTCTACGCCACCCTCTATGTCTCTAAGGGCAGAAGATCAATTGACTTCATGTTTATGGGTCAGCACTACCACTTGACGAGGCAGACGATGGGATAGTTGCTTGGAGTAGACTTGCACGACACCTGCGTGCATGAGAGGGTCTACGGTTAGGCAGATCCACCGAGGAGGCCGCTCACTGGAGGAGTGGCACCGCCGCTGGAGGAGATCCGTTCTTTGTTTGGTCCTACTTTCTCTCCTGACCAGCCGAGAGTTCCAGCCCTGTTGACTCCAGCTGCACACACAGTGCACCTCGCCTTGCGCCGCACGCTCCTACCGAGGTCTGGCTATTTGGAGGGGTTCACCAGCTTGCAGCAAACTCTCCTATTCTACATCATGAATAGGATGGAGTTCGACATCGTGGACGTCCTCATATGCGAAATGGAGGATGTGATCACAGATGGTGTGGGCATGATGAGGCAGCTAGTATATGGGCACTGGATCAGCTACCTGCTTAATATTATGGCTCCTGAGGGGTCCGCCGTGCACGACCGTCTCTCTGACGAGAGTGTGACACGGTTCGGACACTATCGTGCCCCGGCTCCTGGAGACCGCCGCCTTGGCCGTCCAGTTGAGCGTCAGGTCAGGGCCCGACTGTCTGAGGAGGGCTGGTCTGACCTAGAGAAGGAGGATGTGAGGCTTGCCGAGGCTGAGGCTCTGGGGGAGGACCTGCAGCATATCTGGTCTGAGAGCGACACCGACGATAGTGTCGAGGAGTACTTCCCTCCTCCGCCCTCTCCCAGGCAGCACGACGCGGAGGCTGGAGGCTCCACAGTGCCACCACCTACTCCACCTCCCGTCACTGAGGTGCAGGTTACACAGCTGTCAGAGCTGATGTCGCTTCTCCAGCAGATGGTTGAGCAGCAGCGTCTGGACAGGCTGGCAGCCGAGCAGGCCCGAGCGGAGCAGGCTGCCCGTCTCCTTGAGCTCCGGTAGCAGCAACAGGAGATGCAGCGTCAGATTGCCCGTGAGAGGCGTGAAGACACTGACAGGCTGACGGGACTCATCGACCAGATGCACCAGCACACCCTCGACCAGCAGCAGCAGACGCAGCAGACGATGATGGGCATCCTGGAGTTGATCACCAACCTCTACACCCAGACTGGGATTGCCCTCCCGTCGCAGCTGCCAGGAGTCGCTCCACCACCTCCAGTCTTGGCTCCAGCTGCCGCTCCAGTGGCCCCAGTACCTTCTACACCGATTCCCTTCTTCAGCATGTCTCCTCTTCTAGCTCCTGGTGCTCCACTTCACTCCCCGCTACCGGCCACGACCTTGTTCCAGCAGACGCCGGCCTCCGTCGTCAGTGCCCCTGCTCCAGCAACTCCTCCACAGCAGGCACCGACGGTGGCTCCTTCGGCTCCGACAGCTCCCTCCACCACTACTCCAGCCAGCAGCTCCGACGACAGCGACGGTGACCAGTTCGTCATCGCGCCCAGCACTCAAGGCACTTAGGCGCTCGGATCCCTTTTTGGTGTCTTGATGCCAAAGGGGGAGAAGAGAAGAGTTAGGAGTCAGGGGGAGCGTCTTAGTGTCAGGGGGAGTTTGAGTCTAGTCTCTTTTATCATTTATTGTTTATCATTCTTGTAATTCAGTGTGTTTGCTACATTTGGTGTGTTTCTACTTTTGAGCTCTAATGAACTTATTTCCATGAGTTGTTAATCGATTGGGATAATTTGGTGTTTATCTATGTTTTTTGATCTCTTTTTATTCACACTTGAGTTATTAATTGATGCTTAAGCTTCAAGTGTGACATCCTGTATTCATTGCATATTCTTTTAAGGTTCATTATATCAAATTCATTACTATTGTGTTTTGATTATTGTGTTGTCATCAATCAACAAAAAGGGGGAGATTGAAAGAATCTAAATGCCATTTTGAATGATGGACAAATCATGGCCAACTTGACTTCTTTCTTTCTCAAGATAAGAGTGCCCCCTATGAAGTACGGTTTCGGTGATTAATGACAACCATTGAACTTTACTAATGAATTGAATTTGTGAATGCAAGGTCCCCACAATCACTCATAAAATGAAATGAATATGTCATTGGAGACCCATATACTATCAACTTTTGAGATCAAATCAATGAGATAAAGACAAGAAGTGAAAGCTCTCATGTCTAAGTCACTCAACCATAAGTTGACAACATACAATGCTTGAAGATCATCAAAGAGCCTTGTGGAACAAATGTCTAACAGGTCACATGAGCAAGACACAAAAGATTCACTCAAAACAACTCGAAGCAAACAAAATCAACTCACTGGATCAACCGATGCTTTCAGAAATGTGCACATCGGTCGAGTTGGCTCAACTGAAGAAGAAGACCTCAGACAATTGTACTCACCGGATCATCCGATGTGAATGGCTCAATGACATCGGTCCATCAGTACAGTTTGCAATACCATTGGACCAAGTGAAGCACCGGATCATCCGATGTGCAGACTTACACACATCGGTCGATCACTCTAGTAAGCATCAAGATTAAGTAAATTCTAGAGGAAGAGCCACCGGATCATCCGATGAGAAGACAGGGGCAACATCGGTCTAACAACGGTCATATCTGACACGATGACGTCAGCCAAAGTAATTAGACCGATGATAACTAAAGGGGAGACATCGGATCATCCGGTGTTCACAGTAAAGTTCTGTCAGCCTACTTTTCCAACGGCTATTTCGGGGAGGCTGGCTATAAATACCCCCTAACCCTGTCATTTCGTTAAGTCTTGATCACCTGAAGCTATCCACACATCCACAAGTGTTCAAGGCCAAGAGCAATCACTTCCACACCATTTTGATCACCTCTACACCAAGGTTTAGGCTAGAACTAGCTAGAGAGAGAGCTTGTGTGCCACCATTCTGTGTGAGTGGACTCTCTAGGTTAGTGTGAGAGCCTCAAGGGAGTGCCCTTGGTGTTGTAATAGTGAAGAGACTTCCGAAGCTTGCCAAGGCGTGTGTGGAAGCCCGGAAGGTCGAAGTTGTATAAGGATTGAGCTCCACCTTGCCAAGGAGGCGAACGGAGAGGAATAGTGAAGACCCCTCGTCTCGGTGACGTGGGTGTGGCAAAACCCTCTGGTGGGTGCCACAATGTGGATGTAGGAAGATCTTCACGATCTTGCCGAACCACGAGATAAATCCTTGTCTTCTCGGGAGATTGCATCCTTCTCCTTCCCTTTCTTTTATGCATTTATATTCCGCAAAGTTTCTATCTACTAGAATGCATAGTTAGTCGCGTAGGGAATTGGGCTTTATAAATTAAGTTTCAATTTCTTAGAATTTTTTGAAGAAAGCCCAATTCACCCCCCCTCTTGGGAATTCGGTCCTTACACCCTTGTATACTTCGCTTTCATTTATCGCACATTGCTTCTAGGGTTAGCGTTATTGTTTTTGTTCATCACTCTTGTTTCATTGTCATCCTTAGCTTCATACTTGCTACATAACTTGTTAAGGTTCACTAAATCATCCTAACACTTTTCGCATCACGAAAGTCCAACTAAAACATGTTAGAAACCCTTTTTAGGTTTTCCCTGCAGTTGGACCGGACTAGTCCACCCCTAGATCGGACTAGTCCACCCCGTTAAGTGCTGATCTCATTTTATTAAGTCATTTCAGGTCAATTAGCCTATTAACCCCCCCCCCTAGGCAACTTTAAATTTGTATCAGAGTGAGGACTCTCCCAAAGAGTCTAACAACTCGGAGAAAAGATGGCCAGAGTGGGGTATGACGAAGTCTCGATCAATGAGGTCCAAGCAACCCAAGAGGAGATGTTTGTCTACCAAGACAAACCGACGGATGATGAAGAGACTCGCCAGCTCAAGGAAAAACTTCGAGAGAAGTTGAAGATTCCAAAGTTTGACACTTCAACCTCTACAACGGGTGGCACGACCAACTACAACCAACAAGGGTACAACTATAAACGCCTTGTCTCCAACAACCACTACCTTTCCATCCCATTGGGGAAGCCTCCCCAATTCGATGGAACCGACTACGGGATGATGAAGCACAACATGAAGATCCATCTCGTGTCACTCAACCCTTCTTTGTGGCAAATTATGTTGACCGGGGTGCATATCCTGAAGAATGAAGAAGACATCACTCGGGAGCAAGTCGTGCTCCTTCACCGCAATGCCCAAGCGGCCAGAGTGATCATCTCGTCTCTCTCATGAGATGAGTTCAACCGGGTAGATGGACTTGAGGTGGCTAAGGATATTTGGGACGCCCTCAAGACAGCTCATGAAGGCAACCTAGTCGTGAAGGAAGCAAATATTGAGCTCATTGAAGGAGAGCTCGGGAGGTTTGCCATTATGGATGGTGAAAAGCTCCAGTGCAGGGCAACGACATATGCTTGCAACATGTGTTCAGGGCTTGTTTTGAAGTTAGCGCGAGACATGCAAATATTCGTGAGTTCACCCTTCGTGCCTTCATGAATAGGAGATTGGAATTTGCTCAAACAAGAATGTGTCTTTATGGTTAACTTAGTGATCAATATGTACATGTTGAACTTACATTATCACATGTTTCTTCTATTAAAAGTTTGTGTTAAGGTTGGGTATAGTAGATCCTTTAGTACTTCTGAGTGAACCCACTTGAACTATCTTCAAATCCTTTGTTTATGGTTTAAGTAAACCAATAGTGACTTGTCCTTGTTTTCCCCTTAGTCTTGAACTACCTTAAGCTCATGTAACCTCATTGGTGGATTCCTAAGTTAGAACATCTTCGTCACCTATTTCAGTCATCCCTTAACCTGTCTAGGCTACACCTTAAGCTCTCCTTGTCATCCTTACTCCACCAAGTCCAGTATCACCAGTCAGTTGTTCTCCTTTTCGAGTACCTCATTTAATTTGTTAATTATTAAATAACGTTTCACTTACATGCATAATCATGTCAATAGGAAACGTTACGGAGATGATCGATGAGGAGCTTCACTTGGAGGAGGAGTCGAGGAGTTACCATCTTGAAATTTTATGGCAGATTCTTCGGAGGGAGATCAAGCCTAACTATTAATATTTGCTTAGTCGCAAACCAAGGCAAGCCCCAGTTTGCATTTAAGTTCTATTTCAAAGTTTCTATTTGTATAACTTATGTCTAGGATGAATTTTGTGCATTAGGGCTAAGATGCTTGTTACTACACTTGCATAACCCACAAATCCCATGGAGTATTGGGTAGGTCTACAGCTTGACAAGTAGAAAATGCCATGCTAATGTTTCGAGGAATCCGGTGGAAGTCGAGTAGTTGGAATCTACTCGCGAGATAGGATTTTATCACACGAGATGGATTTGATTAAAGAATGGTTTAAGGATACAAATTTGAGACCGAGCATGTGACACCAAGTCCTAAAAAATGAACCAAGTGCAGTATATGTGTGCCCAGGATGTTCAACAAACATACACAAGTGCATCACAAACGATATACAGACAATTACCAGGACCCAAATTATTAAATAAGTACTTTTATTACACAACTCATAATATCCTTGAATACAAGCTCTAATGAATATTAATGACAAGTTCAACTAATGCAGCGGAAATATCTAAATAAGCAACTAAGCAACTAGACAGCATTAGTAATAGGGTATAGCACAGCTCCGACACTCCACAGGTAAAGCTGACGGTAGACACGGCCTAGAACTCCGCATTATCATTGTTATACCCGCAATCCTGACATGCAACTGTTAGAGGGATCGCAAGAGTGAGTACATGTCGTACTTAGCAAGTGTGGAAAGTATGACATGTAGTTGATACAAATGACGAATATAATAAAAGCTATGTGCTGAAAAGTACATTAAAACATTTGAAAAGCAATATATTATATGTATATGAAGTATACCCACCATAAACCACAATGATTAATATAGTACAAGTCCATATTCCATATCCATCATCAATAGTTCCAGATTTCTCAATACCACCATATTCATTGCCAAAAATTAATCCATTATCCAGCCATAACCATATTACCAAAACATAACCAAAAACCATCCCAATACAAAGTTCCCTCTAATCATGTAGGTCATCCAGGTGCTCATAACTGGGAGCACGACTACCATGATAGTTTTATTAGACTATGCAGAGTTTGTACCGCTTTACCCACGTGTTTGTGATTTCATCACCTTGTAGTGACTAGAACCTCTATTATGCCGTCTCACACTTCCATCGATTCGTGGCCAAGAGATCAGAAAGTAGCCTTTAGAAAGGGATTACTAGCCTATTTAGACCCCACTGAGGTTTCACTAGGGGCGATGCCTCCAACTGAGCACATCTTCAACAAAGGGCCCCCTCTTGAGCCATTCGGATCCCAGGGTAGTCCCACCAATCATCAACAACCCAATCCGACTACCCCTTCCCCGAGCATCCTTAATGGTCCAAATGGCACTAGAAAAGACCTAATTAATCAATTACGCCGCACCCATACTTGGCCTCGTGGTGGCACTATAGTCCTGGCTTATTCTCCCATGAACCGGTTCTTAGATCTAAAGCAAGCGACCACCATATCATCCAACCCATCCACATACCATGCTTGCTTAGATCACCCATTACCACATCATATTAACCACTTGATATTAATCATAATCTCATCAATGCATAATTAATGGTATAATTGTTTTCCCATCCCAATTAATTAAGCGTAGCAAAAAGGTAAAAATCCCATCCCGACTTTCTAACATGAATTCCAGGTGACAAGAGTTGTTATACAATGCTAGTAAACTTCCTATCATAGGATTTCTCATCAAATTGACACAAGCATGCAGTTTTGAAAAGAAAACATTTATTTCAAAACAGCATCAATATGCTTCAACGACACTTGCCTTGCTTTTGGGATTGATTGGGATCAAATAATTCAAACTCTTGGCGCTGAAGATCCTTCGCGGCACTCTCTAGCGCAAATCCGTCTAATCCACACAATAAACATACAACACAAGAATACAATCAAAGAGTGCACAAACTTACTCAACATGACATGATATGCATGATTAATGCAAATGCAAGGTGGAACATGTTAATGAGTTGCTTTTAATCATCACTAACTAGTTCTTATAGCATTTAACAAGTTTATAAAGGTTTGGAGTTAATTAGATCTACTTTTAGAATCAACTCAACACAATTTAACCAGGAAAATTGGAATAGTCCGCTAGGGACCGGACATGTCCGCACTGCGCGAGATTGGCAGATTAGGGTTTTCCTAGATCGACGTGAATTTGGAGATTTGGAGTTGAATTCACCTAATGAAAAGAGAATAGAAGGTATACCAGGTGTTTAGAGCTCCAATGAATCAAGGATCTTCGAGGTAACAATTGGATCTGGACGATCTAGGGTCGATGAAGAACTTGATGGTGGATTTTTGATGAAGAATGCAAAGTTGATGGAGATCTTGATCCTCTTTCATTTCCTCCTCTTCTTCTTCTTGCTTGGGACCTCCTTATCCCTCCTTGGTGGCGGCTAATCACAAGCTAGGGTTTGGGGTGGGGGTGGAGAAGTGGCAAATAGATGTCAAGCCAAGGGGTGGGGTTGTTTATATAGAGGTGGAGGCTAGGGTTAGATGGATTTCGAGTTTGGGATGAGTAGAGGTCTGTTTAGAGTCCCACATGGGATCTAATAGAGTTAGAAACGACGTCCATAGGCCCACTTAAAGTAAAACTCATGAAACAAGTCAAGAAACAATAGATTAGTTCGGAGTCCTGACTTATCAGACAAGTCCGAAAAGGAATGGACTAGTTCAAAGTTGTCTAGAGAAAAAACGGACAAATCCGGACTGGACATCGAACAAGTCTGAACTTATCCAGAGGGGAAAACATACAAGTCTGACCTAAAATTGGACAAGTCCGACTTTAGTTAGTGGGAAAAATAGACAAGTCCGATGGAAGACCGGACTAGTCCGGACAAGCCCAGGGACTTAGCGAAATTTCAAGGATTCTTGGAACACCAGACTAGTCCGCATTGGACCGAACAAGTCTGAAGTGTCCAGAGGAAAAAACAGACTAGTCCGCAGAAAAACGGACAAGTCTGAGCGAGGTCAGAGAGAAATCGGACTAGTACGCACCAAAATCAGACTAGTCCGCACTTCCCAAAATTCTTAATTGCGGTTTTGTTCCAAATCCATTTTAAACTTAATCCTTTTTATCGAGATTAATGTTAGACACATATATGAATGTATGCAGGGCATGATGCATGAAAATGAGGGTGTTACAAACCTACCCCCTTAAAATGAATCTCGCCCTCGAGATTCGACGTGAAAGAGAAATTATAGGTAAATTCCTTCTTGAGATCATCTTCTAGCTCCCATGTTGCTTCCGACTCTGTGTGATGCTTCTATTGAACTTTGGACCATCGAATCACCTTGTTCCTTGTGGCTCTCTCCTTAGTTTCCAAGATTTTGATCGGTTGCTCGACATAAGTCAAATTTGTCTCTAGTTCCAACTCTTCCATTGGAACTTGTTCTTCTGGTACCCTTAAACACTTCTTGAGCTGGGAAACATGAAACACATCATGCACATCCGATAGATGAACCTGCATCTCTAACTTGTACGCTACTTCCCCCCTTCTGTCCAAAATCTTGTATGGTCCAATATAGCGAGGTGATACCTTGCCTCTCTTATTAAAGCTCTTATGACCACCCATTGGTGACACCACGAGGTAAACGAAATCTCCTATTTCAAAGGCTAGGTTCCTTCTCCTATTGTCCGCATAGCCTTTTTATCTTGATTGAGCAGCCCTTCAAGTTCTCACGAATTACCTGAACTTGTTTTTCAGCTTCTTGTAACACATCCGGACCAAATACTTGAGTTTCTCCTGTCTCATTCCAAAACAAGGGTGTCCAACACTTCCTTCCATATAGTGCTTCATAAGGTGACATCTTCAAACTTGCTTGGTAACTATTGTTGTATGAAAATTCTGCATATGGCAAACTTTTGTTCTAACTTTTACCATGCTTCAAAGCGCAAGCTCTTAACATATCCTCTAAAATCTGATTGGTCCTCTCAGTTTGTCCATCGTTTGAGGGGGATATGCTGAACTAAAATTCAACCTCGTTTCCAAAGCTTCATGCAATTTCTGCCAAAATATGGATGTAAATTGAGAAGCTCTATGCGATACTATCTTCTTTGGTACTCCGTGTCGACACACAATGTGCTCCATATACAATTCTGCTAGCTTCGCGGTGGTATAGGTGGTCTTGATGGTAATAAAATGAGCTGATTTAGTCAATCGACCCACAATTACCCAAATTGAATCATGACCGGACTAGGTACGTGGTAAACCAACTATAATGTCCATGTCGATTTCATCCCACTTCCATTTCTGGATCTTCAGTGGCTGCAATAATCCAGCTGGCCTTTGATGTTCCGCCTTGACTCGTTGGCACACATCACATAAGGCTACGTATTTAGCTATGTCCTTTTTCATGCTATCCTACCAATAGCACGTCTTCAAGTCCTTGTACATCTTCGTACAACCGGGGTGAATCGAGTATGGCGATTCATGTGCTTCCTTTAGTATTGTCTCCCGAATATGCTTCAATGGGATCGACAATCCTTTTTCCAAGCCATAGAGTGCCATGTTCGTCCTCATCAAATCTGAATTGTCTTCCTTCCTGAGTTCTTTCTTTGATCTCTTAGATTTCCTCATCCTTCATTTGGCGCTCTTGAATTTCTTGCTCCAAAGTCGGATTTAACTCCATCATCCCCATCTCATTTACAAATCCTAGGTTCAACCGTTCAAACTCCTTACATTACTTAGATGGTAACTCTTGAACCGTGAGTTGATGACTTACTCCCTTCCTCCTCAAGGCGTCGGCCACTACATTGGCTTTTCCCATGTGATAATTGATTCCTAAATCATAATCTTTGATGAGCTCCAACCATCTTCGTTGTCTCAAATTTAGATCCGTTTGTGTGAAAATATACTTAAGACTCTTGTGATCCGTGTAAATTTCACACCTATGTCCAATAATATAGTGTCCCCAAATCTTCAATGCATGTACCACGGCTGCAAGTTCCAAATCATGTTGGGTAATTCTGCTCATGTTTCTTCAAATGTCATGACGCATAGGCGACCACTTGACCTTCTTGCATCAACACACATCCAAGTCCTTGTCTCAATGTGTCGCAATATATGTCAAAACTCTTGCTTACATCCGGCAATATCAAAATTGCAGCTATTGTTAACCTCTTCTTCAACTCTTTAAAACTTTCTTGGCCAACTGGAGTCCATTGGAAAGCTTTCCTCTTTATTAGCAACTCCGTCAATTGTTTGGCTATCTTGGAAAATCCTAGATGAATCGAAGGTAATACCCAACCATCCCAAGAAAACTCCGGATCTCCTTGACATCTTGTGGCGGCTCCCATTATAACACATCTCCCACCTTTCCTGGGTCAACCGATACTCCTCCTCCCAAGATGATATGACCCGAAAATGACACTTCCCTTATCCAAAACTGACACTTGTTGAACTTGGCGTACAATTGATGCTACCTCAATTTCTGCAATGTAAGCCTCAGGTGTCCCTCATGTTCCTTCTCATCCTTCGAGTAGATCATAATGTCTTCAATGAACACCACGACAAACTTATCCAAGTACTCTATGAAGACCTTATTCATGAGGTGCATAAAGTAGGCAGGCACATTTGTCAGTCCAAAGGACATCACGGTGTACTCATAAGATCCATACCGTGTCCTAAAAAGCTGTCTTGGTTATGTCCGATGGTCTAATCTTCAATTGAAAGTATCCCAACCTCAAAAGAATATTGGAGAAGACACAAGCACCCTTCATCTAATCAAACAAGTCTTCTATGCGCGACAAGGTGTACTTGTTCTTGATTGTTACTTCGTTGAGAGCTCGGTAATCGACGCACATCCTTCACGATTCATCCTTCTTGTCCACAAATAGAACGAGCGCTCCAAAGGTGAAGAGCTGGGGCGAATAAAACCATTCTCTAGTTGCTCTTGAATCTGCTTCTTGAGCTCCACTAATTCCATAGGAGGCATCATATAGGGCCTCTTAGCTATAGGTGCAGTTCCAGGTATTAGTTCAATAACAAACTCAATATCTCTTTCAGGTGGCATACCTGGCAACTCATCTGGATCACATCCAAAAATTCACACACCACCGAAATCTCCTCAATTGAGGCACCGTCCATGTGATTCAACTCCAATTGTTTTGGTGCGGTTTGAGATGCTTCAAACTCTAAGGTGATCCCTTCCTCATTGGTTAACTTCACCGTCTCTTTGGCACACTCAATAACTCCATTGTGCTTCCTCAACCAGTCCATACCAAGTATAATGTCCAATCCTTGAGAATCCAGAACAATGAGGTTGGCGAGGAAATCTACCCCCCTTATTCTAAGGCTTACTTTTGGGAATACTATATTTGTCCTCATCTCTCCTCCAGGAGACTTAACCAATAGAGCAAACTTCATATGAGAGATAGGCAAACTATACTTGGCAACATATTTCGATGCAATGAATGACTGCGATGCTCCAGAATCAAATAACATAGTCGTCGGGTTGGAGTTTGCGAGAAACATACCAATGACCATGTCATCCACTTGATGAGCATCATGTGTAGAGACATGGTTCACGTTGCCATGAGCAAAATTCTGCTGCCCACGGTTCCGTTGCAGTTGTCCTCCATGGGGTCTTGGGTTTTGCCTCGGCGCGTTGCTTCCTTAACCAAGGCCTAACATGGGACATTGATGTGCAAAGTGTCTAGCTTCTCTGCAAGTATAGCACTTCTTAACTTCACCACAATTCAGACGTACTTGATTCTGCGCATTGGCACCAGGAAATTTTGCGCGAGGCGCAAAAGGTTTTGGAGGCCTAGTTTCTTGCATGACAGGGCGCTACTGCACAAATTGAGTTGGGCACGGTGCAAATCCAGGGTGATAAGCAGGCGCAAAGGAGCTGTAATATGGCGCATTAGGTAGTGCAAAGCGAGGGCGCACATTACTTCCTTGCTGCTGTCCTTGATATGGCACCTTCCTCTTGTTGTCTTGCTCCATCTCAGGGACCTTGTTCTCCACAATATTTGCTTTGTCCACAAGCTTCTGGAAGTTGGCATAATCACAATTGAGCAATTGCACTTGGATCTCGTTGTTAAGGCCTCACATAAACTAATATTGCTTCGGGCTGTCCCGGCTCACATCCTCACGTGCATACCTTGAAAGTTGAGTGAATTTATTGAGGTAT
This sequence comes from Tuctoria greenei, assembly GCA_036927565.1. NCBI lineage: Eukaryota > Viridiplantae > Streptophyta > Magnoliopsida > Poales > Poaceae > Tuctoria > Tuctoria greenei. Next base: position 134,228,144 of record JAYESD010000006.1, read on the forward strand.
TCACCCACGCTTGATCTTCCTTGCCTCAAGTTTATAAATTCTTGCCTCTTCAATATCATAAATCCCTCCGGCACATAATGAGAACGGAAACTCTCCTTGTATTCCGCCCAAGTAATCCTCTCCTGGTTCTCATAAGCATTGCATAATGAATCCCACCAATCCGCGGCTGCTCCATCTAGTTGATGAGAAGCAAATAGGACCTTCTCTCGGTCATTGCATTGGACAATAGCTAGCTTCTTCTCAATGGACTTGAGCCAATCATCAGCATCCATAGGTTCAGCGGCTTAAGCGAAGGTTGGTGGCCTGGTCCTCGTAAACTCTCCCAAATGGTTATGAGGAGGTTGGGGCGGCGGTGGAGGCATGTGGGGCTGATTGTTGATGTTGCCAGCCTGCAACTGTCCCATAGTCTGTATCATGGTCTGGATGAGCTGGTTTTGCATAGCCAAAAGCTGCTCAATGTCGATAGCTCCTTGAGCAGGTCTCTGTCCATTATTGTTCTGAGGTGCTCCATGGTTCTCCTCCTGATCATTGCCATCCCTCTGTTTGCGAGTCCTCACTGTCTGAAGAAAAGCAAAAGATAAGAATTTAGAAATGTCCCCAACTATATGCATCAAGGGATATGAATCTAAACAACTAGCTACACTAGCCTACGTGAACATGGCAATGCTAAAGCATCCCAAAATCCTCTATTAAGCACACCAGCAAACAATATATAGAAAACAACACACCAAACAAAAACTCATCGATTCCTGAGTGCTCCTATGTGCTCTAAAATGTCCATTCTATATAGGATGTGTCCTATGGTCAACCTGTGGCTCTGATACCAATTTGTGACACCCGGTTCCAAAAAATGAACCAAGTGCAGTATATGTGTGCCCAGGATGTTCAAACACACATACACAAGTGCATCACAAACTATATACAGACAATTACCACGGCTCAAATTATTAAATAAGTACTTTTATTACACAACTCATAATATCCTTGAATACAAGCTATAATGAATATTAATGACAAGTTCAACTAATGCAGTGGAAATAACTAAATAAGCAACTAAGCAACTAGGCAACATAAGCAATAGGGTATAGCGCAGCTCCGACACTCCACATGCAAAGCTGAAGGTAGATACGGCCTAGAACTCCACATTATCATCGTTATACTCCTAATACTGACCTGCAACTGTTGTGGGGGGATTGCAAGAGTGAGAACATGTCATACTCAGCAAGTGTGGAAAGTATGACATGTAGCTGATACAAATGACGAATATATAAAGGCTAAGTGCTGAAAAGTACATTGAAAGATTTGAAAAGCAATATATTATATGTATATGAAGTAAACCCGTCATAAACCACAATGATTAATATAGTACAAGTCCATATTCCATACACATCATCAATAATTCCAGATTTCTCAATACCAATAACCATATTCATTGCCAGAAACTAATCCATTATCCACCCATAACCATATTACCAAAACTTAACCAAAATCCATCCCAATACCAAGTTCCCTCTAATGATGTAGGTCATGCAGGCGCTCATAACCAGGAGCACGACTATCATGATAGATTTATTAGACTCTGCAGAGTTTGTACCGCTTTACCCACGTGTTTGTGATTTCATCACCTTGTAGTGACTAGAACCTCTATTATGCCGTCTCACACTTCCATCGATTCGTGGCCAAGAGATCAGAAAATAGCCTTTACAAAGGGATTACTAGCCTATTTAGACCCCACTGAGGTTTCACTAGGGGCGATGCCTCCAATTGAGCACATCTTCAACAAAGGGCCGCCTCTTGAGCCATTCGGATGCCAGGGTAGTCCCACCAATCATCAACAACCCAATCCGACTACCCCTTCCCCGAGCATCCTTAATGGTCCAAATAGCACTAGCAAAGACCTAATTAATCAGTTACGCCGCACCCATACTTGGCCTCTTGGTGGCACTATGGTCCTGGCTTATTCTCCCATGAACCGGTTCTTAGATCTAAAGCAAGTGACCACCATATCATCCAACCCATCCACATACCATGCTTGCTTAGATCACCCATTACCACATCATATTAACCACTTGATATTAATTATAATCTCATCAATGCATAAGTAATGGTATAATTGTTTTCCCATCCCAATTAATTAAGTGTAGCAAAACGGTAAAAATCCCATCCCGACTTTCTAACACGAATTCCAAGTGACAAGAGTTGTTATACAATGCTAGTAAACTTCCTATCATAGAATTTCCCATCAAATTGACACAAGCATGCAGTTTTGAAAAGAAAACATTTATTTCAAAAAAGGATCAATATGCTTCAAGGACACTTGCCTTGCTTTTGGGATTGATTGGGATCAAATACTTCAAACTCTTGGTGCTGAAGATCCTTCGCGGCACTCACTAGCGCAAATCCGTCTAATCCACACAATAAACATACAAGACAAGAATACAATCAAAGAGTGCACAAACATTACTCAACATGACATGATATGCATGATTAATGCAAATGCAAGGTGGAACTTGTTAATGAGTTGCTTTTAATCATCACTAACTAGTTCTTATAGCCTTTAACAAGTTTATAAAGGTTTGGAGTTAATTAGATCTACTTTTAGAATCAACTCAACACAATTTAACAAGGAAAATTGGAATAGTCCGCTAGGGACCGGACAAGTCCGCACTGCGCGAGATCGACAGATTAGGGTTTTCCTAGATCGACGTGAATTTGGAGATTTGGGGTTGAATTCACCTAAGGAAAAGAGAATATAAGGTATACCAGGTGTTTAGAGCTCCAATGAATCAAGGATCTTGGAGGTAACGATTGGATCTTGACGATCTAGGGTCGATGAAGAACTTGATGGTGGATTGTTGATGAAGAATGCAAAGTTGATGGAGATCTTGATCCTCTTTCATTTCCTCCTCTTCTTCTTCTTGCTTGGGACCTCCTTATCCCTCCTTGGTGGCGGCTAATCACGAGCTAGGGTTTGGGGTGGGGTACAAAAGTGGCAAATAGATGTCAATCCAAGGGGTGGGGTTGTTTATATAGAGGTGGAGGCTAGGGTTAGATGGGTTTCGAGTTTGGGATGAGTAGAGGTCGGTTTAGAATCCAACATGGGATCTAAAAGAGTCAGGCACGACGTCCCTAGGCCCACATAACTTAAAACCCAAGAAACAAGTCGTGAAACAAAAGATCAGTTCGGAGTCGAGACTTATCGGACAAGTCCGAAAAGGAACGGACTATTTCGAAGTCGTCCAGAGAAAAATCGGACAAGTCCAGACTAGACATCGGACAAGTCCAAATTTATCCACAGGGGAAAACAGAGAAGTCTGGCCTAAATCCGGACAAGTCTAACTTTAGTCAAAGGGAAAAATGGACAAGTCCGCTGGAAGATCGGACTGGTCCAGACAAGTCCAGGGACTTAGCAAATTTTCAAGGATTATTGGAACACTGGACTAGTCCGCATAGGACCGGACAAGTCTGAAAGTTTCCATAGGGAAAAACAGACTAGTTCGCAGAAAAGACGGACAAGTCTGAGCAAGGTCAGAGAGAAGTCGGACTAGTCCGCAAAAAAATCGGACTAGTCCCCACTTCCCAGAATTTTTAAGTGCGGCTTTTTTTCCAAATCAATTTTAAACTTATTCCTTTTTATGTGGATTAGTTTTAGAAACATATATGAATGTATGCAGGGCATGATGCATGAAAATGAGGGTGTTACAGAGCAGTGGATAGGATGCAGCGAGACGTGGTCTCACGTGCGTAACCCTGCTTGTGTCGATTGAGGACCGATTCGTGTGCGGCCCTGCTGGACAAGTTTGAATTGTACCGGATGCATACTGGGTATATGGAAACCAGGAAACCGATGTAATTGGTTAACCTGTGTGTCAACGCTTACCCTACCATTTTATAGGAGTGCGTTGAGGGCAGCAAGGTGTAAATCTGTCGGCGGGCACACACGCTCCGCGCTGGGACCTCCTGCACGTTACAAAAGGACCGGTTTGGCATTTGGGTTTCCTTTGAAAGGTTGCTGCATACAATATAGTATTGAAGTGTGACTCGCTCTACTTCCAAAATAGGTGTATGTGACGTGTTATCCGGGTGTCTACTGATTGCAATCATCGTCCCTCGCGGTTATTTGAGTACCGCTTGTTCGCTGCGCCATGGCATAGTAACAAAGAGTAGTTGAATTATTGTGAACTGTTGCCATGATTATTATTGTATTGCAACTTGTGTGACTTAGAGATAGCACAATTAAAGTTTACAGTTTCCAAACACTTAACCTTTAATAGCATTATGTGCTTTGGGCATGTCATATCATCGGCAAAGTGTTTCTTATTTGATTGCGGAGTCTACGATGTGCCGTGCCTGAGGAATGTCATTTGCTACTTAAAACATGACTAAGGATCCACTTGTAGGCGAGTCTACTTATGCTATTTCCTACCTATGTTTAGTCTTTACCTTGCATATGTCTAGTGAGACGGGTCAGTCTTGCTGAGCCTTATGCTCAAATTTGCAGTTAATGAGTTTTTGTAGGTTATACCATTGATAAAGCGCCTGACGACGACGCCTTACCCTCATCAGGGTTCACGGCTTAGTGGATGCCCTACACGCCACCGTGATCAGGAGAGTGAGTGTTGCTAGTTCGAAGCATCCTAAGGGCATGGACGACTTTGCTTTTGCATAGCTAGAGCTGAGAGCGTAGCTATGATGTATAGACTCTTTCATTCGTTTGGTTTTGTAAAAACTTACGCTGTGTTTATAAATAAAAGACTTGATTTGTATTTTATTCTGATTTTTTTCATGTATACTGTTGGGTGTCGCATCGCATAACACCACCCAATGAGATTCTTGGATGTCGGGACCACGGTCCCCACAGCATGGTATCAGAGCATCGTTTGGAACAGTGTGCCTAAAAAGAGCATATTTTCAAAAACTTAGGAGTATATGAGTGAGGAATTAGCTATATTCCCATATAAGGAGTATTACTAGTATAAGATATAAAGGTGGTAAGCGAACATACTTGTTACTATTTCTATAACGACGCTTCGACGTCAGGTAAGAGGTAAGGTACGCCACCGAGAGCGGATCAATCTCGGTAAGCTCTTCCATACGAGATGTGGTATGTGATTGTTTTTGTGGTTTGGCACAAAAAGTCAATATGAGTCTCCGAAACTCTCCATGTTTCGGAGAACATATGACATGCGGTACCCCAGCGTGCTTCAAAATTAGTAGGAGCCCCCGTTGGGTGGTGTATAACCCGATAGTATGAATCTCTAGAACCATTCATGTTCTATGGGAGCATGCAAAACACGTATGCCTGGCGTGTATAAACTTGTTCGTGCAGGAGTTTTGTTGTACAAACGTAGTACAACCATGTACCTCCAGACATGACTTCGCTCGAGGGCGACTCACACCAGAGTCGTATGCATTTACTTCGCATCGCACGACACCACCCAATGACATCCTTGGATGTCGGGATCCCGGTCCCCATAGTCTGGGGCTTGACAGGTGGTCCCGGGGTGATCTTATCCTAAATATCTATGCTTCTCGCACAAGCTATCTCTGGTCGTGGCTTTCAAGACTCACTGTCTTGCTGCCTAAGTCGTCAGTAGCCCATGCGCTGTTGCTGACAATGGCAGGAGATGTCTCGTCTGCCTGTCTTGTTGCCGCAAGCTACCCACACGCTGAGTGGGATATATATGTGGCGCCTTCATAGTGATGTGTTTGGTCACAGCGGTCTATGACCATTGGCGTGCTCCGCGTTGTGCGTCAAAAGTGGGTGTGCGTCTTCAATACTTAACATGGGGAAGGCGCACCATCCCTTAACTCCCGCAGCTTACCGGTTAGGACAAGTTGAAGGGCACGTGGCAGTGTCGAGGCTGACCCCTGCTGGTGAGGCCAACCCCGGTCCCTCGTGACACGTGGCAGCTCTGGGGCTTTCCAAGTTACGTGGAAGCACCGGGCCCTTCTTCGCAGGGGGTGCCTTGCCTTGCACTCCGAGCCACGTGGCTGCACCAGAGGTCTCCCCCAAGGATGGGTGAGGTCCCGTTCTAACACGTTGCATCTCGGGAGCCCGTCTCACTGGAGGAGCCGAGTTCCATCTCCAAGGCTCACATGGCAGTGCCGGAGCTCGTTCTTGAAGAAGGTCGAGGTCATGGCACCTAGGAACATGTGGCGCCACTGGACGTGCCTCGGCGTTTTCATCCTATGTGCAAGGGTACCCGTTAGCAGGGTACCGGCAGTGGCCCCTGGGTCCACCTTGGGGGAAGGTAACGAGCCAAAAGGTGGAGCTTTTCTATGTTTTCCCGCACTATACATTGAATTTTATCTTGGTTAGCCAAAGCAGTGGGCGCTTCTGCCAATGCAGCAACACATCTTCTCCAAGTTGAGAGTTCATGGCGACAAGATCCTTGCTTGCTGTAGTATCTCTGTCTTCTGCGGTGCTTTTAACCACGGCGGTTCCAAAGCAGCTATGACCTTTACGTTGGCTCCGCCTTTATTTGAACCGCTTCAGTCACGGCGCTTAGCCTAACTGTCATTGATGCCGTGGGCTGAGCGGTGCGGGCAAAGCTTTTGTGATCCTCTCAAGGTTCCTAGGCATTATGGGGTGATCAAAAAGAAAACCTTTGTTAGGGGAGACAGTTCCTTTCTTACCCACCCCTTGCAGCTCGAGCCTTCGCCTTCTTCCTCGAGCGCTTAAGCCTTCACCACTCAGCAAAGCCTCTCATCCTCGCCCTCTTTGATGGCTTCCCTACTGCATCCTTCTCATTTCTAGAAGACCGAGGATCTGGCGCCGTTGAGGCGGCTGCTTGGCTAGGTGCCGGCGGAGTATGGATGGATGATTCACTGTAGGTCTCTGACCCTTCATGACCTTCGCGAAGGCGAGACTATCATCTTCATTGCCTATGCGTCTGCTGGGCTCGGGCTTCCTCTGTCGAGGTTTTTCCTCGTAGTGCTGGGGGAGTACAAGCTGCAGCTCCACCACTTGTCGCCGAATTCCATCGCCGTGATGGCCGAGTTCGTCCACCTCTCTGAGGCATTCATGGGCTGTCCGCCAACAGTGGAGCTGTTTTGGTTCTTCTTCGTGATGTAGACCATCAGAAGGAGTGCGACGAGTGAGGCGGGAGCCTACTACTTCCGTCAACGAGAGAAGACTTCCCAGGGGTACGTTGCCCCGCTCAAAGGTAGCAAGTGGAACACTTGGAGGGAGGATTGGGCGATCGTGGAGACCGAGGCCCATTCCTCACTGAAGATGCCGCTAGGAGGTCTGGCCTCTGATCCCACTACTTGGGAAGCGTTCCAAGGATTGATGAAAGAGTACAAGTCGGTACTGAGGAGGATTAAGTTCTTGGCGAACAAGGGCTTGACTTCTTTGATGGTGGTGGCAGAAGTCTTGCACCACCGCACCGCCCCTCTCCAGAGACACGAGTATGGGGCTTTGTTCTATACTGGCTTATACGACCAGTGCCGGTTGGACCCTGAAGAGCCAACCCCCCAGGTGTTTGAGGAGATGTTGAAGGTGGTGTCTTGCAACATGGTACGACGAGCACGTATCCATCCTAGATGACTGCTAGCGCCCTCCATGACTGCCGGCTTGAGGGACGAATTGCGGAGGTCGATGCAAGAGGTCAATGTGTTTGGTGTTGCCTATATTCATCTTGACGATACGTCTGGGGTTCGGCTGTCCTGGGGGGTGACTCTATAATCTCTCATCATAGGCGAGTCGGAGCAGTCGAACCTGCCATCGTCAATTTGGTCTCCGACTCCAGCGGTGGTTCTTGTTCTGGAGGAGGTGCGGAGGGTCTGCGTAGGTGACCGCGCTGGCGTGGGTCGACCAAGAGCCGGTGTCAGAGACTATGGCACCAACCTTATTGTCAGGTATTGGTGACATCGATCCACTGCTTGGGATCGCTGGCCAGGGTCACTTGAGCAGTCTGACCCGCTTGTAAGGCGCAGCTTCTTCCTCTGCTATTTATCTTCTTTTCTTTTTTTCTCTAACGGAATTTTATCTTGGCTTTTCAGGTCGTCGTAGGCCGACATGGTGCCCTTGGTGCTCCCCGTGGTGGGCTTGGTGAGTTCCACACTTACTAGGGCTGGAACGGGGTCTGCTGCGCCACATCCTGCGCCCGGATATATGTCGGCCTTCGTCGATCTCAATGTCTGTGCACCTCCGTCTGTCTGGGCAAGTGGGGTAGAGGTGGTCCCAGGTGAGGAGGTCCTAGGCGAGGAGGCGGCAACCCTGGTTGTGGCAGCTTCCCTTGGCAGAGCTGAACCGCCCGCCGTTGATGCGGCTCTGGCGCCTGATGTTATTGGCGCGCAAGATGGCGACTCGCCACCGGCGGTCAGCGTTGCGCTTGCAGCAGAGGAGGGGTCGTCAGCACCGGGCAGCAACGCTGTGGTTCCTGGAGCTCCAGCCGGGGAGCCGTTTGGTCCCCAGGCGTCGGAAGAAGGGGAGGAGGGGCCGCAGTCTGTGGCGACGGTCACGCCGATCCCTCTCGCCGATGCTGTTGCCGCGACCCAGTCCGTCTTGCGCAAGAAGCAGGTTGTTTTTGCCCAAGAGTGGGATCAGCATGCGGAGGAGCGATGCTTGGTGAAGCTGGTCAATGCCAAGAACAAGGTGCTCGAGGTAAAGGCCTTGAAGGCCCATGTCGTCGCTGATGCCGTCGCCTTGATTGAGAAGCCCTCAAGTTCTCACGAATGACCTGAACTTGTTTTTCAGCTTCTTGCAACACATCGGGTACAAATACTTGAGTTTCTCTTGTCTCATTCCAGAATAAAGGTGTCATACACTTCCTTCCATATAGTGCTCCATACGGTGAAATTTTCAAATTTACTTGGTAACTATTGTTGTATGAAAATTCCGCATATGGCAAGCTCTTGTCCCAACTTTTCCCATGTTTCAAAGCGCAAGCTCTTAACATATCCTCTAAAATCTGGTTGGTCCTCTCAGTTTGTCCATCCGTTTGAGGGTGATATGCTGAATTGAAATTCAACCTTGTTCCCAATGCTTCATGCAATTTTGCCAAAACCTGGAGCTAAATTGAGAACTCCTATCAGATATTATCTTCTTTGGAACTCCATGCAAACACACTATTCTTCCCATATACAGTTCCACCAATTTCTCTCCATTAAAGGTGGTCATGATAGGAATAAAGTGAGCAGACATTGTCAATGGATCTACGATTACCCAAATTGAGTCATAACCGGACTGTGTACGTGGCAATCCAACTATAATGTCCATACTGATCTCTTCCCACTTCCATTCCGGGATCTTCAATGGCTGCAATTATCCAGTTGGCCTTTGATGTTCCGCCTTGACTCGTTGGCACACATCACACAAAGCTACATATTCAGCTATGTCCTTTTTCATGTTGGCCCACCAATAACATGTCTTCAAGTACTTGTACATCTTCGTACACCCTGGGTGAATTGAGTATGGTGAGTCATGTGCCTCCTTTAATATTGTCTCCCGAATATGCTTCACGTTGGGCACGACGATCCTTTTTCCCAGCCATAAGGTACCTTGTTCGTCCTCATCAAATCTGAATTCTTTCCCCTCTTGGGTCCTTTCCTTGATCTTCTGAATTTCTGCACCCTTTGTTTGACCCTCTCGAATTTCTCACTCCAAAGTCAGATTTAACTCCATCATCCCCATCCCATTTACAAATCCAAGGTTCAACCGTTCAAACTCCTTACATAACTCGGATGGCAGTTTCCTATCGTGAGCTGGTGACTTACTCCTTTTCTACTTAACGCATCGGCCATTACATTAGCCTTTCCTGGATGATAATTGATTCCCACATCATAATCCTTGATAAGCTCCAACCATCTTTGTTGCCTCAAATCCAGGTCCGTTTGTGTGAAAATATACTTAAGACTCTTATGATCAGTATAAGTTTCACACCTATATCCAAGGATGCAGTGTATCTAAATCTTCAATGCGTGTACCACGGCTGCAAGTTCATAATCATGTGTTGGGTAGTTTTGTTCATGCTTCTTCAATTGCCTCGATGCATATGAAACAGTTGACCTTCTTGCATCAGCACACATCCAAGTCCTTGTCTCAATGCATCACAATAAATATCAAAGCTCTTGCTCACATCCGGCAATACCAAAACTAGGGCTGTTGTTAACCTTTTCTTCAACTCTTCAAAACTCTCTTGACAAGATTGAGTCCATTGAAAATCCTTCCCCTTCATTAACAATTCCGCCATTGGCTTGGCTATCTTGGAAAAGTCCTTGATGAATCGATGGTAATATCCAGCCATTCCAAGAAAACTCCTTATTTCCTTTACGTTTTGCGGTGTCTCCCACTTCAACACGTCTCTAACTTTCTCGGGGTCAACTGATACTCCTCCTCCTGAGATGATATGACCCAAAAACGACACCTCTTACAACCAAAACTGACACATGCTGAATTTGGCGTATAATTGATGCTCCCTAAATTTGTGCAATGTAAGCCTCAAGTGTTCCTCATGCTCCTCCTCGTCCATCGAGTAGAACATAATGTCATCAATGAACACCACAAAAAACTTATCCATGTACTCCATGAAGACCTTATTCATGAGGTACATAAAATAGGCAGGTGCATTGGTCAATCCAAAAGACATCACGGTGTACTCATAAGATCCATATCATGTCCTAAAAGCGGTCTTGGGTATGTACGATGGTCTGATCTTCATTTGGATGTACCCCGACCTCAAATCAATCTTGGAGAAAACACGAGCACCCTTCATATAATCGAACAAGTCTTCTATATGTGGCAAGGTGTACTTGTTCTTGATCGTCACCTCGTTGAGAGCTCGGTAATCCACACACATCCTTTGGGATCCATCATTCTTATCCACCGAACAGAACTGGCGCTCCCCAAGGTGAACAGTTTGGGGAATAAAACCTTTCTCTAGTTGCTCTTGAATCTTCTTCTTGAGCTCCGCTAATTCCTTAGGAGGCATCCTATACGGCCTCTTAGCTATAGGTGCAGTTCTAGGTATTAAATCAATAACAAACACAATGTCTCGATCAGGCGGCATACCTGGCAACTCATCCTGGAACACATCCAAAAATTCGCACACCACTGGAATCTCTTCCATTGCGGCACCATCCATGTGATTCAGCTCCAATTGCTTCGGTGCGTGTTGGGATGCTTCAAATTCTACGGTGATCCCTTCCTCAGTGGTCAACTTCATCGTCTCCGTGGCACATTCAATGACTCCATAGTGCTTCCTCAACCAGTCCACACCAAGTATAATGTCCAATCCTTGAGAATCCAAGACAATGAGGTTGGCGAAGAAGTCTACCCCCCCTTATTCTAAGTCTTACTTTTGTGCATACTATATTTGTCCTCATCTCTCCTCTAGGAGACTTAACCAATAGAGTAAACTTTATATGAGAGATTGGCAAACTATACTTGGCAACATATTTTGATGCAATGAATGAATGCGATGCTCCAAAATCAAATAACATAGTCGCCAGGTTGGAGTTTGCGAGAAACATACCAATCACCACGTCCTTTGCTTGTTGAGCATCCTCCATAGAGACATGGTTCACGTTGCCACGAGCAAAATTCTGTTGTCCATGTTTTTCTTGTTGCGCTACTCAATTGGTTCTTGGGTTTTGTCTTTGAGCATTGCTTCCTTGACCAAGGCCTGGCTTAGGACATTGATGTGCAAAGTGTCCAGCTTCTCCACAAGTATAACACTACTTTGCTACACCAGAATTTTGATGGACTGTATTTTGAACATTTGCACCAGGAAAGTTGGCACGAGGTGCAAAAGGCATTGGAGGCCTAGGTGCTTGCATAACAGGACATTGCTGCACAAACTGAGCTGTGTGCGGTGCAAATCAAGGGCGTTGTACAGAGACTGAAGAGCTATAATATGGCGCATTTGATGGCGTAAAGCGAGGGCACACAATACTTCCTTGTTGTTGTCCTTGATATGGCGCCTTCCTCTTGGTGTCTTGCTCCATCTCGCACACCTTGTTCTCCACAACAAATTCTTTGTCCACAAGCTTCTGGAAGTTGGCATAGTCTTAATTAGGCAATTGCACCTGGATCTCATTGTTAAGGCCCCGCATGAACAAATTTTGCTTCCGGCTGTCTCGACTAACATCCCCAGGTGCATATCTTGACAGTTGAGTAAACTTATCGACATATTCACCCACACTCGATCTTCCTTGCCTCAGGTTCTCAAATTCTTGCATCTTCAATTCGGCCCAAGTAATCCTCTCCTGATTCTCTTTAGCATTTCATAAGAAATCCCACCAATCGGTAGCTGCTCCAACAAATTGATGAGATGTAAAGAGCACCTTCTCCCGGTCACTGCATTGGACAATAGCTAGCTTCTTCTCCACGGATTTGAGCCAATCATCAGCATCCATAGGGTTAGCAACTTGAGCAATGGTTGGCGGCCTAGTCCTCATAAATGCTCCCAACCTGTTATGAGGAGGTTGGGGTCGCGGTAGAGGCATGTGGGGCTGATTGTTGATGTTACCAGCCTCCAGTTGTCCCATAGTTTGTATCATGGTTTGCATGAGCTGGTATTGCATGGCCAATAGCTGCTCAATGTTGATAGCTCCATGAGCAGGTCCTTGTCCATTGTTGTTCTGAGGTGCTCCATTGTTCTCCTCCTCATCATTGCCATCCCTCTGGTTGCGAGTCCTCGCCATCTGAAGAAAAGAAAGAGATAAGAATTTAGAAGATGTTCCCAACTATATGCATCAAGGGATATGAAACTAAGCAACTGATGACACTAGCCAACGTGGATATGGCAATGCTAAAGCATCCCAAAATCCTCTATTAAGCACACAAGCAAACAATATATAGCAAACAGCACACCGACAAAAACACATCGCTTCCTGAGTGTTCCTATGTGCTCTAAAGTGTCCATCCTATCTAGGTTGCGTCCTATGGTCAACTTGTGGCTCTGATACCAATTTGTGACACCCAGTTCAAAAAATGAACCAACTGAACGCATATGTGTGCCCAAGACGTTTAACACACATTCACGAGAGCATTGACAAAAGGATATACAGAAAATTACCACAAAAAAAAAGATTATTTAACCATTTTCATTACATAATTCCGAATATCCTTGAATACAAGCTCTAATGAATAATAATTACAAGCTCAACTAATGCAACGAAAATACTCTAATTAAGCAAACTAAGCAACTAAGCAGCTAAGCAAATAGGGTATAGCGCAGCTCCAACACTCAATAGGCAAAGCTGACAGCACACACGGCATAGAACTCCGCATTATCATTGTTAAATTCCCAATCCTGACCTGCAACTGTTGGTGGGGGAATTGCAAGGGTGAGTACATGTTGTACTCAGCAAGTGTGGAAAGTATGACATGTAGCTGATTCAAATGACGAATATAATAATGGCTAAGTGCTAAAAAGTACATTAAAACATCTGAAAAGCAATATATTATATGTATATGAAGTAAACCCATCATAAACCGCAATGATTAATATGGTACAAGTCCATATTCCATATCCACCATCAATAACTCCAGATTTCTCAATACCAATAACCATATTCATTGCCAGAAATTAATCCATTATCCACCCATAACAATATTACCAAACCTTAACAAAAAACCATCCCAATACCAAGTTCCCTCTAATCATGTAGGTCGTCCAGGTTGCTCATAACCGAGAGCATGGCTATCATGATAGTTTTATTAGACTCTGCAAAGGTTCTACCACTTTACTCACGTGTTTGTGATTTCGTCACATTTCGATGACTATAGAATCTGAATTATGCCATCTCACACTTCCTTAGGTGTGTGGCCAAGAGATCACAAAACAGCCTTTACAAAGGGATTACTGGCCTATTTAGACCCCACTCAGGTTTCACCCGTGGTGATGCCTCCAACTGAGCACATCTTCAACCAAGGGCCCCCTCTTGAGCCATTTGGATCCCAGAGTAGTCCCACCAATTATCAACAAACCCAATCTAACTACCCCTTCCTCGAGCATCTTTAATGGTCCAAATAGCACTAGCAAAGCCCTAAATAATCAGCTACGCCGCACCCATACTTGGCCTCGTGGTGGCACTGTAAATCCTGGATGGTCGCTCCACGAACCGGTCCTTAGATCTAAAGCAAGCAAACCACCATAGCATCCAACCCATCCACATACCATGCTTGCTTAGATCCCCCATTACCATATCATATTAACCAGTTCATGTTAATCATAATCTCATAAATGCATAATTAAGTTAAGTTGTATAGTTGTGTTCCATCCCAATTAATTAAGCAAAGCAAAAAGGTAATATCTCTTCCTGACTCTCTACCATGGATTCCAGGTGATAAGGGTGGTTAAACAAATCTAGTAAACTTCCAATCATAGGATTCCCATCAAATTGACACAAGCATGCAGTTTTAAAAACAAAATATTTATTTTAAAACAGGATCAATATGTTCAAGGACACTTGCCTTGCTCTTGGGATTGGTTCAAGGAAACTTGCCTTCCTCCACAATGCTCTCTAGCGCAAATACGTCTAAACCGCACAACAAGCATACAAGACAAGAATCACAATCAAAGAGTGCACAAATATTACTCAATATAACATGACATGCATGATTAATGCAAATGCAAAGCAAAACTAGTTAATAAGTTGTTAATGATGTTTATTAATCAATTACAATGGTCATTAGGGAGTCTACACAAGTTTGAATTGATTCTAGTCAATTTAGAATTAATTCAACAGAGATTAACTAGGAAAATCGGACTAGTCTGCACTTTGTAGAACTGGCGAACTATGATTTTCTAGATGACGTGAATCTAGAGATTTGGGGTTGAATTCACGTAAGGAAAAGAAAGTACAAGGTATACCAGGTGTCTAAGACTCCAAGGAATCAAGGATCTTGGAGGCAACACTTGGATCTTGACAATCTAGGGTTGATGAAGAACTTGGTGGTGAATTGTTGACGATGAACGCGAAGTTGATGGAGATATTGATCCTCTTTCGTTTCCTCCTCTTCTTCTTATTGCTCTAGATCTCCTTCTCCCTCCTTGGTGGCAGCTATCCACGATCTAGGGTTTGGGTGTGATGGAAAAGTGGCAAATAGATGTCAAGCCAAGCGGCGGGGTTGTTTATATAGAGGTGTAGGCTAGGGTTAAATGGATTTCAAGTTTGATATGAGTAGGGGTCGCTTTAGATTCTCTCATGGGATCTAAAGGAGTTAGGCATGATTTCCCTAGACCCACTTAAGGTAAAACCCGAAAACAAGTCGTGAAACAAAGGATCAACTCAGAGTAACGATTTATCAGACAAGTCCGAAAAGGGTCGGACTAGTTCGAAGTTAGTCAGACAGATATTGGACAAGTCCGGACTGGACATCGGACAAGTCCAAACTTATCCAGAGGGGAAAAATAGACAAGTCTATACAAAATAGGACAAGTCCGACTTTAGTCAAAGGAAAACGAACAAGTCTGCTGGAATACCGGACTAGTCCGGACAAGTCCAGGGACTTAGCAAATTTTCATGGAATTGGAACATCGGACTAGTTCGCACAGGACCGGACAAGTCTGAAAGTGTCCAGAGGGAAAAACAGACTAGTCCACAGCAAAACGGACAAGTCCCACTATGGTTAGAGAGAAATCGGACTAGTCTGCACCAAATACGGACTAGTCCGCACTTCCCAAAATTCTTAAGTGTGGTTTTGTTCTAAATTCATTTGAAACTTATTCCTTTTTATGTTGCTCAATGTTAAACATATTTAATGATGGATGCAGGGCATGATGCATGAAAATGAGGGTGTTACAACAAACCCCCTGGGAGGTGCTGGAGCTGGCTGCTCCGGCGTCGCCCTCTATCGTCGTAAAGTCATCGACAGTAGGCCCCCTAGGAGATGCCAGAGCTAGATGCTCTGGTGTGTTCCACCATCATCGTAGATGCATCGATGGCAGGTCCCTAGTGTCCAGGATACCATAAGAGATCTTTGTTAGCAACAAGAGTAGGGCAGGAGAGTGTACTCACTTATCAGCGCTTGTTGTTGTCGTCAACATGCTTGGACATCGACGGCAAGCACCTTGGGTGAGGCCGGAGCTGTATGCTCCGGTGTCGCCCAACATCATCGTATATTCGTCAACAACGGGCCCCATGGGAGGTGCCAGAGCTGGCTGCTCTGGTGTCGCCTTCCATCACCATTAAGACATCGACAGCAGGCCCCCTGGGAGGTGCCGGAGCTGGTTGCTCCGGCGTTGCCCTCTATCGTCGTAAAGTCGTCGACGACAGGCCCTCTGGGTGGTGCTATGGCTGGATGCTCCAGCGTGGTCCACCATCATCGTAGATGCGTCGACTGCAGACCCCTAGTGTCCAGGATACCACAAGAGAACTTTGTTAGCAACAAGAGCATGGTAGGAGAGCATACTCACTTATTAGCGCTTGTTGCTGTCGTCAGCATGTTGGACGTTGATGCCAGTCCCCTTGGGTGGTGCCGAAGCTGGATGCTCCAGCGTCGCCCACCATCATCGTAGATGCATCGACGGCAGGCCCCCTAGGAGGTGTCGGAGCTCGGTACTCTGGCATTGCCCACCATCGTAACCTGCATTGTATGTCCTGCACACATACAGGGGTACATATTTTTTGCTTGCTGGCCATCTTTTCCTATTCTTTAGTATTGTCATGTTTTACAGTCTCGGGTTGGTACGCGGGGTTTGGGTAATTTAGTGCATTAGAGCTCGGGATCTGGCTCCCTCCTTATTTAGTGCAATAATAGGCTAAGCAGGTTGCGCGCTCTGGACCTTTAGCTCGACATAGGCCTTTCGTGGGGGGCCATTTGGCACCACATGACCCCAAGTAAGAGGGCAGCCGCGAGGTCCCAAAGCACCTTGTAGGTACCTCAAACAAGTCCGCCATCAGCAGGGTTGCATAACTCTACTAGGGGCGATATAGAGAAAATTTTACCAGGTATATGAAGATAATATACGAAAGAATGATACTAGCTTGATCGATCACAAAATTAACAGGTAATTAAGTGAATCATAAGAGAAAGCACATGGTATGACTGTGATTTTATCAAATTGGCATTCATAGGAGGGGACTGGCTTTACAATAAGGCAACGACCCACTCCGAATGGCAAGGGAGGCAGAGTGTTCATGATTAGGGTACGGGACCAAGCTAAACGGCTGAACACTCTAGACCTGCCCCCCCCCCCCAAAGCTTGGTTGTCTTAAGTGGCGTTCCTTGGCACCATGACACCCTACACTGTCCTACTTTTATGATTAGGGATAGAACTTATGGAGGTTTTCTATGTTCCAAGGGTTGGGAAGGGGCTCTCCTTATTTTGTGGCCAGGCGTACACACCCGGGGTGGGATCCTTGTTTCACTCGGAAGGGGCCCTCCGGCTAGGGCAGTGTTTGTGAGCCCCCTCTCGAGAAAGTATTTGCCGCAGCACTCGATCGCCCTCCTGGAGTTCTCTACTCTGCAGGAACCATTCCTGGTAGCGCCGGAGCGCCTGCCGGTACCGTGCATCTCGAATGGTGGCTTGCCACCTTGCTTCATCGACGAGGTCAACATCTTCACGTTGGAGCTAGTCTTGTGCGGCTTCGTCGAATAACCGGACTCGGAGCCCACTGCAATCACCGGGGGTAGGATGGCCTCCGCCCCATCCACCAGGAAGAAAGGTGTTTCTCCAGTGGCGCGGATGGGTGATGTTCGGCTTGCCCATGGCACATAGGGGAGTTCGTCGACCCACTTGGCACTATGTTTATCCAAGCTGTCATACGTGTGTGTCTTGAGGCCCATGAGGATATCAACGTTGGCCCTTCAACTTGAATATTGCTCTTTGGATGAGCTACGGACGCATAACAAACTTGGACACTGAGGTCTTCGTAGTAGTTCTGGAATGCTACAATGGTGAACTAGGTCCCATTGTTAGTGATGATCCTGCTCAGGACTCTGAACCTGCAGACAATCGACTTGATGAAATTGACTATGTATTCCTTGTTGATGTTGATCGTTGGGGCTGCCTCCGGCCACTTGGTGCACTTGTCTACAACGATGCGGGGGAACCTGTACCCTCCGACTGCCCTGGGGAAGGGTCCCAGGATATCTAGCCCCCAAACCGCAAACGGCCAGGAGGGTGGGATCATCTGTAGTGTCTGCGCCGAAGTGTGAATTTGCTTGGCGTGGAACTCGCATGCCTTGCATCTCTTGACCAGCTTGACATGGTCTGGTAGTGCTGTTTGCTAGTAGAAGTCATGCCGGAAGTCTTTGACAACAAGCGTGCGGGAAGCGGCGTGATTCCCGCCCTCTTCTTGGTGGATCTCCGCGAGCAAGTCGCATCCTTCCTCCCGAGTTATGCACCGTAGTAGTACGTCGTTGGTGCCACGCTGGCAGAGGTCACCTTCTACCAGCATGTAGCGTTTCGCCATCCTCATGATCCTCTCAGCAGATGAGGGATCCTTCGGGAGGATATTGTCATACAGATAGTCTCGGATCTCTGTGATCCATGCATCGGGACTCTCCTGAGCTTCTCGATCTTGGACACTGGGTGATTTGTGGTCCCCGGTGATACACAAGTACCTCGGTGGGCCCCACAATTACAAGGATGCCAAGATCGCCAACTATGTGGTGCTAGGCTTGCCTTCTTTCTTAGGCCCCGCAGGCCTAGCGATCGACCGCACCAACCTCCTGCCGAAGACCCCTTCAGGAATCGAGGCTCCCGTAGATGTCATGGTTGACAGGGCATCAACGATGGAGTTGTTAGTGTGTGACACATGGTAGAGTTCCAAAGCCTCAAAACCAGCTCCCAGCTTCTTAACGTCCAGTAGGTACGCCGCGAGCTGGGGGTCGTTGCAGCAGCACTCTCTTTGGACCTGCTTGATGATTAGCTGGGATTCTCCCTTGACCAGCATCCACTGGACACGAAGACCCTGCACAGTTGTGAGTCATAAAATGAGAGCTCCATATTCTGCCATGTTGTTGGTCGCCTTGAAGTCTAGGTGCACGGCATACTTGGACTGCTCTCCTGTTGGCGAGGTGAGCAGTACGCCAGCTCCGGCCCCTTGCTTCCGCGAGGATCTGTCAAAGAAGAGTTTCCAGTGAGGTTCGGTAAGATACGGTGCCCTGGGCCCTGGCTTGCTGATATCCAAGCCCCCTGGGTTGCTTGGTGAGGGAGTCCACTCAGCAATGAAATCCGCGAGCGCTTGGCTCTTGATCGTGTGCCGCGGCAAGAAGTCGACCTTGGACTCCGCCAGCTCTGTCGCCCATTTAGTGATGCTGCCAGTGGCGTTAGGGTTGCGGAGCACCGCCCACAGGGGGAACAAGGTCACCACTGAAACTATGTGTGCAAGAAAGTAATGGCGGAGCTTCCTCGACGCGATTTGCACTACATAGATCAGCTTGTGCACTTCAAGGTACCTCTTGCTTCGTGTAGGACTTCGCTGATGAAGTAGACAGAGCATTGGATGGTCCGGGATCTTCTTGGGGAATCCAACACATCCTCTTCCATCTGCTCCAGGACCAGAGACTCCATGTCCCTGGGCCTGGTGCATCCTTTGGGGGCTGGGACCCAACGGTTCCTTGATCCCCGGGGCCCCCTAGGGGGACTTGATCATCCTCTAGGGGCTGGGACCCAGAGGTTCCATGCTCTCCGACGTCCCCTAGGGGGACCTGGACACCCTCTGGGGGCTGGGACCCAGAGGCTCCTAGTTCTCCGGGGCCCCCTAGGGGGACCCAGACATCCTCTGGGGGCTAAGGCCGAGAGGCTCCTTGCTCTCCGGGGCCCCCTAGGGGGACCCGGACATCCTCAGGGGGCTGGGACCCAGAGGCTCCTGGTTCTCCGGTCCCCCTAGGGGGACCCGGACATCCTTTGGGGGCTGGGACCCAAAGACAACATTGTTGTTGGGGCCCCCTACGAGCTTCAAACCCTGGGGCTTAGAATCAGTGGCACGGGCCCCTTCTGTGCGTCGTGGCTGCTGGAGACCAGCCCGCTCTGCAACCAAAACCATAGTTACCACCTCTGTTGTGGAAACGATGTAGAGGTACAGGGGCTCCCTCAGCTCCGGTGCCACCATTATGGGTAGCGACGTTAGTTGCTGCTTCAGCTCGCAGAATGCCTTCTCTGCCTCCACGGTCCAGATGAATGGTCCGGACTGATGCAGAAGTTTGAAGAACGGGAGGGCTCACTCAGCCATCCTAGAGATAAACCAACTGAGAGCTCCCAAGCAACCTGCAAGCTTCTGCACGTCCTTGATGTAGGTTGGAGGCCACATCAGTTCCACCGCCTTGATCTTCTCTGGGTTGGCCTCAATCCCTCGGTGTGAAACCAAGAAATCGAGGAGCTTCCCAACTTTGAATTCGAACACGCACTTGTCGAGATTGAGCTTTGTGCGTGTGGTCTGCAGTCTGTAAAAGACTAGGGTGAGGTTTTCTAGTAATGATGTATTTATCTGGATTTTAACTACAATATCATCGACATATACCTCTACTAGGTCCCGAATGAGGTCCCCAAATGTTTTATGTATGGCATGTACAAAGGTGGGGAGGGCATTCTTAAGACCGTAAGGCATGGAGACATAGAGGTAAAGGCCATCTATGGTTATGAATGCGGTATGTTCTTCATCCTCTCTAGACATAGGGATTTGGTTAAACCCCGAAATCGCATCTAGAAAGAATACCATATTGCATCCTGAGGTTGAATCAATGATTTGATCTATTATAGATAGAGGGAAAAGATCTTTAGGACATGCCCTATTGAGGTTGGTGTAGTCGATGCACATCCGAAGCTTACCGCTAGCCATGGGGACCACAACAAGATTGGCCATCCATCTAGGTTGGTGGACTTCTCGTATGAAGCCAGCATCGAGCAGCTTCTTCATCTCTTTGCAGATTATGTTCTGCCACTCGATGGACTGCTCACGAGGCCTCTGTTGTGCTAGCCCATGTTGGTGGCTGTTATATACAAATTTCAACCGTCAATATAACTCAATTATGTGAAGGATTGATCATTTCTTGCACACATCACCTTTGTACTTGACCTATTTCCACTTGTACTTGGAGAAATATGTGTATGCAGATATTTATACAAGAATTGAGGAAAAGTACGGGGGGCAATCCTATAAAATATCATCCCTACCAATCAGGCGACAACACGTGGCAGCACATGGATCAAATGGCCCACAAACAGAAGTATCCGAGGCCATCCAACAGTGTAGCACCAGTATCAGTCAATGGGACCCACCTGGCAGCTACCTGAGGAAGTACGGGCCGTTTGGAGCCCTGACCAGGTCGGCCGAACTAGGGGGTCGACCGACCTAGTCCTGGCGCTAAACGCCGTCAATTTCCACGTGTTGGCTCCTCCCGGCTCCCTTAAGTCAATGATGACTGATTCGTGCGCTTTTGGTGGTGGGAACCGACCTCAACACTAGTATAAATAGGACACCATACCCCTCACTTCAACACACACCACTTGGGTATCATTCTATTGTATACACTATCTTCCATAGTCCATAGAGGAGTAAGGATGTAGAGAGGAGAGCCTCTAGTCCCAAGTCCAAATTGGGAAAGGAGTAGAAGGAGTCTCTCTTCCCAATTCCACATTGGGAAAGGTATGTCTCATGTATTCCTTCTTGTAT
The DNA here is from genome assembly GCA_036927565.1 of Tuctoria greenei. Classification (NCBI taxonomy): domain Eukaryota; kingdom Viridiplantae; phylum Streptophyta; class Magnoliopsida; order Poales; family Poaceae; genus Tuctoria; species Tuctoria greenei. The sequence goes on from JAYESD010000006.1 coordinate 134,249,720, forward strand.
TTGTGACTTTGTGCTCAATAAAGATATTATCTTTAGTCTTCTTCTATATGTATACTTGGACAAAGCGTTTCTTGTTTGATTGTGGAGTCCATGTAAGTGGAAGGTATAGTATTTATGTTTGTACTCTCATGATCATATCTTATGGTCATAAACACTATAGACCCCCACTATAGTCTATGTAGTTATGATATGATTATGTTAATTTGAATACGTATGCTATGCAATCAATATTGGTTCAACAATGATTTAGTTCATTGCCTTAGGATGACTTGTGCTGCAGCTCTTAAGGTATTTGCTTAGTATGGTAGCATGGTGCTAGGGTATTTAAGTAGCGTTGGATGTCTTGTAGACCCACGGATTGAAGAGGTAGGCAGTAGGTGGTGACAGCCCTATCTGTCCTTTGTAATTCTCCACGTTCGGCTATGCCACAGGATCTTGGCGGGAGTTGCCCTAGTATTGCTAGGGGTAAGCCCGTGCCCGATGTGTTAAATAGCATTGCATAGGAATTCATCATTGACATGACCATTAGTATCTACCTTAGGCTATGTATATGTATTAGGATCATTGTAGGAGCAACTCTAACTTTTAATCCAATCTACCTCTAGGATGCATTTAACCTTTCGAATAGATTGCCTAGGTGTGTGTCACACTACCCCTATTATCAACTTACCCCCTATCCGGATAACTGAATAATATCCCATAGCTTGACCATAAGAGTAGTATATACTTTACTCCATTGCCTTCCTTTGGGTTAAATACGATACCCTTGGGAATACTCATGGGTTAAATGCTACAACAATATCTTCCGTGCGCTTTGCGGATCTCATCTCTTTATCGGAGATGACCTGTGGTGTTAAGAAATACCAACAAGCATTTTTGGCGCCGTTGCCGGGGTTGATTTGTTAGTATATCTTAGGAGCCGTCAACAAGCATTTCTGGTGCCATTGCTGGGGAAGGCAAAAGAAGTGAAGGATAGCTATCACTTGTGATTAGGCTATAGGTACTAATAGTTATTAGACAGGAATACTCTTGTTTGTTTTCTCCTTTGTGTGAAAATAGGGTAGTGTTGGCCAACCCATTGTATGGGATGGCCAACAAGGACGCAAGTGCTAAACTACAAGATGATTCAAGGCGTACCTCAACAAATGTCGTCTAGGCAACAACATTGCCTTTTGCGGGAGAATTTCAGCTTTTAGTAGGAGCCAAAGTCATCCATACCCAAGCTCGGGGAAGGATCCAAGAAGTTCTTCTTGGTTTGCCTCGACCATGGGGTGGATAGTTGGCTCTTCATCCAACACTCGTGTCATGGGTTGGCTCCACCAATCCATGACCACATTCATGCTGGAGCTGAAGGAGTCCTATTCTCATTCATCATGGATGAGAAGAAGGTTTCCGCTCAAGGGGTGGATTGAAGAATACTCGAGTTTCCATAGCTTGTCATGCACACCACTTCACAAGGTGGAGATGCTAGTTATGGAACTACACCTCCCATTGAACTGCCATGAATATCCAAGTCCTTGGAGATTTATTTGGATAATCCAAGTTGTGGATATTCACAATATTTGTAAAAATCCATGTCATCATGGGACGCGTGGGAATTATTTCCCTAAGACCCAAGAGGACCTTTTTCAAACAACAACTCCAATGGCTACCATTCACAAGGAGGTCAAGGGTGGAATTAACATCACCCTTGTATTCAAGGAGGCTATGGCTTTCCATGGGATTTAAGTTCAACTAGCCTACCTTGAAATATCTTGGCCAAGCAGAGATCAAGACAACATTCACATGAAGATCTTGGCCAAGGACAAGAACTTAAGGAGCATTCAAAGTCCAAGATATCCCACATCACTTTTTGGGATCCCCACACTTCGACCAAACCCATTCAACCTAGGGCAAGTGACATTGTGGATGAAGCGTTTCTTGTTTGATTGTGGAGTCCACATGTCATCATGCCCAAGGAAGCCTTTGATCCATGATCAAGGTATGGGTTGATTCAACGGAATATCAATATGTTCAGAGAGGCACCCCTAAGACGGACAAAGCCTCACCATGCTCACGAAGGAATACATTCGAGAGGGAGAACCCGTCGCTACAACAACATGTCTATATTAATACAACAGGGAGAGGCTAGGGCCACCATATGGCCCACATGTCCAAATGACAGCCAAATGAGTTTGGCATGTCAAAACAGAAGAAATCGTCCACATCTTCAACTCCGGGATTGGACAACAAATCATCGCGCTGAACAGAACGGAGGTAAGTCCTACTTATCGGAATTCAAAAATTCGGTGAGTCCTTGCCAATAGGTTAATTGGTAGTTATCTCATATTTGTTTTCCAAATTGCATCAACCCTTGCATTTGCATGTTTGAAATTCCATACTTGCATGTTGGAAAGTAAAATTTCCAACCATCATAAAACTAAAATTTGAATTAGGGGAGAAATTTAATTGGATATGAACTACGTGCATGACCACTTGAATTTATCTTCCTAGTTCAAACCAAAAAGATTTGCTTTGACCCTCATTGCATTTATAAGTTATTTCAAGCTGGGCAAGACAATTTGAAAATTGAGTTCAATTTGCTTTTGGCTAACGTAACCCGTTTTCGAGTTGTTTTGTGTGTTCTTGATTAAAGTCAAGCTAGGTCAAAATTGTAAAGAGGTGGTATAACAAGAAAGTGGAAGGTTTCATCAAGCTCAAGTCACCATTGGGAGGATTTGAGAACACTTCTCTCCTTCTGATGAGTAGGTTTAGGCCCGATCTTCCGAAAGGTAATGATAAGTCGATTGGGATGGAGTGCTCGACGTTGACGATCCACGACACTCGAGCAGTTCTAGTACCTCTGCAATCACTACACCACCGCTCCGTCGGTTATCAACCGTGCTGCACATGATTGACCTTGCCAAGAAGGCTAATTCCTGCAAGGGCAACTGAGAACAGAAGCAAGAACGTAGAAGACACATATTGAAATCGCGAAGTTGGGGTCTCACAAACCGTAGAACGGCGATATTATTGATCTAAGCAAAAACCAATTGTTCATGGCGGCTAATATGGAGTATATATAGGTGTGAGGACGTCCAAGGGGGTTTTGGAGTCGTGACCTAACCCTATGATACGAAAATAATAGACTTAGACTTGATACAAGGCACAATGGCCCAATACGGTGGCGCAGCATCCTGACAGATTCTGAACTCGATTTTGTTTCGATGATGCCTGTCAACTCCGAAGGAATTTTGATATGGGACCAGCGCCATTGGAAAGTTTATCCTCTCCCCTTTCCGTGCATATGTGGAACGTCCAAAACGGAGTTCGTATGCGTCCTGGGCATCCGTTTTAGTGCATACTGTTCCAGGACTCCGAGTTGAACACGATTTTGTGTTGAGGTCGGTTTCCATCTTTTTTGAACGTATTCTCTGGTCCTCCACACCCCTAAACCTTCCTCAAATTACTCTTTGCATCACTCTATGTATCCTAATCACAACTAAATTATTAGGTAGCAATTTATTCTCAAAAATATATAAGGAAACATATAAGAACGAGCTCACCTCTGAAATTAATTGTTGTATGTGAATTCTATTGATTGCATCTTGTATGTTCAATAGAGTGTTTTTTGTATCCATTGGAGTGATGTCCTCATCATCCTCCCCTTCTTGAATTGGAGTCGTCCTCGACTCAAGTTCATCTTCTATCATGTGTGGGTCCATATGTGCAACGCCATCAAGTCTTCTTGTAAGCATGAAAGGAGGAGGCCAAGGTGGTGGACGATATAGTGAACCATCTTCATGTTCTCCATCAAATAAGCGAGCACATTCACTTGAACCAGTATCCCAAACAAATAAACATCGTATCATGTTTGTATGTGCATTTATAATATGCATGATCTCATCATTCCCCCCTTCTTGATGACAAGCCGTCCTCAGCTTGCTCGTATGTCCAGCAAAAAGTCTTGGTTTGGGGGTAGAATGAGTGTTGTTCATAATGCACAACCGCAGTGAATAATACTTTTGTTGTCTCTGCTGCAAGGAAAAAATACTTGAAAAACTTGACAAGACATTATTAGCGTTAATACATTCATTTATTTGACCATGTTGTTGCAGCACAAAAGGAGCTTGCACATTGGAACATATGTAAACTTTATGCACCATAAATTCACCACTATCTTCATAGTTGTCTATAGCATGAAAAATATTTCTACTTATTAAAGGCAATACAGATTGGGAAAATATTCTCCTCTCTACAATATCTAGATCACAAAGAGTATCAAATTCAATATATCCCAAGGTATTTAGAGAAGACAACAATTTCAGTTCATCATTTTCACAAGTAATTGGAATCAAATTCTTAATTTCAGCACAAGTGAGTGATAAAGTACCAAATTCATTTGATTGTTCTAGCATAGGTACAATATATTTATCAGCACACAACTCCTTCTTAGCGCAACGACCAGCAAGAAAATCAACATGTGACAATGGTGTATAAATAAACGATTCTAATAGTTGCTCCTCGAAAATAGAATGATTGGTGGAAAAATTCAAAACATCCAAAAACTTCTCACCTTCTATATTTGTAGAATGGTTTGCCTTACCATTTCAGTAGTGATTTCGAGTGCATTATGAGTTGATCCATCTAAAATTTCACAAGTGATGTCGAAAGTATCGTTCTCTTTTGCATCATCTACATTATTTGTATATTGTCCTGCAAAATGTTAGACAAAAAAGGAGGTACAACAAGAAATTTCTCCTCAAATTGATGCACTTCATCTTTGCAATTAGATACATTCATAAAAGTTTCTCGCATACAAATTTTCATATCCTTCCATCTTCGAGGTTTTTCTAAATCATTTAAATTGTTCCACCAAGTTAATGCACAACCTACTATTGCACTTGCAACATTTCTAATCTTTCTCCTCTCACACATATGACATTGTCCAAAAATTTTATCCAACTCTATTTCCCAAGCAATATATTCATCGTAACCAAAACCATCATAAGAAGGAAGATATGGGAGAATGTAATTACTTCTTGTGGAAGGTTATGTAAAGGTGGTATGAATGTCATGTGAAACCTTGGTTGATGTTTGATTTTGATTGAGCAACTCAATCGTCGTCTTCATCATGTCAATCATATCAGCATGTAATGCATGATTCTTGCTTTTACCTAACATTGTTAGTAGAAAACAAAAGACAACAAAAAAATATGTTATACCTATCAACTACAAAGGATACACACTCTCAAGTGTCTTACCACGCTCTTACAAGTGTTCTTACCGACACTGCAGGTGGCAAACGGTGGCCGATATGATGAAACCAATGAAGCGTGGGATGATTGCAAAGGTGTATCGATTCTGCTCAAGAGTAAAGTGTAGCTTGGATGGCACTTTATATGTAGCAAGTATTAGCAACAATGAAATCATATAGTAAATTTGAATAGGTGTCCAATGTACTTGTCAATGTTGCTGGCCTAAATGTGTTCCTAGTAGTTCAAGCTAGCAAGACGTGAGACAAAACTAGATGACACAAAGAATGCAAGCACTTCTGTTTTTTTTATTCTCTTTCTTTTGTGCAGCTTTTGTATCTTTTTTGCACTTGCCTTTTCTGCTTTCTTCCTTTTTTTTAGAATGTGCTACAAAAGAAGAACACAATAAAAAGCATTCAAAGATATCTCGTGAGTTTGTCACAGATTTTCTGCTCAATCGCCCAAGGACAAATAGGCACACTTAGAGGCTTCAAATCTAAAAACTTTCAACAGAAAGATTATATATCTATCTCTCCTCTTCAATTTCAGTATATAGAAGACCTATTTTGAATCATAACAGTAGTAGATATTGCCCCCGAAATACAGACTGTTCAGAATCATTAGTTTAATAATAGGTTTGGATATTGTGCAATTTCGGCCTTGATAGCTCTATTTTCTGGGAAACTGGCGAATACGAAAATTATAGAGAACTTCTTAAGCTTTCCAGGAAGTACAATAACACATAAATCCGAGTTTATATGAGTTGGATATGATGAAAATACTGAACTGGACATCCATGAATCTAATCTTGACGTGATGACGTGATTCAAGAGGATGAATCAACACGATGCAAAACTCAAACTAAGACCAAAAACACTTTCTAAACCAGCAATATGACTCAACAACGGAAACAAACTCAACAAAACCAAACTGAAAACGAATGTTGCAAAGGCTCAATTGTGGTTTGGACAAAGTAATGAACAGATCTACTAAACTGCAAATTTTTTGTGGCTTTTTGTGGACTCTATGTATGAATAACAAAACTAATGTAATAGATAGATGAATTACCTAACGGGCAACCTGAAAATCTGATACCAATTGATGAGTAGGTTTTGGCCCGATCTTCTGAAAGGTAATGATAGTCGATTGGGATGGAGAGCTCGACATTGATGATCCGCGGCACTCGAGCAGTTTGAGTACCCCTGCAATCACTACACCACCGCTACATTGGTTATCAACCATGCTGCACATGATTGACCTTGCCAAGAAGGCTAATCCCTGCAAGTGCAACCGAGAACACAAGCAAGAACGTAGAAGACACGATCTGAAATCGCAAAGTTGGGGTCTCACAAAACGTAGAAGGGCGATATTATTGATCTAAGCAAAACCCAATTGTTCATGGATGCTACTATGGAGTATATATAGGTGGGAGGACGTCCAAGGGGGTGTTGGAGTCGTGACCTAACCCTAAGATACGAAAATAATAGACTTAGACTTGATACAAGGCCCAATGGCCCAATACGGTGGCGCAACACCATGACAGATTCTGAACTCAATTTTGTTTCGACGATTCCTGTCGACTCCAATTGTATTTTGATATGGGACTAGTTCCTTTGGAAAGGCTACCCTCTCCCCTTTCCGTGCATATGTTGAACGTCCAAAACAGAGTTCGTATGCGTCCTGGGCGTCCGTTTTAGTGCAAACTGTTCCTGGACTCCGAGTTGAACACGATTTTGAGTTGGGGTCGGTTTCCATCTTCTTTGAATGTATTCTCTGGTCCTTTACTCCCATAAACCTTCCTCCAATTACTCTTTGAATCACTCCATGTATCCTAATCACAATTAAATTATTAGGTAGCAATCTATTCTCAAAAATATATAAGGAAACATATAAGAACGAGCTAACCTCTGAAATTAATTATTGTATGTGAATTCTATTGATTGCATCTTGTATGTTCAATGGAGTGTTGTTTGTATCCATAGCAGTGATGTCCTCATCACCTTCAAACTCATTTTGAGTTTTAGGAAGAGAATATTCAAGATGATGACCCAATGGAGAAGCCAGAACCAAATCCATTGCCAAATCCAGTCTCAACTTTGCATTTGACATCAACCATCAAGCCTACGCCGAAAATCAATGTTGTGAGTTTCTCACAGAAAGACCTTCATCACCAACCGCTCTTCAAATGAGGTATGAGTTTAGAATTTTTCATTGTTTGGTTTGCCATAGAATTGGATGTATTTGCTTGCATTTGTGAGGAAGGTTGACACTTCCTCATCATTTAATTCTCATGCATCCTCACAAGAGTAAGTGTGGGTATTGAATTTTGGATCTCCAAAAGGAAATCCCACCTTACTTGGAAAAATCTAAAACAAGTACCTAGAATCCTTTAAGCATTGTTTTGTAGACTTAGTCATTTTTGTCTAGGTTCAGAAAATAAAATTTTTGGGCATGACTTAATTGGTGAATTGGCACATAGAAACTTGGGCGTAGTGATAGCCATAATTTTTTAATTGAGCTTCATGCATAGATGGTGTCACTAGACTTCAAACTCCTAGGAATAAGTGATATCCTTGCTCTAAAATTGAATTGCATTTTTTGGAAAAGTCACTAAATTTTAAATTCATAGTGAAGTTCAGGAGGATAAAATTGAGGATCTTGTTTGTCATGGTCTAAATGATAAAATTTGCTCTTGAAAGGTGAGATGGTTAGAAACTTTAAAAGATGTAGGGATCCACATAGTATATTTCCATCACATGCATTGCTATGAGTAGGAGCTTTCGAAAACATGCAACATGAATTATCCATAAAGCTCCACTCTTATCAATGAATAACACATTGATCATGGATACACTTAACATTGGAACCAATGCATCTTTGATTTTGTTCTTCCCCGTATGTACAAATGAAAGTTCAGTTACCTAACCCGAATATTCATTTGTACAAGTATCGGGAGCTAACCATCCCTCTCTATTCAAGAGAGGAAGTTTGCAGGAGTAATATTACTATGCAGGCATACAAGAAGCTTATTGTTGGGATCCCTAGAGGATCGCATTTCAACATCTCTTGGCCATGGAGTAAATGAGGATGGTTCCAACCTATCGGAAATTATGCCCGAAGGTAATTCATAACTATACGAGGCTAGATATTTGAAATGGGAACCCTCCATGAGCAACCAATGGGCTGCCACGAATGGTTGAGAACATTATGCTCTCAACTATTCTAAGCACTCATTCAAGCTCAAGGGATTTGCCACCATCATTGGGTGCAAGTTGTTCCTATGTGGCTAGAAGCCAAGGAATGACGAATCACACCCAACACATGAAGACCCTGATGTGCGGACGAGGCCAAGTATGGGTGCGGCGTAGCTGATTAATTAGGGTATTACTAGTATTGCGCGGATCATTTGGCGAACCAGGGAAGGGGAGTCAAATTGGGTTTGGATTTGTTGCGGGACTCCCTGGGATCCGAATAGCACAAGAGGGGGCCTTGGTTGAAGATGTGCTCAGTCGGAGACATCGCCACCGATGAAACCTCAGTGGGTCCATACATGCTGGTAGTCCCTTTGTAAAGGCTATTTTGTCATCATTTGGCCACACACCAACGGAAGTGTGAGACGGCATAATAGAGGTTCTAGTCACCAAAAGGTGGTAAAATCACAAAGACGTGGGTAAAGCGGTACAACCTCGGCAGAGTGTGTCTAAAACTATCATGATAGCCGTGCTCTTGGTCATGAGCAATCTGGACCGTCACATGATTAGAGGGAAGCTTGGGATTTGGGATGGTTTGGTATTGGTTATGGTTGATAATACGGTTATGGATTGAATTATGGTATTGGATATGGTCAATGTATAGCACACAAGCAAACAATGTATAGCAAACAGCAAGCCAACAATTCAAATTGATTCCTGAGTGCTCCTATGTGCTCTAAAGTGTCCATTCTAACTAGGCTACGTCCTACGGTCAACCAGTGGCTCTGATACCAATCTGTGACACCCGGTTAAGAAAATGAACCAAGTGAACGCATATGTGTGTCCAGGATGTTCAACACACGTACACGACTGCATCACAAAAGAGTATACAGAAAATTACCACTGAACAAGATTAATTAATTAAATTTTATTAGACAACCCATATTATCCTTGAATACAAGCTGTAATGAATATTAATGACAAGTTCAACTAATGCAGCGGAAATAAACTAAATAAGAAACTAAATAGCTAGGCAGCATAAACAATAGGGTATAGCGCAGCTCCAATAACACCACCGGCAAGTTGACGCTAGACACAGCCTAGAACTCTGCATTATCACCATTAAACTCCCAATCCTGACCTGCAACTGTATGGGGGGGGGTTGCAAGAGCAAGTACATGTCGTACTCAGCAAGTGTGGAAAGTATGACAAGTGGCTCTTTCAAATGACGAATATAATAATGGTTGAGTGCTGAAAAGTACATTAAAACATTTGAAAAGCAATATATTACATCATGTATGTGAAATAATCCCATCATAAACCATAATTAATAACATAGTACCAATCCATGTTCCATATCCATCATCCATATAACAATAACCATATTCAATACCAGAATTTCATTCATAACCATCCATAATCATACCAAGTCTCAATTTTCCTCGAATCATGTGAGGGTCCAGGTTGCTCATAACCGGGAGCATGGCTATCATGATACTTTTAGACACACTCTGCAGAGGTTGTACCGCTTTACCCACGTGTTTTTGATTTCATCACCTTTCGATGACTAGAACCTATATTATGCCGTCTCACACTTCCATCGATGTGTGGCCAAGAGATCACAAAGTATCCTTTACAAAGGGATTACTAGCCTATTTAGACCCCACTGAGGTTTCACCGGTGGCGACGTCTCCAACTGAGCACATCTTCAACCAAGGGCCCCCTCTTGAGCCATTTGGATCCCGGGGTAGTCCCACCAATCATCAACAAACCCAATCCGACTACCCCTTCCCCAAGCAACCATAATGGTCCAAACAGCACTAGCAAAGCCCTAATTAATCAGCTATGCCGCACCCATACTTGGCCTCGTGGTGACACTGTAAATCCTGGATGGTCGCTCCATGAACCATTCCATAGATCTAAAGCAAGCAGAACCACCATAACATCCAACCTATCCACGTACAAGGCTTGCTTAGATCACCCATTACCATATCATATTAACCAGTTCATGTTAACCATAATCTCATCCATACATAATTAAGTTAAGTGGTATAGTTGTTTTCCCATCCCCGTTGATTAAGCAAAGCAAAAGGTAAAAAGCCCTTCCTGACTCTCTACCATATATTCCAGGTGACAAGGGTGGTTAACAATCTAGTAAACTTCCTACCATAGGATTTCCCATCAAATTGACACAAGCATGCAATTTTCAAACAAAACATTTATTTCAAAACAGGATCAATATGCTTCAAGGACACTTGCCTTGCTCTTGCGATTGATTAGGGTCAACTTCTTCAAACTCTTGGTACTGCAGATCCTCCGCAGCACTCTCTAGCGCAAATCCGTCTAATCCGCACAATAAACATACAAGACAAGAAACACAATCAAAGAGAGCACAAATATTACTCAACATGACATGACATGCATGATTAATGCAAATGCAAGGTAGAACTTGTTAATAGATTCCTTTTAATGATCGCTAACTTGTTCTAATAGCTTTTAACAAGTTTATACAGGTTTGGATGTGATTAGGGCAAATTTTATAATTAATTCAACACAATTTAACCAGGAAAATCGGACTAGTCTGCAGAAGGCTGGACTAGTCCGCACTTCGTAGAACTAGCAAACTAGGGTTTTCTAGGTTGACATAAATTTGGAGATTAGGGTTTGAATTCACGTGAGGAAAAGGAAATAGAAGGTATGCCAGGTGTTTAGGACTCCAACGAATCAATAAACTTGGAGGTAACACTTGGATCTTGATGATCTAGGGTTGATGATGAAGTTAGAGATGAATTGGTGATGAGGAATGAAATCTTGGTGGAGATCTCGATCCTCTTTCGTTTCCTCCTCTTCTTCCTCATGCTTGGGACCTCCTTCTCCCTACTTGATGGCGTCTCTCCACAAACTAGGGTTTGGGTGGGGTGGAAAAGTGGCAAATAGATGTCAAGCCAAGGGGTGGGGTTGTTTAAATAGAAGCAAAGGCTAGGGGTAGATGGATTTCGAGTTTGAGGTGAGTAGAGGCTGGTTTAGGGTTCCACATGGCCTCTAAAAGAGTTAGGCACGACATCCCTAGGACCATTTAACATGAAACCCAAGAAACAAGTCGTAAAACAAAAGATCAACTCAAAGTCGCGAAATATCGGACAAGTCCGGGCAGGACCGTACTAGTCCAAAAATGTCCAGAGAGAAAATCGGACAAGACTGGCCAAAAATCGTACAAGTCCGACTTTAGTCAGAGAGGAAAACGGACAAGTCCGCTGGAACACCAGACTAGTACGGACAAGTCCAGGGACTTAGCAAATTTTCAAGGATTCTTGGATTATCGGACTAGTTCGCACAAAATCGGACAATTCCGAAAGTTTCCAGAGGCAAAATCAGACTAGTCCGTAGCAAAATTGAACAAGTCTGTTTTTAGTTAGAGAGAAATCAGACTAGTCCTCAGTAAAATCAGACTAGTCCGCACTTTCCTGCATTTTAAGTGCGATTTTGCTCCAAATCAATTTTAAATGTTCCAAATCAATTTTAAACTCGTTCCTCATCATGTGGGCTAATGTTAAACACGTATATGAATGTATGTAGGGCATGATGCATGAAAATGAGGGTGTTACAGATATTCTAAATTCTGTAAGAAAAGTTCTTAATTAATCTTGTACTTTGGTAATTTTCTGTATATCCTTTTGTGAATGCACTCGTGTATGTGTGTTGAACGTCTTGGGCACACATATGCGTTCATTTGGTTCATTTTTGGAACCGGGTGTCACAAATTGGTATCAGAGCCATAGGCTGCTCGTAGGACGCAACCTAGATAGAATTGACACTTTAGAGCATATAGGAGCACTCTGGAATCGATGTGTTTTTGTTTGGTGTGGTGGTTGCTATGTATTGCAGCTTGTGTGCTTAGTAGAGGATTTTGGGGTTCTTTAGCATTGCCATGTCCATATAGGCTTGTATCGGTAGTTGCTTAGCTTCATATCCCTTGATGCATATAGTTGGGAACATTTTCTGAATTCTTACCTCTTGCTTTTCTTCAGATGGTGAGGACTCGAAACCAGAGGGATGGCAATGATAAGGAGGAGAACAATGGAGCACCTCAGAACAACAATGAACAAGGACCTGCCCAGGGAGCTATCAACCTTGAGCAACTATTGGCTATGCAAAACCAACTCATGCAGACCATGATACAGACTATGGGACAGCTGCAGGCTGGCAACAACAACAATTAGCCTCACATGCCTCCACCGCCACCCCACCTCTTCATAACCGGTTGGGAGAGTTCATGAGGACCAAGCCACCCACCTTTGCTCAAGCCACCGACCCTATGGATGCTCACGATTGGCTCAAGTCCGTGGAGAAGAAACTTGCTATAGTCTAATGCACTGACTGGGAGAAGGTGCTATTCGCATCTCATCAACTTGTTGGAGCAGCTGCAGATTGGTGGGATTCTTTATGCAATGCTCATGAGAATCAAGAGAGGATTACATGGGCTGAATTCACGGAGAGCTTCTGTTCTCATTATGTGCCGAAAGGTGTTATGATACTAAAGAGAGAAGAAATTGAGAACTTGAGGCAAGGAAGATCGAGTGTGGGTAAATATCTCAATAGATTCACTCAACTCTCAAGATATGTGTCTGAGGATGTGAGCCGGGACAACCGGAAACAATACTTGTTCATGAGGGGTTTGAACAATAAAATCCAAGTACAATTGCTGAATTGTGATTATGCCAACTTCAAGAAGCTAGTGGACAAAGCGATTGTTGTGGAGAATAAAGTCCATGAGATGGAGCTATATAAGAAGAGGAAGGCGCCATATCCGGGACAGCAACAAGTAAGTATTGCGCACCCTCGCCTTGCACCACCTAATACGCCTTATTACAGCTCTTCTGCTCCTGTACAGCACCCTAGTTATGCACCGCGCCCAGGTCATCTTGTGCAGCAACGCCCTTGAAAGCATCTAGGCCCCATGAGGTACGGTTTCGGTGATTAATGACAACCATTCGTTATTACTAATGAATTTGTGAATGCAAGGTCTCAATGACACTCAATCAAATGAAATCAAAATTACATTGGAGACCCATATAAAATCAACAAATGAGATCAAATCAAAACATATGATGACAAGAAGTGAAAGCTCTAACTTGATATCACTCAATGCTTGAAGACAATCAAAACAACACTTCAAACAAACATCAAAGAGGTCACAAGTTCAAAATTCCAAAAGAACAACTCAAAACAACTCGAAGTCAACAAGTTGAACACACCGGATCAACCGATGTTCTATGAGTTGACTACATCGGTCGAGTTGGTTCAATTGAAGAAGAATACCTCAGACAAATGCACTCACCGGATCATCCGATGTGAGTGGCTCAGTGACATCGGTCCATTATCACAGATTGCAATACCATTGGACCAAGAGAAGCACCGGATCATCCGATGTACAGATTTACACACATCGGTCAATCACTCCAGTGAGCCTCAAGATCAAGCAAAAATCTGGAGGAAGAGCCACCGGATCATCCGATGAGTAGAGAGATCAACATCGGTCTAACAACGGTCATATCTGACACAGTGACATCAGCTAATTTGGCTTTGACCGATGACAACTGAAGGGGAGACATCGGATCATCCGGTGTTCGCAGAGAAGTGATGTCAGCCTACTTTTCCAACGGCTATCTCGTGGAGGCTGGCTATTTATACCCCTTCAACCTGTCAAATCGACATGACTTGAGTACCAGAACTTCTCTACACATTACCAAGCATCCAAGACATAGAGCTACCACTTCCATATCATTTACACCTCTTGTACCTCAAGAAATAGGCTAGATCTAGCTAGAGATTATGCTTGGGTGCGTCCATTCTCGGTGATTGGAGTCTCTAGACTAGTGAGAGCTGTGAGGGAGTGCATTCTTGGTGATTGCATTCACCTTGTATTAATTGGAGGTTGGAGAGATCCTTCCGGAGCTTGCCAAGGCGATTGTGGAAGCCAGGAAGATCAAACTTGTACAAGGCTTGAGCTCCACCTTGCCAAGGTTGGCGAACGGAGAAGAATAGTGAAGAAGCCCCTAGTCTCGGTGACTTGGGAGTGGCAAAACCCTTCGGTGGGTGCCACAACGTGGACGTAGGAAGATCCTTGTGATCTTACCGAACCACGGGATAAACTCCGTGTCCCTTCGAGCGTTTGCATTCCTCTCCCTTTTACTCTTATGCAATCCTCATTCCGCAACTTCAATTTACATTGATTGCATAGTTTAATTGCATAGGGAATTGGGCTTTAAGTTGTTAAGTGTTTAATTGTCTTAAAATTTGAAAGAAAGCCCAATTCACCCCCCCTCTTGGGCGTTTCGATCCTTACAATTGGTATCAGAGCCTTGTTGCTCATTGGATCATTCTAGCTTCACCGCTAGAGAGCAAAAATGGCCAAGAATGGGGGTTCGGTTCCTACCTTCGAGGGCAAGAATTTTGCTTATTGGAAAGCACGCATGCGCGCTTACCTTGAGGCAATTTCTCCCAAAGTGTGGGAAGCGACCCATGCGGGGTTTGGCAACCATGAATATATTGGTGATCAACTAAAATGGGATGCTAAGGCTAGGAATGCTATTTATGAGTGCATTAGTCAAGATGTATTTGCTAGAATTGCTAGTAAGGAGAAAGCTTGTGAAATTTGGGCTTGCTTGATTGAGATCCATGAGGGTTCCTCTCGTGTCAAAGAGCTCAAATATCACTTGCTTAAATCCAAGTATGATGATTTTAAAATGCTTCCTCATGAGAATGTTAATCAAATGTTTTCTCGCTTAAATGTACTCATTGAGGAAATTAATGCTCTTGACATTGCTTCTCTTGGCAAGGGACTCATCAACCGCAAGATCCTCATGCTACTTCCCAAGCCCAAGTACAACATCATCAACTCAATGCTCCAAAAGGAGTCACTTGACAACATTGAGGTTTCGGAGCTCATTGGAGAGATACATGCTCATGAGATGAGTGTGCTTGGAATGATGGAGGAGTCATCATCATCAAAGACTATTGCTCTCAAGGCCTCAACCAAGAAGACACATACCAAGAAGAAGAAAGTGGTTGAGCCTAGCTCAAGTGAGGAAGAACAAGCTACAAGTGAAGATGATGATGATGATGAGCTTGCATTGATGATGAGGAAGTTTTCACGTCTCAACTCAAAGATTGCCAAGAAGGGATACTCGTTTGATCCCAAGAAGAAAGCCTTCTTGCCAAGGAGAGATGAAAACAAGACGTGCTACAATTGTGGCGATCAAGGCCACATATCATATGATTGTCCAAGACCGGACAAGAGGAAGGACAAGGGCAAGCATCGCAAGCTAGAAGAGAGTGATGATGATGAAGATGCAACGCCCAAGCGCACCTTTGGAAAGAAGAAACTTGACAAAGGCAAGAAGACCAAGCTCTTTCCAAAGAAGAGAAGAGGACCTCAAAAGGTCTTCATGTGCGAAGCAAATGAGTGGGTCACCGATGAAGAAACAAGTGATGATAGTGAAGATGAGGAAGAAAACTTGGCAAGCCTCGCTATCGTCAACAAGGATGACTCACCCCTTCCTCCACCGCCTATGTGCCTCATGGCGAAAGGTAACACAAAGGTATGTGATGACTCAAGTGATGATGAACTTTCTCCCGATGAACTAGCATCTATGATTAATGAATATCATGCCATTATCAGAAGGGAAAAGGCTAAGGTTAAGGCACTTGAGCTAACTCGCGCTAAGCTAGAGGGTGCCAACCTCGATTTGCAAGACAAGTATGTCACCATACTTAATGAGCATGAAACGCTCAAGTCACATGTCAAGGAAATCGAGGAGGAGAAGGCTCAAATCAAGCTTGAGTTCCATGAGCTTGACTTAGCTAACTCGGCACTATTGGCTAAGCATAACGAGTTAGTTCAAGAGCATGAGACACTTAGTCTTTCCTATGAAGCAATGGAACTAAAATTGAATAACTTGAAGAAAGAAACTCTTGATGGCAAAACACCCGCTAGTTCACATGCCACTAACAATTTGCATGAGTCTTTGCCATTGAAAGCTAATAGGGAGAAGGAGCTAATGGACGAGATCGAAAGTCTCCGCACTAGTGTGGCTAGACTTTCCAAGGGAGAGGACAAGCACAAGGAAATCCTCTTCCATCAAGCAAAGGGCTTCAACAAAAGAGGACTTGGATCTTTCCCGGTGCCCAACAAAGGAAAGGTGCCCTCACCGGAGCTCAAAACAAGCTTCATCAAGGAAGTTGGCTCCTATTGCCAACATTGCAAAGTCACCGGTCACCATACAAGGGAGTGCCCTCTACCTAACCGACCTTCTCCAAAATTGCCGACTAACTATACATCTACCTTTGAAAATCACTATTATTTGTTGAGCAAAGTAGGTGCTAAGGTGAAGGCAAAATTCATTGGCATGAACGTAAAGGGGATGAAAGGGAAGCTCCCCAAGCAACTTTGGGTCCCAAAAGCACTTGTATCACATATACAAGGACCAAAGCTAGCTTGGGTGCCTAAAGTCAAGAACACGTGACCGTCCACGAGGTGACTTCAAGAGGGGACCTCCACCATCAAAGAAAATCTACCAAGGACCTCTTGAAGAAAGTTGAGAATGGGAGCCCAACGCGGATATGGACGGTAACCCTATTGTCAAATCAAATTACCATTCCATAAGTAGTCTATTGCTATATCTTTCCGCATCTAGGCCCCATATCATATTTGCTTGTATGATTATGTGCCTCTCCTTTGTGACAATGAAAGTGCGGTTAAGATAGCTAAAAACCCCATTCCCGCACTTGATGAAAAACCTTTTCTAGACTTAGAAGTAAATTAAATGTGCTAGATGCATCTAACGCTATGTAAGTTGCCATGCTCATGTAAGGAAGCATATCATATAGGTCTTGTCTAACTTCCAAAGGATAGGGGCAAGCTAGAAGTAGTTTTCCCTGAGGAAGCCTTTGGAAGGTTCAAACTTGGCAAGATAGATTTATTTTATGCCTTGCATGATCCCTGCCATATAAAGCTGCACTCATTCAATAACTTGCATTATAATTTGTTTGGCATTGCATAACGGTAGATTGTCACAAAGGGGAACCCACCTCATGAGAAGGAGACTTGTTTGAAATGCAATATCTCAACTCATATAAGGTGGAAAGAACAAAATGTTAGGTACGTTAATGCCTAGAGGAACATGCTTCATTGAGATAGTAGTCTTCATACTCTAACTCACAAAGCATGGGCCTTACATTTTATTTGGATATTTTTCCTCCATTTTTCTTGGTGTTCCGTTTGTGTTAAGGTCTAGCCAAGCTATTGGCATACTAGCTTCTTGAGGGGTAAGGGGTTGCCCAAAAAGTCCTAAGACATGTGTTTCTCTTTGATTGTTTGTTTGGTCAAAGGACATATATGGGATGTTTTCGTTTTGTTGTCATCGGATTATCCGATGCCCCTGTCAATCCCTCATCGGTCAAATAGGTGTTCAATCCTCAAAGCTCAACTCTGTCAGAACCTCAAATGATCCGACGCATCCTGGAAAACATCGGTCCATCCGATGTTCACTCTTCTGGAGCTGTGATCTATTCAACCGATGTCTACCACCCTCTAACGTCGGAGCATCCGGTGCCAATATCACTCGGTTGAACACCCTTACTGTGATAATCGACCGATGTTCAAAACCCTAATCATCGGTTCATCCGATGTCAACAGCAATCCTTGAATATCCTTACTGTTGCAATTGACCGACGTTCACTACATCTATCATCGGTCCATCCGGTGTTTAAAAAACGGCTAGGGTTTGGGCCCCATTATTTAAACCCGCGCGCCGCCGCCGTTCGTTTTCTCTCCCGATTTCTCTCTCGCCGTCGCCGCCTCACGCCCTGATCGCCGCCGCCGACCACCGTTCACCGCGCCGCCACCTCTCCCGCGCGCCGCCGCCTTTCCCTCGCGCCGCCGCCGCCGTGCTCCACCCGCAGCACCGCCGCCGCTGCCTCCCCACGCGCCGCCGCCGCCCGTGCCCGCTCACCGCACCACCTCCGCAGCAGCAGGAGCTCCAGCTGGAGATCGCCCGTCAGAGGCGAGAGGATACGGACCGGTTCACCAACCTGGTCGATCAGATGCACCGCCGTACCCTCGACCAGCAGCAGCAGACCCAGCAGGCCATGATGGGGATCCTAGGGTTGATCACCAACCTATACACTCAGACCGGGATCGCCCTTCCTTCACAGCAGCCTGGACTGGGACTGGCTCCAGGTGTCGCTCAGGTGCCTACTACTCCTATCCCTTCGATCAGCATGTCACCACTCCTGACACCTAGCGCACCGATTCACTCACCACTGCCGACGACGACCTTGTTCCAGCAGACACCGGCGTCCGTGGTGAGCGCTCCACTTCCTCCAGCTCCTCCAGCATCTTCAGTACCTGCTCCCTCTCCTCCAGCACCGGCAGCGGACCCTCCAGTTCCCACCGCTCCGGCAGCTCCTTCGACCGGCGACTCCAGCTCCGACGACTGCGACGGTGCTCAGTTCGTCCTCGCGCCTAGCTCTCAGGGTCAGTAGGCGTTCTGATCCCTTTTTGGTGTCTTGATGCCAAAGGGGGAGAAGATGTAGGAGATTCAGGGGGAGTAGCAGTCTCAGGGGGAGTGTGTGTAGGGGGAGTGTGTGGTTGAGTGTGTGCTTATCTTTTGTATTCTTGCTTGAGTACTCTTTTGTAATTTTAATTAAGCACTCTTTCGCTTGTCTCATTTGTTTATGATTTTAATCAATTGAGCTTTTTGCACCATAATTTTCATTTCCTTTTTACAAGATTAATGTGTTTGATATTGTATTCATTGCATATCTACTTGAGTATCTTCATCAAATTCATTACTATTGCGCTTTAAATTATTGTGTTGTCATCAATCACCAAAAAGGGGGAGATTGAAAGCATCTAGGCCCCATGAGGTACGGTTTCGGTGATTAATGACAACCATTCGTTATTACTAATGAATTTGTGAATGCAAGGTCTCAATGACACTCAATCAAATGAAATCAAAATTACATTGGAGACCCATATAAAATCAACAAATGAGATCAAATCAAAACATATGATGACAAGAAGTGAAAGCTCTAACTTGATATCACTCAATGCTTGAAGACAATCAAAACAACACTTCAAACAAACATCAAAGAGGTCACAAGTTCAAAATTCCAAAAGAACAACTCAAAACAACTCGAAGTCAACAAGTTGAACACACCGGATCAACCGACGTTCTATGAGTTGACTACATCGGTCGAGTTGGTTCAATTGAAGAAGAAGACCTCAGACAAATGCACTCACCGGATCATCCGATGTGAGTGGCTCAGTGACATCGGTCCATTATCACAGATTGCAATACCATTGGACCAAGAGAAGCACCGGATCATCCGATGTACAGATTTACACACATCGGTCAATCACTCCAGTGAGCCTCAAGATCAAGCAAAAATCTGGAGGAAGAGCCACCGGATCATCCGATGAGTAGAGAGATCAACATCGGTCTAACAACGGTCATATCTGACACAGTGACATCAGCTAATTTGGCTTTGACCGATGACAACTGAAGGGGAGACATCGGATCATCCGGTGTTCGCAGAGAAGTGATGTCAGCCTACTTTTCCAACGGCTATCTCGTGGAGGCTGGCTATTTATACCCCTTCAACCTGTCAAATCGACATGACTTGAGTACCAGAACTTCTCTACACATTACCAAGCATCCAAGACATAGAGCTACCACTTCCATATCATTTACACCTCTTGTACCTCAAGAAATAGGCTAGATCTAGCTAGAGATTATGCTTGGGTGCGTCCATTCTCGGTGATTGGAGTCTCTAGACTAGTGAGAGCTGTGAGGGAGTGCATTCTTGGTGATTGCATTCACCTTGTATTAATTGGAGGTTGGAGAGATCCTTCCGGAGCTTGCCAAGGCGATTGTGGAAGCCAGGAAGATCAAACTTGTACAAGGCTTGAGCTCCACCTTGCCAAGGTTGGCGAACGGAGAAGAATAGTGAAGAAGCCCCTAGTCTCGGTGACTTGGGAGTGGCAAAACCCTTCGGTGGGTGCCACAACGTGGACGTAGGAAGATCCTTGTGATCTTACCGAACCACGGGATAAACTCCGTGTCCCTTCGAGCGTTTGCATTCCTCTCCCTTTTACTCTTATGCAATCCTCATTCCGCAACTTCAATTTACATTGATTGCATAGTTTAATTGCATAGGGAATTGGGCTTTAAGTTGTTAAGTGTTTAATTGTCTTAAAATTTGAAAGAAAGCCCAATTCACCCCCCCTCTTGGGCGTTTCGATCCTTACAATTGGTATCAGAGCCTTGTTGCTCATTGGATCATTCTAGCTTCACCGCTAGAGAGCAAAAATGGCCAAGAATGGGGGTTTGGTTCCTACCTTCGAGGGCAAGAATTTTGCTTATTGGAAAGCACGCATGCGCGCTTACCTTGAGGCAATTTCTCCCGAAGTGTGGGAAGCGACCCATGCGGGGTTTGGCAACCATGAATATATTGGTGATCAACTAAAATGGGATGCTAAGGCTAGGAATGCTATTTATGAGTGCATTAGTCAAGATGTATTTGCTAGAATTGCTAGTAAGGAGAAAGCTTGTGAAATTTGGGCTTGCTTGATTGAGATCCATGAGGGTTCCTCTCGTGTCAAAGAGCTCAAATATCACTTGCTTAAATCCAAGTATGATGGTTTTAAAATGCTTCCTCATGAGAATGTTAATCAAATGTTTTCTCGCTTAAATGTACTCATTGAGGAAATTAATGCTCTTGACATTGCTTCTCTTGGCAAGGGACTCATCAACCGCAAGATCCTCATGCTACTTCCCAAGCCCAAGTACAACATCATCAACTCAATGCTCCAAAAGGAGTCACTTGACAACATTGAGGTTTCGGAGCTCATTGGAGAGATAAATGCTCATGAGATGAGTGTGCTTGGAATGATGGAGGAGTCATCATCATCAAAGACTATTGCTCTCAAGGCCTCAACCAAGAAGACACATACCAAGAAGAAGAAAGTGGTTGAGCCTAGCTCAAGTGAGGAAGAACAAGCTACAAGTGAAGATGATGATGATGATGAGCTTGCATTGATGATGAGGAAGTTTTCACGTCTCAACTCAAAGATTGCCAAGAAGGGATACTCGTTTGATCCCAAGAAGAAAGCCTTCTTGCCAAGGAGAGATGAAAACAAGACGTGCTACAATTGTGGCGATCAAGGCCACATATCATATGATTGTCCAAGACCGGACAAGAGGAAGGACAAGGGCAAGCATCGCAAGCTAGAAGAGAGTGATGATGATGAAGATGCAACGCCCAAGCGCACCTTTGGAAAGAAGAAACTTGACAAAGGCAAGAAGACCAAGCTCTTTCCAAAGAAGAGAAGAGGACCTCAAAAGGTCTTCATGTGCGAAGCAAATGAGTGGGTCACCGATGAAGAAACAAGTGATGATAGTGAAGATGAGGAAGAAAACTTGGCAAGCCTCGCTATCGTCAACAAGGATGACTCACCCCTTCCTCCACCGCCTATGTGCCTCATGGCGAAAGGTAACACAAAGGTATGTGATGACTCAAGTGATGATGAACTTTCTCCCGATGAACTAGCATCTATGATTAATGAATATCATGCCATTATCAGAAGGGAAAAGGCTAAGGTTAAGGCACTTGAGCTAACTCGCGCTAAGCTAGAGGGTGCCAACCTCGATTTGCAAGACAAGTATGTCACCATACTTAATGAGCATGAAACGCTCAAGTCACATGTCAAGCAAATCGAGGAGGAGAAGGCTCAAATCAAGCTTGAGTTCCATGAGCTTGACTTAGCTAACTCGGCACTATTGGCTAAGCATAACGAGTTAGTTCAAGAGCATGAGACACTTAGTCTTTCCTATGAAGCAATGGAACTAAAATTGAATAACTTGAAGAAAGAAACTCTTGATGGCAAAACACCCGCTAGTTCACATGCCACTAACAATTTGCATGAGTCTTTGCCATTGAAAGCTAATAGGGAGAAGGAGCTAATGGACGAGATCGAAAGTCTCCGCACTAGTGTGGCTAGACTTTCCAAGGGAGAGGACAAGCACAAGGAAATCCTCTTCCATCAAGCAAAGGGCTTCAACAAAAGAGGACTTGGATCTTTCCCGGTGCCCAACAAAGGAAAGGTGCCCTCACCGGAGCTCAAAACAAGCTTCATCAAGGAAGTTGGCTCCTATTGCCAACATTGCAAAGTCACCGGTCACCATACAAGGGAGTGCCCTCTACCTAACCGACCTTCTCCAAAATTGCCGACTAACTATACATCTACCTTTGAAAATCACTATTATTTGTTGAGCAAAGTAGGTTCTAAGGTGAAGGCAAAATTCATTGGCATGAACGTAAAGGGGATGAAAGGGAAGCTCCCCAAGCAACTTTGGGTCCCAAAAGCACTTGTATCACATATACAAGGACCAAAGCTAGCTTGGGTGCCTAAAGTCAAGAACACGTGACCGTCCACGAGGTGACTTCAAGAGGGGACCTCCACCATCAAAGAAAATCTACCAAGGACCTCTTGAAGAAAGTTGAGAATGGGAGCCCAACGCGGATATGGACGGTAACCCTATTGTCAAATCAAATTACCATTCCATAAATAGTCTATTGCTATATCTTTCCGCATCTAGGCCCCATATCATATTTGCTTGTATGATTATGTGCCTCTCCTTTGTGACAATGAAAGTGCGGTTAAGATAGCTAAAAACCCCATTCCCGCACTTGATGAAAAACCTTTTCTAGACTTAGAAGTAAATTAAATGTGCTAGATGCATCTAACGCTATGTAAGTTGCCATGCTCATGTAAGGAAGCATATCATATAGGTCTTGTCTAACTTCCAAAGGATAGGGGCAAGCTAGAAGTAGTTTTCCCTGAGGAAGCCTTTGGAAGGTTCAAACTTGGCAAGATAGATTTATTTTATGCCTTGCATGATCCCTGCCATATAAAGCTGCACTCATTCAATAACTTGCATTATAATTTGTTTGGCATTGCATAACGGTAGATTGTCACAAAGGGGAACCCACCTCATGAGAAGGAGACTTGTTTGAAATGCAATATCTCAACTCATATAAGGTGGAAAGAACAAAATGTTAGGTACGTTAATGCCTAGAGGAACATGCTTCATTGAGATAGTAGTCTTCATACTCTACCTCACAAAGCATGGGCCTTACATTTTATTTGGATATTTTTCCTCCATTTTTCTTGGTGTTCCGTTTGTGTTAAGGTCTAGCCAAGCTATTGGCATACTAGCTTCTTGAGGGGTAAGGGGTTGCCCAAAAAGTCCTAAGACATGTGTTTCTCTTTGATTGTTTGCTTGGTCAAAGGACATATATGGGATGTTTTCGTTTTGTTGTCATCGGATTATCTGATGCCCCTGTCAATCCCTCATCGGTCAAATAGGTGTTCAATCCTCAAAGCTCAACTCTGTCAGAACCTCAAATGATCCGACGCATCCTGGAAAACATCGATCCATCCGATGTTCACTCTTCTGGAGCTGTGATCTATTCAACCGATGTCTACCTCCCTCTAACGTCGGAGCATCCGGTGCCAATATCACTCGGTTGAACACCCTTACTGTGATAATCGACCGATGTTCAAAACCCTAATCATCGGTTCATCCGATGTCAACAGCAATCCTTGAATATCCTTACTGTTGCAATTGATCGACGTTCACTACATCTATCATCGGTCCATCCGGTGTTTAAAAAACGGCTAGGGTTTGGGCCCCATTATTTAAACCCGCGCGCCGCCGCCGTTCGTTTTCTCTCCCGATTTCTCTCTCGCCGTCGCCGCCTCACGCCCTGATCGCCGCCGCCGACCACCGTTCACCGCGCCGCCACCTCTCCCGCGCGCCGCCGCCTTTCCCTCGCGCCGCCGCCGCCGTGCTCCACCCGCAGCACCGCCGCCGCTGCCTCCCCACGCGCCGCCGCCGCCCGTGCCCGCTCACCGCACCACCTCCGCAGCAGCAGGAGCTCCAGCTGGAGAACGCCCGTCAGAGGCGAGAGGATACGGACCGGTTCACCAACCTGGTCGATCAGATGCACCGCCGTACCCTCGACCAGCAGCAGCAGACCCAGCAGGCCATGATGGGGATCCTAGGGTTGATCACCAACCTATACACTCAGACCGGGATCGCCCTTCCTTCACAGCAGCCTGGACTGGGACTGGCTCCAGGTGTCGCTCAGGTGCCTACTACTCCTATCCCTTCGATCAGCATGTCACCACTCCTGACACCTAGCGCACCGATTCACTCACCACTGCCGACGACGACCTTGTTCCAGCAGACACCGGCGTCCGTGGTGAGCGCTCCACTTCCTCCAGCTCCTCCAGCATCTTCAGTACCTGCTCCCTCTCCTCCAGCACCGGCAGCGGACCCTCCAGTTCCCACCGCTCCGGCAGCTCCTTCGACCGGCGACTCCAGCTCCGACGACTGCGACGGTGCTCAGTTCGTCCTCGCGCCTAGCTCTCAGGGTCAGTAGGCGTTCTGATCCCTTTTTGGTGTCTTGATGCCAAAGGGGGAGAAGATGTAGGAGAGTCAGGGGGAGTAGCAGTCTCAGGGGGAGTGTGTGTAGCGGGAGTGTGTGGTTGAGTGTGTGCTTATCTTTTGTATTCTTGCTTGAGTACTCTTTTGTAATTTTAATTAAGCACTCTTTCGCTTGTCTCATTTGTTTATGATTTTAATCAATTGAGCTTTTTGCACCATAATTTTCATTTCCTTTTTACAAGATTAATGTGTTTGATATTGTATTCATTGCATATCTACTTGAGTATCTTCATCAAATTCATTACTATTGCGCTTTAAATTATTGTGTTGTCATCAATCACCAAAAAGGGGGAGATTGAAAGCATCTAGGCCCCATGAGGTACGGTTTCGGTGATTAATGACAACCATTCGTTATTACTAATGAATTTGTGAATGCAAGGTCTCAATGACACTCAATCAAATGAAATCAAAATTACATTGGAGACCCATATAAAATCAACAAATGAGATCAAATCAAAACATATGATGACAAGAAGTGAAAGCTCTAACTTGATATCACTCAATGCTTGAAGACAATCAAAACAACACTTCAAACAAACATCAAAGAGGTCACAAGTTCAAAATTCCAAAAGAACAACTCAAAACAACTCGAAGTCAACAAGTTGAACACACCGGATCAACCGACGTTCTATGAGTTGACTACATCGGTCGAGTTGGTTCAATTGAAGAAGAAGACCTCAGACAAATGCACTCACCGGATCATCCGATGTGAGTGGCTCAGTGACATCGGTCCATTATCACAGATTGCAATACCATTGGACCAAGAGAAGCACCGGATCATCCGATGTACAGATTTACACACATCGGTCAATCACTCCAGTGAGCCTCAAGATCAAGCAAAAATCTGGAGGAAGAGCCACCGGATCATCCGATGAGTAGAGAGATCAACATCGGTCTAACAACGGTCATATCTGACACAGTGACATCAGCTAATTTGGCTTTGACCGATGACAACTGAAGGGGAGACATCGGATCATCCGGTGTTCGTAGAGAAGTGATGTCAGCCTACTTTTCCAACGGCTATCTCGTGGAGGCTGGCTATTTATACCCCTTCAACCTGTCAAATCGACATGACTTGAGTACCAGAACTTCTCTACACATTACCAAGCATCCAAGACATAGAGCTACCACTTCCATATCATTTACACCTCTTGTACCTCAAGAAATAGGCTAGATCTAGCTAGAGATTATGCTTGGGTGCGTCCATTCTCGGTGATTGGAGTCTCTAGACTAGTGAGAGCTGTGAGGGAGTGCATTCTTGGTGATTGCATTCACCTTGTATTAATTGGAGGTTGGAGAGATCCTTCCGGAGCTTGCCAAGGCGATTGTGGAAGCCAGGAAGATCAAACTCGTACAAGGCTTGAGCTCCACCTTGCCAAGGTTGGCGAACGGAGAAGAATAGTGAAGAAGCCCCTAGTCTCGGTGACTTGGGAGTGGCAAAACCCTTCGGTGGGTGCCACAACGTGGACGTAGGAAGATCCTTGTGATCTTACCGAACCACGGGATAAACTCCGTGTCCCTTCGAGCGTTTGCATTCCTCTCCCTTTTACTCTTATGCAATCCTCATTCCGCAACCTCAATTTACATTGATTGCATAGTTTAATTGCATAGGGAATTGGGCTTTAAGTTGTTAAGTGTTTAATTGTCTTAAAATTTGAAAGAAAGCCCAATTCACCCCCCCTCTTGGGCGTTTCGATCCTTACAGCCCTGTCATGCAAGCACCTAGGCTTCCAATGCCTTTTGCACCTCGTGCCAACTTTCCTGGTGCAAATGTTCGGAATCAAGTTCGTCCCACCAATTCTGGTGCAGCTAGGAAATGTTATACCTGTGGAGAAGCAGGACACTTTGCCATTCAATGTCCTAAGTCAGGCCTTGGTCAAGGAAGCAATGCGCCAAGACAGAACCTGATGAGGACATCTCTCCTTTGCATACAATGCAAGGACCGATCACTAGAGCACGTGCAAGATAGTTGGATCTCCAGGAACAACGGAGAGGACCAGCAAGGGTTTGGAGGAGTCCATGGAATCAAGGAGGAGGAGATAGGACGTGCACACCAAGGGGGAACCAACCTACAACTCGACTTCGACTCCACCTCGGGTTCCAGGAGCTGCCTTCACCAAAACTGACATCCAGGCCACATACGGAGACAGATTTGGATGTTCTATATATGGTTGGAACCGTGATTTCATAAAGCTTCCAATGGAACCAGCCCACCTCAAATTCCTTCTAAGTTTACGGGAATCAGCGAAACAAGTGGGCGTCCAGAAGCTGTCCGGTGCCGCGCCGTCGTCTTTTGGGCTGCTGGCCCGTGTATCATGTGGAAGCCCATTAGGGTTGCATCCAGGGGTCTTGCATGCCCCTAAACTCCTTTTTATACAGCAGCCGTCACCAATTTATGGTCAGGTTTTGCTTAGATACAATTTGTCATTGAACAGTTTCGCCGATCATCGGTTGTGACACCCCAAATTTGTGATCAATTTAGTTTTGATTGCAACTTCTCTGTTCTTGCTTTTGTTCTTGATTGCGCTTGCAGGGATAAGCCTTCGTGGCAATGTCATTCGTGTGACACGGGTGATAACCAATGGAGAAGTGGTGTAGTGATTGCGGGTTTTCGTTCGTTCGAAGCCTTGGATCATCAACATCGAGATCTCCACCCAATCATGTTTACCATACCTCTCAGAAGATCGGGACTCATCCTCCTATCAATTGGTATCAGATTTCCAGGTTCACCGTGAGGTATACTTGCGTGCCCTTTAGATTTATTCTTTTTGAGTCCCATCGTCCACAAAAAGCCACAAAAAAATTTTACCTTCCCTGACCTACAACCCCCGCCCAGCCTTTTGCACAATTTAGTTTCAGAGTCCGTAGTTCTGAGTTCATGTCCTAGGTTGAGTCTAGTTGCTGGTTTAGATTTGTTTTGGTTCAGTTCCGTTTCTTCCATCCGCTGCCATCTACAAAAAATCAATCTACAAAAAAATTCCATCCACCGATTCGTTTCTGTTGCAGTTTCAGCACCACCAAAACCGGATTCGCGGTATCCTCCTTAAAACGGGCATAACTTTTCGCTCGAAACTCCGATTGAGGCGCATTTTTTTCCCGGAAAGGTCTCGATAAAATCCACATAAGTTAAACCTGCTACACCGGTCACGGTGTTTTCAAAAAAACTAAAAAAAAATTAAGAAGGACCTCATTTCGAACCTCGAACTTCTGGTACCAGTTTTTTTTCAATTGCCCCTGAATTTCTACCGATCACATCTTTTATCGGTTTGAGCTAATACTTGGTGCTGTTTCATTCTTGTGCCCCTGGTTGAGAAAAATATCAAAAAAATAAAGAAAAAAAGATTTTGATTTCTACTAGTGCTTCAAGACAAAAACAGGAGGCTAAGGGGTTTTCTAGTTGTGCTGTTCATGTGTGAGTGTTGGATACTTGCTGATATTATCCTTGTTGTTAATCATCATTCATCCTTGTCCTTGCTTGTGGCCACAACTGTTCTAATACATTCTTAGGCCAGCAACTATGTGAAATTCTTTGGACACTTATTCAGCATTGCTATCTGTTACTAACTTGTGTGCCACATTCATATACTGCATTTGAGCCTTCCAAGCTCCACCTTCTCTTGAGCAGATTAGGTAACCTCTGCAATCACACCCACTCTCTGCTTGCTTCACACAGGTCACCGTTGTCACCTGCAGTGCTGGTAAGAAACTTGTAAGAGCGGGGTAAGACGCATCTTACTGATGGATTTTCCACTTCCACTTCACAGTGCGTAGTAATAGTGTTCTTCACGATCTTTTTGTCTTCGTTTCTGTTTTATACTAACAATGACAGGAAAGAAGCCTATGGATAAGACCTATGGTTCTACACCTCCGGATGATGATGAGTGTGTGTCCCATATGGAACTAAGGGACATGATGCGGGCGATGACCGAAGCTTTCAACAATTACCAGACCACTAAAACAGCCACCTTTCAGAGGCTCCATACAAGTGTTGATGGTGTGACCACACGGTTGGACGAGATGGAGACTCGTCTTCCCCAACAAGCTACACCCTCTATCATCCTTGATGCAGATGCACGTGCTCACTACGACACAGAGGATGACTTCAATAACGATGAGGTTGATGCACAATATCGTAGTTGCCCTCGACGAAATCATCACGGTATGGGAGGTAGATCTCGTCGTCATGCTCCTGAACAAGATAATGATCCTTACGCTAAGATTAAGTTTTCTATTCCACTATTTTATGGATCTTATGATGCTGAGGCTTACATGGATTGGGAGATGACGGTAGAACAAAAATTTAGCTCTCATCTTGTTCCTGGGCGACATAGAGTTAGACAAGCCACTAGTGAGTTTAAAGATTTTGCTATAATTTGGTGGAATGAACTTGTCAATACACGTAATGCACCACAGACATGGGCTGCGTTAAAAGAAGAGATTTGCGCTAGGTTTGTTCCTCCTTCATATAGATGTGATCTTCTTAAGAAATTGCAATGCTTTGATCATGGTGTCATGACTGTCCAAGAGTACTACCAAGAGTTGTAGAAAGGTATGCTTCGTTGTGGGGTAGTTGAGGATCAGGAAGACCAAATTGTTAGGCTTTTTGGGGGCTTGCGGCTTGAGATCCATGACATAGTTGACTACAAGGAATATCATTCTATTCAACGTTTATTTCACCTTCCTATGTTAGTGTGACACCCGATTCCGAAAAATGAACCAAGTAAACGCATATTTGTGCCCAGGATGTTCAACATACATACATGAGTGCATTCACAAAAGAGTATACAGAAAATACCACAGAACAAGATTAATTAACTAAATTTTATTACACAAACCATATTATCCTCGAATACAAACTCTAATGAATATTAATGACAAGTTTTGAACTAATGCAGTGGAAATAGACTAAATAAGAAAACTAAACATCTAGGCAACATAAGCGATAAGGTATAGCGCAGCTCCATGCAACACCACATGCAAAGCTGACGGTAGACACGGCATAGAAATCCGCATTATCGCCATTAAACTCCCAATCCTGACCTGCAACTGTTGGGGGGGATTGCATGAGTGAGTATATGTCGTACTCAGCAAGTGTGGAAAGTATGACATGTGGCTGATTCAAATGACGAATATAATAATGATTGAGTGCTGAAAAGTACATTAAAACATTTGAAAAGTAATATATTGTATGTATGTGAAGTAAACCCATCATAAACCATATAATCATAATACTAGTCCATAATTCATTACCATCATCCATATACCAGTTTTCACCATTGCCAATAACCATATTCAATACCAGAAATTAATCCATAACCAACCATAACCATATTATTAACCATAACCATCCAACAAACTATTCCAATACCAAAATTCCTCTAATCATGTGAGGGTCCAGGTTGCTCATAACCGAGAGCACGGCTATCATGATAGTTTTAGACACACTCTACAGAGGTTGTACCGCTTTACCCACGTGTTTGTGATTTCATCACCTTTCGATGACTATAGAATCTAAATTATGCCATCTCACACTTCCTTAGGTGTGTGGCCAAGAGATCACAAAATAGCCTTTACAAAGGTATTACTAGCCTATTTAGACCACACTGAGGTTTCACCAGTGGCGATGTCTCCAACTGAGCACATCTTCAACCAAGGGCCCCCTCTTGAGCCATACGGATCGTAGGGTAGTCCCACCAATGATCAACAAACCCAATCTGACTATCCCTTCCTCGAGCATTCATAATGGTCCAAATAGCACTGGCAAAGCCCTAATTAATCAGCTATGCCGCACCCATACTTGGCCTCGTGGTGGCACTGTAAATCCCGGATGGTCGCTCCACGAACCGGTCCTTAGATCTAAAGCAAGCAAAAACACCATACATCCAACCCATACACATACCAGGCTTGCTTAGATCACCCATTACCATATCATATTAACCAGTTCATGTCAACCATAATCTCATAAATGCATAATTATGTTGAGTGGTATAGCTGTTTTCCCATCCCTGTTGATTAAGAGAAGCAAAAGGTAAAAAGCCCTTCCCGACTCTCTACCATATATTCCAGGTGACAAGGATGGTTTAACAAAGCAAGTAAACTTCCTACCATAGGATTTCCCATCAAATTGATACAAGCATGCAATTTTCAAACAAAACATTTATTTGAAAACAGGATCAATATGCTTCAAGGAACCTTGCCTCGCTCTTGCGATTGATTAGGGTCAAAGCCTTCAACCTCTTTGTGTTGTAGATCTCTACGGCACACTCTAGCGCAAATACGTCTAATCCACACAATAAACATACAAGACAAGAAACACAATAAAAGAGTGCACAAATATTACTCAATATGAAATGACATGCATGATTGATGCAAATGCAAGGTAGAACTTGTTAATAGATTGCTTTCAATGATCACTAACTAGTTCTAATAGATTTTAACAAGTTTATACAGGTTTGGATGTAATTAGATCTAATTTTAGAATTAATTCAACATAATTTACTCGGCAAGAATCAGACTAGTCTGCAGAAGGCCGGACTAGTACGCACTTCGCAGAACTAGTGAACTAGGGTTTTGTAGATCGACGTGAATTTGGAGATTATGGGGTTTAATTATCATAAGGAAAAGAGAATAGAAGGTATACCAGGTGTTTAGAACTCCAATGAATCAAGAAACATGTAGGTAACAGATGGATCTTGATGATCTAGGGTTGGTGATGAACTTGGATATGAATTGGTGATGAACAACAAAACTTGATGGAGATCTTGATCCTCTTTCATTTCCTCGTCTTCTTCTTCTTGCTTGGGATCTCCTCCTCCCTTCTTGGTGGTGGCTCTCCATGAACTAGGGTTTGGGTGGGGTGGAAAAGTAGCAAATAGATGTCAAGCCAAGGGGTGGGGATGTTTATATAGAGGTGGAGGCTAGGGTTAGATGTATTTCGAGTTTGAGATGAGTAGAGGCCGGTTTAGAGTCCCACATGGGCTCTAAATGAGTTAGGCACGACGTCCCTAGGCCCACATAACGTGAACCCAAAGAAACAAGTCGTAAAACAAAAGATCAACTCGGAGTCGCGAAATATCGGACATGTCCGAAAAGGACCAGACCAGTCTGAAGTTGTCCAGAGAGAAATCGGACAAGTGTGGCCAAAAATCGGACAAGTCCGACTTTAGTCAGAGAGGAAAACGGACAAGTCCGCTGGAACACCGGACAAGTCCAGGGACTTAGCAAATTTTTAAGGATTCTTGGAATATCAGACTAGTCCGCACAAAATCGAACAAGTCCAAAAGTTTCCAGAGGCAAAATCAGACTAGTCCGCAGCAAAAACGGACAAGTCCGTTTTTAGTCAGAGAGAAATCAGACTAGTCCTCACCAAAATCGGACTAGTCCACACTTTTCGGCATTTTAAGTGCGGTTTTGTTCCAAATAAATTTTAAACTCGTTCCTCATTATGTGGGTTAATGTTAACATGTATATGAATGTATGTAGGGCATGATGCATGAAAATGAGGGTGTTACAGTTAGCAGAAAAAAAAGTGCAGGGTTGCCAACAGCAGCGGCGGAACAACACCTTCACGCCACGATAGTTTCCGTTGCCATCGTCCAAAGCAGCGCCCTCCTCAAGCGTACGTGCTTCTACACCACCCTCCACCGGTGTTGTAGGCAGCAGCACCGCTGCTTCTACATCACGGGGACAAGATAACAGCAAGTCCGAGATGCCTCAAGGTGTTGCAGCAAAGGCGGCTGCTCCCAACACTTCGACAAGTCGCACCTCTGACATCAAGTGCCACCACTGCCAGGGACATGGCCATAATCAACAAGATTGCCCCAGCAAACGGGCGATCATTGCCACTGTTGATGGTGGGTATGTTAGTGCTTCTGATATTGAAGATGACAATATTATTGCAACTAACATTTCTCGTTCGGATGATGGTGCTGAGGAGGTTCTTGGTACATCTGCGACCAACAACTATAGGACTTTGATTGTGCAGCGAGCTTTGAGCGCCACGCTTCGAGAGGACAACAACCACCATTGTCACAACCTTTTCAACATGTTTCTCATCGTCAAGGACTGCCGCATACATACCATCAGTCATGGTGGTAGCTGCAACAATTTGGTGAATGTTGAGGTGGTCAAGAAGCTTGGCTTGACAACACGGGAGCATCCCCACCCTTATCACATTCAATGGTTTAACAACAATGGTAAGGTAAAGGTAACACAAACAGCAAGGATACATTTTTCTATTGGTTCTTATCATGATTTTGCTGATTTTGATGTGATAACTATGGATGCTTGTTCTCTTTTATTGGGACATCCATGGGAGTTTGATACTGATGCTATTCACCATGGTCGATCTAATAAGTATACTCTCATGCATAAGGGAAAGAAAATTATGTTGCTTCCTATGAGTCCCACTGAAATTGTTCAATTTGAGCAGGAGAAAAAGAATAATGCTAAGAAAAGGGTGTTTTCAATTCTGAAATTCAGCAACCTATTAAGTTGAAAAATCCTATTTTGCTTCCAACTAAATCTGATCTTGAAGATTGAAAGTGCATCTAGAAATCCCTTTTGGGTTTTGGATGATTTATGACAAGCAAATGAGATCCTAACCTATTTGTTGAGATGAGCACATGTTTTAATAGCAAAACAAGCAAAGTGGAAATGAGCTCAAGGAAGAAGAATAGTAGATCATTGTGTATGAAGTGTGTTAAGGAAACACACCCCAAGAGCTCAATCACAATTAAACACACACACTGCACAAAGTTACACAGGACCGGACTAGTCCGAATGTCACCGGACTAGTTTGATATCCTCTCTGCACGAAATCGGACAAGTACAATATCCATCGGACTAGTCCGATATCTCTCTGACTAGAATCGGACTAGTCCTCCCAGTGCAGACTAGTCCTCAAAACACTTCAGAAGTCACACAAAATCGGACAAGTCCGATCACCACCGGACTAGTCCGATATTCATTCTGATCTAAATCGGACAAGTCCGATGTTAGCACGGACTAGTCCGAAAAACCCTCTAACCTAAATCAGACAAGTCCCCCAAGTGCGGACTTGTCATCCAATTCACTTAGGGTTTCACATGTCCGGACAAGTCCGATAACTATCAGACTAGTCCGAAGATTTCCAGAAGTGAAATTGGACAAGTCCGCTCCTAGCCGGACTAGTCCGATATTTCAGGACACTTAGGGTTTGCTACACACAACACACTGGACTAGTCCGGTGTCCACCACAGACCAGTCCGATCTTTCTAAGCCCTAACGGTCACTTTTAGAAACCCCATATAAATAGAGGTGCACGACCCAACTTTAAACTCTCTCGTACCCTAGCGCCGTCACACCTCCCAAGAGCCTCAAAAACCACATCTCTCCATGAAATTAAGTGCAACAAAGATCAATCCTTCGAGGATACACTTTAGGTCATTGGAGAGACACGTTCAACACTCATTGAGCTCTTGTGTTTGATTCTCTAACACACTCCTGTGATTTCATTGTAATCTTTTGAGTGTGTTCTTGGTGGTATTTTGTGTTGTAATCTAAGGGAGCTCTCAATGTGTGAGAAGGCCCCTTTGAATTCGGTTATTCACCCATTTGTGATAAGTGAAAGAGGATTGGCCTTCATGGCGATCCGGCGAGGGTAGGGTTGGAGAAGACCCGATCCTTTTGTGGACTCCTCGATGTAGATGTAGGTTGCCTCTGTGGGAACCGAACAACAGGATAAATCTCTTGTGTTCTTGTTTTGTGTTCATCGTCCTTTACATTATATCAATCTAGGGTTTCAATTAATCTTGCTCACTTTACGTTGCCATGCTAGAGACCAAATGTAATTTTCAATTTAAGTAAGTCATGATCTCACAAACTTTACTATTTCAAAACCTGAATCATGACACTCGTTGCTGCATCTTATTATTTTTCAAAGCATAAATTTAGATCATATGATATTTGCAAGAGATTATATGTGCATCTGCCTTATTCTAACCAACCAAGCCAAGCCTATGTCATTTGACAATCAGAAGCTTAAGGACATGGTTTTAGTCACACACAACTTCTTCCAAGTTCATAACTAAGTGCAATGATAAGCCATCTCAAAAGAAGAAGTGCGATGCATGCATATTCTCTTGATATTTTCTCATTTTATATTTGTTCATAAAAACTCAATATGTGAGTTGATTACATGATTAATTCTTAATGATTAAAAGCACTTGTGAACATGTAACAATTTCAAAACAGCAAGAAAGTTCGACCATGACTAGTTTTAGTGTATGTAACTAGTCCAATTACTAGACATGGAAAAAACTACAAAATGTATAACACGAGTAATGTAGTAAGAACTTTCAGCATGTAAAAGGAATCACAAAGTCATATATGTATGAAATACTATGCTCATATTATTTTAATTTTAGATTCACACATAGACTTCCCAAGTTTCAAAACTCCCCCTCAATTTAAGACATGAGGATGCATAACCCCTATTTCACTATGAATGTAACAAAAACGAGTGAAATCCAAAGGTTTTGTAAAAATGTCAGCCAATTGTTGTTCGGTATCTACACGGTGAAGCACAATGTTTGCTTTTTCAACATTATCTCAGAGAAAGTGATACCTAATGTCAATGTGCTTAGTTCTAGAATGTTGCACGGGGTTTTTAGCAATGCAAATGGCACTAGTGTTATCACAGAACAGAGGAACACTATCTAGATTAACCCCATAGTCCTTAAGTGTTTGAACAATCCAAATAATTTGTGAGCAAGCAATAGCAGCAGCTACATATTCAGATTTGGCTGTGGATTGTGCTACTGAATTTTGTTTTCTAGAGGACCAAGCAACAAGAGAATTACCATGAAAATGAAAAGCACCGGAAGTACTTTTCCTATCAATCCTACAACCCCCAAAATCAGCATCGGAAAAAGCTTTCAAAGTAACGGTTGAGGAAGAAGGAAGAAAAATTCTAAATTCTTGAGTTCTATGTAAGTACCTGAGAATCCTTTTGATGGCATGACGATATGAATCACGTGGGGAGGCTTGAAACCGTGCACAAAGACATACGCTGAATTGTATGTCTGGTCTTGATGCCGTGAGGTACAAAAGTGATCCGATCATGCTTCTATATTCTTTTTGATCCACGGTTTCACCATCTTCATCAAGTCCAAATGTTGTTTCTGTTCCCATTGGTGTCCGAAGAGGCTTGCTTTTATCCATGTTGAAGCGCCTTAGGAGATCTTTTGTATATTTCGTTTGATGCACAAAGGTACCCTCCTTAGTTTGCTTGATTTGCAGTCCCAAAAAGTAAGTGAGTTCACCCATCATACTCATTTCAAATTCGGAACTCATCATTGCTAAAAACATGGACACAAGATCATGAGAAGCACAACCAAAGATAATATCAACCACATACACTTGAACGAATAATGAGTCATTGCCATGCTTAAGAACAAAAAGAGTTTTATCAACCTTGCCCATGGTAAAACCTTTTTCAAGTAAGAATGTTTTTAACCTATCATACCATGCTCTAGGGGCTTGCTTGAGACCGTACAAGGCTTTGGACAGTTTGTAAACATGATTAGGAAAATCTGGATTTTCAAAACCTGGTGGTTGCTTGATATAAACCTCCTCATCTATGTACCTGTTTAGAAAAGAACTTTTAACGTCCATTTGATATAGCTTGAAACCTTTAGATGCAGCAAAGGCTAACAAAATCTTATGGCTTCTAATCTAGCAACGGGAGCAAAAGTTTCATTAAAATCTAGACCTTCAACTTGAGTGAAACCTTGAGCAACCAACCTAGCCTTATTCCTAACCACAACCCCATCCTCACTTTGTTTATTTTTAAATACCCGTTTAGTTCCAATTAAAGTGTGACCTTGAGGTGGAGGTACAAGTTTCCAAACATTATTTCTTTCAAAATTTTCTAACTCTTCTTTCATGGCAATAATCCAAGATTCATTAGTGAGTGCGTGTGATATATCTCTGGGTTCAAAAGAAGCAACAAAAGCAGAATGACCATAAGAGTTTGGATCGCAAAACCTGGACCGTGTGACTCGTTCGTGCATGCTTCCAATCATATGTTGTGGGGGATGATCTTTGTAAAACCGTAGGGGAATAGATGTCTCACAAGCTTCTTCTTCTTCATGTTCATCACAAATCGATGAGCTTATGACTTTAGGATGATTTGAATCAGCATTGATGGTTGTTGGTGCTGGTTGAGAATTAACATCCGGAGCTGAACCAAAGTCTTTAGCTGCTGATTTTTCGGGCAGCAGCTCCAATTCTTCCTCATCTTCAACGAAAATGCTATCCCCCTGCGGATATGGATCTGGACCTGCAATGTTTGAGCTAGTACCTGGGCTAGCTTCATCAAAAGACACTTCACAAGTCTCCACAATTTTGTTAGTGTCAAGTAAAAGCACACGGTAGCCTCTAGTATGAGATGGATAACCAAGAAACATGTCATCAATGGATCTAGGTTCAAATTTATCAAGAATACCATGTTTCTTAACAAAGCATTTGCAATCAAAGACCCGAAAGTGTGTAACACTAGGCCTATGTTCAAACCGGAGCTCATATGGTGTTTTACCTAGCTTAGCACGCAAGAAAACACGATTTGAGACATAACAAGCGGTTGGTAAGGCATCAGCCCAAAATTTCCTAGGAGTCATAGCCATCTCAACTAAGGTTCTATTCTTTCTTTCTACAACACCGTTTTGTTGAGGTACATATGGTGAAGAAAATTGATGATCTATTCTATTTTCAGCACAAAAGTGATCAAAAGATTGATTTTTAAATTCAGTTCCATTATCACTTCTAATTGCTTTTAAAGATCCTGGGTAATCAATTGATAATTTAAGAAACAAAGTTCTAAAGTGACTAAAAACTTCATTCTTAGATGCCATGAAGTAAACCCAAGAGTATATAGAATAATCATCAACAGTCATAAGTACATACCATTTACCTCTGAAGGATTGAACACGTGAAGGTCCTACGGTGTTAAGATGCAAAAGTTGACATGGTTCAGTTGTTATGATCATTGTGAGAGGATTATGTGAACCTGCAACCATCTTAGCATGTCTACGAGAAGATCACACAATTTCTTTGTCCCCTTTAAGCTTAGGCAGCCCACGTATGCGATCAAGAGCACTAACACGAGTTAGGTGATCAAAGCCTACGTGACCAAGTCCACGATGCCAAAAATATAAGTCCATTGAATCATTAGCAACTAGAAACCTATGCTTACAGGAAGACATATCAAAATCAGCTTTAAAAACTCTTTCAAACCGAGACATGTTAAAAATAAGCTCACTATTTGAACTTACAACTTTGCAGCAGTTTTTATTGAAAATAATTTCCAGATTTTCATCTAGCAATTGTGAAATAGAAAGCAAGTTGTATTTCAAATTTTTGACAAGTGCCACATCCTTCAAAGTGTAGTGTTCATTTACGCTAACCGAACCCTTAGCAATTATAGGAGTTGAAGAATTATCGGCAAAAATAACATTTTCTACACGTGACACAAAAGAGAGGGAGGAGAACCAATCTTTGTTACCGGTCATGTGGCGTGAGCAACCTGAATCCACAATCCAAATGTTCTCCTTCCTCCACCGTGTAACCTACATAGAAGCACAATACATCGATGACTCAATACTGGGGTTAGTCAAAAGGCATTTAGTAATCCAGTACTGAGTCACGTGACGTGCAACAAGATAAACACGCAAAAGCTGAGACAAAACAGCAGGTTTATGAGTCAAAGTTTGAGATTTTTCATTCTTAATTACTGACCTATAAGGTGTTACTTGTGTAACACAAAAATCAGTAGCTCCGGAGGCAAAAACAGATGGTCCGGATGTAAACTTTGAATGTTTTGGACTCAAAACAGCAGGTTGTACATTCGGTTCAATATGTGCAGCAAATTTTGCATGAAAGTTATGAGATCTAGCAACCATTCTTTCCCTTTTCTGTTGTTTAGCTAGTCTATAACAAAAATCTATGACATGACCATCTCTACCACAGTAGGTATAATGAAATTTAACTTTGTGTTCATGTCTAGATGAGCAAACAACATTTTTATTTGAAATCAAATGAGACAATACTCCTGCAAATTTGAAAACCACTTCTTTTTGTTTAGAAACTGTTTGAATCAAACCACTTCCTAATGACTTTACAATTTTAGGTGGATGTGCCTTAGCATGAGCATGAGAATCAAAACCTAAACCAGTTTTATCATTGCAAGACTTGGATGAATTCAGCAGCAAGTTTAGGCTCTTATTCCCATTACAAAACCGATCAAATGTCTTATGCATGTTATCAAGTTTATTGGACAGATCAAGGCAATTTTCACATGATGTTTTTCCTTTTAATTTGCAATTGGAACAATATTTAACTTCATGACAACGTAAAGCATTATTCAATATAGAGATTTCATTCATAGCATCTTGCAGTTTCTTATCAAGATCATCACAACTAGAACAATGCAAATCAATTGTAGAACAAGAAGCATCTTTTAAGTTTCCAATATTAAGTGCAGCAAGCTTTTTGTTCTTTTCAATCTCAAGTTCAAGTTTATCAAGTGTGGAGGTATGTGCACTTCTTAGGAAGGACAATTGTTCATATATTAAGTCACATGAGGAACAAGAATCATCACTAGGAATCAAGGATTTCAAACGATTAATTTCATATTCTAGTGACTCAATTTTAACAGAATTGTCCCTAAGCTTTTTGTCCTTTTTCTTAACAATAACAGTGGCACGAGAAATAGCATCACACATTTCTTTGCAAGTAGGACATACCTCTTCATTGTCGCTGTTGTGTTCTGCCTCCTCCATACTTGATCTTGACTTGCCTGCCATGAAGCACAAGTTTGCCAAATCATCTTCATCTTCATCACTTCCAATGTCCACGTCGCTTGAGCCAAGTTCCTGGAGTGCTAAGATAAAACTGCTCAACAATTGACGTCCTGTAAAACCCTTCTTTTCCTTCGTATCTTTTGCAGAGGAGTGCTTCGTTCTTGTTTTCTTTTCATCCCGGGAAGTAGGACCTGAAAGGTTAGAGCAATCTGAATGAAAATGTCCCATCTTACTACATTCAAAGCATCGTTGAGGTCCGGAGCTTCCTCTCCTTCTAGTTCTCACATTTTGCAATGCTTTTGAGAACCGGGTAGAGATGAGCGCTAGCTCCTCCTCTGGAAACTCCTCAATTTGTTCAAGGGTTAGAGAGGACAGCAAAGCAAGTGTACCACAAGATGATGTTTGACCGGAACTAGGCATGTCACGTTGAGAAACAAAATCAATAGACTTGTTGGGGTTCTTACGTGAGA
The DNA here is from genome assembly GCA_036927565.1 of Tuctoria greenei. Lineage (NCBI taxonomy): Eukaryota > Viridiplantae > Streptophyta > Magnoliopsida > Poales > Poaceae > Tuctoria > Tuctoria greenei. Next base: position 134,290,032 of record JAYESD010000006.1, read on the forward strand.
TTATGTCAATTTCATGAGTGTTTAACTTGGAATATAGCACATCTAAAGTAAGTGAACTCATGACAGTAGATTCACGAATAGATGTGACTTTCATCTCCCAAATTGACATATCTAATGCACTTAGGAATTGCCTAGCATTTTCAGCATCTAAAAATTTAACATTGACACTACGCATGTTGCTGTGAATCTTATAAAAGCGAGCAAAAAGGTCATCAATAGACTCACCGGGTTGCATCTCAAAGCGCATGTATTCTTTCTTGAACATGTCTTGCCTTACCTCTTTGATCGTGTTGGATCCTTCGTGGTAGTCACAAAGTGCTTTCCACACATCGTATGCAGATCAGAGGTGTGCAACACGGTCGAAGTCGCTTTGTGTTAATCCTTGTATGATCATGTTCCGAGCCTTGTTGTTGTTGTCGACATCTCTCAGATTTGTAGCTGTAATTTGATCGTTTCATGGCACTTTGTAAGTCTTATATACCTTCTCCCATATTGTGAAGCCTTGTGCCTGGATGAAAGCCTCCATGCGTGCCTTCCAAACCTGAAAATCAATACTAGCAAACACACAAGGTTTGGCGGAGTACTTCTCCATGAAGATTAGTCAAAAACATATGAAAATCACAAAGATTAGAGCACCGTGGCTCTGATACCAATTGTAGGATCGAAGAGCACGTGAAAAGCTACCAGAGGGGGGTGAATGGTAGATTTAAAAAATCTTACGCAGCGGAAACAATTTAACCCCAACCCCTTCGGCAGAAAACGATCTGTTAAAGAAATCGTGTGTGAGACTAATATAAATGTGTTTCACCGTGACAAAAGCAATAGATATCAGAGAGAATCAATTCACGAAGACAACACAACAGGAATCACTAAAATCCGTCGAGAAAAACTCAAGTTATGATCGAATGATCAAACAAAGGTCAATCTGTCCTATCCGAGAGAAAACAGTTCTAGAATGCTGCAAAGAAACTCGTGTAGATCATAGACCACAAATCCAATGACCGTGAAATTTTTACAGATGATAGATAATCAAGTTTTGTAAACAACCCAAAAAGAATCACGTCAATTGGATCTGTAAAACTCGAGTTATGATAAAACCACCGATGAAAGGTAGTGCTGTCCAGAAACTCGACGAGTATAACTTGTCTGGAACAAGTCGGACGAACAAGGCACAAAAGTTCCTTCAAACTATGAATTTTATTCAATAGAACACAAGAGGAACAGCCCCAAAGTAGTGCACTAGAAGCTATGGGCTCCCTTGCTTATATAACCAGCTCGAATGCCAACTCAACTCAAATCAGGAACCTAATCCTACTCTGTTCACGAATCGTAACTTTCCATAACTGCTTAGGATTCTTCTATATGCAGATAGAAGCAATCTTAAGACTTACAAACACCATAGGAACATATCCCACATTCATAAACAACTCAAATTCGTGACCTACACGAAATCCTATCCTAACCAACTCAAATCTTTCCATATTTGAGTCAAATCCGACTCAGCCGTAGCCTAAGTCCATAACCTAGTCGGTTGGACCTTTCTGACCAACTCTTTACGTCCACATCTCTTCATCACGCATCGGAACCATGTAGCCACGTCCATGCACTCCTTGCACACGTGCAAACATATTCCAATGACGTCCACGATACCTTTACATGCATTGTTCTTGATTCAATCATGCTGCGCAACCACCTGATCAGCTCAACCACAATTCCTCCTGAATTTGGTTGTTGGAACCTCATATCCTCCCTGAGACTAATCCAATGGATCTCATCACCATCCATGTATTGAACTCAAGCAACACCTGCACATGAATAAACAACCAATCCATATGAGCCCAAGTCCTCAACTTGACTCAAGTTAGTTCCGAACACAACATCGTACGTGATCACATAAGCATGTTGCAAAACCACAGTAACACGATATCATCCATGTCAACCAAAAACACACCAAAGACTTAGCAAATGAATACTAAACAATCTTGCTAGATATGTAAAGCAAGTACGAAACATTGAAAATGAAAAACAGAAGCATTGCGGTCAAGTTACGGACCTTGCCAGAGCAACCCGGACCTTGAGCCGGAGCTAACAAAAGCTGGTCAGACCTTAATAAAAAGGTGTTTTGGTGATATTCAAAACTTTTATCGTCAAAGCAAGTGTATTCACTACAAGCCAATGTATTTAGCACACATAGGTCTTAAAGTTTTCAACAGACCCCCAGACTTGTTCAAGTAGCACGTGATGTAGTGTTCGATGAGACTAACGGCTCCCAAAAGGAGCATGTTGATCCATGTGTACTAGGTAAAGAAGAAGCTCCCTGTCAAGCATTGAAAAGAATGGCCTTAGGTGAAGTTCGACCACAAGAGTCACCCCTACACGTGCATGAGGAAGATGAACCACAAGAGGAGGTCAACGATCAAGGGGGAGCTCCCACACAAGATCAACCACAAGAATACGAAGATAATCAACAAGTCAACAAAGGCAACCATTTAGGGGGAGAAGAAGATGATCATGAAGATACAACACCACAAGTGCCACACCCAAGAGTACACCAATGCGTCCAAAGGGATCACCCAATCGACAATATCATCGGTGACATCCAAAAGGGAGTAACCACTAGATCTCGTATAGCTAACTTTTGTGGGCACTATTTGTTTGTATCATTTTGGAACCGCACAGGGTTGAGGATGCATTGAAAGATCCAGACTTGGTGGTGGCAATGCAAGAAGAATTGAACAACTTCAAGCGGAATGAGGTGTGGGAACTCGTGGCAAGAACCAATGCGAACATTATAAGCACCAAGTGGGTCTTCCGCAACAAACAAGATGAACACGGGGTGGTGAGAAGGAACAAGGCACGACTTGTGGCCAAACGGTATTCACAAGTCGAAGGTTTGGATTTCAATGAGACTTTTGCTCCAGTAGCTAGACTTGAATCTATTAGAATATTACTTGCATATGCTACTCACCATGATTTCAAGCTGTATCAAATGGATGTGAAAAGCGCCTTCCTCAACGGACCAATCAAGGAGGAGGTGTATGTGGAGCAACCCCCCGTGTTTGAAGACGAAGAGTTTCTCGACCACGTATTCAAATTGCGTAAGGCTCTCTACGGCCTCAAACAAGGTCCTAGAGCTTGGTATGAGTGTCTTAGAGATTTATTAATTGAAAATGGCTTTAAGATTGGCAAAGTAGATTATACACTATTTACAAAGAATTTTGACAATGATCTCTTTATTTGTCAAATTTATGTTGATGATATAATCTTTGGGTCAACTAGTCATTCTTTTTGTGAGGAATTTAGTAAAATCATGACAGATAGGTTTGAATAGTCAATGATGGGAGAACTAAAGTACTTCTTGGGATTCCAAGTGCGGCGACAAAAGGAAGGGATGTTCACAAGCCAAACCAAGTACACGCAAGACATACTCCAGAAGTTTGGTATGGACAAGGCGAAGCCTATAAAGACTCCCACTACAACAAATGGCCACTTGGATCTCAATGAAGATGGACCTAGCGTCGACCAAAAGGAATATCGCTCCATGATTGGATCTCTACTCTATTTATGTGCATCTAGGCCAGATATTATGTTGAGTGTATGTTTGTGTGCAAGATTTCAAGCCAATCCTAAGGAGTGTCACTCGACAGCCGTGGAAAGGATCTTGAGATATTTAGTTCATACACCCAACCTTGGTCTTTGGTACACAAAAGGCTCAAAATTCAATCTCATTGGTTACACCAATGCAGATTATGCCGGATGCAAAGTAGATAGAAAAAGTACCTCCGGTACATGCCAATTCCTAGAGAGATCCATAGTTACTTGGTCCACCAAGAAACAAAATTACATTGCCTTATCCACAGCTGAAGCGGAGTATGTTGTAGCCGGGAGTTGTTGTGCACAACTCCTTTGGATGCGACAAACTCTAAGGGATTACGGTTAAAATATGAACCGTATTCCTCTCCTTTGTGACAATGAGAGTGCCATCAAAATTGCCCACAACCCAGTTGAGCACTCTAGAATTAAACACATAGATATAAGACATCACTTTGTGAGAGATCATTCCATGAAAGGAAATATAGCCATTTCCCATGTCAACACCCAAAAGCAATTGGCCGACATATTCACCAAGCCACTTGATGAAAAGCGCTTTGTGAACTCCGAAATGAGCTAAACATCCTTGATGCTCGGAGTGTGGCTTGAAATGTTGCATACCTGTATGAACTCTTCAAAATATGTTGATTGGATTGTGAAAATCATCTCTCTCAATTTTCTTCCAGAAACTATGTTAATTATTAGATCATGGTGAATTATGATCATTGCTTGATTATTGTATGCTTACTGATCATATTCATCAAGATTATTTGATTTGTTTGCCTCCCTATTTTCTAAATATGTACCTTCAAATATATATGAATGGGCTAATCAATTCTTGCTTGGTGACCACGGCCTAGTCTGTGGTTACCCGGACTAGTCCGCCCATGCAGACTAGTCCGCAGAGTGCCGGTTAGGCCGGACTAGTCCGGTGGACAACGGAGTAGTCCGATATAGTCTTCTGGAAGAGTTTGGACTAGTCCAGTCATTTCTAGACTTGTCCAATTTTTCGTGCCCATAACCCTAGCCGCTGCCAAACCCTAATTTCCTCACCTCCACTCTTGCCTCACGTGTTCTCTCTCTTCCACTCGTGCTCCCAAGGCAATTTTGCATCCCCTCCACCAAAAAGCTCCGCATTTGGGTGGATATCAAGCATCCTTGCTCGAAGATTGAAGTTCTCAGACAAGTCCAGACTTCAACACCCCCTTCTTCGAGAATCAATCGATTTCTTTGGTAATTTTCACTCAAACCCTAGAAATTCCAAATTTCTTCATTGTTGATCAAATAGCCTAGCATATTTCACTATATACATGCCTCCTTGATGTATTACGTATATGCTATGCTTGTTGTGCATTAGGAATCAACTTTTGTCCAGTCTCATAGGTTTTTGAGGATGAACACCGGACTAGTCCGGTCCATGCACGGACAAGTATGGTCCCATGGACTAGTCCGTGCCTGTACACCAGACAAGTACGTTTTTTCTGAACTAAAAACCTAACTTTTCGATTCCTCAATGCAACTCCTTGCTATCCTTTCACACCTGTGCCTTGTACCATTCATTATCATTCATGCCACTCATTCTCAGGTCATGTCAAGCTCGAACAATAAAGTCTCCGACTTTGAGGCCGAGATGGACGACGAGGTGGCACCTCGGACCTCGACGAGTCTTGGCAAAAAACGCCAAGAGAGACCTTCCGAGCCAGCTCTGTTCCCTCCACAAGCTCGAAGGAAAATTCTAGCGAAGAAGCTGGCCTCCAAGGTTCCAGCTTCTAGGGGTACCACCGGTGGTGGCCCTAGCTCGGCAAGTGCCTGCCTAGCCAAAGGCAAGGGCAAAGGGATAGCGATGGGTCCAGTTGGCTCGTTGAAGCTCCATGCTCCGAGGGAAGGGGTCGGGGACGCCACTAAAGAGAAGTTCAATGGGAAGGGCAGTGATTCGGCGGCAAAGTTCAAAAGCATTGACTGGTATGGCTGACCGAAGCAAGCTGCCGACGGAAGATTTTGGTGCAACTTCCATGCAGATTTCTACAAACCTGTGTATCTCGAAATGAAGACACCGGTTGTGCGCAGTCAATGGATTGATTGGGTACACTTTGAGAAGAAGGGCTGCCCCGTTCACTGAAGTGGTGGAAGCCATTGAGAGGCATGGACTGAAGGATCTCTTTGCCTTCAGGAAGAACTGGAATGATGAGGTCATTGCACAATTCTTTGCAACATGCCATTTCTCGAGTGAAGACGAGGAAAGTGTTACTTGGATAGTTCATGGATCCATGTACAAGATCACTCAAGAAGACATTGCAAGCCTACTTCACCTTGACACCTCAAGATCTGACTACTTGATCATACACAACATATGTATCATTGAGAAGGATAAGATGAAGTTCCTCTATGAGCCAAACTCCAAGTTCAACCCTCCATCCACAAAGAACATGAAGCCGTTCTTTGTGGTGCTCAATAGAGTCTTGAGGAAGACCATCGCTCCCAAGGATGAAGATGTCGGGAGTGTGCAGGGTTATCTCCGGACATTGATGAGAGTGATAAGCAAGGGCCACCAGTTTGATGTGGCAGACTACATTTGGAATGACATGGTCAACATATCCTGCACACCTAACATGTCTTTTTGGTATGCTCCATATCTGATGTTTGTGATCGAGAAGGTCACTGGGATTGAATTCGTCAAGGATGTGGAGCATCTGCCCTTGAGGCCTCAGATGCCTCAGAATTCAAGTGTCCAGGATGGTCCCTCGTCGGCCTCCAGTCCTGAGGCACCGGCAAGAATATCTGAAGATGCCAGAGCTGCCCCTACCAGTAGGGCAGCCCCTCAAAGGGGATCAGCCAGTGGGATCTTCAAATATCTGGCTGCCATCTTCGCTTCCTGCAAAAAGGCCGAAGTGAAGGGACATAAGCTCAACTAGAGAAGAAAAGAAGATATGAAGTATGTGAAGGCAAATGTGAAGCAAATTTGCCAGAAACTAGAGATCGTATGCATTGGGTCTTCAGTAATCTCTAAAGATTCAGACTCAGACTTCACCGAGCTCGGGCCCTTGACCGCCTCCGAGCTTGCCTACTTTTGCATTGGGGGCTCAAGTGACTCCGCACCTCCTCCTCCTCCTCCTCCTCCTCAGGCTGAAGATGAAGATGACGAAGACGATGATGAGAGGACTGACAGTGAAGAGTGAAGACCTTAGGACCCTCCTCTCCTTCTTTTTGGTGTCTTGATGCCAAAGGGGGAGAGATTGAGGTGGAGTCTTAGCCTTAGCTGTAGGATGCAAGGAGAGAGTTCTCATGTATGCTTTTTGACTAAATCGTGGGTTTTAAAGCTTTAACTATGTTCTTAAGTTAATTATGGTTCTATGATGCAATGCTTGATCAATTTGAGAAGTGTTTGTTGAAATCTGTGATTTTGCTCCTAGAATGACATATATGCTTGGTTGTGGTTGATTAATGTCAATCATGTCATTCTCATTGTTTAAATATGCTTAGTCATGCATCCCACCATAAAGAATGCACATATGGATTATGTTTTCACTACTTGATGTATTTTACACTCATATGTGCATACTTTATGAAAAACTCAATTTTTATCATATTTTGTGAAATCTCAATTGGTTGTCATCAATCACCAAAAAGGGGGGATTGAAAGTGCATCTAGGAATCCCTTGTTGGTTTTGGATGATTTATGACAAGCAAATGAAATCCTAACCTATTTGTTGAGATGAGCACAGGTTTTAATAGCAAAACAAGCAAAGTGGAAATGAGCTCAAGGAAGAAGAATAGTAGATCATTGTGTATGGAGTGTGTTAAGGAAACACACCCCAAGAGCTCAATCACAATTAAACACACACACACTGTACAAAGTTACACAGCACCGGACTAGTCCGAATGTCACCAGACTAGTCCGATATCCTCTATGCACGAAATCGGACAAGTCCGATATCCATCAGACTAGTCCGATATCTCTCTGACTAGAATCGGACTAGTCCTCCCCAGTGCGGACTATTCCTCAAAACACTTCACAAGTCACACAAAACCGGACAAGTCCGATCACCACCGGACTAGTCCGATATTCATTCTGATCTAAATCGGACAAGTCCGATGTTAGCACGGACTAGTCCAAAAAACTCTTTGACCTAAATTGTACAAGTCCTCCTAGTGTGGACTTGTCACCCAATTCACATGGGTTTCACATGTCCAGACAAGTCCGATAACTATCGGACTAGTGAGAAGATTTCCAGAAGTGAAATCGGACAAGTCCGCTCCTAGCCAGACTAGTCCAATATTTCGGGACACTTAGGGTTTGCTACACACAACACATCGACTAGTCCGGTGTCTACCACGGACTAGTCCGATCTTTCTAAACCCTAACGGTCACTTTTAGAAACCCCATATAAATAGAGGTGCACGGCCCAACATTAAACTCTCTTGAACCCTAGCACCGTCACACCTCCCAAGTGCCTCAAAAACCACATCTCTCCACGAAATTAAGTGCAACAAAGATCAATCCTTCGAGGATACACTTTAGATCATTGGAGAGACATGTTCAACACTCAATGAGCTCTTGGTTTGATTCTCTAACACACTCCTATGATTTCATTGTAATCTTTTGAGTGTGTTCTTGGTGGTATTTTGTGTTGTAGTATAAGGGAGCTCTCAACGTGTGAGAAGACCTCTTTGAATTCGGTTATTCAACCCTTTGCGATAAGTGAAAGAGGATTGGCCTTCGTGGCGATCCGACGAGGGTAGGGTTGGAGAAGACCCGGTCCTTTTGTGGACTCCTCAACGTGGATGTAGGTTGCCTCTGTGGGAACCGAACCACGGGATAAATCTCTTGTGTTCTTGTTTTTTGTTCATCATCCATTACATTATATCAATCTAGGGCTTTAATTAATCTTGCTCACTTTATGTTGAAATATCAAATTTAAGATTGACTTGTGATATACCCTGGTACATAATCTTGCAACACATAAATTACAAGTATATTTCCGCTGTTACACCCTAGAATCAAACTTAATAAATCAAACTTGATCAACCTAGTCCGTACACACCAAACTAGTCCGCACTTTACCGGACAAGTCCGATATCTCTGGTTTTGAACTTGTTGTTAAGTGTTGCAGGTTTTGACAAAATTCAAAAAGGCCTATTCAACCCCCGTCTAGGCCACATTCAAAGATTTATATGCCTCTAATGGAACTTGCTATGCTTTAGTGTGCAAACATGCTTTATATTCCATTGAGGATACATCCATTGCCTTGCCACCTGCTATCGCTAACCTTTTGCAGGAATATATGGATGTTTTTCCATCATAGATACCCCCTGGATTACCACCTGTGCGAGGCATTGAGCACAAGATTGATTTGATTCCAGGGGCGAGCTTGCCAAACCTTGCCGCCTACAGGACCAACCCCGACGAGACTAAGGAAATTCAGCGACAAGTCCAAGATCTTATGGACCGCCGGTACATTCGTGAGAGCCTTTGTCCTTGTTCTGTTCCTGTTCTTTTGGTTCCAAAAAAAGATGGCACTTGGCGCATGTGTGTTGATTGTAGAGCCAGCAATAACATTACCATTCGTTATCGCTATCCTAATCCCAGATTGGATGACATGCTTGATGAGTTGAGTGGTTTTGTTATTTTCTCCAAGATTGATTTGCGTAGTGGATATCATCAGATTCGTATGGCTTTAGGTGATGAATGGAAAACTTCTTTTAAAACTAAATTCGGACTTTATGAATGGTTAGTCATGCCATTTGGTTTAACTAATGCGCCAAGCACTTTCATGAGGTTGATGAATGAGGTTCTACGTGCTTTCTTTGGTAAATTTTTGGTGGTTTACTTATTTACAACAAGTAGTATGATGAGCATCTTGAACATTTGCGTGCTGTTTTTAATGTCTTGGGCGATGCACGTTTATATTGTAACCTTGAGAAGTACACCTTTTGCACTGATTGTGTGTCTTTTCTTGGTTATGTTGTTACTTCGCAGGGCATTGAGGTTGATGAGGCAAAGATTTTTGCCATCACGAGCTGGCCACTTCCGACTACGGACACGCAGGTTCGGAGTTTTCTTGGTCTCGCAGGTTTCTACCGGCGTTTCGTGCGGGATTTCAGCACCATTGCGGCACCGCTCCACGAGTTTACAAAGCATGGAGTGCCGTTTCGATGGGGACCAGCACAACAACAAGCTTTTGATGTTCTCAAGTTCAAGCTCACACTAGCACCATTGCTGCAACTTCCTGATTTTGAGAAGACCTTCAAGCTTGAATGTGACGCGAGCGGCATTGGCATTGGAGGAGTGCTAATTCAAGGAGGTAAAACTGTTTCCTTCTTTAGTGAAAAACTGCATGGGCCTCCGCTGAATTATTCTACATATGACAAAGAACTTTATACTTTAGTGCGTGTCTTGCAAACTTGGCAACATTACCTATGGTCTAAAGAATTTGTCATACATTCAGATCATGAGTCTTTGAAGTATCTTAAAGGACAAGCTAAACTGAACAAACATCATGCTAAATGGATTGAGTTCATAGAACCATTTCCTTACATTATTAAACATAAGAAAGGGAAAGACAATGTGATTACTGATGCTTTATCTAGACGTTATACCATGCTGTCGCAACTTTCTCATAAAATCTTTGGATTGGAAACCATAAAGAGGTTATATGCTACTGATTTGGACTTCAAATATGCCTTTGAAAATTGTAGAGAGGGAAGAACGTGGCAAATATTCCTTCTGTGTGAAGGCCTTCTTTACCGTGCTAACAAGCTGTGTGTTCCAGCTAGCTCCGTTCGTCTTTTATTGTTGCAGGAAGCACATGGAGGCGGTTTGATGGGACATTTTGGTGTTAAAAAGACAGAGGATGTGCTGACCGCTCACTTCTTTTGGCCATGGATGAGGCGTGATGTGGAGCGCTATGTTTCACGTTGCACGACTTGCAACAAAGCTAAGTCTCGACTTAACCCACATGGTCTTTATATGCCTCTTCCGGTTCCTAGTGCGCCTTGGGAGGATATTTCTATAGACTTTGTTTTAGGATTCCCTAGAACAAAGAGGGGGAGGGATAGTGTCTTTGTGGTTGTTGATCGTTTCTCTAAAATGTCTCATTTTATACCCTGCCACAAGACCGATAATGCTTCACATGTTGCTGATTTGTTCTTTAATGAGGTTGTGCATTTGCATGGTGTTCCCAATACTATTGTTTCTGATAGGGGCGCTAAGTTATTCAGTCATTTTGGAGAACTTTATGGTATAAATTGGGAACAAAGTTGCTGTTTTCTGCTACTTGTCATCCATAAACTGATGGGCAAACGGAGGTAGTTAATCGTACCTTATCTACTATGTTGTGGGATGTTTTGAAAGACAATTTGAGATTGTGGGAGGAGTGTTTGCCACATATTGAGTTTGCTTATAACAGGTCTATTCACTCCACAACCAAGTTAAGTCTGTTTATGGTAGTCTATGGTTTCAATCCTCGTGCTCCAATTGATTTGCTACCTTTACAACATACTGAAATTGTGAACTTGGATGCTACACAACGTTCTGAATTTATTATTAAGTCGCATGAAACTACTAAGTTACAAATTGAAAAAATGAATGAAAAGTATCGCATTGCTGCTATCAAAGGTAGGAAGGAGGTAAAATTGGAACCTTTTGATTTGGTGCGGGTTCATTTGAGAAAAGATAGGTTCCCGGATTTGAGAAAGTCCAAACTCATGCCACGTGCTGCTGGACCTTTTAAGGTTCTCGAGAAGATAAATGACAACGCATATAAACTTGAATTGCCTCCCGAGTTTTGGGTTAGTCCCACATTTAACATTTCAGATTTGAAGCCATACTTGGGTGAAGAAGACGATCTTGAGTCGAGGACGACTCGAATTCAAGAGGGGGAGGATGATGAGGACATCTCTCCTTTGCATACAATACAAGGACCGATCACAAGAGCACGTGCACGATAGTTGGATCTCCAGGAACAATGGAGAGGACCAGCAAGGGTTTGGAGGAGTCCAAGGAATCAAGGAGGAGGAGATAGGACGTGCACACCAAGGAGGAACCCAACTACAACTCGACTTCGACTCCACCTCGGGTTCCAGGAGCTGCCTTTACCAAAACTAATGTCCCGGCCACATAAGGAGTCGGATTTGGATGTTCTATATATGGTTAGAACCGTGATTTCATGAAGCTTCCAATGGAACCATCCAACCTCAAATTCCTTCTAAGTTTACGGGAATCAGCAAAACAAGTGGGCGTCCAGAATCTGTCCGGTGCTGCGCCACCGTCTTTTGGGTTGCTGGCCTGTGTATCTTGTGGAAGCCCATTAGGGTTGCGTCCAGGGGTCTTGCACTGCTCTAAACTCCTTTTTATAAAGCAGCCGTCACCACATTAGAGTCGGGTTTCACTTAGATACAATCTATCATTGAACAGTGTTGCCGACCATCGGTTGTGAGACCCAAAATTCGTGATCAATTCAGTTTTGATTGCAACTTCTTTGTTCTTGCTTGTGTTCTTGATTGCGCTTGCAGGGATAAGCCTTCGTGGCGAGGTCATTCGTGTGACACGCGTGATAACCAACGGAACAGTGGTGTAGTGATTGCGGGTTTTCGTTCGTTTGAAGCCTCGGATCATCAACGTCGAGATCTCCATCCAATCAAGTTTACCATACCTCTCGGAAGATCGGGACTCATCCTCCTATCAGAACCCAAGACCGAATGGAGGAGCACCACAAGGGAACCATGGGCAGCATAATTTTGCTCATGGCAACGTAAACCATGTCTCCACGGTGGAAGCTCAACAAGCGGATGACATGGTTATTGGTATGTTTCTCGGAAACTCCAACCCGGCGACTATGTTATTTGATTTTGGGGCATCACATTCATTCATTGCATCAAATTATGTTGCCAAGTATAGTTTGCCCATATCTCATATGAAGTATTGGTTATGTCTCCTGGAGGAGAGATAAGGACCAATATAGAATGTCCAAAATTAAGCCTTAGAATAAGGGCGGTAGACTTCTTTGCCAACCTCATTGTTTTGGATTCTCAAGGATTGGACATTATACTTGGTATGGACTGGTTGAGGAAACACAATGGAGTCATTGAATGTGCCACGAAGACCGTGAGATTGACCAATGAGGAAAGGATCACCATAGAATTTGAAGCATCTCAACATGCACCGAAGCAATTGGAGCTGAATCGCATGGATGGTGCTGCAATTGAGGAGATTATAGTGGTGTGTGAATTCTTGGATGTGTTTCCGGATGAGTTGCCAGGTATGCCACCTGATCGAGACATAGAATTTGTTCTTGAATTAATACCTGGAACTGCACTGATAGCTAAGAGGCCATATAGGATGGCTACTAAGGAGTTGGTAGAGCTCAAGAAGCAGATTCAAGAGCAACTAGAGAAGGGTTTTATTTGCCCAAGCTATTCACCTTGGGGAGCGCCCATCCTTTTTGTGGATAAGAAGGATGGATCAAAAAGGATGTGCATGGATTACCAAGCTCTCAACAAGGTGACAATTAAGAACAAGTACACCTTGCCACGCATAGAAGACTTGTTTGATCAGATGAAGGGTGCTTGTGTCTTCTCCAAGATTGATTTGAGGTTGGGATACATTAAAATGAAGATTATACCATCAGACATACCCAAGATAGCTTTCAGGACACGGTATGGATCTTATGAGTACACTGTGATGTCCTTTGGATTGATCAATGCACCTGCCTATTTTATGCACCTCATAAATAAGGTATTCATGGAGTACTTAGATATGTTTGTTGTGGTGTTCATAGATGACATTATGATATACTCGAGAAGTGGGGAGGAACATGAGGAACACTTGAGGCTCACGTTGCAGAAATTGAGGGAGCATCAATTTTATGCCAAGTTCAACAAGTGTCAGTTTTGGTTAAGGGAAGTGTCATTCTTGGGTCATATTATTTTAGGAGGAGGAATATTGGTTGACCCTGGAAAAGTGAGAGACGTGTTAAAATGGGAACTGTCGGAGCATGTCAAGGAAATAAGGAGTTTTCTTGGGGTGGCTGGATATTACCGTAGGCTTATCAAGAACTTTTCCAAAATAATCATGCCAATGACGGAATTGCTAATGAAGGGGAAAGTTTTCCAATGGAATCCTTCTTGTCAAAGCAGCTTTGAGGAGCTAAAAAGAGGTTAACCACAACCCCAATTTTGGTATTGCCAGATGTGAGCAAAAGCTTTGATACTTATTGTGATGCGTCAAGACAGGGACTTGGATGTGTGCTCATGCAAGAAGGTCAAGTGGTAGCCTATGCATCAAGGCAATTGAAGAAACATGAGCAGAATTATCCGATGCAAAAATTGGAACTTGTAGTCGTGGTACACGCATTGAAGATTTGGAGACACTATATTAGGCATAGGTGTGAAATTTATATGGATCATAAGAGTCTCAAGTACATATTCATGCAAACGGACCTGAATTTGAGGCAACAAAGATGGTTGGAACTCATCAAGGATTATGATGTGGGGATCGACTATCATCCAAGGAAGGCTAACGTCGTGGCTGATGCTTTAAGTCGGAACAGAGTAAGTCACCAGCTCACGGTTCGAGAGCTACCATCCGAGTTATGTAAGGAGATTGAATGGTTGAATCTCAGATTTGTGAATGAGAGGGGAATAATGGAGTTAAATCCAACCTTGGAGCAATAAACTCAAGAACCACAAACAAAGGATGAGGAAATCCAAGAGATCAAGGAAAGAACCCAAGAGGGAACAGAATCCAGGTTTGATGAGGATGACCATGGTACCTTATGGCTTGGTAAAAGGATCGCCGTGCCAAATGTGAAGCATATTTGGAGACAATATTAAAAGAGGCACATGACTTGCCATACTCAATTCATCCCGGTTGTACAAAGATATACAAGGATTTGAAGACATGTTATTGGTGGGCTAGCATGAAAAAGGACATAGTTGAATATGTAGCATTGTGTGATGTGTGCCAACGAGTGAAGGCGGAACATCAAAGGCCAACTGGGTTATTGCATCCTTTGAAGATTCCAGAATGGAAGTGGGAAGAAATTGGAATGGACTTCATAGTTGGTTTATGGCGAACCCAGTCCGGTTATGATTCTATATGGGTAATTCTGGACCGGTTAACCAAGTCAGCTCACTTTATTCCTGTGAAGACCACCTTTAATGGGGAGAAGTTGGCTGAACTGTATATGGGAAGAATAGTATGTTTGCATGGGGTTCCAAAGAATATAGTGTCGGATAGAGGTTCTCAATTTACCTCTAGGTTTTCGCAGAAATTGCATGAAGCATTGGGAACAAGGTTGAATTTCAGCTCAGCATATCACCCACAAACGGATGGACAAACTGAGAGGACCAATCAGATTTTAGAGGATATGTTAGGAGTGTGTGCCTTGAAGCATGGAAGAAGTTGGGACAAGAGCCTTCCGTATGCAGAATTCTCATATAACAATAGTTACCAAGCAAGCTTGAACATGTCACCCTATGAAGCACTATATGGGAGGAATTGTAGGACACCTTTGTTCTGGAATGAGACAGGAGAAACCCAAGTTTGTGGACCTGATGTGTTGCAAGAAGCTGAAAAACAAGTCTAGATTATCTGCAAAAATTTAAGGGCTGCTCAATCAAGACAAAAAAGATATGCGGATAATAGGAGAAGAAAACTATCCTTTGAAGTTGGAGACTTCGTCTACCTTAAAGTGTCACCCATGGGAGGTCATAAGAGGTTTAATATCAGAGGCAAGCTAGCACCTCGATACGTTGGGCCATTCAAGATTTGGGACAAAAGAGGGAAAGTAGCATATAAGTTAGAGATGCCAGCTCATCTTTTAGATGTACTTGATGTCTTTCATGTTTCCCAGCTCAAGAAGTGCCTGAGAGTGCTGGAAGAACAAGTGGCAATGGAAGAATTAAAACTAGAGGAAGATTTGACTTATGCTGAGCAACCGGTCAAAATCTTGGAAACCAAGGAGAGGGTCACAAGGAACAAGATTATTAGATGGTGTAAAGTTCAACTGAAGCATCACATAGAATAAGAGGCGACTTGGGAGTTGGAGGATGACCTCAAGAAGGATTTTCCATGTCTCTTTCCTTTTACCTCGAATCTCAAAGGCGAGATTCATTTTAATGGGGAGTAAGTGTGTAACACCCTCATTTTCATGCATTATGCATTGCATAAGTTCATATACATGTTTAACATTAATCCACATAAAAAGGAACAAGTTTAAAATGAATTAGAAGCAAAACCGCACATAAGAATTCTGGGAAGTGCAGACTAGTCCATTTTTCGTGCGGACTAGTCTGATTTCTCTCTGACCTCCCTCGAACATGTCCGTTTTTGCTGCGGACTAGTCCAATTTCGTTTCTGTAGAATCTTCGGACTTGTCCGGTCCATTGCGGACTAGTCCGGTATCCCGAATCCTTGAAAATTTTGCCAAGTCCCTAGGCTTGCCAATACTGTCTGTTATCCTCTCTGACTCAAATTGAACTTGTCCAGTTTTGGCCAGACTTGTCTGATTTTCCTCTAACTAAGTTCGTACTTGTCTGATATAGTCCGGAGTTATCCGATTTCTCTCTGACTAACTTCGGACTAGTCCGGCCTAGTGCGGACTTGTTCGTACATCACAATTCTGAATTGATCTTTTGTTTCACGGTGTGTTTTTGTGGTTTACCTTAAGTGGGCCTAAGTACATCGTATATAACCCTTTTGGAGCCCATGGGGGACCCCACACCAGCCTCCACCCACCCCAAACTCGAAATCCATCAAAACCTAGTCCTCCACCTCTATATAAACAACCCCACCCCTCAACTTTACATCCTTTTGTCTCAATTGAAAGACCACCAAACCCTAGCTCATGGATAACCGCCGCCAAGGAGGAAGAAGGAGATCCAGAGAAAGAAGAAGAAGAGGAGGAAATGAAAGAAGATCAAGAGACCAAGATCTCCATGAACTTTGCGTTCTTCATCAACAATTCACCATCAAGTTTCCTTCATCAACCCTAGATCATCAAGATCCAAGTGTTTCCTCCGAAACCCTTGATTCTTTGGAGTTCTAAACACCTGGTATACCTTCTACTTTCTCCTTCTCATCACATGAATTCAATCCCGTTTCTCCAAATTCACGTCGATCTAGAAAACCCTAATTCGCTGGTTCAGCGTAGGGCGGACTAGTCCGATCCTACAGTGGACTAGCCTGGTCTGAGGATCTGTTTTCTGCTGAATTAACTCTAGATTGATTCGATCAACTCCAAACCTGTATAAAATTGTTAAGAACCATTGTAATTGATTAGTAAGCATTAAAAGCAACTCATTAACTAGTTTTCTTTGCAATTGCATTAATCATACATGTCATGTCATATTGATTAACATATGAGCATCTATTGATTGTGATTCTTGTCTTGTATGTTATTGCATTTGGGACTGTTTGGTACTAGTTATGGTTGATAATATGGTTATGGATTGAATTATGGTATTGGATATGGTCAATGGTAATGGTGAAATCTGGTATAATGGTGATGGATATGGCATATGGACATGTATTATGTTAATCATTGTTGTATGTGATGGGTTTACTTCACATACATATAATATACTGCTTTACAAATTTTTTATTGTACTTTTCAGCACTTAGCTTAAATTATTGTTCTCATTTGTATCAGCTACATGTCATTTCCTACACTTATTGAGTACGACATGTACTCACCCTTGCAATTCCCCCACCAATAGTTGCAGGTCAGATTTGGGAGTATAACGTTGATAATGCGGAGTTCTAGGCCGTGTCTGCCATCTGCATTCCTGTGGTTTGATTGGAGCTGCGCCATATCCCTTTTGCTTAGTTGCATAGTTGCTATTTATTAGATGATTTCCGCTGCATTAGTTCAAACATGTCATTAATATTAATTAGAGCCTGTATTTGAGGATATTCTAAATTATGTAATAAAAGTGCTTAATTGATCTTGTTATGTGGTAATTTTATGTATATCCTTTTTGTGAATGCATTCGTGTATGTGTGTTGAATGTCCTAGGCACACATATGCGTTCACTTGGTCATTTTCAGAACCGCGTATCACATGAAATCATTGATAGGGATGTCCATGGTTTGCATGACTTCCATACGCGAGAGATGATCTGCCACGTAATTCTCTACTCCTTTCTTATCCTTGATTTCTAGGTCAAACTCTTGGAGTAAGAGAATCCAGCAGATTAGCCTTGGTTTAGCATCCTTTTTTGTTAGCAAGTACTTCAAGGCAACATGGTATGTGTAGACTATGACCTTGGATCCAACCAAATAGGATATAAACTTATCGATAGCAAAAACTACGGCCAAGAGCTCCTTTTTAGTTTTGTCATAATTGTGTTGAGCTCATGTCAGATTTTTGCTAGCGTAGGCTATTGCATGATGCTTTTTATCTTTGGTTTGGTCTAGGACCGTACCAACAGCATAATAACTAGCATCACACATGATTTCGAATGGCAGCGTCTAATCAGGAGGTTGAATGATTGGAGCTGGGATGAGTGCCTTTTTAAGTGTTTCAAATGATTTAAGGCATTCATCATTGTAATCAAAGGGAGCTTCGTTAGCTAATAGGTATGTGATGGGTCTAGCGACTTTTTATAAGTCTTTGATGAATTGCCAATAGAACCCCGCATGACCTATGTGACACCCGATTCTGAAAAATGAACCAAGTGCAGTATATGTGTGCCCAGGATGTTTACCACACATACACAAGTGATTCACAAATGATAAACAGATAATTACCACAGCTAAAATTATTAAATAAGTACTTTTATTACAATATCCAAATTATCTTCACATTGCAACTCTAATGATCATTATTGAAATATAACTGCAGAAAAATAATCTAATTAATCAACTAAGCAAACTGAAAGCATCTAGGCCCCCATGAGGTATCGTTTCGGTGATTAATGACAACCATTGGATTTTACTAATGAATTTGTGGATGCAAGGTCTCCATCACACTCAAATGAAATCTATATGAATATCATCTATTGCTCATTAGATATAACTAGAGACCCCTAAACAATCATTCTATGAGGTCAATTGACTTTTATGAAGATTAGAAGTAAAAGCTCATATGTCAAAATTATTCAACCAAAATTGACAGCACTCAATGCTTGATAATCATCAGAAGAATATTTCAAACCAATGTATAAGAGGTAAATCGAGCAAATTCCAAAAGAATCACTTAGAAGAACTCAAAGCAAACAAAATCAACTCACCGGAACAACCAATTTTCCCAAAAAACAATACATTGGTCGAGTTGGTTTAGAAGAAGAAGAAGACCTCAGAACTAAGTACTCACCAGATCATCCGATGATAAAGGGATGTTACATCGGTCCATCAGTATAGTAAGCAATCTCCCTGGACCAAGTGTAACACCGGACCATCCGATGTACAACTATAAACACATCGGTTGATCACTCCAGTAAGCTTCAATTTTGAACCAATTCTGGATAAAGTGCCACCGGATCATCCAATGAGAAGGCAAGGGTAACATCTGTCTAACAACGGTCATATCGGACAAAGTGACATCAGCTAATTTGGATTTGATCAATGATAACTTAAGGGGGAGCATCGGATCATCTGGTGATCGCAGAACAGTGATGTCAGCCTACTTTTCCAACGGCTATTTCGTGGAGGCTGGATATTTATACCCCTTCAACAAGTCTATTTGATATGACTTGAAGCCCAGACTTACTCTACACCTTACCAAGCATTCAAGGCATTGAGCTACCACATCCATATCATTTTCCCCACTTGTACACCAAGAGATAGGCTAGAACTAACTAGAGATAGTGCTTGTGTGCCTCCATTCTTGGTGATTGGAGTCTCTAGTGTAGTGAGAGCTGTAAGGGAGTGTCCCTTGGTGATTGTATTGGAGAGAGCCTTCTGGAGCTTACCAAGACGGTTGTGGAAGCCCGGGGGATCCAACTTGTACAAGGCTTGAGCTCCACCTTGCCGAGGTTGTCGAACGGAGAAGTATAGTGAAGATCCCTGGTCTCGGTGACTTGGGAGTGGCTATACCCTTTGGTGGGTGCCACAACGTTGATGTAGGAAGATCTTGACAATCTTGTCGAACCACGGGATAAATCTCCGTGTCTTCGTGTCTCCTCGGGAGTTTGCGCTTTCTTCCTCTCCCCTTACACTTATGCATTTCTTATACCGCAAAGTTAGTATTCACTTGAATGCATAGGTTGTTTGCATAGGGAATTGGGCTTTTAGTAATTAAGTTTTATTGCTTTAATTTTTGAAAAGAAGCCCAATTCACCCCCCTCTTGGGCATTCGATCCTTACAATTGGTATCAGAGCAAGGTTGCTCATTGGATCATTCTATATTCACCGCTAGAGAGCTAAAATGGCCAAGAATGGGGGTTCGGTTCCTATCTTCGAGGGTAATAACTTTGCCTATTTGAAAGCACGCATGCGTGCTTATCTAGAGGCTATTGCTCCCGAGGTACGAGAAGCGGCCCATGTGGGGTTTGGTGAGCATGATTATGTTGGTGATCAAGTCAAGTGGGATGCTAAAGCTAGAAATGCCATTTATGAATGCATTAGTCAAGATGTGTTTGCTAGGATTGCTAGCAAAGAAAAAGCACGTGAAATTTGGGCTTGCTTTATTGAAATTTATGAGGGTTCTTCTCGCGTCAAAGAACTAAAATATCATATGCTTAAAGCCAAATATGATGAGTTCAAAATGCTACCTCATGAAAATGTCAATGAAATGTTTTCTCGCTTGAATGTGCTTATCGAGGTAATTAATGCTCTTTACATTGCTTCTCTTGGCAAGGGACTCATCAACCGCAAGATTCTTATGCTCCTTCCCAAGTCGAAGTACAACATCATCAACTCCATGATTCAAAAAGAATCTCTTGACCACATTGAAGTTTTGGAACTTATTGGAGAGATTCACGCTCATGAGATGAGTGTGCTTGGGATGATGGAGGAATCATCTTCAACCACAATTGCTCTAAAGGCTTCCATCAAGAGAACAAATCTCAACAAAAAGAAAGTGGTTGAGCCTAGCCCAAGTGAAGAAGAGCAAGCATCAAGTGAAGATGACGATGATGAGCTTGCATCAATGATGAGAAAGTTCTCTCGCTTGAACTCCAAGATTGCCAAGAAGGGATACACCTTTGATCCCAAAAAGAAAGCATTTATACCAAAGAGGGATGACAACAAGACTTGCTATAATTGTGGTGATCAAGGTCACATCTCTTATGATTGTCCAAAACCGGACAAAAGAAGAGAGAACCACAAGAGTTAATCCAAGATAACACCAAGGTATGTGATGATTCTAGTGATGATGAGCTTTCCCCGATGATTTAACATCATTAATAAATGAATACCACACTATCATTGTGAGGGAAAAGAGTATGGTCAAGGCTCTTGAAGAAACTCGTGCCAAGCTTGAGAGTGCTAACCTCAATTTGCTTGACAAGTATGAAAGCATACTTAAGGAGCATGACACGCTCAAATCTCATGTCAAGCAAATTGAAGAGGATAAGGCTTAAATCAAGCTAGATCACCATGCGCTTGACTTAGCACACCAAGCACTCTTGGGAAAGCACAATGAGTTAATCCAAGAGCGTCAAGTACTTAACCTTGCTCATGAAGCTCTTGATCAAGAATTGAAAAATATAAAGAAACAAACTCTTAATGATAAGGTATCCATTAATTCTCATGCCACTAATGTCATGCATAAGTCTTTGCCTTTGAAAGAGAATGCTAGGGAGAAGGACTTGTTGGAAGAAATTGAAAGTCTCCGCACTAGTGTGGCAATACTTCTAAAGGAGAAGTCAAGCACAAGGAAATCCTCTTCCAACAAGCAATGGCCTTCAGCAAGAGAGGACTTGGATCCTTCCCGGTGCCTAACAAAGGAAAGGTACCCTCACCGGAGCTTAGAACAAGCTTCATCAAGGAAGTTGGTTCCTATTGCCAACATTGTGAGGTCACCGGTCACCATATAAGGGAGTGTCCTCTTCCTAACCGGCCTCCTCCAAAATTGCCTACTAACTACAAGTATACTTTCAATGATCATTATTATATCTTGAGTAAAGTAGATGGCAAGGTGAAGGCCAGGTTCATTGGCAAGGACATAAAGGGCATGAAGGGGAAGCTCCCCAAGCAACTTTGGGTCCCAAAAACCCTTGTATCACACATACAAGGACATAAGTTGGCTTGGGTGCCAAAAATCAAAAATTGAATTCATTTGTGTAGGTGAACTACAATGCCGGTGGAAAGCATTGGGTACTCAATAGCGGGTGCTCTCAACACATGACCGGCAACGATGGTATGTTCACCTCCATAGAGGACCCCGACAATCATGAACAAGTCTCCTTTGGTGATAATTCTAAGGGGAAGGTAATTTGGTTGGGTAAGATTGTATTTTTCACATGGTTTATTTATTTCAAATATGTTGTATGTTTCAATTTGCTTTCAATTGCACAAATTTTGTGATTTTGGGCTAATGTGCACCTTTAGCAAGAATGATGTTGTTGTGACAAGCCTAAAGTTGAGGAGAGCCATGATCAATAGGGAGCTTCAAGTTCCATCATCTACACATTGACGGAGAATTATATATTTGTCAAATTTATGTCGATCATATTATTTTTGGTTCAACTAACGAAGCTCTTAGCCATGAGTTTGGCAAAATGATGTCTAGGGAATTCGAGATGTCGATGATTGGAGAGGTCAACTTCTTCCTTGGATTTCAAATCAAGCAACTTCGAGAGGGAACCTTCATCTATCAAGAAAAGTATACTAAGGACCTCTTGAAGAAATTTGAGATGGGAGATTGTAGATCAAGAAGCACTCCAATGGCAACAAATTGTCATCTCGACGCGGATAAGGACGGTAAACCTATTGACCAATCTAATTACCGTTCTATGATTGGTTCATTGCTTTAACTTACCGCATCTAGGCCCGATATCATGTTTAGTGTATGCTTGTGTGCTCGCTTTCAAGCGGCACCTAAAGAGTCGCATCGGAAGGCAGTCTTTAGAATACTTAGGTATCTCAAGCATACCCCAAGTGTAGGCCTGTGGTACCCTAAAGGTGCAAAATTCCATCTCTTGGGTTACTCGGATTCGGACTTTGCCGGATGCCGTGTGGATCCCAAGAGTACCTCCGGTGGGTGCCACTTGCTTGGGCGTTCCCTAGTATCTTGGTCTAGCTAGAAGCAAAATTCTGTTGCCTTGTCCACGGCGGAAGCGGAATATATTGTGCCCGGTGCATGTTGTGCCCAAATACTTTTTATGAAGCAAACCCTTTTGGACTTTGGTATTAAACTTGGTTGTGTGCCTCTCCTTTGTGACAATGAAAGTGCGGTTAAGATAGCTAAAAACCTCGTTCAACACTCCCGCACTAAGCACATTGATATTCGGCATCATTTCTTAAGGGACCATGAAGCTAAGGGAGACATCTCCTTGCGAGGTGTTAGGTCCGAAGAACAATTGGCGGATATCTTCACTAAACCACTTGTTTAGAAAACTTTTTCTAGACTAAGAAGTGAATTAAATGTGCTAGATGCATCGAACGTCATGTAAGTTGCCATGATCATGTAAGAATGCATCTCGTATATGTCTTGTCTAACTTTCAAAGGATAGGGGTGAGCAAGGGTTAGCTTGGGATGAGGTTCTTTTGGGTTTCCCCAAGACTTGGAGAGTGGCTCTCCCTGAAGAAGCCTTTGAAAGGTTCAAATTTGGCAAGATAGATTTAATTTATGTCTTGCATGATGCCTGCCATATAGACTTGCACTCACGTTTATTTCTTGCATTATAAATTGTTTGGCATTGCATACGGTAGATTGTCACAAAGGGGGACCCACTTCATGAGAAAGAGACTTGTTTGACATGCAATATACCAACTCATATGATGTGGAAAGAACAAAATGTTAGGTGCGTTAATGCCTAAAGAAACATGCTTTAAAGAGATAGAAGTCTTCATCCTCTAGCTCACAAAGCATGGGCCTTACATTTTATTTGGATAATTTCTTCCCTATTTTCTTTGGTGTTCTATTTTCTTTAGGGCTTAGACAAGTTATTGGCAATTAGTATTTTTGAGGGGTAAGGGGTTGCCCAAAAAGTCCTAAGACTTGTGTTGCTCAACATATATGGGATGTTGTTGTTTTGTAGTCATCAGATTATTTGATGCTTAGGGCAGAAACATCATCGGATCAGTTTGTGCTAAAGGGCCAAGAGTCAGCTCAGTCAGAAAGTCAAATCAACCGACGAGTTCATTCTGAGAAACATCAGAGCATCCGATGTTCACATTTCTGGAGTTGTGCTAAATTCAACCAATGCAAATCCTTTCCACGTCGGATCATCCGGTGTCGATGGCACTTTTGGAATACCCTTACTGTATCATTTGACCGACGCAACCCTCATCTAATGTCGGTTCATCCGATGTTAAAATTTGATTTAGGGTTTGGGCCCCACGTATTTAATGTGCCGCTTCACCTTTTTTCTCTCTCCTCAATTTTGCCTTCCGCCACGACGCCCCGACACCTCTGCCGCCGCTGCTCCCTCGCCCTGCCGCCGCCCTTCGGTCGTTGCTGTCCTCCGGCTACCGCCGCCCTCCGAGCCGCCGCCGCCGCTCACCCTGCGCCCCATGCAGCGCCTCTGCCGCTATCCCATGCCTCACCGCCGCCGCACTACTGCCGTCGCCCCACGCCGTCCTAGGCATCGCACCACCGCCCTCTACGCCACCGTGGTGCCCTCCTTTCGGTCGTTGTGCTTCGCCGTTAGGGTTCCCTGGCTGTGACGATCTTTGTGTCACCGTCCCGTCTGCCCGAGCTCGTGTCCCGCGACCCCGTCTTCGTCATCGTCATGGGTCGTGACAAGAAGGGAAAGGGCAAGGCTATTGAGGAGCCGGCCGCAAGAAAGCAAAAGTTGTTGAAGGAGGTGAAGAAAGGCCTAATGGCCGCTCGCGCCGCTGAGGAGCGAGAGCCTGGCCGAGGAGGATCATTGAGGATCCGCGAGGCCCGACAGAGGCAGCCTCCCGTGCCAGAGGAGTCAGAGGAAGAAGAGGAGCCCGAACTGCCGCTTGTTCGCCGGCGCTCAGCCAGGACCCATGGAGGTCATCCAGCTGCAGCCCCGAGACCGAGACAGTCAGCAGCTGACCTTCGAGAGGACAGGGCGGCCCAGAGAGCCGTCTACGACATGGACACCAGCGTCCGTGTTGGTGAGGGTGTCCGGCTGACAGATTGCAGGAAGATGAAGGCCAAGCAGCTCAGGAAGCTCAGGTGGAGCATTTTACATGAGGAGTGGTTCCCGCAGCCCAGAGAGGCACTTGTGGACAATCGCTTTTGGACCCTGACACAGGCATCACTGTACGAGACTTACAGACATCGGGGCCATAAGCTCTTGCAGCACAATTTCCTGGATTGGGATCAGCTTGCTCTTGCAGCCGGGACAGAGATACGCCCCTACTTTGAGAGGTATAGAGGGCTAGTGGAGCTGATGTCTTACGAGAGGAGTGCCTACGTGGATGACTGAGTACGAGTATTCTACGCCACACTCTATGTCTCTGAGGGCCACAGATTCATTGATTTCATGTTCATGGGCCAGCATCATCACTTGACCAGGCAGACTTTGGGACAGCTGCTAAGAGTGGATCTCCATGACACTTGCCTGCACGAGAAGGTGTATGGACAGGCTGACCCACCGAGGAAGCCACTAACTAGAGGTGTGGCACCACCGCTTGAGGAGATACACTCACTGTTTGCTCAGCCGTTCTCTCTAGACCAGCCGAGGGTACCGACACTACTCACTCCAGCTGCGCGCACTGTGCACTTTGCCTTGCGCCGCACACTTTTGCCGAGATATGGATACCTTGAGGGGTTCACCAGCTTACAGCAGACTCTCCTATTCTATGTCATGAATGGGATGGAGTTTGATATTGTGGACATTCTCATTTGTGAGATGGAGTACATAATCACTGATGGAGTTGGGATGATGAGACAGCTTGTGTTATGTCACTAGACCAGTTACTTCCTCTACATGGTAGCTCTAGAGGGATCCGCCGTGCGTGACAGTCTCACCGACGAGGGCGTCACATGGTTCGGCCACTACCGTGCTCCATCTCCTAGAGACCGCCGCCTTGGCCGTCCAGTTGAGCGTTAGGTCCGTGCCCGTCTTTCAGAGGAAGACTGGTCAGGCCTGGAGAAGGAAGACGAGAGACTAGCACAGGCAGAGGCTCATGGTGAGGATCTACAGCATATTTGGTCCGAGAGTTACACCAGCAACAGTGTCGAGGAGTACTTCCCACCTCCTCCCTCACCCAGGCAGCACGACGCGGAGGCTGGAGGCTCGACTGTGCCACCTCCTACTCCACCTCCAGTGTCCGAGGCACAGGTTTCTCAGCCATCTGAGTTGACTTCACTACTCCAGCAGATGGTTGAGCAGCAGCGCCTGGTCCGGCTTGCAGCTGAGCAGGCCCGAGCTGAGCAGGCTGCACGTCTCTTGGAGCTCCAGTAGCAGCAGCAGGAGATGCAACGATAGATAGCCTGTGAGAGGCGAGAGGACACGGACATGCTGACTGAGCTGATTGATCAGATGCACCAACGCTCACTCGACCAGCAGCAGCAGATGTAGCAGGCGATGATGGGCATCCTGGGGTTGATCACCAACCTCTACACGAAGACCGGGATTGCCCTACCATTGCAGCTTCCAGGCCTAGCTCCAGGCCCGCCTATCCTGGCTCCAGCTTCAGCACCAGTGTCGACTACGCCGATCCCATCGATCAGCATGTCACCTCTGCTAGCTCCAGGCGCTCCTATCCACTCTCCCCTGCCGGCTACGATGCTTTTCCAGTAGATGTCGGCATCCATTTTCAGTGCCCCTCTACCTGCAGTCCAGTCTCAGCAGGCACCAATAGCCGCTCCTGTCTCCTCTACTCCAGCTTCAACAGCAACAGGCAGCAGCTCCGACGACAGCACCCCCGACCATGACCAGTTCGTCATCGCCCCGAGCGCTTAGGATCCTTAGGCACTCGGCTTCCTTTTTGGTGTCTTGATGCGAAAGGGGGAGAAGAGTCAGGGGAGGTTAGGCTTAGTCCGAGGGGGAGTCCTAGCTGTAGGGGGAGCTTATCTTTTTGGGAGACTTTTGTAATTTGGAGATTTGCTACTCTTTTGCTATTCCTTGAGTATTCGTGTGCCACTTATTCCCTTGAGTTATTGATCGATTGAGCTTTCGAGTAATTGATTGTTTTTTAAGCCTTCAAGTTTAAGTGTGCTAAATCTTGTACTTATTGCATATCCTATTAAGTATCCTATTCTTAAATTCATTACTATTATGCTTTACTTGTTGTGTTGTCAGCAATCACCAAAAAGGGGGAGATTGAAAGCATCTAGGCCCCCATGAGGTATGGTTTCGGTGATTAATGACAACCATTGGACTTTACTAATGAATTTGTGGATGCAAGGTCTCCCATATCAGTCATCACACTCAAATGAAATCTATATGAATATCATCTACTGCTCATTGGATATAATTAGAGACCCCTAAACAATCATTCTATGAGGTCAATTGACTTTTATGATGATTAGAAGTAAAAGCTCATATGTCAAAATTATTCAACCAAAATTGACAGCACTCAATGCTTGATAATCACCAGACGAATATTTCAAACCAATGTATAAGAGGTCAATCGATAAAATTCCCAAAGAATCACTTAGAACAACTCAAAGCAAACAAAATATACTCATCGGATCAACCGATGTTCCCAGAAACCAATACATCGGTCGAGTTGGTTTAGCAGAAGAAGAGAACCTCAGAACTAAGTACTCACCGAATCATCTGATGATAAAGGGACGTTACATCGGTCCATCAGTACAATAAGCAATCTCCCCGGACCAAGTGTAACACCGGACCATCCGACGTACAACTATAAACACATCGGTTGATCACTCAGTAAGCATCAATTCTGAACCAATTCTGGATGAAGTGCCACTGGATCATCCGATGAGAAGGCAAGGGTAACATCGGTCTAACAACGGTCATATATGACACAGTGACATCATCTAATTTGGATTTGACCGATGATAACTAAAGAGGGAGCATCGGATCATCCGGTGTTCGTAGAACAGTGATGTCAGCCTACTTTTCCAATGGCTATTTTATGGAGGCTGGCTATTTATACCCCTTCAACCAGTCTATTTGATATGACTTGAAGCCCAGACTTACTCTACACCTTACCAAGCATTCAAGGCATTGAGCTACAACTTCCATATCATTTTCACCACTTCTACACCAAGAGATAGGCTAGAACTAGCTAGAGATAGTGCTTGTGTGCCTCCATTCTTGGTGATTGGAGTCTCTAGTGTAGTGAGAGCTGTAAGGGAGTGTCCCTTGGTGATTGTATTGGAGAGAGCCTTCCGGAGCTTACCAAGACGGTTGTGGAAGCCTGGAGGATCCAACTTGTACAAGGCTTGAGATCCACCTTGCCGAGGTTGGCGAACGGAGAAGTATAGTGAAGATCCCTGGTCTCGGTGACTTGGGAGTGGCTATACCCTTTGGTGGGTGCCACAACATGGATGTAGGAAGATCTTGACGATCTTGCCGAACCACGGGATAAATCTCCATGTCTTTGTGTCTCCTCGGGAGTTTGCGCTTTCTTCCTCTCCCCTTACACTTATGCATTTCTTATACCGCAAAGTTACTATTCACTTGAATGCATAGGTTGTTTGCATAAGGAATTGGGCATTTAGTAATTAAGTTTTATTGCTTTAATTTTTGAAAAGAAGCCCAATTCACCCCCCTCTTGGGCATTCGATCCTTACACAAACTAAACAACTAGGGTAGTGCGGCTCCAAGTAACACCACAGGCAAAGTTGACGACAGCACATAGCCTAGAACCTCTCATTAACGTCGTGATACTCCCAATCCTGACCTGCAACTGTTGGTAGGGGAATTGCAAGGGTGAGTACATGTCGTACTTAGCAAGTGTGGAAAGTATGACATGTAGTTTAAACAAGACATGATAATAAACAATGGATCTCTGCATAAAAGTACATTCAAAACATGTAAAAAGCATACTAAGATGTCTATGTGAATTAGTCCCATCATAACCCAATAATCATCAATTATCCATCTGTATTACCATCATCATCGTCCATATCCATTTATAATAAATCCATCCATAACCATTACCATGACCATTACCATAACCATTACCATGACCCTTACCATAACCATAACCATCCCAAATCCCAAGTTCCACTCTAATCATGTAGGACATCCAGGTGCTCTTAACCGGGAGCACGGCTATCATGATAGTTTTTAACACTATGCAAAGGTTGTACCACTTTACCCACGTGTTCGTGATTTCATCACCTTTCGTTGACTAAGAACATCTCTTATGCCCATGACCCATCGATCACATTACACACTTCCGTTGGTGTGTGGCCAAGAGATCACAAAATAGCATTTACAATGGGGCTACTAGCATGTACGGACCCACTGAGGTTTCACATTGGCGATGCCTACAACTGAGCACAACCTAAACCAAGGGCCCCCTCTTGTTTCGTTCGGATCCCAGAGAGTCCCGCCACTCATACAAACCCAACCGACTCCCCTTCCCTGCTCTTTCAAATGGTCTGCGCAATACTAGCAGTACCCTAATTAATCAGCTATGCCGCACCCATACTTGGCCTCGTGGTGGCACTATTGTCATGGCTTATTCTCGCATGAACCGTTCCTTGGATCTAAAGCAAGCAAACCACCATATCGACCAACCAAATCCACAAACCATGCTTGCTTAGATCTCACAAGTCACATGTTACAATTAACTATTTTCATCAATTCTCATCATCCATAACATCATTAATTCATAATTAAGCAATTGGTTATTCCCCAATCCCAATTAAGTTTAAGCGGAGCAAAAAGGTAAAAAGCCCTTCCCGACTCTCTAAAATGTATCCCAAGCGACAAGGATGGTCAAACAAGACTAGTAAACACCTATGAGTGGGTTTCCCATCAAATTGACACAAGCATGCAGTTTCGCAAGCAAAACTTTTAAAAATAGGATCAGTATGTTCAAGGACACTTGCCTTGGTCATGAGCTTGGTTAGGGTCAAATACTTAAAAGTCCTGGTACTGGAGGTCCTCGGCAGCACCCTCTAGAGCAAATCCTTCTATTCCGCGCAACGAACATACAAAATAATAATTACAATCAATAAATGCTCATATATTACTCAATATAACATGACATGCATGTTTAATGCAAATGCGAAGTGAAATTGTTAATGAGTTGCTTTTGATGTTTACTAATACATTACAATGGTTCTTAACAAGTTTATACTGGTTTCAAGATAATTGACATCATTTGGAATTAATTCATCATTAAACAAATCTAGAGGACGGACTAGTCCGCTAGGGGCCGAACTAGTCCGCCCTACACAAAACCATCGAGTTAGAGTTTTCTTGATCTACGAGAATTGGGGTTGAATTCACGTGGGAAAGATCAAGTAGAAGGTATACCTCGTATCTAGAACTCCAAAGAACAAAAGTTTGAAGGCAACACATAGATCTTGACGATCTAGGATTGGTGATGGAGAGTTGAGGGTGAAATGGTGGCGAAGAATGAAAACTTGATGAAGATCTTGTTCACTTGATCCTCTTTCGTTCCTCCTCTTCTTCTTGTTGCAGGATCCCCTCTTGATGGCTTCTCCCATGAACTAGGGGTTTGGAGTTTTTTCAACTGAGGCAACGAGATGTAAAAGTGGGGTGTTGGCCTATTTATATAGGGAAGGAGGGTTAGGATTGTGTGGAGGCCGGGTTGGGGTCTCACAAGGGATCCAAAGAGTTTAGACACGACGTTCTTCGACCCAATTAAGATAAATACCCAATAACAAGTCGTGGAAGAAAAGATTGAATCAGAGTCACGAACACCGGACAAGTCAGCACTAGACCGGACTAGTCCGATATTAGTCAGGGGAAAAACGGATAAGTCCAGACGAAATCGGACAAGTCTAAACTTAGTTAGAGAGGGAAACGGACAAGTCCGGTGGAAAACGGACAAGTCTGGGGACATAGCAAAATTTTAAAGGATGGGATGATCGGACTAGTCCGCAATAGACCGGACAAGTCCGGAATCGGTACAGAGAGAAAAACAGACTAGTCCGCAGCAAAAACGGACATGTCCGAAGAGAGGTCAGAGAGGAAACGGACTAGTCCACACCAAAAATGGACAAGTTCGCACTTCTCAGTACTTATAAGTGCGGTTTTGCTTCTAATTCATTTTAAACTTATTTTTTTTGTGGATTAATGCTAAACATATTTAATGATGTATGCAATGCATGATGCATAAAAATGAGGGTGTTACAAACCTACCCCCCTTAAAATGAATCTCGCCCTCGAGATTCGACGTAGAAGGAAAGAGATAGGGAAAATCTTTCTTGAGATCATCTTCTAGTATCCAAGTTGCTTCCAATTTTGTATGATGCTTCCATTGCACTTTACACCATCTAATGAACTTCTTTCTTGTGACCCTCTCCTTGGTTTCCAAGATTTTGACGGGTTGCTCGACATAAGTCAAATCTGCCTCTAGTTCTAATTCTTCCATTAGCACTTGTTCTTCCGGTACTATTAAGAAATTTTTGAGCTATGAAACATGAAACACATCATGGACATCTGAAAGATGAGCTGGCATCTCCAGTTTATATGCTACCTCTCCCCATTTGTCCAAAATCTTGAATGGTACAATATAGCGAGGTTCTAACTCGCCTCTGATATTAAACCTCTCATGACCTCACATGGGTGACACTTTGAGGTAGACGAAGTATTCCACTTCAAAGGCTAGGTTTCTCCTCCTATTATCCGCATATCCTTTTTGTGTTGATTGGGCAGCCCTCAAATTTTTGCAGATGATCTAAACTTGTTTTTCAGCTTCTTGCAACATATCAGGTCCAAATACCTGTTCACTCCTGTCTCATTCCAAAACAAAGGTGTCCTACACTTCCTTCCATATAGTGCTTCATATGGTGACATCTTCAAACTTGCTTGGTAACTATTGTTATATGAGAATTCCGTGTATGGAAGGCTTTTGTCCCAACTTCTTCTATGCTACAAAGCACAAGCTCTTAGCATGTCCTCTAAAATTTGTTTCGTTCTCTCGGTTTGTCCATCGGTTTGAGGGTGATATGTCGAACTGAAATTTAACCTTGTACCCATAGCTTCATGTAGTTTCTCCCAGAACTTCGGGGGGAGTTGAGAACCTCTATCGGACTCTATATTATTTGGTACCCCATGTCGGCACACAATATGCTCCATATACAGCTCTTCCAGCATCGCGGTAGTATATGTGGTCCTGACAGGAATAAAATGAGTTTATTTGGGAGATGGCTCGCTCCCGCTCCTGCTTTGCTGCACACCGCGCCTCCGCCACCTTCACCACCAACCCTTGCTCGCAGCCATGGCCGCGCTGGTAACGTCGAGCGCCGCTATAGTTTGGTCGTCTCGCTCGACATGGGCGATGATAGACCCTTGCCGGTCAGGGATGATTGGGATCTTCGCCCCAGGAATATTTTTGAAGCGGAGGTCCGCCACAAGTTTCACTCCACGGTTCATCATCTGGGTTCCTCGCCCAAGGGCTCCTTCTTCATGATCGCAGCGTTTCAAAGGTACATATTTCGTCTCTCGGAGAGTGCAGTTGGTTGGGCTCTTTGTTCGATGCTGGGTGGATCACCTCTGGATTTCCATGTTCAACAACTACAAGAGCGTTCGTTTCACTTCTCGGTGGCCAGCAAACAAGTAGGGCTGCTGATCAATGCCATGAGGAGGATCACCACATCAACCTTTGATGTGTACTTCCACCTCTGGCGCATGGGAGAGCCAGGCTGGATCTCCGAGTACAGGAAGTGGGAGCAGGAACAGAGGGAAAGCTGGACAACGGTTTCAAGAAAGAAGTCAGTAAACATGAGGGTTTCCTTCGCCTCCTCAATCCGGCAATGTTCTCCTGCGAAAAAGGCAACCCCAACAGTAAAAAGGTTGTGGCTCGGAAAAATTTTCTTTGATCTTCATCAAGCTCCAAGAAGTGCCGCCGGTCTCTGCTTTCCGGCTAATCGGAAGCTCGTTGGAGCTAATCGACCGGACACCGCGAAGGGAGGTAGGTGGCACAACAACCAATACAACATTTTGAATTCTCGGGTGGACAATGGGAAGTCTGGTCCCACACCATTCATGCCTCACTGGCCTCCGACACCATGGAGCGTGAACAATTTGGCGCATGCCCCTGA
This sequence comes from Tuctoria greenei, assembly GCA_036927565.1. Classification (NCBI taxonomy): domain Eukaryota; kingdom Viridiplantae; phylum Streptophyta; class Magnoliopsida; order Poales; family Poaceae; genus Tuctoria; species Tuctoria greenei. Next base: position 134,322,869 of record JAYESD010000006.1, read on the forward strand.
TGCGACCGCACTGAGCAGTAGCAACCCTAGACTTAGCCCTACTACGAGGGAGGTCGGCGAGTGTTCTCGTCCGAAGCGGGGTAGAGCCCTTCCAGTATCAGTCTCGCAAGGTCCCGAGGGAACTCGTCGTGGACAAGACAGCAAGCAAGAGAGGGTACCGAGGCTGCCAAGCGATCATGATGCTCTGTCGCCGGATGGGAAACGCTGCTATAAATGCCTCAGTCCCTTCCATATGAAACTCTAATGCCGCAATAAGATTCGCTGTAATGTTTACTTTTGATACAGGCATATTATTAAAAACTGTTTTTCGGCCTTCAGAGAAACCCAGGTGTGGAGCAAGAAAAGCACACCTGTCATTAAGGCCAGTGGCCTCTCTCTGGAACCATCCTCCGACATCGTCACCCACAAACTCAACTGCCCCCATAACTTCTCCCCAGTCGCTCCATCTTCCTGGCTCCTTCGCATCTTGCACTCCACCTCCATCTCCATTGTTCTCTCGCCGGCCAACTGTCTAGGTCTCATGGCAAACTTCCCAATTGATCCCACTAGGTTCTTGGCCAACCAGCACTTCGACTTCCTTGATGGAGGGTCGGACAGGCTACCGAGGATGGTGGTTCACCTGCCCAGGCATCATCACCTGGCACAAGAGGAGTTTGCAGGGGCAGTGGACGTCGAACATGTTCTGGCAGAAGACCAGTACAATGACTTCAGGGTCAGGATCCGGAACTTCCTCATGCAAGATATGGGTATCACTGTCACTTTCTCTTGCCTCACTCCTCTGGGCATAACTTTGATTGCGTTTCAGACCAGCCTGTTTCGGGATCTTCTAGTGATGAGAGAGCCAATCATTGTGGACCGGGTCCGTGTGTCTTTCATCAGGCATGATTTTTGAAGGAACCGTCGGACGCATGAGTTTGGTTGTGTCGGATGGTTCGTGATCTTGGGGTATTCGTTAGACTACAGAACAATGGAAGGCATTGAATTGGCGGTTTTAGGATTTTGCAAGTTACTTCAATGGCACACAAGCCCGAGGGCGCTAGGGTTCATTCTTGTTAAGTGTCTTTACACCCATCCTAGGCTGGTCCCCAGAAGCCTAGTCCTGCATCAAGGTACCAGGGATGGTGTCGGCTGCTCTCGGTCCTGTCCGGTTTACATCCTTAACTGGATAAGCCCGCATGGCTTTAGAGAAATTCATTGGGGCATCCCCCCGTAAGATGACTTGCCAGAGGATGGCAACCCACACCCCCTTCAAGCACCAGAACTAGAGGAGGAGCACCAGCAGGAGGACGGCCCCGAGGAAGACGCAAACTGGGTAGTGCACAATGACCAGCAGCCAGACAATGATGGATGGGAACCCTGGGGGCCGCCACCGCCCCCTCCGCACCAGGAGATGGCCATCCCCTCCGATGCTCCTACTCAAGATGACTCCTCCAGTGTTGCTAACACTGTACAAACCACTGTCAGAGCAACGTGGACTGAACCACAACCTTACTCTCTAGCCAACCCTGATGATGTCACACAGCAGCCAGACTGGATTCGCCCCCTAGATTCCGTGGGGGTGAGAAGAATTCTCCAGGTGGCTTTCCCCAGCTCCCCGTCGGCATGGTGGAACGTGCAGTTCAGTGAGCCCAATTGACAAGGGGGGTTCAGTAAGGTCATCACCATGTCCCTCACATACACCGTTGATCAGCAGAGCACTCACCAGAGCAAGGACCAGAGCTCTGGCCAATCCTCTGTGGTCATCAAGGACATCACCTCAGAGCCAACTGTTGACACGGACATGAAGAAGGGTAAACAACCAATGAAGTCATACCCCACTCGCAGCAAGTCTTTGAAGACAGCAGTGGTCGACATAATAGGCCCCTCCTACTCCAACAGGACACCGGAAACTAGCAAGCTAAGGAGGATCCCACGGCTGCAACTGATCAGGCAAGGACACCGGTTGACACCCCGACCTGCTCAAGAGGACGATTCCAGTGCTGGCACACCTGCTGATACTCCTTTGCTCAATCTATTCACAGGTCCAGTCAAATTCCCCAGCCTTGACTCTATTGACTCTATCTGTCCCTAACCTGAGCTCCCCATCGCTTTGCTACAGGCGACAACGATAACAGACTGCAACGTTCCACCCGAGGTGGCGCCCCAGATGATGTCCCTCCCGGAGCTGGATGACGATGTTGACCAACGACCTTAATCTATTGCGAGCGGAGGGCGCAAGGGACACTGGGAGCTGTTTTGTTGTTCTTCAAGCTACTGGTTATTCTGTCTTTTGGGATGCCGATGTTCTAGACATGGGTTTAGTTGTGATGATCAGCACTTGTTATTTTGCTACGCTTTCGATTAAGCATAGTAGCTGTTGTGAGCACCTGCTCATTTGGACCGGTTGGTGGCTTGAATCTAAGGCCATGTCAGTTATTCCTTTCTGGAGTCTTTTGGCTGTGATTTGTTACATTGTTGCCTGGCCTAATTACCTGATACGTGCTGGCTGTTGGATCAGTTGCTGGTTTCTGCATTTTTGCCTTTGGGGGTTGGCCACCCAGTGGATGCTGCCTTGGGTGTGCGTTGATTCGCGTTTGTACAGGCCCCAACCTCTCCCTTCTAGCCGGGATTACATCCCGGTCTACCCCTTTACCTACTACGGTTATCTACAGCGCACAATTTAAACCGTAACTGGAATGTTTTTAACTGGAACATCTATGGTCTCAACAGTACTGATAAACAGTAGGCAGTCAAAGCCAAAATAGAGGAGGTTCATGAATGTAACATCTTTTGTATTCAAGAGACTAAAAAAGAACATATTGATATATCTTTCCTTAAGCGAGTGGCGCCCAAAAGATTCAACAAATTTGCTTTTGCACCATCCAGGGGTGCCTCAGGAGGTATACTAGTTGGCTGGAATGACAATCTGCTTCATGGGGAGTCTCTAGAAATTAGGGACTTTGCCATTTCCATGCGGTTCACATCTCGACACAATGGGGTCGTTTGGCACCTGGTCTCAGTCTATGGACCTTGTCAAGGCCCTCGCCGCTAAATATTCATTGAGTGGTTATGGAACCTAGATTTGCAACCGCAAGAGTTATGGATGATACTCGGGGATTTCAACTTCTATCGTCACGCTAGTGACCGTAACCGCACGAGAGCAAATGCAGGTGACATGCAAACTTTCAATAGTATCATCCTACACATGGGACTTATTGAAATCCCTTTACAAGGAAGGAACTACACTTCGAGCAACATGCAACAGTCTCCCCTGCTTGAACAACTAGATTGGTGCTTTACTTCAGCGCAGTGGTCTCTATCATTCCCAAACTCTACACTTCGGCCGCTAGCCAGGGACACATCAGACCACGTTCCGCTAGTGGCCCAGATCAGCACTACCATACCCAAAGCAAAATGCTTCAGATTCGAGAACTACTGGCTCAGACATCCCCAATTTTTCTCCATTGTTAAAGAGTCGTGGGATTAGCCCCTAGCCATAGTTGGATGTGCCAAGAGAGTATCTGCTAAATTGAAGCGACTGAGATACAAGCTAAACAAGTGGAGCAGAACACTGGGTGGCCTGAATAAATTGATCAAGCAATGCAATGAAGTTATTCTGATTATGGACAAATGGAAGAACAAAGGACACTATTTCCGCAAGAAAGCAGCTTCAGAAACATGATCAAACACCAACTTGCTCAGCTTATCAAGCAACAAAATGATTACTGGAGAAAACGCTACACAGAGCGATGGGCCATGCTTGGAGATGAGCCAAAAAAATTCTTCCTGGCCGCGGCAACGGAAAGATATAGGAGAGACAACATCCCAGTCATTCAGGACAACCAAGGAGTAGAGCTGATGGACCATGGGAGCAAAGCTTCCGCTCTGTGGAAGGAATTCAATGAAAGGCTAGGGCAATCTGACCCGACTCATCAATGGCCACAAATTCAGCAATGGGTTCTGCCCAGGGAACACTTACAAACCCTATGCAACCCAGTCACCAGAGAGGAAGTTGACACCACAATCAAAAATACGCCAAGTGATAAAGCTCCAGGTCCAGATGGGTTCAACACAAAATTCTTTCAAGCATGTTAACACATCATTGAGGAACATCTATATCTGCTCTGCTCGGATTTCTTCAATAACAACATCAGTATCCAGCCACTGAATAGCTCTTTAATCACTCTCATCCCAAAGATCAACAATCCCAGCAGGGTTGCAGACTACAGGCCCATATCACTGCTGAACACCACTGTCAAACTGATCACTAAAATACTCTCTGTCCGATCGCAGGAAGTCATCACAACCATCATCCACAAAAATCAATATGGCTTCATCAAGAAAAGAACCATCCACGACTGCATGGCATGGGTCTTCGAATACCTCTACCAATGTAAAAAAACCAACACAGCTATCATAGTACTCAAACTGGACTTTGAAAAAGCCTTTGACAAGGTGGAACATGACTTCATCTTACACATGTTGCGAGTTTTTGGTTTTCCTGAATAGTAGATCAAATGGGTAACAGACATCCTATCAACTGCTATTTCTTCAATGCTTTTCAATGGAGTACCAGGCAAGACGTTCCATTGCAGAAGAGGTGTTCAGTAGGGGGAACCCCTGTCCCCCCTTTATTTGTATTGGCAGCCGATCTCCTGGGCTTCTGACATTGCCATTGCACCAAGGAACAAATGTGGAATTCCCGGTGGTCCAATATGCAGACGACACTATCCTAGTTCTCAAAGCTAATCAGAGAGAGCTCTTCTTTCTGAAAAACCTATTGCAATCTTTCGGAGGAGCGATAGGTCTAAAAGTGAATTGGGGAAAATCAAGCTTAACGCCAATCAACATTGATGAAGAGGAGACCACAATCCTTGCAGCCACACTGGGCTGCACCATTTGCTCATTTCCATTTACATACTTGGGATTGCCTATGAGCCTTGATAGACCAAAAGCAAACGCCTTTGAAGGGCTTGTCTCACGGGTACAGAAGACGCTAACCGGAGCAGCAACATGGTTATCAATGGCTGACCGATGCACACTCATTAACAGCATCATATCCGCTATACCTATTTATGCCATGTGCACTATCAAGATGAGAGATCCAGTCATTCAAGCAATTGACAAAGCTAGGAATCAATGCTTGTGGAGAGGCTCGGATATCACTGGCAAGGGCCGGCCCCTGCTAGCCTGGCATCAAGTGACAACACCAAAGGAAAATGGGGGCCTAGGTCTCAAAAACCTCACTACAATGAATGAAGCCCTGCTCATGAAATTTCTCTGGAAAATCTATAACAAAGCTGACATCCCCTGGGTTCATCTTATACATCAACGTTATTGCAACAATGGTAAGCCACCACATGGCACAAAAAGAAAAGGATCCTTCTGGTGGAGGGACGTAGTGAGCCTATCTGACTCATTTCTCAAGAATTTTGAAGTCAAAGCTGGAAAAGGGGACACAATTCGGCTCTGGCAGGATCAGTGGGAAGGTCACTTGCTCAGAAGGGACATGCCTCGCCTGCACTAATTCGCAAAAAAACCCAGCATCTCAATGGCCCAATATCTCAGGAGGCCAAATCATCTCAGCCATTTCTTCCAACCGATGTCAGATGAAGCCTTGCTGGAATTGGTCAACCTGGAAGCGCTGCTGGATGAGGTTTCTCATAGGGACCCCTCGCAAGACGTATGGAGTCCGGCAGGGGGAGTAAGGATATTCAGCTCCAAGAATATCTACAACAACTGCTACAACCACATCAAGCCACCAGCACCCTTTAGCTGGATCTGGGCTTCGAGGGTGGTAAAGAAAAAAAGATCTTCACGTGGCTTATGTTTCGGGACCGGCTCAACTCACGCAACCTCCTGAAGAGAAAGAACATAGCCATTGATGGGAATGACTACACCTGCGTGCTCTGTGTAGACAATGTGGAGGAACTCACTTACCATCTCTTCTTTAGGTGCTCCTTCAACATGGCATGTTGGAATGTTCTTGGGGTTCATTGGGATCATGACATCCCTTTCTCCGACACTCTGCAGAAGGCCAAGCACAACTGGAGTCGTCGGGCCTTCATGGAAATCTTCTCTATAGCAGCCTCGAGGATTTGGATTGTTCGTAAAAACTTCATTTTTAGAAATTCTCTCCCTACTGTAAATGCCTAGAAAAGATCCTTCATTGCATCTACCAGGCTTCAAGCTTGTCGCTTTAAGCCTGAGGATAGGGTCTGTGTGCTCCCGTGGCTACATAGCTTGTAAGGGATGTTCCTCTGTCTGGAACACCTAGTCAAGTGCTGTTGTGCCTTTGTAACATAACTCTATTTCACTTTTTAATATTATTTCATAGGTGCCGGGGTTGTCCCTTGCAGTTTTTATTGGTCAAAAAAAAATGAGCTGATTTGGTCAATCGATCCCCAATAACCCATATTGAGTCATAGCCAGACTGGGTTTGAGGTAATCCTACTATGAATTCCATTCCGATTTCTTCCCACTTCCACTTCGGAACCTTCAATGGCTACAATAATCCAGCTAGCCTCTGATATTCAGCTTTCACCGTTGGCACACATCGCACAAGCTACATATTCAGCTATGTCCTTATTCATACTGGCCCACCAATAATGAGTCTTCAAGTCTTTGTACATCTTTGTACAGTCGGGATGAATTGAGTAAGGTGAGTCATGTGCCTCTTTCAATATCGTTTCCCGAATATGCTTAACATTAGGCACGACGATTCTTTTTCCGAGCCATAAGGTACAATGTTCATCCTCATCAAATCTGAATTCTCTCCCCTCTGGGGTCCTTTCCTTGATTTCATTAATTCCCTCATCCTTTGTTTGACCTTCTCGAATTTCTTGCTCCAAGGTCGGATTTAACTCCATTATTCCCATCTCATTAACAAATCCAAGATTCAGTCGTTCAAACTCCTTGCATAGCTCGGATGGCAATTCTTGAACCGTGAGCTAGTGACTTATTCCTTTCCTACTCAAGGCATCGGCTACTACATTAGCCTTCCCTGGGTGATAATTAATTCCCACATCATAATCCTTGATGAGCTCCAACCACCTTCGTTGCCTCAAATTCAGGTCCGTTTGCATGAATATGTACTTGAGACTCTTGTGGACCGTGTAAATGGCACACCTATGGCCAAAAATGTAATCTCTCAAAATCTTCAAATCGTGCACTATGGCTGCAAGTTCGAGATCGTGTGTAGGAAAATTCTGCTCAAGTTTCTTCAATTGCCTCGATGCATAGGCTACCACCTGACCTTCTTGAATGAGCACACATCAAAGTCCTTGTTTTGAGGCGTCACAACAGATATAAAACTTTTGCTCACATTCAACAATATCAAGACTGGGGTTGTAGTTAGCCGCTTCTTCAACTGCCCAAAACTGTCTTGACAATCTTGAGTCCATTAGAATGCTTTCCCCTTCATTAACAACTCATTCATTGGCTTGGCTATTTTGGAGAAGACCTTGATGAACCGTCGGTAATATCCAGCCATCCCAAGAAAACTCCTTTTTTGCTTTAAACATTGCGGTGGTTCCCATTTTAGCACATCTCTCACTTTCCCTAGGTCAATCGATACTCCGCTTCCGGAGATGATATGGCCCGAAAACGACACCTCCTTCAACAAAAACTGGCACTTGCCAAACTTGGCATACAATTGATGCTCCCTCAGCTTCTGCAACGTGAGCCTCAAGTGTTCCTCATGTTCCTCTTCACCCTTCAAGTCGATCATAATATCGTCAATGAACACCACAATGAACTTATCCAAGTACTCCATGAGGACCTTATTGATGAGGTACATAAAGTATGCAGACGCATTTGTCAATCCAAAAGACATAACGCTATACTCATAAGATCCATATCGTGTCCAAAAAGCTGTTTTGGGTATATCCGGCGGTCTTATCTTCATTTGGAAACAACCTGACCTCAAATCAATCATAGAGAAAATGGAAGCGCCCTTCATCTGATCGAACAAATCCTCTATGCGGGGCAAAGTATACTTTTTCTTGATCGTCACCACATTGAGGGCTCGGTAATTCACACACATCCTTTGAGATCTATCTTTCATGTCCACAAAAGGCACTAGTGCTCCCCAAGGTGATGAGCTTGGGCGAATGAAATCCTTTTCTAGCCGCTCTTGAATTTGCTTCTTGAGCTCTGCTAATTCTTTAGGAGACATCCTATATGGCCTCTAGGCTATAGGTGCAGTTCTAGGTATTAATTCAATAACAAATTATATGTCACGATCAGGCGTCATACCTGGCAACTCATCCAGAAACACATCCAAAAATTCGCACACCACTGGAATCTCCTCAATTGCGGCACCGTCCATGTGATTCAACTCCAATTGCTTTGGTGCATGTTGAGATGCTTCAAATTCTATGGTGGTCCCTTCCTCATTGGTCAACTTCATTGTCTTTGTGGCACAATGTATAACTCCATTGTGCTTCCTCAACCAGTCCATACCAAGTATAATGTCCAATCCTTGAGAATCCAAAACAATGAGGTTGGCAAAGAAGTCTACCCTCCTTATTCCAAGGCTTACTTTTGGACATACTATATTTGTCCTCATCTCTCCTCCAGGAGATTTAACCAACAAAGTATACTTCATATGAGAGATAGGCAAAATGCACTTGGCAACATACTTGGATGTAATGAAGGAATGCGATGCTCCGAAATAAAATAACATAGTCGCCAGGTTGGAATTTGCGAGAAACATATCAATCACCACATCATCCGCCTGTTGCATGCTTCCTCCGTAGAGACATGGTTCACATTGCCACGAGCAAGAGTCTGCGGTCCATGATTGCCTTGTGACGCTCCTCCATTCGGTCTTGGGTTCTGTCTTGGAGCATTCCTTCCTTGACCAAGGCCTAACTTAGGACATTGAAATGCAAAATGTTCTGCTTCACCACAAGTATAGCACTTCCTTGCTACACCAGTATTATTTGGACAAGCTTGATTCTGAATATTTGTAGGAAAGCTGGCCCGAGGCGCTTGAGGCACTGGAGGACGAGATGCTTGCATAGCGGGGCGTTGCTGCATTGCTTGTGCTGGACTCGGTGGAATAGCAGCGTGATATGCAGGAGCCGAGGTGTTGTAGAAGGGTGCATTGGGTGGTGCAAAGCGGGGGCAAACATTGCTTCCTTGCAGCTGTCCTTGGTATGGTGCTTTCCTCTTATTGTCTTGCTCCATCTCACGAATCTTGTTCTCAACCACAATAGCTTTGTCCACAAGCTTCTGGAAGTTGGCACTTGGATCTCATTATTAAGGCCCCTCATGAACAAATATTGCTTTTGGCTGTCCCGGCTGACATCTTTAGGCGCATACCTTGAAAGTTGAGTGAAATTACCAAGATATTCACTCACACCTGATCTTCCTTGCCTCAAGTTCCCAAATTCTTGCCTCTTGATGATCATAACACCTTCCGGCACATCATGAGAATGGAAGCTCTCCTTAAATTCAGCCAAGGTGATCCTCTCTTGATTCTCATGGGCGTTGCATAAAGAATCCCACCAATCTGCAGCTGCTCCAACTAGTTGATGGGAAGCAAATAGAACCTTCTCTCGGTCACCGCATTGGACAATAGCTAGCTTCCTTTCCACAGGCTTGAGCCAATCATCGGCGTCCATAGGGTCAGTGGCTTGAGCAAAGGTGGGTGGCATGGTCCTCATGAACTCTCCCAACCGGTTATGAGGTGGTGGGGGTGGTGGCGGTGGAGGCATGTGGGACTGATTGTTGTTGTTACCAGCATGTTGTTGTCCCATAGTTTGTATCATGGTCCGCATGAGCTGGTTTTGCATAGCCAATAATTGCTCAAGGTCGATAGCTCCCTGAGCTGGTCCCTGGTTGTTCTGAGGTGCTTCATTGCCCTCCTCCTCACCATTGGCATCCCTCTAGTAGCGAGCCCTCACCATCTGAAGAAAGAACAAGAGATAGAAGAATTTAGAAAATGTCCCCAACTATATGCATCAAGGGATATGAAACTAAGCAACTACCTATACAAGCTTGTATGGAAATGGCAATGCTAAAGCATCCCAAAATCCTCTAGTAAGCACACAAGCAACAATGCATAGCAATCAGCACACCAAACAAACCACAACAATTCCTGAGTGTTCCTATGTGCTCTAAAGTGTCTATTCTATCTAGGTTGCGTTCTACGGTCAACCTGTGGCTCTGATACCAATTTATGACAACCGGTTCTGAAAAATGAATCAAGTGCAGTATATATGTGCCCAGGATGTTTAACACACATACACAAGTGATTCACAAATGATAAACATATAATTACCACAGCTCAAATTATTAAATAAGTACTTTTATTACAACATCAAAATAATCTTCATATTGCAACTCTAATGATCATTATTGAACTATATCTGCAGCAGAAGTAACCTAATTAATCAACTAAGCAAACTAAGCAATTAGGATAGCGTGGCTCCAAGCAACACCACGGGCAAAGCTGACGGCAGTACACAGCCTAGAACCTCTCATTAACGTCGTGATACTCCCAATCCTGACCTGCAACTATTGGTTGAGAATTGCAAGGGTGAGTACATGTCGTACTCAACAAGCGTGGAAAGTATGACATGTAGTTTAAACAAGGCATGATAATAAACAATGGCACTTGCATAAAAGTACATTCAAAACATGTAAAAAGCATACTAAGATGTCTATGTAAATTAATCCCATCATAACCTAACAATCATCAATTATCCATCCGTATTACCATTATCATCATCCATGTCCATTTATCATAACTGCAATCATAACCATTACTATAACCATAACCATATCAATTACCTTGACCATTACCATCCCAAATCCCAAGTTCCACTCTAATCATGTAGGTCATCCAGGTGCTCTTAACAAGGAGCACGACTATCATGATAGTTTTTAACACTCTACACAGGTTGTACCGCTTTACCCACGTGTTCGTGATTTCATCACCTTTCGGTGACTAAGAACGTCCCTTATGCTCGTGACGCATCGGTCACATTACACATTTCCGTTGGTTTGTGGCTAAGAGATCACTAAATAGACTTTATAAAGGGGCTACTAGCATGTACGGACCCACTGAGGTTTCACCGGTGGCGATGCCTCCAACTGAGCACATCCTAAAGCAAGGGCCCCCTGTTGTGCCGTTCGGATCCCAGGGTGTCCTGCCACTCATACAAACCCAATTTGACTCCCCTTCCCTGCTCTTTCAAATGGTCCATGCAATACTAGCAATACCCTAATTAATCAGCTACGATGCACCCATACTTGTCCTTGTGGTGGTAGAGTTGTCCGGGCTTATTCTCGCATGAATCAGTCCTTACATCTAAAGCAAGCAAACCACCATATCGACCAACCCAATCCACTAACCATGCTTGCTTAGATCTCCCAAGTCCCATATTACAAATTAACCATTTTCATCAATTCTCATCATCCATAACTTCATTAATTCATAATTAAGCCATTTGGTTATTCCCCAATCCCAATTAAATTTAAGCAGAGCAAAAAGGTAAAAAGCCCTTCTCGGATCTCTACAATGTATCCCAAGCGACAAGGATGGTCAAACTAGACTAGTAAACACCTATGAGTGGGTTTTCCATCAAATTGACACAAGCATGCAGTTTTGCAAACAAAACATTTAAAAAACTGGATCATTCTGTTCAAGGACACTTGCCTTGCTCCTGAGCTTGGTTAGGGTCAAATACTTCAAAATCCTAGCACTAGAGGTCCTCGGCAGCACCCTCTAGAGCAAATCCTTCTATTCCGCACAACGAACATACAAAACAGTAATTACAATCAATAAATGATCTTATATTACTCAATATGGCATGACATGCATGATTAATTCAAATGCAAAGTGAAACTTGTTAATGAGTTGCTTTTAATGTTTACTAATCAATTACAAAGGTTCTTAACATGTTTATACAGGTTCAAGTTAATTTACATCAATTTGGAATTAATTCAACATTAAACAAATCTAGAGGCTAGACAAGTCCGCTAGGGGCCGAACTAGTCCACCCTACGCATAACTAGCGAGTTAGGGTTTTCTTGATCTACTAGAATTTGGAGAATTGGGGTTGAATTCACGTGATAAAGAGAAAGTGGAAGGTATACCTCGTGTCTAGAACACCAAAGAACAAGATTTTGGAGGCAACACTTGGATCTTGATGATCTAGGATTGGTGATGGAGAGTTGAGGGTGTATTGGTGATGAAGAACGAAAACTCAATGAAGATCTTGTTCACTTGATCCTCTTTTTTTCCTCCTTTTCTTCTTGTTGTTGGATCTCCTCTTGATGGCGGCTCCCACGAACTAGGGTTTTGGGGTTCTTTCAATTGAGGCAAAGAGATGTAAAAGTGGTGTGTTGGCTTGTTTCTATAGGGGTGGAGGGTTAGCGTTGGGTGGAGGCCAGGTTGGGGTCCCACAAGGGCTCCAAAGAGGTTAGACACGACGTTCTTTGGCCTAATTAAGGTAAATACCCAATAACAAGTTGTGGAAGAAAAGATTGAATCGAAGTCGCGAACGCGGGACAAGTCTACACTAGACCAGACTAGTCCGATATTAGTGAGAGGAAAAAAGGATAAGTCCGGACGAAATAGGACAAGTCCGAACATAGTAAGAGAGGGACACAGACAAGTCCGGCGGAAAAAGGACAAGTCCAGGGACTTTGCAAAATTTTCAAGGATGGGATGACCGTTCTAGTCCGCAATAGACCGGACAAGTCCGAAATCGGTACAAAGAGAAAAAATGGACTAGTCTGTAACAAAAATGGACATGTCCGAAGAGAGGTCAGAGAGAAAACGGACTAGTCCGCACAAAAACGAACAACTCCGCACTTTTAGAACTTCTATGTGTTTTTTTGCTTCTAATTAATTTTAAGCTTATTTATTTTATGTGGATTAATGTTAAACATATTTAATGATTTATGTAATGCATGATGCACGAAAATTAAGGTGTTACAACCTAGGAAGCTATGGATTCGTTTAACAATTATAGGAGGTGCAAGTTTTTCAATGACTTCAATCTTTGCTTCGTCCAGATCTATCCCTCTCTAAGACACTAAGTGTCCGGATGCCTTCACAAACCATGAAATGGCACTTTTCCAAGTTAAGTACATGGTCCTTCTGTTATCATATTTGTAAGACCTTGTCTAAGTTTTCCAGACAATGATCAAAAGATTTCAAATAGATGGAGAAATCGTCCATGAAAACTTCCATGCTCTCCTCAATCATGTCAGAAAAGATAGACATCATGCATGCTTGAAAAGAGCTAGGAGCATTGCGTAGCCCAAAAGACATATTAGGCATAAGTTCCATAAGGACATGTGAATATGTCTTACTTTGATCATCAGGATGGATTGGGATTTGATGATATCATGAATACCCATCAAGGAAACAAAAGTAGGAATGTTTTGCCAACCGCTCTTGCATTTCATTGATGAAGGGCAGTGGAAAATGATCCATCCTTGTAGCCATGTTAAGTTTTCGGTGATCAATGCACATCCTATCACCGGTGACGGTTCGTTGAGGAATTAATTCATTTTTCTCATTTTGAACGATCGTCATACCTCCCTTCTTAGGCACTACCTGAATTGGGTTGACCCATTCATTATGAGGAATAGGGTAGATAATCCTGGCATGCAGAAGTTTAAGGACTTCCTTCTTGACAACTTCCCGCATTGCATTATTCAATCGCCTTTGAGGTTCCCTTGAGGGGATACTCTTGGGGTCAATAGTGTGACACCCCAGCCACTACGGGTCTGACGGTTGTTACTCCAGACACCTTTCTATGATCATAGACTAGCCCCACAGACCAACACTAGTCTTTTCTATCCATTTTGTCCTCACTCTTGCGCACCCAGGAAAACTTCCCGGTCGGGGCTCCCGAAAAGAAGGAATACCTTGGTGGTATGAGTGTTATATCAATCCTAGTATGCCTTGAGCGAGGATGTCACAAAATACATCCCCCTTATAAGACTGACGTTCTCGCCGGTCAACCTCCAAGCTAGGAACGTCCCCTCATGGCCACGTACATACGTTCAATACTAGCATACGTACCATACCTTGTCCCTCCTAGAGGACCCACATGTCATGCGTACGTACCCACGTCCTTGACCCGTACGCTGCCGTGAAACCGCGAGGGGCGGCTCTGATACCATTGTGTAACACCCCAACCACTATGGGTCTGGCAGTCGTTACTTTAGGCAGCTTGCTAGGATCACAGACTAGCCCCACAGAGCAACACTAATCTTTTCTGCCCATTTTGTCCTCACTCGTGGGCACCCGAGAAAACTTCTCGGTGAGTCACCCATCCCTAAATTGCTCTGGGCCAAGCACGCTTAACGTCAGAGTTCATTGCAGGTGGGCTCCAGGAAAAGAAGGAATACCTTGGTGGTATGGGTATTCTATCAATCTTATTAAGCCTTGAGCCAGGATGTCACAAATAGGAATGCGATGGGTGCATATCGCAAGGCTAATCCCCTTAAGATCTTCCAATGAATAGCGAAAAATAGCTCTATGCTTTTCTATGATGGAAATGAGTTTGAGTGTCTTATCATCCGAAATCTTGTCACTTATGATGACAGGGGGCTTCCAAATCGCCATTTAGAAAGGCATAACGTAGGCATGGAGGTAGAATTTTTAACTCAACAGGAGATTTTGAGACGAACTCTTCTTTTGTCAATTCAATTGCTTCCTGAAATTCATCCTCCTCTTGGATGAAATCTTCTTCTCCTTCTATTTCAATGGGAGCTAATAATTGAAGAGTTATAACCTCCTCTAATGGTTCATCTTAGATGGGAGATTCTGCAGATGTGTTTTTGCCATGCAGGATAGGAATAGAAAATTTTCTCCCTCCAAGGGTTACATTGAGGTTTCCTTCCAAGGGAATTTACATGAGAAATTTCTCAATAGGAATCCCAATCATAATGTCAAAATCTTGAATTTTGAACACATGGAAATCTAGGATTGCCTCAATATCATTGTGTCTTACAGACACTTGTTGCAAAACCCCGCAACTTTCAAGGATGTTTCTGAAAGAATCTCGTAAGGATTTACATGTTGGTGCCAATGGCACATTGCAAAGAATGGAAAGAGCACAAGAATCAGAAATGAGATTTGCTCCAACAGTGGGGTTGTATAGGACCTTCATTTGTGTTCCTTTAATAAAGTATAGAATAGTCACCAAAGGTGAGGTTATCTGAAGGATTTTGGGTGACAGCTCAACTTCTGCAGTCCATTCCCTACTTAAAATTGAGGTTAACTCCTTGACCGTCTGTTGGACGAACACTCCATCAGGTGGGTCAGGTGGAGTTAAAGGCAATCATGGTTTCCTATGGCAACTGTACTTCGAGGTATTTTCAAAATCTTCAGATATCTCTTCCTCGAAGTAGAAGGGAAACATCAAAGGTTGAATTTCATCTTCCTTCGTAGTTTCTAGTTCGGGAGAGGATTCGTCCGACAAGGTTTGGGATAGGCAAGAGATGGGTTCTTCCTCGTTCATGGATTTATCCTCTGTTCTTGGCACTACTTCCTCTTGAGGAGGCTCATTAAGACCCATAATGAAGGAAGAATTTTCTAGAATCTGGTCTAAAAGATTCTAGCCTTCTTCTAGCGTCTTATGGAGAAAATATCCTCCAAATATAATGTCGAGATGTAGGGCAGACTCTTTGTTCAATCCCATGTAGAAGTGTTGCAAAAGCAACGGATCAGGGATGGACAAATCTGGGCCAGAATTTCTCAAAAGAGAAAATCTATCCCAAACTGCACCTATTGATTCCTTCTCCAGGTGCTGGAAGCATAGTACTTCCTTCTGTAAGGACACAATTTGGGCAATTGGAAAGAAAGCATGGAAACTGTCGTGTAACACTTCCCCTTAAGAGAGTATTCCCAAGGGTATCTAATCTAAGGAACGTGTGTGTAATCTTATGAACTAATCCACCCAAGGACACAAAGTTGTTTGGTAGGCAAGGAAGAGACAAGAATTCAATGTATTGATTCTAATTCAAAGATGATTGTGGTAGATGCTTGCTTCGGGCATGGGTTTACCCCTAGCAACACTAGGATGACTCCTGCCAAGAGCCTATGGCATAGCTAAATGTGGACGATTACAAAGGACAGATAGAGTTGTCACCACCTACTGCCTACCTCTTCAATTCGTGGGTCTACGAGATATTCACTGGTGATTTCTAACCTAAGCACCACGCTTATGTTCTAAATCACAACTCTAGTTGTTTTAAATGCAAAGCTACAACTAGAGCCTCTAAGAATTAAAGCAATGAACCCACAAGTAACTACTTGTGCAAATACTATGAAATGAAAATCAAACTGTAATTGAATTCACAAATGGCTTACTTTATTTGAGTTACACCTTTGTAGGGGTAAAAGTGTACAAGAGGGACATGACAAGTCCAAGCCTCCTTCTCCTAAACTCTTCACCACACTCTCCTTCTACTTGGCAGCCTCTAGGACTACTCTAAACCTTAGCAGTGTGTGAGTGTAGTGAGGTGTGGGGTTCTATTTATAGGGTGAGAAGGGTAAGTTCCCGCCACAAAGTGCGCGCGAATCAGTCACCCATGACCTGTTCAAGCCTGGAGGATCCAAAACATGGCGTTTGACTGTGTCTTGCGCCATGACCTAGTCGGCCGACTAGGGGGGTTGGCCGACCTGGTCTTGGCTCTATTGGGGTTGTGCTTCCTCCATGTCTCTGCTAGGTGTGTCCCATTCCTTTATATGGGTGGTACACTGTTGGATGGCCTCGAATGCTTCTATTTGTGGGACATTTGATCCATGTGATGACATGTGACATTGCCTGATTCATCGAAATCCAATTTCATGGATTACTTCCTACATGTCTTGGTATTTTGGGTTTAAATTCACCTGCATACAAATAAACACCAACACTTGTGGAATTTGTTAGTTTTTGACCCTACCACTACGTTGTGCTTCTCTTGTGCACATTATGAGGTGAATTGACGGTCTAAATATGGCACTTAAGGACAGTCAACAATCAGGAGCAACACCTAGCTGAGCGCCAAGAACTCCTCTTGCTAGAGATTAACGTTCGGGCTTGTGAGCAGACTTAGGAGCGCTACACTCGGGAGCTCGATCTGCAGGAGCGACAGCTTGCCAGCCGTCTCGAGGACGAGGGTAGAGAGCTGGCGGAGACAGTGGCATCCCACATTCTGGTGTGCTACCATAGTCGGTATCAAGAGATACAGTTGGACTTGGTATTCGACAGGCCTGTCGTGGCTTGCGAAGAAGCAGCAACGGCAGAAGTCAAGAATGTCACCAAACATGTCACTGCACAATTCGCAAGGGATTGTGTCCGGCGGCCCCTAGGTGGGGACGTCTTTGTATTCGGGGCTCGCACCTTTGTAAATATTCTTCACTGAATTTGAATTCGTGTTTGGCTTCTTGGTTGTGTCATGTGTGTTCCCGTCTTATTCACCCAGCCTCTTAGCAGTGTAAGGGCCTATAGAACTTTGCCGAGTTCGTTAGTTTGTGAGGAACCAAGGATCGCACATTTGACATAGCTAATCTGTCGTCAGTTGACGTCCTACCTACAGAACCCCCTCAGAGGCCCCCTGGTAGATGTGGCCAGGTGGTTGGGCACACCTACCACTTGATCGCAGGATGTCTTCGACAGGCCCCTAGCGGAGCGGGAAAGTTTGAGTAGATGACCTCGGCGGGGCACCTTCAAGGGTGCCATGCTTTATCTGAGTAGAGATGTCGACTACAAGCCCCCTGGGTGGTGCCAGAGTTGGCTGCTCTGGCATCGCCGAACATCATCGTAGAGTCATCGACGGCAGGCCCCTTGGGTGGTGCCAGAGCTGGTTGCTTTGGTGTCGCCCGCTATAACTATAGAAACATCAACGGCAGACCCCCTAGATGGTGCTAGAGTTGGTTGCTCCAACGTCACCCACCATCACCGTACGGTCATCGACGGCGGGCCCCCTAGGTGGTGCCGGAGCTGGCTGCTCTGGTGTCGCCCGCCATCTCTGTAGAAATGTCAACGGAAGACCCCCTGGGTGTGCCAGAGCTGGCTGCACTGGCGTCGCCCACCAACATTGTAGAAATGTTGACGGTAGGCCCCTTGTGATATGCTAGAGTTAGCTACTTCGGCTTGCCCACTATCGTTGTAGAAACGTCGACAGCAGGCCCTCCTGGGTGGTTCCGGAGCTGGCTGCTCCGGTGTTGCCCTCCATCGCTATAGAACTGTTGAAGGCAGACCCCCTGGGAGGTGCTGGAGCAGGGTTCTCTGCCGTCACCTGCCATCGTTGTAGAGACGTAGAGGTAGGCCTCCTAGGAGGTCCAGAGCTAGCTGCTCCAGCATCACCACCACCGATGTGTAGCAACTTTGACAGCAGGACCCTAGTATACAGGTTTGAACGTGGGCTAGAGGGGGGTGAATAGGCTTTGAAAATTTCCTGCACATTTAATCAATTGGTCAAATGCTTGATAGACCGGACGTGTCCAGTTTGAGATGCAGACTAGTCCGGTGTGCTAAATGTGTGTCAGGTTAATTAAGTGTTGATTCAGGAATTAAACTTTATAGCAGCAGAAATTTGAAAAATTGGTAAGATCACTTGAATTAACAATCAATATTGTGAAGTTACACGTGAAAAGCAATTTGCAGTTCAAGTTATAATATTTATCAACTATGTGCTCTAATCAATGAAGATGCAAAAACAAAGAAGCACGCGAGACATAGATTTTTACCGTGGTTTCATCCCACTACAGAGATCTACGTCCAAGTTGAGGAAGCCCACACAGAGCTGAGTCTCTTCAAACCCTTTCCCTCGTGAAGTCACCACACAAGGTCGACTTGATTCCACTATCAAGGATAATCACCAAGTTTATGGGGCAACCTCACACGTTGAGGGCTCCCACAAGAATTACAATGAAAGGATGGTCCAATACACTCAAAAACATTATGAGTACATGTACGAGTGTAAAGAGATCAAACCCCAAGAGATCAATGAAGCGTAGACAATGATCTCCCAACCCCAAATCTGAATACTCAATTGATTTTCACCTTTAAGGACTTTAGATGCGTGGGGAGATGTGTTTTTGTGTTCTTGGGACAAGTCGCGGCGCTAGGGTTTAAGCTGTGAATAGTAGAATTCGTGAAATCTGTTTGTGGGGTCGTGGATCTCCTATTTATAGTGTTTCCAAAATTGTTACCATTAGCGATACCGATGACCGGACTAGTCCATAATGGGGACCGGACTTGTCCGGTATGCTGTGTAAAAGTTTGTGTGAAATGTGCAGCACACTAGAAACCCTAGATTGTGTGAGGCATACCGGACTATTTCGGTGGAAGTCCAAACTCGTCCAGTGCCATGTGTAATGAAACATCAGAAACTTTCTCGGCCTAGTTCAGTCCATAAACGGACTTGTCCGGTGCATAGTGTTAAGAAACTCCAGAGAGTTTCGCAGACTAGTCCGATCCATTAATGGACTTATCCGGAGCACAGTGTTACGAGTTTACAGAAAGTTTAACGGACTAGTCTGGTCTTGAAATGGACTAGTCCGGTGCACTGTGTTGTGAAACTCCAGAGAGTTGATCGGACTAGTCCGATCCAGGAATGGACTAGTCTGGTGTATAGAGAACATGGAAAACAGAGAGATGAACGGACTAGTCCGGTCCTTGAACGGACTAGTCTGGTGCTCAGTGACTTTGTAGGTTGATTTTAAGCCCTTACCCATTCGCAAAGACTCGAGCTCTTGGGATGTGTCTCTCACACACATCCTATACATTTAAATCTACTTTGCGCTTCAGATGTCAGTTGTGACACCCGGTTCCGAAAAATGAACCAAGTGAACGCATATGTGTGCCCAGGACGTTTAACACACATACATGAGTGCATTCACAAAAGGATATACAGAAAATTACCACAAGACAAGATTAATTAAGTACTTTTATTACACAACCATATTATCCTTGAATACAAGCACTAATGAATATTAATGACAAGTTTCAACTAATGCAGCGGAAATAACTAAATAAGCAACTATGCAGCTAAGCAAAGGGTATAGCGCAGCTCCAACACTCCACAGGCGAAGCTGATGGTAGACACGACCTAGAACTCCGCATTATCATCATTAAACTCCCAATCCTGACCTGCAACTGTTGTTGGGGGGAATTGCAAGGGTGAGTACATGTCATACTCAACAAGTATGGAAAGTATGACATGTAGCTGATTCAAATGACGAATATGATAATGGCTAAGTGCTCAAAAGTACATTAAAACATTTGAAAAGAAATATATTATATGTATGTGAAGTAGACCCATCATGAAGCATAAGTAATATCATAATACCAGCCCGTGTCTCATTACCATCATCAAAATTCCAGATTTTACCATTAGCAATAACCATATCCAATACCAAAGTTTAACTCATAAACATCCATAACCATATTACCAACCATAACCATTACCAAACCATAACCATCCCAAAATCCCAAGCTTCCCTCTAATCATGGATGTTGTCGAGGCGCTCATAACCGGGAGCATGGCTATCATGATAGTTTTATTAGACCCTGCAGAGTTTGTATCACTTTACCCACGTGTTTGTGATTTCATCACCTTGCAGTGACTAGAACCTCTATTATGCTGTGTCACACTTCCATTGGTGTGTGGCTAAGAGATCACAAAATACCCTTAGCAAAGGGATTACTAGCCAATTTAGATCCCACTGAGGTTTAACCGGTGGCGATGCCTCCAACTGAGCACATCTTCAACCAAGGGCCCCCTCTTGAACCATTCGGATCCAAGGGTAGTCCCACCAATCATCAACATACCCAGTCCGACTACCCCTTCCTTGAGCATCCTTAATGGTCCAAATAGCACTGGAAAAGCCCTAATTAATCAACTACGCCTCACCCATACTTGGCCTCGTTGTGGCACTGTAATCCTGGCTTATTCTCGAATGGACCAGTCCTTAGATCTAAAGGAAGCAAACCACCATATCATCCAACCCATCCGCATACCAGGCTTGCTTAGATCACCCATTACCGTATCATATTAACCAGTTCATGTTTATCATATATCATAAATGCATAATTAAGTTAAGTGGTGTAGTTGTCTTCCCATCCCAATTAATGAAGCCAAGCAAAAAGGTAAAAAGCCCATCTCGACTCTCTACCATAATTTCCAGGTGACAAGGGTGGTTAAACAAAGCTTGAAAACTTCCTATCATAGGATACCCATCAAATTGACACAAGTATGCAGTTTTGCAAACAAAACATTTATTTTGAAACATGATCAATATGCTTCAAGGACACTTGCCTTGCACTTGGGATTGGTTTGGGTCAAAGCCTTCAAACTCTTGGTGATGTAGATCCTCTGCGGCACTCTCTAGCGCAAATCCGTCTAATCCGCACAATAAACATACAAACAAGAAACACAATCAAAGAGTGCACAAATATTACTCAATATGACATGACATGCATGATTAATGCAAATTCAAGGTGGAACTTGTTAATTAGTTTCTTTTAATGATCAACAACTAGCTCTAATAGCTTTTAACAAGTTTATACAGGTTTGGAGTTGATTAGATCTAATTTTAGAATTATTTTGACACAATTTAACTAGGAAAATTGGACTAGTCCGATAGGGACTGGACAAGTCCGCACTGCGAGAACAGCAGATTAGGGTTTTCTAGATCGACGTGAAAGTGGAGATTTGTGGTTGAATTCACGTAAGGTAAAGAGAATATAATGTATACCAGGTGTCTAGGACTCCAAAGAATCAAGGATCTTGGAGGCAACATGATGAGTAGGTTTAGGCCCGATCTTCCGAAAGGTTGATCATCCGCGACACTCGAGTAGTTCGAATACCCCTGCAACCACTAAACCACTGCTCTATTGGTTATCAACCATGCAGCACACGCTTGACCTTGCCAAGAAGGCTATTCTTTGCAAGTGAATCGAGAACACAAGCAAGAACGTACAAGACACGATCTGAAATTTAGAAGTTGGGGTCTCACAAACTGTAGAATGGCGAAATTGTTATTATAAGAAAAACCCACCCCATATGACCGGCAGCTAAAAGCTAGGGTTCGGCCAAAACACTATTAGACGTGTCCCTAATGGACTCTTACGGGATACAAGGCCCAAAGGCCCGATTCGGTGGCGCAGCACCAGACAGAAATCGGGACTCGACTTGTTTCGACGATTCCCAATGAATCCAGAGGAAGTTTAAGGTGGGACCAGAACCATTGGAAATTTTATCTTCTCCTCTTTCCGTGCATATGTAGAGTGTTGAAATCGGAGCCCGTATGCCTCCTGGGCGTCCATTTTAAAGTGGACTGCTCCTGGACTCCGAGTTGATCTCGAGTCCGAGTTGTAAACTGTTTCCATCAACTTGTGGACGTCCCAGGTGGTTCTCCACGCTCCCAAGGCCTCTTTCCTTCACTTTTTGATCTTCTCCATTATTCCTAATGACAATTAAACCATCACATAGCAATATATTCTCAAACTCACATGCAAAAGAAGTTAGGAGCGAATTCACCTGCTGATTTATTAACCGTGCTCGTGCTCTTGTGATTGGTCCTTGCATTTCAATGTGTGTCTTCGCTGTTGTGATTTCCTCATCTTCCTCCCCATCTTGAATCGGAGTCGTCCTCGACTCAAGTTCATCTTCTTCTCCCAAGTAGGGTCACAAATCTGAAATGTTAAATGTAGGACTAACACCGAAATCGGGAGGCAATTCAAGCTTATATGCAATATCATTAATCTTTTCAGCAATCTTAAAAGGACCTGCAGCTCATGGCATAAGTTTAGATTTTCTCAAATCGGGGAATCGCTCTTTTAATATGATCTACATGAACCAAGATACACCAAACCAAAAATAGAACGGTATACCTTCTTCTTCATTCTCTTTGGCTCCCCCTTGATCATTGCCTCCATTACTATATTGATTATCTTGATCTTTTGAGGTTGATCTTGTACATATTGAGCTTTTTCTTGTGTAGAGGCTCCCCCTTGATTATTGTCTATTGTTGTTGTACACTTTGAGCCTTGTAAAAATGGTTCGAGTGGTGACAAACTTGGACTTTTCATTGTACCCCATGAATATTTTCTTTCTTCCGGTCATGTTGTTTAGGCCTATCAAGCACCTCATTGGATCCACCGAAGGGGGCACACCTACAAAATGGGATTATGCTTTGTTCTAGGTACCCAAGATTGCTTGGGCCCTTTGATGTTAGTGATCAGACATTTGGGCACCCACACACAAGATTTTGGACTCTTGTGGAGTGGCCCAACATACTTGGCATAAACATGGTTCAATTCATTCTTCATAAGAACATATGAGGCATTAAAGTCATGAAACATAATGTTCGGTCCATATTTAGCTTTTTCATAAAAACGAAGGAACATGTTTGATGTTCTTAACTTGATATGAGCTTCCCTTGACAAAAGCAATTGATTCCTTGTTATTCTTGGGGTTTCTAGCATTCCGCTTTTGACCTCGAGAATATCCAAGGGCATCCTTGATATTAGGAGCTCTAGTAATCGAGTATGCACTTCGTGCATACTTGAGTTTCTCCTTATCAAAAATGCCACCTTTGGGGGAATTATTGCTCTGTGCCACTTTAAGCTCATTTTTCAAGTCAAGAACCAAATTAGCACAATTGCAGGTTTTATATGGAATAGACACAATATTTGAAGAAGGTGGGCTCTTAGAAGATGAGGAGGAAACACTTTGCTTAAGTGATTCAACTAGTACTTGAAGGTCCTTGTTAACTTTTGTCAAGTGAACAAGCTCATCCTTAAGTACAACATTTAAATCATTTAGATTTGAGCAAGTTTCCTTACTCAAAGCTACATCATGCTCAAGTGCTTCTCTCTTTTCTTATTCAAGCTCAAGAGCCTCTTCAACCTCAGAGTATCTCTCCTTTTGAAGGACGAGCATATCTTCTTATCGATTGATAAGTTCTTCCTTCTCAAATATTTCATTAGTCAGAATTTTCATTTTAGCTAATGCAGTTTTACTTAAGCCCTTAAACTGGTGTTCATTCTCATCACTGCTATCAAAATCATCATCACTGAGGGAATGTAAAGATGAAGGTCTAGATTTTTCCTTTTTATTACCTTCCCTGGAGATAAGGTAAGTGTGGTTGGCTCTATCAAAGCGCGATAGCGACACTTCCCCCTGGGCTCTATTGAAGTGTAAATCATCATGGAGACATCGAAGGCAGGCCCCTTGAGAAGTGTAGGATCGAATAGCACGTGAAAAGCTACCAGAGGGGGGGGGGGGTGAATGGTAGATTGAAAAATCTTACGCAGCGGAAAAAATAAAACCCCAAACCCTTTCGGCAGAAAAACGATCTGTTAAAGAAATGGTGTATGAGACTAATCTAAACGTGTTTCACCGTGACAAAAGTGATAGATATCAGAGAGAATCAAGTCACGAAGATAACACAAAAAGAATTACTCAAATCCGTCGAGAAAAACTCAAGTTATGATCGAAAGATCAGACTATGGTCAATCTGACCTACTCGAGAAAAAAACAGTTCTGGAATGCTGCAAAGAAACTCGTGTAGATCAAAAACCACAAATCCAATGACCGTGAAATTTTTACAGAAGATAGATAATAAAGTTTTGAAGACAACCCAAAAATAATCACGTCAATTGGATCTGTTAAACTCGAGTTATGATAATACCACCGACGAAAGGTAGTGCTGTCCAGAAACTCGACGAGTAAAACTTGTCTGGAACAAGTCGGACGAACAAGGCACAAAAGTTCCTTCAAACTATGAATTTTATTCAATAGAACACAAGAGGAACAGCCCCCAAAGTCGTCTCACACGAGCTTTGGCCTTCCCTTGCTTATATAACTAGCCCTTAGGCCAACCCAATACAACTAGGACTCCAATCCTACTCAAATCACGAATCGTAACTTTCCATAACTGCTCAAGATTCTTCTATACGCAGATAGAAGCAATCTTAAGACTCCCAAACACCTTAGGAACGTATACCACATTCCTAAACAACTCAAATTCATGACCCACACGAAATCCTAACATAACCAACTCGATACTTTCCATACCGAGCCATAACCGACTCCGCCGCAGCCAAAGTCTTCAACCGATACGATCCTATCCTTCCGATCAGATCTTCCTTCCATAATCCATCTCTAGAAGCATATTGCCACGTCATGCACCTCATGCATACGTGCGAACACCTTCCTTCGACCTTCATATGCACTGCTCTTGATTCAATCATCCTGCGCGACCTCCTGACCCGCTCAACCACAGTTCCTCCCGAACTTGGTTGTTGGAACCTCATCTCCTCCTGAGACTAGTCCAATGGATCCTGTCACCAGCCATGACTTGAACTCAAGCAACACCTGCACATGAACAAACAAACAATCCATATGATCCCAAGTCCTCGACTTGACTCAAGTTAGTTTCGAACACAACACCTTATGTGAGAACCTCACATAAGCATGTTGCAAAACCACAGTAGAAACGATATCAACCATATCATCCAAAAAGCACCAAAAACTTAGCAAATGAATACTAAGCAATCTTTCCAACAATGTAAAGCAAGTACGAAACATTGCAAATATAAAGCAGAAGCACTGCAGTCAAGTTCCTGACCTTGCCAGAGCAACCCGAAACTTGAGCCGGAGCTATCAAAAGCAAGTAGAACCTAGCGCCAGAGCTTAACAAAAGTAGTAGATCCTAGCACCGGAGCTTACCAAAAACTAGTCAAAACTAGTCAACCCAAAACCGGAGCTAGACAAAGTACGTCGGAGCTTAGCAAAAGCATGCCGGAGCTATCAAGTATATGCTGGAGCTATCAAAGACATGCCGGAGCTAACAAAGACATGCCGTGAGCAACCTGAATCCACAATCCAAATGTTCTCCTTCCTCAAACGTGTAACCTACATAGAAGCACAATACATCGATGACTCAATACTGGGGTTAGTCAAAAGGCATTTAGGTATCCAGTACTGAGTCACACGACGTGCAGCAGGAAAAACACGCGAAAGCTGAGACAAAACAGCAGGTTTATGAGTTAAAGGTTGAGGTTTTCTGTTCTTAACAGTTGATTTAGAAGTTGTTACTTGTTTAGAGTGAAAACCAGTAGCTCCGGAGGTAAAAGCAAAAGGTCCGGAGGCAAAAGCTGAAGCTCCGGCGGGAACAACAGAAGATCCGGGAGCTCTCGGAGCTATCAGAACTACCGGAGCTGCCTTTGTAGATTTCTTGCCAAAAGTTCCAGAAGCTACCTTTTCAAATTTTTGACTCATTAAAGCAGGTTGCATGTTTCTAATTTTCGGTTTAGCATGAAGGTTATGAGATCTAGCAGACATTCTTTCCCTTTTATGTTGTTTAGCTAGTGAAAGCATCTAGGCCCCATGAGGTACGGTTTCGGTGATTAATGACAACCATTCGATATTACTAATGAATTTGTGAATGCAAGGTCTCAATGACACTCAATCAAATGAAATCAAAATTACATTGGAGACCCATATAAAATCAACAAATGAGATCAAATCAAAACACATGATGACAAGAAGTGAAAGCTCTAACTTGATATCATTCCATGCTTGAAGACAATCAAAACAACATTTCCAACAAGTGTCAAAGAGGTCACAAGTTCAAAATTCCAAAAGAACAACTCAAAACAACTCGAAGTCAACAAGTTGAACACACCGGATCAACCGACGTTATATGAGTTGACTACATCGGTCAAGTTGGTTCTATTAAAGAAGAAGACCTCAGACAAATGCACTCACCGGATCATCCGATGTGAGTGGCTCAGTGCATCGGTCCATCATCACAGTTTGCAATACCATTGGACCAAGAGAAGCACCGGATCATCCGATGTGCAGACTTACACACATCGGTCAATCACTCCAGTAAGCCTCAAGATCAAGCAAAATTCTGGAGGAAGAGCCACCGGATCATCCGATGAATAAAGAGATCAACATCGGTCTAACAACGGTCATATCTGACACAGTGACATCAGCTAATTTGGCTTTGACCGATGACAACTGAAGGGGAGACATCGGATCATCCGGTGTTCGCAGACAAGTGATGTCAGCCTACTTTTCCAACGGCTATCTCGTGGAGGCTGGCTATTTATACCCCTTCAACCTGTGAAATCGATAAGACTTGAAGCCCAGACATACTCTACACATCCTAGAGCATTCAAGCAAGAGAGCTACCACTTTCACATCATTTACTCATCATTTGTACACCAAGAGTTAGGGTAGAACTAGCTAGAGATAGTGCTTGGGTGCCTCCATTCTTGGTGATTGGAGTCTCTAGTGTAGTGAGAGCCCAAAGGGAGTGACCCTTGGTGTGTGCAACTTCCGGAGCTTGCCAAGAGGATTGTGGAAGCCCGGAGGATCCCAAAAGTGTACAAGGCTTGAGCTCCACCTTGCCAAGGTTGGCGAACGGAGAAGAATAGTGAAGAAGCCCCTAGTCTCGGTGACTTGGGAGTGGCAAAACCCTTCGGTGGGTGTCACAACGTGGACGTAGGAAGATCCTTGTGATCTTACCGAACCACGGGATAAACTCCGTGTCCCTTGAGCGTTTGCATCCCTCTCCCTTTTTACTCTTATGCAATCTTCATTTCGCAACTTTAAATTATATTGATTGCATAGTTTAATTGCATAGGGAATTGGGCTTTAAATTGTTAAGTGTTTAATTGTCTTAAAATTTGAAAGAAACCCCAATTCACCCCCCCTCTTGGGCGTTTCGATCCTTACAATTGGTATCAGAGCCTTGTTGCTCATTGGATCATTCTAGCTTCACCGCTAGAGAGCTTAAATGGCCAAGAATGGGGGTTCGGTTCCCATCTTCGAGGGCAAGAACTTTGCCTATTGGAAAGCACGCATGCGTGCCTACCTAGAGGCCATTGCTCCCGAAGTGTGGGAAGCGACCCATGCGGGATTCGGAGATCATATTTATATTGGTGATCAAATTAAATGGGATGCTAGAGCTAGAAATGCCATCTATGAATGCATTAGTCAAGATGTATTTGCAAGAACAGCTAGTAAAGAAAAAGCTTGTGAAATTTGGGCATGCTTAATTGAAATTCATGAGGGTTCCTCTCGTGTTAAAGAACTTAAATATCACTTGCTTAAATCTAAATATGATGAGTTTAAAATGTTTCCTCATGAAAATGTAAATGAAATGTTTTCTCGCTTAAATATTCTCATTGAGGAAATAAATGCTCTTGATATTGCTTCTCTTGGCAAGGGACTTATCAACCGAAAGATCCTCATGCTCCTTCCCAAGCCAAAGTATAACATCATCAACTCAATGCTCCAAAAAGAATCACTTGATCACATTGAAGTTTCGGAGCTAATTGGAGAAATACACGCTCATGAGATGAGTGTACTTGGGATGATGGAGAGTTCATCCTCTACAAGGACAATTGCTCTCAAGGCTTTCAAGAAAACGAAGAAAATAATGAAGCCTAGTTCAAGCAAAGAAGAGCTAACATCAAGTGAAGATGATGATGATGAGCTTGCTTCAATGATGAGAAAATTCTCCCGCTTGAACTCCAAGATTGCCAAGAAGGGATACACTTTTGATCCCAACAAAAGAGCCTTCCTCCCCAAGAAAGAAAGTAGCAAAACTTGCTATAATTGTGGTGAACAAGGCCACATCTCCTACGATTGTCCAAAACCGGACAAGAGAAGGGAGAACCACAAGAGCAAGTATCACAAGCTTGAAGATAGCAAGGATGAAGAAGAAGAGGTCAAGCCCAAGGCAAGAACGTTTGGAAAGAAAAAATTTGACAAAGGCAAAAAGTCAAAATTCTTTCCAAAGAAGAGACAAGGACCTCAAAAGGTGTTCATGTGTGAGGGGAATGAATGGATCACCGACGAAGAGTCAAGTGAAGAAGAGAGTGAAGAAGAAGAAGAAAGCTTGGCCGGACTTGCCATTGCCAACAAAGATGATTCACCTCTTCCTCCACCTCCCATGTGTCTCATGGCGAAAGGTAACTTTGAGGTATGTGATGACTCTAGTGATGATGAACTTTCCCCCGATGAATTAACTTCATTGATAAATGAATACCACACCATCATTAAAAGGGAAAAGAACAAAGTCAAGGCTCTTGAACAAGCTCATGCTAAACTTGAAAATGCTAACCTTGATTTGCTTGGCAAGTATGAAAGCATACTTAAAGAGCATGACACGCTCAAAATCTATGTCAAGCAAATTGAGGAAGACAAGGCTAAAATTGAGCTAGACAATCATAAGCTTGGCTTAGTTCATCAAACGCTCTCGGATAAGCACAATGAGTTAGTTCAAGAGCATCATGCACTTAATCTCTCTTATGAAGCCATTGAACTACAATTAAAAAATAAGGAGAAAGAAACTATTGATGGCAAGGTACCCATTATTTCAAATGCTACTAATGCTTTCAATGAGTCTTTGCCTTTGAAAGAGAATGCAAGGGAGAAGGAGTTGATGGAGGAGATTGAAAGTCTCCGCACAAGCTTAGCAAGACTATCTAAGGGAGAAGACAAACATAAAGAAATCCTCTTCCATCAAGCAAAGGGCTTCAACAAGAAAGGACTTGGATCCTTCCCGGTGCCCAACAAAGGAAAGGTGCCCTCACCGGAGCTCAAAACAAGCTTCATCAAGGAAGTTGGCTCCTATTGCCAACATTGCAAGGTCACCGGTCACCATACAAGGGAGTGCCCTCTACCTAACCGACCTTCTCCAAAATTGCCGACTAACTATACATCTACCTTTGAGAATCACTATTATTTGTTGAGCAAAGTAGGTGCTAAGGTGAAGGCAAAGTTCATTGGCATGAACGTAAAGGGGATGAAAGGGAAGCTCCCCAAGCAACTTTGGGTCCCAAAAGCACTTGTATCACATATACAAGGACCAAAGCTAGCTTGGGTACCTAAAGTCAAGAACACGTGACCGTCCACGAGGTGACTTCAAGAGGGGACCTCCACCATCAAAGAAAATCTACCAAGGACCTCTTGAAGAAAGTTGAGAATGGGAGCCCAACGCGGATATGGACGGTAACCCTATTGTCAAATCAAATTACCATTCCATAAATAGTCTATTGCTATATCTTTCCGCATCTAGACCCCATGTCATGCCAAAATGAATGCTTATGTGCCTCTCCTTCGTGACAATGCAAGTGCGGTTAGATTTGCTAAAAACCCCATTCCCGCACTTGATGAGAAAACCTTTTCTAGACTTAGAAGTGAATTAAATGTGCTAGATGCATCTAACGTCATGTAAGTTGCCATGTTCATGTAAGGATGCATATCATATAGGTCTTGTCTAACTCCCAAAGGATAGGGGCAAGCTAGAAGTAGTTTTCCCTGAGGAAGCCTTTGGAAGGTTCAAACTTGGCAAGATAGATTTATTTTATGCCTTGCATGATCCCAGCCATATAAAGCTGCACTCATTCAATATCTTGCATTATAATTTGTTTGGCATTGCATAACGGTAGATTGTCACAAAGGGGAACCCACCTCATGAGAAGGAGACTTGTTTGAAATGCAATATCTCAATTCATATAAGGTGGAAAGAACAAAATGTTAGGTACGTTAATGCCTAGAGGAACATGCTTCATTGAGATAGTAGTCTTCATACTCTACCTCACAAAGCAAGGGCCTTACATTTTATTTGGATATTTTTCCTCCATTTTTTCTCGGTGTTCCATTTGCATTAAGGTCTAGCCAAGTTATTGGCATATTAGCTTCTTGAGGGGTAAGGGGTTGCCCAAAAAGTCCTAAGACATGTGTTTCTCCTCAATTGTTTGTTTGGTCAAAGGACATATATGGGATGTTTTCGTTCTGTTGTCATCGGATTGTCCGATGCCCCTGTCAATCCCTCATCGGTCAAATAGGTGTTCAATCTTCAAAGCCAAACTCTGTCAGAACCTCAAATGATCCGACGCATCCTGGAAAACATCGGTCCATCCGATGTTCACTCTTCTGGAGCTGTGATCTATTCAACCGATGTCTACCTCCCTCTAACGTCGGAGCATCCGGTGCCAATATCACTCGGTTGAACACCCTTACTGTGATAATCGACCGATGTTCAAAACCCTAATCATCGGTTCATCCGATGTCAACAGCAATCCTTGAATATCCTTACTGTTGCAATTGACCAACGTTCACTACATCTATCATCGGTCCATCCGGTGTTTAAAAAATGGCTAGGGTTTGGGCCCCATTATTTAAACCCGCGCGCCGCCGCCGTTCGTTTTCTCTCCCGATTTCTCTCTCGCCGTCGCCGCCTCACGCCCTGATCGCCGCCGCCGACCACCGTTCACCGCGCCGCCACCTCTCCCGCGCGCCGCCGCCTTTCCCTCGCGCCGCCGCCGCCGTGCTCCACCCGCAGCACCGCCGCCGCTGCCTCCCCACGCGCCGCCGCCGCCCGTGCCCGCTTACCGCACCACCTCCGCAGCAGCAGGAGCTCCAGCTGGAGATCGCCCGTCAGAGGCGAGAGGATACGGACCGGTTCACCAACCTGGTCGATCAGATGCACCGCCGTACCCTCGACCAGCAGCAGCAGACCCAGCAGGCCATGATGGGGATCCTAGGGTTGATCACCAACCTATACACTCAGACCAGGATCGCCCTTCCTTCACAGCAGCCTGGACTGGGACTGGCTCCAGGAGTCGCTCAGGTGCCTACTACTCCTATCCCTTCGATCAGCATGTCACCACTCCTGGCACCTAGTGCACCGATTCACTCACCACTGCCGGCGACGACCTTGTTCCAGCAGACACCGGCGTCCGTGGTGAGCGCTCCACTTCCTCCAGCTCCTCCAGCATCTTCAGTACCTGCTCCCTCTCCTCCAGCACCGGCAGCGGACCCTCCAGTTCCCACCGCTCCGGCAGCTCCTTCGACCGGCGACTCCAGCTCCGACGACTGCGACGGTGCCCAGTTCGTCCTTGCGCCTAGCTCTCAGGGTCAGTAGGCGTTCTGATCCCTTTTTGGTGTCTTGATGCCAAAGGGGGAGAAGATGTAGGAGAGTCAGGGGGAATAGCATTCTCAGGGGGAGTACGTGTTTAGGGGGAGTGTGTGAGTGTGTGTTTATCCTTTGTATTCATGCTTGAGTACTCTTTTGTAAGTTTAATTAAGCACTCTTTCACTTGTCTCATTTGCTTATGATTTTAATCGATTGAGTTTTTCGCCCACAAATCTTTTATGCGCTTTACAAGCTTAATGTATTCATTGCATATATTCTTGAGTATTTTCATCAAATTCATTATCATTGCGCTTTTAAATATTGTGTTGTCATCAATCACCAAAAAGGGGGAGATTGAAAGCATCTAGGCCCCATGAGGTACGGTTTCGGTGATTAATGACAACCATTCGATATTACTAATGAATTTGTGAATGCAAGGTCTCAGTGACACTCAATCAAATGAAATCAAAATTACATTGGAGACCCATATAAAATCAACAAATGAGATCAAATCAAAACACATGATGACAAGAAGTGAAAGCTCTAACTTGATATCATTCCATGCTTGAAGACAATCAAAACAACATTTCCAACAAGTGTCAAAGAGGTCACAAGTTCAAAATTCCAAAAGAACAACTCAAAACAACTCGAAGTCAACAAGTTGAACACACCGGATCAACCGACGTTATATGAGTTGACTACATCGGTCAAGTTGGTTCTATTAAAGAAGAAGACCTCAGACAAATGCACTCACCGGATCATCCGATGTGAGTGGCTCAGTGCATCGGTCCATCATCACAGTTTGCAATACCATTGGACCAAGAGAAGCACCGGATCATCCGATGTGCAGACTTACACACATCGGTCAATCACTCCAGTAAGCCTCAAGATCAAGCAAAATTCTGGAGGAAGAGCCACCGGATCATCCGATGAATAAAGAGATCAACATCGGTCTAACAACGGTCATATCTGACACAGTGACATCAGCTAATTTGGCTTTGACCGATGACAACTGAAGGGGAGACATCGGATCATCCGGTGTTCGCAGACAAGTGATGTCAGCCTACTTTTCCAACGGCTATCTCGTGGAGGCTGGCTATTTATACCCCTTCAACCTGTCAAATCGATAAGACTTGAAGCCCAGACATACTCTACACATCCTAGAGCATTCAAGCAAGAGAGCTACCACTTTCACATCATTTACTCATCATTTGTACACCAAGAGTTAGGGTAGAACTAGCTAGAGATAGTGCTTGGGTGCCTCCATTCTTGGTGATTGGAGTCTCTAGTGTAGTGAGAGCCCAAAGGGAGTGACCCTTGGTGTGTGCAACTTCCGGAGCTTGCCAAGAGGATTGTGGAAGCCCGGAGGATCCCAAAAGTGTACAAGGCTTGAGCTCCACCTTGCCAAGGTTGGCGAACGGAGAAGAATAGTGAAGAAGCCCCTAGTCTCGGTGACTTGGGAGTGGCAAAACCCTTCGGTGGGTGTCACAACGTGGACGTAGGAAAATCCTTGTGATCTTACCGAACCACGGGATAAACTCCGTGTCCCTTGAGCGTTTGCATCCCTCTCCCTTTTTACTCTTATGCAATCTTCATTTCGCAACTTTAAATTATATTGATTGCATAGTTTAATTGCATAGGGAATTGGGCTTTAAATTGTTAAGTGTTTAATTGTCTTAAAATTTGAAAGAAACCCCAATTCACCCCCCCTCTTGGGCGTTTCGATCCTTACAGCTAGTCTATAACAAAAATCTATGACATGACCATCTCTACCACACAAGGTACAATGAAATTTAACTTTGTGTTCATGTCTAGATGAGCAAGCAATATTTTTATTTGAAACCAAATGAGGCAACACTCCTGCAGATTTGAAAACCACTCTTTTTTGTTTAGGAACTGTTTGAATCAAACCACTTCCTAATGACTTTACAATTTTAGGTGGATGTGCCTTAGCATGAGCATGAGAATCAAAACCTAAACCAGTTTTATTATTGCAAGACTTGGAAGAATTCAGCAGCAAGTTTAGGTTCTTATTCCCATTACAAAACCGATCTAATGTCCTATGCATGTCATCAAGTTTATTGGACAGATCAAGGCAATTTTCACATGAAGTTTTTCCTTTTAGTTTGCAATTGGAACAAAATTTAACTTCATGAGAACATAAAGCATTGTTCAATATAGAAATTTCATTCATAGCATCTTGCAGTTTTTTATCAAGATCATCACAACTAGAACAATGCAAATCATTTGTAGAACAGCTAGCATCTTTCAAGTTTTTATCATTAAGTGCAGCAAGCTCTTTGTTCTTTTCAATTTCTTTATCAAGTCTATCTAGAGTGGTGGAGTGTGCACTTCTTAATGTAGACAATTGTTCATAGATTAAGTCACATGAGGGACATGCATCATCACAAGGAATCAAAGTTTTTAAACGGTTAATTTCAGATTCTAGTGATTCAATTTTAGCAGCATTATCCCTAAGATTTTTGTCCTTTTTCTTGACAATAATAGTTGCATGAGAGATAGCATCACACATTTCATTGCAGGTAGAACATACCTCATCGTCTTCACTGTTGTGTTTTGCATCCTCCTGACTTGATCCTGATCTTGTTTTGCCCGCCATGAAGCATAAGTTGGCCAGATCGTCATCATCTTCATCACTTTCAAAGTCTACATCACTTGAACTAAGTTCTTGAAGTGCGGTAATGAAGCTGTTAATCATCTTGCGTCCTATGGTACCCTTCTTTTTTCTTTTTGTTGGAATTTCTAGAGGAGGTCCGGACCTTCCTTTGTTTTTCTTCCCGGGTGGTCCGACCTGAAAGGTTAGGGCATTCTGTACGAAAGTGTCCTGTTTTACCACATTCAAAACAGCGTTGAGGTCCGGAGCTTCCTCTCCTTCTAGTTCTCACATTTTGCAATGCTTTTGAGAATCTAGTAGAGATGAGTGCCAACTCCTCTTCTGGAAGTTCTTCGATCTGCTTCAGGGTTAGTGAGGACAATAAAGCAAGAGTATTGCAAGATGATGATTGGCCAGAGCTAGACATATCACATTGTCAAACAAATGCAATAGACTTATTTGGGTTCTTACGTGCTAGGATGTCAATTTCATGAGTTTTTAGTTTAGAATAAAGTACATCTAATGTAAGAGAACTCATGACAGTTGATTAACGAATAGATGTTACTTTCATCTCCCAAATTGACATGTCTAATACACTAAGAAGTTGCCTAGCATTCTCAGCATCAGAAAAATTAACATTGACACTACGTAAGTTGCTGAGAATTTTATTGAACCGAGCAAAAAGGTCATCGATAGACTCACCTGGTTGCATCTCAAAACGCATATATTCCTTTTTGAACATATATTGTTTTACCTCCTTGATTGTGTTGGACCCTTCATGATAATCACAGAGAGCTCTCCAAACATCGTATGCTGATCGGAGGTGCGCGACACGATCAAAGTCGCTTTGAGTGAGTCCTTGGATGATCAAGTTTCGGGCTTTGTTGTTGTTGTCGACGTCCCGTAGGTTTGTGGCCGTGACTTGATCATTAGGTGCCACTTCATAAGGCTTATACACCTTCTCCCATATTGCAAAGCCTTGTGCCTTGATGAAAGCCTTCATGCGTGCCTTTCAAACCTAGAAATCAATACCAGCAAACACACAAGGTTTGGCAGAGTACTTCTCCATGATGATTAGTCAAAAAACACATGAAAATCACAAAGATAAGAGCACCCTCGCTCTGATACCAATTGTAGGATCGAAGATCACGTGAAAAGTTACCAGAGGGGGGTGAATGGTAGATTTAAAAATCTTACGCAGCGGAAAAATAAAACCCCAAACCCTTTCGGCAGAAAAACGATCTGTTAAAGAAATCGTGTATGAGACTAATATAAACGTGTTTCACCGTGACAAAAGTGATAGATATAAGAGAGAATCAAGTCACGAAGACAACACAAAAAGAATTACTCAAATCCGTCGAGAAAAACTCAAGTTATGATGGAAAGATCAGACTATGGTCAATCTGACCTACTCGAGAAAAAAACAGTTCTGGAATGCTGCAATGAAACTCGTGTAGATCAAAAACTACAAATCCAATGAGCGTGAAATTTTGAAAGATAATAGATAATCAAGTTGTGAAGACAACCCAAAAATAATCACGTCAATTGGATCTGTAAAACTCGAGTTATGAAAAAACCACCGACGAAAGGTAGTGCTGTCCAGAAACTCGACGAGTAAAACTTGTCTGGAACAAGTTGGACGAACAAGGCACAAAAGTTCCTTAAAACTACGAATTTTATTCAATAGAACACAAGAGGAACAGCCCCCAAAGTCGTCTCACACGAGCTTTGGCCTTCCCTTGCTTATATAACTAGCCCTTAGGCCAACCCAATACAACTAGAACTCCAATCCTACTCAGATCACGAATCGTAACTTTCCATAACTGCTCAAGATTCTTCTATACGCAGATAGAAGCAATATTAAGACTCCCAAACACCTTAGGAACGTATACCACATTCCTAAACAACTCAAATTCGTGACTCACACGAAATCCTAACATAACCAACTCGATACTTTCCATACCGAGCCATAACCGACTCCGCCGCAGCCAAAGTCTTCAACCGATACGATCCGATCCTTCCGATCAGATCTTCCTTCCATAATCCGTCTCTAGAAGCATATTGCCACGTCATGCACCTCATGCATACGTGTGAACACCTTCCTTCGACCTTCATATGCACTGCCCTTGATTCAATCATCCTGCGCGACCTCCTGACCCGCTCAACCACAGTTTCTCCCGAACTTGGTTGTTGGAACCTCATCTCCTCCTGAGACTAGTCCAATGGATCCTGTCACCAGCCATGACTTGAACTCAAGCAACACCTGCACATGAACAAACAAACAATCCATACGAGCCCAAGTCCTCGACTTGACTCAATTTAGTTCCGAACACAACACCTTATGTCAGAACCTTACATAAGCATGTTGCAAAACCACAGTAGAAACGATATCAACCATATCATCCAAAACGCACCAAAAACGTAGCAAATGAATACTAAGCAATCTTTCCAACAATGTAAAGCAAGTACGAAACATTGCAAATGAAAAGCAGAAGCACTGCGGTCAAGTTCTGGACCTTGTCAGAGCAACCCGGAACTTGAGCCAGAGCTATCAAAAGCTAGTAGAACCTAGCGCCGGAGCTTACCAAAACTAGTAGATCCTAGCACCGGAGCTTACCAAAAACTAGTCAAAACTAGTCAACCCAAAACCGGAGCTAGACAAAGTACGTCGGAGCTTAGCAAAAGCATGCCGGAGCTATCAAGTATATGCTGGAGCTATCAAAGACATGCCGGAGCTAACAAAGACATGCCGGAGCTAACAAAGACATGCTGGAGCTAAAGATAAAGCTCACCGGAGCTAACCAAAGCTAGTCGGACCTTACCAAGAAGCCTGACCTAGCATCTAATGTAGCTGGAGCTACTCAAACCAAGCCGGACCTACCGTCGGACCTTGCTGTAGCTCAGAGCTAGAGTCGGACCTTGATAAAAAAGGTTTTGGTGAAATTCAAAACTTTTATCATCAAAGCCAAGTGTATTCACTACAAGCCAATGTATTCAACACATATAGGTCTCACAAGAAGTGCCAGAGCTGCACGCTTCAGCGTCGTCCACCATCTTCGTAAATACGTCAACGGTAGGCCCCTGGTGTACAGACTATCAAAAGAGAACCATGTTAGCAACAAGATCGAGGCAGAAGAGTTTACTCACCTATCCACACTTGTTGCTGTCGTTGACATGCTGAGACGTCGAAGGCAGGCCCCTTGGGATGTGCCGTAGCTGGATGCTCCAGTGTCGTTCACCATCTTCGTAGATACATTGACAATAGGCCCCTGGTGTACAGGCTATCACAAGAGAACCCCGTTAGCAACAAGAGCGAGGTAGGAGATTTTACTCACTTATCCGCTCTTGTTGCTATCATTGACGTGCTGAGACGTCGATGACAGGCCCCTTGGGAGGTGCTGGATCTCGATGCTCTGGCGTCGCCCACCATTGTCATAGAGACATCGACAACAGGCCCCTTCGGAGGTGCCAGAGCTGGCTGCTCCAGCGTCACCCACCATCGTCATAGATATGTCGATGGAAGGCCCCTTGGGAAGTGCCAGAGCTGGATGCTCCAGCGTCGTCCACCATATTCGTAGATACGTCGACGGTAGGCCCCTGGTGTACAGGCTATCACAAGAGAACCCGGTTAGCAACAAGAGCGAGGCAGGAGAGTTTACTCACTTATCCGCACTTGTAGGTGTCATTGATGTAGTGGGACGTCGACGGCAAGACCCTTGAAAGGTGTCGGAGCTGGCTGTCCTGCACATATGATAGAAACAGGGGGGACTAGTCTGCTCGTTGGTTTACTTGTTCCTGTCCCTTAGCTCTATCATGTCTTACTGTTCTGGACTAACGCACGAGGCTTGGGTAATTCGATGCGCTGGTGCTCTGGGGTCTAGCTCCCGCCGTCTTCAGGGTGTGAGCTTTTTGGCCCAGTACTCGGTCGTAGCGTTGGGAGGCAGGGTGTGTATGCTTAGGGTATATGACCAGGCTAAGCAGTTTAAACCCCCTGGGCCTCCCACTCGGCACAGGACTTTCCTGGGAAACCTACTGGCGCCACAAAACCCTAATGACGAGAGCAGCCTGAAGAACCCGTCACACACTGCTGGTACCTCAAGTGAACCTGTCTGCATCAGGACTGCATGACTCTAACATGGGTGAGTAACAGAGCGTACAACCGTGCATATAAAGGTAATATACAATAAATGAGTCTACTATGCATGATCATAAAATCAACACTTAATTAAATGAACAATGTTGTTTAAAAAACATGAAGTAAAATAGTGATTCTTTTTTATCGGTGTTCATAGGGGGAGACAAGCTCTTTCCAAAAGAGGGCAACGAGTTTCTTTCGGATGATGAGGGAGGCATGGTGTACAGGCTTAGGGTTCGGGACCAAGCTAAGCTGACTGTACACTTTGGACGTGACCCTCCCGGAGCTCGATTTTCCTTAATGCTGCTCCTAGGTTCTATGAAAACCTTTACACTGTCCTACTAAGCTTAATATTTACCATTGGGGTGCTCAAAGCTCCAAGGGTAGCTGTGATGGTTGCAGGGCAATCTCGCATGTCTACAGCTACTAGAGGGGCAATGAGCGAGCATCCCTACTTCCTGCCTTGACCGCCCGCCTTGCGAGTGGTCTGAGTAGATCCGGGGCTGAGCTTGGTAGCTTTGACGGGGGTGTCGGTGCTACCGGAGGGCTGCAGCCGGGGCGCAGCAGGTGCTCTGTGCTGACACGAGCTTGGCGGTGGCTGACTTGATCCAGCGTCGCCCGGGACACGTGCTGGGTCTGTTGTGAGGGCTTGGAGCTGCTCCAAAGCTAACACCATAGCAGTGCAGTCACCGCGGATCCTGAGGACGCTGGAAGGGGTTGGCATCTTCAAGACAAGGTAGCGGTAGTGGGCTACGGTCATGAATTGATACAGGGCGGGCCTACTGATGATGGCATTGAAGGGGAGGCTGACATCCACGATGTCGAAGAGGATGCTCTCCGTTCTGTAGTTGTTGGGTGTCCCGAAGGTCACCTGGAGATGGATGTTGCCTTATGGAATGATACTCCCTGGTACCACCCCTGAGAATGGGCTGGAGGGGGTGACCTTGGACACCGGATCTGCAGCTGCTTGAAGGCTGCACGGTTGATGAGGTTGAGGCTGGCCATGCCATCTATCAAGACGTAGTGGAGCTTGACATTGGGAATGGTGGGGGCGACCATGGGAGGTAGAATCCCTGCCCTAGCCATGTTTTTGGGGTAGTCAGAGGCATCGAAGCTGATCGGTGTCTCCTTCCACCTGTGGTGCAG
Source organism: Tuctoria greenei (assembly GCA_036927565.1). Taxonomy (NCBI): domain Eukaryota; kingdom Viridiplantae; phylum Streptophyta; class Magnoliopsida; order Poales; family Poaceae; genus Tuctoria; species Tuctoria greenei. The sequence goes on from JAYESD010000006.1 coordinate 134,362,658, forward strand.
CGCCGGAGTGGGGGCAGGGGCTATTGTAGCCACCGCACGACGAAGGTTCTTGACCGCATTCCGAGACGCGGGATCCCAAGACCCTCCAAAGATGACGTGGAGTGTCTTGCGACGCTTGGGTCGCTACTGGCATTGGAGTCCTCATCTTGGTGGACCACTTTAATGTCCTGCTCTTGCTTCTGGGTCATCTCCTCGTCATTGTCGGCCTTGTGGTCGACCCTCTGCTTGCCCTCCCGTTGGCGGAAGGTGGCACCGTCCTGGAACTGATGCGCCTGCTCTTGGGAGCATTTAGCACATCTCTTGATCTCCTGGCACTCACTCGCGGTGTGGTCACCAGTCTTGTGCACCGGGCAGGGATCTACTCCGTCGTCAGCACAGGTGGCTAGTGCTTCTCGTGGTGTGCGAGTTTGCCACCACCGGTCGCGGTAGCTGCCGCAACGAGGGAACCATGCAGTGGCTTGTTCTGGCTGCCACCCCGGTTCTTGTTCTTCTTTTTGCCGCTACCAGGGGTAACGACGCCTTCTCCGATCTGGCCATCCCACTTGCTCCAGCGGCGGGCTGAGCATGCCAGTTGCGGCCTTCTGCCGCCCTGGCGCACAGGTCGGCGATGGAGAAGAGCTCGGAGACGTCTTGCACATTGTGCATAGCTAACTTCTCGAGCATCTTGCGGTTATGCACTCCCAGGCAGAATGACCCTATGACAGAGGCACTCGAGATGTTGGGGATGGAGCTGCGTACATTGGAGAAACACTGGATGAATGATAGAAATGTATCCATGGGATGCTAACACATGGCATGGAGGTCGAGCTCGGTGCCGGGGCGCGTCTAGGACCTGCCGAAGTTCGCCTGAACTGTCGGCACAGCTCATCCCAAGAGGTTATTGACCCCTCGGGCAGGTTCATCAGCCACAAGTGTGCCGATCTAGTCAGGGCGACCGAGAAGTAGTTTGCCAGGATGGTCTCATCCGCTCCTGTAGCAAGAAGCGTCGTAGTGTAGATCTGCAGGAACTCGGCCGAGTTGATGCTTTTGTCAAACTTCTCTGGCATATGTGGCTGGAACTTGCATGGCCACATCGCAATGTGAAGGTGCAGAGTGAATGTCATGCAGCCTCTGATGGGCTTTACCGAAGAGGCATACAGGGTAGCATATTCCATGGGGTCTGCTGCATGATGTGCGGCACCCGCGGGACCTGCAGTTGTGGCACTGGCTGTGCCATGTGTTGCTGCAGCGGTACCGACTGTGCCAAGCACTGGTGCTGCATGTCCTTTTGCACCGTATACTTCAGGGGGGCAGACGAGCCGACATACTACTGGTTAGGTGACGGAGGGTTTACTTGTGGTGCACCTTGGACGGAGGACACTACATTAACAGGGCATTAGGGGCCATATTCGGCATTGAGGTTACGCCGCCTCTCTCGCTGCCGCTCGATGATGACTCGTTCATCCATGTGAGCTTGACGACAGTCGAGCTCAACCCTCAGGTCCTCCGTGGGTAGTCGACCAGCGCTCGTAGGCCCGGAGGAGCGGGAGTTGGCGGTTGTGGGGACCGAAGTCCACACATCCGAGGATCTTATTGGGTGGTGCCGTGCGATGCGGCACCTAACAACACACACAAAAAGGATACCAAAACATATAAAGTTTTCATTTCATAATAAGAAGAGTTTACAAAAGAGTGTACCACAGAAGTACGCAAGCAGCGGAAAATACATACTCATAATCTCACCTAACTAAGCAGGAGAGAAGACGTCCATGCCCTAGGACGATTCTCACTAGCAACAAGAAGAACATTCAGTAGAGGCATGGCTCACATGAGATTTATCTCGACACCTCGAGTCTCATGTACAACCTGAACAACAGAAATAAAACTAATACCTGCAAAAATCATTAAAGCGCAAACGTGAGCATAAGGCAAAGCAAGACTAATCCGTCTCACTAGACATATGCAGGGTGAATACTAAGCATGGGTAAGGAATGGCATAAAAGACTCGCCTACAAGTAGATCCTTATAATCATGTTTTAAGTAGCAAATGACATTCTCCAAGTACGGCACATCATGGGCTCCACAATCAAACAAGAAACGCTTTATCGATGATATGACATGCTCAGAGCACATAATGCTATTACAGCTTAAGTATGGGAAAATTGTAAACTTTTAATTGTACTATCTCTAAATCATACAAGGTTGCAAAGTAATTATAATTCAATACAATATGATTTTATGGCTTCTTTAGTATTTACTATGTCACGACACAGTGAACAAGTGGTACTCTATTACCGCGAGGGACGGTGATTGCACACCCGGACTGCACGACACGCACACCCTCGTGGGAGACACATACGTGCTCTCCTCCCCGCGTCATACGTGGCCACCTTTCACCCAAGACCCCAATGTCGACAAACCCCTTCATCCCGAGCAAAAGGTCCCCTACACGAACACGTTGAAGTTGCCCGCTGGAAGATTTACACCTTTATGCCTTCGCATCTCCATTCAAGGACAACCGAGGAGTCTCCACACTACAGTCTGGAGTTACATCAGTTTAATGGGTCCCATATACCATTATGCAACCGGTACAGTTCAAGCTTGCCCAATGGTGCCGCATACGGCACGGTCCTCAAGCGACACAGGCAGGGCTATGCGACCGAGACTCAATTCTTGCCGCTTCCTATCCATCCCCTGCCCGGTCTCCATTTCATTCTATTATGCCATTTTCCATCTAATCAATCCTGTGAGATATGTCCTACATCTCTCGCGAGTAGATTCCAACTACTCGACTTCTACCGGATTTCCTATGCATTAGCAAAGCAGTTACTACAGGTCAAATTGTAACTCGTTCCAACCAAAACCCTGGGATTTGTGGTCATGCAAGTGGAGTATCAAACACCTTATACGTAATGCACAAGACGTAAGTGAATAAAACTGGAAAACTTTGAAAAGATCTTAAATGCAAACCGGGGCTTGCCTTAGTTTGCGACTCGAATAAATGTCAATTGTTAGGGCTTAGTCTTCCTCCGGAGAACCTGTCATGGACTTCAGTGCAAACACCTTGGCCTTCTCCTCCAAGCGAAGTTTCTTGTCAATCACCTATCAGCACGTTCCTATCGACATGATATGCATATAAGTAATTAAGTAGTTAAGTAATTTAAGAATAGACTCCACGGGGTTGTGTAAACTCTAAGAATGAGGAGTTTGACTAGGAAGGACAAATATGCCTCTTTTGTGTGGATAGACAAAGGATGGAGTCAAGTGGTCATAGTAGTATCGAGATGTGAATTTAAAGGTGCAATGTAAGCACACATTGCAACTTGGCACTCAACACTCGACGCTATGCCACTCAAGGACGATACAGCTGAATGGTGTGGAAGTGGTTGACTGGTAGTGTAAGGATGACTAAAGAATTAAGGGGGACATCGAAAGCTTGAGTATGAGTGGAGTGTACAAGACGAAGGTCGCGATTCAGTAGTCGACCAATGAACTTGACTTAACTCATAAAGGAGTAAACCTAGTTAAGTGAGCAGTGCTGTCGTACGGTCCTCACTTAGGATGAACCATGATGGAACCTAACGACACTTGGGACTGAATTGAGATCAACATGGCTTGGACTTAAGAAGTCATTACAAGCACTGTTAACAAGCAGGAGTACCAAGACAACGTTCAAATGACTTTTAGGTAACCCAGTTGCTACGACTAACGTCGCAAGCATCGTTCAGGTGCTTACACAACGACACTAATGTAGTGTCTCCCGCAAGCTTGTCCAGGTGAGCTCGGTAAGTTCTTGGGACTTAAACATGATGCGAGACCTTGCCGTGAAGGCATGCTTTGCCATCTCGAGGAGATCGTCTTAGCGAGGTCCACATCAACCCGGACTCATCAATGGGGTGAGCGGAATCCCGAACACCACCTTGTGAGTCTTAAGGTTAGTGATGTCGACTCGATCGTCGGCAAGCGACTCGATGAACCTGTCGTAGATGAAACGACACACCTAGCTAACCAATCCTGAGATCGTCTACGGAACACCCTCAACACAACCAAGGAACTCTTATCCAAGGTTCCCCTTTGTCTAGTTCTCCTTGTTGGTCGCAACGTTCTTGCATACCTCTACCCCAGGTCATCGGTTATAACCAAACCACTTGGTTTGACCTAGAAGGCATTTCATCGAGCACCCTGGCTACACCCAGGACTCAATGAGTCTTGCCTCGACTAAACCCTAATTTGGCTAAACGACCGTCGACTGTTGTGTCGTGGTTGTGTTCCAGCATCATGTATGTTACAGGCATCCTTCATCTCGATGCCAGGGCACGATGACGGTTCGGAATGTCACAACAATGTCATGTGGTCAACGACGTCGACACGACTCATGGTGGAGCATCACGAGCACGCACGGACAAGCCAACGTGATACAAACGACAAAGGAGGTCGACTTGGGGACTCCTATAGGAGTGATATTAACACAGAAACTGGACGTACGACTTGGCGACACATGAGTACCATTAGCGGTCACCACAAATGGACTTTGATGACGTCAAGGAAGACATTTCAGGGCAAGGCTCACCTTGTAGGAATTTCGCCGAACATCTTAGGTGTGTACTTGAGTTTCGTCGCTTCATCACCATTCAAAGGATATCTTGGCACTTGGGATTGTCGATTGTAACATCATCCTACCCCTGCATCACAGACCAATTCTAAACATCAACAAAGTTTGTTCTTTCCTCGTGAACATTTCATCGAACACCCTAGCTGCAGCACTGTCCCAACTAATCTTCGCACAATTCAGAGCTAACCTTGAACCAATTGTCGTTGTCGTTGTGTCGTCGACGTGTTCCTGAACCTCCTCCGTCCAACTCATTACTCGCAGCACTGTTTGGAGTTGGCAAGCAAGCAGAATGCCGTGTTGACGTAAAAATGACAACCGCATCGGGGCAACACACGGACTGCACAGCAAGCATCTAAGCCACACACAGGGGAGCAAGGTGGCCTGAGTGACCTGCAGCAGAGGCTATGCAGTGGAGACGCGCCGCAGCGGCGAGAACGGCCGGCAGATGGGATTGGTGAGCAGTGGCTGAAATGTGGCGACAGGGGCGGCGCAGCGATTTGAGCTGTGTGCAGGGGCTGAGGAGGTGAACTGGGCGTGTTGAAGCGGCATGGAGGCCGGACCATCCAGCGACGGTGCAAGGGCGACAGGGCGACGGCGAGCTAGGCGGCGTTCGCGCTAGGACTAGAAGGGAGCTGCAGGCCGGTGGCACAGTGAGGCGCGGTCACAACGCCGTGGATGCGCGGCCGGGGCGCGTAGAGGTGCAGCGAGCAGTAGGCAGTGGCAGCATGGCCATGGCCCGCGCTGGAGATGGGGAAGAGCCGGGCGATGGTCAATCACCGGCGAAGACGCATGGAAGCGGCTAGACCGGCAAGCGGCGGGTGCACGACGCTATGCTGCATCGAAGGACACGCACTGGCATGAGCCAAGGACGGTGGCCATCACCGGCGGCCAGGAGGTGGGGCAGGTGCGGCGCGCAAGGGACGGCGCCGGGATAGTGTGCGGCGGCGGCGTGGGAGGCGCGAATAGAGGCGGCCGCCGGGGAGGCAGGGCGAGCGGCGTGGCGGTCGGGTGAGTAGCGCGCAGGGTGGCCGGCGAGGGAGGCGCGCGGGCCGACGGCCGTGTGGGGCGCCGGAGGGAGGCAGGGTGAGCGGGCGGACCGGCGGGGAAGCTGGAAAGGCTACCGTGGAGGCAAGCCGGCACGATGGTGCGGCTCCGGGCCGAGCGGCGGCCGACGTGGGGCGGTCGAGTGTGGGGCGCAGCAGCGTGGGCAGGCGGCAAGGCGAGCGCGTCGGGACAGGCGGACGGCGGGGAATGGGTGAGCGGCAAGATAAGGACCGAGAGGGTCGGGCGCGGTGATAAGGACGGGAGAGGAAGAAGCGAAGTTGCTTTTGTGGCCATGAGGATAGACATGACATGTGGGACCCACTCTCTCCTCCCTTCTCTTTTCAAAATTCAAATGGAGCTAGCAGACATGCTTCAAAAATATTCAACTTTGGCCCAATGACTAGATAAAATGTGGAGAATTTTATGGTGCAATCAGATTTCAAAACTGAGCAAGTTGAATTTGAACTCCGGTTTGAATTTGAATTCAAGTGGTGATACTTGACTCAATGAAATAAATGGTAGATTAGGTTCAAAAATCCTGAAACTTTGGAGTTACCCTTTTTGAACCATAAGGGACCTCAGGAAAAATTTGGAGTTGATTTGGACAAGTTTGAGCACAAAGTTTAATTTTGAAGTCGATGTTAATTAAACTCTCAGTACATGTCCAATAAATGGGAAACGTGCTTCAAAAATTTTGAAACTCTACCGAGAGTCTATTTGGAATATTAGAAGGTCATGGAAAAATTTACAGCCATAGATTTGAATTTTTGTGCGTGTCCCATTTTAGGGTTTGAATAATTCCTTTTTCTTTCTCTCTATTTTGTTTTCTTTTCTCCTTTAATTTTTTTAGTAAAAATGTGAATACTTGGAAATTAAAGATTTTACACCTTAAGTTCCAATACATTAAAAAACATGTTCGATATGTGAAATTTTTAACAAGTCCCTATTTTTAGTGAAATCTGGTTAACTCATATGGTTCATGTGAGTTTGGATTTCTAAGTTCATTTTCAAAAAAATTTAAGTTCGTATTTTTTTAGTTTTTGTTCTTCCGAAAAGCGGGCTTTTACAGCGGTGTGACGGTCGATGGACGGTGTGCGTGAAAGCGACACGTGACGACTTCCCCTGTCGCGTGAGTTGACGGCCGCAACGACGAAGTGGTCGATATCTTGGACCCATTGCTGAGCCGCTCGCTAGGCAGCGTTCAGCAACGGTGGGTGGTGGAGTAGAGCCCTGGCCGCTGCCAGAGCGCTCTCTGGGCTTGCTGCCGGCGGCGCCGAGAGAGGCGACTGTGCCGGGATGTGTCCCGATGTGCTGTCCCGGCCAGCTGCACCTGCACGGGGGTACGACAGACCAGAGAGCGCCGCTCGAGCGAAGGATCTAGTCATCGGATGACGGTCACAGAAATTGCCCTCCAGGGCCTATTAACACCATGGTGGTGAAAGCGCTACCACTTTTTTGTGGGAAAAAGCCCCTACCTGGCGGGCCAAATGTCGAAGTGTTAATGTGACACTTCCCCCAGATCTGCTAAGGAGCAGCCCGCGGAGGTTCTTGTTCCACTGGTTTTAGGCCTTAATCAAGTGTACACGCGTATGAGAGTGTACGAGACTGTGGTTTTTACGTGGTTCGGGCCGCAAGGAGTGTAGCACCCTACTTCATTGTGGATTGTGTTGCTGGTGTGTGTGAATATGTGTGTGTATCAGGGATTCAATGTTGGGTCCTTTGTAACATGGCAGTCCGGTCCTTTTATAGACAACGTCTGACGCCTTACAAGTGGTGTCCAGGGCCCGACAGGTGGTCCCGCGGCCATATTATCCTAAAGATCTATGGCTTCTCGCTTAAACTTCCTTTGATCGTGGCTTTGAAAACTCGCTGTCTTATCGCCTGAGTCACCAGTGCTCCATGCACCATTGCTGACAATGGCCGTGGATGTCCAGTCCAATTGCCATAAGCTACCCACTTGGCACGGTGGGATAGGCCTACAAAGTGTTCACAGCAATGCGATTGGTCATAGCGGTACCTGACATTAGGCGTGCACCGCGCCATGCTTCTGGGGAAGCCGCCTATCTTCAAGGCTTGACAAGGACAAGGCGTAATGCCCACTTAACTCCCGAAACTCTCCGTCCAGGGCAAGTGGCTGGACTACATGGCAGCGTCGGAGCCTTACATGTGGGGTCGGCGCAGCTCGAGAGGTCACCCCCGAGGGGGATGTCAGGTTCCGTCTCACGGTCCACGTGGCAGCTCGGTAGCTCACCCCCGCGGGGGAGGTCAGGTCCTGTCTCACGGTCCATGTGGCAGCCCTGGAGCCCGTTCCTAAGTATATCGAGGACTCTAAGGCCGCAGGATACGTGGCAGCGCCGAAGCCCGCCCATATGGGAGGTGGCTTGTATGATGCCTCGAACCACATGGCAGCACCGGGGCCCTATCTCACAAAAGGAGAGGGATCCTTACCTGCTGGACACATGGCTGCTTGGGAGCTCACCTCTAAGGGGCAGCTAAACTTTTCATCGGGGTCTCTTAAGGGTACCCCAGATCCCGTATCTGAGGCAGATGGGTCCGGACCTTCTGAAGACGTTGTTAGGTTTAATCCCACATCCGATATTGATGATGGTGGAGCCCAACATATAAGGTGGAGGGAACCTCACCTATCAGACTAGTCTTTTGGGTTGAGGTGGCCCAGGACTTTGGTTGGGGCTCTGGTTGGGCCTATTTGCGTAGAAGGCCCATTACGACCTAGGCTGACGGCAGGGGCCCGTTCGTGTGACGGGCCAGGCCGCGTTCTAATAAGTGGTATCAGAGCTAGGTCAGAAACCTGTAAAGTCTCCCGGGCCACAAACGGATATCGGACCGTCGGAGAGACCTCCCGGGCCACATGAAATCGGGCTGTCGGAGTGGTGTCCACCCGAGTGTGAAGGGGAGTAGGACCACCCGATGTGTGATGAAGGGGGAGATTGTTAGGTTTAATCCCACATCGGATATTGATGATGGGGGAGCCCAACATATAAGGTGGAGGGAACATCACCTATCAAGCTAGTCTTTTGGGTTGAGGTAGCCCAGAACCTTGGTTGGGGCTCTGGTTGGGCCTGCTTGCGTAGCAGGCCCGTTATGACCTGGGCTTGCGGCAGGGGTCCGTCTGCGTGACGGGCCAGGCCGCGTTCTAACAGACGTGGCGCCCTCAGGCCCTGCCTCTACTAGAAGGTGGGGCACCTAGGCAGCTCTAGTTTGTGCGCGAGGGTACTCGGTATGCCGGGTACCTACAGTGGCCCGTGGGTCCACCCTAGGGAGAGATGACGAGCCTGAGGGTGGAGCCCTACCACTGCTTCCCCGCACTGCCTTTTAATTTTGTCTTGATCAGATGAAGCGGTGCGTGCCTCTGCAATTGTGGCCATGTGTTCCTCTCTGGTTGAGGGGCCGTGGTAACGGGATCTTTGCTTGCTGTGACATTATCGTGACAGTTCCCAATGCGCCTGCTGCACTTCTGCTGCTTTCACTTCCATCTTTATGGGAACCGCTGTGTTGCCTTCTTAGGCGGAGAGCTGCATGGGCCAGTTTCTCTGACGGGGGACCTGGGCCCTCTTGTCATGGACGTTGTGGCGTGAGCTGCTGATTCTGAGCCCGCCCAAATTTGCATGGTGCGCTAAAACAACGCCAGGGTGCTTTTAAAGGGGACCTTCGTGGGCAGTGGTGGTTCCTTCTCTACGCATGCCCCAAACATTCGAACCTTCGACTGCCTCCTTGAGTGCCCACTCCTTATTCACCCGCGAGGTTCTCGACTCCTGCTCCAATAGACTCAGCCTTGCCTCATTCCCGGGTGGAGGACGCCTCATCCGTGAGGCGGCTTTTTGGCTGGGAGGACGAGAAGCAGCGAGATTTGATTCGTCCCGACAACTTTCCCCTGAAGTTGAGGGAGAAAGAGATCGTCTTCCTCCAAACGTGAACATACTCTGGGTTCATCCCTCACATTTCCTCCTTTCTGGTGACACTTCTAGAGGTTCTTGGGCTACAACTTCAACACCTGTTGCTGAACTATTTTGTTGTGGCGGCAGTGTTCTCACATTTTGTGAGGTGTTCGTCAGGGTGTATCCATGCGTGCTGGTGTTCTGGAAGTTCTTCGTGTTGAGGCCGAACGGGAAGAAGAGCGAGGCAAAATTATTTAGCGCCTACTACTTCAAGCGTCGGGCGAACAACCCCTCCAAGTGCATTACTCCGCTCTCCTCGGCAAAATTGCCTTATTGGAGGATCAATTGGGTGATCGTGCATGTCGGCGCCCATGATCGCATGGTCCTGCTCACCGACTGGCCGACGGTTAGGATGATGGACTGGGAGGAACATCTGGAGTTGGGGTCGGCGTATATTCTAGTGATGGAGAGGATCCGATTCCTAACAGAACACGGCCTGTCAATGCTGGTGGTGATGGTGGACTTCATAAGTCGACGCTTGGCCCCCCTCTAGTACCATTGCCGCCCTGCATGGCTCTACTTAGGGCTTTAGGATGACACCAGGTTGCTGAGGGGTCGCGATAGGAAGACGACCCCGCAAGAGGTGTTTGATGTAATGTCCAAGGCATGCGACGACCCGCTGTCGCAAGACGTCTTCATCCTCCCGCAGTATTGCCCATAGCTTTGCACGGATCGGGACCTTCAGACGAACATTCTGAAGGAGATGCCATACCTAGACGCGATCAGTGCTACGTTGTGGCAAGTTTGTGACGAAAGTCGGGGGCTGGTCATAGTCGATCCTCCACAAGAGTCCGCACCTGCTCCAAGCTTCAAATCTTAAAGGGCGGAGGACACAACCTCTGTTAGAGGTAAAGGTAAGGCACCGATCCCTGACACCGACAAGGGGAAGGGGAAGTCGCCAGTGGTCGAGGTTTTGAAGGAGAAACACCCTCGATCGCAGCCAAAGGCACCGCCGCAGGTGGCCTTTGCTCCAAGTCAACATCCTCTGGTGTGCCCCTCCTCAGCATTGGTTGTCGGCGGTTCTTCAGGGGGAGGCTCGGCCCGTCAAGCAGTGGCTCTGCCAACGTCCATGGTCAGCATGTTGTCCAACATCCCTGTCGCCAGTGCAGTCTAGGGTGCCACAGGGGGATCCGGGAACATTACGCCTACCGGACCTCAGGCCAAAAGGCCTCGCGCTAACGTCGGCGGCAGCTCGGGAGGAGACTCCGGGAGTGGCTCTGTTGGAATCATTGGAGATATGCTGACACAAGGTGGTGGCATCGCTGGTGGTTTCGGTGGAGGCCCAACCGGGACGACCTCGCATGCCACACCGTCATCGGGAACAGCGGCTTCTGGGCCACCGAAGGTGGAGGCCCGCAAGAGCTTCCGAGGATGTCGGTAAGGCATTCTTACCAATGCTTGCTTTGTTATCTCGCCTGCTTTTGTTGATTGATCAGGCCTTGATTTTGATTTGCAGGGCCACATTGGATGTTGTGACACCCTTACCGCCGGGGTTAGTGTCCGGAGCGCTTCGAAGGCAGCCCAAGGGGCTACAGCTGCACCGGCGGAACAGACCGTCGAGCCGGTTCAGGGGAGGGCTACTCTGTCACCCGCGCCTGACGTGACTGATGAGTCTTCTCTGGTCGCCATCCCGGAGGCACCTCCGACTACTGCACTGGTTGCGATGTTGGAGCCAACTTGTCGAGCTGAGGGCCCAGTCTCCGAGATTGTTGTTCTCGCAGGTGGCTCCCTGGGCGATGGTGGTGTTGTCGCTTTAGATAGTGCCACAGCTTCCGCTCAGTCCCCGGGGAGCGGGCCCCTCGTACTAGTGGTCTTGCCTCCATCGCAGGAACAAGAAGGGGTTCCCGAGATGGTTACCGGGCGACGCTTATTGACTTCGGAAAAGCTAGAGCATCTCTCCGACGTCGTGGCCTCAGCGTAGTCCAGCATCGACCTGGTGCAAACCAACATCCACCGGGTGTAGGGAGCCATTGCTGAAGAGTGGGAGGGGCTGCAAGTGGAGAGCGATCACCTCTTGTCCTGGGAGGACCTCTTGAGGTCCACGATTGCTGATGCAAAGACAAAGCACTAGCGAGAGGAAGAAGAGCTGGAGCTGAGGAGCCGCTTGGTGAAGGGCACAGATGCCACATCCAAGAGGATTCTAGCTGATGCCAAGGCATCCAACGAGGCGTCTGATGCCCGCCTATGCACCCTCCAAGCGGGTCGAGAGGCCCACAATTACCGCGAGGCTGCTGTTGTTGAGCGGGAGGCCACTGTTGCTGAGCAAGAGGCAACAGCGCAGGCAATGATGGCTCAGGTCAGGCAGAGCAGGGGAGGCAGAGCGGGTTAGGCAGCAGTCTCAAGCTGAAGACCTTGAGCCTCAGGAGCAGCACCTAGCTGAGCGCCTAGAACTCCTCCTACTGAATATTGACGTCCGTACTCGGGAGTTGACATCAAATTGTCGCACTCGGGAGCTTGATCAGCAGGAGCATCAGCTAGCCCAACATCTTAAAGCTGAGGGTCGGGCGGTGGCGGAGGCAGTGGCATCCCACGTCTTGGTGTGCTACCAGAGTCGGTACCCCGAGTTGCTGCTGGAGCCGATTTTTGAAGGCCCTGTCGAGGATTATGAGGTGGCAGCAGTGGCAGAGGTTAAGGATGCCGCCAAACATGTCGTAGCGCAATTCGCCAGGGATTGAGGCTGGCAGCCCGTCTTTGTATCCGGGGTTCGCCCCTTTGTAAATATTCCTTAATGAATTTGAATTTGTGTTTGACTTCTTGGCTTGTCTTTGTGCTTCTTAACTGTTGCTCTATGTCCTTAGCTGCATAAGGGTTTTCAGAACCTTTGTCGAGCTCGTTAGTTTTTGAGGACCAACGATTGCACAATTAATATGGCCGAAGTGTTGTCCGTTGACCTCCTGTTGGCGGTTGTTATATACCAATTTCATCTGTCAATTTAATTCAATTATGTGAAGGATTTGTCATTTCTTGCACACATCACCTTTCTATCTAACCCAATACCACTTGGACTTGTAGAAATATGTGTATGCATCATTTTATGTAGAAAATGAGGAAATGTAGAGGGACCAATCCTATGAAATATCATCCCATCCAATCAAGCGACAACACGTGGCATCCCATTGATCAAATGGCCCACAAACAGAAGTATCCAAGGAGATCCAACAGTGTATCACCCATATACACCAATGGGACCAACCTGGCAGTCACCTGGAGAAAGCACACGAGAAACGGTGCAATGACCACGTCGGCCGAACCAGGGGGTCAGCCGGCCTGGTCTTTGCACCAAACACGGTCAGCCTCCACGTGTTGACTCCTCCCGGCTCCCTGGAGTCAATGGTGACTGATTCGTGCGCCTTAGGTGGCAGGAACCGACCTCAACACTAGTATAAATAGGACCCCCTACCCCTCACTTCAGCACAAACCACTTGGGCATCATTCTATTGTATACACTATCTTCCACAGTCCTTAGAGGAGTTAGGATGTAGAGAGGGGAGCCTCTAGTCCCAAGTCCTAATTAGGAAAGGAGTAGAAGGAGTCTCTCTTCCCAATTCCACATTGGGAAAGGTATGACTTATGTATTCCTTCTTTTATTTGTGACTTTATGCTCAATAAAGATATTATCTTTAGTCTTCTTTTATACGTATACTTGGACAAAGCGTTTCGGGTTTTATTGTGGAGTCCATGTACGTGGAAGGTAAAGTCTTTATGATTTCACTCTCATGATCACATCTAATGGTCATAAACACTATAGACCCCCACTATAGTCTATGTAGTTATGATATGATTATGTTAATATGAATGACTTATGCTATGATTCAACATTGGTTCAACGATGTTTAGGTTAGTCATTGCCTTAGTATGGCTTGTGCTATGGCTCCTAAGGTATTTGCTTAGTATGCTAGCATGGTGCTAGGGTATTTAAGTAGTGTTGGATGTCTGGTAGACCCATAGATTGAAGAAGTAGGCCCTATATGTCCTTTGTAATCCTCCACGTTCGGCTATGCCACAGGCTCTTAGTGGGAGTCGCCCTAGTATTGCTAGGGGTAAGCCCGTGCCTGATGTGTTGAATAGCACTGCATAGGAATTCATCATTGACATGACCATTAGTATCTAACTTATGCTATGTATATGTATTAGGAGCATTGAAGGAGCAACTCTCTAACTCTCAATCCTATCTCCCTCTAGTACCCATTTTACCCTTTAGAATAGATTGCCTAGGTGTGTGTCACACTACCCCTATTATCAACTTACCCCTGTCCGGATAATGGATTAGTATCCCATAGCTTGACCATAAGAGTAGTATATACTTTACTCCATTGTCTTACTTTGGGATAAATACGATACCCTTGGGAATACTCATGGGTGAAATGCTACAACGGTATCTTCCATGTGCTTTCAGATCTCATCCCTTTACCGGAGATGATATGTGGTGTTAAGAAATAACAACAAGCATTTCTGGCGCCGTTGCCGGGGATGATTTGTTAGTATATCTTAGGAGCCATCAACAAGCATTTCTGGCGCCGTTCCCAGGGAAGGCAAAGGAAGTGAAGGGTAGCTATTACTTGTGATTAAGCTATAGGTACTAATAGTTATTAGACAGGATTACCCATGTTTGTTTTTTCCTTTGTGTGAAATAAGGGTAGTGTTGGCCAACCTATTGTATGGGATGGCAAACGAGGACGCAAGTGCTAAACCGCAATATGATTTAAGGCGTACCTCAACAAATGTCCGCTAGGAAACACCATTGCGTTTTTGAGGGAGAATTTCAACTTTCAGTAGGAGCCAAAGTCATCCATACCCAAGCTTGGGGAAGGCGCCAAGAAGTTCTTCTTTGTTTGCCTCCACCATGGGGTGGATAGTTGGCTCTTCATCCAACACTCATGTCATGGGTTGTCTCCACCAATCCATGACCACATTCATGCTGGAGCTGAAAGAGTACTATTCTCATTCATCATGGATGAGAAGAAGGTCTCCACTCAAGGGGTGGATTGAAGAATGCTCGAGTTCCCATAGCTTGTCGTGCACACCACTTCACAAGGTGGATATGCTAGTTATGGAACTACACCTCCCATTGAAGTGTCATGAATATCCAAGTCGTTGGAGATTTGTTTGGATAATACAAGTCATGGATATTCACATGATTTGTGAAAATCCATGTCATCATGGGACGCGTGGGAATTATTTCCCTAAGACCCATGAGGGCCTTTTACAAACAACAACTCCAATGGCTACCATTCACAAGGAGGTCAAGGGTGGAATTAACATCACCCTTGTATTCAAGGAGGCTATGGATTTCCAAGGGATTTAAGTTAAACTAGCCTACCTTGAAGTATCTTGGCCTAGTAAAAATCAAGACAACATTCACATGAAGATATTGGCCAAGGACAAGAACTTAAGGAGCATTCAAAGTCCAAGATTTCCCACATCACTTGTTGGGATTCCCACAATTCTACCAAAACCATTCAACCTAGGGCAAGTGACATTGTGGATGAAGCATTTCTTGTTTGATTGTGGAGTCCACATGTCATCATGCCCAAGGAAGCCTTTGACCCATGATCAAGGTATGGGTTGATTCAATGGAATATCAATATGGTCAGAGTGGCACCCCTAGGAAGGACAAAGCCTCACCATGCTCATGAAGGAATACATTCAAGAGGGAGAACCCGTCTCTACAACAACATGTCTATATCAATACAACGGGGAGAGGCTAGGGCTACCATGTCGCCCACATGTCCAAATGACAGCCAAATGAGTTTGGCATGTCAAAACAGAAGAAATCGTCCACATCTTCAACTCCCAGATTGGACAACAAATCATCACGCTGAACAGAACGGAGGTAAGTCCTACTCATCGGACTTCAAAAATTTGGTGAGTCCTCACCAATAGCTTAATTGGTAGTTATCTCATATTTGTTTTCCAAATTGCATCAACCCTTGCATTTGCATGTTTGAAATTCCACACTTGCATGTTGGAAAGTAAAATTTCCAACCATCACAAAACAAAAAATTTGAATTAGGGGAGAAATTTAATTGGATATGAACTACGTGCATGACCACTTGAATTTATCTTCCTAGATCAAACCAAAAAGATTTTGATGTCCGTCATTGCATTTACAGGTTATTTCAAGCTGGGCAAGACAATTTAAAAATTGGGTTCAATTTGCTTTTGGCTAACGTAACCCGTTTTTGAGTTGTTCTGTGTGTTCCTGATTAAAGTGTAGCTAGGTCAAAATTGTGAAGAGGTGGTTTGGCAAGAAAGTGGAAGGTTTCATCAAGCTCAAGTCACCATATGGAGGATTTGAGAACACTTCTCTCCTTCAAACTCATTTTGAGTTTGAGGAAGAGAAATGTTCAAGAGGATGACCCAATGGAGGAGCCAAAACCAAATCCATCACCAAATCCAACCTCAACTTTGCATTTGACATCAACCATCAAGCCTACGCCAAAAATCAAGGTTGTGAGTTTCTCACACAAAGACCTTCGTCACCAACTGCTCTGCAAATGAGGTATGGGTTTAGAATTCTTCATTATTTGGTTTTCCATAGAATTGAATGTATTTGCTTGCATTTGTGAGGAAGGTTGACACTTCCTTATCATTCAATTCTCAAGCATCCTCACAAGAGTAAGCGTGGGTATTGACTTTTTGATCTCCAAAAGGAAATCCCACCTTACTTGGAAAAATCTCAAACAAGTACCTAGAATCCTTTAAGAATTGTTTTGTAAACTTAGTCATTTTTGTCGAGGTTTAGAAAACAAAACTTTTGGGCATGACTTAATTGGTGAATTGGCATATAGGAACTTGGGCATAGTGACAACCATATTTTTTAATTGAGCTTCATGCATAGATGGTGTCACTGGATTTCAAACTCCTAGGAATAAGTGATATCCATGCTCAGAAATTGAATTGCATCTTTAGGAGGAGTCACTAAATTTCAAATTCCTACCGAGGTTCAGGAGGATAAAATTGAGAATCCTGTTTGTCATGGTCTAAATGATAAAAATTTGCTCTTGAACGCTAAGATGGTTTGAAACTTTAAAAGGTGTAGGGATCCATATAGTGTATTTCTATCACATGCATTGCTATGAGTAGGAGCTTTGGAAAATATGCAACACGAATTATCCATAAAGCTCCACTCTTATCGATGAATAACACATTGATCATAGATACACTTGACATTGGATCCAATGAATATTTGATTTTGTTCTTCCCCGTATGTACAAATGAATGTTCGGTTACCTAACTTGAACGTTCATTTGAACAAGTCTCGGGAGCTAACCATCCCTCTCCATTCAAGAGAGGAAGTTTGCAGAAGTAATATTACTATGCGGGCATTCATGATGCTGATTGTTGTTATCCCTAGAGGATCCCATTTCAACATCTCATGGCCAAGGAGTAAATGAGGATGGTTGCTACCAATCGAAAATTATGCCCGAAGGTCAATCATAACTATACGAGGCTAGAGATTTGAAATGGGAACCCTCCATGAGCAACCAATGAGCTGCCACGAATGGGTGAGAGCATGATGCTCTCAACTATTTTAAGAACTCATTCAAGCTCAAGGGATTTGCCACCATCATTGGGTACAAGTTATTCCTATGTGGCCAAGAGTTATGATGTACCATGACCAAGGAATGACAAGATCACACCCAATTTATATTGGGTGCAAGTTGTTCCTATGTGGCTAGAAGGAATGACATGCCTTAGCCAAAGAACAACAGATCACACTCAACCCATGTTGAGTGCATGTCATTCCTTTGTGGTTCTAGGTATGTTGTACCTTACCCAAGGAACAACTGATCATACTCAATGCATGTTGGGCACATGTCACTCCCTTATGGCAAAAAGATATGATACACCTTAGCCAAAGAATGACGAAACATACTCAATGTATGTTGAGTGCACGTCATTCCCTTGACTATAAAGGTTATAATTATCCTAGCCAAGGAATGACAAATCACACCCAACACATGGAGACCCTGATGTGCGGATGATCAACATCGAAAAACACTCTATTCAACCACACTCATGGTGTCCATGGGAGGCAACACAACAATCAACACTCAACCCTCCATTGTCAAAGCCACGCTGCAACACGGATGGCCAACTCATGGCCTACATCCATCATTAGGGTTTCAACCCCTATCACGGACCATGATCAAGAATAAGCTTGGGGGAGGACCGCCACTTGAGGTAACTTGTATCACACCCACTACATTTATACTTCAAATCATCCATTGCATATTTATTTTCCATCCATCCATCATCCACCTTGCATTTAAAAAATATATATATAAATAGGTTAGATTTGCTTTCATCAAATAAGGATGTGCGCTAAGAATGATTTAGAATTCACATAGATGAAATGATGAATAGTTGCTTTGTTTTATTTTCCTAAGTCTCTAGTTGACAACTTGCTACTCTCTGAATATTACTTTTATTGGCTTGAAATACTTTTACCTTAATTTGGAAGTTGTGGGTACAAAAGCTTAATCTAATTCTAGGTTATTGTGAGATTAGAATTGGTAATAGGGCTGCTAGTCCTAGTTTGAAAGTAAAACATAGATGTCCGGAGAAATATTAAAAAGCTTTAAGTTTCTCTCAAATGATTGTAAATACCTACCAAAGCCATATGATGTCCATACATAGACAAAACCTTATGCATATGCTATTTGCTTTCACATTGAGCCTAGTTAAACTAGTATAGACCTATGTGATAAACCATTCAACTCTTTTTGAATTCAGGACTTCACTTGCACATGCTATACTTCTACACTAGAAGTAAGCAAAACGTCCATCATGTCCACCATACCACAACAAAAAGAGAAACTCCATGCTATTCATGTTCAATACCCTCTTCAAAATGCATTGCAAAGAAAGGGAGTAGAAGACGTGGCTACAAAAAAAAAGCATGCTTACATCATAAGCATGAGAAAAAAAAGTGAAGAGAAAAGAAAAGTAGCCATGTTTCATACCTGCAAAAGAAAGAGAGATTATACCAACAAGGAGTTATCTCAAGTACCACATCTACTTCCACTCCATCACACATGCACTAGTCTTGATCAAAAAGTTTTGAATTAAATTCTCCTAAGGCTTACTCTTTTGACTTAGCAATATATGTGATGCAAATATGCCTACTTACTTTCCTTACCAAGCTCCATGTACAAGCCATATTCAATGAGTAGGAATAGTAGAGGCACAATGCTTTGGTGAGAAAATATTTCCACTATCAAAAAATGAGTGACTGAGAGAATTAAATTGAGGTACTTAATATCTAAATTGAATTCTCCGGGATTTAAGTGGAACTTGATTTCTAAGCCATGATCGCTCCATTTGCTATTCTACCTTTCAACTACTCATGAATATGAAAAAGCATAAGCCCCATGATAACTTAAGAAAGGTAGGGTATCATAGCCAATTTCTGCAATACTAGGTAGAGTATCTTGTTGTGCATTAGATACTTTTGAAAATAAGACATTGTAGCAACTCCTGATCATCAACCTAAAGTCTTGACTTTGCTCAGGACGAGTAAAGGATAAGCTTGGGGGAGTTTGTTGATGGCTGTTATATACCAATTTCATCCGTCAATTCAACTCAATTATGTGAAGGATTTGTCATTTCTTACACACATCACCTTTCTATCTAACACAATTCCACTTGAACTTGGAGAAATATGTGTATGCAGCATTTTATGCAGAAAATGAGGAAATGTAGAGGGACCAATCCTATAAAATATCATCCAAGCCAATTAGGCGATGACACGTGTCATCCCATGGATCAAATGGCCCACAAACAGAAGTATCTGAGGAGATCCAACGGTGTATCACCCATATACATCAATTGGACCCACCTGGAAGCCACATGGAGAAAGCACACGAGAAACGATGCAATGACCAGGTCGGCCGAACCAGGGGGTCGGCCGACCTGGTCTTTGCCTCAAACATAGTCAGCCTCCACGTGTTGGCTCCTCCCGGCTCCCTGGAGTCAATGGTGAATGATTCGCGTGCTTTTGGTGGTGGGAACCGACCTCAACACTAGTATAAATAGGACCCCCTACCGCTCACTTCAAGACACACCACCTGGGCATCATTCTATTGTATACACTATCTTCCATAGTCCTTAGAGGAGTTAGGATGTAGAGAGGAGAGCCTCTAGTCCCAAGTCCAAATTGGGAAAGGAGTAGAAGGAGTCTCTCGTCCCAATTCCACATTGGGAAAGGTATGACTTATGTATTCCTTCTTGTATTTGTGACTTTGTGCTCAATAAAGATATTATCTTTAGTCTTCTTTTATACGTATACATGGAAAAAGCGTTTCTTGTTTGATTGTGGAGTCCATGTATGTGAAAGGTATAGTCTTTATGATTTCACTCTCATGATCACATCTTATGGTCATAAACACTATAGACCCCCACTATAGTCTATGTAGTTATGATATGATTATGTTAATATGAATGACTTATGCTATGCTTCAACATTGGTTCAACGATGTTTAGGTTAGTCACTGCCTTAGGATGGCTTGTGCCATGGATCCTAAGGTATTTTCTAAGTATGCTACCATGGTGCTAGGGTATTTAAGTAGCACTGGATGTCTCATAGACCCACAAATTGAAGAGGTAGGCAGTAGGTGGTGACAACCCTATTTGTCCTTTGTAATACTCCACGTTCGGCTATGCCACAGGCTCTTGGCGGGAGTCGCCCTAGTATTGTTAGGGGTAAGCCCGTGCCCAATGTGTTGAATAGGATTGCATAGGAATTCATCATTGACATGACCATTAGTATCTACCTTAGGCTATGTATATGTATTAGGAGTATTGAAGGAACAACTCTCTAACTCTCAATCCAGTCTCCCTCTAGGACCCATTTTACCCTTTAGAATAGATTGCCTAGGTGTGTGTCACACTACCCCTATTATCAACTTACCCCTATCCGGATAATGGATTAGTATCCCATAGCTTGACCATAAGAGTAGTATATACTTTACTCCATTGCCTTCCTTTGGGATAAATACGATACCCTTGGGATTACTCATTGGTGAAATGCTACAACGGTATCTTCCGTGCGCTTGCGGATCTCATCCCTTTACCGAAGATGATCTGTGGTGTTAAGAAATACTAACAAGAATTTCTGGCGCTGTTGCCGGCGATGATTTGTTAGTATATCTTAGGAGCCGTCCACACCTCTTGCCTATGGAACCCCCTTAGAGGCCCTTTGGTAGATGTGGTTAGTTGGCTGGGATCATCTAACACTTGATCGCAGGATGTCTTTGGAGGGCCCCCAGCAGAGTAGGGGAGTTGGAGTGGATTGCATCAGTGTCGCCCACCATCGCCACGGCAACGTCGACGGGCGTCCCTAAGGAGGTGCCGGAGTTGGCTGCTTCAGCATCGTCCACCATCGTCGTAGAGACGTCGATGGCAAGCCCCTTGGGGGTGCCGGAGCTGGCTGCTTTGGCGTCACCTACCATCGTCATGGAGACGTTGACGGCATGCCTCCTAGGAAGTGTCGGAGTTGGATGCTCTGGTGTCATCCACCATCTTCGTAGACACGTCGACGGTAGGCCCCTGGTGTACAGTCTATCACAAGAGAACCCAATTAGTAACAAGAGTGATGCTGCAAAGTTTACTCAATTATCCATGCTTGTTGCTGTCGTTGTCGTGTTGAGACATCTACGGCAAGTCCCTTAGGAGTTGCTGGAGCTGGCTGCTTCGGCATCTCTCACCATCCTCATAGAGACATCGACAGCAGGCCCCTTGGGAGGTGCTGGAGCTGGATGCTGCGGCGTCACCCACCATTGTCGTAGAGACGTCGACCGCATGCCCCTTTGGAGGTGCTAGAGCTAGCTACTCTGGCGTCGCCCACCATCGTTGTGGAGACGTTGATGGCAGGCCCCTTGGGAAGTGCAAGAGCTGGATGCTCTAGCATCATCCACCATCTTCGTAAATACTTCGACGATAGGCCCCTAGTGTACTGGCTATCACAAGAGAACCCTGTTAGCAACAGGAGCAAGGCATAGGAGTTTACTCACTTATCCGCGCTTGTTGCTGTCGTTGACATGTTGAGACATCGATGGCAGGCCCCTTGGGAGGTCCTAGAGCTAGCTTCTTCGGCGTTGCCCACCATCGTCGTAGAGACGCGGAGGGCAGACCCCTTGGGAGCTGCCAGAGCTAGCTGCTCTGGCATCACCCACCATCGTCGTAGAGACGTCGACGGCAGGCCCCTTGGGAGGTGCCAGAGCTGGTTGCTCTGGCGGCGTCCACCATCTTCGTAAATATGTTGATGGTAGGCCCTTGGTGTAGAGGCCATCACAAGAGAACCCTGTTAGCAACAAGAGCGAGGATGAGAGTTTACTCACTTATTCGCGCTTGTTGTTGTCATTGACGTGCTGACACGTTGATGTCAGGCCCCTTGGGGTGTGCCAGAGCTGGATGCTCTGGCGTCATCCACCATCTTCGTAGATACATCGACGGTAGGCCCCAGGTTTACAGGCTATCACAAGAGAACCCTGTTAGCAACAAGAGGAAGGCAGGAGAGTTTACACATTTATCAGCGCTTTTTGTTGTTGTTGACGTGCTGAGACGTCGACGGCAGGCCCCTTGGGTGGTGCTGGAGCTGGCTGCATTGGAGTCTCCCACCATCGTCGTAGAGACATTGACGACAAGCCCCTTGGGAGGTGCCGAAGCTGGCTGCTCTGGTGTCGCTCACAATTGTCGTAGAGACGTCGAATGCAGGCTCCATGGGAAGTGCTAGAGTTGGATGCTCCGGCGTCATCCACAATCTTCGTAAATACGTCGGTGGTAGGCCCCTGGTATAAAGTCTATCACAAGAGGACCCTGTTAGCAACAAGAGCGAGGCATGAGAGTTTACTCACTTATCCGCGCTTGTTGTTGTCGTTGACGTGCTGGAACGTCGACGGCAGGCCCCTTGAGAGGTGCCAAAGCTGGCTGTCCTGCACATATGATAGAAATAGGGCGGACTAGTCTGCTCGCAAGTTTACTTGTTCCTCTCCCTTAGCTCCATCATGTCTTACTATCCTAGACTAACGCACGAGGCTTTGGTAATTCGATGCGCTGGTGTTCTGGGGTTCGGCTCCCGCCGTCTTCAGGGTGTGAGCTTTCTGGCCCCAATACTCAGCCGTAGCGCTAGGAGGCAGGGTGTGTATGCTTAGGGTATATGACCAGGCTATGTAGTTTACACCCCCTGGACCTCCAAGAGGCGAAGTATGAGTGCGATGTAGCTGATAAATTAGGGCTTTGCCAGTGCTATTTGGACCATTATGGATGCTCGGGGAAGGGGTAGTCGGATTGGGTTTGTTGATGGTTGGTGGGACTACCCTGGGATCCGAATGGCTCAAGAGGGGGCCCTTAGTTGAAGATGTGCTCAGTTGGAGACATCGCTACCGGTGAAACCTCATTGGGGTCTAAATAGGCTAGTAATCCTTTTGTAAAGGCTATTTTGTGATCTCTTGTCCACACACCTAAGTAAATGTGATACGGCATAATTGAGATTCTATAGTTATCGAAAGGTGATGAAATCACAAACACGTGGGTAAAGTGGTACAACCTCTGTAGAGTGTGTCTATAACTATCATGATAGTCGTGCTCCCGGTCATGAGCAACCTGGACCCTCACATGATTAGTGGAAAATTGGAATTTGTGATGGTTTGGTAATGGTTATGGTTAATAATATGGTTATGGAGGGATAAGAATCAAATTCTGATGTTGGTTACAGTTATTGGTAATGGTGAAATCTGGTATAATGGTGTTGGATATAGAATATGGACTTGTACTATGATATTACTCATGGTTTATGATGGGATTCTTCACATCTATGTAATATATTGCTTTTAAAATGTTTTAATGTACTTTTCAGCACATAGTCATTATTATATTCGTCATTTGATTCAGCTACAGGTGATACTTTCCACACATGCTGAGTATGACATGTACTCACCCTTGCAATTCCCCCACCAACAGTTGCAGGTCATGATTGGGAGTTTAACGATGATAATGCGGAGTTCTATGCCGTTTCTACCATTCGCTTTGCCTGTGAAGTGTTGGAGTCGCGCTATACCCTTTTTGCTTATGCTGCTTAGTTTACTTAGCTACTCAGTTTAGTTTATTTCCGCTGCATTAGTTGGACTTGTCATTAATAATCATTAGAGCTTGTATTCATGGATATTATGAATTCTGTGACAAAAGTTGTTAATTAATCTGTTCTGTGGTAATTTTTGTATACTCTTTTTTGATTGAACTCATGTATGTGTGTTGAACGTCCTGGGCACACATATGCGTTCACTTGGTTCATTTTCGGAACCGGTTGTCACAAATTAGTATCACGGTGAAGGGTTTATCATAGGACGCAGCCTAGATAAAATGGACACTTTAGAGCATATAGGAGCACTCAGGAATTGATGTGTTTTTGCTTGGTGTGCTGTTTGCTATATATTGTTTGCTTGTGTGCTTAACAGAGGACTTTGGGATGCTTTAGCATTGCCATGTCAACCGAGTCTAGTATAGGTAGTTGCTTAGTTGCATATCCCATGATGCATGTTGGGGACGTTTCTAAATTCTTATCTCTTGCTCTTATTCAGATGGTGAGAACTCGCAACCAGAGGGATGGCAATGGTGAGGAGGAGGGCAATGAAGCACCTTAGAACAACCATGAACCTGCCTAGGGATCTATCAACCTTGAGCAATTATTGGCTATACAAAACCAGTTCATGCAGACTATGATACAGACTATAGGACAGCTATAGGCTGGTAACAACAACAATAAACACTACATGCCTCCACTGCCAGCCCTACCTCCTCAAAATCAATTGGGAAAGTTCATGAGGACTAGGCCACCAACCTTTGCTCAAGCAACCGACCCTATGGATGCTGATGATTGGCTCAAGTCTGTGGAGAAGAAGCTAGCTATTGTCTAATGCAGTGACCAAGAAAAGGTTCTATTTGCTTCTCATCAATTAGTTGGAGCAGCTGCGGATTGGTGGGATGCTTATTGCAATGCTCATGTGAACCAAGAGAGGATTTCTTGGGCCGAATTCAAGGAGAGCTTCCG
Source organism: Tuctoria greenei (assembly GCA_036927565.1). Taxonomy (NCBI): domain Eukaryota; kingdom Viridiplantae; phylum Streptophyta; class Magnoliopsida; order Poales; family Poaceae; genus Tuctoria; species Tuctoria greenei. The sequence continues at coordinate 134,387,301 of JAYESD010000006.1, forward strand.
TTCTCATTATGTGCCCGAAGGTGTTATGATTTTGAAGAGGGAAGAATTTGGGAACTTGAGGCAAGGAAGATCGAGTGTGGATGAATACCTCAATAAATTCACTCAACTCTCAAGATATGCGCCTGAGGATGTGAGCCTGCATAGCCGGAAGCAATACTTGTTCATGAGAGGCTTGAATAATGAATTCCAAATGCAGTTGCTCAACTGTGATTATGCTAACTTCCAGAAGCTTGTGGACAAAGCAATTGTTGTGGAGAACAATGTTCGAGATATGGAGCAAGACAACAAGAGGAAGGCTCCATATCAAGGACAACAACAAACAAGTAAGATGCGCCCTTGCTTTGCACCGCCAAATGCACCTTATTTCAGCTCCTGTGCGCCTGCTCATCGCCCTGGATATGCACCGCACCCAACTCAGTTTGTGCAGCAACGCCCTGTCATGCAAGCACCTATGCCTCCAATGCCTTATGCACCTCGTGCCAACTTTCCTGGTGCCAATGTGCAGAACCAAGCTCGTCCCAATAATTCTGGTGGAGTTAAGAAGTGCTATACTCTTGGAGAAGCTGGACATTTTGCACATCAATGTCCTAAGTAAGGCCATGGTCAAGGAAGCAATGCGTCCAGGCAAAACCCAAGACCCAATGGAGGACAGCCACATGGGAATCATGGACAATAGAATTTTGCTCGTGGAAACGTGAACCATGTCTCTACGGAGGATGCTCAACAAGCGGATGACGTGGTCATTGGCATGTTTCTCGCAAACTCCAACCCCATGACTATGTTATTTGATTCTGGAGCATTGCATTCATTCATTGCATCAAAATATGTTGCCAAGTATATTTTGCCTATCTCTCATATTAAGTTTACACTATTGGTTAAGTATCCTAAAGAAGAGATGAGGACAAATATAGTATGTCAAAAAGTAAGCCTTAGAATAAGGGGGGTAGACTTCTCTGCCAATATCATTGTTTTAAATTCTCAAGGATTGGACATTATACTTGGTATGGACTTGTTGAGGAAGCACGTCAGAGTTATTGAGTGTGGCATGAAGATGATGAAGTTGACCAATGAGGAATGGCTCACCGTAGAATTTGAAGCATCTCAACACGCACCAAAGAAATTGGAGCTGAATCAAATGGACGGTGCCGCAATTGAGGAGATTCCGGTGGTGTGTGAATTTTTGGATGTGTTCCCGGATGAGTTGCCTGGTATGCCACCTGATCGAGACATTGAGTTTGTTATTGATTTAATACCTGGAACTGCACCTATAGCTAAGAGGCCATATAGGATGCATCCTAAGGAATTAGCGGAGCTCAAGAAGCAGATTCAGGAGCAACTAGAGAAGGGTTTTATTCGCCAAAGCTCTTCACCTTGGGGAGCGCCCGTTCTTTTCGTGGATAAGAAGGATGGGTCACAAAGGATGTGTGTGGATTACCAAGCTCTCAACAAGGTAACAATAAGAACATGAACACCTTGCCTCGTATAGAGGACTTGTTTGATCAGATGACGGGTGCTTGTGTCTTCTCCAAGCTTGATTTGAGGTCGGGATACTTTCAAATGAAAATTAGACCATCGAACATACCCAAGACAGCTTTTAGGACACGATATGGATCCAATGAGTATACTGTTATGTCCTTTGGATTGACCAATGCACCTTCTTATGTACCTCATGAATAAGGTCTTCATGGAGTACTTGTATAAGTTCATCGTAGTGTTTATTGATGATATTATGATCTACCCGAAGGATGAGAAGGAACATGAGGAACACTTGATTCTTATGTTGCGGAAATTGTGGGAGCATCAATTGTAAGCCGAGTTCAACAAGCGTCAGTTTTGGTTGAGAAAAGTATCGTTTTTGTGTCATATCATTTCAGGAGGAGGAGTACCGGTTGACCCCCGAGAGGTGAGAGATGTGCTAAAATGGGATCCACCGCAGAATGTCAAGGAAATAAGGAGTTTCCTTGGAATGGCTGGATATTATCGTTGATTCATCAAGGACTTTTCCAAGATAGCCAAACCAATGATGAAGTTGCTAATGAAGGGGAAAGCATTTCAATGGACTCAAGCTTGTCAAGAAAGTTTTGAGGAGTTGAAGAAGAGGTTAACTACAGCCCCGGTTTTGGTTTTGCTGGATGTAAGCCAAAGCTTCAATATTTATTGTGATGCATCAAGACAAGGATTGGATGTGTATTAATGCAAGAAGGTCAAGTGGTCGCCTATGCATCAAGACAATGGAAGAAACATGAGCAGAATTACTCAACGCATGATATGTAACTTGCAGCGGTGGTACATGCGTTGAAAATTTGGAGACAGTACATCCTTGGTCATAGGTGTGAAATTTATACAGATCATAAGAGTCTTAAGTATATTTTCACACAAACGGATCTGAATTTGAGGCAACGAAGATGGTTGGAGCTCATCAAGGATTATGATTTGGGAATCAGTTATCACACGGGAAAAGCCAATGTAGTGGCCGATGCCTTGAGGAGGAAGGGAGTAAGTCATCAACTCGCGGTTCAAGGGTTGCCATCCGAGCTATGCAGGAGTTTTAATGGTTGAACCTTGGATTTGTAAATGAGATGGGGACGATGGAGTTAAATCCAACCTTGGAGCAAGAAATTCGAGAGGGTCAAACAAAGGACAAGGAAATCCAATAAATCAAGGGAAGGACCCAAGAAGGGAGAGAATTCAGATTTGATGAGGATGGATATGGCACTCTATGGCTTGGAAAAAGGATTGTCATGCCTAATGTGAAGCATATTCGGGAGACAGTACTAAAGGAGGTACATGACTCACCATACTCAATTCACCCCGGATGTACAAAGATGTACAAAGACTTGAAGACATGCTATTGGTGGGCTAGCATGAAGAAGGACATAGCTGAGTACGTAGCATTGTGTGATGTGTGCCAACGGGTGATTGCGGAACATCAAAGGCCAGCTGGATTATTGCAACCATTGAAGATTCAAGAATGGAAGTGGGAAGAAATTAGCATAGACTTTATAGTTGGTTTACCGTGTACTCAGTCTGGTTATGACTCAATTTGGCTAATCGTGGATCGATTGACCAAGTTTGCTCACTTTATTCCCATCAAGACCACTTTTAATGGAGAGAAGTTAGCGGAACTATATATTGGAAGAATAGTATGCTTACATGGAGTACCAAAAAACATAGTATCATATAGGGGTTCTCAGTTTACCTCCAGGTTTTGGCGAAAATTGCATGAAGCATTGGGAACGAGGTTGAATTTTAGCTCAGCGTATCACCCTCAAACGGATGAACAAACTAAGAGGATCAATCAGATTTTGGAGGACATGTTAAGAGCTTGTGCTTTGAAGCATGGGAAAAGTTTGGACAAAAGCTTGCCATATGTAGAGTTCTCATACAAAAATAGTTACCAAGCAAGTTTGAAGATGTCACCATATGAGGCACTATATGGAAGGAAGTGTAGGACACCTTTATTGTTGAATGAGGCAGGAGAAACTCAAGTATTTGGTCCAGATGTGTTGCAAGAAGCCGAGAAATAAGTTCAAATTATTCGGGAGAACTTGAGGGCTGCTCAATCAAGGCAAAAAGGCTATGTGGACAATAGGAGAAGGAAACTAGCCTTTGATGTGGGAGACTTCGTATATCTCAAGGTGTCACCAATGAGAGGTCATAAGAGGTTTAACATAAGAGGCAAGCTAGCACCTCGATACATTAGACCATTCAATAGTTTGGACAAACAAGGAGAAGTAGCATATAAGTTGGAGATGCCAGCTCACATATTGGATGTTCATGATGTGTTTCATGTTTCCCAACTGAAGAAGTGCTTGAGAGTACCAGAAGAACAAGTGCCAATGGAAGAATTGGAACTAGAGGAAGATTTGACTTATGCCAAGCAACCGATCAAAATCTTGGAAACCAACGAAAGGGTCACGAGGAACAAGGTCATCAGATGGTATAAAGTTCAACGGAAGCACCCCACATATTCAGAGGCAACATGGGAGTTGGAGGATGATCTCAAGAAGGAATTTCCCTATCTCTTCTCCTCCGCGTTGAATCTCGAGGGCGAGATTCATTTTAAGGGTGGTAGGTTTGTAACACCCTCATTTTCATCCATCATGCATTGCATACATTCTAATACATATTTAACATTAATCCACATAAAAAGAAACAAGTTTAAAATAAATTAGAGACAAAACTGCACTTAAGAATTCTGGAAAGTGCAGACTAGTCCGATATTTGTGTGGACTAGTCTGATTTCTCTCTGACTTTGAACGGAATTGTCCGTTTTTCTACAGTCTAGTCGGTTTTTCTCTCTATACACTTTCGGACTTGTCCGGTCCTATGCGGACTAGTCCAATGTTCCAATTTCTTGGAAATTTTGCCAAGTCCCTGGACTTGTCCAGAATAGTCCGGCATTCCAGTGGACTTGTACGTTTTTCCCTCTGATTAAAGTCGGACTTGTCTGATTTTTGCCATACTTGTCTGTTTTTCTCCTCTGGATAAGTTCGGACTTGTCCAATGTCCAGTCCAGACTTGTCCGATATCTCTCTGTCCAACTTCGAACTAGTTCGGTCCTTTTCGAACTTGTCTGATAAATCGCGACTCCGAGTTGATCTATTGTTATACGACTTCTTTCTTGGGTTTTACGTTAAGTGGGCCTAGGGACGTCGTGCCTAACTCTTTTAGAGCCCATGTGGGACTCTAAACTGACCCCTACTCACCCCCAAACTCGAAATCCATCTAACCCTAGCCTCCACCTCTATATAAACAAACCCACCCCTTGGCTTGACATTTATTTGCCACTTTTACTCCACAACCAAACCCTAGCTCGTGAATAGCCGCCACCAAGGAGGGTGAAAAGGATCTAGAGCAAGAAAAAGAAGAAGAGCAGGAAACGAAAGAGGATGAAGATCCCCATCAAGTTTTCATTCTCCATCGCCAATTCACCATCAAGTTCTTCATCAACCCTAGATTGTCAAGATCCAAGTGTTTCCTCCAAGATCCTTGATTCATTGGAGTTCTAAGCACCTGGTATACCTTACATTCTCTTTTCCTTACGTGAATTCAACCCCAAATCTTCGTATTCATGTCGATCTAGAAAATCTTAATCTGTTGTTTTTGCGCAGTGCGGACTTGTCTGGTCCCTAACGGACTAGTCTGGTCTTCCTGGTTATTTGTGTTGAACTAAATATAAAATTTGATCGAATCAACTCCAAACCTATATAAACTTGTTAAAGTCTATTAGAACTAGTTAGTGATCATGAAAAGCAACTGATTAACAAGTTCCACTTTGCATTTGCATCAATCATGCATGTCATATCATATTGAGTAATGTTTGTGCACTCTTTGATTGTGTTTCTTGCCTTGTATGTTTATTGTGCGGATTAAATGAATTTGCGCTAGAGAGTGCCGAGGAGGATCTCAAACACCAAGATTTTGAAGTCTTTGACCCGAACCAATCCCAAGAGCAAGGCAAGTGTCCTTGAAGCATATTGATCCTGTTTCTAAAAAAAATGTTTTTGTTTGCAAACTGCATGCTTGTGTCAATTTGATGGAAAATCCTATGATAGGAAGTTTACTAGAAATGTTTGACCACCCTTGTCACCTGGAATTTATGGTAGAGAGTCGGGATGGGATTTTTACCCTGTTTGCTTCACGAAACTAATTGGGATCGGAAAACAACACTACACATTAATTATGCGTTAATGAGATTATGGTGGATATGAACTGGTTAATATGATATCATAATGGGTGATCTAAGCAAGCATGGTATGTGGATGGGTTGGATGTTATAGTGGTTTTGCTTGCTTTAGATTTAAGGACCAGTTCGTGGAGCGACCATCCAGGATTTGCAGTGCCACCACGAGGCCAAGTATGGGTGCGGTGTAGCTGATTAATTAGGGCTTTGCCAGTGCTATTTAGACCATTAAGGATGCTCTGGGAAGGGGTAGTCGGATTGAGTTTGTTGATGGATGGTGGGACTACCCTGGGATCCGAATGGCTCAAGAGGGGGCCCTTGGTTGAAGATGTGCTCAGTTGGAGACATCACCACCGGTGAAACATCAGTGGGGTCTAAATAGGCTAGTAATCCCTTAGTAAAGGCTATTTTGTTATCTCTTGGTCACACACCTAAGGAAGTGTGAGATGACATAATTGAGATTCTATAGTCATCGAAAGGTGATGAAATCACAAACACGTGGGTAAAGTGGTACAACCTCTGCAGAGTGTGCCTAAAACTATCATGATAGCCATGCTCCCGGTCATGAGCAACCTGGACCCTCACCTGATTAAAGAGAAATGGGAATTTGGGATGGTTTGGTAATGGTTGTGGTTAATAATATGGTTATGGCTGGATATGAAACAAATTCTGATGTTGATTATGCTTAATGGTAATGGTGAAATCTGGTATAATGGTGATGGATATGGAATATGGACTTGTACAATGATAATACTCATGGTTTATGATGGGACTACTTTACATAAATATAATATATTGCTTTTAAAATGTTTTAATGTACTTTTTAGCACTTAGCCATTATTATATTTGTCATTTGAATCAGCTACATGTCATACTTTCCACACTTGTTGAGTATGACATGTACTCACCCTTGCAATTTCCCCACCAACAGTTGCAGGTCAGGATTGGGAGTTTAATGATGATAATGCGGAGTTCTAGGCCGTGTCTACCGCCAGCTTTGCCTGTGGAGTGTTGGAGCTGCGCTATACCATTTTTGCTTATGCTGCTTAGTTTGCTTAGCTGCTCAGTTTAGTTTGTTTCTGCTGCATTAGTTGAACTTGTCATTAATAATCTTTAGAGCTTGTATTCGTGGATATTATGAATTTTGTAATAAAAGTAGTTAATTAATCTTATTTTGTGGTAATTTTCTGTATACTCTTTTGTGATTGCACTCGTGTATGTGTGTTGAACGTCCTGGGCACACATATGCGTTCACTTGGTTCATTTTCGGAACTGGGTGTCACATCAACCTTCTACTTGCCCTCCTGCTGGCGGAAGGGGGCACCGTCCGGGCGCCGCTGTGTCCGCTCTTGGTAGCGTTCGGCGCATCTCTTGATCTCCCGGCACTAACTCGTGGTGTGGTCGCGAGTCTTGTGCACCAGGCAGGGCTCTACTCCGTTGTCAGCAGCAGGTGGCTGACGTGGGCGCTTATCGGGGCATGGGGGTTTGCCAACACCGGTCGCGGCAGATGCCACAACGGGAGAATCATGCAGCGGCTTGTTCTGGCTGCCACCCTGGTTCTTTTTCTTCTTTTTTCCTCTACCAGGGGTAACGGCACCTTCTCCTATCTGACCGGCCTCACCCGCTCTGGGAGCAGGCTGAGCATGTCAGTCGCGCCCTTCTGCCGCCTTGGTGCACTGGTCGGTGATGGAGAAGAGCGCGGAGACGTCTTGCATGTTGTGCGTGACTAACTTCTCGAGCATCTTGCGCTCACGCACTCCCTGGTGGAATGCCACTATGACAGAGACACTCAGGATGTTGGGGATGGAGTTGCGTACCTGGGAGAAACGCTAGATGAATGATTACAGCGCCTCCTTGGGTTGCTGACGCACGGCGTGGAGGTCGGTGTCGTTGCGCGTGTAGGTTTAACACCCTCATCTTCATGCATCATGCATTGCATAAGTTCATATACATGTTTAGCATTAATCCACATAAAAAGGAATGAGTTTTAAATGAATTTAAAAGCCAAACCGCACTTAAAAGTTCTAAGAAGTGCGGACTAGTCCATTTCTTGTGTGGGCTAGTTTGGTTTCTCTCTGACCTCCATTGGACTTGTTTGATTTTGGCCAGACTAGTCCGGTTTTGTCTCTGTACAATTTTCAAATTTGTTCGGTCCATTGCGGACAAGTCCGGTGTCTCGAATCCTTGAAACTTTGCTAAGTCCTTGGACTTGTCCGATGTCTTGCGGACTTGTCCATTTTCCTCTCTGACTGAAATCGGATTTGTCCGGTTTTGGCCGAACTTGTATCCTTTTCCTCTGACCATGTTTGGACTTGTCGGATAAAGTCCGGACTTATCCAATTTCTCTCTGTCTAACTTCGGACTAGTCGTGCCTAGACTTGTCCGGTGATCGCGATTCCGAATTGATCTTTTGTTCCACAACATTTTTTTGGATTTTACCTTAAATGGGCCTAAGGACGTCATGTTGAACCCCTTTTTGGAGCCAATGTGGGACCCCACACGGGCCTCCACCCACTGCAAATTGGAAATCCATCAAACTCTACACCTCCACCTCTATATAAAAAACCCAACACCCCACCCTTTTACCTCTTTGCCTCAATTTAAAGACCACCAAACCCTAGCTCGTGGATAGCCACTGCCAAGGAGGGAGAAGGAGATCCAGAGCAAGAAGAAGAAGAGGAGGAAAAAAAGAAGATCAAGAGACCATGATCTCCTTCAACTTTGCATTCTTCATCAACAATTCACCATCAAATTTTCTTCATCAACCCTAGATCGTCAAGATCCAAGTGTTGCCTCCAAAACCGTTGACTCATTGGAGTTCTAAACACCTGTTATACCTTCTACTTCATCTTTCTCACGTGAATTCAACCTCGTTTCTCCAAATTCACGTTGATCTAGAAAACCCTAACTCGCTGGTTCTGCGTTGGGCGGACTTGTCCAGCCTTGTGCGGACTTGTGCGGTTCCCAGATTCGTTTAATAAAGAATTAATTCCATTTTGATCTAATATCAACATGAACCTGTATAAACATGTTAATAACCATTGTAAATGATTAGTGAACATTAATTGTAACTCATTAACTCGTTTTGCTTCGCGTTTGCATTAATCATGCATGTCATGACATATTGAGTAATATATGTGCACTTATTGATCATAATTCTTGTCTTGTATGTTGATTGTGTGGTTTAGATGGATTTGCGCTAGAGTGTGCTGTGGAGGACCTCCAGCACCAGGAATTTGAAGATTCTGACCCAAACCAAGCCCAAGAGCAAGGCAGGTTTCCTTGAACATATTGATCCTATTTTTACAATAAATGTTTTGTTTTTAAAACTGCATGCTTGTTTCAATTTGATGGGAATTCCTATGATAGGACGTTTACTAGCTTTGTTTAGCCATCCTTGTCACATGGAACAGATAGTGGAGAGTCGGGAAGGGATTTTTACCTTTGCATCGCTTAATTAATTAGGATGGGAATATAACTATACCATTTAATTATGCATCAATGAGACTATGGTTAATATGATATGGTAATGGGTGATCTAAGCAAGCCTTGTATGTGGACGGGTTGGAAGACATGACAGTTGCTTGCTTTAGATCTAAGGGCGGGTTCGTAGAGAGATCATCCAGGATGTGCAGTGCCACCACGAGGCCACGTATGCGTGCGGCTTAGCTGATTAGTTAGGGCATTGCTAGTATTGCGCGGATCATTTGGCACACCAGGCAAGGGGAATTAGATTGGGTTGGGATTTGAGGCTGGACTCCCAGGGATTTGAATGGCACAAGTGGGGGCCCTTGGTTGAAGACGTGCTCAGTTGGAGACATCGCCACCGGTGAAACCATAGTGGGTCTATACATACTAGTAATCCCTTTGTAAAGGCTATTTTGTGATCTCTTGGCCACACACCAACAGAAGTCTGAGACGGCATAATTGAGATTCCTTAATGTCCGAAAGGTGACGAAATCACAAACACGTGGGTAAAGCAGTAAAATCTCTGCAGAGTGTTAAAAACTGTCATGATAGTCGTGCTCCTGGTCATGAGCAACCTGAACCCACACATGATTAGAGGGAAACATGAGATTTGGGATGGTTTGGTTATGTTTTGGTATTGGGATGGTTTGATAGTGGTTATGGTTCGTAATATAATTATGGCTGGTTATGGATTGAATTATGGTATTGGATATGGTTAATGGAAATGGTGAAATCAGGTATAATGGTGATGGATGTGGAATATGGACTTATACTATGATAATCATTGTGGGATATAATTGGTTTACTTCACATACATATAATACTTTGCTTTCCAACTGTTTTTAATGTACTTTTTAGCACTTAGCCTTTATTATTGTCATCATTTGTTTAAGCTACATGTGATACTTTCCACACTTGTTGAGTACGACATGTACTCACCCATGCTATTCTCCCACCATTAGTTGTAGGTCAGGTTTGGGAGTATAGTGTTGATAATGCGGAGTTCTAGGCCGTGTCCGCTGTCAGCTTGCCTGTGGTTTGATTGGAGCTGCGCCATATCCCTATTTGCTTAGTTGCTTCATTAGATGATTTCCGCTGCATTAGTTCAAACTTGTCATTAGTATTCATTAGAGCTTGTATTCAAGGATATTATGAATTGTGTAATAAAAGTGGATAATTAATTTTGTTTTGTGGTAATTATCTATATATCGTTTGTGATGCACTTGTGTATATGTGTTGAACATCCTGGGCACACATATACTGCACTTGGTTCATTTTCGGAACCGGGTGTCACAATTTGGTATTAGAAGCACAGGTTCATCGTAGGACGCAGCATAGATAGAATGGACACATTAGAGTACATAGGAGCACGAAGGATTGTTTGGTGTGATGATTTCTATGTATTGCTACTTATGTGCTTAGTAGAGGATTTTGGGATGCTTTAGCATTGCCACGTCGATATAGGCTTGTATAGGTAGTTGCTTAGTTTCGTATCCCTTGATGCATATAGTTGGGGACGTTTCTAAATTATTATCTCTTGCTTTTCTTCAGATGGTGAGGACTCGCAACCAGAGGGATGCCAATGATGAGGAGGAGAACAATGGAGCACCTCAGAACAAAATGGACAAGGACCTGCCTAGGGAGCTATCAACCTTGAGCAGCTACTGGCTATGCAAAACCAGCTCATGCCTCCGCCGCCACCCCCACCTCCTCATAACCGATTGGGAGAGTTCATGAGAACCAGGCCACCGACTTTTGCTCGAGCTATTGACCCTATGGACGCGGATGATTGGCTCAAGTCTGTGGAAAATAAGGTAGCTATTGTCCAATGCAGTGATCGGGAGAAGGTCCTATTTGCTTCCCATTAACTAGTTGGAGCAGCTGCGGATTGGTGGGATTCCTTATGCAATGCTCATGAGACTAAGAGAGAATTACTTGGGCTGAATTCAAGGAGAGCTTCCGTTCTCATTATGTGATGGAATGTGTTATGATCCTAAAGAGGCAAGAATTTGAAAACTTGAGGCAAGGAAGATTGAGTGTGGGTGAATATCTCAATAAATTCACTCAACTCTCAAGATTTACACCTGAGGATGTGAGCCGGCACAACCGGAAATAGTACTTGTTCATGAGGGGCTTGAACAATGAAATCCAGATACAATTGCTGAATTTTGATTATGATAACTTCCAGAAGCTAGTGGACAAAGCGATTGTTGTGGAGAATAAAGTATGTTAGATGGAGCTAGATAACAAGAGGAAGGCGTCATATTAGGTACAGCAACAAGGAAGTAATGTGCGCCCTCGCTTTGCACCATCCAATGCGCCATATTACAGCACCCCTGTGCCTGCTTAGCGCCCTGGTTAAGCACTGCGCCCAGCTCAGTTTGTGCAGCAATGCCCTGTCATGCAAGCACCTAGGCTCCAATCCATTTCACACCTCGTGCCAATTTCTATGTTGCAAATGTGCAGAGTCAAGTTCGTCCGAATAATTCTGGTGCAGTTAGGAAGTGCTATACATGTGTAGCACTATGACACTTTGCAATTCAATGTCCTAAGTCAGGTCTTGGTCAAGGAAGCAATGCTCCAAGACAAAACCCAAGACCCAATGGAGGACAGCCGCAAGGGAACCATGGACCGCAGAATTTTGCTCGTAGCAATATGAACTATGTCTCTACGGAGGAAGCACAACAAGCGGATGACATTGTCATTTGTATGTTTCTCGCAAACTCCAACCCCACGACTATGTTATTTGGTTTTGTAGCATCGCATTCATTCACTGCATCAAAGTATGTTGCCAAGTATAGTTTGCCTATCTCCCATATGAAGTATACCTTGTTGGTTAAGTCTCCTGGAGGGCAGATGAGGACAAATATAGTATGCCCAAAAGTAAGCCTTAGAATAAGCGGCGTCAACTTCTTTACCAACCTCATTGTTTTGGATTCTCAAGGATTGGACATTATACTTGGTATGGACTGGTTGAGGAAGCACAATGGAGTCATTGAATGTGCCCCAAAGACGGTGAAGTTTACCAATGAGGAAGGGATCAACAATGACGTTGAAACAACTCAACATGCACCGAAGCAATTGGAGCTGAATCACATGGACGGTGCCGCAATTGAGGAGATTCCGGTGGTGTGTGAATTCTTGAATGTATTTCTAGATGAGTTGCCAAGTATGCCACCTGATCGTGATATCGAGTTTGTTATTGAATTAATACATGGAATTGCACCTATAGCAGAGAGGTCGTATAGGATGCCTCTTGAGGAATTAGCAGAGCTCAAGAAGCAAATTCAAGAGTACCTAGAGAAGGGTTTTGTTCGCCCAAGCTCTTCACCTTGGGAAGCGTCTGTACTTTCGTAGATAAGAAGGATGGATCCCAAAGGATGTGTGTGGATTACCGAGCTCTCAATGAGGTGACAATCAAGAACAAGTACACCTTGCCACGCATAGAAGACTTGTCTGATTAGATGAAGGGTATCTGTGTCTTCTCCAAGATTGATTTGAGGTCGGGATACTTTCAAATGAAGATTAGACCATAGGACATACCCAAGACAGCTTTCAGGACATGGTATGTATCTTATAAGTACACCGTTATGTCTTTTGGATTGACAAACACACCTGCCTATTTTATGTACCTCATGAATAAGGTCTTCATGAAGTACCTGGACAAGTTCATTGTGGTTTTCATTGATGAAATTATGATCTACTCAAAAAGCGAGGAACATGAGGAACACTTGAGGCTCACGTTGCAAAAATTGAGGGAGCATCAATTGTATGCCAACTTCAGCAAGTGACAGTTTTGGTTGAAAGTGGTGTCATTTTTGGGGCATATCATCTCCGGAGGAGGAGTATCGGTTGACCCAGGAAAGGTGAGAGATGTGTTGAAATGGGAACCACCACAAAACGTGAAGGAAATAAGGAGTTTTCTTGGGATGGCTAGGTATTACCATAGATTCATCAATGACTTTTCCAAAATAGCCAAGCCAATGACCTAATTGCTAATGAAGATGAAAGCTTTCCAATGGACTCAAGCGTGTCAACACAACATTAAAGAAACATGAGCAGAATTATCCAACGCATGATTTGGAACTCGCAGCCGTGGTGCACGCATTGATTTGGAGACAATACATCCTTGGTCATAGATATGAAATTTATACGGATCACAAAAGTTTAAAGTATATTTTCACACAAACGAATCTGAATTTGAGGCAACGAAGATGGTTGGAACTCATGAAGGATTATGATGTGGGAATTAATTATGATTTGGTGAAGGCTAATTTCGTAGTTAATGCCTTGAGTAGGAAAGGAGTAAGTCACCAGCTCACGGTTCGAAAATTGCCATTCGAGTTATGTAAGGAGTTTGAACGGTTGAATCTCGGATTTGTTAATGATATGGGGATAATAAAGTTAAATCCGACCTTGGAGAAGGAAATTCGAGAGGGTCAAACACAGGGTGAGGAAATTAAGGAAATCAAGGAAAGGACCCGAGAGGGAAGAGAATTCAGGTTTGATGAGGATGACCATGGTACCTTATGGCTTGGAAAAAGGATTGTCGTGTGTGACACCCGGTTCTGAAAAATGAACCAAGTGTAGTGTATGTGTACCCAGGATGTTCATCACACATACACAAATGCATCACAAACGGAAATCAGAATTTAACCATGTCACAGATAATAAATATACATTGATTCTATTGTAGCGGAAAATAAACTAGCGTAGGCGACTCGAACTCCACAGGCAGTCGACGGCGGTATGCAACCTAGTGCTCCATGTTGATCTCCAAAATATCGCTAGCAGCTGTTGGGGGGGGGGGTGGGATTGCAAGGGTGAGTACATGTCGTACATAGCAAGTGTGGGAAAATATGACATGTAGCTGATACAAATGACGAGTATAATAATGGCTAAGTGCTGAAAAGTAAATTAAAACATTTGAAAAGCATTGTACTATGTCTATGTGAAACAATCCCATCATAACCATCATATTAACATAATATAAACCATATCCAATTATTGCCGACATCATCATTATCCATGTCCATTGACCATAACTCAAATTCATATCCATAACCATAAGCCATAAACAATCCTTAACCATTACCAACCCATGACCATAATCCAACCATCCCAATACCAAAATCCTCTAATCATGGAAGTTGTCCAAGTGCTCTTAACCGAGACTGCGACTATCATGATAGTTTTACACTATGCAGAGGTTGTACCACTTTACCCACATGTTCGTGATTTCATCACCTTTCGGTGACTAAGAACCTCTATTATGCTGTCTCACACTTTCATAGGTGTGTGGCCAAGAGATCACAAAATAGCCTTTCATAAGAGACTACTAGTATGTACAAGCCCACTAAGGTTTCACCGGCAGGCTTTTATCTCCATTCTCCCACCCACGGGCCCCCCTCGTGTGCCATGCGGATCCCAGGGTATCTCTCCTCGACTCCCATTCCCCGCGCCATCCAATGGTCCATACAATACTCGCAGCACTCCTAATTATTCATCTACGCCGCACCCATACTTGGCCTTGTGGTGGCACTATAGTCCTGGCATATTCTCGCATGAACCAGTCCTTAGATCTAAAGCAAGCAAACCACCATGACATCCAACCCATCCACATACCAGGCTTGCTTAGATCACCCCTTTACCACATCATATTTAACCAGCTCATGTTAACAATAATCTCATTAATGCATAATTAAATTAAGTGGTATAGTTGTTTCCATCCCAATTAGTTAAGCGAAGCAAAAAGGTAAAAAGCCATCCCGACTCTCTACCATAATTCCAGGCAACAAGGATGGTTAAACAATTCTAGTAAACTTCCTACCATAGGATTTCCCATCAAATTGACACAGCATGCAGTTTTGCAAACAAAACATTTATTTTAAAACAGGATCAATATGGTCAAGGACACTTTCCTTAATATCCCGCAATTCTGATGGTCAATCAACTCAAAGTCTTGGACTCGAAGATCCCCGCATACTCGCTTCTCGATCATAACCACTTGAGCAAATCGTCTACTCGCAATCAACCACATACACAAGCAGACATACATAATAAATGCATTGCAACCACTAATCAATAGGAAAAATATGAATACATGCATAAAATATGTTTGTATTAATGTTACCTAACTTTCTATGGCTATTTAATAATTTTCTATAATGATTTCATATTTATTTGAGGCAGTTTGGAATTAATTACAATTAATTCAGAGGCAAAATAATTATTTCAGAACATAAAATATGCTGAAAATAATATTAGTAACTTACTAGAATTTATTCTAAATTTTCTGGAATTTTTCTAGATTTATTTTGATACTTTATGAATTAACTTGGCTTTAATCTCATTTATTAAGTCTGAAAAACAGATTAAATATTACTGAAAATATAAATTTTGCCAAATCTAAAATATCATATTGATCTTGTTTGATGTAATCTAACTTGCGCGTTCCAAGTGATTTTTAAGATGATCGGACAATGATTAAAGATCGCTCAAATAAAACACGTTCTACATGGTATTTAATTCATATACTAGAACCAAAATAATTATTTAGATCTAGAACGCAATACCTACCGTGTGCGCATCAAGCCCGGACGGTCGTGGAGTGGCGGTGCGACGTGTGTCTCCGGGATCTAGAGTTTCGTTGATGAAGATGATGGCGGCCTGACGTAGACGAAGTAGATGGCGCAGCGGTCCTCCGGCGGCACGACGACAGCGACGCGATGATCTACGGCGAACAACGGTGACAATGCGACGATCCCCGCGGACAGCAGCTCTTTTCTTCCCTCTGGTGGCGCAGCACTCTGGTGTTTTTCTACGTTGCTAGGGTTCCTCCTGGCGTCTCTGGCAGTGCTGCAATGCCTAGGTTTTTTTTCTCCTGTACACAGGGAGGGGCGCGATGCCTTTTATAGGTGACGGGGCACAACACTAGGGCCGGCACGGTCAATGCGGGCGGCACTAGGGCGGGGCGTTGAGCGGCGGGTGGCTCCGGCGGTAGTGCGGGGTGGGGCCAGGGAGCGCGGGGGCGCGCGGCACGCGCGAGCGCTGGTGGGGTTGCGCGAGCGAGCCGGCTCGGGTGGCCTGGCCGACCGGGCGGCGCTGCTTTTTTTTTATTATTATATTTTTCATTATTATTATTATAGATTTTATTATTTATATATATTTTTATATTATTATTTATTTATATTTATTTATTTATTTACTTATTTTGATATCAGTTATTTCCATATTATTTGTTATTACATATATATATATGTTTCATTATTGTTATATATATCTCTATCATTCATTATTATTCATTTTTCTTCTATAATAAATTTTCTTTCCTTAATACTTTTTTATTGAATAAAATTTCTAATTTGATTTTAATATATATCTAGTAACTTAGTATATGCCTATATGTGAATGCATGTGCATAGACGATTTAGTTTATTTCATTATTCTTGTTAACTATTGTTTCTTCTTCCATCTTATCTTTTCCGTTTTCTTTTATTTCTTTTCTTCCATATTCGTTATGCTAATTTAATTTCTTTTAATGTACTTACTTTGGTAAATAAATTTCTTTTAGCTTATTTATTTTGGTAATAAATTTTCGATACATGAGGATTAATGCAAAAATGCAATATGAGATGCATATATTTTATATTTTTATTTATAAAAACTATTTCCTCCCATTATTAACTCTAAATTCCCATATAAATTTTTAATTTGCCAAAACTCGATAGTCAGGGTGTTAAAATTCTACCCCCTGAAAATGAATCTCGCCCTCGAGATTCGGATAGGTTGAAGAAGATATTTTGAAATAAAACTTGAGTTTTATTTAAATTTGAATTTGCCAAATTATGAAAATTGGGGTTGTTACAATGTACCCCCCCTTAACTAGAATCTCGCCCTCGAGATTTAGAGGGATTAGAGAAGAGATAAGGAAAAACTTTATCTTAATATCGTCTTCATACTCCCATGTAGCTGCTTCAGGGGTAGTGATCCTTCTAGTTTGTCCAATTTCCATTGAAGTAGAGGTTGAACGAGAAAAGAGAGATAGAAGGAATCCCAACCTATATGCATGCATCAAGGTATATTATCCTAAATAATGCATTAATGGAAGAGGATGTGGATATATATAAGTGTTCCACAATGCACATCCAAACACACAAACATACATGCAAGCAATCATACAGTCATCACACCAAACCTAAACACGTGCACTAACGATCTAATTGTTTATTACTTGTTTATAGAAAGGTGATTCTAAATCCTAATTACGAGATAAAACATTATCATGGCTGCGAGGTGGTAGGACGTGACATGGGCGGCTAGAAACAGGTCCATAAGAAGCTCCCCCTCACGAAGTGTGTCTTTAACGTCTTCTCATTGAGGTGTGTACTCTCTCGGTTCATATCCAAATGCTTCTACTTCTTCATGGTCCATATGAGTGCTGGTGTTGCCAACTAAAGTTTTCACAAAAGAACTGTCTTGGATATGAGAAACATTAGAGAGGAGAGGTAAGATAGTGAAAGATCGCAACAGCAAAAAAAAGTGAGAGAGAGTGCGTGTAGGAGTCAGATGAGAGAGATAGGGTAGAATCACGACATCAAGCAAGAAGCAACTATTTTAAATGCAGCAGCGAAACACGTTTTTTAGAAAATAATAGTAGAGAAAGTGTGCAAAGCACAGCAGCAACATGTTTAAAACGCGGCTGATTTAGAAGGAAAAACGCAGAAGCAAGTAATGTTTTTAAGTTTCTGAATTTGCGAAAATAAATGCAGCAGCGATGCAATTAGAAAAATAGTTTTTAGAAAATAGTTTCTATGTGTTGTAGGCTCCATTCTACCTAGGCTTGCGTCCTACGGTCGACACGGCTCTAATACTAATTTTGACTCCCGGTTCTGAAAAATGAACCAAGTGCAAGGTATGTGTGCCCAGGATGTTCATCACACATACACAAATGCATCACAAACGGAAATCAGAATTTAACCATGTCATGGATAATAAATATACCTTGATTCTATTGCAGCGGAAAATAAACTAGCGTAGGTGACTCCAACTCCACAAGCAGTCGACGGCGGTACGCAACCTAGTGCTCCATGTTGATATCCAAAGTATCTCTAGCAGCTGTTGGGGGGGATTGCAAGGGTGAGTACATGTTGTACTCAGCAAGTGTGGAAAAATATGACATGTAGCTGATACAAATGACGAATATAATAATGGCTAAGTACTGAAAAGTACATTAAAACATTTGAAAAGCATTACACTATCTCTATGTGAAACAATCCCATCATAACAATTATATTAATATAATATAATCCATATCCAATTATTGCCATCATCATAATTATCCATGTCCATTTACTTATCCATAACCATAAGCCATAATCCATAAACCATCCTTAACTATTACCAACCCATGACCATAATCCAACCATCCCAATACCAAAATCCTCTAATCATGGAAATTGTCCAGGTGCTCTTAACCGGAGCACGAATATCATGATAGTTTTACACTCTGCAGAGGTTGTACCACTTTACACACATGTTCGTGATTACATCACCTTTCGATGACTAAGAACCTCTATTATGCTGTCTCACACTTCCGTAGGTGTGTAGCCAACAGATAACAAAATAGCCTTTCATAAGGGACTACTAGTATGTACAGGCCCACTAAGGTTTCACCGACAGGCTTGAATCTCCATTCTCCCACCCACGGGGCCCCTCGTGTGCCATGCGGATCCCAGGGTAGCCCTCCTCGACTCCCATTCCCTGTGCCAACCAATGGTTCATACAATACTAGCAGCACTTCTAATTATTCAGCTACGCTGCACCCATACTTGGCCTTGTGGCGGCACTGTAGTCCTGGCATATTCTCGCATGAACCGGTCCTTAGATCTAAAGCAAGCAAACCACCATGACATCCAGCCCATCCACATACCAGGCTTGCTTAGATCAACCCTTTAACACATCATATTTAACCAGCTCATGTTAATCATAATCTCATTAACGCATAATTAAATTAAGTAGTATAGTTGTTTCCATCCAATTAGTTAAGCGAAGAAAAAAGGTAAAAAGCCTTCCCGACTCTCTACCATAATTCCAGGCGACAAGGGTGGTTAAACAATTCTAGTAAACTTCCTACCATATGATTTCCCATCAAATTGACACAGCATGCAGTTTTGCAAACAAAACATTTATTTTAAGATAGGATCAATATGGTCAAGGACACTTGCCTTAATATCCTGCAATTCCGATGGTCAATCAGCTCGAAATCTTGCACTCAAAGATCCCCGCATACTCGCTTCTCGATCATAACCACTTGAGCAAACCGTCTACTCGCAATCAACCACATACACAAGCAGACATACATAATAAATGCATTGCAACCACTAATCAATATGCAAAATATGAATACATGCAGAAAATATGTTTGTATTAATGTTACATAACTTTCTATGGTTTTTTTAATAATTTTCTATAATGATTTCCTATTTATTTGAGCAAGTTTGGAATTAATACAATTATTTATAAGGAAAAATAATTATTTCAGAACATTAAATATGCTGAAAATAATATTAGTAACTTACTAGAATTTATTCTAAATTTTCTAGAATTTTTCTAGATTTATTTTGATACTTTATGAATTAACTTGGCTTTAATCTCATTTATTAAGTCTGAAAAACAGATTAAATATTACTGAAAATATAAATTTTGCCAAGTCTAAAATATCATATTGATCTTGTATGATTTAATCTAACTTGTGCGTTCCAAGTGATTTTTAAGATGATCGGACAATGATTAACGATCCGGATATCAAAAAAGGCCGATATAGATCAATATAATGGCCATTCTGACATGTTTTGATTTTAAGATGGGCCAATCTTGATCTAAAATCACATAGAATGGTGATTCGAGAACACCTATCTGGGATTACTTATCCGCTATGAAGAGAACTTCTGGATTCTATTGGCTTCGACTTGTTATTTATGCAATGCAAGATCGAGTATCCAACTAAAGTTCTTGGGCTAGTTCACCCTATTAGAAAGTTGGTCCAGACATCACAATGTCGTGGCTAATACCCAAAGTCAGGATAAAAACTGAGAAACACAGGCTTCGATACTTAATCTGGCTGTGATGTGTACTTCGATACTTACCGAGTTGTTTCTGGTATGAGTTGGTTAAAGCTCATCCGACCCCAGAGACAATGGCATAACTGGTGCTCCTGTAAAGTCCAGGGCGAAAAGCGAGGTCGAAATTTGTTGGTATATCACTCCCCTTGCTCAAATAAAACACGTTCTGCACGGGATTTAATTCATATACTAGAAACAAAATAATTGTTTAGATCTAGACCTTAATACCTACCGTGTGCGCATCAAGTCCGGACGGTCATGGAGTGGCGGCGCGATGTTTGTCTCCGGGATCTTGAGTTTCGTTGATGAAGAAGATGGCGGCCTGACGTAGACGAAGTAGATGGCGCAGCGGTCCTCCGGCGGCATGACGACAGCGACGCGATGATCTCCGGCGAACAACGGTGATGATGCGACGATCCCCGTGGACAGTATCTCTTTTCTTCCCTCTGGTGGCGCAGCCCTCTGGTGTTTTTCTACGTTGCTAGGGTTCCTCCTGGTATCTCCGGCGGCGCTGCAATGCCTAGGTTTTTTTTCTTTTGTACACGCGGAGGGGCACGATGCCTTTTATAGGCGACGAGGCACGGCGCTAGGGCCAGCGCGGTCCACGCGGGCGGCGCTAGGGCGGGGCGTCGCGCGGCGGGCGGCTCGGGCGGGAGCGCGGGGTGGGGCCAGCGAGCGCGGGGGGCGCGTGGCACGCACGGGCGCCGGCTGGGTCGCGCGAGAGGGGGCCGGCTCGGGCGGCCTGGCCGGCCGGGTGACCCTGCTTTTCTTTTTTTGTTTTGTTTTTTATATTTTTTTCATTATTATTATATATTTTATTATCTGTATATTTTTTATATTATTATTTATTTATATATATTTATATTTTTTATACTTATTTTGATATCGGTTATTTCAAAATTATTTGTTATTTACATATATATATGTGTTTCATTATTGTTATATATATCTCTATCATTCATTATTATTCATTTTTCTTCTGTAATAAATTCTCTTTCCTAATTATTTTTCTATTGTATGAAATTTCTAATTTGATTTTAATGTATATCTAGTAACTTAGTATATGCCTAAATGTGAATGCATGTCCATAAATGATTTAGTTTATTTCATTATTCTTGTTAACTATTGTTTCTTCTTCCATATTATCTTTTCCGTTTCCTTTTATTTCTTTTCTTCCATATTCGTTATGCTAATTTAATTTATTTTAATGTACTTACTCTGGTAAATAAATTTCTTTTAGCTTATTTATTTTGGTAATAAATTTTCGATACATGAGGATGAATGCAAAAATGCAAAATGCAATATGAGATGCATATATTTTATATTTTTATTTATAAAAACAATTTCCTCCCATTATTAACACTAAATTCCCATTTAAATTTTTTAATTTGTCGAAACTCGAAAATCAGGGTGTTACATCGTGCCTAATGTGAAGCATATCCGGGAGACAATATTAAAGGAGGCACATGACTCGCCATACTCAATTCGTCCCAGTTGTACAAAGATGTACAAGGATTTGAAGACTTGTTATTGGTGGGCTAGCATGAAAAAGGACATAGCTGAATATGTAGGCTTGTGTGATGTGTGCCACTGAGTCAAAGTTGAACATCAAAGGCCAACTGGATTATTGCAACCATTAAAGGTTCTGGAGTGAAGTGGGAGGAGATTGGGATGGACTTTATAGTTGGTTTACCGTGCACCCAGTCTGGTTATGACTCCATATGGATAATTGTGGATCGGTTAACTAAGTCAGTTCACTTTATTCCCGTCAAGACCACCTTCAATGGGGAGAACTTGGCTGAACTATATATGGGAAAAATAGTATGTTTGCATGGAGTTCCAAAGAAGATAGTGTCAGATAGAGGTTCTCAATTTACCTCCAGATTTTGGCAGAAATTGCATGAAGCATTGGGAACAAGGTTGAATTTCAGCTCAGCATACCAACCTCAAACGGATGGACAAACCAAGAGGACCAATCAGATTTTACAGGATATGTTATGAGCTTGTGCTTTGAAGCATTGAAGAAGTTGGGACAAAAGCTTGCCATATGCAGAGTTTTCATATAACAATAGTTATCAAGCAAGCTTGAAGATGTCACCTTTCACAGCGCTAAATGGAAGAAAGTGTAGGACACCTTTGTTTTGGAATGAGGCAGGAGAAAATCAAGTGTCTGGACCCGACATGTTGCAAGAAGTTGAGAAACAAGTTCAGATTGTTCGTGAAAATTTTAGAGCTGCCCAATCAAAGCTAAAAGGATATGCGGACAATAGGAGAAGAGAACTAGCCTTTGAACTAGGAGATTTTGTTTACCTCAAAGTGTCACCCATGAGAGGTCATAAGAATTTTAATATCAGAGGCAAGCTAGCACCTCGAAACATTGGGCCATTCAAGATTCATGACAAAAGAGGAAAGTAGAATATAAGTTGGAGATGCCAGCTCATCTTTCCGATGTACATGATGTGCTTCATGTTTCCCACCTCAAGAAGTGCTTGAGAGTGCCGAACGAACAAGTGTCAATGGAAGATTTGGAACTAGAGGCAGATTTGACGTATGCCGAGCAACCGGTCAAGATCTTGGAAACCAAGGAGAGGGTCACCAGGAACAATATTATTAGATGGTGTAAAGTTCAATGGAAGCATCCACAGAATCAAAGGCAACTTGGGAGCTGGAAGATGATCTTAAGAAGGATTTCCCCTATCTTTTTCCTTCTACGTCAAATCTCGAGGGCGAGATTCATTTTAAGGGGGTAGGTTTGTAACACTCTCATCTTCATGCATTAAGCATTGCATAAGTTCATGTACATGTTTGGTGTTAATCCACATGAAAAGGAATGAGTTTAAAATGAATTTAAAGCACAACCACACTATAAATTTCTGAGAAGTGCGGACTAGTTAGTTTTTTAAGCAGGCTAGTCCGATTTCTCTTTGACCTCAATCGGACTTGTCCGATTTTGGCCAAACTAGTCTGGTTTTGTCTGTGTACAATTTTCGGATTTGTTCGGTCCATTGCAGACTAGTCTAGTGTCTCGAATCCTTGAAAATTCACTAAGTCCTTGGACTTATAAAAGCAAAAGCGTTAAAGATGTAATTCAAATTTGAATTTACATAAAATGCACATCCAATTATGTCCCATGGTCAATTGAAATATCCCATTTTGCTCCTCACATTTGAATCTACCGCCTTGTAAAGTTTCCTAAATTTTGGATCCTTTCTACTATTTAATTGGGACTTTAGAAATTGGCAAAAATATTCTTTTAGATGGGACCATTAATCGGCTGAGAATGAATTACTTTGAAAAGAAATGAGAGGATAAAAAGGAGGAGACCGCAACCGTCAGTCTTATCCCCTCCTACAGAAATCGATTTTTCCTCTTCCTCTCGTACTCGCACTCCACTCGTCTCCCTCTTAGCTCCCTTGCACGCTTGCTCTCCCCAGCCGAGCTGCCCGCCGGCCATCGCTCCCTGCAGCCCGCACACGCCACAAAAATGCCCTGCATCGTTGCTGCTTCCCGCCACGCCACTCCTCGTCGCCTTCCACTCGCCAGCGCCCGGCCGCCAACTGCCGCACTCCTTCTGGCAAAGCCGCGTCACTTGCGCTCGCCCCAGCGCCCCATTCTCCAGGCGCCAGCTCCTCACTGCCTCTGGCTCCCTTGCTGCATGCCGCTTCCACCGCCCGATGGCGCCCCTCCCCTGCTCAGTCCACCGGCACTGCCTACGAGCCGCTCCGATCGCGCGCGAGTTCACCGCCCGACACGAGCGCCCGACAGCCACAGTCGCTGACCTGGCTTCTTCCGCCGCTCGAGCTCGCCTCCACACCGTGCCAGCAGTGCCGCCACGGAGTTCCGCGCTGTTGTGCTGGTCCTCTATTACGGACAGCATCCAGTTGCCTCTGCCGCTCGCCGGCACGAGTCGTCCTCGCCATCGCGCGCCTCCTTCGGTCACTGCCATTTCCTTCCTTGTCCCTCGGCTCTTAGCGCACCGCCGCCGCGGATGGTCACGATCACAGATCTTCTAAGCCTCTGCTCTGTGGCCGCACGTCATCGCTAAGGTGGGTGTCACCACCGCCGTTCATTTATCATTCGTGGCCACCGCACATCGCGTTTCCCGGTTGAGTGCCTAGTCGTCGGCTGTCCCCACCGTACTATGGCCGTCGATCTCTTCCCTCTGGATGCATCACGTCCCTGTGTGTCTCACCGTCGGTCTGGCCAACCGTCGCCTCATAGT
This sequence comes from Tuctoria greenei, assembly GCA_036927565.1. NCBI lineage: Eukaryota > Viridiplantae > Streptophyta > Magnoliopsida > Poales > Poaceae > Tuctoria > Tuctoria greenei. Next base: position 134,411,800 of record JAYESD010000006.1, read on the forward strand.
GGCACCATCACGCACGATGTACTGGCCGCGTTCTCTGATGCTCTCGTTCCGCTCCCCACCACCCATCTCACATCCTGCGCCAGCCATCACTCCTCCATGTGCATGCCTGTAGCTGTGCTCTTCTCCTCGACTTTCCCTCCACTATCCTCCTTGCTGGCCAGTGTTCCCACGTCCTACAAAATCATTGGTTGCTTCTATGTTGCATTCCACCTTGAATGGAACATGCTCGATGAATTGTCGCCATGTAGAGATCTTGCTTTGCATCGTGTCAATACTTGACGTGCCCTACTTCTCGCCACGTTTGTATCCTGTTGCAGCATCACGCACCTCGTGCGTCTTGCCTTACAATGCCGTGCTTGATGCTGTCGAAGATTGCTTGCGGTGACCATCGATGCTACTCGGGCGAGTTGTGCCATATGTCCACGTTATGCCATGATACCTCGCCTATAGCCGTCCTCAAGCTTACATTTATTTGCCTTTGTGTTGTGTTGACATGTCCTTATGCGATCATGTCGTTCGGCTTGAGCTGCATCGACGTCGTTGTCCACATGACGTCGTTGAGATGTCCCATGTCGTGACCGTATCCTGACCTCGAGACACGGGATGTCAGTGTCATGTGTATGGGTGGAACACTAGCACGAGACCTTAGATGATGGTCGTTTAGCCAAGTTTGGTCTTAGTGGATACGAGGTTCATCAATCACTAGATGTAGCCAAGGTGGTCGATGAAATGCCTCTAGGTCAAACCACGGATGTTGGTGATCACCAATGTCATGTGGTTGAGTAATGCGAGAATGTTGCGACCGACAAGGAAGACTAGACCAAGGGGAACCTTGGATAAGAGTTTCTTGATCGTGTTGATGATGTTTCCTAACTGTCCGCAAAATTTCTTAACAAGGTGTGCTGTTTCATCTACGACAGGTTCGTCGAGTCGCTTACCGATGATCGAGTCGACATCACTAACCTTGAGAATCATAAGGTGGTGTTCGGGATTCCGCTCACCACCATGGACGAGTCCGAGTCAATGTGAACGTCGATGAGATCATCTTTCCGAGATGGCAAACCACGTGTCACAACATAGTAATGCCTTATGTTCGAGTTCTAGGAGTTCACCGAGCTCATATGGACAATCTTGCAAAGGACACTGCAATAGTGTCATGTAGGAACTTGGACGATGCTTGCAAAGATAGTCGTAGCGATTGATTTCCCTCAAGGTCATTTGAATGTTTTCTTGGTACTCATGTTAGGATAGCAGTGCTTGTGATGACTCTTTGTGTCCAAGCAATGCCGATCCCACTTCTTTTCCAAGTGTCGCTAGGGTTTCACGTCGATTCATCCTAATTCAGAACCCTGTGACCACACTTGTCACTTAATTAGGTTTACACCTTAATTAGTTTGTGTAACTTCATTGGTTGACATCTGAGTCACGGCATCTTGTTGCACAGTTCACTCATGCCTTAAGCTTTCAATGCTCCACCTTGATCGCTTAGTGCTCCTTACATCACTCAGTGCGGTACTTCTTCATCCTTCAATCTTATACCTCTTAAGTGGCATAGCTTCAAGTGATTTCTACTAAGTTGCAATGTAGCCTTACATTGTACCTTTCCATTCATGCCGACACTACTATGTCAACCTTGACTCATCTTCTGATTACCCACATAACAGAGGCATACATGTCCTTCCTAGTCAAACTCCTTGTTCTTAAAGTTTACACCGCCTCTTAGAGTCTATTATTATGTTACCTTAATTACTTATATGCATGTCATGTCGATAGGAACATGATGATAGATGATCGACGAGAAGCTTCGCTTGGAGGAGAAGGCCAGGGTGTCAATCTTGAAGTCCCTTGGAGGAATCTCCAAAGAAAGACAAGCTATAACAACTTTCATTGTTATACAGACGCAAACTAAGGCAAGCCCCGATTTGCATTTAAGTTCCTTACAGTGTCTTTGCAGTTTTCATTCACCTTATGTCTTCAGATGTTTGTGCATTATGTATAAGGTGTTTGACATCCACTTGCATGACCAAATAACCCAGGGAGTGGTTAGAATAGCTCACAGACTCGTGTAGCAACTACCATGGTAAAATTGTCAGGAAACTAGAAGAAGTCGAGTAGTTGGAATCTACTCGCGAGATCGAAAGATGACACTCATCTACACTAGGTCTGGTAAATATAAAGAATGGTTGTTAATATGAAATGGAGACCGGTCTGAGATGAGTAGGAAGCGACAAGACGTGGTCTTGGTTGCATATCTTTGACCTTGTCAATTAAGGCCCGCGCCGTATGCGGCCCTACAGGACAAGCTTTAATTGTACCAGTGACATACTTGAGAAATGGTCTCCAGCAAACTGACTGAGCTTGATACTGGTTTGTCGAGGCATACCATTCCATCTTATAGGCATGGGTTGAGGGCAGCAAGGTGTAAATCAATTGGTGGTCATGTCAGAGTACGCCCCACGCAGGGACCTCCTGCCCATGACGGATCGACTGGCTCGACATTCGAGTGTTGGGTGAAAGGTGGCCATATATGACTAGTACAGAAGTGTTTTGTAGGTACTGTTGTAAGTACTCACCAGCGCTTCTGAAACTGCGTATGTGTCATGTTGTTCGGGTGTGTCCTAATCGCAATCACCATCCCTCGCGATAATAGAGTACCATTTGTTCACTGTGTGGTGACGTAGTAAATAAGAGTAATTTGAATAGGATGAAGATGCTCTATTGATAATTATATGTTATTGTATTGCAACCATGTATGGCTTTGCTGTAGCACACTTAAAGCTTATAACTTCTGAACACTTAACCTGTCTATGGCTTATGTGCTTTGGGCATGTCATATCATCGATGAAGCGTTTCTTGTTTGATTGTGGAGCTTATGATGTGTCGTGCCCAAGGAATGTCATTTGCTATTTAAAACTTGAAAAATAAGGATTTATTATTAGGCGAGTAGTTTATGCAACTCAACTTTCCTATATTACTGTCCTCTTGCATGTAGTGTCTCATAGATAGTGAGACGGGTCAGCCTTGCTGAGCCTTATGCTCATGTTTGCGCTTTGACAATTTTTGCAGGTATTAGGTTTATTTCTGTCGTTCAGGTTGTACACGAGACCTCGAGGTGTCGATATGAATCTCATGTGAACCACACCTCTGTTGAATGTTCTTCATGTTGCTAGTGAGAAGCGTCCCAGGACATGGACGTGTTCTCTCCTACTTAGTTATGTGAGATTATGAGTATGTAATTTCCGTTGCGTGTGTACCTCTATTGCACACTGTTTTGTAAACTCTTCTCATTTTGAAATAAAAACTTTGTTTATTTTGCATTCTTATCATTTGTGGTGTTAGGTGCCGCATCACACGACACCACCCAATGAGATCCTTGGACGTCGGAACTTCGGTCCCTACAGTTCCGCTTTTAACTTGCAATGTTTCGAACTTGATTTTTGGATTATGGAAAGTTTGCTTAGTATTCTTTTACTATATTTTTGGTGTGTTTTGTTGGTTATGGCTGATACCATTTTGCTATGGTTTGAATCATGCTTATGTGAGGTGCTCATGTAAAGTGTTGTGGTTGTCGGAACTAACGTGAGTCAAGTCGAGGACTTGTGCTCAGAAGTATCAGTTGTTTATTCATGTTCAGGTGTTGCTTGAGTTCAAGACATGGCTGGTGACAGGATCCATTGAACTAGTCTTCGGGAGAAGATGAGGTTCACCAACCAAGTTCAGGAGGAATTGTGGTTGACTTAGTTGGGAGGTCACGCAACATGTTTGAATTAAGAACAATGCATATGAAGGTATAGTGGATGTTGATGGAATATGTTTGCACTTGTGCAAGGAGTGCGTGGACGTGGGAACATGGTTGCAAGGTGTGATAAAGAGAAGTGAACGTAAAAAATTGGTCAGAAAGGTCCAACCGGCTGGAATATGACCCATACTACATATGGAAAGTTTCAAGTTTGTTTTGGTTAGATTTCGTGTGGGTTACGAAGTAGAGTTTTTTTAGTAATATGGGATATGTTCCTGAGGTGTTTGGAAGTCTTAAGATTGCTTCTATCTGCGTATGGAAGAGTTTTGAACAGTTATGGAAAGTGTCGGTGGAAACTGAGTAGCATACGAGTCCTAGTTTGGTTTGGGTTGGCCTCATGGCTGGTTATATAAGCAAGAGAGGCCAGAGCTCGTGAGGCACGACTTTGGTGCTGTTCCTCTTGTGGTTTTATCAATAAAATTCATAGTTTTAAGGAACATTTGTGCCTTGTTCGTCCAACTTGTTTCGTACATGTTTTTCTTGTCGTGTTTCTGCACAACACTACCTTGCTTCGGTAGTTTTACCATAACTCGATTTTTACAGAACAAATTGACGTGATTCTTTTTGAATTATCTTTACAACTTTATTATCTATCATCTGTGAAAATTTCACAGTCATTGGATCTGTGGTTTTGGATCTACACGAGTTTCATTGCAGAATTGCAGATCTGGTTTTTCTCGGGTGGAACAGATTGACCTTCGTTTAATCTTTTGATCGTAACTTAAGTTTTTCTTGATGGTTTTTTGTGATTCTTGTTGTCTTTTCTTCATGACTTGATTCTCCACAGTCTATACTGGTTTTGTCACGATTTATCATGTTTAGATTAGTTGCACACATGATTAAATAACAGATTGATTTTCCAACGAAGGGTTTTTGGTGTTTCCCCTCAACAAGTTTTAATCTACCATTCACACCCCCTGTGGTAGCTTTTCACGTGCTATACGATCCTACAATATTGATATGTGAAATTGGTATATAACATCTTTCAACAAACTCCACCAAGCTTATCCTTTGCTCGTCCCGAGCAAAGTCAAGACTTTAGGTTGATGATCAAGAGTTACTACAATGTTCTACTTTTCACAAGTACCATGTGCACGACAAAATACTCTACCTAGTATTGCAAAAATTGGCATGGTATTCACCCATATTAAGTCATCATGGGGCTTATGCTATCTCCTATTCATGCATGGTTGAAATATAGAACAACAAATGGAGCACACATACCCTAGAAATCAAGCTCCACTCATGTTCCAGAGAGTTCAATTTACATTATAAGTACGTCAATTTGATTCTCTCGGTCTCTCCTTTATGTGTAGTGGAAATATGTCCTCACCAAGGCATTTTTCCGAAATTCATCCTATCACTAAATAAGGCTTTTATGTGGAGCTTGGTAGGGAATATAGTAGGAATATTTGCATCACGTAATATTGCTAAGTCAAAAAAGCAGGCCTTAGGAGAAATCAATTCAAAACGATTTGATTCAAGACTTGTGCATGTGTTATGGAATGGAGGTGGATGTGGATATTCGAGATGACTCCTTTTTGAGTTCACTCTCTTATTCTGTAGGGATGAAACATGGCTACTTTTCTCTTCTCTTTTTTATTTTTCTCTCATGCTTTTTGATGTAAGCATGCATTTTCTTTTTCTTTTCCTTGTAGCCATGTCTTATACTCCCTTTTTATGCAATAAATTTGGAGAGAGTACTAAGCATGAAGGGTATGGAGTTTCTCTTTTTATTGTGGAATCATGGTATGATGGGAATTTGCTTACTTCTAGCGTGGAAGTATAGCGTTTGCAAGTGAAGTCTTGAATTCAAAAAGAAATAAATGAAATATCACATAGGTCTATACTAGTTTGACAAAGCTCAATGTGAAGACAAATAGCATATGCATAGGGTCTATCAATGTAATGTATCATATGGCTTTGGTAGGTATTTCCAATCAAATGAGAGGAACTTAAATATTTATAGAATTTCTCTAGAAATCTAAGTTTCACTTTAAAACTAGGAATAGCAGCTCTATCACTATATCATATCTTACGACAACTTAGAATTGGATTAAGATTTTGCTATCAACAACTTCTAAATCAAGGCAAAAGTAATTGTAGCTAATGAAAGCAATATTTTTGAGAGTAGTAAGTTGTAACCTAGGGACTTAGGAAAATTAAAACAGAGCAACTATTCATCATTTCATCTATGTGAATTCCAAACCATTCTTACCGCACATATTTTATTTTATTTTGAAAGCCAATCTACTCTAATTATTTTTAAGTTTTTTTATATGCAAGGTGGTTGATAGGTGATGGAAAATAATATGCAAGGGGTGTGATACGAGTTATATCAAGTGGGAGTCCTCCCCCAAGCTTGTTCTTAATCAAGGTCCGCGATAGGGGCTGAAACCCTAATGACGGATGTAGGTCATGAGGTTGGCCTAACCTTGTTGCAGCATGGCTTTGGCATTGGAAGGTTGAGTGCCGATGTTGGATTGCCTTTCATGGGTTTCATGAGTGTGGTCGAGTTGAGTCTTGTCGATGTGGCTTATCCAAACTTCAAGGTTTCCATAATTTGGATGTACCTTGTTATTCCTTGGCTAAGGTAGTGATAACCCTTAGCACAAAGGCATGACGTACACTCAACATGTGTTGTAAGTGTTCCGTCACTCTTTGTCGAAGGTGTGTCATACCTTCTTGGCATAGAGTAATAAATTGTACCCCTCATGCATTGTGTGTGTCCATCATTCCTTGGCTAAGGTAATGAAACACTTTAGCCACAGAGGAGTGACATGTACCCATCTTGTGTTTAGTTCGATCTGTTATTCCTTGGCTGAGGTACAACATACCTATAACCACAAAGGGATGACGTGCACTAAACATGGGTTGAGTGTGATCCGTCGTTCCTTAGCTAAGGTATGAAATACCTTTTGGCCACATAGCAACAACTTGCACCCAAATAACATTGGATGTGATCTTGTTATTCCTTGGTTAAGGTACATCATACCTTTTAGCCACAAAGGAATAAGTTACAACCAATTATGGTGGAAATTCCCTTGTGCTTGAATGAGTGCTTAGAATAGTTGTGAGCATAATACTCTCACATATTTGTAGCAGCCCATTGGTCACTTATGTAGGATTTCCATGTCAAATCTCCGGCCTCGTATAGTCATGGTCGACCTTCGGGCTTAATTTTCGATAGGTAGCAACCATCCTAATTTACTCCTTGCCCAAGAGATGTTGAAAAGGAATCCTCTTTGGGTTTCCATCAATCGGATCTTTGAATTCATGCATTGTTTTTTTACTCCTGCATACTTCCTCTCTAAGATAGAGAGGGATGGTTAGCTCCCCACACTCATGCAAATGAATTTTCGGGTTAGGTAACTGAATCTTCATTTGTACGTACGGGGAAGAATAAAATCAAATGTGCATTGTGTCCAATTCCAAGTGTATCCATGAACAATGTATGATTTATTGATTAGAGTGGGGCTTTATGGATAAATCAATTTGTACATTTTCTAAAGCTCCTACTCATAGCAATGCAAGTGATATAAATACACTATATGGATCCCTTCATCTTGTAAAATTTATAACCATCATAGCTTTTTACACAAGAGCAAATGTTTATCATTTAGGTCATGGCAAACAAGATTCTCAATTTTATCCTCCTGAACATTTTTAATTTTCTTGCCTAGGAATTTCAATTTTAGTTACCCATGCATGAATGAATTCCAAATCAATATTATGGACATCACTATTCCTAGGTTGCTACATATCAATTCAACCATTAAGTCATTCCATAAGCATTACCTAGGCAGAAAATGTCTAAGTCAATTTTAGCAATGCTTTTGAAATTCTAGGTACTTTCTTAAATTTATTCTAAAGTAAGGTGACATTCCTTTTTGAAGAATAAAAAAAATGCTCTTGTGAGGATGCATAAGAATTGAATGATGCGAAGGTGTAAACCTTCCTTACCAAAGCAAGCAAAAATCATTCAATTCTAATGCAGTTCAAATGATGGAATATTTGAACTTGTACCTCAATTGAAGAGCGGTCTGGGTTGAAGTTCGTTGTGTGAGAAACTTACAACCATGAATTTTGGTGTAGCCTTCATGTTCAAGGCGTTATGCCAAGTCTGAGGTTGGAGCTGAATGAGCTTCATCTTGTTCCTCCATTGGGACACAATCTTGAGCATTCCTCCACCATGAACTCAGAATGAGATTTATGGAGGGATATGTGCTTGATGAGGCCTTCCAACCTCTTTACAAATCTTGTACTGGCTGCCCTAAAATCAAGAACAAACAAAACAACTCAAAAATGGGTTACGTTAGCTCAAAAGCATGTTGTACCATTTGTCAAATTGTTTTGCACAGCTTGAAACAACTCGCAAATGCATTGAACATTTAAGGGAATCATTTGTGGTTTGAATTAGGAAGATGAATTCAAGTGGTTACGCCCAAGGTTCATATCCAAATAAATTTATTCCCCAAATTCAAAATTTATTTTTATATTGGTTGGAAATTTTACATTCCAGCATGCAAATGTGGAAATTCAATCATGCTAAATGCAAATGCAAGATTTGATGGGAAATACAAATATGCAATTGGGAAATCAAATATGAGATAACTACCAATTAACCTATTGGCAAGGACTCACCGAATTTTTGAAGTATAATGAGTAGGACTTACCTCTGTCCAATTTAGTGTGATGATTTGTTGTTCAATCCCAGAGTTGCAGATGTGGACAACTTCTCTTGATTGACATGCAAAATCTCCTTTGGCATGTAAGATGGACATGTGGACCACATGATGTCCTAGCCTCCCCGTCGTCTTGATGAAGACTTTTCCTTCCTGAAGATATTATTTTAAGAGCATGGTGAGGCTTGTCCTTCCTTAGGTGTGCCACTTCGACCTTTTTGATATTCCTTAAGGTCAACCCATACTTCGATCATGGATCAAAAGCTTCCTTGGGCATGATTACATGTTGACTCCACATTCAAACAAGAAACACTTAATCCACAATGTCACTTGCCCTATGTTGCATGGGCTTGATCGAAGGGTAGGAATCCCAATAAGTAATTGTGGGACATATTGGACCTTGAATGCTCTTTAATTTTCTTGTCCTTGGCCAAGGTCTTCATGTGGATGTTGTATTATTTCTTACTTGGCCATGGACAAGATACATCAAGGTAGGCTAGTAGAACTTAGATCCCTTCAAATCCGCATAGCCTCCTTGATTGCAAGGAAGCTGTTGATTCCACCCTTGACCTCCTTATTGGTGATAGCCATTGGAGTTGTGTTTGGAAGGAAGAATCCCCATTGGTCTTAGGGGAATGATTCCCCAAGTGGCCCATGTTGACATGGATTTTCACAAATCTTGTGAATATCCATGGCTTGGATCATCCAAAGACTTCTCCACTGTCTTGAGCTTCATGATACTTCAATGAGAGGTGTAGTTCGTTAGCTAGCATGTCAACCTTGTTAAGTGGTGTGCATGCCAAGCTAAAGGAACTAGAGCACTCTTCAATCCACCCCTTGAGTATAGACCAAATTCTCATCCATGATGAATGAGAATAAAACTGCATCAGCTCCAGCACAAAGGTGGTCATGGATTGATGGACCAATCCATGACATGAATGTTGGAAGAGGAGCCAACTATCCACCCTATGTTTGAGGCAAACCAAGAGGAACTCTTGGAGCCTCCCCCAAGCTTAGGGATGGATGACTTTGGTTCCTATTGGAAGCTGAAATTCTTCCGCGAAAGGCAATGGTGTTTCCTAGAGGACATTTGTTGAGGTACACCTTGAATCATCTTGTAGTTGAGCACTGGCATCCTTGTTGGCCATATCGTGAAATTGGTTAGGCAACACTACCCTATTTTCACACAAAAGGGGAAAACAAACAAGGGTAATCCTATCTAATAACTATTAGTACCTATAGCTTAATAACAAGTGATAGCTATCCTTCACTTCCTTTGCCTTCCCCAGCAACGGCACCAGAAATGCTTGTTGATGGCTACTAACATCACAGATCATCTCTAGTAAGAGATGAGGTTTGCAAGCGCACATAAACTGTCATGTAGCATTTCACCCAAGAGTATTCCCAAGGGTGTCATATTTATCCCAAACGAAGACAATTTAGTAAAGTAAACACTACTCTTTTGATCAGGCTATGGCATACTAATCAATTATCAAGACAGGGGTAAGTTGATCATACAGGCAGTGTGATAGACACCTAAGCAATCTATTCTAGAGGGTAGATGGGTCCTATGGAGATTAGGCTAAGAGGTTCGGAGTTTCTCCTACAATGCTTCTAGTATACATATACATAGCCTAAGTTAGATACTAATGAGCATGTCAATAGTGAATCCATATGCTAAGTTGTTCAATACATTGGGCACGGGTTTACCCCTAGCAATACTAGGACTACTCCCGCCAAGAGCCTGTGGCATAGTCAAATGTGGAGGATTATAAAGGGCAAATAGGGATGTCACCACCTACTGTCTACCTCTTCAATCTGTGGGTCTACGAGACATCCAAGATTACTTAATTACCCTAGCACCATGCTAGCATATTAAGTAAATACCTTAGGATCCATGGCACAAGCCATCCTAAGTCAATGACTAACCTAAACAGCGTTGATCCAATGTTGAGGCATAACATATGTTATTCATATCAACATGACCATATCATAACTAATTAGACTATAGCGGAGGTTTGTAGTGTTTATGACGATAGATTAAGAGTGATATGGAATAATCATAAAGACTACTCCTACCACAAACATGGAATCCATAATCAAACAAGAAACGCTTCATCCAAGTATATGAATAAAAGAAGACTAAAGATAATATCTTTATTATGCATAAAGTCACAAATATAAGAAAAGATACATGAGCCATACCTTTCCCAATTTAAACTTGGGACTACAGGCTCTCCTCCCTATAGACTAACTACACTAAGGGCTAAGAGAACTAGTGTATACAATAGAATGATGCTCAAGTGGTGTGTATTGAAGTGAGGGGTGAAGGGTCCTATTTATAGGTGTAGAATGTCGGCTCCCGCCACCAAACGTTAGTGACTCAGTCACACTACAAGGATTTCGGTTTATCGCAACGAAAAAATTCGCCACAATAGGTTGTTTTTCGTCGCAATAGGTCGCTATTGCAACAAAAAAAGAGTGTGGCGATAGTTTTTACGAATAGTCGTAATAATTCCCGTGGCGATAGGTTATTGCGACGCCTTGACATCGGTGGTGAACAGCATGATATTGCAACGATTTTACATCGGCGGCAAATAGGACGATATTGCAATGTTTTCATGTATTGCAATGATTTAACGTATCGCAACGAATTGTACGGTATTGCAACGGGTTCACGATCGTGGCAAATAGTACAATATTGCAACGATTCCATATTCATGACAAATAGTATGTTTTTACAACGATTTAGCGTGTTGCGACAATTTAACGTATTGCAACAAATAGCAAGGTATTGCAACGATTTCACATTCGTGCCAACGATTTCACAGGCGTGGCAATAGTACGGTATTGTAACAATTTCACATTCGTGGCAAATAGTATGTTATTGCAACAGTTTAGCATATTGCGACAATTTAACGTATTGCAATGAATAGCATTGTATTACAACGATTTCGCGTTCGTGGTAATAGTATGTGATTGCAACGATTTTCACATTCGTGGCAAATACTACTGTATTGCAACGATTTTCACAGTCATGGCAAATAGTAACATATTGCAACGAGTTATGGTGTAGCGATGATTTACCATATTGCAACAAATATCACGGTATTGCAACGATTTCACATTCGTGCCAAATACTATGGTACTACAACAATGTCACAGCCGTGGCAAATAGTATGATACTGCGACAGTTTAGCGTTCGTGGCATATAGTAAGTTATTGCAACGAGTCAACAAACGTGGCGAATAGTACCGCATTGAAACGATTTCAGATCCGTGTGAACTAGTCTGGTACTGCAACGATTTCGTATCCGTGGCGAATAGTTTGGTATTGCAACGAGTCCACAAACGTAGCGAATAGTACCGTATTGCAAAGATTTCAGATCTGTGGGAACTAGTATGGTACCACAATGATTTCGCATCCGTGGCGAATAGTTTGGTATTGCAACAATTTCTTATCTGTGGCAATAGTGTTTTAATGCAACGGTTTTTGAGTCGTTGCCAAATGTTTATACTGCAATATTTTGTCATTCTATTGCCCTATTTTATCATCCGTATTGGAAATAGCTTCCTATTGCAACAATTTATCATTCGTGACAAGAAATTCGTAATGCCACGTTTTATAATTAGCGGCAGTTGAACCCAAATGCATCGGGTTTGAAAATTAGTGGCAACAGAATCACGAGTTTAACAATAAACATCCATCACTTGATATTACAACACGCATTACAACACTCAAGGATTACTAAAGCGACGTGTTTGCATGCTAAGAGTTTTCCTAAGCTGATCGGGACTAATTGTTGGAGTAGGTGGCTTTTGGCAGTTCCTTTGGTGTACCTTCTGTGGAGTGGTCTCCATCATCATTTTGTGCATTTTAGCCATTGAGGCACGCATGTCCTACATTTCCTTAGCTGTCTGTTCACGATCTGCTGCTATCTGACCTTGTAAGTTCTAGACTTTAACGTTTAACTCTTCATTCTTCTAGTTTATGCAGTCCATCTGGGTGTTTAAGCTATCATTTCTTCCTTCCAACTCCTGCACTATTGGATTGAGGCCTGCATTTCTATCTTCTAAGTTTTGAACTTGGTCGTTGAGGTGTTCAGACATCTGGATACGCATACGTTTACGTTCGGGACTAGTTGGGTTAGCCATATAACCACGCTCCCGAACCTGTGATCCTGCACAACCGATTGAGGATATATAACAACGCTGGAAGATGTGGTTTCTATACTCATTTGGAATTGGGCCTCCCTGCTCAGCTTCCATGTCGTCCACTTGGGCACGTGCCTGGATCTATATACGAAAAGAAAAGTCACAGGTAATTTGCAAATATTTATTTAATTGGGGATTGTTTGAAGTGTTCCTCACATGCAAAGCTTCTGCTAGCTTGTTTGCCCAAATACCATTCTCCAACAAATGGCTTGCCTCCCACAGTTGTATGTCATCGTGTTCTTCTTCGGTCTATGGGTCTCGCTACATAAAATACAAGTAAACTTCAACATGTCGGTATAAATTTTGTTTGCAGCGCAAAGTAAAAGCGTGATTTATTTTTCATACCTTCTCTTAACTAAGTTGGGTGTAGGATTTGGAGCAAAGCAAGTGACTCGCCTTTTGTCTTCTTCGATTTCGAGAATTGGTCCTGCTTATTGACTGCAATAATTTTAAGAATTAATTCCACGAATGAAAGTAAATGAAATATTTTTTGTATGATGCGAAGCTATTAAAAAGTTATCTAACCTTGAATCTCTTAGACCCAAAATATTCTATTAGGTGCAACCACTCGGGCGCTGTTACGTTAGCAGGCTTGTTTTGTATAAGTTCTTCATCGGTAGAATAACTCTTATAGGTGGCATGCAAAGTCGAGCGCCACCCCCTGTAGCGCTCACCAGCAATTTTCAAAATTTTTCTTGCGCTCTCCGGTGTGTCCTCCATGTCCCAGGAATCCTATACATTATATAACAAGTTGTTGTAAACGTAAATGATGGAGATTGCAAGAAAAAAAATACTTGTGTGGGGGTGTGACAACACTAACCAGAATGTCTTGTACTATATCTCTCTTTTTACTATGGCCAACCTCCGCCCACTTCCTTGCACTACAGAGGGATGCATGTCTTTTTGTAAACATAACCACATCATCGACAAAGTGCCGCTGATTAATACCAACCGCAACACCCAACCTAGCGGAGAACTGAATTGGTAGCTTCACATGCTCCGTTCTACTAACTTGGGATGCATATCATATTTTGGCAACCTTAAGTCCTTTAGCCACACTTCTTCCTAGCGTCCTTCCTTCTATTACATTGATTAACATGGTAAACGATTAAAGCAAAATACTGCCTGAACAAGTTTAGTACCATGTACAAATAGTGTGAAAAGAAGAAAAGTGTGATGTTCATACCATCTTCAGGACGAGCGCGGCAAATACGAGCGTGGGACGACCGCGTCGTCCCAACACCATTTTGTTTTGTAGTACTCCCTCCTGGTTTATATTAATTGTCGTATCAGACCAACAAATGAATTAAAAATGAACTACTAGTTAGGACTATCCGAACGACAGCTCTTTTGATGGGGGGGGGGGGGGGCGGGGGGTTACATTATTGACTTCTTTGTTGCTGTTCAAACCCTAAAATGAGCCATCAGGTACACATGTCAGTGGCGGTACTCACTCGTAGTACTGTAGAGGATTTGTAGTCCATGAGCGAAGCATGCAAGATTGTGAGGGGGCATGCAGCTGGCAACGCTAGACTAGAAAAAGATAGGGTTCGCCGGTTCGGTCTGACTGACATCAGCCGGAGCGCGTCTCGAAGAGAATTATTAGTTGTAGGGAAAGTAACGAATGCCAGCGGTAGCAGGTGGCGAATGCAAGACAGATAAGGCAGGCAGCTTGCGGGATTGAAATCCTCCGCAGTACTGCACCTACATTAGCTGCCACTGACATGTGGTCCCATGAGACATCGGGTCTACTTGTTAGTGGCGGCTACTGCAGGTGCAGTACTGCATAGTGCCAGCTCGCGATGCTCAACAAAGCGAGGGTTCGGTCTCGCCGGAACTCTCGAGGAGGATTGGTGGTAGGGCAAGTAATGGCCAGGGATTTGCAGGCGGCGGTGTAATCATGGCACGCGAAGGATGGGATGTGGTGATGGGCGAGGGAGACGCATCGGGGAGGACACTGAAGTGACTAGCAGCAGGGCGTGGGCGCTGGTGCCAGCTGGAGTGGCCCGCGGCGAGAGAGCACAACGTTGAGGCATAAAAAAATCACGCCATCACACAGGCTGATGAACTGTTAACTATAAAGACTAAGTACTAAGAAAGTAGAATCGCAATGCATGCTAAAACAATTAGTAGAGCCTAGGAAAGAATGCAAATGACCATGATACACCCATCATCAATACGTCTAAAGGACAGAACGTAGTCTCTCAAAATGCTCCAAATTCAATGCCAAAGGAGTAAAAAACTAACACGCTCTGCCAAAACAAATGGCACGGTAGAGAGCAGGTAGTAATGTGATGTGATATGGGTAGTTGGAAGCTACTCCACGGAGGATAGAGTTGGAGTGGGACATTTTTTAAGCTCGAAAAGTAAAATTACGCTAGGGCAGAAGGAGTATTTCTGGTTCGTATATCTATACCTGTTGTTGGTTCATGCATCGTAGTACCAGGGAGTGAAGAACCTCGGGGTTCCTGAACATCATGTGCTACAATATTCTTTGCGTACCATGCAAACGATTTAATGTTGTCTAAATTTGTTTAATTTTGATAGTAAACACATTTATAGTTATACCAGGTGCTTGTTGGCCACCATGAATGCTTGTAGACGATATCACGGTTTGATGTCTTGTTCCTAATGTAAAGAACATTGTAAGTAGTCATTCCAAATAATAGTGATAACATCAGATTACATGACCGACGTAGATTTTGGATTGGACGGTGTGCTTTCTATAAACTGTAGTGTTTGTTACTAATGGAGGAATTAGAAAAGAAAGAATAGAAAAAAAAGTACGACCTGAGAAAGCCACAAGAAAGAAAAAAGTGTAAAAACCATGGGAACTAAAAGTCTTAGGAATACAAATTTGTAAAACAGGAATGAGAGTACAACATTTGGAGTAGTTGATCAGATAACCCGTGTGTCATTTACTTATAAATTCAGAAATTACATACTGCTACCTCTGAATTTTAGTATTTGTCGTTCCCGGGCAGGAATTGAACTAGAAATACACTACCCTAATAAGCTGTCGGGGCAACATTTATTTAGGGACAAATATAGTGTATATATATATATATATATATATATATATATATATATATATATATATAACTAAATTCGTGACGCAGAAGACCACATTTCTTCTTTGTTAATTTATTTAATCTTCGTATATCAGGATGGATCGTGTATAACATAACTAGGCCAAAACTGCATGGATCGTGTAGAACCAAGCCAATATAGCTCTATAAAAATAGGGCATGGATCGTGTAGTTTACCCAGCACAAAACTGGAGTCCGGGATGCGATGTCGCAGGGAGGTGTCAGCGATGAAGAGATTCGGTAGACCCTGTCAAACTTGGTCGCCCGGCGTTGTACCCAGTAGTCAACACCACCAAGAGCTTCAATGCGTCACTGCGAGATCCATGGGGGATAAATTGTAAAAACCGTGGCAAATGAAAACACGGGAATTTCTTAGGATTACAAGTATGGAACACAGGACAGAGAGACAACACATTTGGAGTACTGCGAGATCACCAGAAAGGGCGGGGCAGCGGTGTGTCAGGAACGGAGGCCAGTGTTTCCATTTATACTCATCGTGGCTGAAATAGGGTTACAATAATAAGCGGGACTGAAATTGGAGGCGCTTAGTGAAAATTGAATTGTCAAAATCTCAAATGTGGCGCACCAAGTAGAACGATAAAATTTTCGCGGGAGTGGAGAATTTGATGCAAGCCGTGCCCTTGTGCACGCATCTAATCGTGATTAATTATATCTCATGTCGCGTCAATTCCTGCACGTGGTGTGTGTAGCTAGAGGGGTAGACTTCGTCTTAGGACAACTTGTTCGCTTATTAATTCATCTTTGTCTCCATGCACGGAGATCAAAATTTAAAAGCATTCATCTTCTAGCTAGTGGGACATTCCAAAAAATACGAAAAAATATGAATCGCCAAATGTATATGTGCTAATGCAAACGATATGCAAATACAGCCAAGTCCACGAAAGGACGATGGTAAACAATCAGCATTTTGTAACATTAATCACAATGAAATGATAACATGTAGTATATACTACTACATACTAAACTACATTTTCCCATGCGCCGACAACAAATGAAAAAATTGAGTGAAAGAACACAAAATAGGAAAACGCAGCCTCAACCACAATCTCAATGGAGTTTCAACCAAGAGTCGTCGATTGTCGCAACACAACGAATTCCTTGCTAGACATTGAACAACAGTTATCTCGCCCCTTTTTCAGAAAGGAGTTGTTTTTCGATACTGCATAGGACGCATTTTTCATGAACAGAAAAGACATTTATCATTAAAATAGAAACAACACATATATTACAAACAAGAACTACGAAAGCACATATAAAACAAGAAAAAGAAAAACTACAAATACTGCTCTACTCGGAGTCGGAGGAGATCTCCACCACCTCCTTCTTTGCCGCCGCCGTTCCTCCTCCGCCGCTGCTGCTGCCGCGGCCTCCTCCGCCGCTGTCGCCGGCTCCTCCACCACTGCCGCCACTGTTGCCGCCTTCTTCTGGCAATTGTGTCTGAGCTTCCGGGCGACGGCGCGCAGAAGATGTTGGTGGCCCACCACCCCAGCCACCTCCCCGATCGTCTCATAGAGGACGTTGAGACGACCGGCCACAAACACTATCCCGAAGTAGTAGTGGTCGGCGGTGTCCATGCTGGTGCAGACGAGAAGTTTCCCAAGACTTAGACGGTCACACGAGTGAGATGTATCGGAAAATGCACCCCGCGCCAATTTGTCGAGCTTTTTTGCGCGCCCGTCGGTGGCGGAAAGGTGCTCGATGGCCTCCTTCAGGCACCGATCGAGTTCATCAAAGCGGTGTTCGACAAGGCGGACAGTCTCCTGAACCCAAACGGGATGAGCAGGTGCCGGCGCCGGGGCCGGATAAGGGGATGGAGGAGGTGCGGTCGCCTCCACCAATTCCACCAGCATTGGCTGCGACGGAAATGGAGAAGAAGGAGGTTCGGAGGACGTCGACGGCCTGGAGCGCTTTGGTGCGGGGTTACCCATTTGTGCAGCGATGGAGGTGCAGAGAATGAGCGAGGGGTGGTCGGTGATGGTGCGGAAGTGAAGGAAGAGATGTTTGGAGGCTATGATTGATGGAGATGGAGTGGTGCGGTTGAGACACAAGAGGACGGGTGTGCGTTTATCGCGGGTCGTCGTCTAAGACCATCCGCACCAATGTACTCTAAAGCATACTCTATACACTATTCTTCTTAAGCTTTTACACTACGTACTCAAAATTACACTACGAGATAGTGTATCCAGTATGCTTTACAGTATGCCACTGCGGATGGTCCGCACAAGTGGATATGGTCGGGCGCTTCGAAAACTGCGCTTTCGAATTAATACAAACCGCGGTTGGCTTCCTCTAAGTTGTCGCAACGGCTCAACGCGTCCCATCTCTGCCTCACAGGCAGTTTTTTAATTTCACATGCAAAGGGTCCAGGCTATGCAGTGGCCCACCTGGCGTACTTTGTAGGTCCATCCAGTGGTGTTTCAGTTTTTCAGTCTAGTTTTTAATTTTGACACGCAAAGGGCCCACCGGCCCAAGGTATATGCAATGTTGTAGTTTGTTTTAGTTTGTCACGCAAAAGACCTCAATCATGTTTCATGATGTTACGTGTTTTCTCTTATTTTTTGAAAGATCGCCATATATATATATATATAGTTGAAAGATTGTTAGAAAACATAAGAAAAAAGTACAAGACGATGAACACACCACACATTCATGCATTCATTAACACACACACACACGCA
Organism: Tuctoria greenei; assembly: GCA_036927565.1. Classification (NCBI taxonomy): domain Eukaryota; kingdom Viridiplantae; phylum Streptophyta; class Magnoliopsida; order Poales; family Poaceae; genus Tuctoria; species Tuctoria greenei. Next base: position 134,430,286 of record JAYESD010000006.1, read on the forward strand.
CACACACACACACACACACACACACACACACATATATATATATATATATATATCATAAACTCTCGTTCATGTTTTCTCAGTTTGACATGCAAAAGACCTCGATCATCGATGTTTGATGATGTTAGGTGTTTTCTAATTTTGTTGAAAGATGGTCATATTTGAGATCCGTTGATCATGTTTGTGGTGTAGCAAGCATGCATGGACAAGTAACATATGCACTTCAAAACCTTGCGACGATCATGATTGATAACAACATTATTACGTGTTTTCAATGTTTTTTGTTAAAACATCGTCATATATAGTTTGAGGCTCGTTGATCATGTTTGGGGCATGACAACTAACAATTTATATATATATATATATATATAGTTTGGCTCGTTGATCATATGTTTGGGGCGTAGGGTAGCATGCATGGACAACTATAACATGCATGTGAGAGAGACGTCGATGATCATATGTACTCCCCCCGTCTCCATGAACTTGTCGCTTTGTCGTAGTTCATTTTTTAACTAAAAAGACACATTAGAAGAGCTTGTTTATTGGCTCACGGAAAAGGAAAATTCTTTGTACATAGTACAAAAAGTATAAGCAGTCGGCATTGTCATTCATACGCGAAGCATGCGGCCAGGTAGTTGCTCTTGCAGGTGTATGATAATTATGTGAGTGTTTGGTCGGGTCATGTGGTTAGTCTACGATGCACCCTAAAACAGGTGTTGAGGCTATGTATTTGTCATTTGTGCGTACACTCTAGTGACATGTGACAAAGTGCTCAGTCATCAATTGCGTTTGGTTTCACGTCGAAGTTGGATTGGAGAAAAATTATCCATTTCTTCATGTCTTGGATCATCCAAATTACATATATACTAATTATCATATTACTAGCAAATATTAATGTTAATATCATAATTTTAATTATTAATCAACAATAAACAAGGTAATTATCACTTATTACATTGCTAAGACGCATAATTAGATAAGGTGGATGGACTCACATCCAACCAAATATCCTGGACCATCTCATCCAGCATCTGAGAGGAATATTTTATATTCCTCAAACCTGGATCACCCGTCTGACCGCGAAACAAAAAACACATGACTGGACCATCCAATTAATTCAAGTCAATTCAATCCAAGACAAGCAACAAAACACATATCTTTTTGGCCACGTCGTACGTGCTCGTGCGCATGATGATGGATCGTGCATGCCGAGCGCCGAGTTATTCGGATCGCTGAGCAAAGTTCGAACGTGGAGTTCGTGAGCCCGTGCGTGCTGCAAGATTCGGTGCGTTCGCGTACGTGGCGATCATCAGGGCAGGGTGATACAGTCACGGGAACCATGCAGTGCGCCCTTGGCTGTATGATTTGGAGCGTGATTGTACGTGGCAACCATCTGGACAGGGTCGCACAGAGACGGCTGTGCGGAAGGGCAGCGGAGAATTCGATTTCCGCACCAAGGGGTTAAGAGATACGACCATCTGATTCGCAGGCCAGTAATGGTGTTTGGGAACACGGTATTTTTGGAGTTTTAGAGCAATTAGAAATACTGTGGTATTTGAGATTACTATGATATTTTTTACAGAATGGTATTTGTCAACCAAATAGTCCTATGTATTGCAAAATCGTGTTATTACAAAACTTTGTTATTGAAATACTTTAGTATTGCCATTTCATTTTAAAAACTATGGTTTCCAAAACATTAGTATGGAAAAATTGTGCTCCCAAACGCAGCCTAAAGCTTTACAATGAACCATAGCGGATGGTCTTAAAGTCAGGCCCGGCTCTGGGCCTAGGCGGGCGGAAGTAAATTTTCTGCGGTCCTGCTGCACAACATCACACATGCGCCCCCGCCCTGCATGCCGTCCGATGGAAATCCCGCTGAGATCCTTCGCTTCGCGCTGGGTTTGTTGTATGGACACCGAAGGATGGAAATCCCGCGTGTCCCGCTCCCACGATTATGCGATTCTGATCGGACGGCGTGCGATGCGGGGGCGCACGCGCGATGCTGTGTTGCAGGGTAGCAGAAAATTTTTGGGCTACTGCCTAGGGCCAGGCCGGTGGGTGGGGGTGGTGGGGCAGGCACGATGATAGCTGGTAAAGAGAAAAGAAATAAAATTAATTAGCGTGTAGATTTTTATTTTTGTAATTTTTTGAAATATAATTCTACTACGTACGTCCTAATAATGTGTGTAATACTCCCTCCTTATTTTTTTAATTGTCGTTCACACACCAAGTTCTAGTTCATATATAGTTCGATGCTTTGTCCAAAACGTCAAATAAATGAATAAGGAGGGAGTATTTATTAGATACAATATAATATTACTAATGTGTTAATTTTCCATATGCGATGTTTTACGATAAAAGGAGGAGTTTTTCGTTAGTGCATGTACTATAGGACACATTGTTCATGAAAATAGAATAAAAAACATTTTTCATTAACATAAAAACAACACATATATTACAAACAAGAAAAAAAACACATAGGAAACAAAAGAAAAAAACTACTACTCATCCTACTCTACTCGGAGGAGGACTTGTCCACCTCCGTCGCCACCTCTGCATCTACCGGCGGCGCCTCCGCCTCCGCATCCACCGCTGGCACCTCCGCCTCCACTGCAACCACCAGTGGAGTATCCTCCAACACCAGATCGAACTTCATCCGACTGACGGCGTTCACGAGTTGCTCGCGAAACTCCACCCCGGCCTCCTCACCGATCGCCTTGTAGAGGCAGTCGAGACAAGCGGCAACAAAGCCTAACCCGAAGATGTAGTAGCCGGCGGAGTACATGCTGGTGTGGTGGGGAAGGATACCAAGTACCAATCGGCGACAGGAGTGAGATGTATTGTGAAATACATCCTGCGCCATTTTGTCGAGCGCTTTTGCCTGCACGTCGAAGGCGAATAGGCTGCCGGTGACCTCCTTAAGCTTGCCGTCAAGTTTGTCGATGCTTTCCTCGATGAGGCGGACAGTTTCGTCATAGTCGGGCCGACGAGGTGCGGGCGTCGCGGTCGGAGACGGGAGTGGAGTAGGTGTGGGCGCTGCCTCCAGTTCCACCGGCCTTGGCGGTGACGGAAACAGAGAAGGAGGTTCGGAGGACGTCGATGACCTAGAGGGCTTCGGTGCGGGGCTACCCATTTGTGCGGCGACGGAGATGCAATCAAAGAGGGAGAGGTGGTCAACGGTGGTGCGTCAAAGAAGCAAGAGGAGAAGTTTGGAGGCTAAAATTGATCGAGAGGTGTGGCGGAGAAGAAGAGGACGGTGTGCCTTTATAGCGGGTCGTCGTCTAAATGCATGAGTGGAGACGATCAGACGCTTCAAAAATTGTGCTTTTGAATCGACCGTCAGAGTTACTCCAAACCGCGGTTCGCCTCCTCTCGGTTATCGCAACGGCTCAACACGTCCCATCGGCCAGTTTTTTAATTTGACACACAAAGGTGCGGAGATTTACGTAAACGCGTGTGGCAATGGACTGAGAGTCCATATCTTTTTTTAAGGATCCGACCATTGCCGACCGAGAGTACATACTGAACTGATAATTGTCGTGATCATGGATGATTGTGGACATGAATGTACTGCATGTGGAAAAGACTCGCGATCAAGCATGTTTGGTCACGTGTTGAGGATTTTTGTGCCCCCTTGTTGGGGAACATGTTAATTTGATGACGTTGAGGATCGGATGTGGCGTACATGTTTTCACAAGTTTGTTCATTTGTTCCTAAAATCAGAACACGTAGTGGCTAGCGCCTACGCCGACCGTTTCTTCAAAAGACCAGTACAACGATACATAATGGCAACATGCGATTGATTAATTTGATGAACCACGTACGTACGTAGTGAGAGCTGTGTGCTTATTAGGCGATGGTAGTCCACATTCTATCCTCATACCGTCAAGGGAACATTCTTGTGTCAAATTTGTTATCTCTATTGATGACAGGATAATATTCTTCATTAATGTGGTAGTTAAACTGCCATATAGGTTGAGAGCATACACACATGCATGGTAGAGAATATGATAAATATAGAAATATTTATATGTGGTAGGAAATATTATTCTATTCTTGGAATACATGTTTGGGACGTAGCATGCATATGTACGTCTAACATCCATGTGAAAGACCTCGATCATGTTTGCTGACGTTACGTGTTCTCTTTTTTGTTGAGAGATCGTCATGTTTGAGGCTCGTTGATCATGTTTGGGGTGTAGCATGCATGGACAACTAACATGCATGTGAAAGACCTCGATGCATGTGAAATAACATGCATGTTTTTAAAAGCAAGATATAGTGTTTCCTCAAGAAAAAATATTTTTATAAGAGATTGGTGCTCAAGCACAAAAGCTACAACTTGAGCAATGCACCTACAAATTCCATATGCCAGGATGATCGACGGCAGCCGATCCGCAAACTCGGTGGTAGGATCTGTAGTCACCGGAGAGCAGCTTGCGGCCGACCTCGAAGGAGACGAAGGCGTCGATGCACGCATAGCTGATCTGCTCGCCGTAGAGATTGTACGCGTCCTAGTTGCTTGTCCTCACCCCGTAAGGCTTCTCCATGTCGGCGCTTATCACTGCGCTCATGATGTTTGTCAGCCCCACACAGCGGAGGCTCGAGCTATCCATCTCATCCGCCGCGAGCTCAGCCAGGTCCACCGTTTTGGCCACCTTCAGCTGCTAGTCCTTCCAAAGCCTGTCGGCATCACCCTCCATGCCGACGCTGACTAAGCAGTAGTTGGAATTGCCGAGGAAATCTTCCATCTCGTCGGGGAAGTAGTCAGCGTGAATGACCTGAAAGGTGAGGCAGCGGCGGCCAACGCCGAGCTGTAGAACGACGATGGGGTTCTGGTCGGTGGAGTAGCTGGGGCGCCACTCGACGTCGAGCCCGACGACGAGCTTGTGAAGGCGCCGACGGTGGATGGAGAGGACCTCGTCGATCCAGTCCTCCACGGCCTTGCCAGAGGACGTCAAGGTGGTGGTGATCACGTCTACCTCGAACGTCACGTTGTACACCTAAGTCCCCGCTATTGGGTCTCTCTCCTTGTCGTCCCTACGGTTGCCGTCTGCAGTGGCGCGGCGCAACTTCTCTCTTGTGCAAAACCTTCGTCTACACCTTTAGTTTGGATTTTAATTGGAAACGGGCCTGGATATATAACTGATGCAGTTACGATATGAGCAGAGGAGTTTTCGAATTTGACGGGCCTGAGCCCAGAGTAAAGAGAGTAATGAAGATTTTTTAATCATATATACTCTTTCTAATTTTTAATTCTTGTTGTTATGACCACAAGTTGCATTGTCTCAACCTAACACCACGTACAACAACAACAACATTTCTCAGGAGCCCAGCCACTGGATATGCAGGGTGGGCCACGGGATACCCTGGGTCCAGTCACCAGAGAGTAGCTAGTGTGAATACATGCTGGAGAGATCAGCGGAATCGGGAGCAGGCCAATGATGATGGATGTCAGCAGTGTCACGGTTCATGTATCGAAACACGCGCCATCCTTTTTCTTCTTCTTCTTTTTTCTTATAAGTTTAAATTATTTTCCAACAATCTTCTAACCCTCCTTTATTTGAAGTTGTATGGTTGGATCAGGATACGTGGCCGGCGTACACTTTTTGACACACTAGTGAAAGTAAAACACCCGATACATTTTATGACACACTTGTGAAAGTAAAATACCAGATACATTTTATTATTATGAAAGTCTATAACTAAGACTCAATCCAAATAGGGCAAAAATTTCGATGACCCTGACTTCTAGTTTGTTTTTTCAAGCCATTCGAATCAAGTCTTTTTTGTCTTCACCATTTTGCAATGACACCCACGAGCATCTAATTTGGGCTAAAGTTGATATGTGCTCCAGAAACTGTTGTTGCATTTTTTGTGATTTACTACATGCTCTGCTGTTTGATTGCTCATTATGTTGGATCCGTGTTGGGTTTGAACATAGAGAGTGGGCTTCTCACTTTCTGGATCTCCAGCTCAGTAGAGTTGGAAGCGGAAATATATTTCATTCTAAAAGATAAAAGAGATAAATAGTCCACTAGTTTATCGTTAGAACAGCAACATTAGAACTATTTTTGCGCACCAATAAACAGAAATATAAAGTTTATTACCTTAAGATGATACATTACAAAAAAGAAAAAAGAAAAACACAAACTACAAACAAGAAAAGAAAAACAACACACTAAGAACAAGAAAAAAAAACTACTTCTCCACCTCGCTCCACCTACTTCTCCTTCTCCTTATCCTCCTCCTCCTTGGGCTCCTAGCTGGGCGGGGGTGCCTCCCACGGCAGAGACGGGAAGACCAGTCTCTTGGACGTCGTCGCCATTAGGTTGTCGCAGCCGGCGGCGCCGAGCGCGTCCGCCAGCGTCTCCCAGAGGACGTCGAGGTGACCGGCAAAGTGAGTCATGCCGAAGACGTAGTGGCCCGTGGTCCCAATTGCAGCATAACCTAGAAGGGGACCAAGCCCGAGGCGATGCATGGAGCGCAATGTATTGTCAAATACATCGCGCGCCATCTTTCGGAGAGCCCACTCATTGTCCAGGGGGAGTTCGATCAGGGATGCTTCCACTTGGTGTCCTTCGACGGGCTTGGCGGCGGCGTTTTCTTTTCAGCTATGGTGTTCTTGGCGCAGTTTTGGGAAGAGAGGAAGAGTGGCTGTGCGAAGAAGACGATGGCGTGCCCGGGTGATCTTATAGCGTAGTAGCAGCCTGGCTAGGGTGCTCATCCTCTGCAGTACTGCAGGTGCAGTAGAAGTGGCTGACATGTGGGTCCCACAACCTATAGGTCCCTCATGTCAGCCATCTCTACTGCACCTGCAGTACTGCAGGGATTTGAACCCAAATGGCTGTTCATCTCTTGACGCGCACAGTAGTGGTGATGGGACGCGGAGCGGTTCTAATTGAATTCAAAGATGCGCATGCGCTGCGCGCGTTTAAGGCGCCTCGGTGACTGGCGCATACGTAAGCTCGGTGCGCCCGATCGCATCAGCCGCCTGTACAAATGGCTACGGCTTGAAGGACCAAACCTTATGCGGCAAACATCAACGTATAATACTTCCTCTGCCCCAACTCAACTCTATTTCTGTTTTTGTCGAACTAATTACCTTTGACCAATGATTTATATGGAATTTATTAACTTCAATAACATGTAGTACTAGATTGTATATTATGGAAATATTTTCATGTGAATCTAAAAGTGCAAATCTTTTATTGTTAAAACAGATCAAAATTGCATAAATCCCAAAGATAGATTTGACGAAACCTAAGACTTCCCTTTGAAAAACTTTTATATTTTACATTAGTTTTACATATGTAATATGCACATAGGATATATCACTTGATAGTTTTGCAAAAAAAACATGGAGGAGAAATATGTATATCCCATATGCTACTACACGTAAATTAGGGGTGGAAAAATAAATCGAGACCGAAAAACCGAAACCAAAAAAACCGAGACCGGAACCGAAAAGACCGAAATATCGGGTATTGGGTACTTTTCGGGTAGCAAATATAAATAACTGAAAAATAAATGTCGGGTTCGGGTACCACTCTCGGGTAATTGAAATAACCGAATAGTCGGTCCATCAAATAATAAGTTAAATTATGCGTGCTAAACTATGAACAATTCAAATTTAGGTATTTTTTTTCAAGTTGTGATGTGTGAAGTTGTTGGGTTTAAAGGTTTATTTTTTATTTTTCATTTGTCAATTTATAATAAATTACCTCATGGGATTAAATTTATCATCATATTAAATTTGTGCAAACATGACATGGATATAACGTATAATTCGGATACATCGGGTAGGACTGAGGACCGAACCGGAATTTCGGTAGCCAAAATGTTCGAGTACCTAATATTATTACAACAATTCGGGTAGTGATTTCAAGAAACTGAATTTTGAAAAAGAACGAAATACCCGAACCAAAATAACGGGTAGACCGAATGCACACGCCTAACGTAAATCCATCGGAAATAATTAGCTAGTTTGAGGATGAATGAAGTTGAGCTTGCGAGCTTGATGAGCACCGTCATTATTTTGAGCAGTGATTAATTTATGGCATCATCAAATCTGGAGTAATTTTTCTAGATAATTTGGGGCCGAAAAATAAGTTAACACTATATATATATGAAGAGAAAGACTAGGATATGCTACCTATTTCTTGTGTTGAATAACCCTGCGTCGTGGACAACATATCCGACACTTCATTCGGGTCACCAGGATCATTCTGCCCCATGTCATCTGGGGCAGCAGGCAGAGGACCTTGATGATCAGGATAAGGACCAGGCAAGAATTCATTGGTCAAAGATAAGTTTGACCAAAGCTAAAAATACAGTTGAATTGGGACGGAGGAAGGAGTACTTTTTACAGACTGCTTTGCAAGCCCTGCTGCAGGCGATCTCCTGCCTGCTGACAACTCCAGTGGCTAAAGTAGCGTACAGCTGCACTTTAGAAGTCGTAACCCTAGTTTGCATCAAAGGAAACTCATAGGACAGTTTAAAGGAATGGAATCCTCCGAAAGGGAAAGACATTCATACGAGTTTGGCAAGTAGCATTCTAAACGATGCACTTTAGAAGCCATAACCATCACTGCGCGCGTCTCATCATCTTCTCTGCACATACTAATATAGACATACCATCCTCTTCTCCGCAACACACACAGGCCATCCTCTTCTCCGCGAGTACTCTTCCTCTTCGTCTTCGTCGCGCGCGCCCTCATTGGTTCCCATCGAAGCCCATGGAGTTCCCCTTGCCGCACGATATTGCAGTCCTGATCGTGGGGTGGTTCGCCGCAACCTCCCCACAGCCCATGGACGACCTCTCCAGTCTGCACGCCACCTGCAAGGCCATGCACACGGTGTGCCGAGATCGCATCATGGGCAGGCGTGTGGCGCTTCAACGGGAGAGCATATGGAAGTTTAACTGGAGCTACGACCGCCTCGTGGAGCGCCTGGCAATCATCGGCAACCCTCATGCATGCTACGTCACCGGGTTCGACCTCGTCTTCCTGCACGGTCACGCGCAGCCGGGCATCCAGCTCCTTGCCCGGGCGGCCGCGAACGGCCACATGGTGGCGGCCTACGTCCTCACCATGCTTCGCTACGACACCGACCGCAGGGCCCGCGATGCCTTCGAGTGTATCCGGTAGGTCGAAGGTGAGGCCCACGTCGGCTACAACACAGCTAGGTCTGTCACCATGAAGTGGACCAACAAGGAGTGCTGCCGGTGTCGGCATGAAGCCATGAATAGTATCGATGGTGTCGTCTGGAGGTTCCTGGGCGGGCCTCGTCCGGAAGCACCACCGGTGGCGGTGCCCAACATTGATGATGACGCTTGGGGCTGCTCAATAGGGGGGAACCAGGGAACTGCCTGCTGTAGTAGGCCTACGTGGAAGGACTGGTCAGTCTCCTGTACAGAGAACTGTAGGATTAAGCACGCGCATGACCTGTTCTGCTGTCAGGCTTTGTACTCTATGGGTTATATTCCCTCCATTCCCGTTTGGATGCACCCCTTGTTCTCTCAACGCCAATTAAAAGAGAACAAAGGGAGTATATAAAATAGACTTGTAGTATATGTGTTTCCCCTATGTCAGCTTGTCTCTGATGAATGTTCCACTTGTTGTGTTTCCCCTATGCACGCTCGTATTATGTTTAGCCCCGTTTACATCAAAGGAAACTCACAGGACAGTTTAAAGAAATGTATTCTTCCAGAAATGAATACATTCAATAATACAGTAGTTTGGAACAAAGGAAATAAGTGTTCCCTTCTCTCTGTTCATTGTCTCCACCTTTCATTATAGTCATCGCTAATCGACATAACTAGCTGTTACATAATCCCCAATAAACACAAAATAAATAATCGGCACATCTAGTCCGCAGCACTTCCCTTGAAGCAATGGTAATAACTTATGGCCGCATATAGGAGTGGTGGTAATGATTACACCGCGTATAGGGGCATAGGGCCAGTGGTACGTTGGAGTTCTACCTATCGTTTTCTAACATCTTTCTCGCCCTTTCTTTTCTTTTCTCTCTGTTGATTGTCTCCACTTTTCTTTCCAGTCATCGCTACCTGTTAGTACTATATACTACTTTACAGACCACTTTGCAGGCCTCGCTGCGGGCGATCTCCTGGCACCTCTAGCGGCTAAAGTATCGTATAGGCAACTTTACAAGCCACCGGCAGTGTGGATGGTCGTTCATTAACAGAGAATACAGATAGAATAGATAGTTCACTAAACAGCAGATAGAAACAAAATAACAGATGGAACAGACGAACAACATTGAGTTCATTATCATAAAACATTATAGCCTCCTACCTATATTACTTGTCGTTAGAACAAGTTTTTTAGTTCATATTTGAACTACAAAACTTGTCCTAATTATTAATCACAGGTACTAATATGGGAAGGAGGAAGTACAAAACATGAAAATCAGCATCACGAAACAAGAAAAAAATAAAACATCACAAAAACAAGAAGAGAAAAACATCACGACTGGATTAATCAGTGTCAAAAGATTTCCTATTTTAATGTTGGGTTGAACTAGAATGTAATCAGATGTTTGGTGCAATCGTGTAACCAACCATCTTCAACCATTGGATCAATCTACATTACGGTCCTTGAATATTTTTATGTAACCCCCTCCACCTGGTGGTGGGGGTGGGGGTGGAAGGGGTTAAATGAAGAGATGTAATAACCGTAGGATGCATAGATCCAACAGATGAAAATCTTTGATTACACGATTGCACAAAAACTTCTATTGCATGTAGGGCTGTCAACGAGTCGAACTTGAGCGAGTTTGTTTCTACCATATATAAAAATTGTGTCCCATAGAACATTTTTAATAGAGTTATATAGTTTATTAAATCATACGTACATATCATATAATGACAACAACAAATTATCTTACTCGAACTTTTCGAGCTTGGGCTCAACAAGCTGGCAATACTCAACTTCATCCTCAAACTTTCAATCAAAACTAAGTTTGGTCCTAGAACTTTCAAATGGGTCAATTATTTAGTCCATCAACTTCACAAAACCGTTTCACTTTCATCCTTACTTCGAGTTGGACATCCACATTGGCATGCCACATAAGATAGTTAATGTGTTTTTAATCCTGTTAACTTGTTATAGAAGTTTGTTTTATTTAAATGTTTGAAGTATGCATCATTATATGCATGTAAACTCTTGCTCATGTTGAAGCAAGCAGGCAAGAGTTTAAGAAACAATTTGAATGGACCTCTTAGTTGGATAGCTGAGAAGTACAACCGTCGGCCTACATTTAGTCATTAACGCTAGCTTTTGAATCTGTGTAGTGCGAAAGGGTTTAGTTTTGGTTTTACACTACTCTAGCTAGCCTATATAAAGTGTATTTGTGTCCCCTAATGAATACACAACAAACATTCTCCATACAGAATGAAACTAGCGTGCCGCTTTCTTCTGCCGGAGGTTCGAAGGAAACTACTAGTACACGGATGCCTCTTACTCCATCTCTAGGTTTCCGATGACACAGACGGTTCACCACCAGACAAACCAAAAAAGCCTCGGTGTTGAGCGGCATGAATGTTTTTTGATGAAAAACTGACTGCGGCCCCCACATTCCATTTTTCAACAAAAAACATGCATGTTGCCCGCTTGCCTCCTCCCATTTGTACTCCATGTGTACTCCCGCTGACGTGTCACCATCTTATTTGTTATGAAGGTATGGTAGTTAAACTAAGCATTAATAAAGGGACCAATAACATTTTGACACATCAGTGGGATGACGCATGGGAGGACAGAACGGGAGGGACCCGGCTTGTATACTCCCATTCAGTGCTTCCATGCGTGCTCCTACTTAAGTGTCATGATTTTATTGGCCCTTTCATTTACCTAACATAATGCCTGATTTAACTTCAACCAATTAGATGATGACACATAAGCGTGAGTACGCATGGAAGCACAAACAGTAGCACCAAAGTTGCATCCGAACGGGAGGCCCCCACAGTCAGTTTGTCATCAAGAAATTTGCATGCCGCCCATCACCGAGGCTTTGCTGGTTTGTCTGGTGGTGAACCGCATGTGTCATCCGTAACCTAGATGGAGTTGAAGGACAGGAATCATAAAATACCTGTAGGGGTCTTCCAACTACCACCGGGGACGCACTACGGTGGTTAAGGTACACACCAGCACACCCGGACCGTACATATGTGTCGGTGAAGATGGAACTCAGTAGTCTCACGGTTATGGATAGAAAAAAGAAAGAAGAAAAAGGATGGCGCGCATTTTGATTTCTGAACCGTGAGACTGCTGACTTCCATTTTAATTGGCCAGTTCCCGATACTGCTGAGTCATTGTTGTTGTACGTGGTGTTTGGTTGAGACAATGCAACTTGTGGTCATAACGATAAAAATTAAAAAGAGGAGTATATCAGATTCAAAAATCTTCATTACGCCAGGTCATATGATGGTCGGACACTCTCCAGTCCACTTATATTGAAGTGGATCCACTCCTACCCAAACGAGGAAACAATTTTTATGGATACGGTATGCATATCCAAGGCTGTGCATACGGTTCCACATTTGTGACATGTGTCCACATGAACGGACGGATGAAGCGGTTGCATGGCTGTGACATGTGTGCACATGAACGAACGAGGTCTCGTATGATCGCCGGGCATGGCAGGGATAACGCCAAGATTAATTCCAGGAATCCTATCCTCGTCACTTGCAATCTATGCACCACCAGGGCCCAGGTTGTGCACCGGTCACCTGGCATATTCCCTATGCCTGCCCCCACGGCCCGCGCACGGTGTCCGTAACGAATTCGTGTGACCTATTTTGACAAGCTGTGAATGATTTGTCCCACCTCAAAAAGTTGAGCTCATTCCAACGAGAATATAAGGCAACGTGCGCTATTGTAGTCAGACATCCGATTGAAAAAAGATGTCGTACAAGACTCCTGCATGCCACATTTTATTTCAACCGAGCTCGCCTGGTTGAAATCAAACGGGACGTAAAGGAGGCTTTTATGGGGCGGGTGTTTTTTAGATAAAGCTCTGGGCCCTTTCCGTGTCAAATTAAAAAACTGCCAGTGAAGCCGATGGGACACGTTGAGCTGTTGCGACAATCGAGAGGGATGCAAACCGCGGTTTTTTATAAGCATAATTTTTCCCCGCATACGCTGGGCCCTCTGCGTTTTAAATTAAAAAAAATTTCCTTTTATCGAAAAACATCTCCTTGAACGACGCACCGGAGAGCAAGTGCGTACCTTTCTCAGATGGTGCCACACGTACTTCCTTCTCGTGTCTACAATCGCCGTACCCTGATTGTGGCACCGTCTATATACCACTGGCCCCAATGTAACACTGTCCCAGTGCCCCTTTGCGCGGTGTAATCATTACCACTACTCCTATACCTGGTGTCCGTAACGAAATCGATTTTGACAAGCTGCGAACGATGTGTCCCACCTCGTAATGTTGAGCTCGTTGCAATGAGAATATAAGGCAACACACGCTATTGTAGTCAGACATCTGATTGAAAAAGTTTGTCGTACAAGACTTCTGCACGCTCTGTTCGACATCGTCCGCTCGCCCGGTCGAAGTCGACCAGAACATGTAGGAGGCTTCTACGGGGTCGATGTTTTCTAGATAAAGCCTTGGGCCCTTTCCATCGGTCGAAGTCCACCGGAACGTGTAGGAGGATTGTACGGGGCGGATGTTTTGTAGATAAAGCCTTGGTCCCTTTCCGTGTCAAATTAAAAAACTGCCAGTGAAGCCGATGGGATACGTCGAGCTGTTGCGACAACCGAGTGGGATGCAAACTGCGGTTTTTAATAAGCATAACTTTTCCCTGCATACGCTGGCCCTCTGCGTGTCAAATTAGAAATTTCTCCTTTTGTCGAAAAACATATCCTTTAACGACGCACCGGAGAGCAAGTGCATACCATTCTCATATGGTGCCACACGTACTTCCTTCTCGTGTCTTCAATCGTCGTTCCCAGATCATGGCACCATCTATATACAACTGGCCCCAACATAACACTGGCCCAACGCCCCTATGCACGATGTAATCATTACCACAACTTCTATACCCGGTGTCCGTAATGAATTCGTGCGAGCGATTTTCACAAGCTGTGAAGGATTTGTCCCACCTCGGAAAGTTGGGCTCGTTGCAACGAGAATATAAGGCAACGCGCGCTACTGTAGTTAAACATCCGATTGAATAAATACACCGTACAAGACTCAGCAAAGTTCCTTTCGACATCGTTCGCTCGCCCAGTCGAAGTCTGGAACATGTGTGAGGCATGTACCGGGCGGATGTTTTTTTTTATATAAGCTCTGGGCCCTTTCTGTGTCAAATTAAAAAACTGCCAGTGAAGCCGATGGGACACGTCGAGCCGTTGCGATAACCGAGAGGGATGCAAACCGCGATTTTTTATAAGCATAAATTTTCCACGCATACGTTGGGCCCATTCCGTGTCAAATAAAAAATTTCTCCTTTTATCGAAAAACATCTCCTTTAACGACGCCAAATTTTCCCCTTTGATCGGAATACCACCCCCATTGCTACATTAACTTGTTTCGATTACAAATTGCCAGAGCCAGAGACGTGCACCCGTACATGGGCTCACGCGTCATGGGGACGAACACCAAGCATTCCAGCGCAGTTTCGACCCAAGAATACAAAGTGACTCAGCGCAGTTTCAGCCCACGAATAACAAGCGGCCTAGCGCAGTGTTGGGCCTACTCTGATAGCTTCACGTACGCTTTGTCCTGGCTGCCTCCCCGCCGGACCCTTCGATCCACAACGGCGCCTCTCCCGATTGCACGAAACGCGCCTGGAGGAACATCCGACGGCTGCCATGCTCTTGGAGGAGCATCCGCCGGCCGCCACGCTCTTGGAGGAGCATCAGCCGGCCGCCACGCTCATGGAAGAGCATCTGCCATCCACCAGCGTGGAGGAGCATCCGCCGGCCGCCGCACATGGAGGAGCAACAATGCTAGGTACAATTGCTCACGTAATGTTATTGTAGTTCAATCCTCTTACGAATACGCTGATGGAATTGTAGGAAGCGATGTCAGAAGATAAGACATGGATGGGAAAAGACAGGCGTACGAAAGATTGGCAGGATGGAATGAAGTCATTTTTAAATTTAGCATTCCAGGGCACTCGTGAAGAAGAAACTAAGCCTTGTCCTTGCACGAAATGACAGAATGTTTGCCACGGGACACACAAGGAAGTTTATCTTTACTTGCTTCGTAATGGCATGTCATTTGATTATACTTGTTGGGTACACCATGGAGAAAAATGAGTTGAGAAAAATATTGCAGAGCAATCAACAAATAATGAGGAGATAATTTCTGAAGATGTTGCTATGGAAAATATGATGTCCAGTCTTCTTAGAGGCACTGGTGATCATGGTGGTACTTCATGAGATGTTGATGATCCAGAAAATGCTATAAACCAGCAGGAGCAAACTGGGTGTGCAAAGGCATTCTATGACTTATTAAATGATGCCAAAAAGGAGTTGTATCCAGGTTGTGAGAAGGTGACCCAATTATCCTTCATTGTTAGGTTGTACTAGATAAAGTGTTTAACTGGTTTGAGAAAAAAAAGTGTGTGAGTTGATTCTTGAACTATTCTCATATGTTCTTCTAGAGGGCCATTGCATTCCTAATACACTTGATAAGATTTAGAAGGTTGTTCGTGACCTCGGGCTGAGCTACAAAAGATCGATGAATGTGTCAATGACTGTGTGTTATTCTGGAAGGACTATTCTCTGCTTGATCGATGCCCAAAATGTGGTGAATTAAGATGGAAAAATAGTACTGGTGGGGATGCAAGAGAGGCTTTACCTTGTGGAAAAGCCAAGAAGCTTGTAGCACGCAAGATTCTACGATACTTCTCTATTATTCCCTGTCTTCAAAGGTTTTATATGGCAGAATCAACGACATCAAACATGCGCTGCACAAAGAAGAATGTATTTATGATGGAATATTACGCCATCCTGCAGATTTGAAAGCATGGAAGCATTTTGATACCATTCACCCAAATTTCTCATCTGATCCTGGCAACATAAGACTTGGGCTAGCATCTGATGGTTTCAATCCCTTTGGGGTAATGAATATTTCTTACAATACATGGCCTATGATTCTAATCCCTTATAATCTACCATCTTGGTTGTGTATGAAGCAGCCTTATTGGTTGAAGTCAATGATAATTCCTAGGCCAAAGTCACCTGGAAACAACATTGATGTGTATCTGCAGCCTTTGATTGATGAGCTACTGAAATTATGGTCTGATGATGTTGAAACATACGACAGTTCTAAGAAAGAGACATTTCTCATGCAAGCTTCTATATTGTGGACAAAAAATGATTTTCCAGCATGTGCAATGCTATGTGGATGGAGCACAAAAGGTAGGCTAGCATGTCCATACTGCCATGTAAACACTGACGGTGGCATTTCCTACCTCAGGATCACCGGTGGCGTCGGGACAAAGCTTATTTCAACAGCAAAATAGAGAATAGAGAGGCTCCAACATCACTCTCTGGTCACAAAGTACTCCAACAGTACGAGACTTTTGATAAAGTGAGTTTTGGACAGTCAAATAATAAGAGAAAGTGCACTGAGGAAGATAGGTGGCATAGTTGGAAGAAGAAAAGTATATTTTTTCAGCTCACGTATTGGAAGACATTGCTAATAAGGCATAACTTGGATGTCATGCACATTGAAAAAACATTTGTGATAGCATATTGGGGACATTGCTTAATATGGATGGTAAAACAAAAGATAGTCTACAAGCTCGTTTTGATATGCAGGAAATGGGTATACGGCCAAAGCAACATCCATGGGTATGAAAGGGAAGTATGATTGTCCATCAGCATCATATACTTTGCAAAAAGATCAGAAGATCACCTTGTGCAAGTTTTTGGCGGATGTGAAGATGCCCGATGGTTATGCCTCAAACATCAAGAGAAGTGTGGACATAACAGCACGTAAAATATCAGGTCTAAAAACTCATGACTGCAATAATATTTCCGAAGCTCCTTCCTATTGCAATACGTGACCTTTAATTCATTCTGGAATTTGTTCTAAAGAATTGGCGGAACAAGATTTGGATAAGATGATTGAACAATTTTCCGAAAAAATTTGTAAGCTTGAGATGTTGCTTCCTCCCGCTTTCTTTGATATCATGGTACATCTTCCAATGTATCTTGGCAAAGAAGCTCGCTTGGGCAGACCTATTTCTTACAGATGGATGTATCCAATTGAGAGGTACCTTGGTACATTCAAGAGGTATGTACGTAATAGAGCTCACACGGAGGGTTCTATAGCTGAGGGATATATTATGGAAGAGTGTATAACTTTTTGTGGCCAGTTTGTGGATAACATCAGCACCAAGCTTTATAGGCACGGACGTCATGAAGCTGCAGCTAGGAATGAACCTTCTATCGAGTCTAATATATCTACAAAAGTTGATAATTCTAAAAAAGGGTTTAAATGGGGCCAACTTACTATGGTGGAACTACATAACATCAGGCATTATATTATTTCTAATGTTGAAGAGGCCGCTCCATGGATCAAGTACATATAACTCAGATGTTCTATACTATACTGGATCATGCTTATTGTAGATGGCTAATTTAATTTTGTACCCTTTTCAGTGAGCATTTTGAAGAGCTGAAAAAGATTCATTCTCGTGATGTTGAAAAAAACCATAGAGATGAGTTTGTTTATTGGTTTCAGAAACGAGTAAGTACATGCAAGTTTTTACTTTGATGAAATATTTAAGAAATATCTGTTCTGAAGTTAGTTTATCGATGACCCCTTATATACTAATTAATGTGTACAGATTACAACACTACACAAAGAGGCAAAGTAACCGATTATTTGTATGCATTATGCAGAGGACCTGATCGTCGGGCATGTTCTTTTAGTCGATCATTCATAAATGGCTTCTTCTTTCGAACAGCAGAGGTGGAAAAAGATTTACGGACACAAAACAGTGGTGTTGTTGTTCGGGATGGTGATCATGAGTGGTATGGAGTAATAAAGAAAATGATTTCTGATGATTTTGAAAAAAATCAAGAGGTTCTGTTATTTCAATGTGAATGGTTTGATCGGCCTTTTTCCGGTCAGAGCCAAAGTAGAGGCTACAAAATGGATCGATACGGAATGATAGATGTTGACACTACTATTTCTCAATTTAAGTATGAGCCTTGCATTCTAGCCACCCAGGCAGAACAAGTTTTTTACATTAGAAGTGTCAAGCAACCTAAATGAGCTACAGTTGTTAAAATGAAGCCAAGAAACCTTTTTGTCATGCCTCTTGGAGAGAGTGAAAATAATGTCACTGAGACGATGGAGGCTGAGACATTTGATGATCGACGACTTACAGATATAAATGAGGATATGATCGCATGGGATAGGAATGACATTGACGGAGCAACTGGTGATGCTTCCGCTCTTTCAAATGAAGATGACGACGACGACAACGACGACGATGATGATACCTATATCAATGATGGTATCGTACCTCCAATATTGGGGGAGGACAGCGAAGATGATGATTTCTTTATATAGGTACTTTGTGAGCTAGCTTTACGTTAACTATGTAATGCAACGTTTGTGTTCCGTGGTGATAGATCTTAACGCCACCAACCGATATTTTGTGGCAACAGATCCTAATACAACGATTGTTTTTCATGGCGATAGATCCTATCGCCACAAACTTGTGAATCGTGGCATAAGTTCGTAATGCAACGTTTATGTTTGGTGGCGATAGATCCTAATGCCACAAACTGGTGAATCGTGGCAAAAGTTCCTAATGCAACGATTATGTTCCGTGGCAATAGATCTTAATGCCACAAACCGGTATTTCGTGGCAACCGATCCCAATACAACGATAGTGTTGCATGGCGACAGATCCTATTGCCACGAAATTGTGAATCGTGGCATAAGTTCCTAACATGACGTTTTTGTTTTGCGGCGATAGATCGTAACGCCATGAACTGGTGAATCGTGACAAAAGTTCCTAATGCAACGATTGTGTTCCGTGGCGATAGATCCTAACACCATGAACCGGTATTTCATGGCAACAGATCCTAATGCAACGATTGTGTTTCATGGCCATAGATCCTAATGCCATGAACCAGTATTTCATGGCAACAAATTCTAATGCAACGATTGTGTTTCGTGGCGATAGATCCTATCGTCACGAACTGGTGATGTGTGGCAAAAGTTCCTAATGCAACGATTGTGTTCCGCGGCGATAGATGCTAATGCCATGAACTATTGAATCGTGACAACAGATCCTAATACAACGATCGCGTTTTGTGGCGATAGATGCTAATGCCACGAACTAGTGAATCGTGGCAACAAATTCTAATGCAACGATCGGGTTCCGTGGTGATAGATGCTAACGCACCTAACTATTGAATCGTAGCAACAGATCCTAATGCAATGATCGGGTTCCGTGGCGGTTGATGCTAATGCCACGAACTAGTGAATCGTGGCAATAGATTTGTGGCGATAGATCCTAATGTTACGAACTAGTGAATCGTGGCAACAGATCCTAGTGCAACGATCGTGTTCTGTGGCAAACTGAATCGTGGCAATAGATTTGTGGCGATAGATCCTAATGCCACGAACTAGTGAATCGTGGCAACAAATCCTAATGCAACGATTGTGCTCCATGGTGATAGATGTTAATGCCACGAACTAGTGAATCGTGACAAAAGACCAAGCTTACTGTAACGATTTAGTATTCATTGCAGTACAATCGTTGCAATAGGGCAGAATCCTTGTAGTGTCACCACTGACTTCTTCAAGCCAGGAGGAGCCAACACGTGGAAGTTGAACAAGTTTGGAGTCAGAGTCACTTCGACCTATCCACCACTTCGGATGAACAAAAAAGTGGATCAATTCCACCGTGCTTTCTCGGGGTGACATCCAGGTGGGTCCCATTGACTATTATAGGGTGTACACCATTGGATGGCTTCAGATACTTCTGTTTGTGGACCATTTGATCCATGTGGTGCCACATGTCAGCGCATGCTTGGCTGGGATGATATTTTATAGGATCCATCCCCTTGTTTGACTTCAATTCGGTATAAAATACCCGCATGCACCAATTTCTCCATATATGAGTGGAAATAGGTTGAATAGAAAGATTATGTGTGCAAGAAATGATATTTCCTTCACATAATTGAGTTATATTGACGGGTGAAATTGGAATATAACAGCCGTCAAAATCCCCAAAGGTCGAGTTCTGTTAGCCATCGCCATCGGTGGAACCAAGTTGTTGAACAAGATATGAACTTTACCCTAGCTTTATAACTAAGTTTCGGTAACAATGCTTCTCTGGAATGGACTGTGAAAACCCTTACCACCATCTTTGAGAGTTTGAAAAATTGTGTTCACACCATTTGATTAAAGACATGACACAAGAAACTCCCAAATAGAAGTTGTTTTCCTTTTCCCATATGGAAAAGAAAAACAATGATACACCCATAATGTTGGGAAAACAAATGGTGATTGAAAGAGTTACGAGATAAACTTTGTCTTGCATTCTTTCAAATATTTCGGATTGTTTCCTTATGAATGGAAGTACAAGGTTTTCAACAAATGGATAAGTAATCCATAGGTGCAACCTAGGCCAAATTTTCTTTTTCTAGAAATTTTGATCCAAATATGTAAATCCTTTTCCATTGTTATCACATTATTAATTCATGGGACGAAACAATGAGCCTGTCCTATATCTTGACATTTCAGCTAAACGATATTTCCTCCATGAGACACTGAAAGAAGAGAAGGAATTTGTAGATCGAATTCTAGAAATGCCTCTTTCATTACGGGTCTTAAAAAATCTCCCCAAGAGGAAGTCCGTTCATGTTCTGAGGAAGAGCCAGTAGCATTCCTATAACCAACCTTGCCAATAGAAACCTATCAGAAACCCAAATCTCAGAAGGATGAAGAAATTTAAACTTTGATATTTCCATTTTGCTTCTACAAAGAGATCTTTGAAGATTACGAAAATACTTCGAAGTTTTGTTGACATAGTAAACCATTATTGCCTTTTAACTCCACCTGACCTACTTTATGGTATATCTCTTCAAGAGACGGACAAGGAGATAAACTCTATTTTGAGCTTAGATTGGACACCAGAGGTTGAGGTCTCACCTGAAATCCTTTGAATGACCTCACCCTTAGCAACCATCCTGTGACACCCAGTTTCGAAAATGAATCAAGAGTAATGCATATGTGTGCCAAGGATGTTTAACACATATACACAAGTGATTCACAAACGATAAACAAATTATAACCATGTATCGAATAATAATACTAATAATAGTACCTTATTACAAACCAAATTGTCTTGAATACAGGCTCTAATCAAATGTAACGGATAAACTAAACACTAATGACTCCAAACTCCACAGGCAAGCTTGACGGTAACACGCGCGCCTAGTACTCCTCAGAAGCCTCCTAGTACTCCACATGTCGCCTCCGTCTGAATTTGTTGTAGGAACAGCAAGGGTGAGCACATGTCATACTCAGCGGGTGTGGGACAATATGACATGTATCTTAAACATGGATTGATAACAAATCATGGATAGTTGCAGAAAAGTGCATTCAGAAAAGTAGAAAATGCAATTATATCGTCATTAGGTGTGATACTTCCCAAAATGACCCAAATAACACCAATTTCAACTTAAGTAACCAATATGAGCAATAGTAATCCATAATCAACTCATAACTGCTCGTTTGTCTCAATTTCATCAATCCCATATACCAAAACCAATTATAGAACCTTTACCAGTTCCCTAATTTAATTTCAACCATTTAAACAAGTTCTAATCATGTGAGGGTCCACGCTACTCATGTCCGGGAGCACGGCTACCATAATAGTTTTTAACACTCTACATAGGTTGTACCGCTTTACCCACGAGTTCGTAATTTCATCACCTTTCGATGATTATTGAATCTCAATTATGCCGTCTCACATTTCTTTTGGTGTGTGGCCAAGAGGTCACAAAATAGCCTTTACAAAGTGATTACTAGCATATTGAGACCCCACTGAGGTTTGACTGTTGGTGATGTCTCCAACTGAGCAAATCCAACCAAGGGCCCCCTCTTGAGCCATTCGGATCCCAGGGTAGTCCCACCATTACTACAAACCCATCTGACTACCCCTTCCCCGAGCATTCTTAATGGTCCAAATGGTACTGGCAAAACACTAATTAGTCAGCTAAGTCGCACCCATACTTGGCCCTGTGGTGCCACTGTAAATCCTGGATGGTCGCTCCACGAACCGGTCCTTAGATTTAAACCAAGCGAAACGACCAAAACAATCCAAACCATTCCACATTACCAACTTGCTTAGATCCCTAGGCACCATGTTGCTTAAGGGTCATTAATATCAATTCTCATTATTGATGTGTCCATTAGTTCATAAATAAGTAATATGATTGTTTCAAAACCCAATTGAGTAATGCGAATCAAAAGGGTAAATTACCCTTCCCGACTCTCTACATTATGTTCAAGCGACAGGGTGGTCATACAAGACTGGTAAACTCCTACAATTGGGTTTTCCCATCAATTGATACAAGCATGCAAATTTGCAAACAAAACATTTATAAACCATGATCAAGGACACTTGCCTTGCTCCTGAGCTTGGTTTGGATCGAAGGCTTCAAAGTTCTTGTTCTGAAGGTCTTCGAAAGCACTCTATATATTGAATCCTTCTATTCGGGATGACAAACATGCAAAACCAACATTACAATCAACAAATGCTCATATATTATTCAATATGCCATAATATGCATGATTAATGCAATTGTGAAGTAAAACTAGTTAAGTAGTTACTATTAATGTTTACTAACTATTTATAATAGCCTAGAACAAGTTTGAACAAGTTTGGCATTGATTTGAGTCAATATGGATTCAATTCAGCATTTACCATATTCACACACCGGACAAGTATGGTATAGGGGTCGGACTAGTCCGCCCTATACAGCACTATGAATTTAGGGTTTTCTAATCAGTGGGAATTGGGGGTTATTTCACATGGAAAATTGGATGTAGAGGGTGTACCACATATTTAGAGATACAAAGGTTGAGGATTGGTCGTGAAAATCAAATCTTGATGATCTAGGGTTGCTGAAGATGAGTTGATGAAGATTTTGTGTTGAGGAACGTCAATTGTCAAAAAGTTTACAACGATCCATCTTGATTGGTCCTTCTCCCTCTTCTCCTCCTCCTCCTTGCTCCTGGGCTTCCTCTTGATGTTGGCACAATGCTAAAGGCGGTAACGAGGGTTTTTCTCAAAGTATAAATATGTAAGGGTAATGAATTGCTTATATAGGGGTGGAGAGGTAGGGTTTTTGGTGTGAATTCCAAGTAGGATTCAGTGGGGGATGAGTAGGGGCCGAGGTGGGGTCCACTTGGGCTCCACTGAGGTTGAGCACGAAGCTCTTGGGCCCAATTATAGCAATTACCTAGTAACCAATCATGGAAGAATAATAGAATTCGAGTTGAATTCAATAGGCCAGACTAGTCCGTCGTGGAACGGAAACTATTTCAGACAAGTCTGGTTTGGGTGGCCGGACAAGTACGTTTGGCAACAGATGGGTTTTCGGGTAAGTCCGGTATGTGGGGCCGGACAAGTCCGGGGTGGCTAAATAAAATGCTTCCGGATTGAAAGTGGACCACATCGGACTAGTTCGCTCGAACATTGGACAAGTCCAGAGAAACATCAGAAACTCGGTCGAACTAGTTTGTGCATTGTGCCAGACATGTCCGTAGTCCTGAAGAAACTGAATTTCTAAAACAAAAAGGGGATATCAGACTAGTCCGGGTTTGGGGCCAGACAAGTCCGCTCCCTGGCAGGATTAAATACCCGATTAGTTCTAAATTCATTTTAATATTTTCCCTTTTAAGGTTTCTTTATGTTAAACATGTATGAGCAAGTATGCAATGAATTATGCATGAAAATGTGGGTTTTACACATCCCATAGTACATTAGAGGGCAATGATGAAAGTTATACACAATCCCATATTTTGAGCTAATATTATTTCTAATATTTGTGCTCTCGCCATTTTGGGTTATGTGCTTGTGGCACCAACACAAATTTTCTTTCGAGACTCTTTTTGAAATATTTTTGAAGGATATGGGGTTTTGCAACATGTGTCGGTAAGACACAAGAATATTGGGGTTTTCCTAGATTTTTATATGTTCCAAGTCCGTGACTTTGACATTATGATAGGGGTACCCATTGAGAAATTTCTCATAAAAGTTCCCTGAGAAGGAAACCTAAATATTAATCTTGGCAGGAGGTAATGTTTTAATCCCATCCTGTGTTCAAAGAACACATCAACAGAACCTCCCATCCAAGATGAGTCAATTAAAGAGGTTTGGACTCTTCACTACTTTAGCCCTCCAGAAGTAGATTGAGAAGAAAATTTCATCCAAGAAGAGGATAAACTTCATGAGACATTCGAATTACCCAAAGCAAGCCCACACCAAAACCTCTGATTGAGCTTAAAATTTTTACCTCCAGACCTACGTTATGCTTTTAAATGGTGACCTGGAAGCCTCTATCATAATAAGTGACATGCTTTTAGATAAAGAAACTCTCAAACTCATAGTCATGTTAGAGAAGCATAGAACTGTCTTTGGCTACTCACTCCAAGACCTTAAGGGAATCGGTCGTGCTCTTTGCACCAGTCACACTCCCAATGACCTTGAAAGTACCTCTTCTAGGTAGCCTCAATGGAGGTTAAATAGTACAATGTGTAAGGTTCTAAAGAAGGACGTCTTGAAACTTCTTCATGTTGGGATTATTTATCTCGTTCCTCATAGTGAGTGGGTCTGTCCAGTTCAAGTAGTGCCAAGTGGCCAGTGGGTGTCTTGTCGTGAGAGATGAGGGGGTGCCACATGAAATGGTTTCCTCTCCGTGGAGATCATGGACATTTTGGGGCATTGCACGACTTAATGTTAGCATCGGACTCGAGGAGACACGACAAATGCTCGATTAAAGTTGGCGTTGGTTATGAGGTAATCGAGGCTGCGACGTGTTATTCAAGTGTGTTTGTTCACCGATCGTCGTGCTCACCTTATAAGTTTCAGCAAAACGCCCCCCACCACACACTTTCCAGATCCGCCTCACTGTTTCACCCGTGCTCAATTCTCTTTCAAAATCGGGACCTTTACTGAAAGAGTTTGCGAGAGAGAAAACAGGAGAAATCACCAGCATCACCTTTGTGACGCCCGGTTCCGAAAAATGAACCAAGCTAACGCGTATGTGTGCCCAGGAAGTTCAACACACATCCATGAGTGCAATCACAAAAAGATATACAGAAAATTACCACAGAACAAGATTAATTATCAAATTTTATTGCACAAACCATATTATCCTCGAGTACAAGCTCTAATGAATATTAATGACAAGTTCGACTAATGCAGCGGAAATAGACTAATTAAGCAATCTAAAGAGCTAGGCAGCATAAGCGATAGGGTAGCGCAGCTCCAACAACACCACAGGCAAGTCGACGGTAGCACACAACCTAGAACTCCGCATTGTCGCTATTAAACTCACAATCTTGACCTGCAACTGTTGGGGAGGGTAGCCCCCTCTTGAGCCATTCGGATCGCAGGGTAGTCCCACCAATCATCAACAAACCCAATCTGACTACCCCTTCCCCGAGCATCCTTAATGGTCCAAATAGCACTGGCAAAGCCCTATTTAATCAGCTACGCAGCACCCATACTTGGCCTCATAGTGGCACTGTAAATCCTGGATGGTCGCTCCATGAACCGGTCCTTAGATCTAAAGCAAGCAAAACCACCATAACATCCAACCCATCCACATACCAGGCTTGCTTAGATCACCCATTACCATATCATATTAACCAGTTCATGTTAACCATAATCTCATCCATGCATAATTAAATTGAGTGGTTTAGTTGGTTTCCCATCCCAATTGATTAAGCAAAGCAAAAAGGTAAAAATCCCATCCCAACTCTCTACCATATATCCCAGATGACAAGGGTGGTTAAACAAAGCTAGTAAACTTCCTATCATAGGATTCCCATCAAATTGACACAAGCATGCAGTTTTGCAAACAAAACATTTATTTCAAAATAGGATCAATATGCTTTAAGGACACTTGCCTTGCTCCGGCGGATAGGGTTGCTCAAGCGCTCCGAAGTCTTGGTTCTCGAAATCCTCGTACATGACTTCTTGAGCACTTCCCTCTACTCGCGGTCTCACATACAAGAAAACATATAGAAATCAACATGATGCACACACATTAATCAACATGCGATGATATGCATGCATGCAAAGATCAATTATTAATTAACTATGGTTGTTCATTAATTAGATGCAACTAGTTCATACGTGTTCATATGAGTTCACGGGGGTTTTAGCAGGGAATAATGTTGTTGAAAATAAAAAGATGATGCAACTAATATCAATTTACGTCTATTAGATCTAATACATCGCTAAAATTCGCATCGGAAAAATTAATCCTACCGTAGATGTGATGGCTTCGACGGTCGCGGGACGAAGGCAACGCGTAGACGAAGTGGATGGCGCAGCAGTCCTCCAGTGGCACGATGACGGTGACGCGACGATGACGACGGTCTCCGGCGGATGACGGCGCCCTCCTATTTTTCTTCCTCTTCCTCCCCTTTTTTTTCCTCTCCTTTTTTTTCTTCCTGGCGGCTGCTCTGGTCTCCCCTGGTTTCTACGGCGGCTAGGGCTTTTGGGACTGCAGCGCTGGTGTTGTCGAGAGAGAAACGAATCCCTACGATCCCTTATATAGTCGGGCGCTCGGGAGCTAGGGCTGGCGCGGGCGGCACCGTGGCGCGGAACACGGGAGCACGTGCGAGGGTGTCGCGCGGTGGGACCAACGCGGGGGGCGTCTCGCGGGCGGGTCAACACGGTCGGGGGCACGCTGGCGCGGTGCGTGGCGCGGTAGCGGGGCCAGTCGGGTCGACGCGCGAGCAAGCACGGTGGGCGCGCGAGCGGGGCTGGCGGGGACCAGGCGGCGCGACAGGCAGGCGCGGGGTTGCGCGGTGCGGCGCGTTGGGCGCGCGAGCGGGTCAACGCGGCGCTGGGCGCGGGGTGTGCTGTAGCGTGGGGCCAGGCGGGGCGCTGCGCTGGGGTCGTCGGGCGTGCTGGCTGGGCCTGGCTTGGCCTGGCCGGTGGTTGCCTTTCCTCTTTTTTTTTCATATATAAATATTATTATTTTATTTTATTTTATTTTATTTATTTTATTTTATATTTTCTTTTTCTTTACATATATAAATATTATCATTATTTATTTATTTATATATTATTATATATATATATATTATTTTTTATATATATTATAGATTATTATTTATTTCTGTTTATATATATACATATTATTATTTTTATATTTATTCCCTAATACACCTTTTACGCTATTATTTTGTTTTTCTTCTTTTTCTACACATATTTTGTATATATGCTCCATCTTTTATTATTATTATTATTCATCTTCTCCTATAATTTTCTTTTCCAATTACATTTCTATTGTATAAAATTTCTATTTTGATTTTAATAGATCTAGTTACTCAGTTTATATCTAAATATGGATGCACGTGCATAGATGATTTAGTTCTTTTTCTTTTCTTTTAATTTCTTTTCTTCTATATTCGTTATGCTAATTTAATTTATTTTAATGTACTTACTCTGGTAAATAAATTTGTTTTAGCTTTTTTATTTTTGTAATAAATTTTCAATACATGGGGATGAATGCAAAATGCAAAATGCAATATGAGATGCATATATTTTTATTTATAAAAACAATTTCCTCCCATTACTAACTCTAAATTCCTATTTAAATTTTTAATTTGCCGAAACTCAGAAATCAGGGTGTTACAACCATCCCCGTGGACAATCCTCGCTCCTTGTGTGATGTCATCGTGGATGAAGTACGACACACCCAAATTGCATTGCCAATTTTGACGTTTCTTACGTCACGGATAAAATCCTCAAGGGCATGGAAACTGTCGTGTAGCATTTCATCCAAGAGTATTCCCAAGGGTATCGTATTTATCCCAAACGAAGGCAATGGAGTAAAGTGGACACTACTCTTAGATCAAGATATGGGATACTAATTAATTTTCAAGGCAGGGGTAAGTTGATAATATGTGTAGTGTGACACACACCTAAGCAGTCTATTCTAAAGGGTAAATGGGTCCTAATGGAGATTAGATTAAGAGTTGGGGAGTTGATCCTACAATGCTTCTAATATACATATACATAGCCTAGGTTAGGTACTAATGAGAATGACAATGGTGAATCCTTATGCTAAGTTGTTCAACACATCGAGCACGGGTTTACCCTTAGCGATACTAGGGCGACTCCCGCCAAGAGCCTGTGACACAACCAAATGTGGCGGATTACAAAGGACAGATAGGACTGTCACCACCTAGTGCCTACCTCTTCAATCCGTGGGTCTACGAAACATTCAACATTACTTATCTATCCTAGCGCCACGCTAGCATATTAAGTAAATACCTTAATAGTCATGACACAAGCCATCTTAATGCAATGACTAACCTAAACATCGTTGAACCAATGTTGAGACATAGCATAAGTTATTCATATCAACATGATCATATCATAACTATTTATACTATAGTGGGGATTTGTAGTGTTTATGATTATAGAATAATATTGTTATAGCATAATCAAAAGACTACTCCTACGACATACATGGAGTCCACAATCAAACAATAAAGGCTTCATCCATGTATATGAATAAAAGAATAATAAAGATAATATTTTCATTATGAATGAAGTCACAAATACAAGATATATGAGCCATACCTTTCCCAATTTGGACTTGAGACTAGAGGCTCCTCTCTACAGACTAACCTCCATTAAGGAACCTAGAGAACTAGTGTATACAATAGAATGATGCTCAAGTGGTGTGTGTTGAAGTGAGGGGTGAGGGGTCCTATTTATACTAGTATTGAGGTTAGTTCCCGCCATCTTTTGTGCGCGACTCAGTCACTGTTCTTATCACCAGGACACAAGAGGGTGCCACGTCGAAGTTTAAAGGCATGAAGAACAGGTCAGCCGAAAGACCATTTCCACCGATCTGGTAAACTCACCAAACATGTTGTGCTTTCTCCAGGTGGCTGGCAGGTGGGTCGCATTGACTGATATAAGTGATACACCATTGGATGGCCTCGAATACTTCTGTTTGTGGGCCATTTGATCCATGTGACGCCACATAATGGCATCTCATTGGCTAGGATGATTATTTATAGGATCCATCCCCTTGTTTCACTTTAATTCTGTATAAAATACCTCCATGCACCATTTTCTCCAAGTACAAGTGGGTCTAGGTTATTTCTAACTATAATGTGTGTAAGAAATAATTATTCCTTCACATAATTGAGTTATATTAATAGTCGAAATTGGTATATAACGACCGTCATCAAACTTCCCCAAGCATACCCTTTGCTTGTCTTAAAGCAAAGATAAAGACTTAGGTTGTTGATCAGGAATTGCTATAATGTCCCATTTTGCAAAAGTACCAAGTGCACAACAAAGTATTCTACCTTGCATTAAATAAATTGGTTATGGTACCTCATCCTTTTTCTTAGTCTTTATGGGGCTTATGCCTTATCCTTTTCTTGGCTGGTTGAAGGACAAAACAGCAAAATGAGCATGCATCCCCCAATGTTTAAGTTCCACTCAAATTTCTTCAGAATTTCAAATGGTGTTTGGATTTAAGATCCTCAAATGATGCACTCAATCACTTATATGTGGGAAGTGGTATTTGTATCCTCACCAAGACAATACCTTTCTTGTACTACATCTAAATAAGGCTTGTATGTGGAGCTTGGTAGGGATCAAGAGCAGACATATTTGCAACACATATATTGCTAAGTCAAAAGAGTAAGCCTTAGGAGAAAACAACTCATACTTTTGATCAAGATTTGCGCAAGTGTGATGGTATATTTGTGGAGTGAGAATATGAAGATGACTCCTTCGTATGCACTCTCTTTTTTTGAGGATGAAACATGGCTACTTATTATCCCCTTTTGTCTCACGTCTTGTACATGAGCATGCATTTTCTTTTTCTTGTAGCCTTGTCTTCTACTCCTTTTTTTTAAATAATTTTGAGAGAGTATTATGCATGAAAATCATGGAGTGTCTTTTTGGTGGTGGAATGAAATGATTTTACAGTGTAGAAGTTTAGCATATGCTCATGTAATATTGATCTTAAAAGCATGAAAGGATTCTCACATAGGTCTATACTAGTTTGACCAAGCTCAATGTGAAGGAAAATAGCATATGCATAAGGTTTATCTAATTCAAATCATTATATGGCTTTGATAGGAATTTCTATAAATTGAGGAACTCCCATTTTAAATTTCTCCGTGAAATCAAGTCTCACTTTCAACTAGGATATTAGCAGCTTTTATCACTATCTCATATCCCACAACAACCTAGAATTGGACATAGCTTTTGCTACCCACAATTTCCAAGTTTCAGGCAAGAATATTCTATGCTAATGAATCCAATACTTGGAGAATACTAAGTTGTATGCAAGGGACTAGAGAAAACAAAACAGAGCAACTATTCATCATTTTAACTTATGCAAAGTAAAAATATTATTACCTCACATCCTTTATTTTATTAACCTAACATATACTACGTTATTATATTTTTTTAAAGATGCAAATGTGGTGGATAGAATAAAATAAAGGAATGCAAATGGGGTGTGATACAAGTTACCGCAAGTGGGGGTCCTCCCCCAAGCTTGTTCTTGGTCAAGGTCCATGATAGGCGTTGAAACCCTAATGACAGATGTAGGCCATGACGGTTGCCTAACCATGTTGCAGCATGGCTTTGGCATTGGAGGGTTGATTGTCGATGTTGGGTTGCCTTCCATGAGGTCCATGATTGTGGTCGAGGAGGGTGTTGTTGATGTCGCTCATTCACATCTCAAGGTTTCCATAGGTTAGATGTACCTTGTTATTTCTTGGGTAAGGTAATGATAACCTTTATTTACAAAGGAATGAAGTGCACTCAACATGGTTGGGTGTGTTCTGTCATTCTTTGGCTAAGGTGTATCTTACCTTCTTGCCATAAAGGAATAACTTGTACCTCTCATGCATTGGCTGTGATTCGTCATTCCTTTGCTAAGGTAATGATAACCTTTAGCCACAAAGGAGTGACTTGTACCAAACATATGTTGAGTACGAACCATTGTTCGTTGGCTAACGTACAAAAAACCTATAACCACAAAGGGATGACATGCACCTAACGTGGATTGAATGTGATCCGTTGTTCCTTGACTAAGGTATAAAGTACCTTCTAGCAACGTAGGAACAACTTGCACCCAATATATGTTAGATGTGATCTTGTCATTCCTTGGTTATGATGCATCATACCTTTTAACCACAAAGGAATACCTTATACCCAATGATGGTGGCAATTCCCTTGAGCTTGAATGAGTGCTTAGAATAGTTGAGAGCATAATGCTCTCACATATTCGTAGCAGCCCATTGGTTGCTTATGGTGGGTTTCCATGTCAAAACTTCGGTCTCGTATAGTTATGGTTGACTTTCGGGCTTAATTTCCGATAGGTAGCAACCATCCAAATTCACTCCTTGGCCAAGAGATGTTGAAATGGAACCCTCTTAGGGTTTCCAACAATCGGGTCTTTGAATGCCTGCATAGTAGTATTAGTTCTGCAAACGTCCCCTCTATGATAGAGAGGGATGGTTAGCTCCTGATACTTGTACAAATGAATTTTCGGGTTAGGTAACTAAATTTTCATTTGTACTTACAGAGAAGATAAAAATCAAAGATGCATTGCGCCCAAATTCAAGTGTATCCATGAACAATTTATTATTCATTGATAGGAGTGGGCTTTATGGATAAATAAATTTGCACACTTTGTAAATATCCTACTCATAACAATGCAAGTGATATAAATACATTATATGGATCCCTTCACGTTGTAAATTTTCTAACCATCATAGTTTTTTACACAAGAGCAAATGATATCATTTGGATCTTGGCAAACAAGATTCTCAGTTTTATTCTCCTGAACATTTTTAATTTCTTGCCGAGGAATTTGAAGTTTAATGATCCATGCATGAATGAGCTTCAAATCAAAGTTATGGACATCACTATTCCTAGGTTGCTATATACCAATTCAACCTTAAGCAATTCCATAAGCATTAGCTAGGCAGATAATGTCTAAGTCGATTTTAGCAATGCTTATGAAATTCTAGGTACTTGTTTAAACTTATTACTAAGTAAGGTGACATTCCCTTTTGAAGAATCAAAAAGAGCAATGCCAACACTTACTAATGTGAGGATGCATAAGAATTGAATGATGAGAAGGTGTAAATCTTCCTTACCAATGTAAGCAAAAATCATTCAATCCAAATTTAATTCCAATGATAGAAAATTTTAAACTAGTAACTCAATTGAAGAGCATTCCGGTTTGAAGGTTGTTGTGTGAGAAACTCACGACCATGAATTTTGGTGAAGCCTTCATGTTCAATGTCTCCTGCCAAGTTGAGGAGTTGAATGAGCTTCATCTTGCTCCTCCATTGAGCCACCATCTTGAGCATTCTTCCACTATGAACTCAAAATGAGATCGATGGAGGGATATGCGCTTGATGAGGCCTTCCAACCTTTGTACTAATTTTGTCCTGAGTGTACTAAAATCAAGAAAAAACAAAACAACTCAAAAATGGGTTACATTAGCTCAAAAACATATTGTTCCATTTTGCTAAATTGTTTTGCCCAACTTGAAACAACTTTCAAATGTAATGAGTATTGAAGGCAATATTTGTGGTTTGAATTAGGAAGATGAATTCAAGTGGTTACGCCCGAGGTTCATATACAAATAAATATATTTCCTAATTCGAAATTTTTGTTTTATGAAGGTTTGAAAGTTTTATTGCCAACATGCAATTGTGAAAATTCAAACATACTAAATGCAAATGCAAAGATTGAGGAAAATTCAAATATGCAATTGGAAAATCAAATATGAGATAACTACTAATTAACCTACTGGCAAGGACTCATCAAATTTTTTTGTAGTCCGATGAGTGGGAGTTACCTGTCTTGTTTAGTGCGATGATTTGTCCAATACCGAAGTTGAATATGTGGACAACTTCTCTTGATCGACATGTCAAATATCCTTTAGCGTGTTAGTTGGACATGTGGACCACATGATGGCCCTAGCCTCTCTGTCATCTTGATAAAGACTTGTTGATGTAGTGATGGCTTTTCCCTCTTGAAGATATTCTCTCATGAGCATGGTGAGGTGTGTCCTTTAGCGGTGTTACTTCGACCTTCTTGATATTCCCATTAGTTAACCCACACTTTGATCATGGATCAAATACTTCCTTTGGCATGATGAAATGTGGACTCCACAATCAAACAAGAAACGCTTCATCCACAATGTCACTAGCCTTAGGTTGCACGAGCTTGGTCAAAGGGTAAGAATCCCAACAAGTGTTTGTAGGACACCTTGGATCTTGAATACTCTTGATGTTTCTTGTCCTTGGCCAAGATCTTCATGTAAATATTGTCTTGATTTTTTGCTTGGCTTAGATACTTCAAGGTAGGCTTGTTGAACTTCAATCCATTGAAATCCCCATAGCCTCCTTGATTACAAAGGTGATGTTGATTCCACCCTTGACCTCCTTGTTGGTGATAGTCATTGGAGTTGTGTTTGGAAAGAAGAATCCTCATAGGTCTTAGGTAAATTATTCGCCATGTGGCCCATGTTGACATGGATTTTCAAAAATCATGTGAATATCCATGACTTGGATAATTCCAAACACTTTTCCATTGGCTTGATCTTCATGATACTTCAATGGGAGGTGTAGTTCCATAGCTAGCATGTCCACCTTGCTAAATGGTGTGCATGCTAACCTAAGGAACTAGAGAATTATTCATTCCACCCCTAAGTAGAAATCATATTTCTCATTCATGATGAATGAGAATAGTGCTCCTTCAGCTCCAGCATGAATGTGGCCATGGATTGGTTTTGCCAACCCAAGACATGAGTGTTGGATGAAGAGCCAATTATCCACGCTAGGATGAAGGCAAACCAAGAAGAACTCTTGGAGACTCCCAAAGCTTTGGAATGGAGGTCTTTGGGTTCTACTAGAAGCTAAAATTCTTTCGCGAAAGGCAACGGTGTTGCCTAGTGGATATTTGTTGTGGTACGCCATGAATCATCCTGCAGTTGAGCACTTGCGTCCTTGTTGGCCATCCCATGAGATGGGTTAGCCAACACTAGCCTGTTTTCACACAAAAGGAGAAAACAAACAAGGGTAATCCTGTCTAATAACAATTAGTAACTATAGCTTAACCACGAGTGATAGCTATCCTTCACATACTTTTCCTTCCCCGACAACGGCGCCATAAATGCTTGTTGACGTTTCTTACATCACGGATAAATCTGCAAGCGCACAAAAACTGTCGTATATCATTTCATCCCAAAGGGTATCGTATTTATCCCAAAGGAAGGCAAATGGAGTAAAGTAGACACTACTCTTATGATCAAGCTATGGGATACTAATTAATTATCAAAACAGGGGTGAGTTGATAATAAGGTAGTGTGACACACACCTAAGCAATCTATTCTGAATGATAAATTGGTCCTAATGGATAATAGATTAAGAGTTGGGGAGTTGCTCCTACAATGCTTCTAATATATATATATATATATATATATATATATATATATATATATATATATATATAGCCTAGGTTAGATACTAATGAGCATGTCAATGGTGAATCCTTATGCTAAGTTATTCAACACATCGGGCACGGGTTTACCCCTAGCAATACTAGGGCGACTCCTGCCAACAGCCTTTGGCATAGCCAAACGTGAAGGATTACAAAGGACCGATAGGGTTGGCACCACCTACTGCCTACCTCTTCATTACATGGGTCTACGAGACATCCAATGTTACTTAGCTATCCTAGCACCACGCTAGCATATTAAGTAAATCCCTTAAGAGTCATGACACAGCCATCTTAAGGCAATGACTAACCTAAACATCGTTGAACCAATGTTGAGACATAGCATAAGTTATTCATATTAACATGATCATATCATAACTTATTAGACTATCGTGGGGGTTTGTAGTGTTTGTGATGATAGAAAAATATTGTTATAGCATTAATATTAAAGACTACTCCTACCACATACATGGAGTCCACAATCAAACAAGAAACGCTTCATCCAAGTATATGAATAAAAGAAGACAAAAGATAATATCTTTATTATGGATAAAGTCACAAATAAAATAAAAGATACATGAGCCATAACTTTCCCAATTTGGACTTGGGACTAGAGGCTCCTCTCTACAGGCTAAACCCCACTAAGGGACAAGGAGCACTAGTGTATACAATAGAATGATGCTCAAGTGGTGTGTGTTGAAGTGAGGTGTGAGGGGTCCTATTTATACTAGTGTTGATGTCGGTTCCTGGAATCTTGTGTGCGCGACTCATTCAAAATTCTTATCAGCAAGCCACAGGAGGGTGCCACATCGAAGTTGATCGAAAAAGGCATGAAGAACGGGTCGGTCAAACTATCTGTTTGGTCGACCTGGTAAACCCGCCAAACGCGTTGTGCCTTCTCCATATGGCTGGCAAGTGGATCCCATTGACTGGTACACCACTGGATGGCCTCAGATAATTCCGTATATGGGCCATTTGATCCATGTGATGCCACATGTCAACGTCTGATTGGCTAGGATGATAATATACACTACGTAAGAAACCCAAATAAGAGACACAGATGGGTGATGCACTCAAAGGCGCCGTCTCTTAATGTTAAGCACGATGAGCCCGCTTCAGCAAGGATCTGACACGGCTCGACTGAAAGTACAAGGAGACGCATTAAAATAAAGCCCGTCTCAGTTAAATTGGTATCCGAGACACGCCATCCTCTCCAACAAGCGGGAGACACGCATCAAACACAGCGCGTCTCCAATATGCACAAGAAATGAGACATACTTTACACAAAGCTCATCTACTTTGTCTTCGCTTACAGACTCTGATCACCGAATGTTTAATTCATTCATTCATTCACAGTTGAACACATATAACACAGATGAACACACAAAATATTCATCACACAGATAAACACAAATATTCATTAAAAAATATATTACAAAACACAAGAAAAAAGTACAAGACACAAGAAAATAAAAACAATATCAACTAATAAACAACAAAAGAAAACCTAAATCTTACTCCTCCCCCTCCTCCTCCTCCTCCTCCGGCTGCTCCGGCAGCTCCGCCGGTTGCTTCGGCTAGTCCGGATCTGGCAGTGCAACCTCACAACCGAGGTTCCTTGCCATTGCCGCCACCAGGGTACAGCGGCCCTCGGCACCGAGCACCTCGGCCATCATCTCGAGCGGCCTCTGCAACCGTTCGAATAGCTTGTCGAACAACATCGCGAGCAGCTCTTTGCTGAGCCTCTCAGTGTAGCAGCATCACTGTTTCCTGCAGGGTGGCTCCATCGGCAGGTTTGGCGGTGGAACATTAGCCATGGTGGATTTTTTGCACAAAGAAGACAAAGGAAGAGAAGAGACTGATGGTGCCTTTCATATGTTTGTGCGGAGAAGCAAAATGGAGACGCGCTTTTAGAAAGAGCGCGTCTCCTATTCCACATGTCACCTTTAGATTCATGATTTTCTCAATTTTGCTTTGGTTCATTGTTGATATCACACGTTACTGAACTTAGAGCATATTCACTTGATAACTAAATCATTCACTTGTCCAAAAAATAATAAAATCCTTCCTTATGAAGCTTGAGGAACATGATGAACACACCACACATTCATTCATTCACACAGTTGAAGAACACACAAGATAATATTCAATCACATAGATGAACAAAGATAGATTTCATTCATTAACAATATTTACAAAAAAACAAGCAACTAAAACAACAAAGAAAAACTAAATCCTACTCCTACTCCTACTACTCCTCCTCCTCCTCCTCCTCCTCGTTCGGCGCCGATGCAACAGGAGCCTAGGCCGACTGCGCCGGCCGCACTGGCTGTGCAACCCCGAGAATGAGGTTGCTCTCCATCGACTCCACCAGGTTTATGCGGCCCTCGAGGCCAAGCACCTGTGCCATTGTCTCAAATATAATAGAATGTTGAGACGATCAGCCACCCCCGTGAGGGCAAAGAGGTAGTGGCCGATGCTACCAATTCCAGTAAACTAGGGAAGGGTACCAACATCCAAGGAACCCGCATGCAAAAGATGTTCCCTGATTCAGCACACCGTGGCTCATCTTTTGCATGTGGGAAAATGCCCAGATGCAAAAGATGATAATGCGAGATTTGCGTTATATTTGTGCGTCTCTGAGTTTTATTTTAAACCTCGCACACTCTATTTTGGCGAGAATTTTCTCGCGCTATCTCGACCAAAGGACGCTGAAATGAGAGCAGGTGTTATAAAGGCACGTCTCCAAGTTTTTCTATTTTTATCCATCACGCGCTCTCTCCCAACATTTGGCAAAAATTTATAGCTCTCACGCGCTCTCTCAAACTAGAAACCGCAGCTCCTGAGCATGTCGCCGCCGTCCCGTCATCATCAACGTCGCGCTGCCGCCATGGACCCCGACTCCTCTGTGGACACCGACCTTGGCGTCATCAGAGAGTTGAGCATGCACCATTTTTCTCCACGTACAAGTGGATCTATTTTATTTCTAACTATAATGTGTGTAAGAAATATCCATTTCTTCACATAATTGGGTTATATTGACGGTCAAAATTGGTATATAACGACCTTCAACAGCCGACATCCATGATAAGGGGTTCTTGTCAGCGCATGATGCAAGGCCATCCACCTCACTATCGCTGAGAATATCCCCGCACCGTGTGGCAACAAGGTGGTGTCGTTTGCTGCCTTCCACACGTGGGGGCTCCGCTTGCTTGTGCACGCCTTTTTCCAGGGACTTCTGCATGAGTTCGGGTTGGAGCACCACCACCTGATGCCTTCTTCACATAGCAAGGTTTATCACCCTATGTGAAGCGTCCCTGAGGATCAAGCCTCACTAAGCTTTGAAAGCACTTCTTCTGGGTTTGCGCAGGGTTCAACAAACTCCCGCTCCCTGTTATCGGCGAAGCATGCATCAAGATTGGTGGTTTGCAGCCGTGATACTTTGACCTCAAGCTGTCGTCCTGCCTCATGAGATGGCACCACCAATTGTTCTATATCCACAATGATGGCCTTGCCCTCCCTCCCTTCACCAGAAGGCCTTTGATGGCTCGGGACTCCTGGTGTTGGAGCACCTCGAGGAAGGATATGGGTAGGCTCAAGACCGTCCTCGCGTAGGTGGAAGCCCTAAAGGTCGAAGGCCTCACCGGTGTCCACATACTCTGCACCATCCTGGAGCGTAGGGTCTAGCCGATTCAGGCTTGGGAGGATGCCATGTGTCTATACTCCGTGTCCTGCGATTCCACAAGGGGGTCCTTGAAAGAGCTCACAATGTTTGAGCTATTTTGGTGCCTTCAGGATATCACGGGGGCGGTCGTCGTGGAAGTCACCAAGCTCGGTGTTGTTATTTCCAAGCACCACATATCATCTCTCGTAGGGGATGAGATCCGCAAGCGCACGGAAGATATTGTTTTATCGTTGCTCCCAAAAGTATTCCTATGGGTATCATATTTATCTCAAAGGAAGGCGATGAAGTAAAGTAAACACTATTCTTATGATAAAGATGTAGACTACTAAGTAATTATCTTGACAGAGGTATGTTTATAATAAGGGTAGTGTAACACAAACCATAGCAATCTACTTATAGAGATAAGTAGTCTTAGTGAGGGTTAAACTATGAAAGGGCCATTCCTAATGTCCTTTTAATATACATATGCATAGACTAAGTAATGTAAACATGGATATGCAAGTGATGAATACTAGGGCTTAGTGGTCCAACATATCGGACAGAGGTTTACCTTTGGCAAAAATAGAATGATTCCCGCTAAGAGCCTATAGCATAGCCGAACGTGGGGGGGTATAAAGGACGAAAAGGCCCATCACAACTTGTCGCCTTCCACTCCAACCTGTGGGTCTACGAGACATCCAATGGTACTTAACTATCTAAGCACCACACTCATATGCTAAGTAGAAACCTTAGGATCCCGGATATAATGACCATTCTAATGCAATGACTAACCTAACCATCGTTGAACCAACGTTGGAACCAAGCACTATGTTATTCATACTAACATATTCACATCATAACTAATTAGACTATAGTGGAGGCCTATAGTGTTTATGATAACATAATAACATGGTTACTATACTATCATAAGAACAACTAAACCTACCACATACATGAGTGACAAAATGAAACAAGAAACACTTCACCCGAGCATATGAATAATAAAAACAAATTATATTAATAAGCATAGTATCATAAATACTAGAATAGATAAATGAGCCATACCTTTCCCAATATAGACTTGGGACTAGAGCCTCCTCTCTACATCTTAAACTCCACTAAGGACTTGGAAGAAGTATGTATGCAAGAAAGTGATGCTCAAGTGATGTGTGTGGAGAGTGAGGAGTGAGGGTCCTATGTATACATGAAGTTTATTCAGTCCCTGCTACAAATTATGCATGAAGCAATAAGAGCCACCTTCAAGGAGCACATGGAAGGAGACCTGGTTTGGTGCCATGAATAAGTCATCCGAGCCACGGGTTTGGCCGACCCTTTCCTGGCTCCTCCCGCAATGTGCTTTTCATCTAGAGGCTGATAATGGGCCCTCTAACCACTTTTGGGTGGTACGATCTTAAATTCTCGCGTATACTTCGGTAGGTAGACCATTTGATCCATGTGCTGCCATATATCAATGTTTGGTTTGCTAGGAATGTATATTTCAGGATCCCTCCTTTTGATTCACCTGATTTCTGTATAAAATACCTATATTCACAATTCTTTCCAAGTACAAGTGGATCTAGGTTATTTGAGTTATATTGATGATCAAAATTGTACTTTACAACTGTCAACACTCGAACCGCTCTCACTGTCTTGATGACATCATCAACCTCCCCAAGTGGCCAAAAGGGAGAGGGGAAAGGGCGATGAAGTCTGCCAGTGCCGCGTTACGAGAAGGTGAACAATGATGGGTGCAAGGATCATCGAAACAATCACATAATGGTGGTGCAGGTCGCGAGGACCATTGATCGATCATCTCTCAAGTCGTTGATGGAGTCTGGTGAGGATGACTCCGGATCGGACGGGTGGGCATCACCCGTTGCCCGACCAGAAGGTAATTGTAAGGTATAGCCCATCGCTATCCCACCCCCAAAAGGGCGAGAGCGAGCATCAAGCTGACCCCTTCGTCCTGCTCGGCACCCATCGTCGAGTACTCTAGGACTCGGGCCACAGCCCATCCCACCATGGGTCGGAGCATTGCTTCGGCCTTAGGAGCTTATCCTCCTCCCTAGCTAAACGTTGTTGCCTTAGTGGGGACCTAGCCGATGCCTCGACCAGCCGGTATCATGCCCATGCCTCAAAGCGGGTCAAGCAACCTCTTGCGCTCCTCATCGAGGTTAGTTTAGTTGCTCTGTCTATGCCTCAAAGCAAGTAGCTGCCATAGACTGTTGTTGCCTAGAATTCAAACCAATGAATTCCTCTCAAATCCTTACCTACCAAACAAATTGTGTGTCCTTGGGAGAACAAGCTAGAATATCTCACACACGTTCCTTGGACTCGATACTCATGGGAATACTCTTCAAGGAGAAGTGCTACAACGGTTTCTGCGTGAGCTTGTGGATTCTTATGTATGACGTACCAACCGTCATCTGGCATCCATGATGGAAGATGATCAGACCCGTAATGAAGCGATTTCTCCCTACAAATGGAAGTACTAGGCTTCCAAAAGATGGAGAAGGAAATGATAGGTGCAGCTTGGGATATGTTTTTGCTTTTGTAAAATTCTGGCCCAAATTTGTTAATCCTTGATCCATTGTTATTATTGTGAGACCTATGTGTGCTGAATGCACTAGCTTTGATGATAAAACTTTTGAAATATTGCTAAAACACCTTTTTGCAAGGTCCAATGATAGGTCCGACTTGTTTTGGGTTGATCAGGCAAGGTCCGACTCTAGGTCTGAGCTTTTGCTAGATTCGACTTATGTTGGTTAGCTTCGACATGTTTTTGGGTAGCTCCGGTGAGCTTTGTCCTTAGCTCTAGCATGTCTTTGATAGCTCCGACATGTTTTTCTAGCTCCGACTTTTAGGTTTGCTAGGTCCGACTAGCTTTGGTTAGCTTTGGCACTAGGCCTGACTAGTTTTGATTAGCTCTGGCGCTAGGTCCTACTAGCTTTGTTAAGCTCCGGTTCAAGACCTAGTTAGCTTTTCCAACTTTCGGAGCTTGATCGCAATGTTCCTAATTTTCCTGTGAAATGTTTCGAACTTGCTTTATATTCTTGGAAAGAATGCTTAGTACTCATTCGCTAAGTTTTTGGTGCGTTATGGTTGGGCATGGTCGATATCATTTTACTATGGCTTGCAACACGCTTATGTGAAGTGCTCACGTAAGGTGTTGTGTTTTGGAACTGACTTGAGTCAAGTCGCGGAATTGGGCTTGTACAGATTGGTTGTTTGTTGATGTGCAGGTGTTGCTTGAGTTCAAGTCATGGTTGGTGAAAGGATCCTTTGGACTAGTCTCAGGGAGGAGATGAGGTTCCAACAACCGAGTTTAGGAGGAATTGTGGTTCAATGGGTCAGGAGGTCGCGCAGGATGACTGAATCAAGGGCAGTGCATATGAAGGTTACTGGACGTCGAAGGAAGGTGTTCACACGTATGCATGCGGTGCATGACATGGCAACATGGTTCTGAAGATGGGTTATGGAAGGAGGATCTAAAGGATTGAATCGTATCGCATGATGACTTCGGCTGCTGGCTGAGCCAGTTATGGCTCAATATGGAAAGTATTGGGTTGGTTACGGTAGTTTTCGTGTGTTGCACGAAAGTCAAGCTGTTTAGTAATACAGGATGTGTTCCTGGTTTGTTAGGAAGTCTCGAGGTTGTTTCTATCTGCGAATAGGAAGATCTTGAGCGGTTATGGAATGTTTCGATTCGTGAACTGAGTAGGATTGAAGTCCTCATTTGAGTTGAGTTGGCCTTCGGGCTGGTTATATAAGCAAGGAGGCCAGAGCTTGTGGTAGACGATTTTTGGGCTGTTCCACTTGTGTTCTATTGAATAAAATTTGTAGTTGAATGGAACTTTTGTTCCTTGTTCGTCTGACATGTTTCAGACAAGTTTTTCTCGTCGAGATTCTGAAAAGCACTACCTTGCTGTGGTGGTTTTATCATAACTCGAGTGTTACAGATCCGATTGATGTAATTCTTTTTGAGTTTTCTTCACAACTGGATTTTCTATCATCTTTGAAAATTTCACGGTCATTGGATTGTGGTTTCTCATCTACATGAGTTTCTTTGACAAAAAACAGAACTGATTTTACTTGGTTGAACAGATTGATCTTAGTTCAATCTTTTGATCGTAACTTGAATTTTTATTGACGGATTTGAGTGATTCTTAATGCGTTGTCATCATGACTTGATTTTCTCTGATATCTACAATCTTTGTCATGACTGAACACGTTTAAGATCATTTGCACACACAATTTATAAATTGTTTGATTTTTACTGAAGGGATTGGGATTTAATTGTTTTCGCTGCGTAAGATTTTTGAATCTACCATTCACCCCCCCCCCCTCTGGTAGCTTTCCACGTGCTCTTCGATCCTAAAATTGATATCAGAGCAAGTTTGCTCTAATCTTTGTGATTTGCACGTGTTTTTGACTGATCCTCATAGAGGAGTACTCCGCGAAGCCTTGTGTGTTTGTTGGCATTGATTTTCAGGTTTGGAAAGCGCGAATGGAAGCTTTTATCCAGGCGCAAGGCTTCGGCATATGGGAAAAGATATACAAACCTTATGAAGTTCCACCAAACGATCAAGTTACATCTACAAACCTATGGGACATAGACAACAACATCAAAGCGCGAAACTTGATCATCCAAGGACTCACTCAGAGCGACTTCGACCGCATTGCACACCTCCGATCGGCATACGATGTTTGGAGAGCACTTTGTGACTATCACGAAGGATCCACAACGATCAAGGAGGTGAGACAAGATATGTTCAAAAAGGAATACATGCATTTTGAAATGCAACTCGGTGAGTCTATCGATGATCTTTTTGCTCGCTTCAATAAAATTCTTGGCAACCTGCGCAGTGTCAATGTCAACTTTTCTAATGCTGAGAATGCTAGTCAACTTCTTAGTGCATTAGACATGTCAACCTGGGAGGTGAAAGTTACATCTATTCGTGAATCAACTATCATGAGTTCTCTTACGTTAGATGTGCTTTACTCTAAACAAAAACTCATGAAATTGACATCTTATCTTGTAAGAATCCAAATAAGACTATTGCATTTGTCTCACAACATGATATGCCTAGCTCCGGCCAATCATCATCTTGCAATACTCTTTCTTTGGTGTCCTCACTAACCCTGGAGCAGATTGAGGACGTTCCAGAAGAAGAGTTAGCACTAATCTCTACTAGATTCTCAAAAACATTGCAAAATATGAGAACTAGAAGGAGAGGAAGCTCTGGACCACAACGCTGCTTTCAATGTGGGAAGACAAGACACTGCCGTATAGAATACCCTAATATTTCAGGTCCTACTACCCGTGATGAGAAGTAGAACAAGGTCAAGATCATCTCTAGAAACTCCAATAAGAAAAAGAAGGGTACCATAGGATGCAAGATGATAAACATATTCATCACCGCACTTCAAGAGCTCAGTTAAAGTGATGTAGACTTTGGAAGTGATGAGGATGATGACGATCTGGCCAATTTATGCTTCATGGCTGGCAAAACAAGATCAAGATCATTTCAGGAGGATGCGGAACACAACAGTGACGACGATGAGGTATGCTCTACTTGTAATGAAATGTGTGATGCAATTTCTCGCGCAACTGTTATTGTCAAGAAAAAGGACAAAAAGCTTAGGGATAATACTACTAAAATTGAATCACTAGAATCTAAAATCAACCATTTGAAACCTTGATTCCTAGTGGTGATTCATGTCCCTCATTTGACTTAATCTATGAACAATTGTCCACATGAAGAAGTGCACACTCCCCAACTCTAGATAGACTTGATGAAGAAATTGATATGAATAGTCTAAACTTGATG
The DNA here is from genome assembly GCA_036927565.1 of Tuctoria greenei. Classification (NCBI taxonomy): domain Eukaryota; kingdom Viridiplantae; phylum Streptophyta; class Magnoliopsida; order Poales; family Poaceae; genus Tuctoria; species Tuctoria greenei. The sequence continues at coordinate 134,474,543 of JAYESD010000006.1, forward strand.
ACATGAATAGGACACTAGAGCAGTTTTGTATTAGGAACAAAAAACTAAACTTGCTACTGAATTCATCCAAATCTTGCAATGATAAAACTAGTTTAGGTTTTTATTCTCATTCTCATGCTAAAGAACATCCACCTAAAATTGTAAAGACATTAGAAAGTGGTTTGATTAAAATAGTTCCTAAACCAAAAGAGGTGTTATTTAAATCTGTAGGAGTTTTGTCATGTTCGGGTTCAAATAAACATACTGCATGCTAATCTAGACATGAACACAAAGTCAAATTTCATTGTACATATTGTGGTAGAGATGGTCATGACATAGATTTTTGTTATAGACTAGCTAAATAAATCAAAAAGGATAAGATGTCTGCTAGATCTCATAATCTTCATGTTAAATCTGCTATGCATGCTAAGCAGAAAATTAAAAACATGCAACCTGCTTTAATGAGTCAGAAATTGGAAAAGGAAGCCTCCAGACCTGCTGGTAAGAAATCTGCAAAGGCAGCTCCAGTAGTTCCGATAGCTCCGAGAGCTCCTGGACCTTCTGTTGCTTCTTCTGGAACTTCAGTTTTTACATCCGGAGCTTCAGCTTTTTCTACCGGAAATTATGCTTTTACCACCGAAGCTACTGGTTTTCATGCTAAACGAGTAACAACTTTTTTATCAGTGGTTAAGAATAGAAAACCTAAATTATTGACTCATAAACCTGCTTTTTGTCTTGGCTTTCGCGTATTGTTCCTACTGGACGTTGCATGGCTCAGTACTAGATTCCCAAATGCTTATTGACTAACCCCAGTATTGAGTCATCGACGTATTGTGCTTCTATGTAGGTTACACGCTTGAGGAAGGAGAACATTTGGATTGTGGATTCAGGTTGCTCATGCCACATGACCGGTAACAAAGAATGGTTCTCCTCCCTCTCTTCTATGTCACGTGTAGAGAATGTTACTTTTGCTGACAATTCTTCAACTCCTATTATTGCTAAAGGATCGGTTAGAGTAAACAATCACTACACTTTAAAATATGTGGCACATGTTAAAAATTTGAAATACAACTTGCTTTCTGTTTCTCAATTGCTTGATGAGAATTTAGAAAAAAATTTCACTAAAAATTGCTGCAAAGTTGTAAATTCGAATAGTGAGCTTTTGTTTAACATGTCTCATTTCAGAAGAGTTTTTAAAGCTGATTTCGATATGTCAACTTCTGAGCATAGGTGTCTAATTGCAAATGACTCAAAAGATTTATTCTTCTGGCATCGTAGACTTGGTCACGTCGGCCTTGATCGCCTCACTCGTGTTAGTTCTCTTGATCGCATACGTGGTTTGCCTAAATTCAAAGGAGATAAAGATATTGTATGATCTTCGTGTAGACATGATAAGATGGTTGCAGATTCACATACTCCTCTCACAATGATCATGATAACTGAATCGGGTCAACTTTTGCACCTTGACACCGTAGGACCTTCACGTGTTCAATCCTTCAGAGGTAAATGGTATGTTCTTGTGATTGTTGATGATTATTCTAGATACTCTTGGGTTTACTTTATGGCATCTAAGAATGAACCTTTTAGACACTTTAGAACTTTATTTCTTAGATTATCAATTGATCACCCAAGATCTTTAAAAGCAGTTAGAAGTGATAACGGGACGGAATTTAAAAATCAATCTTTTGATCACTTTTGTGCTAAAAATGGTATAGATCATCAATTTTATTCACCATATGTACCTCAAAAAAATGGTGTTGTAGAAAGAAAACACATAACATTAGTTGAGATGGCTAGGACTATGCTTGATGAATATAAAACTCCTAGAAAATTTTGGGTTGAGCCAATTGCAACCATTTGTTACACCTCAAATCGTGTTTTCTTGCACGCTAAGCTAGGTAAAACACCATATGAGCTTCAGTTTGGACATAGGCCTAGTGTTACACACCTTTGGGTCTTTGGTTGCAAATGCTTTGTTAAGAAACATGATAATATTGATAATTTTGAACCTAGGTCCATTGATGGCATGTTTCTTGGTTACCCATCTCATACTAGAGGTTACCGTGTGCTTTTACTTGAGTCAAAATCGTGGAGACCTGTGAGGTGTCTTTTGAAGAAGCTAGCCCAGATACTAGCTCAAACATTGCAGGTATGGATCCATATTCTGAGGGGGGAGGGTATTTTCAAAGAAGAAGAAGAGTTGGTGATATTGCCTGATAGTTCCGAAGCTGGCACGTCTCCAGCTCCGAACTTTGAACAAACTATGACTACCACCTCTGTTGGACCTGATCGTCCATGAGCTACAAGCTCATCAATCCACGATGAACCTAATGAAGAAGAAGCTTGTGAGACATCTTTCCCCTAAGGATTTACAAGACTCATCCCCCGCAACAGATAATTGGAAGCTTGCGTGAACGAGTTACATGATCTAGGTTTTCCGACCCCAATTCTCATGCTCATTCTTCTTTTTTTGCTTCTTACGAACCCACAGATATATCATATGCACTCACGAATGAATGTTGGATTATTTCCATGCAAGAAGAGTTAGAAAATTTTGAAAGAAATAATGTTTGGAAACTTGTACCTCACCTCAAGGTGACACTTTGATTGGAACTAAATGGGTGTTTAAAAATAAACAAAGTGAGGATGGAGCTGTGATTAGGAATAAGGCTAGATTGGTTGCTCAAGATTTCACACAAATTTAAGGTCTAGATTTTGATGAAACTTTTGCTCCTGTTGTTAGATTAGAAGCCATAAGATTTTTTTTAGCTTTTGCTGCATCTAAAAGTTTCAAGTTATATCAAATGGATGTTAAAAGTTCTTTTCTTAATGGCTACATAGATGAGGAGGTTTTTGTTAAGCAACCGCCTGTTTTGAAAATCTAGATTTTCCTAATTATGTATTCAAACTAACTAAAGCCCTGTATGGTCTAAAACAAGCTCCTAGAGCATGGTATGACAGGTTAAAAACATTCTGACTTGAAAAGGGGTTTACCATGGGCAAGGTTGATAATACTCTTTTAGTGCTTAAGCATAGCAATGACTCATTATTCGTTCAAGTGTAAGTGGATTATATTATCATTGGTTGTGCTTCTCATGATCTTGTGTCCAAGTTTTCAGCAATGATGAGTTCCGAATTTGAAATAAGTATGATGGGTGAACTCACTTACTTGGACTGCAAATCAAGCAAACCGAGGAAGGTACCTTTGTGCATCAAACGAAGTATACAAGGGACCTTCTCAAGCACTTCAACATGGACAAAAGCAAACCTCTTTGGACACCGATGGGAACAACATCAACACATGAGCTTGATGAAGATGGTGAACCGATTGATCAAAAAGAATATCGACGCATGATCGGATCACTTTTGTACCTCACGGCATCAAGACCAGACATACAATTCAGCGTATGTCTTTGTGCAAGATTTCAAGCTTCCCCACGAGCTTCACATCTTCAAGCTGTCAAACGTATTCTGAGGTACTTACATGGAACTCAAGAATTTGGCATCTTTTTCGTCATCCTCAACCATTTCTTTGAGAGCTTTTTCCGATGTTGATTTCGGAGGTTGTAGGATTGATAGGAAGAGTACTTCTGGTACTTGTCATTTTCTTGGTAATTCTCTTGTTGCTTGGTCCTCTAGAAAACAACACTCAGTTGCACAATTCACTGCTGAATCTGAATATGTAGCCACTGCTAATGCTTGCTCACAAATACTCTGGATTGTTCAAACACTTAAGGACTTTGGGGTAAATCTAGAAAGTGTTCCACCGTTTTGTGATAACACTTGTACCATTTGCATTGCTAAAAACCCCATGCAACATTCTAGAACTAATCACATTGACATTAGGTATCACTTTCTCTGTGATAATGTCGAAAAAGGAAACATTGTGCTTCACCATGTAGATACCAAACATCAATTGGCTGACATTTTTACAAAACCTTTGGATTTCACACGTTTTTCCTTTATTCATAGTGAATTTGGGGTAATGCATCCACAAGGGTTGAATTGAGGGGGGGTTGATTTTAAAATTTGGAATATGAGAATCAGAACTTGAAAATATGAGCATAATATTTCATACATATATGACTTTGTGATTCCTTTTTGTGCTGAAAGTTCTTACTACATTACTCATGTTATACATCTTGTAGTTTTTGCCATGAATAGTAATTGGAATAATTACTTACACTAAATCTGTTCATGATCAAACTTTCTTACTGTTTTGAACATGTTGCATTCTCACAAGTGCTTTTAATCATAAAGGTTAAATCAAGTAATAAAATCACATGTTGAGCTTTATGATCAAATGGAAAATTGAGAAAAGATCAAGAGAATATGGATGCATCACACTTCTTCTTTTAAGATGGCTTATCATTGCACTTAGATATGAACTTGAAAGAAGTTGTGTATGACTAAAACCATGTCCTTAAGCTTCTGATTGTCAAATGACATAGGCTTGGCTTGGTTGGTTAGAATAAGGCAGATGCGCATATAATCTCTTGCAAATATCATATGATCTAAATTTGTGCTTTGCAAATTAATAAAATGTAGCAACAAGTGTCATGCTTTCAGGTTTCAAAATAGTTAAGTTTGTGAGATCACGACTTGCTTAAATTGAAAATTACACTTGATCTCTAGCATGGCTTACACTACTTTATGTATCTCATTGATGTGAAAGTGTAAGTTACTTGATAGTATGACTTGGATAAGCTTTGTTTATATGTATATGTTATAATATGCTCATAACATTTGGAATTTCTCTTCTGGACCTTGGAGAATACATTGTCAAAGGGGGAGAGATAATAGACAATATATGAATTTTTAAACATTCTTCTCATTTTATTTCTGTTCTACAAAGAGGGAGAAATTGTTTGCACGATTCTTCTCAGGGGGGGGGGGAATTTGTTTTTCTTCTCATTTTGTTTCTATTTTATAGAGGGGGAGAAATTGTTTTCAAAACATTTAATGTAAGTAAGCCAATGTTCGGATCTTAAGTGGTGTTGCCAATGCATTCATCAAGGAGGAGATTGTGAGAACTATGTGTGCTGAATACATTGCCTTTGATGATAAAAGTTCTAAAATACTGCTAAAACACCTTTCTTGCAAGGTCCGATGATAGGTCCGACTTGTTTTGGGTAGATCCGGCAAGGTCCGACTCTAGGTCCGAGATTTTCCTAGGTTCGACTTATGTTGGTTAGCTTCGACATGTTTTTGGGTAGCTCTGATGAGCTTTGTCCTTAGCAGCAGCATGTCTTTGATAGCTCTGACATGTTTTTCTAGCTCCGGCTTTTAGGTTGCCTAGGGCCGACTAGCTTTGGTTAGCTCCGGCGCTAGGTCCGACTAGCTTTGGTTAGCTCCGGCACTAGGTCCTGCTAGCTTTGATAAGCTCCGGTTCATGCTCCGGATAGCTTTTGCAATGTTTGGAGCATGACCACAATGTTCCTAATTTTCATGTGAAATGTTTCGAACTTGTTTTATATTCTTGGAAAGATTGCTTAGTATTCATTTGATAAGTTTTTGGTGCGTTTTTGTTGGATATGGTTGATATCATTTTACTATGGCTTGCAACATGCTTATGTGAAGTGCTCATGTAAGGTGTTGTGTTTAGGAACTGACGTGAGTCAAGTCACGGACTTGGGGTCGTACGGATTGGTTGTTTGTTCATGTGCAAGTGTTGCTTGATTTCAAGTCATGAATGGTGACAGGATCCTTTGGACTAGTCTCAGAGAGGAGATGGGGTTCCAACAACCAAGTTCAGGAGGAATTGTGGTTGAATGGGTCACGAGGTCGCACATGATGATTGAATCAAGGGCAGTGCATATGAAGGTTACTAGACGTCGAAGGAAGGTGTTTGCACGTATGCATGCGGTGCATGATGTAGCAACATGGTTCAGAAGATGAGTTATGGAAGGAAGATCTCAAGGATCGGATCGTATCGCATGATGACCTCGATTGCTGGCTAAGTTGGTTATGGCTCAATATGGAAAGTATTGAGTTGGTTATGGTAGTTTTCGTGTGATGCACGAAAGTCAAGCTGTTTAGGAATACGGGGTGTGTTCCTGGTTTGTTAGGAAGTCTCGAAATTGTCTCTATCTATGAATAGGAAGATCTTGAGCGGTTATGGAATGTTTCGATTTGTGAACTGAGTAGGATTAGAGTCCTCATTTGAGTTGAGTTGACCTTTGGGCTGGTTATATAAGCAAGGGAGGCCAGAGCTCGTGGTAGACGATTTTTGGGCTGTTCCACTTGTGTTCTATTGAATAAAAATTTTAGGTTAATGGAACTTTTTTGTCTTGTTCGTCCGACTTGTTTCAGAAAAGTTTTTCTCGTCGAGTTTCTGAAAAGCACTACCTTGCTGTGGTGGTTTTATCATAACTCGAGTGTTACAGATCCGATTGACGTGATTCTTTTTGGGGTATCTTAACAACTTGATTTTCTATCATTTTTAAAAATTTCATGGTCGTTAAATGTGGGGACCGGAGTCCACACATCCGAGGATCTCATTGGGTGGTGTCGTGCGATGCGACACCCAACAGTTATACAAGAATAGAACCTGAATAAGTACAAGACAGAGTCTTTTATTTTTCATACAGCGGAAGTTTTCACAACACTAACGGATGTAAAGAAATATATACATATCATAGCTACGCTCTCAGCACTAGCTATGCAAAAAGCAAAGTTATCCATGCCGGGGATACTTTGCACTAGCAACACTCATTTAGGGCGGCGTGCAGGGTTCCCACTCGGCTGTACACCCTGGAGGGGGTGCAGCCTCATCGTCAAACCCTTCATCAACAGAAAAACCTGCAAAAACTCGTTAACTGCAAACATGAGCATAAGGCTCAGCAAGTCTTAACCGTCGCACTAGACATATGCAAGGGGACACTAAACATAGGTAAGGAATAGCATAAATGGACTCGTATACAAGTGGGTCCTTATAATCAGGTTTTATGTAGCAAAATGACATTCTCCAAGCACAGCACATCATGGGTTCCACAATCAAACAAGAAACGCTTTACCGATGATATGACATGCTCAGAGCACATAATGCTATTACAGCTAAAGTATGGGGAAATTGTAAATTTTTAATTATACTATCTCTAAATCATACGAGGTTGCAAAATACTTATAAATCAATACAATATGAATTTCTGACTTCTTTAGTATTTACTACGTCACGACTGCGACAGACAAGTGGTACTCTATTACTGCGAGGGACAGTGATTGCAATCAGGACACACCCGGACAACACGACACATACGCACTTTCGGAAATGCCAGCGAGCACTTCGCGCAGTACCTACGTAGCACTTCAGTACTAGTTGTATATGGCAACCTTTCGCGAGACACTCAAATGCCGAACCGGTCGATCCGTCACGGGCAGGAGGTCCCTGCGTGGAGCGTACTCTGACGTGCCCACCAGCGGATTTACACCTTGCTACCCTCAACCCACACCTATAAAACGGAACGGTATGCCTCGACACCCAAGTGACCAAGCTACGTCAGTTTATTGGATTCCATATGTCCATTATGTTGCCGGTACAATTCAAGCTTGTCCGAAGGGGCCGCACACGAAGCGGGCCTTAATCGACACAGGCAGGGCTATGCGACCGAGACTCACTTCTCGCCGCTTCCTAGCCATTCCCTGCCCGGTCTCGATTTCATTATATTAAGCCATTTTCTATCTAACCAATCCTGTGAGATATGTCCTACATCTCTCGCGAGTAGATTCCAACTACTCGACTTCTACCGGATTTCCTATGCATTAGCAAAGCAGTTACTACAGGTCAAACTGTAACTCGTTCCAACCAATCCATGGGATTTTTGGTCATGCAAGTGGAGTATCAATCACCCTATACGTAATGCACATATCAAACTTATGACGTAAGGTGATAAAGACTGTAAAAACTCTGTAAAGCTTTTAAATGCAAACCGGGGCTTGCCTTGTTGCAGGTCAGGTTCTGAGTTAAAAATTGGAAGGTTCTCTTCCAAGGCTTCTGGCTCCTCCTCGACTTCGGTCACTATACGATATGCAGATAACATGGATATATAAATGACTTTGAAATTTATTTATTTTACGACCATAAATTAATTCATGGTGATCACTATATGACAGAGACCTTAATTGGCTTTGGAACTTCGATGGTAGATACTAGGGAATATGATCAAGGCTCTTGCAAAGAACAGGAGATGATCATAGCAGATTGTGGTCTCCGAAAGTATGGCAAGCAATCAACTTCCAAAAAAATTTCCGAGAGGAAACCGTAGCTTGAACCAAGCTAACAGTTGATAATCAACATAGAGGGAGTGGTGCTGGTCTTAGCAAAATTTGTTTCATAATTTTCTAAGCTTGTGGGGAAGGGGTTATTGTATTTCTAATTCGGCAAGAATTTCTGGATTTACTTTATAATTGAGTTTCTAGACATTAAATCAATATTTAGTTTGTAGCTGATTTAGGACTAGTATAGTAGGTTAATTAAATCCAAGATTTTAACAGGAGCTAGGGTATGACTAAATGAAGACTCAGTAAAATTTTGGGACCTAATAAAGCAACCTAATAGCTGTGAAAATTCAATAACTGAAAAAGGAAATTTAATTATACAGAGCGTTAAACAGGTGCTATGGCTCCCAATGCCTGATAGTCAAGAATAGGACAATAAAGTTTATGTGAATTTTGGGGAATTTTCCCGTGGATATCTTGTCTGGAAAAATTGCATTTGCATTAGGAAAGATTATTTTCTACAGAATTTAACTCTGAGTTTCACAGAACCTAATTGGTATTTACAGAAACTAGAGCTCATGAGCTTTCGAACAAAATTTGTTTGAAGATTTTTGGAGTACCCTACAGAAAGATATTCAATTTAGAAGTTTGGATAAATTTCTGGAATTAAATATATCCCAAAGACCACGTGGCACGTTCTGGTTGAGGCAGCACCGGGGTCCACAGATTTAAAGCGCGCAGCCACACTAGATCTCAGCCGCACCGTGATCCCGCAGTGAATGGCAGGTGGGACCCGATGGGGTCATCGTCTACCTCGGGCCGGTGCTCGCGCGGAGCGGCACCCGCGACGGTGGCTCGCCGGCGAGCTCGCCGCCGGCCAATCCAACGCACCAGATTCGCGGAAACTTGCCGCCTGGGGGTTTTTGGGGTCGCTGAGCACGATGGTGAGGTCAGTGGGTCTTGAAGCTCGCCGGAAAAGGTCGTGCGACGGCGGTGGCGGCGAGGAGCGCTCGGGCAACATAGAACTCTCTATAGAGTAGCTCAAATCACTTGGGAATTGCTCCAAAACCTTTCTGGGATGATGGAGTTCAAGGATATGGGCGCAAAAGGGGAGTGAGTCGCCGGGAATCATGAGTTCGACGGTGAACCGAGGTTTTCTCACCGGCGGCGAGCAAAACTCGAAATTCAGAGCCGTTGCTTGATGATTCTTAAAGGTTTTTGCTCAGACAGGAGCGCTAGGGCCTATAGAAACTGTCTCTAAGTAATTGCAAGGGGTGATTGCTTGCCGAAAAGGAATTGACATGAAATCATAGCTAGTTATCTACTCCCGGCCGTAGGGGAAACAAACAATAACTCGCTCAAGCTTCAACGATAAGGGAAACGGTTTGTACCATGAGCTAGAGTTTGATCAGGCGCACCTTTTTGCTCTTTGGAGCTTGGCTTGAAACGGCGCGGAACGGCGGCACGCCGCGGAGCAGTGGCGAGCGGCGGCGATGGCGCGCGGCGGAAGAATAGTTGCGAGGCAGTGGAGCTGTGATCGGGGATGAGGAGTAAAGGGAGCTTCGGCCGGCCTTTTATAGGGCCGCGGCGAGCAGGCAGGCAGCTCGCTGGAGCTGCATGCGCGCGCGCGGTGTCGAGCGGGGGCGCGGCGGTGCAGAGGTGGCGGGGTTGAGCTGATCCGTTTAAAAAGGGGAGCTGACATGTGGGGCCCACTGTCCAGTGATTCTCCCCACAGTTCAGTTACTAATTCATTTAAAAATAGAAGATCAACTCCAAAAATTATGAAATTTTGGGGAGATGGCAAATGAATTATTCTGAACACAATGGTGAACTCAATTCTTATGTTTAAAGAAGTTGGAGAAGAATTAAAAATTCAGATTTGAATTTGATTCAAATTTGCCAAGCACCTCAATAAAAATAGTAGATGAGTTTCCAAAATCTTGAAACTTTGTAAGCATGCTATTGAGGAATTTAGGAGCTCATGGAAAAATTTAGAGCCCTTAATTTGAATATTTGGTTTAGAGCTTATTAGGGCTTCATTGTGCATTGCTTACTAATCCTTATCCAAAAATTCTTATTCTTAAAAAGGTGAATAGAATATAATTTGGATTCATGGTGAAGTCTAATACCCATGATAAAAGAATCTAACAAAGAGTGCAAGAAAAGTTTTGGATGGCATAGTTCATGTGTACCATTATATTGGATATCCAAAATAGTTGATCACAAAACCCATATGAACTTAACATGCCATAAAAGTGGGGTTTTACATTAAATTTGTGGTTTCTAATCTACATGAGTTTCTTTGACGAAAAACAGAACTGATTTTACTCAGTTGAACAGATTGATCATAGTTCAATCTTTTGATCGTAACTTGAATTTTTCTTGACGGATTTGAGTGATTCTTAATGTGTTGTCATTGTGACTTGATTCAATCTGATATCTACAATCTTTGTCACGACTGAACACGTTTAAGATCATTTGCACACATGGTTTATAAATTGTTTGATTTTTACCGAAGGGATTGGGATTTATTTGTTTTTGCTGCATAAGATTTTTGAATCTACCATTCATCCCCCTCTTGTAGCTTCTCACGCGCTCTTCGATCCTACAATTACAACATTTCTTCATGGACTTAACAAAACGTTTGACAAATATCTCGACATTACTAGTGGAGGGTCTTTCCTACATAAGACGCCGGAAGAAGGAAAGGAACTTTTAGATCGAATTCAATAAAATGCCTCCTTCATTTAGGTCTTAATGAACCTCCCTGGGAGGAAGCCACATCAAGCATCGAGGACACTTATATAGCCATGGAAGAACCAGAATCATGCCCATCACTTGCCTTTCCTGTAGAATCCTCTCCCGAACCTAAAAATCGAAGGATGAAGAAAATCAACCTTTGAAATTCAAATTCTACTTCAAGGATGAGCTTTCTGAATATTATGGAAATACCTCATAGTATAGCTATCATAAGAAGCCATCGTTGCCCTCAACTCCACCTGACCCGCCTCATGCAGAATCCTCCAAGAGATGGTCAAGGAGTTGACCTCTATTTTGAGTTCATAATGGACAACAAAGTTTGAGAACTGACTTGATATCCTTTGGATTACCTCACTCATATCCACAATTCTATGTCATATTGGAGGAGCAACAATGTGAGTCCTATATAATCCCTTTGTTGGAGCAAATATCATTTCTGATACTTGTGCTCTCACCATTTTAGGGGATGTGTCAGTGGAACCAACACAAAAATCCTTCCGGGATACATTTGGAAATATTCTTGAAGGATATTGAATTTTGCAAGAGGTGTCAGTAAGATAAAAAATGTTGAGGCTCTCCTCAATTTCCATGTGTTCGAAGTCTAAGACTTTTATATTATGATTGGGGTATCCATTTAGAAATTTCTCATGGAAATCCTCTCCAAAGGAAACACATAAACCTCAGAGGGAACAAAATTCCTATTCCCATTCTGCATTCCAAAAACACATCTGCAGAACCACCCCTCCAAGATGGGCCAATTGAGGAGGTTAGGACTCTTAAATACTTCGAGCCTACTGAAGGAGAAGGGAAGGAAGATTTCATCCAATAAGAAGATGAACTTCAGGAGACATTTGAATTGCCAAAGGAAGAGCCTACAGCCAAACCTCCTATTGAGCTCAAAATCTTGCCTCTAGGACTAAGCTATGCTTTTCTAAATGGAGATTTGGAACCCCATGTCATCATAAGTGACAAGCTTTCATATGAGGAAACATTAAAACACGTAAACATGTTAGAAAAGCATAGGACTATTTTTTTCTAGCCACTCCAAGACCTCAAACGCATCAGCCCTGCTCTTTGCACCCATCGGATTCCCATTGACCCCAAGAGTACTCCCTCAGGGGAGCCTCAACGGCGATTGAATAATGCGATGTGTGAGGTTGTCAAGAAGGAGGTACTGAAAATCCTTCATGGCGAGATTATTTATCCCGTGCCTCATAGTGAGTGGGTCAGTCCAGTCCAGGTAGTGCCAAAGAAGGGAGGAATGACAGTTGTTCAAAATGAGAAGAACGATTAATTCTGCAACGAACCGTCACGAGATGAAGGATGTGCATGGATTACTGAGAACTCAACAACGCGACTTGGAAGGATCATTTTCTACTGTCCTTCATCGATGGGATGTTGAATCGGTTGGCAAAACATTCCATCTTTTGTTTCCTTGATGGATATTCGCGCTATCATCAAATTCCCGTCTATCCCGATGATCAAAGTAAGATCACATTCACATGTCCTTATGGAACATACACCTACCAGCGAATGTCTTTTGAACCGTTTAATGCACCTACCTCATTTCAAAGGTGCATGATGTCTATCTTTTGTGACATGATTGAGGAAATCATCGAAGTTTTCATGGACGATTTCTCTATATATGGAAAAACTTTCAATCATTGTCTAGAAAATTTAGAAAAGATCTTACAAAGATGCCAAGAGAAGGACCTAGACCTAAATTGGGATAAGTGACACTTTATGGTCCGTGAATTCATCATTCTTGGACACCTAGTGTTCGAGAGCGGCATAGAGGTGCACAAGGAAAAAACTGAAGTTTTTGAACAACTTCCACCTCCTATCAACATAAGTGGAACCCGCAGCTTTTTTTGGTCGTGCAGGGTTCTAACGATGATTTATCAAGGACTTTTCCAAAATCGCTAGACCCCTCACAAACCTATTAGCTAAGGATAATCCCTTTCATTTCAATGAGTAGTGCCTTAAATCCTTTGATACACTCAAAAAGGAATTGTCTTGGCTCCAATCATCCAACCCCCTGATTGGATGCTTTCGTTTGAAATCATGTGTGATGCTAGCGACTTTGTTGTTGGTGCGGTCTTAGGTCAAACCAAAGATAAAAAGCATCACGTTATAGCCTATGACAGCAGGACTCTAACAGGAGCACAACTCGATTATGCCACTATGGAAAAAGGGCTCCCGATAGTAGTCTTTCCTATCAATAAGTTTAGGTCCTATTTGGTTTGAGGCAAGGTCATTGGCTATACAGACCATGCACCCTTGAAATTTTTTCTCCTCAAAAGGGACGCTAAACCAAGGCTAATCCGATGCATTCTCCTACTCCAAGAATTTGATTTGGAGATTAAGGATAAAAAAGGAATGTAGAATTCTGTTGCGAATCATCCCTCACGTGTGGAAGTCACATAACACATGGACGTACCCATTATTTACTTCCTACGTGATGACATGATGCTCAAGGTGACTGTCTCTCACCCTTGTGTCACACCTGGTAAAAAGAAGACAACCAGATGCTTTCCACATGTATGCCAGGATCAGTTCAACTCATACATGTGTAGATGAAAGTGAAATACCAAATATAATACCATGTTCAAGTACATCACCTTATTACATAAATGACCTTGCAGGTCTAAAAGAAAATAACACAAGCACCAGATAAACAAGAAAAAGGGCTCCAAGCACAAGCATTGCACGGGGGAGCGCCAGCCTAGAACATTTCTTCGGGATCTCCGTAGAAGTCCTGGTTCTCCACCTCTTCATCTTCGTAGACTGGTGGAGAAAAGTATGCAACTAACAAGTTTGAGTACCAACAGTACTCGCAAGTTGGGAAGTTATTACATGTGTGGTTCACAACAAGGAAGGCAAATAACAAGTAAAGCACTATAGCAGTTACAACCTACTCTTAAATGTTATTAAGCACCTACATCTAGGTGAAATCCCAACCAATATCCGAAAATTAATCCAGGTAATACCAAACCCAAACCATCCTTTATGTAACCTTGTGCTAATTATGAATTTGGTTCCAAGCCGCTCGTGTCCGTGAGCACGGCTGTCTAGACATTTTAACAAGACTCTGCAGAGTGTGTATCCTTTACCCACAGTTCGTGATTTCATCCCCTGTTGTCAGGTGGACTAAGGTAAACCTCCCTGGTGCCTGTGGTAGCTAACCACATTACACACTTCCGTAGGTGTGTGGCCAGGAGATCACTACGAGGTGTTTCCGATGGTTCTCCCGACTTGTATTGTGTACTCTAAGGTTTCACTGCTCCGGCACCTGGATTCTATTTTCCCTCCGCCAAGAGAAGCCCCCTCTTGTGCCACGCGAATCCCAAGGCAAAACCCATTCCCCGCCCGTTCAATTACCTATGCTACAACGGGAGAGACCAAATTAATAAACCAAGTTGTCACATATACAATTCTATGGTGATACTAAAAGCCTTAGCAACTTCTTCCATAAACCAGTCCTTAGAATCCGATAGGTGTCAAACCCCAAACCAAGGTCTTCTGCACGCATGCACCAATCCATACAAAACCCCCTATCAGATTCCTATATACTAAATTCCAATATTGCCATCAATTCATGAATCATAATACATCAAATGTAAACTTGTAGATAAATAAATCATATTTCAATTAAGCATGGCTAAGCGTAACTGAATAATAGTAAAACACCCAAACCATGCTGACAAGGAATATTGTGGAAAATCTAGGAAAACATAACATAGGATTCATATTTTAATTTAGCATGCAACTAACTGAAACTTAACAAAAAGGGTGCAAGATGGCCAAGGAACTTGCCTCCAAATTGTGCCTGGGGGTCGTCGGGAAATTGTTGATCTTGCAGATTAAAGGTGGGTTCTGACCCCGACTCTAAATTACGACAAAGCAAGAAAAATAACATACAATAAGAACACAATAAAATGCAAACAATTCAAATAAACGCAAATTCCTACGCAAAAGTGATTTTAGGGTTGATTTAATTTATAGGCATAATATCAATTATTGAGAATTAAGAGTTAAGTGAAATATATTGAGTAAAACATATTTTTAACAATTTTTATACCATTTTTATATTGATTAGAAACCTATTATTATTTTCTAGAAATTTTTATCCTTCAAAATATGCTTACAATAGATTTATAATCAATAATATAAATTTTACAATTTTTACACTATTTTTATTAATTATTTCTAGGTGCTAAACAATTTTTATGAACTAAATATACTTAAAAAGTATTTTTATGAATATTTCAGCAATTTAAATGAATTAATAAAAATAATACAGAAATGAAAATAAATAAAACATATTTAAATCTGTTTTTATAATTATTTCATACAAATTAAGGACTTTTATTTAATTTCTAGAACTAACAGGGGCTTTTCTATAAAAACAAAACTGTTCCAGTGGCTAAAAATAATTTTTATTAAGTCAAGAGATTATTCTACAATTTTCCAGAATTTATTTTCTATTTTGTAATATTTCAGGGGCTTTAAAACACTTTTTATTAAATTAACCAGTATTTTCCTAATTTCCATAAAGTCCAGGGGCTAGTTTGACAATTCTAGGGGTTAGACTTGAATACCAAAGGAACCCAGGGGGTAGCCCGCAAGATTCCAGGGGCTTGGGCGCAAAACTGGCAGCGGGAAAAGGGGTTTGAACATGGGCCGCTGGATTTAAAATGGATGGCCCAGATTTAAATAACTGAAGGGGTATCCTGGGTTTTAATCTTGGCCGTAGAATCAAATGGACGACGGGCATTGAGCCACGTCGCC
Organism: Tuctoria greenei; assembly: GCA_036927565.1. Classification (NCBI taxonomy): domain Eukaryota; kingdom Viridiplantae; phylum Streptophyta; class Magnoliopsida; order Poales; family Poaceae; genus Tuctoria; species Tuctoria greenei. The sequence continues at coordinate 134,490,290 of JAYESD010000006.1, forward strand.
CCGGCTAGGGTCGGGCGGCGGTGCGCGGCGGCGAGCTCATTGGCGGCGGCCGAAAGCATGCTACAGAGGCTTCTGGTCATAATCAACTAGCACAAAATGAAGAGGGGGACTAGGGGACCTCAACGAGGGTTGTCGCACGGCCGAAGGAGAGGCGGAGGGTGGTCGGCGACGACGATTGGCGGTGATGCTCCTCTACGCCCGACGAAGTCAGCTACACAGAGGCAATATCCCCCGACGAAGTTGTCCGACAAGATCATGGGGACGCGACAAAGGTGTTAGACAAGGTGTCGTGGACGGAAATTGAAGGAACCGACGGGAACGCGATCGCCAATACTGACCTCGACGGCGGCTAGGGTTTGAGAGTGTCAGCGTGAGGAAATTGAGGGGGGGGGGGGGAAGGCCGGTATTTATATGGCTTCGGTGTGGAAACGGTCGGTGGTCATGATGGGCACGACGCGCCTCTTGATTGAGGTGAAACGGTCGACATTGATAGGGGGGAAAGTGGGCGGCGCCGTGATGGCGCACGAGCGTTACGCACAGGTGCAGCGGGAGATGGATGGAGGCCCTGACAGGCAGGGCCGGCCTGTCAGCGAGGGGGGAAGAGGGGTGCGGGCGCGGGTCAGCGCGGGAGAGAGGAGGGAAGTGGGCCGGGGCGGGAATTCGGCCTAGGAGCGGGTTTTTGTTTTTTTTTCTTTTTCTTTTTCTTTTCTGTTTTCTTTTTTCTTCTCTTTCATGTTTTGAATTTGTAAAATGAATTTCTAGCAAATTTGAATTTTCAAAATAAAAGTCACACAAACATTCAAACATGATGCAACTTGCCTTATATGAGTTTTATTCCCAAGAAAATGTTTTTATCTCATGAAAAATTCATTTTACAATTTTTTTCTCTCTAAAAATAGTGGGTGTTACACCTTGGTACGCGGATATCGTGAAATTCATGGTCATGGGGTACTTACTGCCAGGAAAAATAAAAAAACTCATTTAGGAGAGTCGTAGACACCTATGGGACGACCCATATCTCTATCGAGCATGTGCTGATGCCCTCTTTAGAAGGTGTGTCACCACAATCAAAGGCACCAAAATCATTGAAAAACATCATGCTGGCCTTTATAGAGTCCATTACAGTGTTTACTGTACTGAGGCAAAGATCTGGGAAAGTGGATTCTTTTGGCCTTCCATGTATGAAGATACCAAAGAAATCATTTGTCGATGTTGGAAATGCCAAAAGCATGGAGGAATCACTGCTCGTAAAGCCATGCCCCTGACATATAATCTTCAAGTGGAATTATTCGATGTGTGGGATATTGACTTCATGGGACCTTTTCCAGAGTCCCATGATTGTGAGTATATTCTGGTGGCCGTCGATTATGTGTGAAAATGGGCAGAGGCATTGCCTTGCAAAAATGCCAACTCCAAGCAAGCTAGGAAAATGTTCCATGAGATGATTTTCCCACGCTTTGGCACTCCCCGAATGGTCATAAGTGATAGAGGGTCTCTTTCATTGATAAGACATTCTGTAACTTTCTGAGGGAGCTTGGTGTTCAGCATAACATTGCTACTCCCTACAACCCACAAACATGCGATCAGGCAGAAACATCCAATAAGAAGATCAATAATATTCTGCAAAAAGGCCATCTTGGAAATAAGAAAGGGTTGGAAGCATAAACTATGCGATGCATTGTGGGCACACCAAACTGGCTACAAGACACCCATGTGCATGTCTCCATTCTAGCTTGTTTATGGGAAGACATAACGTCTTCCAGTAGAGTTGGAACATCGAGCTCATTGGGCCATAAAATGGTAGAACATGGATCTTAACAAGGTTGTGAAGCACCATTTGATGCAAATCTACGAACTTGAGGAATGGAGGGATAAGGTATACCATAGTGCCAAAATCTATAAGGAAATAACTAAGAGATGGCACGACAAACCGATTACGCCAAAAGAGTTTAAGCCTGGAGATAAAGTCTTTCTCTTTAACTCTAGGGTAAAACTCTTTGAACATGGGAAATTACAAAGTACATAGGAAGGACCATTTACCATGATAGAAACTTCATATCATGGAGCCATGACACTACAAGATAATGAAGGCCATCTATTTAAGGTGAATGGGCACCATCTCAAAATCTTATTAGATTCCAATGATGATTTGAAAAAGGAAGTCGACGTGATAAATTTAATCGATTTTCACACCCTTCTTCCAAAATCCACGTTATTCCTCGAAGTCCAACAAGTGGGCCCAATATAAAGGTGATCCATTTGGCCCACAGAATCTCGACCAATCCCTCGGTGCTACAACATCATTCTAATATCCACCTTGCCCAAGTCCCATCTTCTATCTTAGGTTGCTAGTTTTCAATTTTAATTTTCGTGCAAACACCCTAATTTTGAGTTCAATAAATAGAACTTACCAGTTCAGCTGACACCGGTAAAGTCCCTTTGTTTTATCATTGCATTTGTGTCCAATAAAGATTCCAGCAAACAAGTGTGGGGAGAAGTCCCCCTGCGATTTGACAACGTATAGATCACACATTTCACTCGAGAACACATCGCAACCGAACACGCGAGACGTCACGACAAAGCAGGACACCGGAGGAGCCAACCAAGGTTCGGCCAAACCCCCTAGCTCGACCAACCTGTTGGTGGCCCCTCTTCGCTACATAGAATCAGTTTGAATTTCTTATTCCTGCTCTATATGGTTCACCGCAAATTGAGTCTGAGTTTTCTATACATTCATGAAAAATCAATTTAAAATTAACTCAATGAAAATAAACAATGCAAATTTCTTAAATATGATATTAGTATACTTTGTATTTTGATTAAACTACCATGTTTCTGGACCCATATCATTAATTTAGGATAACATTTAATATGAGTTTTTGATTGATGTGATATGGTGAGTAAAATAAACCCATGGACTGAAAGTGCATCTAGGCATTCCCTTGTGGGTTTTGGACGATTTATGACAAACAAATGAGATCCTAGTGAATTCATTGAGATGAATGCAGATCAACAAAGATTAGATATTATGGTGCAACCAAAAAGGTAAAAAATGGGAAGTGAGAAAGAAGAAGCCCAAATGATCAATGCAAGCGCAAAGTAGACATAATTGTATAGGATGTGTGTGAGAGACACATCCCAAAAGCTCATGTCTTTGCATAAAGGGTAAGGGTTAAAATCAATCTAAGTAATTCACTAAGCACCGAACAAGTCCGTTCACTAAGCGGACTAGTCCGTTTAACTTTCTGATGTTACAGTTCACTGAGCATCGGACAAGTTCGGGCACACAACGGACAAAGTCTGTTAAACTCTCTGATGTTTCAGTCCACCTTGCACCAGACAAGTCTGTTCAACTTTCTGATGTTTCATTCAGACAAGTTAGAAAAAATAAATTCACATTGGACCTGACAAGTCCTTCACATTGCGGACTAGTCCGATCAACTTTCTCTAATCACAACACACTAGTCTGATGAACTCTCCGTTCCACGTGATTTTTACACAGCACACCGGACTAGTTTGACTGTCGAGATCCCAAGAACAACAATAACAACAACCAAGCTTTTGTCCCAAACAAGTTGTGGTTGGCTAGAAATGAAACCCAACAATTACGAAGAAAAGTAATAGAAAGTAAGATGAAAGTAAAAAATAATAATAATAAAAAATATAATAATAATAATAAATACAAATAAATTAAGATTATATATTTTATTTATTTTAGAAATAGGTTAATTAGAATGAAGATAGGAGTAACAAAATACGAATAAACTAAGATTCTGGCACATGAATTGCTAATTTCCATGCAGTCCTATCATAAGCCAAATTTCTAGGTATGTCCCACTCCTTTAAGTCTCATTTCACCGCCTCCTGCCATGTCAACCTTGTTTGACCTCTACTCCTCCTAAAGTTTTCTCTACTCTTTATAATCCCACTACTAACCGGTGTTTCTGGAGGTCTCCACTGGATATGCCCAAACCACCATAGGCGATGTTGTACTAGCTTCTCCTCAATCGGTGCCACCCCTACCCTATCACGTATCACCTCGTTCCTAATTTTTTCTATTCTTGTGTGACTGCACATCCATCGTAGTATGCGCATCTCCGCAACACTCATTTGTTGGACATGTTGCCTTTTAGTTGGCCAACATTCTGCTCCATACAGCATCACAGGTCTGATCACCTTCCTATAGAATTTTCCTTTCAACTTTTGTGGAACTTTCTTATCACATAAGATTCTAGATGCTTGTTGCCACTTCATCAACCCGATCTTGATCCTATGGCAAACATCTTTGTCAATATCACCATTGCTTTGTAACATTGATCCTAAATATTGAAATGTATCCCTCATAGGTACTACTTGTCCTTGTAAACTAACATTTCCATCCTCGCACCCGACATCACTAAAGTCGCATCTCATATACTCGGTCCTTGTATATCCTTTGACACCTCATCCATCACTAAGGAAAAGATGTAAGGACTTAAGGCTGATCCTTGGTGTAGCCCTATTGTGATAGGAAAAGTGTCGGTCTCACTATCTCTTACGCGCACACTTATCACCACATTATCGTACACATCCTTGATAAGGTTAGTGTACTTTGTTAGGACTTTGTGTTTATCTAGTGCCCACCACATGACCGGTCGTGCTACCTTATCGTATGCCTTCTCCAAGTCAATGAACACCATATGTAGATCCTTCTTTTGCTCCTTATACCTCTCCATAAGCTGACAGAGCAAGAAAATCGCCTCCATAGTGGACCTCCCAGGCATAAAACCAAACTGGTTTTTAGTGACATTGGTCACTTTCCTCAAGCGGTGTTCAATCACTCTCTCCAGAGCTTCATAGTATGACTCATGAGCTTAATTCTTCGGTAATTAGTACAACTTTGAACATCTCCTTTATTTTTGAAGATGGGTACTAAATTACTTTTCTGCCACTCCTCAGGCATTTTATTTGACTGAAAAATGAGGTTGAATAGTTTAGTGAGCCATACTATTGCTACATCTCCTAGACATCTCCACACCTCAATGGGGACATCATCGGGGCTGCGGGCCTTTCCTCCATTCATCCTTTTTAAGGCCTCTCTAACCTCAGACTCTTGTATCCTCCGTATGAATCGTCTGTTGGTGTCATCAAATGAGTCATCCAACTCAAACCTAGTGCTCTCATTCCCATCATTGAATAGTCCATTGATGTAGTCCCGCCATCTGTTCTGAATTTTTTCATCCTTCAATAGAATTCGATCTGCCTCATCCTTAATGCATTTGACTTGGTTGAGATCTCTCACCTTTCTCTCGCAAAGTTTCGCCATCTTGTATATATCCTTTTCGCCTTGTTTTGTTCATAGCCTCTCATATAGCGCATCATAGGCCTGACCCTTGTTTTACTCACAACACGCCTTGCATTTTTCATAGCCTCTTTATACTTCGCCATGTTACTTGCACTTCTCTCATGATGCCAGCTCTTATAAGACTCCTTCTCCTTAATAGCTTTTTGTACATCTTCATCCCATCACCAAGTGTCTTTATCTGCAAGTTTCTTACCTTTTGTCCACCCAAGCACCCCCCTAGTTGCCTTCTTAATGTAAGTCGCCATATTCACCCGCATACTATCCGCATCTTCCTCTTCACTACAAGGTCCTTCTGCGATCATCCTCCTTTTGAATGATTGTTGCAATTCATCCTTCAACTTCCACCACTTTGTTCTTGCGGTTTTAACACCTTTGTCTCATGACAAACGCACGTGGAAACGAAGGTCGGCTACCACAAGTTTATGTTGTGGAACAACACATTCCACAGGAATCACCTTACAATCTAAACATGCCCCTCTATCCCTTCTCCTGGTGAGGATATAGTCGATTTGACTAGAATGTTGGGCACTAGTGAAGGTCACTAAGTGAGATAGCTTCTTCTTAAAGATGGTGTTATCTACCAATAGGACATAGGCTACGGCAAAGTCTAGGATATCCTTACCCTCCTGGTTTCTATCACCACACCCAAAAGCTTCGTGTACCCCCTCAAAATCTACATTAGTTGTACCTACATGACCATTGAGATCTCCTCCAAGTTCTCCCAAAATTTTCTCTTAGTGCTCATGTCGATCCCAACTTGTGGGGCATAAGCACTAATGACATTCAATATAAGGTCCCCCACAACTACCTTGACTAGGATGATCCTATCCCCTCATCTACGGACATCCAATACTCCATCCTTGAGGATCTTCTCTATTAGGATTCCTATGCCATTCCTAGTTCCAGTCGAGCCAGAATACCAAAGCTTGAAACCGGTATTTTCAACCTCTCTCGCCTTTTGAGCTTCCCATCTAGTCGCTTGTACACAAAGGATATTTACACGCTTCCTAATCGCAACGTCAACTAACTCTCGTAGCTTTCCCTTCAAGGATCCTACATTCCAACTACCCACCCAAAACCTAGTTTCCTCGGCTAGATTCCTTACCCTTTGCATCCGTCGAGGAAGATGAAAAGACCCTTGCTCACTTAACACTACATCTGGGCGATGATGTAGCGCGCCACTAAGGTGGTGGTGACCTGGCCCTCGCCCACTTAACACCATACCCGGGTTCTGGTATGGCACGTCGATAAGAGGGTTACGCCCCAACAAATTTCCAATGGGTTTCATTTCTATGAGAATGTCTAAGTATAGTTGCTGGCTCGCCAAGCCTATCACAACCCCTCCTTCTTTATCTGGGCTTGGGATCGGCTATGTCATTACAACATAGGCATCCCTAATGGTAACATTTTTGGAAACACTATGAATAGGTGATCCACGACCTCACAAACACAAGCATCATACACAACTATTAAAAACATAAACCCTAGTGCCGCCACTCATCCCAAGAGAACAAAAACACAGCTTCCCACACATCTAACGGCCTAAAGAGTTAAATCTTTTGGGTATCCAGATTTGGGATAGGGAGATCATCGTCTACGCATCGTTGAGCTCTTGGGGTTTGATCTCTTATACACTTGTGCATTACTTCTAACCTTTTAGAGTGTATTCGATCATCTTTCTAGCAGTACTTTGTGGGAGACCTCAGCTTGTGAGGGCCCAACCAACTTGGTGATTACCACGTGGTAGTGGAACTCAAGTGGCCTTTTGTGGTGACTTGATGAGAGAAACGGGTTTGAAGAGACCTGGCTCTGTGTGGTTTTCCTCAACGAGGAGTAGATCTCTTTGGTGAGATTGAACCTCGGTAAAAAACCGTGTCTCGCATGTTCCATTCTTTTACTTTTGCAAGTTTCATCATCTAGGGCATTAGAATTGATCAATCAAGTAATTTATGTTCTATGTGAAAATTAAGCAATATAATATCCTCTTCAAGTTGTAATAGTAGTAATTACATTCTGCTGCCATTTCATTTGAAATTTCTACCTAACGACTTAATCCTTTCATAGTAATTGAATAACAGGACTAGTACATACCTCGCATTGGACAAGACCAGTCCCTCAGTATTTAACATATTTGTTAAGTGTTGCAGGAAAAGTTTTAAAGCCTATTCACCCCCCTCTAGGACACCTTCAATTGGTAATCGGAGCAGGTTCTCCATTTATGAGGCTCACTGCTCAGTGAAATCAATGGCCTCTTACCAGAACAACAAGATCCCAAAGGTGCCCAACAGCAAAGATGAACAAGACACCAAGGCATTCGATGTACTCAAGGAAAAGAAACACGATAATGAAGAAGTGCATCAACTCAAGGCTCTTCTAAGAAAGAAACTCCTAAGCAAAAAGGGCAGGGAAGAAGATGAGAAGATGACGGGGAGTGGTCATCATGACTACTCCCGATATCCTTATAGTTACGATCGTCTTAATTCTAACAATCATTATTGTTCAATTACTATGGGAAGACCTTCTCATTTTGAAAGAAATGATTATACAATGAGAAGTATAATATGAAAATGCATCTTATCTCCTTAAACCCAGCCTTTGGCATGTTGTGTGTACAGGTATAGATATCCCGGATACCGACGATGAACTCACTCCGGAGCAAGAACAAGAAATTCACCACAATACACAAGATGTTGCAGTGATCACTTCATCCTTGAGTCGAGAGGAGTTTACCAAGATTGATGGGCTGGAAAGTGCTAAGGAAATATGGGATACACTCAAGACCGCACATGAGGGAAATCGCTCAGTTCGTGAAGCAAAAAATGAAATGCTTGAAGGAGAATTGGGAGAGGTTTGCCATTAAGGAGGGTGAATCAATTCAAGAGATATACAACCGAATGAAGGCGCTCATTAACAAGATCCATGCCTATGGAAGCAAGAAGTGGACTGACCATGAGGTGGTTAAAAGGATGATTAGAGCATTTTTGCCAAGTAATGTCATCTTGTGCTCTATGATCCGAGAAAGCTCGGGAATTCACAAAATGGCTTCAGATGAACTGTTTGGCAAGATTATCAACCATGAGATGATGGAGAAGGAGGCCAAGTATGTCAAAGACTTAGCTAAACTTACCTCCTCAAAGAAGAAGGAAGTTGCCCTCAAAGCAACTTGCAAGCCTAAAGCAAAGGAGGTTCGTGAAGAACAAGATGAAGACACAAGTGATGTGAGCACTGATATCACTACAAGGATTCTGGTTTATCGCAATGAAAAAAATTTGTCGTAATAGGTAATTTTTCATCGCAATAGATCACTGTTACAATAAAAAAGAGTGTGGCAATATTTTTTACTAATCGTTGTAATAATTCCTATGGCGATAGGTTATTGTGATGCCTTGACATCCGTGGAAAATAGTATGGTATTGCAATGATTTCACATCGATGGCAAATAGTAAGCTATTGCAACCATTTCATGTATTGCGATGATTTTACGTATTGCAACGAATAGTAAAGTATTACAATGAGTTCCCGATTGTAGCAAATACTAAGGTATTGCAACGATTTCATATTCGCGGCAAATAGTATGTTATTACAATGACTTAGCGTATTGCGACAATTTAACGTATTGCAACGAACAGCATGGTATTGCAACAATTTTAAATTTGTGGTAATTGTATGTGATTGCAATGATTTCTCAGCTGTGACAATAGTATTGTATTGCAATGATTTCACATTCATGGCAAATAATATGTTATAGCAACGATTTAGCATATTGCGACAATTTAACATATTGCAACGAATAGCATGGTATTGCAACAATTTCACATTTGTGGTAATAGTATGTGATTGCAACGACTTCTCATTCGTGTCAAATACTACAGTATTGCAATGATTTCACAGTTGTGGCAAATAGTACGATATTGCAATGATTTATGGTATTGCGATGATTTAACTTATTGCAACGAATACCATGGTATTGCAACGATTTCACATTCGTGGCAAATAGTATGGTACTGCAACAATGTCATAGTCGTGGCAAATAGTATGGTACTGCAATGGTTTAACGTCTGTGGCAAATAGTATGCTATTGCAACGAGTTCACAAACGTGGTGAATAGTATTGTATTGCAACAATTTCAGATCCGTGGGAAAAAAGTATGGTATTGCAACGATTTCACATCCGTGGCAAATAGTTTGGTATTGCAATGATTTCTTATCTGTGGAAACAAGTTCGTAATTCTACGTTTCCTTATCTATGCCAATAGGTTTCTAATGCAACGTTTACTGATCTATAGCAATACGTTTGTAATGCAGCGTGTTCTGATCTATAGCAGTACGGTTGTAATGCAACATTTAATGATTTTTGGTGATAGAGGTGTAATGCAACATTTTCTCATCTATGGCAATAGTGTTGTAATGCAACGTTTTCTGTGTGGTGGCAATAGCAGTCTAGTTCAACATTTTTTAAGTCGTGACCAAATGTTTATACTGCAATGTTTTGTAATTTGTGGCGATAGCTTCCTATTGCAACAATTTATCATTCGTGACAAGAAATTTGTAATGCCACGATTTATAATTAGCAGCAGTAGAATCCTAATGCACTAGGTTTGAAAATTAGTGGCAACAAAATCATGAGTTTAACAATAAACATCCATCAATTGATATTGCAACACGCATAGCAACACTCAAGTATTACGTTCGCGACGTGTTTGGATGTAAGTTTGCCTAAGCTGACCGGGACTAATTGTTTGAGCAGGTGGCTTTTGGCGGTTCTTTTGTGGGACCTTTTGTGGAGGTGGTCTCCATCATTTTGTGTATTTCATTCCTCATTGAGAGGTGCATGTCCTCCATTTCCCGAGTTCTTAGTTTACGATCAGCTTCTAGCTGACCTTCTACATTCTGGACTTGAAGGTGTAACTCTTCATTCTTCTGGTTTATGCAGTCCATCTGGGTGGTTAAGCTATGATTTATTTCTTCCAACTCCTGCACTATGTGATTAAGGCCTGCATTACTATCTTCTAAGTTTTAAACATGGTCGTTGAGGTGTTCAGACATCTGGATACACATACGTTCACGTTTAGGACTAGTTGGGTTAGCCATATAACCACGCCCCCGAACCTATGATCCTGCACAACCGATTGAGGATATATAACAACGCTGGAAGATGTGGTTTCTCACCTCATATGGAATTGGGCCTCCCTGCTCAGCTTCCATGTCGTCCACTTGGGCACGTGCCTGGATCTTTATACGAAAGGAAAATACACTGGTAAATTGCAAATATTTATTTAATTGGGGATTGTTTGAAGTGTTACTCACATGTATAGCTTTTGCCTGCTTGTTTGCCCAGTCACCATTCTTCAACAAATGGCTTGCCTCCCACAGTTGTATGTCCTCAGGTTCTTCTCTGGTCTCTGGATCTCGCTACATAAAACACAAGTAAAATTCAACATGTCGGTATACATATTGTTTGCAGCGCAAAGTAAAAGCGTGATTTATTTTTCATACCTTCTCGTAACTAAGTTGGACGTAGGATTTGGAGCCAAACAAGTGACTCTCCTTGTGCCTTCTTCAATTTTGAGAATTGGTCCTGCTTATTGACTGGAAAAATTTTAAGAATTAATTCCACGAATGAATGTAAAACAAATAGTTTTTGTATAATGTGAAGCCATTAAAAAGTTAGTTGACCTTGAATCTCTTAGACCCAAAATATTCTATTAGGTGCAATCCCTCAGGCGCCATTACGTCAGCAGGCTTGTTTCGTATACGTTCTTCATCGGTAGAACAACTCTTATAGGTGGCATGCAAAGTCGAGCGCCACCCCTTGTAGAACTTACGAGCAATTATCAAAATTTTTCTTGTGTTCTCCGGTGTGTCCTCCATGTCCTAGGAATCCTGTACATTGTATAATAAGTTGTTGTAAACGTACAAGATGGATATTGCAAGAAAAAAAATACTTGTGTGGGGTTGTGACAACACTAACCAGAATGTCTCGTACTATATCCCTCTTGTTACAATGGCCAACCTCTGCCAACTTCCTTGCACTGCTGAGGGATGCATGTCTTATTGTAAACCTAACCACATCATCGACAATGTGCTGCTAGTTAATACCAACCGCAGCACCCAACATAGTGGAGAACTCAATTGTAGCTTCACATGCTTCGTTCTACTAACTTTGGATGCATAGCGTATTCTCGCAACCTTAAGTCTTTTAGACACACTTCTTCCAAACTTATTTCCTTCTGTTACATTGATTCAAACGGTAAACGATTAAAACAAATTACTACCTGAGCAAGTTTAGTATCATGTACAAATAGTTTGAAAAGAAGAAAAGTCTGATGTTCGTACCATCTTTAGGACGAGTGCGGTAAATAAGAGCGTCGGAGGACTGCGTCCCAGCAACATTTTGTTCTTTGTTACTCCCTCCTTGTTTATACTAACTGTCATATCAGACCAACAAATGAATTAAAAATTAACTAGTTAGGACTGTCTAAACGATAACTATTTTGATTGGGGGAGTACATTATTGACTTCTTTGTTGCTGTTTATACCCTAAAATGAGCCATGAGGTACACATGTCAGTGGTGTTACTGCACTCGTAGTACTGCAGAGGATTTTCAGTCCAGCAGTGAAGCATACGAGACTGAGGGGGCGGGCATGCAGCTTGCAACGCTAGACTAGACAAATATAGGGTTCATCGATTCGGTCCGACTGACATCAGCCGGAGCGCGTCTCAAAGAGAATTATTAGTTGCAGGGAAAGTAATGAACATCAGTGGTAGCAGGTGGCGAATGCAAGATAGATAAGGCAGGCAGCTTGCGGGATTGAAATCCTTTGCAATACTGCGCCTGCAGTAGCTGCCACTGACATGTGGGCCCATGAGACATCAGGTCCACTTGTTAGTGGCAGCTACTGCAGATGCAGTATTACATAGTCCCAGCTTGCAACGCTTAACAAAGCGAGGGTTTGGTCTGTTCGAGATCACTAGGAGCAACTCTCGAGGAGGATTGGTGGCAGGGCGAGTAAGGGCCAGGGATTTGCGGGCGGCAGGGTCATCATGGCACGTGAAGGATGGGACATGGCGATGGGCAAGGGAGACGCGTTGGGGAGGACAAGAAGTGACCAACAGCAGGGCATGGGCGCCGGTGCTGGCCATAGTGGCTGGCGGCGAGAGAGCACAGCGTGGAGGCATAAAAAAATCATGCCATCGCACAGGCTGATGAACTGTTAACTATAAAGACTAAGAAAGTAGAATCGCAAGGCATGCTAAAACAATTAGTAGAGCCTAGGAAAGGATGCAAATGACCATGAAACACCAATCATCAATACATCTAAAGGACAGAACATAGTCTCTCAAAATGCTCTAAATCCAATGCCAAAGGAGTGAAAAACTAACACGCTTTGGCAAAACAAACGGCACGGTAGAGAGACAGGTAGTAATGTGATGTGATATGGGTAGTTGGAAGCTACCGATAGAGTTGGAGTAGGAATTTTTTTAAGCTCCAAAAGTAAAGTTACCCTGGGGCGGAATGAGTATTTCTGGTTTTTATATCTATACTTGTTGTTGGTTCATGCATCGTAGTACTAGGGAGTGAAGAATCTCGTGGTTCCTGGACTCATGTGCTGCAATATTCTCTGCATACCATGCAAAGGATTTAATGTTTTCTATTTTTTTTAACTTTGATAGTAAACACATTTATAGTTATACCAGGTGCTTGTTGGCCACCATGAATGCTTGTAGACGACATCACAGTTTGATGTCTTGTTCCTAATGTAAAGAGCATTGTAAGTAGTCATTCCAAATAACAGTGATAACATCAGATTGCATGACCAGCATAGATTTTGGATCAGACGATGTGGTTTCTATAAACTGCAGTTTTTGTTTGAAACAGAGGAATTAGAAATGAAGGAATAGAAAAAAAATGTACGATCTGAGAAAGCCACAAGAAAGGAAGAGTGTAAAACCGTGGGAACTGAAAATCTTAGGAATACAAATTTGTAAAACAGGAGTGAGAGTACTAAATTTGAAGTGGTTGATTAGATAACTCGTGCGTCATTTACTTCTAAGTCCAAAAATTACATACTACATCTGGTTTTTAATATTTGTCGTTCCCGGCCAGGAATTGAACTAGAAATACATTACCGTAGTAAGTTGTCGAAGCGACATTTATTTCGGGAGAGATGTAGTATATGCTATATATATATGTATATATATATATATATATACATATATATATATAACTAAATTCGTGAAACTGAAGACCACCTTTATTCTTTGTTAATTTATTTAATCTTTGTATATCAAGATGGATCGTGTAGAACTTAACTAGCCCAAAACTGCATGGATCGTGAAGAACCAAGCCAATATAGCTCTATAAAAAGATGGCATGGATCGTGAAGAACTTACCTAGCATAAAACGGGAGTCGGGGATGTGATGTCGTAGGGAGGTCTCAGCGACGAAGAGGTTCGGTAGAGCCCATCAAACTTGGTCGCCCGATGTTGTACCCGGAGTCAACACCACCAAGATCTTCGATGTGTCACTACGAGATCCATGGGGAAAAAATGTAAAAACCGTGGGAAATGAAAAAACGGGAATTTCTTAGGAATAAAAGTATAGAATACAGGACAAAGAGACAACACATTTGGAGTACTTCAAGATCATCGGAAGGGAAGGGCAGCGGGTGCGTCGGGAACGGAGGCCAGTGTTTCCAATTATACTCATCGTGGCTGAAATAGGGTTACAATAGGCGGGACTGAAATTGGAGGCGCAGGGAGTAAAAACTGAATTGTCAAAACTCAATTGTGGTGCGCCAAGAAGAACGAAAAATTTTTTGTGGTCGTGGAGAATTTGACGCTAGTCGTGCCCTTGTGCACGCATGCAATCATGATTAATTACATGTCATGTAGCGTCGATTCCTGCACATGGTGTGTGTAGCTGGAGGGGTAGGCTTCTTCAGACAACTTGCTCGCTTCTTAATTCATCTTTGTTGCCATGCATGGAGATCTAAATCTAAAAGCAGTCATCTGCTAGCTAGTGGACATTCCAAAAAAATACGAACAAAAATATGAATCGCCAAATGTATATGTGCTAATGTAAATTATATGCAAATATAGAACACCCAAGTCCATGAAAGGACGATGGCTAACAATCAACATTCTGTAATATTAATCATAATGAAATGATAACATGTAGTATATACTACAACTAAAAATAATTTTCACATGCGCCGAGTACAAATGAATAAATTGAGCGGAAGAACACAAAAGAGGAGAAAGGCAGCCTCAACCATGATATCAATAGAGTTTCAACTGAGAGTCGTCGATTGTCGCAAAACAACGAATTCTTTGCTAGACATTGAACAACAGTTATCTTGCCCCTTTTTCAGAAAGGAGTTGTCTTTCAATACTGCATAGGACACATTGTTCATGAACAGAAAAGACATTTTTCATTAACCAAAAAACAACACATATATTACAAACAAGAACTACGAAAGCACATAGAAAACAAGAAAAAGAAAAACTACAAATACTACTCTACTCGGAGTTGGCGGAGATCTCCTCCCCCTCCTTCTCCGCCGCAGCCGCCTTCTCCTCCTCCGCCGCTGCAGCTGCCGCCTCCTCCAGCAATTGAGTCTGAAGCTTCCGAGCGACGGTCTACAGAGGATGCTGGCGGCCCTCCGCCCCAACCACCTCCCCGATCGCCTCGTAGAGGATGTTGAGACGATCGGCCACAAACCCTAACCCGAAGCAGTAGTGGCCGGTGGTGTCCATGCTGGTGCAGAAGGGAAGATTCCCAAGACCCAGGTGGTCACACAAGCGAGGTGTATTGGAAAATATATCACACGCCAATTTGTCGAGCTTTTTTGCGCACCTGGCAGTGGCGGAAAGGTGCACAGTGGCCTCCTTCAAGCGCCGATCAAGATCATTGAAGCGGTGTTCGACGAGGCGAACAGTCTCCTGAACCCAAACGAGATGAGAAGGTGTGGGCTCCACAGTCGGAGAAGGTGACGGAGGAGGTGCAGGC
This sequence comes from Tuctoria greenei, assembly GCA_036927565.1. Lineage (NCBI taxonomy): Eukaryota > Viridiplantae > Streptophyta > Magnoliopsida > Poales > Poaceae > Tuctoria > Tuctoria greenei. The sequence continues at coordinate 134,505,646 of JAYESD010000006.1, forward strand.
ACCGCATCAAGTTCCACCGGCATTGGCTGCGACGAAAACAGAGTAGAAGGAGGTTCGGGGGACGTCTAAGGCCTGGAGACCTTTGGTGCGGGGCTACCGATTTGTGCAGCAACGGAGGTGCGGAGAAAGAGCGAGACATGGTCTGCAATGGTGCGGTGGAGAAGCAAGAGAAGTTTGGAGGGTACAATCGATGGAGTGGTGCAGCAGTGACACAATAGGACGGGTGTGCCTTTATAGCGGGCAGTTGTCTAAGCGTGCGAGTGGAGATGATCGGATGCTTCAAAAATTGTGCTTTCGAACCGGTGGGTGGGTCGGAGTTAATCCAAACCGTGGTTTGCCTCTCTAGGTTATCGCAACGGCTCGATGTGTCCCATCTTGGCTTCACAAGCAGTTTTTTAATTTGACACGCAAAGGGTCCAGGGTATGCAATGGCTCACCTGGCATACTTTGTAGGTCCGTCTGGCGGTGTTTCAGTTTTTCAGTTCCCGTTTTTAAGTTTGACACGCAAAGGGCCCACCGGCCCAAGGTATATGCAACGTTCCAGTTTTTTCAGTTTGTCACGCAAAAGACCTCGATGATGTTTCATGACATTACATATTTTCTCTTTTTGTTGAATGATCGTCATATATAGTTGAAAGATCGTCAAAAACACAAGAAAAAAGTACAAGACACAAGAATAGAAAAACAAAAAAAGAAAACCTAAATCCTCGTCCTCCTCCTTATGAATTGTCCAAAAAATAATCAAATCCTTCCTTATGAATTGTCATTCATGAGGAACACGATGAACACACCACTACACACATTCATTCACTAACACACACACACACACACACACACACACACACACACACACACACACACACACACACACACACACATATATATATATATATATATATATATATATATATATATATATATATATATATATATATATATATATATATATATATATATATATATATGTCGTTATGTTTGAGGCTCGTTGATCATGTTTGGGGCGTAGCAAGCATGGACTAGTAACATCATGCACTTGAAAACCTCGCGATCATGTTTGATGATAACATTACGTGTTTTTTTTTTTTAAAAGATCTTCATATATATTGAAAGTGCATCTAGGCATCCCTTGTGGGTTTTGGTTGATTTATGACAAACAAATGAGATCCTAACCAAATTGTCGAGATGAGCACAGTTTCCAATGAAAGTATGAAGAAAGTGCAAAAAAAAGAAAGGAGAGTGAAGAATCATGTTGAAAAGAGCTCAGAAAGATGAATAGAATACTTTTTTGTATGGAGTGTGTTGGAGAAACACACACCAAGAGCTCAAGCAAAACAAATCAATCTCACTGCACAAGTTTACACAGGTCCGGACTAGTCCGATGTTCACCGGAGTAGTCCGATAACCTCTCTCTCTAGGATCTGACAAGTCCTCCCAGTGCAGACTTGTCCGCATCGAACTAGTTTGATAAAGTCTGACTAATCCGATAACCCTTCTGATCAATAGCAGACAAGTCCGATATTCCACAAACTAGTTTGAAGTCCCTACTGACCAACATCAGACATGTCTGCTCAATTTCAAACCTGTCCTTAGTCCCTCAAAATTCCACAACACCAGACTAGTCCAATCTTATCCGGACTAGTTAACCTCTGTGACCAAAATCGGACAAATCCTCCAAGTGCGAACTTGTCCTCAATTCACTAAGGGTTTCACTATGCCGGACTAGTCTGATATGTGCCGAACTAGTCCGAACATCTCCAGAGACTAAATTGGACTAGCCCATACATTGTCGGACAAGTCCGATAAATTAGGACACTTAGATTTTCCCACACGGTGCACACTGGACTTGTTTGGAATCCGCCACGGACTAGTGCGGACATCGCAAATCTTAACGGTAACATTTGGAAACCCTAGTGTAAATAGAGGTGTACGGCCCCTAATGAAAAACACTCTCGACCCCCTGTGCCGTCACACCCTGCAAGAGCCTAAAAAACACGTCTCTCCACACAATCCAATGCAAGAAAGATCAAATCTTTGAGTATTAACCATAGATCAAAGGAGAGACACGTTCTTCACGTCTTGAGCTCTTGGATTTGATTCTCTCACACACTCTCGCTGTTTCATTGCATACTTTTTTAGTGTGTTTGGTGGTGTTTCGATTAGTAAATCTTGGGGAGCCCTCAACTTGTGAGAAGGCCCCTTGAACATAGTTATTTACACCTTTGTTATTAGTGGAAGATAATCGACCTCCGCGGCGATTCGATGAGGGTAGGGTTTGCGAAGACCCGGTCCTTCATGGGCTCCTCAATGTGGATGTAGATTTCCTTTGTGGAATCGAACCACGGGATAAAAATCATTGTGTCCTTGTTTTTGTTCTCACTATTCATTGTGATCTAGGGTTTTCTCAATCTTGTTTAACTTACATTAAAACTTTGGAATTAAAATTAACTTGTGCCACATCTAGTTTCATTGAATCAATGCACTCTATTTGTAACACAAATTCAGCTGCATAGAGTAGTTTGGTCAAAATCATTGATCAAACTTGATCAATCTAGTCTGCATACACCAGACTAGTCCGCACCTTATCGAACTAGTCCAATTTCTCTGTGTTTGATCAGGTTGCTAAGTGTTGCAGGTTCTGACGAAAAATTCAAAAAGACTATTCACCCCCCCACTAGGCTACATTCAATTGGTATCAGAGTAGGACTCTTCAAAAAGAGACTGATCGCTCGAAGACAAAATGTCGGACATCAAGGACGTGCACAAGAACTTCAACCAAGAGAAAGTTGAAGATGAAAAGGCCCAGAAGTTGGAGAAGATCCTCGATGCCATCCAAGACTTCGAGGATGATGATGAGGAGCTGCTTGAACTCAAGGAGCTCCTAAGGAACAAGGCACTCTCCAAAGGGAAGATAAAGATCGACGATGAGAGGAAGAAGAAGGGAAGTAGTCACAGCGACTACTCCCGATATCCTTTTAAATATGATTGTTTAAATTCCAACAATAATCATTACTTGTCTATTCCTCTAGGAAAAGCCCCATACTTTGATGACAATGATTATTCAATGTGGAGGCAAAATATGAAGATGCATTTAATATCACTTAACCCTAGCTTGTGGCATATAGTGTGTACAGGAATTGATATCCCGGATGACGATGAAGAGCTCACACCACGTCAAGAGCAAGCTATTCCTCGGAACGCTCATGTAGGCATCTATTTTGGAGAAAATATGAAAAAAATGAAGATCCAAGCGAAGTCATCTATTTTGGAGACAACAGTCAAGGAAGGGTGCTCAGTACCGGTAAAATTGCATTATCGTCTCAACAAACTCATTCTCATGTATTACATGTCGATTCTTTAGATTATGACCTTCTGTCCATGTCTCAATTATGTGACAAAGGTTATAATTGCTTCTTCACTAATGAGGGTGTGACCGTCTCTAGAAGGTGTGATGACTCGGTTGCATTCAAGGGTGTGTTAAAGGGAAAGCTTTATCTTGTTCACTTCAACAAAGATAAAGCCGAACTTCACATATGCTTGATTGCAAAGACCAACATGGGTTGGTTGTGGCATAGACGGCTAGCACAAGTTGGTATGAGAAATCTTCAAAAACTCCTTTAGGGAGATCACATCCCTGGTTTAAAGGTGGTTGTTTTGTGAAAGACAGGCCTTGTAGCGCGTGCCAAGCCGGGAAGCAAGTAGGAGCACCCCATCCGACGAAGAACGTCATGACAATGACAAGACCGCTCGAGCTACTTCACAAGGACCTATTTGGTCCAATTGCTTACATAAGCATTGCCGGTAATGAATAAGGTTTAGTAATTATTTGTGATTTTCTGCACTTAACGTGGGTTTTCTTTTTGCATGATAAGACAAAAACTCAAGGAACCCTCATGAAGTTTCTCAAGCGTGCCCAAAATGAGTTTTCATTGAAGATCAAGAACATATGAAGTGAAAATGGCACAGAGTTCAAGAACACCCAAGTTGAGGAGTACCTAGACGAAGAAGGCATAAAACATGAATTTTCAGCACCGTACTCCCCTCAACAAATAGATTAGTCGAAAGGAAGAACTGAACCCTCATAGAGATGGTGAGGACAATGCTTGATGAGTACAAGATTTCGGATCGATTTTGGGCTGAAGCAGTCAACGCCGCTTGTCACGCCATAAATTGACTATATCTTCATCGCCTACTCAAGAAAACGTCATATGAACTACTCACTGATAGAGAAGAAGCTCCATGTCAAGCGTTGATGAATGTGTCCTAGAGGGGGGTGAATAGGCCTTTTTGAAATTTAGTCGGAACCTGCACACTTAACAAACTGATCAAACCCCGAGATATCGGACTAGTCAAGTACAGTGCGGACTAGTCTGGTGCGTGCGGACAAAACTGATCAAGTTCGATCAATGATTTCAATACAAATGCAGTATGCTGCGGAATATAGTATGTAACATGCAAATGTGTAGTTAATGAAGTTAAGTGTAGCGCAAATTAACTTTATTTGAATATTTTAACGTAAGATGGACAAAATCAATCAAACACTAGAATATGATATGAGAAACTTAAGAACAAGTTTGACACACGATTTTTATCCCGTGGTTCGATTGCCACAGAGGCAACCTACATCCACGTTGAGGAGCCCATGAAAGGACCGGGTCTTCACTAACCCTAACCTCGTCGAATCGCCACGAAAGCCAATTCTTCTTCCACTATCAAAAAGGGGCAAATCACCAAGTTCAAGGGGCCTTCTCACAAGTTGAGGGCTCCCCAAGATTACAATTCAAACACCACCAAGAACACACTCGTATGATCAACAATTAAACAACAGGAGTGTGTTAGAGATTAAACCCAAAAACTCAAACGTGTGGAATTGTGCCTCTCCTTTGATCCAAAGTGAATCCTCAAGGGATTAATCTTTCTAGCATTGGATTGCATGCAGAGATGTGTTTTCTAAGCTCTTAGAGGGTGTGACGACGCAGGGGGTCAAAAGATATAAAAGTTGGGTCGTGCACATCTATTTATATTGGGGTTTTCAAAAGTTACCGTGAGGGTTTCGAGGGTCCGTACTAGTCCGTGGTGGAGTCCGGACTAGTCCGGTGTGCAGCGTGTAGGAAACCCTAAGTGTCCAGAAATATCAGACTTGTCTGGCTAGGAGCAGACTTGTCTGATTTTAGTCAAAAAGGATTTTGGACTTGTCCGTGCTGATATCGGACTTGTCCGGTGTGGTGATGCCCTTAATGAATATAGGACAAGTCCGCACTTGGAGGACTTGTCCGATTTTAGTCAGAGGCATTATCGGACTAGTCATGACTTTTTCGGAATAGTCCGATGCGCACAAGTCCGCTTTGGCTAGACTTGTCCAAACCTGTCTAGAGAGGATATCAGACTAGTCCGATGTATATCGGACTAGTCCGTTTTTTCTGTGAAATGTGAAGTGTTTGAGGATTTTTATGCTTGATCTCTTGGGATGTGTTTCACCAACACACTCCCTACACAATGATGTATTCTATTTAGCTCTCGAGCTCTTTTCTGAATTGATCCTCATTCTCCTATCTTTTTGGCACTTTCTTCATTCTTTCATTGAAAATTGCGCTCATCTCAATATGTTGTTAGGATCTCATTTGTTTGTCGTAAATCAACCAAAACCCACAAGGGATGCCTATATGCACTTTCAATCTCCCCCTTTTTGGTGATTGATGACAACCAATTGAGATTTCACAAAATATGATAAAAATGCATAATTTTCATAAGGTGTGCACATATGAGCTTGAAACTTTTTTAGCAATGACAACATAAGACATATGTGCACTCTTTATGGTGGGATACAAACTAAATAAGTGAGAGCAGTAGTCATGATGAAAGTGAAATAATTGACATCAATATATCAACAACAAGCATATATGTCAATTACAGAGCAAAATCACAGATTTCATGAATATGAGCATAAATCATTCATAGCAATTCATCACAGGATTAAAAGTACCAAAAGAGCATAATATGAAGTCTTACAACCCAAAAGAGTCAAAAGATGCATAAATCAGACTCTCATCTCTCAACCTACAGCTAAGACCTAGTAACTCCCCCTCAATCTCTCCCCCTTTGGCATCAAGACACCAAAAATAAGGAGAGGAGGGATCAAAGATCTTCAGTCCTCGCTGTCGGTCCTTTCAACATCATCATCTTCATTCTCACGCTGAGGAGGAGGAGGAGGAGCGGATCTACTCGAGCCCCCAATGCCAAAATCAGCAAGCATGGGAGTAGTCAAAGGCCTGAGCTCAGTGAAATCTGAGGTTGAATCATCAGAAATGACTAGAGATCCAATGGGCCCGATCTCCAGCTTCTGGCAAATGTGCTTCACATTTTCTTTGACGTACCGCATATCGGCCTTCCTCGCCTTGTTCAGCTTATGGGTGTTCAATTCTGCCTTCTTGCATGAGGAAAATATTGCCAACAAGTACTTTAGGATTCCACTAGGAGACCCTTTTTGGGGAGGGGCCCTAGTGGTGGGATCAGTCCTTGCTTCTCCTCTAGCTCTCCTCAAGGCTTCTTCACTTGATGTAGGAGAAGGGGCATCTTGAACATTGGCTTGGTTAGGCTTCTGGGGCCTCAAAGGAGTGTGCTCCACATCCTTTACAAACTCGATCCCTGTGACCTTCTCAATCATAAACATCAGGTAAGGGGCATAGCCACAAGATCTGTTCGGAGTACAGGATATGTTGACTATGTCATTCCAAATATAGTCAAAGATGTCAAACTTCTTGTTCTTGCTTATCACCTTCATCAAGGTCCTCAGGTAATCTTGGACACTTGCGGCATCCCCATCCATTGGTGCTATATTCTTCCTCAGCACCCTGTTGAGCACCATGAATAAAGGCTTCATGTTCTTGGTTGAGGGGGGATTGAACTTTAGACTAGTATCATAGAGGAAGTCCACCTTATCCCTTCTCAAGACACCGACGTTGTGGATGGTCAACTCATTGTTTCCGGTTTCTTCAAGGTGAAGGAGTCTTGCAAACTCATCATAAATAATGGTGTACTTGGATCCATGAGTCATCCAAGTCACCCTTTCCTCCTCATCACTGGCAAAGAAACAAGTGGCATAAAACTGAGCTATAACTTCGTCATTCCAGTGATATCTGAACGCAAACTAATCCTTCAGACCATGCCTGGCAGCAGCCTCAACCACCTCATCAAAGGCTGAGCAGCTCTTCTTTTCAAAGTGTGCCCAATCAATCCATTGGCTGCGCACAACTGGGGTCTTCATAGTGAGGTAGACTGAACTGTAGAAGTCTGCATGAAAGTTGCTCCAAAACCTAGGATCGGCAGCTTTCTTATAACGGCTATAGCAATCAATGAATCTGAGTTTTGAAGCAGTGTCGCTTCCCTTGCCATTGAACTTCTCCTAGGAGGGATCTCTATTTCCCTGCCTCGGAGCATGCAACTTAAGTGGGCCGTCGGGCCCGTGGCAATCCCTTTGCCCTTGCCCTTCACTTGGCGAAGAGTTGCCGAGCTGGATCTGGCTGCGTTCCTAGTCTTGGACACAGGCTTTTTAGCAAGGACCTTGCGTCGAGATTTAGGCGGAGAAGGTTCCGGCTTGAATGGGCGCTCTTAGCGCTTCTTGCCTTGGCCCGTCAAGTACCGAAGCAAGGCTTTTCTGGTCCATTTTGGCCTCGAAATCGGAGATCTCATTGTTGGTGCTCGACATTGTCCTAAGAATGGATTACACAAGGTATGAATGAGAATTGACGGCAATGAATTGCATTGAGGAATGAGTAATTAGGGTTGAGTTCAGAAAAAATTGGACTACTCCGGCGTACAGGTACGGACAAGTCCGGGTGACCGGATTTGTCTGTACATGGACTGGACGAGTCCGGTGTTAATCACCCTGAATCCTAACCAGAGGGCCAATGGTGTTGCTCAATGCAATAATGGCTCAACATCAATGTAATACATCAAGGAAGCATGTATTTGGTGAATGGAACTAAGCTATTTGGCCAACAATGAAGGAAATCATGTTTTCTAGGGTTAGGGAGGAAAATTTACCAAAATTGCTCGATTCCAGGAGATGGGGGAGTTGAAGGTGCAGACAAGTCCGTGGTCTTCAATCCCTAAGCAATGGAGGTCGTTTTCCACCCAAACATGGAGAGTTATAATGGAGGAATCGCCAAATCGCCTTGGGGAGCTCAAGCGAGGAGAGAGAGAGAGAGAGCATGAGGCAAGTTGTGAGGATGAAGAGGATTAGGGTTTGGCGGTGGCTACGTTTATGGAGTCAAAAAATCGGACTTGTCTGAAAATAATCGGACTAGTCCGAACTCTTCCAGATCCTACATCGGACTTGTCCGTTGTATGCCGGACTAGTCAGGACTACCAGTCACTCTGTGGACTAGTCTGCAGGGGCAGACTAGTCCGGGTAACCACAAACTAGTCCTTGGTCACCAGAAAAGAAGTTCTTAGCCCTTTCGTATATATTTGAAGGTACTTATTAAGAATATAGGGGCAAAGCAAATCAAATAATCTTGATGAATATGATTAGTAAGCATACAACAATCAAGCAATGACCATAATCATCAAGATCAAGTAGTTGTCATAGTTTTTGGATGGAGGAAGATGATTTTCGCAACTAAAACAATATGTTTTGGAGAGTTCATACAGGTATGCAAGTTTTCAAGCCACATTCCGAGCATCAAGGATATTGAGTTCATTTCGGAGCTCGCAAAAACGTTTTTCATCTAGTGGCTTGGTAAATATATCGGCTAGTTGCTTTTCGGTGTTGACATGGGAAATGGCTATGTCTCCTTTCATTGAATGGTCTCTCAAAAAGTGATGTCTGATGTCTATGTCTTTTGTTCTAGAGTGTTCAACTGAATTATGAGCAATTTTGATGACACTCTCATTATCACAAAGGAGTGGAATACGGCTCATATTGTAACCGTAATCCCTTAGAGTCTGTCGCATCCAAAGGAGTTGTGCACAACAACTCCCGGCTGCAACATACTCCGCTTTGGCCGTGGATAAGGCAATGGAATTTTATTTCTTGGAGGACAAAGAAAGTAGGGATCTACCTAGGAATTGGCAGGTGCCAGAGGTACTTTTTCTATCTACTTTGCATCCGACATAATCTGCATTAGAGTATCCAATGAGATTGAACTTGGAACCTTGGGGGTACCAAAGGCCTAGGTTGGGTGTATGAACCAAATATCTCAAGATCCTTCTAATGGCTGTCAAGTGAAACTCCTTAGGATTGGCTTGAAATCTCGCACACAAACATACGCTCAACATAATATCGGGCCTAGATGCACAAAGGTAAAGTAAGGATCAAATCATGGAGCGATATACCTTTTGATCCACGCTTGGTCCATCTTCATGAGATCCAAGTGTCCATTAGTAGCCTTGGGGGTCTTGATAGGCTTCGCCTTGTCCATCCCAAACTTCATGAGTATTTCATGAGTGTACTTGGTTTGTCTTATGAACATCCCTTCCTTTTATTGTCTCACTTGGAATCCCAAGAAGTTCTTCAGCTCTCCCATCATAGACATCTCAAACCTATCAGTTATAATCTTACTAAATTCTTTAGAAAAGGATTTGTTAGTTGAACCAAAGATAATGTCATCAACAAAGACTTGATAGATAAGAATATCATTGTTGAAGTGTTTTGTAAATAATGTATAATCTGCTTTTCCAATCTTGAACCCATTTTCAATTAATAAATCTCTAAGACACTCATACCAAGCTCTAGGAGCTTGTTTGAGGCCGTAGAGAGCCTTACGCAGTTTAAAGGCGTGGTCGGGGAACTCTTTGTCTTCAAATCTGGGCGGTTGCTCCACGTACATCTCCGCCTTGATTGGACCATTGAGGAAGGCGCTTTTCACATCCATTTGGTAGAGCTTGAAATCATGGTGAGTAGCATATGCAAGTAATATTCTAATTGATTCAAGTCTAGCTACGAGAGCAAAGGTTTCATCAAAATCCAAACCTTCGACTTGCGAATATCCTTTGGCCACAAGTTGTGCATTTTTCCTTGTCACCACCCCGTGTTCGTCTTGTTTTTTGCGAAAGATCCATTTGTTGCCGATGACTTTCGCGTTAGGTCTTTCGACGAGTTCCCACACCCTGTTCCGTTTGATGTTGTCCAGTTCTTCTTGCACTGCCACCACCCAGTCCTGATCTCTCAATGCATCCTCAATCTTGCGTGGTTCCAAAAAGGACACAAATTAGTAATGCTCACAAAAGTTGGCTATGCGAGAACTTGTTATTACTCCCTTTTGGATGTCATTGATGATGTTGTCGATTGCGTGATCTCTTTGGATGCATTGGTGTACTCTCGGGTGTGGGATTTGAGATCTTGTATCTTCATGATCTTCTTCTTCTCCCCCTAAATGGTTGCCCTCATTGACTTGTTGATCGTCTTTGTTTTCTTGAGGTTGATCTTGTGCGGAGGCTCCCCCTTCATCATTGGCCTCCACTTGTGGTTCATATTCCTCATGCACATGTAGAGGTGGCTTTTGTGGTCAAACATCACCCAATGCCATTCTTCTTAATGCTTGACATGGAGCTTCTTCTCTATCTAGCACACATGGATAAACTTGCTTTCCTTGAGAGTTGTTAATTTCATCGAACACTAGGTCTTGTGCTACTTCAACAAGTCCAGAGACTTTGCTGAAGACACGATAGGCCTAAGTGTTCGAATCATAGCCAAGCAAGAAACCTTCATTGTACTTTGAAGCAAACTTTGAAGTCCTAGGCTTCTTGTTTAAAATATAGCATTTAGAACCAAAGACTCGAAATACAAAATATTTGGCTTCTTACCGGTGAGTAGCTCATATGATGTCTTCTCGAGTAGTCAAGGAAGGTAGAGTCGGTTTATGGCGTGACAAGCAATGTTAACCGCTTCCGCCAAAAACTGAATCGAGGTCTTGTATTCATTGAGCATTGTTCTCACCATCTCTCTGAGGGTTCGGTTCTTCCTTTCGGCAACTCCATTTTGTCGAGGGGAATAACGTGCTGAAAACTCATGCTTTATCCCTTCTTCGTCCAGGTACTCCTCAACTTGAGTGTTCTTGAACTCTGTGTCGTTGTCGCTTCGTATGTTCTTGAACTTCAATGAGAACTCATTTTGGGCACGCTTGATAAACTTCTTCAAGGTTCCTTGAGTCTCTCTCTTATCATGCAAAAAGAAAACCCAAGTGAAGCGCGGAAAATCATCGACAATTACTAAGCCATATTTGTTACCGCCGATACTTATGTAAGCAATTGGACCAAAAAGATCCATGTGAATTAGCTCGAGTGGTCTTGTTGTAGTCATGAAGTTCTTCACGGGATGAGGTGCTCCTACTTGCTTCATGGCTTGGCACACAATACAAGGCCTGTCTTTCTCAAAAATAACATCCTTCAATACTCGGAAGTGATCGCCCTTGGGGAGTTTTTAAAGATTCCTCATACCAACTTGCGCCAGCCGTCTATGCCACAGCCAACCCGTGTTGGTCTTTGCAATCAAGCATGTGTCAAGTTCGGCTTTATCTTTGTTGAAGTCAACAAGGTAAAGCTATCCCTTTAACACACCCTTGAATGCAGTAGAACCATCACCCCTTCTAGATACGATCACACCCTCATTAGTGAACAAGCAATTATAACCTTTGTCTCATAGTTGAGATATGGACAGCAGGTTATAATCTAAGGAATCGACATGTAACACGTGAGAAACAGTATGTTGAGACGATATAGCAATTTTACCGGTACCGAGCACCTTTCCTTGACTATTGTCTCCAAAATAGATGCCCTCGTTTAGATCCTTATTTTCTTCATACTCAATGAACATCCTTCTTTCTCCGGTCATATGGTTGGTGCAGCCACTATCTAGCACCCATTTCGATCCGGAGGAATAGGCCTACAAAAACAGATCATGCCTTGGTTTTAGGTACCCAAGCTTGCTTGGGTCCTTGGAGGTTAGTTACAAGAGATTTGGGCACCCACACATGAGACTTGGTGTTCCCATGGCGTGGCCCAGCATAATGAGCATAAATTTTACCCAAATTGCTTCTCACTAGAACATAGGATGCATCGAGAGTCCTGAATAGTATTTGTTGCTGTTTATAAACCGATCTAATCTGGGAACCCGGACTTGTTCGGAGGACCGGACTTGTCCGAGTAAGGACCGGACTAGACTGTTTATTGTATGTGTTGACTACCTTGGACTTATTAGCATTATTGGTCTTTCTAGCTTGAGAGGAATTTCCCCTCACAAAGGCATTGCTTTCCTTGTTATTTTTAGGCTTCTAGCATATGGCTTTTCACCATAATAATAACCAATGCTATATTTGACATTAGGAGGTCTTGTGACCAAGTATGCACTACGTGCATATTTGATCCTGTCCTTGTCAAATATGCCACTTTGGGAAGAATGCTTGTCCTTGGTAGAGGTTGACTTTTCCTTCAAGCTAGTGTCAATTTTTGCACATGAACAAGTAATAGTAGCTTCAGTTTTAAGTGGTGGAGAAGGTGAGCTTGAAGAGGATGAGGGGTCACTTTGTTTGAGTGACTCAACTTGTACCTCAAGGATTTTGTTAACCTTGGATAGGTTAGCAAGTTCGTCCTTGATTGTGGTGTTTAAGTCACTTAACTTCAAGCAAGCTTCCTTGCTTGAGGCTAACTCAAGTTCTAGTGACTTGCCTCGCTCCTTTTCAAGTTCGAGAAGTTTGTCAAGTTCAAGATATTCCTCCTTTTGGTATATAGTCATATCTTAATGATGGTTGATCAATTTCTCCTTCTCAACAAGTTGTTCAAGTAGAAATTTCATTTTCGCAGCTATTTTCTTATCTAAGCCAACGAGCATGTCTTCACTATCACTAGCAACTTCACTATCACTGGAATAGGAATGCAAGGAAGAGGATTTGGTTGTTACCTTTCGTTTATTGTTGTTTGCCATAAGGCAAGTGTTGTTGCACTTCCATGCGCCTAGAGTTGTGAAGAGGGTGGACTTCTTGGATGTCTTCTCGATGGCTATATTAGCCATCTCCTCTTCCTCTTCGGATGAGGATTCATCATTTGAGTCCCATTCCTTTCCTAGATGCGATTGTCCAGCTTGCTTCTTTTTCTTGAAGAATTTCTTGGGATGAGGCATTGTTTCCTTGGTCTTCTTCTTATTCTCTTCATACGGGCAATCAACTATAAAGTTGTCATATTCACCACAGTTATAGCACGCTCACCTCATCTTTAGTCTTGGCTTCTCTTTGTATTTTCCTTCACTTGATTTTCCCCCTTGTCTTTTCTTCATCATTTTTTTGAATCTCTTCATAAAGAGGATCATGTCCTCTTCGTCGATGTCGCTGCTCTCGTCATCACTGTCTCTTCTTGTTGAGCTTCTCGAGCTTCTTTAGACAAGGGCTTGCAAGTGGAATTCAAAGCAACCCCTTTTCTCTTTGCCGAGGTGAGGTTGGCAATCTCCTTGATATGCTTTGTTTGCTTTTCCATCACCTCGAAAATGATGATTTTCCCAAGCAGCTTGTCCGGGGTCATTTTCTTGTACCCGGGGCTTTCTCTAATCATTGAGCACAAGGTGACGTTGCGGGGCATGAAAGCCCTAAGTATGAGCTTCACCAACTCCTGATTTTTCCACTTCTTGCTTCCGTATGCCCGAACCTTGTTGATGATCGTCTTTAATCGGTTGTACATGTCTTGCGGTGACTCATCCTTTTTAATGGCGAATCTTCCCAATTCGCCTTCGATCATTTCGATCTTCGCCTCTCACACATGACGATCGCCATCATGTGTAGTTTGCAATGTGTCTCATATTTCCTTTGCAATCTCGAGTCCATCCACCTTGGTGAACTCGTTCGGACTTAGTGATGAGGTAATGACTGCTGCAGCTTGGGCATTTCGATGGATTGCTTGCTCTTGGCTAGGCGTGAGCTCCTCGTCATTGTCGGGGATATCTATTCCTGTAACCACAATGTGCCACAAGCTGGGATTGAGTATGATCAAGTGCATTTTCATGTTTTGCCTCCACATTGAGTAGTCATTGCCATCAAATTGTGGGGCTTTTCCAATGGGAATAGATATGTATTGATTATTGTTAGAATTTAAATGATCATAATTAAAAGGATATCGGGAGTAGTCGGTGTGACTACCCCCCTTCTTCGTCTTCTTCTTCTCGTCCTCGACCTTCACTTTCCCTTTCGAGAGTGCTTTCTTCCTTAGGAGCGCCTTGAGTTCAAGCGTCTCCTCATCATCGTCCTCGAAGTCCTGGATAACATCAAGGAGCTTTTCCTATTTTTGAGCTTTTTCATCTTCAACCTTCTGTTGGTTGAGACTCTTGTGTGAATCCTTCATGTTCGACATGTTCTCTTCGAGTGATTAGTCTCTTGCGAAGAGTCAGGCTCTGATGCCAACTGAATGTGGCCTAGAGGAGGTGAATAGGACTTTTTGAAATTTAGTCAGAACCTACAATACTTAAAAACTGATCAAACCCAAAGATATCAGAATAGTCCGGTACAGTGTGGACTAGTCCGGTGCGTGCGGACTAAATTGATCAAGTTCGATCAATGATTTCAATACAAGTGTAGTATGCAGTGGAATATAGTATGTAACTTGCAAGTGTTGAGTTAATGAAGTTAAGTGTAGCGCAAATTAACTTTGATTTGAATATTTTAATGTAAGATGGACAAAATCAATCAAACCCTAGAATATGATATGAGAATCTTAAGAAGAAGTTTGACACACGATTTTTATCCCGTGGTTCAGTTCCCACAAAGGCAACCTACATCCACGTTGAGGAGCCCACGAAAGGACCGGGTCTTCACTGACTCTAACCTCGTCGAATTGCCACGAAGGCCAATTCTTCTTCCACTATCACAAAGGGGCAAATCACCAAGTTCAAGGGGCGTTCTCACAAGTTGAGGGCTCCCCAAGATTACAGTTCAAACACCACCAAGAACACACTCGTAGGATCAACAATGAAACAACACGAGTGTGTTAGAGATCAAACCCAATAGCTCAAATGTGTAGAATCGTGTCTCTCCTTTGATCCAAAGTGAATCCTCAAGGGATTAATATTTCTTGTGTTGCATCTCGTGGAGAGATGTGTTTTCTAGGCTCTTGGAGGGTGTGACGGCGCAAGGGGTTGAGAGATATAATAGTTAGGCCGTGCACATCTATTTATATTAGGGTTTTCAAAAGTTACCGTTAGGGTTTCGAGGGTCCGGACTAGTCTGTGGTGGAGTACGGAATTGTCCGGTGTGCGGCGTATAGGAAACCCTAAGTGTCCAGAAATATCTAACTTGTCCAGCTAGAAGCATAGTTGTCCAATTTTAGTCAGAAAGGTTTTTAGACTTGCCTGTGCTGATATCGGACTTGTCCGTTGTGGTGATGCCCTTAATGAATATAGGACAAGTCCGCACTTGGAGGACTTGTACGATTTTAGTCAAAGGCATTATCGGACTAGTCCAGACTTTTTCGGACTAGTCTGGTGCGGACAAGTCCGCTTTGGCAGGACTTGTCTGAACCCGTCCAGAGAGGATATCGGACTAGTCCGGTGTATATTGGACTAGTCCGTTTTTCCTGTGAAATGTGAAGTGTGTGAGGATTTTTATGCTTCAGCTCTTGGGATGTGTTTCACCAACACACTCCCTACACAATGATGTATTCTATTAAGCTCTCGAGCTCTTTTCCAAATTGATCCTCATTCTCCTATCTTTTTGGCACATTCTTCATTCTTTCATTAAAACCTGCGCTCATCTCAATAATGTGGTTAGGATCTCATTTGTTTGTCATAAATCAACCAAGACCCACAAGGGATGCCTAGATGCACCTTCAGTTGAGAAGAATGGCGTTGGGCGATGTTCGACCACAAGCGCCACCTGCAAATTCAAATGAAGAAGATGAACCACAAGTGGATGTAATTGATCAAGGGGGAGCTTCTACACAAGATCAACCTCATGAGGACAAAGGTGACCAATAAATCAATGAGGTCAACCATCTAGGAGAAGAAGAAGATGACCATGAAGATTCAAGACCACAAGTGCCACATCCAAGAGTACAACAATGCATCCAAAGATATCACTCCGTCGACAACATAATCGGTGACATCCAAAAGGGAGTAAGAACTACATCTCGAATTGCTAATTTTTGTGAACATTACTCGTTTGTATCCTCTTTGGAACCTCACAGGGTTGAAGATGCATTAAAAGATCCGGATTGGGTGGTGGCAATGCAAGAATAATTGAACAACTTCAAACGGAACGAGGTGTGGTAACTATTCAAAAGGCCCAAGTTCAACATCATCAGCACTAAATGGGTCTTCCGCAACAAGCAAGGCGAACACGGGGTGGTGAAAAGAAACAAGGCATGACTTGTGGCGAAACGGTATTCACAAGTCGAAGGTTTGGATTTCGACAAAACTTTTGCTCCTGTAGCTAGGCTTGAATCGATTAGAATATTACTTGCATATGCTACTCACCATGATTTCAAGCTCTATCAAATGGATGTGAAAAGCGCCTTCCTCAACGGACCAATCAAGGAGGAGGTGTACGTGGAGCAACCCCCCGGATTCGAAGATCAAGAGTTCCCCGACCACGTGTTCAAACTGCGTAAGGCTCTCTATGGCCTCAAACAAGCTCCTAGAGCTTGGTTTGAGTGACTTAGTGATTTTTTAATTGAAAATGGATTTAAGATTGGCAAAGCTGATTACACGTTGTTTACCAAGAACTTTGACTATGATATATTTATCTATCAAATTTATGTTGATGATATTATATTTGGTTCAACTAACGAATCCTTTTGTGAATAATTTAGTAAGATTATGACAGATCAATTCGAGATGTCTATGATGGGAGAATTGTGATATTTCTTGGGATTCCAAGTGAGGCAACAAAAGGAAGGGACATTCATAAGCCAAACCAAGTACACTCAAGACATACTCAAGAAGTTTGGAATGGACAAGGCGAAGCCTATAAAGACTCCCATGGCAACAAATGGACACTTGGATCTCAATGAAGACGGACCAAACGTGGATCAAAAGGTATATCGCTCCATGATTGGATCACTACATTACTTATGTGCATCTAGGCCTGATATTATGTTAACTGTATGTTTGTGTGAAAGATTTCAATGTAAAATCCCACACTTTCCTTCATATGAGGTTCAGATGTAAGTTGGTTGTTAACCCTAATGGAGACCAATTATAGCCATGCTTATAAACTTGATCTCATCAAATCTTTTCTTCTACTCATGCTTAAATTTATTAACATGAGGAATGCACTTCACTAATAATCTTGGATTAATTCGTTTGACCTCTCTTCAAAGTTTGGAATTATTTGAAGAAAGATCGCTAGGCCAAATTATTTGCATAACCAAATAGATATTCAAATCAATATTAATGAAATATATACTACAGTATATTTGGCCCTGTTGAAATTATTCAATTCAGAGAACATAAATTTTTCTATGGTTTTCTAATATTCCAAATGGACTTCCTGCAAAGTTTCATAAATTTTGAACTCCATTTGCTATTTTAATTAAGACGCTTAGCAAATGCAAACCATGTTTGAAATTCAAATTTTGAATTCTGTTCAACTAGTCTGAACATTAAGATTTGAACACACTCTCATGGTCAGCATAACTTGGTTGACTTATCCTCATAGTTTCACAATTTTTGGAACTCAATTGCTATTTAAATGAGTGACACCATTGAATTTCATCCAAATTCAAATTTGAATTTGAAATTCAATTGAAACTTGCTCCAATTCAAAATCCAATTGCATAATCAAATTCTAGATATTTATTTGAGCCTCCGCAAAAAAATCTAGAACTTTTGGACAAAATTTGGCAGGAGAATTGAAGTTACAGAGAAGGGAAGTAGATAAGAGGAGGTGGGGCCCATTGTCAGCCAAAGCACTCGAGTCAAACCCACGGGGGTGCTCTGTCTCCAGCTCGCCCTGCCGATTGACGACGAAAGCGTGCGACACCGCGACGCGCATGTATCCACCGAGCTGCTTGCTTGACATAAAAGTTATCAACCGAGCATCTTAGATTTCAAGTTTTCGCAGCTGCCGCTTGAAAAACCGCACTTCATCGTCGAACTCAGCCTTGCCGGCGATTTCACCCCAATCTGACCCCCAAATTATACTCCTGGTGCTCCCAGGAACCTTCCCAATTTTTTCTAGAGCCTATTGAGCCATTCGCGAGCATTTCTGACGAAGGCCGAAACCCTAGCTCCGCTGTCACCATCGCACCGCCGTTTCCGGTGATCACCGGCGTGATTGGACACTACCATCGGCTTGTACGGTCGATTTTAGGGTTGAGCGGTCACGGCGAGGCCGGAAGGAGGTCGACGCACCTAAGTCGGCGAAGCACTACCGTCGCGTCACGAGGTAGACGTAGCCCTATGGGCCCCACTTGTCAGCACCTATTCGAATGCCCGGAATCAGCTGCGGAACTGGATCCGTGCGACAGCACGGTTGAACCCCGTGGCCCCCTTTTATTTGAAATTTCCAATAGGAAAATAAATCCAGATTCATTCCAAATTTAGAAAATCCATAACTTCTAGTAGAATTATCCGAAAATTCCCAAATAAATTTCGTTAGAACCAGAATGATGAATGCTGTCTAGTGATTCACTTCGATTTTATGGAAAGCAATAGAAATTTCTCCATAATTAAGATAAACAAAATGCTTAAAGAATTTATTTCCACAGTTCTGTTTATTGGAAAATTTCCAATTTTGGTCAGAACACTATTATTAATACCTTTGATCTCCAGTAAAAGTTTCAAGCTATTTAGACTTAAAATACTAGGTTGATCCCAATTCCAAATCTCTATGTAGTTATAAATTGAGAAAAATGGAAAAAAATCAATTTCCAGAAATTTACCCAAACATGAAAAATCAATTTCTCCTTGTAGGAAGCCCAGAAATTTGAGACACAAATTTTCCTAGAACCAGTGAGACCCCCTCTACATGATACAAGCCTTGGTAGTCATAATACATCTCTAAAAATTTCAACCAAAATTTAGAGAAGATTATTGCTTACCATAATTGTTAAGAATAACAAACATCCTTTATCATCTCCTGTTCTTTGCAAGAATTTTCTCTATAATCTCTAGTATCCACCATAAAAATCCCAAAGTCAATTAAGATAATTATCTTATTTTATCTTCATATACTCACCCCACCTTAAGCATCTTAATTATTCAAAAAAATCATATATACCTAGTATATGCATATCGTGTAGTAGCTGAAATCGATGAGCAGTCGGAAGCTTTGGAGGTCCAGCTGCCAAAAACTAACATAGACTCAGACTCGCATTCAGGCAAGCCCCGATTTGCATTTAAATTCCTTACAGTGTTTTGTAGTTTTATTTCACCTTACGTCTTCGGATGATTGTGCATTACGTTTAAGGTGTTTGAAATCCACTTGCATGGCCCACAAATCCTATGGAGTCTTGGGTAGGTCTACGGCCCGTTGAGTAGACACTGCTATGCTTATGCTCATAGGAATTCGGTAGAAGTCAAGTAGTTAGAATCTACTCGTGAGATAGGAATTTTATCACGCGGGAGATTCTGGACTAAAAAAATGGTTTAGGAATATGAAATTGAGACCGAGCAGTGGATAGGATGCAGTGAGACGTGGTCTCACGTGCGTAGCCCTGCTTTTGTCGATTGAGGACCGTTTCGTGTGCGGTCCTATTGGACAAGCTTGAATTGTACCGGCGACCTACTGGAGGAATGGGCTCCAGTAAACTGACGTAGCTTGATACTGGTTTGTCGAGGCATTCCGTTCCATTTTATAGGTGTGGTTTGAGGGCAGCAAGTTGTAAATCAGTTGGTGGGCACGTTAGAGTACGCCCCACGCAGTGACCTCCTGCTCGTGACAGATTGACCGGTTCGACATTCGAGTGTTTAGTGAAAGGTAGCCATATATGACTAGTACTGAATTGTTATGTAGGTACTGGTGAGAGTACTCGCTGGCATTTCTGAAAGTGCGTATGTGTTGTGTTGTTCCGGGTATGTCCTGATTGCAATCACCGTCCCTCACGGTAATAGAGTACCACTTGTTCATTGCACCGTGACGTAGTAAATACTAAAGAAGTCAGGAGAATATGATATATTGGTTTATAAATTGCTTGGACAACCTTGTTTGGCTTAGAGATAGTACAATTAAAAGTTTACAGTTTCCCCATACTTTACCTGCAATATCATTATGTGCTTTGTGCACGTCATATCATCAGCAAAGCGTTTCTTGTTTGATTGTGGAGTCTATGATGTGCCATGCCTATGGAATGTCATGTGCTAATTAAAACATGACTATAACGATCCACTTGTAGGCAAGTCCTTTATGCTATTCCTTATCTATGCTTAGTATTCATCCTTGCATATGTCTAGTGAGACGGGTTAGTCTTGCTGATCCTTATGCTCACGTTTGCAGTTAACAAGTTTTTGCAGATTATACGACTGATGATGGGTTTAGTGACAAAGCTGCACCCCCTCCAGGGTTTACAGCCAATTGGGAACCCTGCACGCCGTCGTGAATTGTTTGTTGCTAGTGCAAAGTATCCAGGGCATGGATGACTTTGCTTTTGCATAGCTAGTGCTGAGAGCATAGCTATGATGTATAGTTCTCTTTCCTTCCTTTAGTACTTTAAACTTCCGTTGTGCTTGTCAATAAAGACTTGGTATTGTAAATTTTTTCTCGTTCTATTCTTGTATATGGTTGGGTGTCGCATCGCACGACACCACCCAATGAGATCCTTAGAGGTCGGGATTCCGGTCCCCACAGAGCTTCGAGTTACGCCACGTCTCGAGGTACATGAACGGGTTTTCTACCACCCGACGGGATCCCACGTCTTTGCATAGTGTTGCACCAGTAGGAGGCGCATCGGGTTATGTCCCACCCGACGAGGGCTCCCACTAACTTTGAAACACGCTGGGGTACCGTGTGTCATATGTTCTCAGAAACATGGAAACTTTTAGAGACTAATATTGACATTTCCGTGTCAAGCAACGGAAACAATCACATGCTACCTCTTGCTTGGTGAGCTCACCGCAAATGATCCGCTTGTAGTGGTGTACCTTACCTCTTACATGACGTTGGAGCATCGTTACAGAATATAATAACACATAAGTTAGTTTTGCCATCTTAATACTTATGCTAATATAGTCCTTATGTAGGCCTAGTATCGTATCCTCACCGTATCCTATATTTTTCTTATAATACGATCCTTTTATAAGCATGCTATTCCCAATGTCAAGTATGTGGCACGACAATATGCAGAGCTGTACATTGCCAGGATCTTATGCTTACACGGAGTACCCCACACTATCTTAATCAAGTGAGCCAACTTGGTGAGTTGGTCGACTATCACCCAAATGGAGTCATGTTTGCGAAAAGTGAGAGGTAATCCAACAATGAATTCCATGCTGATGTCCCCCCATTTCCAGGCAGGTATGCTTAACGGTTGTAATTGTCTGGCTGCTTTTAGATGGTCGGCTTCCACTCGTCAACATGTATCACATTCAGATACATACTTTGCTATTTCCCTCTTCATCTGAGTCCACCAAAATTTCTTCTTCAAGTCTTGGTACAATTTGTTACTCCCCGGATGAATAGAATTTTGGAAAAATGAGCCTCGTCCAAAATTTTCTTCCGAAGTGCCACATTGCGGGGTACCATGATGCGGTCTTTGAACCAGATGGTACCGTTATCGTCACCTCAAAAACACTTCATTTCCCCCTTTTTCATTCGTTGACGGATATGGGATATGCCCTTGTCCTCCTTCTGAGCCTCCATAATTTCCTCCCATATGGTAGCAATGAGGGCTAGGTTGTAGAGCGCCCCATAAAGAACCAAGTAGAGACTCAGTTCATCTTCCTCTATCAAGGTGATAGAAAGGTTATTGATATGGGATTTGTGACTTAACGCATCAGCGACTACATTTGCCTTATCGGGATGGTAGTGGATCTCAATCTCGTAGTATTTGATTAACTCCAACCAAAATTTAGAGAAGGCTTTTACTTGTTGGAATTTTATAGACAACAAGCTTCCTTGAACATCTCCAATTTTTGGTCTAGATCTTCGCCATGTTCCTAGTGTCGCCTGTAAAATTTCCAGAACCATTAGGCTTAATTTGATATACTTAACTGACTTTCCTTTGAGCTTCAACATAATATTGATATTGATTAAGTTGCATAATTCTTTGCATACTGATTAGTTGCCGAGCTCAAGAGGACCCCGGAGCTACTTGAAGTCATCCCTCTGGAGATTAACTTTGATACTGTCTCACAACCAGGCAAGCCTCAGTTTGCATTTAAGCGCTATTACAAAATTTTGATTTGTATCACATATGTCTAGGGTGAGTTATGTGCATTAGGTCTAAGGTGGTTGAAAATCCACTTGCATGACCAGATCAACCCATGGAGAATTTGGATAGTTGTCAAGTCATCGTGTAGACCATGCTATGCTAAATGTTGTATAGGATTTGGTAGAAGTCGAGTAGTTGGAATCTACTCGCACGGCTAGGACTTTTTCACACGGGGTTGGTTCAAAGAGAATGAAGTAGTAATCTGCAAACGAGACCGGGCAGGGGCATAGGATGCAGCAAGACGTGGTCTTGGGTGCGTAGCCCTGCCTGTGTCGGTTAAGGACCGATCCGTATGCCGCCCCGCTGAGCAAGTTTGAACTGTACCGGAGTCATACTAGATATATGGGATCTAGGAAACCGATGTACCTTGGGAAGCATTTGTTAAGACTTTTACGATCACCTCGGGCTTTCGGCCACAACACAGTAGACGGAAACTCGCTCACGACATCTTCAATGCGGAAGGGTGCACCATGAGTGGGGATACTGTCCTAGACGATTGAATCGATTCAACTTGGGCGGAACTTGAGAAAGGTGGCTGCGTACGACGTCCGTGGAGTGCACCGATGTGACTTCCAGTACGGGTGTACGTGTCGTGTTTTTCAGGTATCATTGATTCGAATCACCGTCCCTCGCGGTTATGAGTACCAGTTGTTCAATGAGTTGTGATGTTGTTAAATACTTGCACTTGGGATGAGAATTAATTGATGCTGTTATAAACATTATATTATCATGGTATTGCTATGTTTGATGCATTTGTATAGAGCTCACTAAATTTAATTCCCACCTTGGGCATGCAGCATCGTGTTGAAGCGTTTCTTGTTTGATAGTGGAGTTACGGTGTTGCCCCGCACAAGGTTTAAGCTGCTGCTATAAATATGAAAATAAGGACCCACATTTAGGCGAGTCATTATGCAAATCTGCCATCCTATGTTTATGTTTTTACCCTCATGTAGAGTTTCATGTTTAGGTAAGACAGTTAAGTCTTGTTGAGGCTTCGTGCTCACGGTTGCTATATAAGTTATTTTGCATGTACTAACCTCTATGCTTATGATTATGGTTGTCCGATGAGACTCGGGACTCTCCGAGTAATATACTCATGTGGGAACCATGCCGCTGCTGTTTGGTTTTAGTGGCTAGTGAGGAGCGTCCGTGGGCTGGACGGCTTCTCTTTTGCTTATTAGACTGGAGTACGAGAGTTGTAATGTTATCTTCCGCTGTATTTTATTTTTATAAACTATTTGTAAACTGAATATCTGTGTGAATTTCAGCAAATGATTTGTGTAATACACGTTCCTTTACATGTGTTCTGTTGGGTGTCGCATCGCACGGCACCACCCAATGCGATTCATGGAAAGTGTGGACTCCTGTCCCCATAGACGATTGTAAAATCCCACACTTTCCTTCATATGAGGTTTAGTTGTAAGTTGGTTGTTAACCCTAATGGAGACCAATTATAGCCATGCTTATAAACTTGATCTCATCAAATCTTTTCTTCTACTCATGCTTAAATTTATTAACATGATGAATGCACTTCACCAATAAACTTAGATTAATTCTTTTGACCTCTCTTCAAAGTTTGGAATTATTTGAAGAAAGATTGCTAGGCCAAATTTTTATGCAGTACCAAATAGACATTCAAATCAATACAAATTACATATATACTAATGTACATTTGGTCCTGCCAAAATTATTCAATTCAGAGGCCATAAATTTATCTATGGTTTTCTAATATTCCAAATGGACTTCCTGCAAAGTTTCATAAATTTTGGACTCCATTTGCTATTTTAATTGAGACGCTTAGCAAATTCAAACCATGTTTGGAATTCAAATTTTGAATTCTGTTCAACTAGTTTGAACATTAAGATTTGAACACACTCTCATGGTCAGCATAACTTGGTTGACTTATCCTCATATTTTCACAATTTTTGGAACACAATTGCTATTTAAAACAGTGACACCATTAAATTTCATCTAAATTGAAATTTGAATTTGAAATTTAATTGAAACTTACTCCAATTCAAAATCAAATTGCAGAATCAAATTCTAGATATTTATTTGAGCCTCCCCACAAAAATCTAGAGTTTTTGGACAAAATTTGGTAGAAGAATTGAAGTTACATAAAAGGGAGGTAGATAAGAGGAGGTGGGGCCCACTGTCAGCCAAAGCACTCGAGTGAAACCCACGGCGGGGGGGGGGGGGGGGGGGCGGGGGGGGGGGGGGGTGTTTGCTCTGTCTCCAGCTTGCCCTGCCGATGGACGCCAGTAGCACACGACACCGCGACGCGCATGCATCCACCGAGCTGCTTGCTTGCTTGACGCCGTGGCGCGCTCCCCTCTCCCCTCCTTCCCTATAAATACCCCCCTTGGTCGTCGCCGTTGGACTCCATCCCGGTTCACACCATTTTCGTCGCCCCTATTCGATCGAGCTCGCGCCGATGATTGCAGCCTTTTATTCCTGAGCTGTATGTAGATAAAAGGCTTGTCACCAACTCCTCTACGTATTCCATTTGCTCATTGATCGTGACATGGCTTCTGCTTGGCATATTTTGAAGTTTCCTAGTCGTTGTCGAGAAAGCCACTGAGAACCTTCACTGTCTTGCCGTTGAACACCAGTTCTTGACCATCTCCAGCCTCGATCATTTAAGCAAAAAGGTTTGCAATACTCTCTAGTTCATGCTCACAGAATCTAAGCTTATGACATGAAGTGTAACTTGATTTCTTGTTCGAGAACCGAACGATTTCTCAATAGAACAGCAAAGCTTCGTGCTTAAATTCATTTCATTCTTGCAATCATCCTTAAATCTGGTTAGCAGATAGTTTCTATGTGTCCTAAGGAAGCTCCATGCCCAAAAACCCTGAAAGTAATCAACCGAGCATCTTAGATTTCAAGTTTCACGACCGCCGGTTCAAAAACCGCACTTTGCCGTCGAACTCAGCCTTGCCGGGGATTTCTCCCCAATGTGACCCCCAAATTATACTCCTGGTGCTCCCAGGAACCTTCCTGAGTTTTTCTCGAGCCTATTGAGCCATTCTCGAGCATTTCCGACGAAGGCCAAAACCCTAGCTCCGCTGTCACCGTCGGTGCGGCGTCTCCGTCCATCGTCGGCGTGATTGGACACCACCCTCGGCTTGCACGGTCGATTTTAGGGTTGAGCGGTCACGGCAAGGCCGAAAGGAGGTCGACGCACCTAAGTCCAGTGAAGCACCGCCGGGGTTCCGGCGAGAAGTGCCGTCGCGTCGCGAGGTAGACGAAGGCCTATGGGCCCCACTTGTGAGCGCCTATTTGAACGCCCGAAATCAGCTGCGGCACTGGATCTGGTGTGGCTGCACGGTTGAACCCCGTGGCCCCCGGTGTGGCCCAGATGCGATTGGCCCATTCAAATAAAGTGGGACCGGCCCCTTTTATTTAAAATTTCCAATAGGAAAATAAATCCAAATTAAATAATAACTTAAAAAATCCATAACTTCCAGTAGAATTGTCCAAAAAATCCAAAATAATTTCGTTAGAACCAGCATGAAGAATACTATCCAGTGGTTAAGCATGAAGATTTGTAGGAAAAGCCATAGAAATTCCTCCATAATTCAGATAAGCAAAATGCTTAAAGAATTTATTTCCACAGTTCTGTTAATTGGAAAATTTCTAATTTTGGTCAGGACACTATTGTTAATACCTTTGATCTCCAGTAAAATTTTCAAGCTCTTTATATTTAAAATACTAGGTTGATCCCAATTCCAAATCTCTATGTAGTTATAAATTGAGAAAAATGGAAAAAAATCAATTTCTAGAAATTTACTCAAACTTGAAAAATCAATTTCTCCCCGTAGGAAGCCCAGAAAATTGTGACACAAATTTTCCTAGAACCAGTGAGACCCCCTCTACATGATACAACCCTTGGTAGCCATAATACATCTCCAAAAAT
The DNA here is from genome assembly GCA_036927565.1 of Tuctoria greenei. Classification (NCBI taxonomy): domain Eukaryota; kingdom Viridiplantae; phylum Streptophyta; class Magnoliopsida; order Poales; family Poaceae; genus Tuctoria; species Tuctoria greenei. The sequence goes on from JAYESD010000006.1 coordinate 134,531,906, forward strand.
TTCAACCAAAATTTAGAAAAGATTATTGCTTACCATAATTGTTAAGAATAACAAACATCCTTTATCATCTTCTATACTTTACAAGAGTTTTCTCTATAATCTCTAGTATCCACCATAAAAATCCCAAAGTCAATTAAGATAATTATCTTATTTTATCTTCATATACTCATCCCACCTTAAGCATCTTAATTATTCAAAAAATCATTTATACCTAGTATATGCATATCGTGTAGTAGCTGAAATTGAGGAGAAGCCGGAAGCTTTGGAGGTCCAATTGCCAGAAACTAACATAGACTCAGACTCGCATTCAGGAAATCCCCGGTTTGCATTTAAATTCCTTACAGTGTTTTGCAGTTTTATTTCACCTTACGTCTTCAGATGATTGTGCATTAGTTTAAGGTGTTTGACATCCACTTGCATGGCCCACAAATCCTATGGAATCTTGGGTAGGTCTACGGCCCGTTGAGTGCACACTGCTATGCTTATGCTCATAGGAATTCGATAGAAGTCGAGTAGTTGGAATCTACTCGCGAGATAGGAATTTTATCACACGGGAGATTCTGGACTAAGAAAATGGTTTATGAATATGAAATTGAGACCGAGCAGTGGATAGGATGCAGTGAGACGTGGTCTCACGTGCGTAGCCCTGCTTGTGTCGATTGAGGACCGTTTCGTGTGCGGTCCTGCAGGACAAGCTTGAATTGTACCAGCGACATACTCGAGGAATGGGCTCTAGTAAACTGACGTAGCTTGATACTGGTTTGTCGAGGCATTCCATTCTGTTTTATATGTGTTGGTTGAGGTCAGCAAGGTGTAAATCAGCTGGTGGGCACGTGAGAGTACGCCCCACGCAGTGACCTCCTGCTCGTGACGGATCGACTGGTTCGAAATTTGAGTGTTTAGTCAAAGGTAGACATATACGACTAGTACTGAATTGTTATGTAGGTACTGCTGAAAGTACTCGCTGGCATTTCCGAAAGTGTGTATGTGTCGTGTTGTTCTGGGTATGTCCTGATTGCAATCACCATCCCTCGCCGTAATAGAGTACCACTTGTTCACTGCGCTGTGACGTAGTAAATACTAAAGAAGACAGGAGAATATGATATATTGGTTTATAAATTGCTTGGACAACCTTGTTTGGCTTAGAGATAGTACAATTAAAAGTTTACAGTTTCCCCATACATTACCTGTAATAGCATTATGTGCTTTGTGCACTTCATATCATCAGTAAAGCGTTTCTTGTTTGATTGTGGAGTCTATGATGTGCCGTGCCTGAGGAATGTCATGTGCTAATTGAAACATGACTATAAGGATCCACTTGTAGGCGAGTCCTTTATGCTATTCCTTACATATGCTTAGTATTCATCCTTGCATATGTCTAGTGAGACGGGTTAGTCTTGCTGAGCCTTATGCTCACGTTTGCAGTTAACGAGTTTTTGCAGATTATACGACTGATGACAAGTTTAATGACGAGGCTGCACCCCCGCGAGGGTTTACAACCGAGTGGGAACCCTGCACGCCGTCGTGAATTGTGTGTTGCTAGTGGAAAGTATCCAGGGCATGGATGACTTTGCTTTTGCATAGCTAGTGCTGGGAGCGTAGCTATGATGTATAGTTCTCTTTCCCTCCGTTAGTACTTTTAAACTTCCGCTGTGCTTGTCAATAAAGACTGGGTATTGTAAATTTATTCTCGTTCTATTCTTGTATATTGTTGGGTGTCGCGTCGCACGACACCACGCAATGAGATTCTTGGAGGTCGGGATTTCGGTCCCCACGGACATGGTATCTGACATGGTATCAGAGCATCATTGGGAACAGTGTACTTGAAGAGAACATATTTTCAAAAATTAGGATTTGAGTGAGGAATTAGCTATATGCCCTTACAAGTAGTATTATTAGTATAGGATATAAATGTGGTAAACTAACTTATATATTATTAATTCTGTAACAACGCTCCGACGTCAGGTAAGAGGTATGGTACGCTACCGTAAGCGGATCAATTGCGGTAAGCTCACCATGCGAGAAGTAGCATGGAAGTTTTCCGTGGCTTAGCACATAAATGTTAATAGGAGTCTTTGAAACTTTCTATGTTTATGAGAACCTATGACACACGGTACCCCGGCGTGCTTCAAAATTAGTGGGAGCCCCAGTCGGGTGGTGTATAACCTGATAGTATGCCTCTCTAGAATCATTCATATTCTATGAGAGCATACGAAACACGTATGCCCGAGCGTGTATAAGCCAGTTCGTATGGGAGTCTTTGCTGTACAGACATATTTACAGCCATGTACCTTGAGACATGACCTCGCTCGAGGGCGACTCACACTAGAGTCGTATGCATTTATTTTCATATGTTTTATTGTGACTGCCTGTAGTGTTTCCCCGTGCCGCCCTTGAGTTGTGAAGGTGTGAAAGGGTATTGTTTGTCTTTGGCAGCATTGACTACGGTAGCGACCTGGGTAGCGCACGTTTGCGAGTGAACGATACTAGGACCACCTATAAACGTATCCGGAAATAACCGTTTAGAATTTTCTTTGGTGAGGCACGTAGTACCGTCGGTATCAACTTTGATACTTGACCAGCCCCAACAACGACAAAATTGGATGCATTATATTTTGGAAAGTCCGACTATCAGGTGTTGGTAGGTTTGGACTCCGCAAAGATAAAAATTCGATTCAACATGAGGTTAGCACCAAGATTCTTGATTTCTGGCCAATGTTTGCTCATCTTCGCCAGGTTGTAATCTTGGTTAGTTTAAAATAAACATAGAGTTAGGATATATGGATGAAAAGTTCTCAAAGTCCTCTACAACTTTTCTGTTGACCATCAAGGCAGAAAAGCTTGATAATCTATTGAAATTTGGAGTATGCTTAAACTACTCCAGATAACCCTACCGTTGTACCAGTCTCAGTAATTTTGCAATAACTCAATGCAGAAAAAACTTCTGCCTTATTGTGATATATATATGAAAAGGGGAGAAGCTTATACACAGTTTTGTTATTTAAAGTTCGTCTTGATTCAAAACGGAGGCAATTCAAATTTAAAGCTCAAAACAGTGAACTGCAGAACTGCTGTTGAACAACCGTCAGTTCATCTGTCAAGTTTAGGTAGCTTTAGCTTTTGATCCAGAATAATGACATGGTCATATATATACCTTTCTGGAAAGCTTAGCAAGTCCTCTATCAACTTCGTGTTGTATTCGTGGCCTACATCTTGGTATAGCCGTGTTAAATTACTATGGTTGCAAACTTGGTTCTGGCGGATTGAACTTGGAAGAGTTGCCACATAGTTTCAAATTAACACACTATACCTAAGTAACCTATGTTTCGTGGCTGAAATCTTTTACCTCTGGATTGTTAACTTGATGTTATACAATGTTTATTTTGTCACTACCCCCATATATTGAAATGGTACCTGTATAACTTGTGGAAATCACCACATATACAGGAGGGGTTCTGTCAATATTTCCAGAAAATATGGGTCAACTTAAAACCTTATAGACTCTATTTCCTAGCTCACTGGAGCTGTATGAGTACAATCTGGAAAGGTTGGAAAGTGTACTACAACTTTTGTATTCAAACCAACATCTGGTTCATAAGTTTCCTGTATGAATTTTTTTTTTAATTTATACAGAAGGTCAGCTGGAACAGACTGTGATTACACCTCCAGTGTTAAATTTTCTTAAACTATTGAGGGTTGGAAACCTTCTCATTGTTCCAGTATCTTTTTCACAGATGGTTGATTCTATAGTATACTTACCAAACAGATGGGTGTTCACGAAGTGTAGGCTTCTGAAGGGTTTTCCGGATTTGTTGATTGCAATGCTTCAACGGTTCGGGTATCGTGAAATACCGGACCATTGGGGCAAGGAGATCATGATGGAGGGGTAACGAGGTGCAACATTTATGTCGATGTGCCTGCTGCTCCATTGAATATTGGATGGGCTCCTTTTTCCATCCAAGTGCAATGGATTCAATTGGAAGACACGTGGTGTTATGCCGCAAGTGTGGCCATCATGAGGTTCTGCAAACTTCATTACCATGCTATGGCTGGCACTCCATTCGAGCTCTTTACGGTCGACGGTAGAGCCGGTGATGAGTGGGCAAGTCGGATGGTTGCAGCATATGGGCATACTGAAGAAGTACGCAAGATGATTTTAGCATCATATGCGGCATCAGCGTGTCAGGAGAGCCTTGATCAGCATGTTAGCCTGGGAAAAATGATAAGTGACCTGAAGCAGTCCTTGATTCGAGGGGATCACTTTCAAGGTGCCAACGACTCACTTAGGGCCATGGTTGCTCCCCTAAATCGCCGTTTAAACTTAAGGGAGAAGCAGTGGCACTAGGCTGTTCAAGATCGATCGGGGGCTCGCATGAAAACACAACATGCATAAAGCGCGTTGGAAGCGAGTCAACTCGAAGTGCAACTGTTGGATGAACAGTTGAGTGAGGTGAATCAAGAAAGGGATCTATCCAAAGGGGAAACTCAGGATTGGAAGGCCAATTGCAAAAATGCACAGAAGGAACTGGACGACATGAGGATGTTTCTTTTGTGGGCTAATGTAAAATCTTTAGTTGCCGCGACGTCATCAATGGTGGGTGGGGTAGAAACTCTTGCTCCCGCAACCACACCTGTGGCACCAACTTCGAATGACGACAAAGAAAAAGAAGATCCCGAGGAACTCGAGTACGTCGAGTAGGACGTATTGGAGTGGGATGTGGCAGCACTTCTGCCATCACAGGGCAACATATAGTTTAATAGTTGCTCGTGTTTTTCATTTGTGGCCATGTTTGTGTCATATTAAGAAAAGAAGTGGGTATGTCTAAGATGATAAGATGTGTAAGACATCTCATGAGAATCAAGTATGGTAGAGATGTATTTCCATAGCGGGAGTCCATCATTTTGGAGTTTTCTACTGTAAACTAGGTCATGAGATAATATATCTTGTATAAAGTTTGTACTTTATCAATATATATGAATGTTATGCACTTATTCTCTTGTCAATAGTCGTGATACTGAAAAATGATATGGATAAGGGAAAAGAAAACATGTGCTGATTTTAAGTCATTTGGATGCAGAATGGTGCGTACGCGCTCGACGACATAAATGGGAGGATCCAGTCGTGGTCGTGAGGACGAATCTCCGACCCAGGAGACAGCCGCAACACCGCAGCCACAAGTCCCTCCACCACCACCTCCTGAACTTCCAAGGAGTCTAGCGGAGGTTCTCGCCGCAGTGCTTGGCTCGCGCGACGAGCAAACAGAATTACTGCGAACTTTGGTCCAGCATTCGTCCCGTCTAGGAGGGCGACCAGATGTGGATCCACAACAACCTTCTCCGAGTTCGTACTCGGATTTCATGTCAACGCACATGCCGGTCTTTGTGGAGGCCAATGAACCATTGGAGGTGGACAACTGGCTCCGCTCCATCGAAGGGAAGTTCAGTTTGCTGCGAGTAACCGAACATCAGAAGACCCTGTTCATGGCCCAACAACTACAAGGGTCCGCTGGTGCGTGGTGGGTGAATTACCTTGCCGCACGACCACTCGGCTATGCCGCAAGATTGGAGGAATTCCAGGAGGCGTTTCGCGCCTATCACATACCTCCTGGTGTTATGAGGAGGAAGCTTCAAAAGTTCTTGGAGCTGAAGCAACAGGGAAGGAGTGCTTAGGAGTACTCCAAGATATTCAACCACTTGGCCCAATATGCTCATGACCAAGTTAGTACTGAAGATCGGAAGCAGGAATGCTTCTATCGGGGTTTGAACCCCAAGATGAAGGACAAGCTTGCCTTGTTCAACAGCGGCAGCTTCAACAACATGGTCAATGCCACGATCGTGCAGGAGGACACTACTAGGGATCTGTTTTATGACAAGAAGAAAAGCAGTGCTCCGCAGGGAAGCGGAGTGGGTACTCCTCAGAAGTACCGCATGGTGTATCGATCACCATCCGGCTATAGGTGGCAGCCACCATCGCGACCACCGATGTTTCGTGGTCGCCCATTCAATAACGCCGGCTTCCGCCCACAACAGCAATAGGGGATGATTCCTTGTGCACCTCTACCTCCACCGCGTGCACCGGGATTCCGTCCTACATTCCATACCGGTCAGACCCCGTAAACAAACTATACGTGTGGACGTACGGGACACTTCGCCAAGGACTGCCCGCAGAGTGGAGGACAGTCATTCTACCAGGGGGCGAACCAGCCTCGCAACCAGCCCAAGAAGCCAGCCACTAGAACCGGCAACATCCACCACCTCGTCATTGAGGACGTTCCGGAAGGCGCACCCATACTCACGGGTACATTCTCTCTCATGGGTCATCCCGTATCATCCTTTTTGACTCAGGCGCTTCCCATAACTTTATTAGCAAGTCTTATGTCAATCAATACCAATTGCCTATCAATTCCACAAACCCCATATATGATTTGTTCTCCGGGAGGCAAAGTAGTAGCAGATAAGATGGTCCATAGGGTACCTCTTAATCTGGGTGGGAACATATACCCTATCTCTCTCATTATATTGGAGCATCAGAAATTAGATGTCATCTTAGGAATGGCATGGTTGCAATGCAAAATTGCTATTATTGACATCATTTCTCGAAGAATATATCTAAATCCTCCAGTCCACTATCCCCAAATTCTCACTCTTGAGAGTAATATCCACGTGCCTCCAATTGCTGATAACACCGAGTCCTATAAACTCGAAGATATTCCAGTAGTATGTGAGTATCCAGACGTTTTTCCCGAAGATCTTCCTGGTATGCCACCAGAAAGAGATGTCGAGTTTAAAATTAAACTTGTACCGGGAAAAGTGCCAATCTTGAGAAAGCCGTATAAGATGGCACCTAAAGAACTTGCAGAACTGAAAGAGCAGTTGAAGGAATTTTTGGACAAGGGTTTCATTCGTCCAAGTTCGTCACCTTGGGGTTGTTCTGCATTGTTCGTGGAAAGAAGGATAAAACATTGAGACTATGTGTGGACTATCGTCCACTCAATGCTGTCGCAATCAAGAACAAGTATCCACTACCCCGTATCAATATTTTGTTCGATCAGTTGGTAGGTGCTCGGGCATTTTCGAAGATGGATCTTCGCTCTGGTTATCATTAGAATAGGATTCAACCAGAGGATATACCTAAGACAGCATTCTCGACGAGGTATGGATTATATGAGTACCTTGTCATGTACTTCGGGTTAACCAATGCACCGGCCCATTTCATGTATCTCATGAATTCGGTATTCATGCCGGATTTGGACAAGTTTGTCGTGGTCTTCATCGACGACATCCTTGTATACTCAAAATCCGAAGAAGAACGTGCACAACATTTGCACATCATGCTTCAGCGATTGTGGGACCACAAGTTGTACGCTAAGTTCAGCAAATGTGAGTTCTGGATCAAGCAAGTGCCATTTCTGGGGCACATCATCTTTGCTGAAGGGATTGTAGTTGATCCAAGCAAGATTAAGCAAGTACTCAAATGGGAGTCTCCCAAGTCTGTGCATGAAGTTTGAAGTTTCCTGGGTTTAGTTGGATATTACCGGAGGTTCATCCCAAGCTTTTCCAAGATAGCTAAAACAATAACGGAACTTTTGAAGAAAGAAAAGAGATATACCTGGACAAAGGAATGTGAGGAGGGTTTTCAAGCATTGGTAAAACACCTCACAACAGCACCAGTATTAGCCCAACCAGACACAACAAGATCCTTTGATGTTTATTGTGATGCATCTAGAATTGGTCTGGGTTGCGTATTAATGCAAGACATAAGGGTGATCGCTTATGGATCACGGAAGCTTTGAAACCATGAGCAGCATTATCCGACTCATGATCTTGAACTTGCTGCTGTGGTACTAGCATTAAAGATGTGGAGACACTATCTATGGGGCAACCTAGTACATATATACACCGATCACAAAAGCTTGAAGTACATCTTCACCCAAAAAGAATTGAATATGCGACAACGAAGATGGTTGGAGTTAATCAAAGACTATGAGATTGAGATCCACTACCATCCCAAAAAGGCAAATGTAGTCGCAGATGCACTAAGTCGCAAGTCCCATATCAATAACCTTTCTATCACCTTGACAGAGGATGATGAACCGAGTCTCTACTTGGTTCCGTATGGGGCGCTCGACAACCTAGCCCTCATTCCTACCATAAGGGAGGAAATTATGGAGGCTCAAAAGGAGGACAAGGTCATATCCCATATTCGTCAACAAATGAAAAAGGGGGGAAATGAAGTGTTTCTGAGGTGACGATGACGGTACCATCTGGTTCAAAGACCGCATCGTGGTACCCTGCAATGTGGCACTTCGGAAGAAAATTTTGGACGAGGCTCATTTGTCCAAATATTCTATTCATCCGAGGAGTAACAAATTGTACCAAGACTTGAAGAAATTTTGCTGGACTCGGATGAAGAGGGAAGTAGCGAAGTATGTATCCAAATGTGATACATGTCGACGAGTGAAAGCTGACCATCTGAAAGCAACCGTACAATTACAACCGTTAAGCATACCTGCATGGAAATGGGAGGACATCAACATGGATTTCATTGTTGGATTACCTCTCACTTTTCGCAAACATGACACGATTTGGTTGATAGTCGACCGACTCACCAAGTCAGCTGACTTTATTCCAGTCAATGTCAAGTATGTGGCACGACAATATGCAGAGTTGTATATTGCCAGGATCTTATGCTTACACAGAGTACCCCGCACTATCATATCAGATCGTCGAACCTTGTTTGTTGCTCGATTTTGGGAGCAGCTCCACGCATCTCTGGGTACCAAATTGATTCAAAGCTTAGCTTACCATCCACAGACTGATGGTCAAACGGAACAAGTAAACGAAGTACTAGAGGATATGCTCTACGCCTGTGCCATTCACCATGGTAGGAATTGGGATGATCATCTACCATTGGCGGAGTTTTCATACAACAATGGTTATTAGACTAGCATTCAAATGGCACCATATGAAGCTCTTTATGGTCGGAAGTGTCGCACACCATTGAACTGATGTCAATCCAGTGAACGAGTAACATATGGTAGCCAACCTCAAGGCTGCTCAGTCTCGCCAGAAAAGCTATGCTAATGTCGAGCGCTTCATTTTGATATCGGGGATCACGTTTACCTTCGTGTATCTCCAATGAATGGGATGCATTGTTTCGGAGTAAAAGGGAAGCTAGATCTGCGTTTCATCGGACCATTTGCAATAAGTGAGCAATGCGGACCTGTAGCCTATCGGCTAGAGCTGCCAGCATCGTTGGCAGGGGTGCACAATGTGTTTCTCATTTCACAATTGAGAAAACGTCTCCAAGCCCCAGTGAAAGTCCGTATGGAGGATTTGGAAGCTCTCCAACCAGATCTTACTTACTCCGAACATCCAACCCAGATAATTGATGAGAAGACTCATACCACAAGAAACCGCACCTTGCATTTCTAAAAGACTTTGTGGGGAAACCACATCGCTGATGAAGCAACGTGGGAAAGCGTGGAATATCTTAATGCCAACTATCCCTACTTGTTAACATCATATGATCATTAGGTCTTTTCTTTTGATCCTTCCTTTTGTAATCTTGGGACGAGATTCTCTTAAGGGGGGAGGAATGTAAAATCCCACACTTTCCTTCATATGAGGTTCAGTTGTAAGTTGGTTGTTAACCCTAATGGAGACTAATTATAGCCATGCTTATAAACTTGATCTCATCAAATCTTTTCTTCTACTCATGCTGAAATTTATTAACATGAGGAATGCACTTCACCAGTAAACTTCGATTAATTCTTTTGACCTCTCTTCAAAGTTTGGAATTATTTGAAGAAAGATTGCTAGGCAAAATTATTATGCAGTACCAAATAGATATTCAAATCAATATAAATTAAATATATACTATTGTATATTTGGCCCTGTCAAAATTATTCAATTCAGAGGCCATAAATTTTTCTATGGTTTTCTAATATTCCAAATGGACTTCCTGCAAAGTTTCATAAATTTTGAACTCCATTTGCTATTTTAATTGAGACGCTTAGCAAATTCAAACCATGGTTGGAATTCAAATTTTGGATTCTGTTCAACTAGTTTGAACATTAAGATTTGAACACACTCTCATGTTCAGCATAACTTGCTTGACTTTCCTCATAGTTTCACAATTTTTGGAACTCAATTGCTATTTAAATCAGTGACACCAATAAATTTCATCCAAATTCAAATTTGAATTTGAAATTCAATTGAAGCTTGCTCCAATTCAAAATACAATTGCAGAATCAAATTCTAGATATTTATTTGAGACTCACCACAAAAATCTAGAATTTTTGGACAAAATTTGGTAGGAGAATTGAGGTTATAGAGAAGGGAGGTAGATAAGAGGAGGTGGGGCCCACTGTCAGCCAAAGCACTCGAGTGAAACCCATGGGGGGGGGGTGCTCTGTCTCCAGCTCGCTACGCCGATTGACGTCGGCAGCGCGCCACAATGCGACGCACATGCATCCATCGAGCTGCTTGCTTGCTTGACACCGTGGCGCGCTCTCCTCTCCCCTCCGTCCCTATAAATACCCCCCCTTGGCCGTCGTCGTTGGACTCCATCCCGGTTCACGCCATTTCAGCCGCCCCTGTTCGATCAAGCTCTCGCCGACGATTGCAGTTGTTTCTTCCCGAGCTGTAAGTAGATAAAAGGCTTGTCACCAACTCCTCTACGTATTCCATTTGGTCATTGATCGTGACATAGCTTCTGCTTGGCATATTTTGAAGTTTCCCAGTCACCGTCGAGGAAGCCGCCGAGAACCTTCACTGTATCACCGTCGAACACCAGTTCTAGACCATCTCCAGCCTAGATGCTTTAAGCAAAAAGGTTCGCAATCCTCTCTAGTTCATGCTCTCAGAATCTAAGCTTATGACATGAAGTGTAACTTGAGTTCTTGTTCGAGAACCGAACGGTTTCTCAATAGAACACCAAAGCTTCATGCTTAAATTCCTTTCATTCTTGCAGTCATCCTTAAATCTGGTTAGCATATAGTTTCTATGTGTCCTAAGGAAGCTCCATGCCCAAAAACCCTAAAAGTTATCAACCGAGCATCTTAGATTTCAAGTTTTCGTGGCCGCCGATTGAAAAACCGAACTTCGCCGTCGAACTCAGCCTTGCCGGCGATTTCACCCCAATCTGACCCCCAAATTATACTCCCGGTGCTCCCAGGAACCTTCTCGAGTTTTTCCCGAGCCTATTGAGCCATTCCCGAGCATTTTCGACGAAGGGCGAAACCCTAGCTCTGCCATCACCGTCGCATTGCCGTCTCTGGCCATCGCCGGCGTGATTGGACACCACCATCGACTTGCACGGTCGATTTTAGGATTGAGCGGTCACGGTGAGGCCGAAAGGAGGTCGACGCACCTAAGTCCGGCGAAGCACCGCCGCGGTTCCAGCAAGAAGCTCTGTCGTGTCGCGAGGTAGACGAAGGCCTATGGGCCCCCCTTGTCAGCGCCTATTCGAATGCCCTGGATCAGCTACGACACTGGATCCGATGCGGCTGCACGGTTGAACCCCGTGGCCCCCGGTGTGGCCCAGATGCGATTGGCCCATTCAAATAAAGTGGGACCGGCCCTTTTATTTGAAATTTCCAATAGGAAAATAAATCCAAATTCAATCCAACTTAGAAAATCCATAACTTCCAGTAGAGTTATCCAAAAATTCCCAAATAAATTTCGTTAGAACCAGCATGAAGAATATTGTCCAGTGGTTTACTTGGATTTGTATGAGAAGCCATAGAAATTCCTCCATAATTCAGATAAGCAAAATGCTTAAAGAATTTATTTCCGCAGTTTTGTTAATTGGAAAATTTCCAATTTTGGTCAGAACACTATTGTTAATACCTTTGATCTCCAGTAAAAGTATCAAGCTCTATAGACTTAAAATATTAGGTTGATCCCAATTCCAAATCTCTATGTAGTTATAAATTGAGAAAAATGGAAAAAATCAATTTCCAGAAATTTACCCAAACTTGAAAAATCAATTTCTCCCTGTATGAAGCCCAAAAAATTGTGACACAAATTTTCCTAGATCTAGTGAGACCCCCTCTACATGATACAACCCTTGGTAGCCATAATATATCTCCAAAACTTTCAACCAAAATTTAGAGAAGATCATTGCTTACCATAATTGTTAAGAATAACAAACATCCTTTATCATCTCCTGTTCTTTGCAAGAGTTTTCTCTATAATCTCTAGTATCCACCATAAAAATCCCAAAGTCAATTAAGATAATTATCTTATTTTATCTTCATATACTCACCCCACCTTAAGCATCTTAATTATTCAAAAAATCTTTTATACCTAGTATATGCATATCGTGTAGTAGCTTAAATCGAGGAGCAGCCGAAAGCTTTGGAGGTCCAGCTGCCAGAAACTAACATAGACTCAGACTCGCATTCAGGCAAGCCCCGGTTTGCATTTAAATTCATTACAGTGTTTTGCAGTTTTATTTCACCTTACGTCTTCAGATGATTGTGCATTACGTTTAAGGTGTTTGACATCCACTTGCATGGCCCACAAATCCTATGGAGTCTTGGGTAGGTCTACGGCCCGTTGAGTAGACACTGCTATGCTTATGCTCATAGGAATTCGGTAGAGCTCAAGTAGTTGGAATCTACTCGCGAGATAGGAATTTTATCACACGGGAGATTCTGAACTAAGAAAATGGTTTATGAATATGAAATTGAGACCGAGCAGTGGATATGATGCATTGAGACGTGGTCTCACGTGCGTAGCCCTGCTTGTGTCAATTGAGGACCGTTTCGTGTGCGGTCCTGCTGGACAAGCTTGAATTGTACCGGCGACATACTAGAGGAATGGGCTCTAGTAAACTGACATAGCTTCATACTGGTTTGTCGAGGCATTCCGTTCGGTTTTATAGGTGTGGGTTGAGGTCAGCAAGGTGTAAATCAGCTGGTGCACAAGTCGGAGTACACCCCACGCAGTGACCTCCTGCTCGTGATGGATCGACCGGTTCGATATTCGAGTGTTTAGTGAAAGGTAGCCATATACGACTAGTACTGAATTGTTATGTAGGTACTGCTGAAAGCACTCATTGGCATTTCCGAAAGTGTGTATGTGTCGTGTTGTTCCGGGTATGTCCTGATTGCAATCACCGTCCCTCACGGTAATAGATTACCACTTGTTCACTGCGCCATGACGTAGTAAATACTAAAGAAGTCAGGATTATATGATATATTGGTTTATAAATTGCTTGGACAACCTTGTTTGGCTTAGAGATAGTACAATTAAAAGTTTACTGTTTCCCCATACTTTACCTGTAATAGCATTATGTGCTTTGTGCACGTCATATCATTGGCAAAGAGTTTCTTATTTGATTGTGGAGTCTATGATGTGCCGTGCATGAGGAATGTCATGTGCTAATTAAACATGACTATAAGGATCCACTTGTAGGCGAGTCCTTCATGATATTCCTTACCTATACTTATAGTCATGTTTTAATTAGCACATGCCATTCCTCAAGCACGGCACATCATAGACTCCACAATCAAATAAGAAAAGCTTTGCCGATGATATGACGTGCACAAAGCACATAATGCTATTACAGGTAAAGTATGGGGAAACTGTAAACTTTTAATTGTTCTATCTCTAAGCCAAACAAGGTTGTCCAAGCAATTTATAAACCAATATATCATATTTTCCTGACTTCTTTAGTATTTACTACATCACGGCGCAATGAACAACTGGTACTCTATTACCGCGAGGGACGGTGATTGCAATCAGGACATACTCAGAACAACATGACACATACGCACTTTCGGAAATGCCAGCGAGTACTTTCAGCAGTACCTACATAACAATTTAGTACTAGTCGTATATGGCTACCTTTCACTAAACACTAGAACGTCGAACTGGTCGATCCGTCACGAGCAGGAGGTCACTGCATGGGGCGTACTCTTACGTGCCCACCAGCTGATTTACACCTTGCTGACCTCAACCCACACCTATAAAACCGAACGGAATGCCTCGACAAACCAGTATCAAGCTACGTCAGTTTACTGGATCCCATTTCTCCAGTATGTCGCCGGTACAATTCAAGCTTGTCCAGCAGGACCGCACACGAAATGGTCCTCAATCGACACAAGCAGGGCTACGGACGTGAGACCACGTCTCACTGCATCCTATCCACTGCTCGGTCTCAATTTCATATTCATAAACCGTTTTCTTAGTCCAGAATCTCCCGTGTGATAAAATTCCTATCTCGCGAGTAGATTCCAACTACTCGAATTCTATCGATGTCCTATGAGCATAAGCATAGCAGTGTCTACTCAACGGGCCGTAGACCTACCCAAGACTCCATAGGATTTGTGGGCCATGCAAGTGGATGTCAAACACCTTAAACATAATGCACAATCATCTGAAGACGTAAGGTAAAATAAAACTGCAAAAAAACTCTAAGGAACTTAAATGCAAACCGGGGCTTGCCTGAATGCGACTCTGAGTCTATGTTAGTTTCTAGAAGCTAGGCCTCCAAAGCTTCCGGCTGCTCCTCGATTTCAGCTTCTACACGATATGCATATACTAGGTATAAATGATTTTTTTGAATAATTAAGATGCTTAAGGTGGGTTGAGTATATGAATATAAAATAAGATAATTATCTTAATTAACTTTGGGATTTTTATGGCGGATACTAGAGATTATAGAGAAAACTCTTACAAAGAACATGAGATGATAAAGGATGTTTGTTATTCTTCACAATTACGGTAAAAAATAATCTTCTCTAAATTTTGGTTGAAATTTTTGGAGATGTATTATGGCTACCAAGGGTTGTATCATGTAGAGGTGGTCTCACTGGTTCTAGGAAAATTTGTGTCACAATTTTCTGGGCTTCCTACAGGGAGAAATTGATTTTTCAAGTTTGGGTAAATTTCTGGAAATTGATTTTTTTTCATTTTTCTCAATTTATAACTACATAGGGATTTGGAATTCGGATCAATCTAGTATTTTAAGTCTAAAGACCTTGATACTTTTACTGGAGATCAAAGGTATTAACCTTAGTGTTCTGACCAAAATTAGAAATTTTCCAATTAACAGAACTGTGGAAATAAATTCTTTAAGCATTTTTCTTATCTGAATTATGGAGGAATCTCTATGGCGTTTCATACAAAACCAAGTGAACCACTGGACAGTATACTTCATGCTGGTTCTAAGGAAATTTATTTGGGAATTTTTGGATAATTCTACTAGAAGTTATGGATTTTCTAAGTTTGGATTGAATCTGGATTTATTTTTCTATTGGAAATTTATAATAAAAGAAGCCGGTCCCACTTTATTTGAATGGGCCAATCACATCTGGGCCACACTGGGGGCCACGGGGTTGAACCGTGCAGCCACACCGGATCCAGTGCCGCAGCTGATCCCGGGCGTTGGAATAGGCTCTGACAAGTGGGGCCGATAGGCCTTCGTCTACCTCGAGACGCGACGGCGCTTCTCATCGGAACCGGAGCGGTGCTTCGCCGGACATAGGTGCGTCAACCTCCTTTCAGCCTCGCCGTGACCGCTCAACCATAAAATCGACCATGCAAGCCGATGGTGGTGTCCAATCACACAGACGATTGTCGGAGACATTAGCACGACAGTGACGGCGGAGCTAGGGTTTCAGCCTTCGTCGGAAATGCTCGGAAATGGCTCAATAGGCTTGGGAAAAACTCGAGAAGGTTCCTGGGAGCACCAGGAGTATAATTTGGGGTCAGATTGGGGTGAAATCACCAGGAATGCTGAGTTCGATGGCGAAGTGCGGTTTTTCAATCGTCGGCCGCGAAAACTTGAAATCTAAGATGTTCGGTTGATAACTTTCAGGGTTTTTGGGCATGGAGATTCCTTAGGACACATAGAAACTATCTGCTAACCAGATTTAAGGATGATTGCAAGAATGAAATCAATTTAAGCGCGAAGCTTTGCTATTCTATTGAGAAACCGTTCGGTTCTCGCACAAGAACGCAAGCTACATTTCATGTCATAAGCTTAGATTCTGCGAGCATGAACTAGAGAGGATTGCGAACCTTTTTACTTAAAGGATCAAGGAAGGAGATGGTCTAGAACTGGTGTTCGACGGCGAGACAGTGAAGGTTCTCGGCGGCTTCCTCGACGGCGATTGGGAAACTTCAAAATATGCGAAGCAGAAGCTATGTCATGATCAAAGACCAAATGGAATAGGTAGAGGAGTTGGTGACAAGCCTTTTATCTACTTACAGCTCGGGAAGAAACTGCTGCAATCGTCGGTGAGAGCTTGATCGAACAGGGGCGGCGGAAATGGCGTGAACCGGGAAGGAGTCCAAAGGCGACGGCCAAGGGGGGGTATTTATAGAAACAGAGGGGAGAGGGGACCGCGCCACGGCGTCAAGCAAGCAAGCAGCTCGGTGGATGCATGCGCATCGTGGTGTTGCGCGCTACCGGCGTCGATCGGCAGAGCAAGCTAGAGACAGAGCAACCCCCCCCCCCCTCTGTGGGTTTCACTCGAGTGCTTTGGCTGACAGTGGGCCCCACCTCCTCTTATCTACTTCCCTTCTCTGTAATTTCAATTCTCCTACCAAATTTTTTCCAAAAATTCTAGATTTTTGTGGGGAGGCTCAAATAAATATCTAGAATTTGATTCGGCAATTGGATTTTGAATTGGAGCAAGTTTCAATTGAATTTTAAATTCAAAATTGAATTTTGATGAAATTCAATGGTGTCACTGATTTAAATAGCAATTGAGTTCCAAAAATTGTGAAACTATGAGGATAAGTCAAGCAAGTTATGCTGACCATTAGAGTGTGTTCAAATGTTAATGTTCAAACTAGTTGAATAGAATTCAATATTTGAATTCAAAACATGGTTTGAATTTGCTAAGCGTCTCAATTAAAATAGCAAATGGAGTTCAAAATTTAAGAAACTTTGCAGGAAGTCCATTTGGAATATTAGAAAACCATAGAAAAAATTATGGCCTCTGAATTGAATAATTCTGACAGGGCCAAATATACAGTACTATATATTTAATTTATTTTGATTTGAATATCTATTTGGTAGTGCATAATAATTTGGCCTAGCAATCTTTCTTCAAATAATTCCAAACATTGAGAGGTAGCATGGAAGTATTCCGTGTCTTAGCACGGAAATGTTCATAGGAGTCCCTGAAGCTTTCTATGTTTCTGAGAACCTATGACACGTGGAACCCCAACGTGCTTCAAAATTAGTAGGAGCCCCCGTCGGGTGGTGTATAACCCGATAGTATGCCTCTCTAGAATCATTCATATTCTATGGGATCATGCGAAACACGTATGTCCGAGTGTGTATAAGCCAGTTCGTACGGGAGTCTTTGCTGTACAGACGTATTTACAGCTATGTACCTCGAGACATGACCTCGCTCGAGGGCGACTCACACCAGAGTCGTATGCATTTATTTTCATATGTATTATTGTGACTGCCTATCGTGTTTCCCAGTGCCGCCCTTGAGGTGTGAAGGTGTGAAAGGGGATTGTTTGTCTTTTGCAGCATTGACTACGGTAGCGACCCATGTAGCACACGTTTGCGAGTGAACGATACTAGGACCACCTATAAACGTATCAGGAAATAACCGGTTAGAATTTTCTTTGGTGAGGCACGTAGTACCGTCGGTATCAACTTTAATACTTGACCACCCCCAACAATGACACAATTGGATGCATTATATTTTGGAAAGTCCAACTATCGGGTGCTGGTAGGTTTGGACTACGCAAAGATAAAAATTCGATTCAACATGGGGTTAGCACCAAGATTCTTGATTTCTGGCCAAAGTTTGCTCAAATTTGCCAGGTTGTAATCTTGGTTAGTTTAAAATAAACATAGGGTTAGGATATATGGATGAAAATTTCTTGAAGTCCTCTACAACTTTTATGTTGACCATCAAGGGAGAAAAGCTTGATAATCTATTGAAATTTGGAGTATGCTTAAGCTACTCCAGATAAACCTACTGTTGTACCAGTCTCAGTAATTTTGCGATAACTCACTACAGAAAAATCTTCTGCCTTATTGTGATATATATCTGAAAAGGGGAGAAGCAGATATACAGTTTTGTTATTTAAAGTTCCTCTTTATTCAAATTGGAGGCAATTCAAATTTCGAGCTCAAAACGGTGAACTGCAGGACTGCAGTTGAACAACCGTCAGTTCATCTGTCAAGTTTAGGTAGCTTTAGCTTTTGATCCAGAATAATGACATGGTCATATATATACCTTTCTGGGAAGCGTAGCAAGTCCTCTATTAACTTCGTGTTGTATTCGTGGCCTAAATCTTGGTATAGCCATGTTAAATTACTATGGTTGCAAACTTGGTTCTGGCGGATCAGAACTTGGAAGAGTTGGCACATAGTTCCAAATTAACACACTATACCTAAGTAACAAATGTTTCATGGCCGAAATATTTTACCTCTGGATTGTTAACTTGATGTTATACCATTAGCTCCATATATTGAAATGGTATACCGGTATAACTTGTGGAAATCACCACATATACAGGAGGGGTTCTGTCAAAATTTCCAGAAAACATGGGTCAATTAAAACCTGTATAGATTATATTTCCTAACTCACCTGGAGTTGTATGAGTACAATATGGAAAGGTTGGAAAGTGTACTACAACTTTTGTATTCAAACCTACATATGGTTCAGAAGATTCCTGTATGAAAATGTTGAATTTATACAGAAAGGTCAGCTGGAACAGACTGTGATTACAACTCCAGCGTTAAATTTTCTTAAACTATTGAGAGTTGGAAACCTTCTAATTGTTCCAGTATCTTTTTCACAGATGTCTGATTCTATAGTATAATTACCAAACGGATGGGTGTTCACGAAGTGTACGCTTCTAAAGGGTTTTCCGGATTTGTTAATTGCAATGCTTCAACGGTTCGGGTATTGTGAAATACCTGACTATTGGGGAGAGGAGATCGATGATGGAGGGGTAACAAGGTGCACCATTTATGTCGATGTGGCTACTGCTCCATTGAATATTAGATGGGCTCCTTTTTCCATCCAAGTGCAAGGGATTCAATTGGAAGACACGTGGTGTTATGCCGCAAGTGTGGCCATCAAGAGGTTTTGCAAACTTCATTACCATGCTATGGATGGCACTCCATTCGAGCTCTTTCCGGTTGACGGTAGAGCCGGTGACGAGTGGGCAAGTCGGATGGTTGCAGCATATGGGCATAATGAAGAAGTACCCAAGATGACTTTAGCATCATATGCGTCGTCAGTGTGTCAGGAGGGCCTTGATCAGCATGTTAGCCTGGGAAAAATGATGAGTGACCTGAAGCAGGCCTTGATTCGAGGGGATCACTTTGAAGGTGCCAACGACTAACTTTGGGACACAGTTGCTCCCCTAAATCGTCGTTTAAACTTAAGGGAGAAGCAGTGGCACCAAGCAATTCAAGCACGATCAGAGGCTCGCATGAAAACACAACACGCAGAAAGCGCGTTGGAAGCAAGTCAACTCGAGGTGCAACTGTTGGATCAACAGTTGAGTGAGGTGACTCGAGAAAGGGATCAATCCAGAGGGGAAACTCCGGATTGGAAGGCCAGTTGCAAAAATGCACAGAAGAACTGGAAGACTTGAGGATGTTTCTTCTGCAGACTGATGGGAAATATTTAGTTGCCGCGACGTCATCAATGGTGGGTGGGGTAGCAACTCTTGCTCCCGCAACCACACTTGTGGCACCAACTTCGAATGACGACGAAGAAAAAGAAGATCCCGAGGAACTCGATTACATCGAGTAGGACGTATTGGAGTGGGATGTGGGAGCACTTCTGCCGTCACGGGGCATCATATAGTTTAATAGTTGCTCGTGTTTTTCTTTTGTGGCAATGTTTGTGTCATATTAAGAATAATAGTGGGTCTGTCTAAGCTGATAAGATGTGTATGAGATCTCATGGGAACCAAGTATGGTAGAGATGTATTTCCATAGTGGGAGTCCATCATTTTGGAGTTTACTACTGTAAACTTGGTCATGAGATAATATATCTTGTATAAACTCTGTACTTTATCAATATATATGAATGTTATGCACTTATTCTCTTGTCAATAGTCGTGCCACTGAAAAATGATATGGATAAGGGAAAAGAAAACATGTCCTGATTTGAAGTCATTTGGATGCAGAATGGTGTGTACACGCTCGACGCCAGAAATGGGAGGATCCAGTCGTGGTCGTGAGGACGAATCTCTGACCCAGGAGACAGCTGCAACGCCGCAGCAACAAGTCCCTCCACCACCACCTCCTGAACTTCCAAGGAGTCTAGCGGATGTTCTCGCCGCAGTGCTTGGCTCGTGTGACGAGCAACTAGAATTACTGTGAACTTTGGTCCAGCATTCACCCCGTTAAGGAGGGCGACCAGATGTCGGTCCATGACAACCTTCTCCGAGTTCGTACTCGGATTTCATGTCAACACACCCGCCGGTCATCATGGAGGCCGATGAACCATTGGAGGCGGACAACTGGCTCCGCTCCATTGAAGGGAAGTTTGGTTCGCTGCGAGTGACCGAACATCAGAAGACCCTATCCGCGGCCCAACAACTATAAGGGTCCGCTGGTGCGTGGTGGGCGAATTACCTTGCCACACGACCAGTCGGCTATGCCGTGAGCTGGGAGGAGTTCTGGGAAGCATTCCGCGCCTATCACATACCTCCCGGTGTTATGAGAAGGAAGCTTCAAGAGTTCTTGGAGCTGAAGCAAGGGGGAAGGAGTGCTTACGAGTACTCCAAGATATTCAACCACTTGGCCCAATATGCTCAGGACCAAGTGAGTACTGAAGATCGTAAGCGAAAATGCTTCCATCGGGGTTTAAACCCCAAGATGAAGGACAAGCTTGCCTTGTTCAACAGTGGCAACTTCAATAACATGGTTAATGTCGCGATCGTGCAGGAGGATGCTACTAGGGAGCCATTCTCCGACAAGAAGAAAAGGAGTGCTCCGCAGGGCAGCGGAGGAGGCACTACTCAGAAATACCGCATGGTGTATCGATCACCATCTGGCCAGAAGTGGCAGCCGCCATCGCGACCACCGATGTTTCGTGGTCACCCATTCAATAACGATGGCTTTCGCCCACAACAGCAACAGGGGATGATTCCGCATGCACCTCTACCTCCACCGTGTGCACCGGGATTCCGTCCTCCACTCCGTACCGGTCAGACCCCGTACACGTGGTATACGTGTGGATGAATGGGGCACTTCGCCAAGGACTGCCCGCAGAGCGGAGGATAGTCATCGTACTAGGGGGCAAACCAGCCTTGCAACCAGCCCAAGAAGCCAGCCACCAGAACCGGCAACGTCCACCACCTCGCCATCGAGGACGTTCTGGAAGGTGCACCTTTACTCCTGGGTACGTGCTCTCTCATTGGTCATCCCGTAGTCATCCTTTTTGACTTAGGTGCTTCCCATGACTTTATTAGCAAGTGTTATGTCAATCGATACCAATTGCCTATCAATTCCACAAAACCCCATATATGATTTGTTCTCCGGGAGGCAAAGTAGTAGCAGATGAGATGGTCCATAGGTACCTCTTAATCTGGGTGGGAACATATACCCTATCTCTCTCATTATATGGGAGCAAGAGAAATTAGATGTCATCATAGGAATGGCATGGTTGCAATACAATGGTACTATTATTGACATCATTCCTCAGAGAATATATCTAAATTATCCGGTCCACTCTCCCCAAATTCTCACTCATGAGAGTAATATCCACGTGCCTCCAACTGCTAATAACACCGAAGCCTGTAAACTCAAAGATATTCCAGTAGTATGTGAGTACCTGGACGTTTTTCCCAAAGATCTTCCTGGTATGCCACCAGAAAGAGATGTCGAGTTTAAAACTGAACTTGTACTGGGAACAGTGTCAATCTTGAGAAAGCCGTATAAGATGGCACCTAAAGAACTTACAGAACTGAAAGAGCAGCTGAAGGAACTTTTGGACAAGGGTTTCATTCGTCCAAGTTCGTCACCTTGGAGCTGTTCTGCATTGTTCGTGGAAAAGAAGGATAAAACATTGAGACTATGTGTGGACTATCGTCCACTCAATGCTGTCACAATCAAGAACAAGTATCCACTACCCCGTATCGATATTCTGTTCGATCAGTTGGTAGGTGATCGGGTATTTTCAAAGATGGATCTTCGCTCTGGTTATCATCAGATCAGGATTTAACTAGAGGATATACCTAAGACAGCATTCTCGACGAGGTATGGATTATATGAGTACCTTGTCATGTCCTTCGGATTAACCAACGCACCGGCCCATTTCATGTATCTCATGAATTCGGTATTCATGCCAGATTTGGACAAGTTTGTCGTGGTCTTCATCGATGACATCCTTGTATACTCAAAATCCGAAGAAGAACATGCACAACATTTGCACATCGTGCTTCAGCAATTGCGGGACCACAAGTTGTAAGCTAAGTTCAGTAAATGTGAGTTCTGGACCAACAAAGTACCATTTCTTGGGCACATCATCTCTGCCGAAGGGATTGCAGTTGATCCAAGCAAGATTAAGCAAGTACTCAAATGGGAGTCTCCCAAGTCTGTGCATGAAGTTCGAAGTTTCTTGAGTTTAGCTGGATATTACTAGAGGTTCATCTCAAGCTATTCCAAGATAGCTAAACCAATGAAGGAACTTCTGAAGAAAGAAAAGAGATATACCTAGACAAAGGAATGTGAGGAGGGTTTTCAAGCATTGGTAAAACACCTCACAACAGCACCAGTATTAGCCCAACCAGACACAACAAGATCCTTTGATGTTTATTGTGATGCATCTGGATTTGGTCTGGGTTGCGTATTAATGCAAGACAGAAGGGTGATCACTTATGGATCACGGCAGCTTTGAAACCATGAGCCGCATTATCCGACTCATGATCTTGAACTCGCTGTTGTGGTACTAGCATTAAAGATGTGGAGACACTATCTATGGGGCAACCTAGTACATCTCTACACCAATCACAAAAGCTTGAAGTACATCTCCACCCAGAAAGAATTGAATATGCGACAACGAAGATGGTTGGAGTTAATCAAAGACTATGAGATTGAGATCCACTATCATCTCGGAAAGGCAAATATAGTCGTAGATGCACTAAGTCGCAAGTCCCATATAAATAACCTTTCTATTACCTTGATAGAGGAAGAAGAACCGAGTCTCTACTTGGTTCCGTATGGGGCGCTCTACAACCTAGCCCTCATTCCTACCATAAGGGAGGAAATTATGGAGGCTCAGAAGGAGGACAAGGGCACATCCCATATTTGTCAATGAATGAAAAAGGGGGAAATGAAGTGTTTCCGGGGTGACGATGATGGTACCATCTGGTTCAAAGACCGCATCGTGGTACCCCGCAATGTGGCACTTCGGAAAGAAATTTTGGACGAGGTTCATTTTTCCAAATATTCTATTCTTCCGGGGAGTAAAAAATTGTACCAAGACTTGAAGAAGAAATTTTGGTGGACTCGGATGAAGAGGGAAATAGCGAAGTATGTATCCAAATGTGATACATGTCGACGAGTGAAAGCCGACCATCTGAAAGCAGCTGGACAATTACAACCGTCAAGCATACCTGCCTGGAAATGGGAGGACATCAACATGTATTTCATTGTTGGATTACCTCTTACTTTTCACAAACATGACTCGATTTGGGTGATAGTCGATCGACTCACCAAGTCGGCTCACTTTATTCCAGTCAATGTCAAGTATGTGGCACGGCAATATGCAGATCTGTATATTGTCAGGATCTTATGCTTACACGGAGTACCCCGCACTATCATATCAGATCGTGGAACCTTGTTTGTTGCTCAATTTTGGGAGCAGCTCCACGCATCTCTGGGTACCAAATTGATTCGAAGCTTAGCTTACCATCCACAAACTGATGGTCAAACGGAACGAGTAAACCAAGTACTAGAGGATATGCTCCGCGCCTGTGCCATTCACCATGGTAAGAATTTGGATGATCATCTACCATTGGCAGAGTTTTCATACAAGAATGGTTATCAGACTAGCATTCAAATGGCACCATATGAAACTCTTTATGGCCGGAAGTGCCGCACACTGTTGAACTGGTGTGAATCCGGTGAACGAGTAACATATGGTATAGACTTGGTAAAGGAAGCCGAAGATCAAGTACGAGTTACTCAACCCAACCTCAAGGCTGCTCAGTCTCGCCAGAAAAGCTATGCGGACAAACGACGTCAACCGCTTCATTTTGATATCAGGGATCACGTTTACCTTCGTGTATCCCCAATGAAAGGGATTCATCGTTTCGGAGTAAAAGGGAAGCCATCTCCGCATTTCATCAGACCATTCACAATAAGTGAGCAATGCGGACCTGTAGCCTATCGGCTAGAGCTGCCAGCATTGCTGTCAGGGGTGCACAATGTGTTTCACATTTCACAATTGAGAAAATGTCTCCAGGCCCCAGCGAGAGTCCGTATGGAGGATTTGGAAGCTCTCCAACCAGATCTTACTTACATCGAACATCCAACCCAGATAATTGAGGAGAAGACTCGTACCACAAGAAACCGCACCTTGCGTTTCTACAAGATCTTGTGGGGAAACCACACCGTTGATGAAGCAACGTGGGAAAGCGAGGAATATCTTAAAGCCAACTATCAGGACTTGTTAACATCGTATGTTCATTAGGTCTTTTCTTTTTATCCATCCTTTTGTAATCTCGGGACGAGATTCTGGTAAGGGAGGAGGAATGTAAAATCCCACACTTTCCTTCATATGAGGTTCAGTTGTAAGTTGGTTGTTAGCCCTAATGGAGACCAATTATAGCCATGCTTATAAACTTGATCTCATCAAATCTTTTCTTCTACTCATGCTTAAATTTATTAACATGAGGAATGCACTTCACCAATAAACCTAGATTAATTCTTTTGACCTCTCTTCAAAGTTTGGAATTATCTGAAGAAAATTGCTAGGCCAAATTATTATGCAGTACCAAATAGATATTCAAATCAATATAAATTAAATATATATACTACTGTATATTTGGTCCTGTCAAAATTATTCAATTCAGAGGCCATAAATTTTTTGTTGGTTTTCTAATATTCCAAATGGACTTCCTGCAAAGTTTCATAAATTTTGAACTCCATTTGCTATTTTAATTCAGACGCTTAGCAAATTTAACCCAAGTTCGGAATTCAAATTTTGAATTCTGTTCAACTAGTTTGAACACTAATATTTGAACACGTTCTCATGGTCAGCATAACTTGCTTGACTTATCCTCATAGTTTCACAATTTTTGAAACTCAATTGCTATTTAAATCAGTGACAACATTAAATTTCATCCAAATTCAAATTTGAATTTGAAATTCAATTGAAACTTGCTCCAATTCAAAACCCAATTGCAAAATAAAATTCTAGAAATTTATTTGAGCCTCCCCACAAAAATCTATAATTTTTGGACAAAATTTGGTAGGAGAATTGAAGTTACAGAGAAGGGAAGTAGATAAGAGGAGGTGGGGCCCATTGTCAGCCAAAGCACTCGAGTGAAACCCATGGGGGTGCTCTGTCTCCAGCTCGCCCCGCCGATCGACGCCGGCAGCGCGTGACACCGTGACGCGCATGCATCCACCGAGCTGCTTGCTTGCTTGACGCCGTGGCGCGCTCCCCTCTCCCCTCCGTCCCTATAAATACCCCCTGTGGCCGTCGCCGTTGGACTCCATCCCAGTTCACGCCATTTCCGCTGCCCCTGTTTGATCGATCTCTCACCTACGATTGTAGCCGTTTCTTCCCGAGCTGTAAGTAGATAAAAGGCTTGTCACCAACTCCTCTACGCATTCCATTTGGTCATTGATCGTGACATAGCTTCTGCTTGGCATATTTTGAAGTTTCCCAGTCGCCGTCGAAGAAGCCACCGAGAACCTTCACTGTCTCGCCATCGAGCACCAGTTCTTGACCATCTCCAGCCTCGATCCTTTAAGCAAAAAGGTTCACAATCCTCTCTAGTTCATGCTCAAGAATCTAAGCTTATGACACGAAGTGGAACTTGAGTTCTTGTTCGAGAACTGAACGGTTTCTCAATAGAACAGCAAAGCTTCGTGCTTAAATTCATTTCATTCTTGCAATCATCCTTAAATCTGGTTAGCAAATAATTTTTATGTGTCCTAAGGAAGCTCCATGCCCAAAAACCCTGAAAGTTATCAACCGAGCATCTTAGATTTCAAGTTTTCGCGGCCTCTTGATTCAAATTGGAGGCAATTCAAATTTCGAGCTCAAAACAGTGAACTGCAGGACTGCTGTTGAACAACCGTCAGTTCATCTGTAGATCAACGGGGCGAGCTGGAGACAGAGCACCCCCCGTGGGTTTCACTCGAGTGCTTTGGCTGACAGTGGGCCCCACCTCCTCTTATCTACTTCCCTTCTCCGTAACTTCAATTCTCCTACCAAATTTTGTCCAAAAATTCTAGATTTTTGTGGGAAGGCTCAAATAAATATCTAGAATTTGATTCTGCAATTGGATTTTGAATTGGAGCAACTTTCAAATGAATTTCAAATTCAAATTTAAATCTGGATGAAATTCAATGGTGTCACTAATTTAAATAGCAATTGAGTTCTAAAAATTGTGAAACTATGAGGATAAGTCAAGAAAGTTATGATAACCATGAGAGTGTGTTCAAATCTTAATGTTCAAACTTGTTGAACAGAATTCAAAATTTGAATTCCAAACATGGTTTGAATTTGCTAAGCGTCTCAATTAAAATAGCAAATGGAGTTCAAAATTTATGAAACTTTGCAGGAAGTCCATTTGGAATATTAGAAAACCATAGAAAATTTATGGCCTCTGAATTGAATAATTTTGACAGCGTCAAATATACAGTAGTATATATTTAATTTATATTGATTTGAATATCTATTTTGTACTGCATAATAATTTGGCCTAGCAATCTTTCTTCAAATAATTCCAAACTTTGAAGAGAGGTCAAAAGAATTAATCTAAGTTTATTGGTGAAGTGCATTCCTCATGTTAATAAATTTAAGCATGAGTACAAGAAAAGATTTGATGAGATCAAGTTTATAAGAATGGCTATAATTGGTCTCCATTGGGGTTAACAACCAACTTACAACTGAACCTCATGTGAAGGAAAGTGTGGGATTTTACATTCCTCCCCCCTTAAGAAAATCTCGTCCCGAGATTACAAAAGGAAGGATAAAAAGAAAAGACCTAATGAACATATGATGTTAACAAGTCTAGATAGTTGGCTTTAAGATATTCCTCGCTTTCCCACGTTGCTTCATCAGCATGGTGGTTTCCCCACAAGGTCTTTTAAAAACGCAAGGTGCAGTCTCTTCTGGTACGAGACTTCTCATCAATTAAATGGGTTGGATGTTCGGAGTAAGTAAGATCTGGTTGGAGAGCTTCCAAATCCTCCATACGGACTTTCGCTGAGGCCTGGAGACATTTTCTCAATTGTGAAATGTGAAACACATTGTGCACCCCTGACAGCGATGCTGGCAACTCTAGCCGATAGGCTAAAGGTCCGCATTGCTCACTTATTGCGAATGTTCCGATGAAACGCGGAGCTAGCTTCCCTTTTATTCACGATATCAAAATGAAGCAGTCGACATCGTTTGTCCGCATAGATTTTCTGACGAGATTGAGCAGCCTTGAGGTTGGCTTGAATAACTCGTACTCGATCTTCAGCTTCCTTTACCAAGTCTATACCATATGTTTCTCGTTCACCGGATTCACACCAGTTCAACGGTGTGCGGCACTTCCGACCATAAAGAGCTTCATATGGTGCCATTTGAATGCTAGTCTGATAACCATTGTTGTATGAAAACTCCGCCAATGTAGATGATCATCACAATTCTTACCATGGTGAATGGCACAGGCGCAGAGCATATCCTCTAGTACTTGGTTTACTCGTTCCGTTTGACCATTAGTTTGTGGTTGGTAAGCTGAGCATCGAATCAATTTGGTACCCAGAGATGCGTGGAGCTGCTCCCAAAATCGAGCAACAAAAAAGGTTCCACGATCTGATATGATAGTGCGGGGTACTCTGTGTAAGCATAAGATCCTGGCAATATACAACTCTGCCTATTGTCGTGCCACATACTTGACATTGACTTGAATAAAGTGAGCCAACATGGTGAGTCGATCGACTATCACCCAAATCGAGTCATGTTTGTGAAAAGTGAGAAGTAATCCAACAATGAAATCTATGTTGATATCCTCCCATTTCCAGGCAGGTATGCTTAACGGTTGTAATTGTCCGGCTGCTTTCAGATGGTCGGCTTTCACTCATCGACATGTATCACATTCGGATACATACTTCACTATTTCCCTCATCATCCGAGTCCACCAAAATTTCTTCTTCAAGTCTTGGTACAATTTGTTACTCCCCGGATGAATAGAATATTTGGACAAATGAGCCTCGTCCAAAATTTTCTTCCGAATTGCCACATTGTAGGGTACCATGATGCGGTCTTTGAACCAGATGGTACCGTCATCGTCACCTCGGAAACACTTCATTTCCCCCTTTTTTATTCGTTGAAGAATATGGGATATGCCCTTGTCCTCCTTCTGAGCCTCCATAATTTCCTCCCTTATGATAGGAATGAGGGCTAGGTTGTAGAGCGCCCCATATGGAACCAAGTAGAGACTCGTTTCTTCTTCCTCTTTCAAGGTGATAGAAAGGTTATTGATATGGGACTTGCGCCTTAGTGCATCTGCGACTACATTTGCCTTTTCGGGATGGTAGTGGATCTCAATCTCATAGTCTTTGATTAACTCCAACCATCTCCGTTGTCGCATATTCAATTCTATCTGGGTGAAGGTGTACTTCAAGCTTTTGTGATCGGTGTAGAGATGTACTAGGTTGCCCCATAGATAGTGTCTCCACATCTTTAATGCTAATACCACGGCAGCGAGTTCAATATCATGAGTCGGATAATGCTACTCATGGTTTCAAAGTTGCCGTGATCCATAAGCGATCACCCTTCTGTCTTGCATTAATACGCAACCCAGACCAACTCCAGATGCATCACAATAAACATCAAAGGATCTTGTTGTGTCTTGTTGGGCTAATACTGGTGCTGTTGTGAGGTATTTTACTAATGCTTGAAAACCCACCTCACATTCCTTTGTCTAGGTATATATCTTTTCTTTCTTCAGAAGTTCCGTCATTGTTTTAGCTATCTTGGAAAAGCTTGGGATGAACCTCCGGTAATATCCAGCTAAACCCAACAGACTTCAAACTTCATGCACAGACTTGGGAGACTCCCATTTGAGTACTTGCTTAATCTTTCTTGTATTAACTGCAGTCCCTTCGGCAGAGATGATGTGCCCCAGAAATGGCACTTGGTTGATCCAGAACTCACATTTTCTGAACTTAGCGTACAACTTGTGGTCCCGCAATCGTTGAAGCACGATGTGCAAATGTTGTGCATGTTCTTCTTCGGATTTTGAGTATAAAAGGATGTCGTTGATGAAGACCACGACAAACTTGTCCAAATCCAACATGAATACCGAATTCATGAGATACGTGAAATGGGCTGGTGCGTTGGTTAATCTGAAGGACATGACAAGGTACTCATATAATCCATACCTTGTCGAGAATGCAGTCTTAGGTATATCCTCTGGTCGAATCCTGATCTGATGATAACCAGAGCGAAGATCCATCTTCGAAAATACCCAAGCACCTACCAACTTATTGAACAGAATATCGATACGGGGTAGTGGATACTTGTTCTTGATTGTGAAAGCATTGAGTGGACGATAGTCCACACATAGTCTCAATGTTTTATCCTTCTTTTCCCCGAACAATGCAGAACAGCCTCAAGGTCACGAACTTGGACGAATGAAACCCTTGTCCAAAAGTTCCTTCAGCTGCTCTTTCAGTTCTACAAGTTCTTTAGGTGCCATCTTATACGGCTTTCTCGAGATTGGTGCTGTTCCCAATACATTTTCAATTTTAAACTCGACATCTCTTTTTGGTGGCATACCAGGAAGATCTTTGGGAAAAACGTCCAGATACTCACATACTACTGAAATATCATCGAGTTTACAGGCTTCGGTGTTATCAGCAGTTGGAGGCACGTGGATATTACTCTCCAAAGTGAGAATTTGGGGAGAGTGGACCGGAGAATTTAGATATATTCTCTGAGGAATGATGTCAATAATAGCACTGTTGTATTGCAACCATGCCATTCCTAAGATGACATCTAATTTTTGATGCTCCAATATAATGAGAGATATAGGGTATATGTTCCCACCCAGATTAAGAGGTACCCTGTGGACCATCTTATCTGCTACTACTTTGCCTCCCGGAGAACAAATCATATATGGGGTTTTTGTGGAATTGATAGGCAATTGGTATTGATTGACATAAGACTTGCTAATAAAGTTATGGGAAGCACCCGAGTCAAAAAGGATGACTACAGGATGATCAATGAGAGAGAACGTACCTGTGAGTACGGGTGCGCCTTTCGGAGCGTCCTCGATGGAGCGGTGGTGGACGTTGCCGGTTATGGTGGCTTCTTGGGCTGGTTGCGAGGCTGGTTCACCCCCTGGTACGATGACTGTCCTCCGCTCTGCGGGCAGTCCTTGGCGAAGTGCCCCGTTCGTCCACACGTATAGCACGTGTACGGGGTTGACCGGTACGGAGTGGAGGACGGAAATCCCGGTGCACGCGGTGGATGTAGAGGTGCACGCGGAATCATCCCCTGTTGCTATTGTGGGCGGAAGCTGACGTTATTGAATGGGCAACCACGAGACATCTATGGTCGCAATGGTGGCTGCCACCTCTGGCCTGATGGTGATCGATACACCATGCGGTATTTCTGAGGAGTACCTCCTCCGCTGCACTGCGGAGCACTCCTTTTCTTCTTGTCGGAGAACAGCTCCCTAGTAGCATCCTCCTATACGATTGCGGAATTGACCATGTTGTTGAAGCTGCCGCTGTTGAACAAGGCAAGCTTGTCCTTCATCTTGGGGTTCAAACCCCGATAGAAGCATTCCCGCTTCCGATTCAGTATTCACTTGGTCCTGAACATATTGAGGCAAGTGGTTGAATATCTTGGAGTACTCGTAAGCACTCCTTCCTCCTTGCTTCAGCTCCAAGAACTCTTGAAGCTTCCTCCACATAACACCGGGAGGTATGCTATAGGCGCGGAACGGCTCCCGGAACTCCTCCCAACTCGCAGCATAGCCGACTGGTTGTGCGGCAAGGTAATTCTCCCACCACGCACTAGCGGACCCTTGTAGTTGTTGGGCCGCAAACAGGGTCTTCTGATGTTCGGTCACTCGTAGCAAACCGAACTTCCCTTCAATGGAGCGGAGCCAGTTGTCTGCTTCCAATGGTTCATCGGCCTCCATGAAGACCGGCGGGTGCGTTGACATAAAATACGAGTATGAACTTGGAGAAGGTTGTCGTGGACCCGCATCTGGTCGCCCTCCTTGACGGGACAAATGCTGGACCAAAGTTCGCAGTAATTCTGTTTACTCGTCGCGCGAGCCAAGCACTGCAGCGAGAACCTCCGCTAGACTCCTTCGAAGTTCAGGAGGTGGTGGTGGAGGGACTTGTTGCTGCGGCGTTGCAGCTGTCTCCTGGGTCGGAGATTCGTCCTTATGACCACAACTGGATCCTCCGATTTCTGGCGTCGAGCGCATACGCACCATTCTGCATCCAAATGACTTAAAATCAGCACATGTTTTGTTTTCCCTTAACCATATCATTTTTCAGTAGCACGACTAATGACAGGAGAATAAGTGCATAACATTCATATATAATGATAAAGTACAAACTTTATACAAGATATATTATCTCATGACCAAGTTTATAGTAGTAAAATTCAAAATGATGGACTCCCACTATGGAAATACATCTCTACCATACTTGGTTCCCATGAGATGTCATACACATCTTATCAGCTTAGACATACCCACTACTATTCATAATATGACACAAACATGGCCACAAATGAAAAACACAAGCAACTATTAAACTATATGTTGCCCCGTGACGGCAGAAGTGCTGCCACATCCCACTCCAATATGTCTTACTCGACGTACTCAAGTTCCTCGGGATCTTCTTCTTCTTCGTCGTCATTCGAAGGCAATTGTTCACCCATAATTAGTGGCATATTATGGTCCGGTGGATACACCACTGGTTGCAATTGTGCTTCGGCCTCAATCACATTATCCTGAAGTTGTTCTGCCTCATACTCCAAATTCTGAGCTGTCTCAATGGCGGTGTCCCACTCTTCAATGATTACTAACATCTGCTCCTGCTGTTGTTGCACCTCTCTAACTCACTCGCTTGCAACTGACTATGAACTTGCTGCAGTTCAATGCGAGTGTGCCGTTATTCGGCACGAGCTTTCCGTAGTCTAATGCGAGCGTAATGCAGCTGACTCTCGCACTTATTTAACGAGTGATTTGCTGGAGCTAGGAGCGAACGTAGATTCTCGTTGATATAATCAAGGGTATCACCCCGCTCCGTCGCTTCCCGCAAGGCTTCAACTTGCTCCAAAATAATGGTGCCTTGCATAGAAACCACCATATCGGAAGCAGCTGCATATGTCCCAAGTGTCGTTGAGGTTGTGTCGCCATACGGTGTATAGGCAGCAACCATACAACGTTGCCACTCAAATCCAGCCATACCATGGATCGAAATAAGGGCAAATTGAGTCCCAGCCATGGCATCTTGATGAAGCTCACAAAGCTTCATAAGCGCTTCGCCTGCAGCGATTCCCAAAGTGTCCTCTAAATGAGCCCCCCTCGATAGTAACCGAGAAACGAACCCATCCATAACGACGTGGACTAGCTGGGATGTCTACCAAAATGGTGCAGGACCGAACACCTCTGTCAATCGTTTCTCTACCCCAATAGTCTGGCATCTCGATGAAACCAAACTGTTGGAGTACTTCCCGCAACATACTTGGGAAACCCAGATGGCTAGCGCAAGTGGAAAATATCCATCCGTCCGGTAATAGCATCATGACATTCATCATCTATAGAAAAGAATACTGGAACAATGAGAAGGATTCCAACTCTCAACAGTTTAAGAAAATTTAACACTGGAGTTGTAATCACAGTCTGTTCCAGCTGACCTTCCTGTATAAATTCAAAATTTTCATACAGGAAATTCCGAACCAGATGTTGGTTTAAATACAAAAGTTGTAGTACACTTTCCAAACTTCCCAGATTGTACTCATACAGCTCCTGGTGAGCTAGGAAATAGAACCTATACAGGTTTTAAGTTGACCCATATTTTCTGGAAATTTTGACAGAACCCCTCCTGTATATGTGGTGATTTCCAAAAGTTATACAGGTATACCATTTCATTATATGGGGGTAATGACAAAATAAACATCGTATAACATCAAGTTAACAATCCAGAGGTAAAAGATTTCGGCCATGGAACATTTCTTACTTAGGTATAGTGTGTTAATTTGAAACTATGTGCCGACTATTCCAAGTTCTGATCCGCCAGAACCAAGTTTGCAACCATAGTAATTTAACACGGCTATACCAAGATTTAGGCCACGAATACCACACGAAGTTGATAGAGGACTTGATAAGCTTTCCAGAAAGGTATATATAGTACCATGTCATTATTCTGGATCAAAAGCTAAAGCTACCTAAACTTGACAGATGAACTGACGGTTGTTCAACAGCAGTCCTGCAGTTCACTCTTTTGAGCTCGAAATTTGAATTGCCTCCAATTTGAATCAAGAGGAACTTTAAATAACAAAACTGTGGATCTGCTTCTCCCCTTTTCAGATATATATCGCAATAAGGCAGAAGATTTTTCTGCAGTGAGTTATCTCAAAATTACTGAGACTTGTACAATGGTAGGGTTATCTGGAGTAGTTTAAGCACACTCCAAATTTCAATAGATTATCAAGCTTTTCTGCCTTGATGGTCTACAGAAAAGTTGTACAGGAGTTCGAGAACTTTTCATCCATATATCCTAACCCTATATTTATTTTAAACTAACCAAGATTACAACCTGGCGAAGTTGAGAAAACTTTGGCCAGAAATCAAGAATCTTGGTGCTAACCCAATGTTGAATCGAATTTTTATTTTGCGGAGTCCAAACCTAACAGCACATGATAGTCGGACTTTCCAAAATATAATGCATCCAATTTTATCATTGTTGGGGTTGGTCAAGTATCAAAGTTGATACCGACGGTACTACATGCCTCACCAAAGAAAATTCTAACCGGTTATTTCCGGATACGTTTATAGGTGGTCCTAGTATCGTTCACTCGCAAACGTGTGCTACACGGGTCGCTACCATAGTCAATGAAGCAAAAGACAAACAATCCCCTTTCACACCTTCACACCTCAAGGGCGGCACGGGAAAACACGACAGGCAGTCACAATAATACATATGAAAATAAATGCATACGACTCTGGTGTGAGTCGCCCTCGAGCGAGGTCATGTCTCGAGGTACATGGCTGTAAATACGTCTGTACAGCAAAGACTCCCGTACGAACCGGCTTATACACGCTCTGGCATACGTGTTTCGCATGCTCCCATAGAATATGAATGATTCTAGAGAGGCATACTATCGGGTTATACATCACCCGACGCGGGCTCCCACTAATTTTGAAGTCTGCCGGGGTACCGCGTGTCATAGGTTCTCAGAAACATAGAAAGCTTCAGAGACTCCTATTAACATTTCCGTGCTAAGCCACGGAAAACTTCGATGCTACCTCTCGCATGGTGAGCTTACCGCAATTGATCCGCTTACGGTGGCGTACCTTACCTCTTACCTGACGTCGGAGCGTTGTTACAGAATTAATAACATATAAGTTAGTTTACCACCTTTATATCTTATACTAATAATACTCCATATAAGGGCACATAGCTAATTCCTCACTCAAATCCTTATTTTTAAAAATATGTTCTTTTCATGTACACTGTTCCCAATGATGCTCTGATACCATGGTTGTGGGGACCGGAATCCCGACCTTGAAGGATCTAATTGGTGGTGTCGTGCGATGCGACACCCAATAGTATACAAGAATAGAACGAGAACAAATTTACAATACCAAGTCTTTATTGACAAGCACAATGGAAGTTTAAAAGTACTAATGGAAGGAAAGAGAACTATACATCATAGCTACGCTCTCAGCACTAGCTATGCAAAAGCAAAGTCATCCATGTCCTGGATACTTTGCACTAGCAACACACAATTCACGTCAGCGTGCTGGGTTCCCACTTGGCTGTAAACCCTGAAGGGGGTGCAGCCTCGTCATTAAACCCGTCATCAGTCGTATAATCTGCAAAAACTCGTTAACTGCAAACATGAGCATAAGGCTCAGCAAGACTAACCCGTCTCACTAGACATATGCTAGGATGAATACTAAGCATAGGTAAGGAATAGCATAAAGGACTCGCCTACAAGAGGATCCTTATAGTCATGTTTTAATTAGCACATGACATTCCTCAGGCACGACACATCATAGACTCCACAATCAAACAAGAAACGCTTTTCGAATGATATGACGTGCACAAAGCACATAATGCTATTACAGGTAAAGTATGGGGAAACTGTAAACTTTTAATTGTACTATCTCTAAGCCAAACAAGGTTGTCCAAGCAATTTATAAACAATTATATCATATTCTCCTGACTTCTTTAGTATATACTACGTCACGGCGCATTGAACAAGTGGTACTCTATTACCGCGAGGGACGATGATTGCAATCAGGACATACCCGGAACAACACGACACATACGCACTTTCGAAAATGCTAGCGAGTACTTTCAGAAGTACCTACACAACAATTCAGTACTAGTCGTATATGGCTACCTTTCACTAAACACTCGAACATCAAACCAGTTCATCCATCACAAGCAGGAGGTCACTGCATGGGGCATACTCTGACGTGCCCATCAGCTGATTTACACCTTGCTGCCCTCAACCCACACCTATAAAACAGAACGGAATGCCTCGACAAACCTGTATCAAGCTATGTCAGTTTGCTGGAGTCAATTCCTTCAGTATGTCGCCGGTACAATTCAAGCTTGTCTAGCAGGACCGCACACAAAACGGTCCTCATTCGACACAAGTAGGGCTACACACGTGAGACCACGTCTCACTGCATCCTATCCACTGCTCGGTCTCAATTTCATATTCATAAACCATTTTCTTAGTCCAGAATCTCCCGTGTGATAAAATTCCTATCTCGCGAATAGATTCCAACTACTCGACTTCTACCGAATTCCTATGAGCATAAGCATAGCAGTGTCTACTCAACGGGCCATGGACCTACCCAAGACTCCATAGGATTTGTGGGCCATTCAAGTGGATGTCAAACACCTTAAACGTAATGCACAATTATCTGAAGACATAAGGTGAAATAAAACTGCAAAACACTGTAAGGAACTTAAATACAAACCGGGGCTTGCCTGAATGCGAGTCTGAGCCTCTGTTAGTTTCTGGCAGCTGGACATCCAAAGCTCCCAGCTGCTCCTCGATTTCAGCTACTATACGATATGCATATACTAGGTATAAATGATTTTTTTGAATAATTATGATGCTTAAGGTGGGGTGAGTATATGAAGAAAAAATAAGATAATTATCTTAATTGACATTGGGATTTTCATGGTGGATACTAGAGATTATAGAGAGAACTCTTGCAAAGAACAGGAGATGATAAAGGATGTTTGTTATTCTTAACAATTATGGTAAGCAATGATCTTCTCTAAATTTTGGTTGAAATTTTTGGAGATGTCTTATGGCTACCAAGGGTTGTATCATGTAGAGAGGGTCTCACTGGTTCTAGGAAAATTTGTGTCACAATTTCCTGGGCTTCCTACAGGAGAAATTGATTTTTCATGTTCGGGTAAATTTCTGGAAATTGATTTTTTTCCATTTTTCTCAATTTATAAATACATAGAGATTTGGAATTGGGATCAACCTAGTATTTTAATTATAAAGAGCTTGAAACTTTCACTGGAGATCAAAGGTATTAACAATAGTGTTCGGACCAAAATTGGAAATTTTTGAATTAACAGAATAGTGGAAATAAATTCATTAAAAATTTTGCTTATCTGAATTATGGAGGAATTTCTATGGCTTTTCATACAAATCCAATTGAACCACTGGACTGTATTCTTCATGTTGGTTCTAAAGATTTTTTTTGGGAATTTTGGAATAATTCTACTGGAAGTTATGGATTTTCTATGTTTGGATTGAATCTTGATTTATTTTCCTATTGGAAATTTCAAATTAAAGGGGCCGGTCCCACTTTATTTCAATGGGCCAATCGCATCTGGGCCACAACGGGGGCCACGGGGTTCAACCGTGCAGCCGCACCGGATCCAGTGCTGTAGCTGATCCCGGGCGTTCGAATAGGCGCTGACAAGTTGGGCCCATAGGCCTTCGTCTACCTCGCGACGCAACGGAGCTTCTCGCCGGAACCGCGGCGGTGCTTCACCGGACATAGGTGCGTTGACCTCCTTTCGGCCTCACCGTGACCGCTCAACCATAAAATCGACCGTGCAAGCCAATGGTGGTGTCCAATCACGCCGACGATGGCCGGAGACGATAGTGCGATGGTGACGGCAGAGCTAGGGTTTTGGACTTCGTCGGAAATGCTCGAGAATGGCTCAATAGGCTCGGGAAAAACTCGAGAAGGTTACTGTGAGCACCAAGAGTATAATTTGGGGGTTAGATTGGGGTGAAATCGCCGGCAAGGCTGAGTTCGACGGAGAAGTGCGGTTTTTCAACCGGCGGCCGCGAAAACTTGAAATCTAAGCTGCTCGGTTGATAACTTTCAGGGTTTTTGGGCATGGAGCTTCCTTAGGACACATAGAAACTATTTGCTAACCAGATTTAAGGATGATTGCAAGAATGAAATGAATTTAAGCGCGAAGCTTTGCTGTTCTATTGAGAAATCGTTCGGTTCTCAAACAAGAACTCAAGTTACACTTCATGTCATAAGCTTAGATTCTGTGAGCATGAACTAGAGAGGATTGCAAACCTTTTTGCTTAAAGGATCGAGGCTGGAGATGGTCTAGAACTGGTGTTCGATGTCGAGACAGTGAAGGTTCTCATCGGCTTCCTCGACAGCGACTCGGAAACTTCAAAATATGCCAAACAGAAGCTATGTCACGATCAATGACCAAATGGAATACGTAGAGGAGTTGGTGAAAAGCCTTGTATCTACTTATAGCTCGGGAAGAAACGGCTGCAATCGTCGGCGAGAGCTCGAACGAACAGGGGCGGCGAAAATGGCGTGAACCGGGATGGAGTCCAACGGCGACGGCCAACGGGGACGGAGGGGAGAGGGGAGTGCACCACGGCGTCAAGCAAGCAAGCAGCTCGGTGGATGCATGTGCGTCGCAGTGTCACGCGCTGCCGTCGTCGATTGGTGGGGCGATCTGGAGACAGAGCACCCCCGTGGGTTTCACTCGAGTGTTTTGGCTGACAGTGGGCCCCACCTCCTCTTATCTACTTCCCTTCTCTGTAACTTCAATTCTCCTACCAAATTTTTTCCAGAAATTCTAGATTTTTGTGGGGAGGCTAAAATAAATATATATAATTTGATTCTGCAATTGTATTTTGAATTGGAGCAAGTTTCAATTGAATTTCAAATTCAAATTTGAATTTGGATGAAATTCAATTGTGTCACTGATTTAAATAGCAATTGAGTTCCAAAAATTGTGAAACTATGAGTATAAGTCAAGCAAGTAATGCTGACAATGAGAGGTGTTCAAATATTAATGTTCAAACTAGTTGAACAGAATTCAAAATTTGAATTCCAAACATGGGTTGAATTTGCTAAGCGTCTCAATTAAAATAGCAAATGGAGTTCAAAATTTATGAAACTTTGCAGGAAGTCCATTTGGAATATTAGAAAACCATAGAAAAATTTATGGCCTCTGAATTGAATAATTTTGACAGGGCCAAATATACAGTAGTATATATTTAATTTATATTGATTTGAATATCTATTTGGTACTACATAATAATTTGGCCTAGCAATCTTTCTTCAAATAATTCCAAACTTTGAATAGAGGTCAAAAGAATTAATCTAAGTTTACTGGTGAAGTGCATTCCTCATGTTAATAAATTTAAGCATGAGTAGAAGAAAATATTTGATGAGATCAAGTTTCTAAGCATGGCTATAATTTGTCTCCATTAGGGTTAACAACTAACTTACAACTGAACCTCATATGAAGGAAAGTGTGGGATTTTACAGTTGTATAATCCCACATTTTCCTTCATATGAGGTTCAGTTGTAAGTTGGTTATCAACCCTAATGGAGACCAGTTATAACTATGCTTATGAACTTGATCTCATCAAATAATTTCTTCCACTCATGCTTAAATTTTATTAACATGAGGAATGGACTTCACCAATAATCTTAGATTAATTCTTTGACCTCTCTTCAAAGTTTGGAATTATTTGAATGGAGGATCCTAGGTCAAATTAATATGCAGTACCCAATATATATTCAGTTTAATTGCAAATTGAATATACTATTGTATATTTGGCATAATATTCCAAATAGACATCCTGCAGAGTTTCACGAATTATGAACTCCAGTTGCTATTTTATTTGAGACGCTCAGCGAATTTGAGTCATGTTTAAATTCAAATTCAAAATCTGGTCCAAATATACTTGAACATAAAGATCTGAACACACCATTATGTTCAGCACGTTTTTTCTTGACATATCCCTGAAGTTTCATGATTTTTGGAGTTCATATACTATTTTAAAATGAATTACTAAGTGGGCAGTGGCTGTAAGGCTGACTGGTGGGGCCCACCAGTCAGCAGCCCACGTGCAGCCGCAATCCAGCGCGTGCTGTGCGCGCCACCGCGACGGCATGCACTAGCACGAAGGCATTAGCTGTCCCTCCTCCAGATCCCTACAAATATCACCCCTGCTCCTCCTTATCACTTCCCCGGTTGATTTTTCTTCTTTCCTCACGCTGAGCCGACGCTCTGCTCCATTTTGCTCTCGTGCGCCGTTTCTGACCGCCGGCACCGCACGTCTGTTGCCGGCCAACCGGAAGCTTCTCTCGGCGAGCTATCAACAGCAAAGTTGTTCCCCACTGCCTCCTCTAGCCTCTGGTTCAATCCTTTCGTTATTTAGTTGATGTTTTGGCCGGTATTTTGAAGCTAAACCGGAGCTTGCCGTCGAGGTCGCCGTGCGCCATCTCTGTTCCATGGTGCCGGGCTGCTGCGAGCCATTTAGGTCTTCGAGTCCAACAGCAAGAAGGTGCGCCCAGGCACCCTATAGCCAACGGTGAAAGCCGTTCCTCATTTACGTGAGTACCGAGCATCCTATCCAAGTTTTAATCTCGGCCGAAGCATATGAGCTCATTAGGTTTCCATTTCAATTCGGTGTGCACACATAATTATTCCTCACAATTTCTTGAGAATAGTTTCTTCATTTCCTTGTGCACTCTCTCGAACTGGAATCATCAAAAATGATCAACCCTAGCTCTAGAATCATGAGTTTTTCCTTCCGCCATTGAGAAACCGCCCCTGTCGCCGTCGACGGTTGTTTGCCGGCTGTTACAAGACGATTTCACCTCCCTATCACTTTCCTCATGGTTCCAGGAGACTTCCCCAACCTTTTCCGAGGGTTAAGCCACGGGACGATGGTCCTGACATGGCCGGAACCCTAGCTGCCGCCGCCGCCGATGCGCCGCCGTTTCCGGCCGTCTGCAAGCTTCACCGACCCCACCATTGTGCTTGGCGCATGATTTTAGGGTTGGGCGCCCACGACTAGGCGCTGCGGTGTCCGGGAACTTGGTTTCGGCGAGGCTCACCGGAGCGCGCCACAGGTGTAGCCCCGGACGCCTCCCGCGTCGGGAGGTTGATGATGACGCCGCGGGCCCCTCGTGTCAGCATTTGTTAGTCCCCTGTCGGATCAGTTGTGGCCATGGGATTTGTTGTGGCTACGCTGTTTTATCTGTGGCCCCCGTGTGGTTTGAATCCACTGGTTCATTTTAAAACTGTGGGGCCTACTGTTTAATTAAAAATTTTCCCTTGGAATTTAATTCTAGATTTGGCTCCAACTTAGAAAATCCATAACTCTCTGTAGATTGCTCCAGAAATCATCAAACAAATTTTGTTTGAAAGCTCTTGATCTCTAGTACCTGTTAGTACCATTTGGGATCTATGAAAACCAGTTTTCAATTCTGTAGAATGCAATCTTTCCAAATACAAATAGATTTTTCCCAGCTGAACCTTCCACTGGGAAAATCCCCAAATTTCACATAAAATACATTGTCCCATTCTTGGTTACCAGAAAAAGTTTGGGAGCCATTGAACCTGTATAACCTAATAAATTCCAAATCCCTTTCTGCTGTACAGTCATAAAATAGGACTGTAACCAGGAATTTAATCAAACTTCTAAATTCAATTTCTCTTAGTATCCTTGCTCTAAAAATCTCAAGTAAAATCTTGTATAACCCTTATAATCTTAACTCACAATTTGTACAGTTAGTTTGGTATGAGAACCTGTATGACTTTCTGTATAATTCAATTTCCTTTTTCCTTCATTGAATTATTACAGATGGTCAGTTGCTTTGTTATGTCCCAAATTTGAACTGAACTTTTCTTTAGTCGTATACTAGCTCCTATGAAAATTTCAGATTTATTAGTACTAATATCCTGGCCCAAATTCAATTCCCAATCTGAATGTTAATTGAAAAACTAAATTCGGTTATGAAATAATTCCAGAAATTCCTAACATCTTTAGAATTCAATATCTCTTTCAAAGAAACTTAGAAAATTGTAGTACAAATTTTCCTATAACCAGTGAGACCCCCTCTACATGATACCACCACTGGTAGCCATGATAGGTCTCCAAAATTTCCACCAAAAAATTAGAGAAGGTTATTACTCACCATAATTTTTAGGAACAACAAACTTCTTTGATCATCTCCTGTTCTTTGCAAGAGTATCCCTTGTAGTCCCTATCATCTACCATAAAAATCCCAAAGCCAAAGGAGATAATTCACTCACTAAAGCCATAGTTAGAAGCTTATGAACTATATACACATTATAATTTACTAGCATTCATATATGCATGTCGCGTAGTGATCGATATTGACGAGAAGTGTCGGTTGGAGAAGAAGGCCAGGGTGCCCACTTGAAGTCCTTGGCGGAGTCTTTAGAGAAGGACCACTAACAATTGACATTTAATCGAGTCGCAAACTATGGCAAGCCCTGGTTTGCATTTAAGAGCTTTTCAAAGTTTTTTTAGTTTTATTCATTTATGTCTTCAGTTGATATTGTGCATTACGTATAAGGTGTTTGATACTCCACTTGCATATCCACAAATCCTATGGGAGGGTTGGAAAATTTATAGCTTGACGTGTAGAACTGCCAATGCTAATGTTGTAGATATACCGGCAGTAGTCGAGTAGTTGGAATCTACTCACGAGATAGGAATAACAGTTCATATGAGGGTGAAAGATGAAAGAATGGCCTGTGAAATGAATACGAGACCGGGCAGGCAAAATAGGAGTTGACGAGAGGGAGTCTCGGGCGCATACCCTGCCTGCGTCGCTTGAGGACCGTGCCGTATGCGGCACCGTTGGGCATACTTGAACTGTACAGGTGTCATAATGGGATATGGGCCCAATAAACTTGTGTAACTCCAGACTATAGTGTGATGACTCCTCGGTTGTCCTTGAATTGAGATGCGAAGGTAGAAAGGTATAAATCTCCTAGCAGAACGTTTTGACGTGTCCGTGTAGGGGACCTTTTGCTCGGGATGAAGAGGTTTCTCGACATTGGGGTCTTGGGTGAAACGTGGCCACGTATAATGCGGGAGGAGAGCATGTATGTGTCTCCCACACGAGTGTGCATGTCGTGCAGTCCGGGTGTGTCCTGATTGCAATCACCGTCCCTCGCGGTTATTTGAGTACCACTTGTCCGTCGCTGTCGTGAAATAGTAAATACTGAAGAAGCCAAAAGAATATGATGTATTGATTATAATTGCATTGCAACCTTGTGTGTCTTAGAGGTAACACAATTAAAAGTTTACAGTTTTCCCACACTTTAGTTGTAATAGCATTATGTGCTTTGGGCATGTCATATCATCGGCAAAGCATTTCTTGTTTGATTGTGGAGTCTATGATGTGTCGTGCCTGAAGAATGTTATTTGCTACTTAAAATATGATTATTAGGATCCACTTGTAGGCGAGTCTATTTATGCTATTCCTTACCTATGTTTAGTCTGTACCTTGCATATGTCTAGTGAGACGGGTCAGACTTGCTGAGCCTTATGCTCACGTTTGCAGTTAATGAGTTTTTGCAAGTTATACCATTGATGAAGAGCCTAATGAAGATGGCTTATACCCTGGTTCACGGGTGATTAAGAGCCCTACACGCTGCCGAAATCTGTGAGTGTTGCTAGTGTAAAGCATCCGAGGACATGGACAGCTTTACTCATGCATAGCTAGTACTGAGAGCGTAGTATGATGTATATACTTCTTTCCTACGTTACATATTGTAAAACTTCCATTGTGTTTATAAATGAAAAACTTAGAATTGTATTTTATTCTCGTTCTTTTCTTGTATATTGTTGGGTGTCGCACCACACGGCACCACCCAATAAGATCCTTGGATGTCGGGATTCCGGTCCCCATAGGCAAAATGAACTGGGGATGTGATAAGGAGGAGCAGGTGGTGATATTTGTAGGGATCTGGAGGAGGGACAACTAACGGCGTTGTGCTGGTGCATGCCGTCGCGGTGGCGTGCGCAGCGCGCGCTTGATTGCGGCTGCACGTGGGCTGCTGACTGGTGGGCCCCACCAGTCAGCCTTACAGCCACTGCCAACTTAGTAATTCATTTTAAAATAGTATATGAACTCCATAAATCATGAAACATCACGGATATGTCAAGAAAAATGTGCTGAAGACAATGGTGTGTTCAGATCTTTATGTTCAAGTATATTTGGACCAGATTTTGATTTTGAATTTAAACTTGACTCAAATTTGCTGAGCGTCTCAAATAAAATAGCAAATGGAGTTCATAATTTCTGAAACTTTGTAGGAAGTCTATTTGGAATATTAGTAATTCATAGAAATATTGATGGTCTCTGAATTGATTAATTTTGACAGGGCCAAATATACAGTAGTATATTCAATTTGCAATTAATTTGAATATATATTGGGTACTACATATTAATTTGACCTAGGATCCTC
Organism: Tuctoria greenei; assembly: GCA_036927565.1. Lineage (NCBI taxonomy): Eukaryota > Viridiplantae > Streptophyta > Magnoliopsida > Poales > Poaceae > Tuctoria > Tuctoria greenei. The sequence continues at coordinate 134,576,061 of JAYESD010000006.1, forward strand.
TATTCAAATAATTCAAACTTTGAAGAAAGGTCAAAGAATTAATCTAAGATTATTGGTGAAGTATATTCCTCATGTTAATAAAATTTAAGCATGAGTGTAAGAAATTATTTGATGAGATCAAGTTCATAAGCATAGTTATAATTGGTCACCATTAGGGTTGATAACCAACTTACAACTGAACCTCATATGAAGGAAGGTGGTACTAGTATCGTTCACTCGCAAACGTGTGCTACACGGGTCACTAACGTAGTCAATGCTGCAAAAGACAAACAATTCCCTTTCACACCTTTACACCTCAAGAGCGGCACGGGGATACACGACAAGCAGTCAATAATACATATGAAAATGCATACGACTCTGGTGTGAGTCGCCCTGGAGCGAGGTCGTGTCTCGAGGTACATGGCTGTAAATACGTATGTACAGCAAAGATCCCCGTACGAACCGGCTTATACACGCTCGGACATACGTGTTTCGCATGCTCCCATAGAATATGAATGATTCTACAGAGGCATACTATCGGATTATACACCACCCGACGGGGGCTCCCACTAATTTTGAAGCACACTGGAATACCGCGTGTCATAGGTTCTCAGAAACATAGAAAGCTTTAGAGACTCCTATTAACACTTCCGTGCTAAGCCACGGAAAACTTCCATGCTACCTCTCGCATGGTGAGCTTATCGCAATTGATCCGCTTAAGGTGGCCTACCTTACCTCTTACCTGACGTCGGAGCGTCGTTACAGAATTAATAACATGTAAGTTAGTTTTCCACCTTAATATAGTATACTAATAATACTCCTTATAAGGGCATATAGCTAATTCCTCACTCAAATCCTAATTTTTGAAAATATGTTCTTTTCAAGTACACTGTTCCCAATGATGCTCTGATACCATGTCTGTGGGGACCGGAATCCCGACCTCCAAGGACCTCATTGGGTGGTGTCTTGCGATGCGACACCCAACTGTATACAAGAATAGAATGAGAATAGATTTACAATACCAAGTCTTTATTGACAAGCACAGCGGAAGTTTAAAAGTACTAACGGATGGAAAGAGAACTATACATCATAGCTACGCTCTCAGCACTAGCTATGCAAAAGCAAAGTCATTCATGCCCTGGATACTTTGCACTAGCAACACACAATTCACGGCGGCATAAACCTGGAGGGGGTGCAGCCTCGTCATTAAACCCGTCATCAGTCGTATAATTTGCAAAAACTCGTTAACTGCAAATGTGAGCATAAGGCTCAGTAAGACAATCCCGTCTCACTAGACATATGCAAGGATGAATACTAAGCATAGGTAAGGAATAGCATAAAGGACTCGCCTACAAGTGGATCCTTATAGTCATGTTTTAATTAGCACATGAAATTCCTCAGGCATGGCACATCATAGACTCCACAATCAAACAAGAAACGCTTTGCCGATGATATGACGTGCACAAAGCACATAATGCTATTACAGGTAAAGTATGGGGAAACTGTAAACTTTTATTTGTACTATCTCTAAGCCAAACATGGTTGTCCAAGCAATTTATAAAGCAATATATCATATTCTCCTGACTTCTTTAGTATTTATTACGTCACGGCGCAGTGAACAAGTGGTACTCTATTACCGCGAGGGACAGTGATTGCAATGAGGACATACTCGGAACAACACGACACATACGCACTTTTGGAAATGCCAGCGAGTACTTTCAGTAGTACCTACAAAACAATTCAGTACTAGTCGTATATGGCTACCTTTCACTAAACACTCGAATGTCGAACTGGTCGATCCGTCATGAGTAGGAGGTCACTGCGTGGGGCATACTCTGATGTGCCCACCAGCTGATTTACACCTTGCTGCCCTCAACCCACACCTATAAAACATAACGGAATGCCTCGACAAACCAGTATCAAGATACGTCAGTTTAATGGAGCCCATTCCCCAGTATGTCGTCGGTACAATTCAAGCTTGTCCAGCAGGACCGCACACGAAACGGTCCTCAATCGACAAAAGCAGGGCTACGCACGTAAGACCATGTCTCACTGCATCCTATCCACTGCTTGGTCTCAATTTCATATTCATAAACCATTTTCTTTGTCCAGAATCTCCTGTGTGATAAAATTCCTATCTCGCGAGTAGATTCCAATTACTCGACTTCTACTGAATTCCTATGAGCATAAGCATAGCAGTGTCTACTCAACGGGCCGTAGACCTACCCAAGACTCCATAGGATTTGTGGGCCATGCAAGTTGATGTCAAACACCTTAAACGTAATGCACAATCATTTGAAGACGTAAGGTGAAATAAAACTGCAAAACACTGTAAGGAACTTAAATGCAAACCGGGGCTTGCCTGAATGCGAGTCTGAGTCTATGTTAGTTTCTGGCAGTTGGACCTCTGAAGCTTCTGACTGCTCCTCGATTTCAGCTACTACACGATATGCATATACTAGGTGTAAATAATTTTTTGAATAATTAAGATGCTTAGGGTGGGGTGAGTATATGAAGATAAAATAAGATAACTATCTTAATTCACTTTGGGATTTTTATAGTGGATACTAGAGATTATAGAGAAAACTCTTGCAAAGAACAGGAGATGATAAAGGATGTTTGTTATTCTTAACAATTATGGTAAGCAATAATCTTCTCTAAATTTTGGTTGAAATTTTTGGAGATGTATTATGGCTACCAAGGGTTGTATCATGTATATGGGGTCTCACTAGTTCTAGGAAAATTTATGTCACAATTTTCTGGGCTTCCTATAGGGAGAAATTGATTTTCCAAGTTTGGGTAAATTTCTGGAAATTGATTTTTTTCCATTTTTCTCAATTTATAACTACATAGAGATTTTGAACTGGGATCAATCTAGTATTTTAAGTCTAAAGAGCTTGAAACTTTTACTGGAGATCAAAGGTACTAAAAATAGTGTTGTGACAAAAATTGGAAATTTTCCAATTAACTGAACTGTGGAAATAAATTCTTTAAGTATTTTGCTTTCCTGAATTATGGAGGATTTTCTATAGCTTTTCATACAAATCCAAGTGAAACACTGGACTTTATTTTTCATGCTGGTTCTAACGAAATTTATTTGGGAATTTTTGGATAATTCTACTGGAAGTAATGGATTTTCTAAGTTTGGATTGAATGTGGATTTATTTTCTTATTGGAAATTTCAACAGAAGGGGCCAGACCCACTTTATTTGAATGGGCCAATCGCATCTGGGCCACACCGGGGGCCACGAGGTTCAACCGTGCAGCCACACCGGATCCAATGCCGCAGCTAATCCCAGTCGTTCGAATAGGCGCTGAAAAGTGGGGCCCATAGGCCTTCGTCTACCTTGCGACGCGATGGCGCTTCTCGCCGGAACCGCGGCGGTGCTTCGCCGGACTTAGGTGCGTCGACCTCCTTTTGGCCTCGCTATGACTGCTCAGCCCTAAAATTGATCGTGCAAGCCGATGGTGGTGTCCAATCACGCCGGCGATGGCCGGAGACGGCGGCGCGGCGGTGACGGCGGAGCTAGGGTTTCGGCCTTCGTCGGAAATGCTCGGGAATGGCTCAATAGGCTCGAGAAAAACTCGAGAAGGTTCTTGGGAGCACCAGGAGTATATTTTGGGGGTCAGATTGGGGTGAAATCGCCGGAAAGGCTGAGTTCGACGACGAAGTGCGGTTTTTCAACCAACGGCCGCAAAAACTTGAAATCTAAGATGTTCAGTTGATAACTTTCAGGGTTTTGGGTATGGAGCTTCCTTAGGACACATAGAAACTATCTGCTAACCAGATTTAAGGATGATTGCAAGAATGAAATGAATTTAAGCGCAAAGCTTTGCTGTTCTATTGAGAAACCGTTTGGTTCTCGGACAAGAACTCAAGTTACACTTCATGTCATAAGCTTAGATTTTGTGAGCATGAACTAGAGAGGATTGCGAACCTTTTTGTTTGAAGGATCGAGGCTGGAGATGGTCTAGAACTGGTATTCGACGACGAGACAGTGAAGGTTCTCAGCAGCTTCCTCGACGGCGACTGGGAAACTTCAAAATATGCCAAGCAGAAGCTAGTCACGATCAATGACCAAATGGAATACGTAGAGGAGTTAGTGACAAGCCTTTTATCTACTTACAGCTCGGGAAGAAACGGCTACAATCATGGGCGAGAGCTCGATCGAACAGGGGCGGCAGGAATGGCGTGAACCGGGATGGAGTCCAACGGCGACGGCCAAGGGGGGTATTTATAGGGACGGAGGGGCGAGGGGAGCGCGCCATGGCGTCAAGCAAGCAAGCAGCTCGGTGGATGCATGCACGTCGCGGTGTCACACGCTGCCGGTGTCGATCGGCGGGGCGAGCTGGAGACAGAGCACCCCCCCCCCCCCCCGTGGGTTTCACTCGAGTGCTTTGGCTGACAATGGGCCCCACCTCCTCTTATCTACTTCCCTTCTATGTAACTTCAATTCTCCTACCAAATTTTGTCCAAAAATTCTAGATTTTTGTGGGGAGGCTCAAATAAAAATATAGAATTTGATTCTGCAATTGGATTTTGAATTGCAGCAAGTTTCAATTGAATTTCAAATTCAAATTTGAATTTGGATGAAATTCAATGGTGCCACTGATTTAAATAGCAATTGAGTTCCAAAATCTGTGAAACTATGAGGATAAGTCAAACAAGTTATGCTGACCATGAGAGTGTGTTCAAATCTTAACGTTCAAACTAGTTGAACAGAATTCAAAATTTGAATTCAAAACATGGTTTGAATTTGCTAAGCGTCTCAATTAAAATACCAAATGCAGTTCAAAATTTATGAAACTTTGCAGAAAGTCCATTTGGAATATTAGAAAACCATAGAAAAATTTATGGCCTCTGAATTGAATAATTTTGAAAGGGCCAAATATACATTAGTATATATTTAATTATATTGACATGAATATCTATTTGGTACTGCATAATAATTTGGCCTAGCAATCTTTCTTCAAATAATTCCAAACATTGAAGAGAGGTCAAAAGAATTAATCTAAGTTTATTGGTGAAGTGCATTCCTCATGTTAATAAATTTAAGCATGAGTAGAAGAAAAGATTTGAGGAGATCAAGTTTATAAGCATGGCTATGATTGGTCTCTATTAGGGTTAACAACCAACTTACAACTGAACCTCATATGAAGGAAAGTGTGGGAGTTTACATTCCTTCCCCCTTAAGAGAATCTCGTCCCGAGATTACAAAAGAAAGGATAAAAAGAAAATACCTAATGAACATATGATGTTAACAAGTCCAGATAGTTGGCTTTAAGATATTCCTCGCTTTCTCACGTTGCTTCATCAGCGGTGTGGTTCCCCCATAAGGTCTTGTAGAAACGCAAGGTGCGGTTTCTTGTGGTAGGAGTCTTCTCATCAATTATCTGGGTTGGAAGTTCGGAGTAAGTAAGATCTGGTTGGAGAGCTTCCAAATCCTCCATACGGTCTTTTGCTGGGGCCTAGAGACATTTTCTCAATTGTGAAACGTGAAACACATTTTGCACCCCTGACAGCGATGCTGGCAGCTCTAGCCGATAGGCTACAGGTCCGCATTGCTCACTTATTGCGAATGGTCTGATGAAATGCGGAGCTAGCTTCCCTTTTACTCCGAAATGATGAATCCCTTTCATTGGGGATACATGAAGGTAAACGTGATCCCCGATATCAAAATGAAGCGGTCGACGTCGTTTGTGCGCATAGCTTTTCTGGCGAGACTGCGCAGCCTTGAGGTTGGCTTGAATAACTCGTACTCAATCTTCGGCTTCCTTTACCAAGTCTAAACCATATGTTACTTGTTCACCAGATTCACACCAGTTCAACGGTGTGTGGCACTTCCGGCCATAGAGATCTTCATATGGTGCCATTTGAATGCTAGTCTGACAACCATTGTTGTATGAAAACTCCGCCAATTGTAGATTATCATCCCAATTCTTACCATGGTGAATGGCACAGGCGCGGAGCATATCCTCTAGTACTTGGTTTACTTGTTCTGTTCGACCATCAGTCTATGGATGTTAAGCTGAGCTTCGAATCAATTTGGTACCTAGAGATGCGTGGAGCTGCTCCGAAAATCGAGCAACAAACAAGGTTCCACGATCTGATATGATAGAGCGGGTACTCCGTGTAAGCATAAGATCCTGGCAATATACAGCTCTGCATATTGTCGTGCCACATACTTGACATTGACTGGAATAAAGTGAGCCGACTTGGTGAGTCGGTCGACTATCACCCAAATCGAGTCATGTTTGTGAAAAGTGAGAGGTAATACAACAATGAAATCCATGATGATGTCCTCCCATTTCTAGGCAGGTATGCTTAACGGTTGTAATTGTCCGGCTACTTTCAGATGGCGGCTTTCACTCGTCGACATTTATCACATTCGGATACATACTTCGCTATTTCCCTCTTCATCCGATTCCACCAAAATTTCTTCTTCAAGTCTTGGTACAATTTGTTACTCCCCAGATGAATAGAATATTTGGACAAATGAGCCTCGTCCAAAATTTTCTTCCGAAGTGCCATATCGTGGGGTACCACGATGAGGTCTTTCAACCAGATGGTACAGTCATCGTCACCTCAGAAACACTTCATTTCCCCCTTTTGACGAATATGGGATATTCCCTTGTCCTCCTTCTGAGCCTCCATAATTTCCTCCCTTATGGTAGGAATGAGGGCTAGGTTGTAGAGCGCCCCATACGGAACCAAGTAGAGACTCAGTTCTTCTTCCTATATCAAGTTGATAGAAAGGTTATGGATATGGGACCTGCGACTTAGTGCATCTGCGACTACATTTGCCTTTCCGGGATGGTAGTGGATCTCAATCTCATAGTCTTTGATTAACTCCAACCATTCGTTGTCGCATATTCAATTATTTCTGGGTGAAGATGTACTTCAAGCTTTTGTGATCAGTGTAGAGATGTACTAGGTTGCCCCATAGATAGTGTCTCCACATCTTTAGTTCTAGTACCACGGCAGCGAGTTCAGGATCATGAGTCGGATAATGCTGCTCATGGTTCCGAAGCTGCCGTGATCCATAAGCGATCACCCTTCTATCCTGCATTAATACGCAACCAAGACCAATTCCAAATGCATCACAATAAACATCAAAGGATCTCATTGTGTCTGGTTGGGCTAATACTGGTGCTGTTGTGAGGTGTTTTACTAATGCTTGAAAACCCTCCTCACATTCCTTTGTCTAGGTATATCTCTTTTCTTTCTTCAAAAGTTCCGTCATTGGTTTAGCTATCTTGGTAAAGCTTGGGATGAACCTCCGGTAATATCCAGCTAAACCCAGGAAACTTCAAACTTCATGCACAGACTTGGGAGACTCCCATTTGAGTACTTGCTCAATCTTTCTTGGATCAACTGCAATCCCTTCAGCAGAGATGATGTGCCCCGGAAATTGCACTTGGTTGATCCAGAACTCACATTTGCTGAACTTAGCGTACAACTTGTGGTCCCGCAATCGCTGAAGTACGATGTGCAAATGTTGTGTATGTTCTTCTTCAGATTTTGAGTATACAAGGATGTTTTCGATGAAGACCACGACAAACTTGTCCAAATCTGGCATGAATACCGAATTCATGAGATACATGAAATGGGCCGATGCGTTGGTTAATCTGATGGACATGACAAGGTACTCATATAATCCGTACCTCATCGAGAATGTTGTCTTAGGTATATCCTCTGGTCGAATCCTAATCTAATGATAACCAGAGCGAAGATCCATCTTCGAAAATACCCGAGCACCTACCAACTGATCGAACAGAATATTGATATGGGGTAGTGGATACTTGTTCTTGATTGTGACAGCATTGAGTGGATGATAGTCCACACATAGTCTCAATGGTTTATCCTTCTTTTCCACGAACAATGCAGAACAGCCCCAAGGTGACGAACTTGGACGAATGAAACCCTTGTCCAAAAGTTCCTTCAGCTGCTCTTTTAGTTCTGCAAGTTCTTTAGGTGCCATCTTATACGGCTTTCTCGAGATTGGCATTGTTCCCCGTACAAGTTCAATTTTAAACTCGACATCTCTTTCTGGTGGCATACCAGGAAGATCATTGGGAAAAACGTCCGGATACTCACATACTACTGGAATATATTCGAGTTTACAGGCTTTGGTGTTATCAGCAGTTGGAGGCACGTGGATATTACTCTCAAGAGTGAGAATTTGGGGAGAGTGGACCGGAAAATTTAGATATATTCTCCGAGGAATGATGTAAATAATAGCACTGTTGTATTGCAACCATGCCATTCCTAAGATGGCATCTAATTTCTGATTCTCCAATATAATGAGAGAGATAGGGTATATGTTCCCACCCAGATAAAGAGGTACCCTATGGACCATCTTATCTGCTACTACTTTGCCTCCCGGAGAACAAATCATATATGGGGTTTTTGTGGAATTGATTGACATAAGACATGCTAATAAAGTTATGGGAAGCACCCGAGTTAAAAATGATGACTACGGGATGACCAATGAGAGAGAACGTACCCGTGAGTACGGGTGCACCTTCTTGTACTCCTCCCAGCTTGCGACGTAGCCGGCTGGTCGTGCGGCAAGGTAATTTGCCCACCACGCACCAGCAGACCCTTGTAATTGTTGGGCCGCGAACAGGGTCTTCTGATGTTCGGTCACTCGTAGCAAACTGAACTTCCCTTCAATGGAGCGGAGCCAGTTGTCCGCCTCCAATGGTTCATCGGCCTCCATGAAGACCGGCGGGTCCGTTGACATGAAATCTGAGTACGAACTCGGACAAGGTTGTCGTGGACCCGCATCTAGTCACCCTCCTTGACGGGATGGATGCTGGACCAAAGATCGCAGTAATTCCGTTTGCTCGTTGCGCGAGCCAAGCACTGCGGCGAGAACCACCGCTAGACTCCTTGGAAGTTCAGGAGATGGTGGTGGAGGGACTTGTTGCTGTGGCATTGCAGCTGTCTCCTGGGTCGGAGATTCATCCCGAATCCAAGTGTTCAATTGATTTCACTCTTTTTGCACTTTAGATGTGTGGGGAGAGGTGTTTTGGGCTCTTTGGACGAAGTGGCGGCGCTAGGGTTTGTTCTTTGATCAGTATTCGATGTGTGTGTTAATAGGAAAGCTGTGGACTCTCTATTTATAGGGTTTCCAAAAGGTAGCCGTTGAAAAACCCTAACACCGGACTAGTTCGGTGCAAGTCCGGACTTGTCCTGTCTAAGTGCATTTTGAAGTCCAGAAAGTCTGTCGAACTAGTCCGGTCCAAGCTCGGACTAGTCCGGTGCTGTGTGAAAGTGAACTCCAGAAAGTTCAACGGACTAGTCCGCGGACTATTCCGATCTCCACGAATGGGAGACTCCAGAAAGTTCAACGGACTAGTCCGGTGGTACAACCGACTAGTCCGGTCCCTCAATATGAGAGACTCCAGAAACATCAACGGACTAGTCCGGTGTTCGCACGAACTTGTCCGATCTCCCTATAAGTGAGATTCCAGAAAGATGAACGGACTAGTCCGGTCCATGATCGGACTAGTACGGTGCTTTGTAAAAGTTAGGTTAATTTTAATCCCTTACCCTCGCGCAAAGTTGTGAGCTCTTGGAGTGTGTCTTTCATACACTCCCTATACATTCAAAATCTAATTTGGTCTTCCAAGCTTCATCAAAGTATCTTTCTTTGAAAACCACTTCATTTTTCACCTTTTTGTGCGCACCGAGCTGTTTCACTTGTTTGTCCTGCAATCATCTCAGTGGTTTCATTAGGATCTCATATGTTTGTCATCAATTAGCCAAAACCCACAAGGGATATCCTAGATGCACTTACAATCTCCCCCTTTTTGGTGATTGATGACAACCATTTGAGATATCACAATTGAGAATAAAATTTTGATTTTCATAAGGTGTGCACATATGAGAATAATGATAAGTCCACAAAAAGCTTCTCACATATGCACGCACCTTCTTCAGTCTCGGTCCGATCCTCATCTTCACCACCATCATCATCATTCGCCGGAGCAGACTCTTCCTCGGAGTCCTCGAAGGCGGATGGGGATCCCACCGGCTCAATCTCTAGCTTGTCACAGATAGCTTTGATGTTGGCATTGACATATTGTTGATGCTTCTTCTGCCTGACTTCAATCTTTCGGCAGCAGGCAAAGATAGAGGTGAGCATTTTGAGCACACCACCGGAGGATTCATGGGCAGGTGCAGAGCTAGGAGAAGCAGCTGAAGATCTTGTGGCATTCACATCCCGAGTTTGTTTAGTCCTCCTCTCAGCTTCAGGGGAGGGAGGTGCATCAGGAGCCGAAGGTAGAGTGTACTTGGTGGGCTTTTGCGGTTTCAACCCCGTATGGTGAACATCCTTGACGAACTCAAGTCCAGTCACCTTCTCAATCATGAACATGATGTACGGGGCATACCAGCAAGATCTGTTTGGGGTGATTGAGATGTTCAAAATGTCATTGTAGATGTATTCAAAGACATTGAACGGTCTCCTCCCACCAATGACCTTCATTAGGGTCCTCAAGGTTCCTTGAATAGTCCCCGCATCTCCATCTTTCGGGGCTATTGTCTTCCTCAAAATTCTATTGAGGACCACATAGAAGGGCTTCAAATATTTGCTATTGGGAGGCACATAGGGCATCCTTGTGTCATAGAGGAACTTGATCTCATCCTTCTCCAAGGGTTGCAAATTGTGGATGACAAGATCATGATCCATAGTATGCTCAAGGTGAAGAATTCTTGCAAAATCATCATAAGTAACACTATACTTGGAACCATGAGTCATCCAAGTGAGACTTTCTCCATCACCACGAGCAAAGTAGAGGGTAGAGTAGAATTGGGTAATGACCTCATTGTTCCAGTCATTCTCAAAAGAAAATAGTTCCTTCAGTTCGTGCCTCTCCAGGGACTCAACCACCTCACGGAAGGCAGGATATTTCTTCGACTGCATGTGCCCAATGTTCTCCCATTGACTCTTCACAACGAGATTCTTCATCTTCATGTAAACATGCTCGTAGTAGTCGGCATGGAAGTTGCTCCAAAATCTTGGGTCTGAGCATTGCCGAGGTTGATCATACACATTAACCTGCCTAAAGCTGTCGGCAAGCTCACCCCCTTTTCCGGTGAAATCTTTACTTGAGCGCTGCCTGTTGCGGTGACTTGGGTTCTTCATCTTCAGGGGTCCAATGGGACCACTAGCAAGTCCCTTTCCCTTGTTGAGAGTCCTCTTTGGCCCTGAGGAGCTCTCACCAGCTTTTCCTTGGGCCTTCTTAACAACCACCCACCTTTTCTTGGGCAAGTTGTCGTCGGAGGGTGGAGAGTGCACATCTACATCATGTCTTTTCTTCATGTACCTCTCCTTGGCTCTCATCACTTTTTCGCGTTCAACTTCTTCATCAACACGGAAGGAGCTGTCATCTAAGCTTGAAGACATCGTGCCTAATAAGGAGTTCATTAATTAGATGAGAATGAACTAAGAATGAAGGAGATGTGAGGATTCAAATGTCAGAGACCGGACTTGTCCGGTTTCAGAGTGCGGACTTGTCCGGTGTACCGGACTAGTCCGTATTTGGGAGCCGGACTAGTCCGGCCTGGCACAAGAACCCTAACAAAGCTATGAATCACAACTTCTATCTAAGGATGCAAGGGAGCATGAGGGTGAAGGGAATGCATCTCTGAAGCTAATGTACTTCCTTGGAATCAAAAGAAATAAGCTAGAACTAGAAAAGTTGAGAGTTTGATTTTTGGGAGAAATTTACCGAGATTAAAAGATTTGCGTTGAAGGATCATGAATCTGTCCGGATGAGTTTGGAGTGGAGTATCAACCCGTCGAGGGGATGATTTCCCATGGAGAAAACTTGGATTTTGAGGGCTCAGCTCGAAAATCACTTTTGGGGGCTAGGGTTTGGGAGGTGAGGGTTCAACTCAAAGTGGAGGGAGGTTTGAAATGGTTTTGGGCCGGCCAGCTGCTTATATACGCGGCCGACCGGACTAGTTTGGTCAGAGGACGGACTAGTCCGGTTCCCCTGGATAACCTAGGAAAGAGAAGCAGTCCGGACTAGTCCGGTGGCAACCTGACTAGTCCGGTGTCCCTGGAAAAACTGAGTATTTAGAGATAACTAATAGTGATCCAAGGACAAGTTTTGCAAATAATCTTGGTAATTATGCCCAGAAAGTAATCAACAAAAAAATGGTCAAAAATTCCAAAATTTCTTCATTGAAAATAGTTTTCTTAGGAGAAAAAAAAGGTGAGGGGCAGTTTTAGCAATAAAATGTAACATTTGAAGTTTCAACCAGGTGTGCAACGTTTCAAGCCACACTTCGAGAGTCAAGAATATTAAGTTCATTCCTAAGTTTACAAAACCTTTTCTCATCCAATGGTTTGGTAAAAATATCCGCAAGTTGTTTTTTGGTTCTAACATGTGAAATAGCAATGTCACCTTTTAATGAATGATCTCTAAGAAAATGATGACGGATATCTATGTGCTTAGTTCTTGAGTGCTCTAACGGGTTGTGTGCAATTTTTATAGCACTTTCATTGTCACATAGAAGTGGGATATGGTTAAGATTGTAACCGTAGTCCCTAAGGGTTTGTCGCATCCAAAGTAGTTGTGCGCAACAGCTACTGGCTGCAATATATTCCGCTTCTGTTGTGGAAAGGGCAATGGAGTTTTGCTTTTTAGATGACCAAGATACCAGAGACCTACCAAGAAACTAACAAGTCCCTGACGTGCTCTTTCTATCGACTTTGCATCCTGCATAGTCGGCATCGGAATACCCTATCAAGTTAAATTTGGATCCTTTGGGATACCAAAGGCCCAGGTTGGGTGTGTGCACAAGGTACCTTAGGATTCTTTTTACCGCAACTAAGTGACACTCTTTATGTGCAGCTTGAAACCTTGCACACAAGCAAACACTAAGCATAATATCTGACCTAGATGCACATAGATAATGTATGGATCCAATCATGGACCGATATATCTTTTGGTCCACATTTGGACCATCTTCATTGAGGTCGAGGTGTCCATTAGTGGCCATGGGTGTCTTGATGGGCTTGGCTTTGTCCATATTGAATTTCTTGAGAATGTCTTGTGTATATTTGGTTTGGCTTATAAATGTGCCTTCTCTTAGTTGCTTCACTTGAATCCCAAGAAGAATTTTAATTCGCCCATCATTGACATCTCGAACCTATCTGTCATAATTTTGCTAAATTCTTCACAGAAGGATTTGTTAGTGGATCCAAAGATAATGTAATCAATGTAAATTTGACATACAAATAAATGATCATCACAATGTTTAGTGAAAAGTGTATAGTCAGCTTTACCAATTTTGAATCCATTCTGAATTAGAAAATCTCTAAGACACTTCTGGTTTGAGGCCATAGAGAGCCTTACGCAGTTTGTAGACATGGTTGGGATACTTCTGGTCTTCGAATCCTGGTGGCTGCTCCACATAAACTTCCTCCTTGATTGGGCCGTTTAAGAAAGCGCTTTTGACGTCCATTTGATACAGCTTAAAATTATGGTGAGTAGCATATGCCAATAAAATACGAACGGACTCAAGTCTAGCTACAGGAGCGAAAGTTTCATCGAAGTCCAAACCTTCGACCTGAGAATAACCTTTGGCCACCAGTCTTGCCTTATTTATTGTTACTACTCCATGTTCATCTTGCTTGTTCCGAAAGACCCATTTGGTTCCAACTATGTTCGCATTTGGTCTCTCCACCAGCTCCCATACTTCATTTCTCTTGAAGTTGTTCAGCTCCTCTTGCATTGCAATCACCCAGTCTGGATCCCTTAAGGCTTCTTCTACCTTGAATGGTTCCAGAAAAGACACAAAAGAATAGGATTCACAGAAATTTGCAACTCGAGATCTAGTAGTTACTCCCTTAGCAATATCTCCAATGATATTGTTGATAAGGTGGTCTCTTTGTACACTGTCGGTACCCTGGGAACCGTATACCCCTTGAGATTGCAAAGATCTCAAGGGAATGTTATCTACTTGATTTGAAGACCTTCGGAGGCCCACATGTCAGACATAACCAGACCCGCTTCCTCAACATGGTTAGTCCCAGGGTCACCACGTGTACTATCAAACTGGAGCTACCGCCCACAAGGGGGAAGCTCTGGGCTATGTACCATAGCGGCACCCCCGGACCTAACCCCAGACCGAGGAAAGCTCCAGAACTGACACCTGTTAAGTGGCACCGGACCTACCTGTTCCCCACAGTATGCTCCGGAGCTGCCACGTGTCAAACCGTCAGATCTTCAGCCTCTAACCTCCGGAAGACTCCGCAACGGCTCCGGATCTTCAAAGGGGAATCAAGGACTTCAAGACCCGATTAAGTGTCATTAATACTATATTAATGACACATGATCGGACGACCTTAATTACCAGTAACGGTGCTGTCAAAGCCCGTAACTCCGTTATTAAGGATAATTAAGCGCATCAAATGTGTATCAATATTAGTAACCGCCAGGGCCACATGTCGGGCCAGGCTAACTTGTAACGGCCTGCACTTGTACTATAAAAGGATAGGCCGACGACACATAGAGGGGGACCTTACGCGCTCACTCTACACTCTCAACTTACGTTGAGCTCATACATCCAATACAACACCAACACATCCCGTGGAGTAGGGTATTACGCTCAAGCGGCTCGAGCCACGTAAATCTTCGTGTCCCTTATGTCACTTAACACTTCACCTTCTTGAATCTTCGCGCACCCACACCGAACCTCAAACTCCTCTAACACTTTAGCAGTGTTGGGAGATCTGCCGGATCAAAAACACCGACAGTTGGCGCGCCAGGTAGGGGCGCCTGAGATTTCAAGAATGGTGAACTCCGCCGCTGGATCATCCAATGGTCATCCCGCTGTTCAAGCTGTTGGGGGCAATCCCTCCAATATGCAGCCATCAGCAGGAACCACGGTTCCAGCAGGAGTCACACTTCCACCACCTCCGCCTCCACCAGCAAATCAAGTTGGGCAACACGATGGTGCACCGGCGTCAATCACTGCGTCGGCGAATCTTGACAACCCGGAACACGCGCTTCATGCAGCCCGTGCTCTCCTTCAACGCCTGCCACCTCCGGATGCATCCCGTGATGCCATGGAGCAGTGGAGGGCTGATGTGGAACACTTGGTTGCAGCAGCAGCCGACCGCATCAGCAACTAGGGTCCTCCTCCTTCAGGACGGGCCCCGTTGCAGCGACGGACCTTGTCTGGCAGACTTGGTCCGCACGTTTCGAACAACAGGAGACATGCTGCGTCACAGCAGGTGACGTCGTTGCCCTCCGGGGCACGACACCCTCACACGGTATCAAGGCTTTCAACTCATGACCTCCGGGCGGAGCTTGATCACCAATACCGTCAACAAGACGGCCGAGTCCATATCGAGCGTGCTCGTGAAAGACGAGAAGCTCAGGACATTCCTTCTCCTGAAGGAGTAGGAGGAGGCTGTTCAGCCCTGGCCATGTGCCTCACCTGCCAGAGAAGTTTGACGAGACTGTTAGTCCTGTCGAATTTCTTCAGATTTACTCCACTGCTATCCTGGCAGCTGGAGGAAATGAGGCCGTAATGGCCAATTATTTTCCAGTGGCTTTGACTGGGACCGGCCGGTCCTGGTTTATGAGCCCTCCACCCAACTCTATCAACAGTTGGGAGGAGTTGTGCCGACGGTTCACTGCCAACTTCGGGAGTTCATACACCCGACCAGGCACCGAACTGGACCTTTTTGCAGTCGTGCAAAAAGGAGGAGAATCCCTGCGATCATTCATCCAGAGATTCTCTCAGGTACGAAACACTATCCCTTCTATCTCTAGCGCCTCTATCATTGTGGCATTTAGAGAGGGTGTTCGGGATAAGAAGATGCTGGAGAAACTGGCAATCAAGGAGATTACCAGTGTCACGGAACTCTTCAGCTTGGCTGACAAATGTGCCAGGGCTGCAGAGGTACGTGAAATGCACTCCAAACCACCTCCAGAGGATCACAAAAAATCCTCCAAAGGAGACGTTGCTACCTCCGGGAGTGGCAAGAAGAAGAAAAAGACCAACTGCAAGAAGAAGCCGTCGGCCGGCTCATCCAATGCTGCAGCTGCTACAGCTCCGGGTGGCCGGGGGCCACGCCCCGAGAAGCGACCTCGACCGTCTTCTGAAGACAGTGGAAACCCAAGGTGTGGTGTCCGATTCATAAGACGGACAGCCACAGTTTGGAAGACTGCCGGGGGGTCCAAAACCTTGTCGAGCGCTACAACAAGCGCTGGGAAGAAGGTCCTTTCTGACAGAGGGAAGGAAAACAAAAAGTTGACGAAGCTCCGGCTGAAGAGGAGTTAGGTTTTCAGGATCCTAAAAAGGTCCAGAAGGCCGTTTACACCTCCGTCGACGACGATTCTGACGTCTCTGACAACGAGCGTCGGAAGACCATGAACACCATTTTTGGTGGATCATGGGACATCACCTCCCGCCGCGTCCTCAAGACTATGCGCCGGGACATGGCTGCTGTAGCTCCTACAGCCAGGGCGGAGCCTCATCGGAAGTGGATGGACACAGCCATCACTTTTGATGCTTCGGACTACCCTCGAAGCATGGTTGGAGCAGGTCAGTTACCTTTGATGGTATCTCCTACCATCAATAACATCCAGCTCCACCATGTCATGGTAGACGGAGGTTCGGGGCTCAACCTCATAAGCTTCGAATCTTTTACCAAACTTCAGCTCCGACCTTTGGATCTTCACCCCTCCCGACCTATCTCCGGAGTAGGTCCGAGAGCCATTACCCCACTCGGTGCTATTACCCTCCCCGTTACCTTTGGGACCCGGGAGAAGTATCACACCGAGAAGTTGGTCTTTGACGTTGCTCAGATCAACTTACCCTTCAATGCCATCTTGGGTAGGCCTGCCTTGTACAAATTCATGGCAGCTGCTCATTATGGTTACCTGGTGTTAAAGATGCCAACACTAGTAGGCGTTCTTCAGATCCGCGGAGATCGCACTTCCGGAGTAACTGCTTTGGAAGAACTCCATGCCCTTACTACGGCGCAAGAGGAGGACTCCAGATAGGAGCAAGCTCCAAAACCCCCGAGCATTCGTCAGCGAGGCTCGACTTCTGCACCTCGTGTGCAGCCAAGCGGCGGCACCGACATTCCCGTCAAAGTCGTCCAAATTGGTTCCGATGCCGCCCAGACCACCGGTATATCGGGGGGATTGAACGACAAATAGGAACTCGCGCTCATCGCTTTCCTCCGGGCTAATGATGACGTGTTTTCCTGGCAGCCGTCACAAATGCCTAGGATCCCCAGGGAAGTGATTGAGCACAATATGAAGATCTACCCCGACACACGGCCCGTGCATCAGAAGCCTCGGAAGCAATCCGTGAAGCGACAGAACATCATTCGACAAGAAGTTAAGAAGTTGCTCGAAGCTGGATTCATCTAAGAATTATTCCATCCAAAATGGCTGGCAAACCCAGTCGTGGTGCCCAAGGCCGGCAGGAAGCTTCATATGTGTATTGACTACACAACACTAAATAAGGCTGTCTTCGACAAGCTGCGGGTCACCCACACAAAGCTAAACCCAGACAAGTGTGTCTTCGGGGTTAGCTTCGGAAAACTTCTTGGTTTCCTGGTAAGTCACCGGGGCATAGAAGCTAATCCGGCGAAGATCAAAGCCATTGAAGACATGCGGCCACCAGCCCGCATCAAGGATGTCCAAAAGCTAATTGGATGTCTAGCAGCCCTCAGCCGGTTCATTTCAAGACTGGCGGAACGGGCACTTCCCTTCTTCAAGTTATTGAGGAAGTCCGGACCATTCCAATGGTCTGAAGAAGCAGAAAAGGCGTTCCAGGAGCTAAAACAGCTCCTCACCACCCTACCAACTCTGGTAGCTCCGAACCCTGGTGAGCCTTTGCTGCTTTACATTTCAGCTACTGACGAAGTCGTCAGTATGGTCTTGGTTGCGAAGAGACCAGAACTATCCCATACTCAGGAATACAGACCCCTTCGAGAGGGTCCGGAGGTTCCTGAAAGCGAGTCTGGGTCCCAGCTCCCAGACTTGAATCCACAAGAAGTTAATTCAGAAGACCCAGACCCCTTCGGGAGGGTCCAGGTCGCTTCTGAAGAAGCTCTGGGTTCCTCCAGCATGGACCTAGAGGTCCCCGAACAAAGTCTGGATCCCTCAGGAAGGATCCAGATCAATGAAGAGGAAGCTCCGAGCCCCTCCGGGAGGGTCCGGACCATCCAGCGCCCAGTGTACTTCATCAGTGAAGTACTTCATGATGCCAAGACTCGATACCTAGAGGTGCATAAGCTGCTCTATGGAGTTCTTATTGCCTCCAGGAAGCTTCGCCATTACTTCCAAGCTCACAAGATCTCAGTGGTGACTTCTTACCCACTTCGAGCAATCTTACATAATCCCAATTCAACTGGGAATATTGCAAAGTGGGCAGCAGAATTGGCTGAATTTGATCTCAAATTCATTTCAAGGCAAGCAATCAAGAGTCAAGCATTGGAGGATTTCGTGGCGGAATGGACTCCCTCTCCATCATACCCTGGGGGCCCCAATGTGTAGAAACCGTAACACAAGGCTCCGGTCTTCACCGAGACTCACTGGACCCTCTATTGCGATGGCTCCATGCAAAAACAGGGGGCCGGAGCTGGAATCCTTCTCCTCGCACCAACCGAGGAGAAGGTAAAATATATGGTACACCTTGACTTCAAGGCAACCAACAACATGGCGGAGTACGAAGCACTCATCTACGGACTAAAGGTGGCACAGTCATATGGTGTCAAGCAGCTGCTGGTCAAGGGAGATTCACAGCTCATCATTAAGCAAGTGAAGGGTGAATGCTCCTGCAACAACCTCCAACTAGCTGCTTACCTCCTTGAAGTCCAGAGGCTTCAAAAGGACTTCAAAGTCCTAGACCTCCACCATGTCCAGCGTGCCCAAAATGCTGAAGCTGACAAACTCTCGACGAAAGCGTCAACCGGAGCTCTGGCTCCTGACGGAACTTTTGTGCGGAGGTTGTCAAAACCCATAGCTCAGCCTGCCGAGCTAAGCGAAGGGGGCGAGATCAACATCCCAAAGTTGACTGTCCCGATGGCCCTGTTACCATGGCAGCCATCAAGGGTCGTAGGTGCTGCCGGAAGCTCTGAGCAACCCAGCACGCAAGACTCAAATGCTCAAGTTAGCTCCGATGCATGGATCTCGGAGATCTGGAGCTACTTGAAAGACAACATCCTTCCTGATGATGATGTATCCGCTGACTGGATAGTCAGATTGGCTAAAAGATACACGTTGGTAGAAGGGGATCTCTACCACCGTGGTGCCAATGGCATCCTAATGCGGTGCATCACAAGGGAAGAAGGCTGCGAGCTCCTCGCAGAAATCCATGGAGGCGAGTGTGGGAACCACGCGTCTCCCCACACGCTGGTCGGTAAAGCCTTTCGGCATGGCTTCTATTGGCCTACAGCACTCCAGGATGCAATTGATCTGGTGAAGAAATGCGAAGCATGCCAATTTCATGCAAAGCAAATTCACACACTGGCTCAGCCCTTACAAATGATACCTCCTACATGGCCCTTCGCTGTGTGGGGGATGGACATCTTGGGACCTTTCCCAAGAGCCGTCGGAGGTCACAAGTTCCTGTACGTCGCCGTTGATAAGTTCACCAAGTGGCCGGAAGCAACTCCAGTTGTGACAATCAACAAGCAGTCTGCTATCAACTTTCTACAGTCCATTGTATGCAGATATGGAGTCTCAAACAAAATCATCACTGATAATGGGACCCAATTCACAAGCTCTACATTTCAAGGATATTGCGAAGAGCTCAGCATTCAAGTTTGCTACGCCTCCGTAGCTCACTTGGCAAGCAATTGCCAGGCCGAGAGAGCAAATGCAGAAATCCTGAAAGGACTCAAAACGTGCACCTATGAGCGCTTAAAAAAACATGGAGCCAACTGGATTGAAGAGCTTCCGCCCACTCTATGGGCCAACAGGACAACTCCAAACCGGTCAACTGGAGAGACACCCTTCTTCCTGGTGTACGGAGCTGAAGCAATTCTTCCTTCGGAGATCACCTTGGGGTCAATCTGGATCCGGTCCTTCGACGAAGCCACGCAGGACCAGCTCCGGCGTGAAGACCTAGACCTCCTTGAGGAGGGAAGGTGCCAAGCAGCTGTTCAGAATGCCCGATACTACCAAGCCCTTCGGCGCTATCATCAGCGGTATGTACACAACCGACAGCTCGAGGAAGGCGATCTGGCGCTATGGAGAATACAATCCAGAGAAGGGTTAAACAAACTCTCCCCCAGCTGGGAGGGACCTTTCCGAGTGATTAAAGTATCGCATCCCGGAAGCGTTCGCTTGGCTACTGAGGATGGGACACCTCTCCCAAATCCTTGGAACATTGAGCACCTCCGTAAGTTCTACACTTAATATCACGGAGGTGAGTTTGTAGTAGCTTGAGGTGTATGTTATAGAGTCATTGTACAGAGTTGGGTAGTTCCTCCAGGAGAACAGTCGGACCTTTCCCGGAAGGTCCGCAAAGTTCATGCAACACTTGTCACAGTCTCAGGACTAAAAGTGTAGCTAGCTACCCTGGGTCAAACGAGAAATGAAACACGCTTAGCCTGGTTCTGTACTCTAAGAGTGTACTTCTTTCCCCTGTACCCCGGACCTATAATGAAAGACGTCTTCATGTGAAACGGACTCCACGTGCATTTATTTTGTACAGGCTCAACATTTTTTATTTTTCTCTTGCTTGTCTATATTTCTCAAAATTTTAGTCCTACTGGTTCATGTACAATTCGAGTTGTATTGTCAATTCTTTTGGATTCAAATATTGTTCATGGCTCACTCGCCTGAATGCCGCCAAGCCAATCTAGGGCCGGAGTGTGCTATTGGCTTAGCCTGGTCAAGCACCCTATGTACGCCACTCTACCTACACCCCAGCAGGCCGAAGTAAGGCGGGTCCAAGTACAATTGGATCTGGAAGAAAAGACAACGCATTCGGTTGTTTTCAGAAATGCGCTTGACCTAAAAATTTCTTGAAAATCGTAAGCCGTGACGAAGTTATAGGCAAGGAACGAATTTTACTATTTTTCATGGATTCAGTGTGCAGGAAAAATAAAAAATCCACGTTGATGGAGAAAAGTCGGAGCTAACAAAGCTTCGACTCCCCCTAGGTGGCTTGTAATCGATGTTAAACATTGAAAACGAGCATTACCGGAGCAACCAAGCTCTGGTAAAGTTATGGGGAAGCCAGCCGTCGATGCAAAATAAAAGATGGTGAGAAGACCCCACAAGCGGAGTCTGCTGCCGACAAACTATGCGTTGGTAAAGGTCATTGCCAGAACTACCAAGCTCCTACACCACGAAGGGCTAACTATCGATGCTCTACGCGTTGATAAGGACTATTGCCGGAGCTACTAAGCTCCGACAATAGCCCATGCTGGAGCTTCTAAACTCCGACAACCTCAGGGGGCCTTCACTATCGAAGACTTTGGACCTACACTCTACAAGTTCGAAGCAAATGAGTCTTCAACAAAACATAATATCCTCTTGGTACATGTTCACAATTAAATTGTGTACATCTACCAGGGGGGAAAGTGAAGACAAAAGTGTTGAAGACAATAAATGAAATTCTCAAAATTCTCAAAAATTTGGGGATTTCATACATCAGGAGACAAGGGATTACAAAATTGGGGAAGAAAAAGAGAGAATACAAGTGGGAGCTACAGAGATGGTCCTAGACCCTATGGAAGAACTGGGAGACCTTCTGGGCAACCTCCGACACGTTGGCTCGGGTGGCTTCACCTTCTCCTTCGATGGGACCTTCAAGCACCGGGTCCAGAAGGAATTGGGGATCCCGGCTGGTGTAGCACGTCAGCACATACTCTTCGACGTTCTTCGCCAGGGATTGCCCCTCAACCTCCAACTGGTCCGCGATGACGTCACCCACCTTGGAGAGTTTGCTACCCGCCGAGCTCAACGCTTGCAACGCCAGGTCCGGCTCCGGCTCCGGATCATCCGGACGCACGGGACTGAAGCCCATCGGTGTCAGCGCGTCATTGTCTTTGCTCAGGAACTCCCAAACCTGTAGGGAGTCCGTAGTCCTCAAACCCTTCAGTTCCTCCAAGGATCTTTTGGCTGCCGCCAGTTCAAAATTCTCGCGGGCAAGGCGCTCAACCTCTTTGGAATTTTGCTGAATCTTTCCAGCAACCTGCTTCTCGAGTTTGCCGAGCTCCTCCTCTCGGAGGTAAATCTTGTTCCGGCGGTCGACAGGTCCTTCTCCCGGCCCCTAAATTTCTTCTCC
This sequence comes from Tuctoria greenei, assembly GCA_036927565.1. Taxonomy (NCBI): domain Eukaryota; kingdom Viridiplantae; phylum Streptophyta; class Magnoliopsida; order Poales; family Poaceae; genus Tuctoria; species Tuctoria greenei. The sequence goes on from JAYESD010000006.1 coordinate 134,598,331, forward strand.
CTGGCAGCGAGGGCACACTCTTGCTTGTAGAGTTCTTGCCCTCGCACCCAGGCCTTCTCCTCCTCCTCAAGGCAATGCTCCTCCAACTTCTTGGTGCGTTCCTCGAGACCCTTGTCAACTAGAGCCACCTTTTCGACGAGCTCCTCCTCTCTCCTCAAGACGTCATCCTGCAGCTCTAGGAGTTTTTGCTCTTCATCTTCGAGCCTTTTCTCCCTCTCCTCAAGTGCCTCCCGGCGCTTAATGAGAGTAATGTTAATGGCTTCAAGCCTTTCTTGGCGTTCATAAGCCGCACTATTAGCTGCCTTGGTCTGCTCATAAATGGCCCGAGATTGAGCATCGAGGGCGCGAGTCAAGCTCTCCCTGTCATCCAATAATTTGCCCCAGTATTCCAGGCAGACCTTCTCCTGCTTGATCCATTCTTTGTCATCTGCCAGCCTCGACTGCGCCAGCTTGGTCTCGAAGTAGAGCCGGTTATGCCACCGCCTAAGGGTTTGGCGCTCCTCTTCAAGAGCCTTGCTGTCGTGGTAGAATGCCAACTGAACTTGACGCAGGCTGGAGCAAGCGTTGTCAATGGACAACGATAGGGGAATGGGTTCCGGACCTGCTGGGGTCTCCTCCGCTGGTTCCAGTGGGTTCTTGCTTACAAAAATTGGGTCCCACTCCACAAGAGTGGTCCCCTGAGCCTCCACGGCACTAGGGCCGTCCTCCGAGATAGCCTCAGTTGCCACCGAGGAGGGTCCCGCGGAAGAAGTTCCGACCTCCAAAAGTGGTTCCGAAGGCCCTGCCGCCAGGTCTTCATTTGCCCCCTCAGGCAGGGGGCCAGCAACTTCATCCGGGTACTCCGGCTCAGCAGCAGGCACCTCCGCCATCATCACTTCCGGAGCAGGGGCAACTTCAGGCTCCGGCCTGGACTCCTCCTCCGCTGGTGGCTCAGGTGTTGCCGCCTCGACCATCATTGGTTCGAGTGCCGATGCCTCCGCAACAACCGGCCCTGAGGCCGGAGCTTCAACCTCAATCGGCTCAAGCGCTGGAAGGTCTTCAACTACAACCGGCACTGAGGCCGGAGCTTCGGAGGTAGCCGGCTCAACCGCCGGAACTTCCTCCACATCCGGCTCACTTGTCAGGACTTCAATAACCTCCGGCTCAACCGCCGGGGCTTCGACAATTTCCGGCTCTGGGGCCGGAATTATTGCTTCCTCCGGCTCAACGGCTGGAGCTTCCATCATCTCAGCATCAAGACCCGGAGCTTCAACCTCCAGGGCAGGTGCCGCTGGCGCATCTTCTCTACCATGGTCCGGCGCTACCACGGGAGTCTCGGGGGACGAGTCGAGGTCCATGACCACGACAGCTAGCGCTGGAGCTGCCGCAGCTTCAGCCACCACTTGGGGCAGCACCGGGACAAGAGCAGAAGCTTCCACCCTCACAGCTTCAGCTGCTGTGGCTGAGGGTGGAGCCTCACTCCTCTTCCGGGGAACGCTGCAGATGATGGATGAAGAAACTTAAAAAAAACAGTTACTACAATAAAACAACTGTCTGAGGTAAAAATTAAAAATTTCTTTGGGAGGCTTCCGCACCAGCTTGCGCGGAACCTCTTTCCCGGGCGTTCTGGGCTAACCATAGCCGCCGCTGGCGTGGACGCTCCGGAAGGCCCCCCGGAACTCGTTGAAGCCACAGGCATTTCCTTAGTCGAGGTCCTCCTCGACCGGGAAGGACCTCCGGACCTAGAGGCCTCAACTGGCCCTGGTGATGGAGTCGCATGCCCGGAGCTAGCACCCTGGGAAGACGCCGCTGCAGGTACAGTCGCCGCAGTTGTAGAAGACCTCCCCCTCGGGGGAGAAGGAGCTGATGCAGAGGTTGCAGGCCTGACGGACCTTCCGTCGGCATGCTGCAGCTTCCTCTTCCGGCCCAAGGGTTCGTCCGCTGGCTCCTTGCCCTTGCCGACGACTTCGATCCTTGGCTTCGGGGCAGGGTCGGAGCCACCTTCGGAAGCCCCAGGGATCACCACCCGGGAGGTCGATCTTCTCTCGATGACACCAAGGTCGTCAAGCACCGGCATCGTCCGCCGGAGCTCCCTGCTGAACTCTACTTCCACGTTCAGAGGGAGAAAAGCTGGTGGCGGGGTCAAGTCATCACCCGCGACGTCGATGCCGTGCTGGAACTTCTTGAGATGAAACTCCAAGGTTGCTCCCGCCATGTTGGACTTCAGCCCGGTCTCGACCCGGTCGTCGTCCATCACGCTGTTGACGGTCCAAGCGAGTTTTTCTCTCCTCTTCAGCGGTGCCCACCTGTTGACCAGGAAATTGCAAAATACCGCCTGAGGAGCTAATCCTCCCTCCACGCACTGGCAGATCCTAGTCAGAGCAGGGTTGAAAGCCTCTGACAGCACTGGAGCTTCACTCCAGACTGCAGTGTCGATGTTGGGGAGGCCTTCGGGCAGCTCTAGCTTCTCGTGCTCCTCCACCTGGATGACTATCCAGTCCTTCTTCCAATCATCCCACTTTCCAGAGGGAAACGACCGGAGGTACTTGAATGGGCACTTCTTGCGCTTCACGAAGTAGTAGAAGCCAAGTTACTCATTACTCCTACAGGTGGTGTGGACGGTGAAGAATGTCCGGAAAAGTTCAATGCTGGGGGATGCCCACCCACATTTCACAGAAGTGAACAAAGATAGACACAAGAAGAATGGAGTGGTGGCCAAGGTGGTACAGCTGCAGACCATAAAAGTCTAGCAACATCAAGAAAAAGGAGGAAAAAGGTGGGATCAACCCCACCAAGGCGTACGAAGAGAAGTACACCATCTCGCTGGCGTGCTCCTTCTCAAACGGGAGCTCTCCACCGGCGTGGACCAGGTGGTTGAAGAAGTCCGAGGACCATCCCATGAGGGCCCGAACCTTCTTCAGGTCACCTTCGGTCTTCAAACAGCTCTCGAGGAGACCCAACTCCATCGCGGCAAAGAAAGGCAAGAGAGGAAAAGCGAGCACAAGTTGGGATTTTGAGCGCAAGATCAGATGAGAGGCGTAAAAAACCCCAGACGGTGCGCGCTTTACTTCTTAAGTAAGCCCTCGCGACGCTTGGATGGAAACCGCAAGGAAGTCGAAGATACTACGAAAAAATTCTACCATGCCAATGACAAGAGGGCCCGGGACCACCCTGACGATCAAGTCGAGGTTCTTACCCAGGTGAACGGTTGTCATCATGGGGCGGGAAGCCCGAAGGCGGCGGCTTGACAAGGCGCGCGGAACCGATACGATTTTTGTATCGGGAACCGGCGACCTTCAATTGCGTGAGATCCGCACGCCAAAGATCTCATTTGCCGCACACAGGATATGCCACACACGGCAAGGACTTAACTCTGAACTATCACCAACGGTACATCCGAAGACCTTTGAAGAGTCAGTTCAAAAGTCGAAGGATGGACCCACCTCCGGCGGAATGACTTCACCCGAGGGGTCTTCCCTAGAGGTGGGCCCAGGGGGCCACTGTCGGTACCCTGGGAACCGTATACCCCTTAAGATGGCAAAGATCTCAAGGGAATGTCATCTACTTGATTTGAAGACCTTTGGAGGCCCACATGTCAGACATAACCGAACCCGCTTCCCCAACATGGTTAGTCCCAGGGTCGCCACGTGTACTATCAAATCGGAGCTATTGCCCACTAGGGGGAAGCTCTGGGCTATGTACCATAGCGGCACCCCCGTACCTAACCCCAGACCGAGGGAAGCTCCGGAACTGACACGTGTTAAGTGGCACCAGACCTACCTGTTCCCCACAGTATGCTCCAGAGCTGCCACGTGTCCAACCGTCGGATCTTCAGCCTCTAAGCTCCGGAAGACTCCACAATGGCTCCAGATCTTCAAAGGGGAATCAGGGACTTCAAGACCCGATTAAGTGTCATTAAAACTATATTAATGACACACGATCAGACAACCTTAATTACCAGTAACGGTGCTGTCAAAGTTCGTAACTCGGTTATTAAGTATAATTAAGCGCATCAAATGTGTATCAATATTAGTAACCGCCGGGGCCACATGTCGGGCCAGGCTAACTTGTAACGGCCTGCCCTTGTACTATAAAAGGACAGGCCGACGATACATAGAGGGGGACCTTTTGCGCTCACTCTACACTCTTAACTTACGTTGAACTCATACATCCAATACAACACCAACACATCCCGTGGAGTAGGGTATTACGCTCAGGCGGCCCGAACCACGTAAATCTTCGTGTCCCTTATGTCACTTAACACTTCACCTTCTTGAATCTCCGCGCGCCCACACCGAACCTCAAACTCCTCTAACACTTTAGTAGTGTCGGGAGATCTGCCGGATCAAAATCACCGACACATGCTCTGGTGTACTCTAGGGTGTGGAGCTTGTGTAGTTGCTTGTTCTTCATTATCTTCATGTGCATTGTCTCCCCCTAGATCATTGTTTCCATGATTGTCCTGATCTTCTTGATCTTCCGCCTCTTGATCTTGTGCAAGAGCTTCCCCTTGATCATTGCCTCCTTGTTGAGGTTCATCTTGTGCATTTGAGTCGAATGTTTGCTCTTGTGGTAAGATATCACCAAGTCCCATTTTCTTCAATGCTTCATATGGAGCTTCCTCTTTATCTAGCACACACTTATCAACTTGCTCCACTTGTGAGCCGTTAGATTCATCGAACACTACGTCACGTGCTACTTCAACAAGACCGGACACCTTGTTGAAGACACAATAGGAGTAGGCATTAGACTCATAACCGAGCAAGAATCCTTCATCGGGCTTTGAAGCGAACTTCGAGGCCCTCTGTTTCTTGTTCAGAATAAAACATTTGCAACCAAAAACTTTAAAATAGGAAACATTATGCTTTTTACCGGTAAGGAGCTCATATGGAGTTTTCTTCAGTAGTCGATGGAGATACAGTCGATTCGTGGCATGGCAAGCGGTGTTCACCGCTTCTGCCCAAAATCGATCTGATGTCTTGTATTCATCTAACATAGTTCTCGCCATTTCGATCAATATTCTGTTCTTCCTTTCGGCCACTCCATTTTGTTCAGGGGAGTAGGGTGCCGAGAATTCATGCTTTATCCCTTCTTCATCGAAAAACTCTTCAACTTGGAGGTTCTTGAATTCTGTCCTGTTGTCACTTCTGATGTTCTTTATGGTTGATGAGAATTCGTTCTGAGCTCTTTCCAAGAACTTCTTGAGGATGCCCTAAGTTTCTGATTTATCATACAAGAAAATACCCAGGTAAATCTTGAAAAATCATCAAAAATTACTAAACCGTATTTGTTACCACCGATGCTGATGTATCAAACTGGACCAAAGAGATCCATGTGGAGAAGTTCCAGCGGTCTTGCGGTAGTCATCACATTCTTGGCGGGGTGTGGTGCTTTGACTTGTTTTCCTGCTTGACAAGCGCTGCACGACCTGTCTTTTTCAAAAACCACATCCTTAAGACCACGGATGTGACCACCTTTTAGAAGTTTCTGCAGATTTCTCATCCCAACATGGGCTAGACGTCTATGCCACAACCATCCCATGTTGGTCTTAGCAACCAAGCAAGTGTTGAGTTCGACTTTATCTTTGTTGAAGTCAACTAGATAAAGCTTTCCCTTCAACATTCCCTCGAAGTCAATCGAGCCATTGCTTCTTCTTAAAACAGTCACACCCTCATTAGTGAATAAACAGTTGTAACCTTTGTCGCATAGTTGGGATATTGACAAAAGTTTATAATCTAGAGAATCTACATGTAAAACATTTGATAAGGTATGTTGAGAGGATATTTCAATGTTACCGCTACCAAGGACCTTTCCTTGGCTGTGGTCTCCGAAGTATATGCCTTCACCTGGATCCTTGTTGTACTCGTACTCTACAAACATACCTCTCTCTCTGGTCATGTGATTTGTGCATCCGCTATCAAGTACCCATTTTGTTTCACCGGAGGAGTAAGTCTGCAAAAAGAATTATTCCTTGGTTTTAGGTACCCAAGCTTGCTTGGGTCCTCTCAGGTTAGTCACAAGAGTCTTGGGCACCCACACACAAGTTTTTAAGTTCTTGTGGCATGGCCCTGTATATTTGGCAATGACTTTTCCATATTTGGCTTTCATGAGAACATAAGAAGCGTTAAATGTATGAAACAATATTTGAGTTTTAGATTCATGGGATTTTTCCATAACAAAGACAATTCTATTCTTAGCATGATTAGAAGTAGACATGTGTTTGCTCTTATCAAAACCAAGGCCATCCTTGACATTAGGAGGTCTAGTGACCATATATGCACTGCGTGCATATTTGATCTTCTCCTTATCAAAGATGCCGCTTGGAGGGGCATGCATATTATGAGAAGTTGAAGTATTAGAAATAATATTCTTCTTACTAGAGCAATTGCATGTTCCAATTCTTGTCGAACTTATATCTTTGGAGGAAGAGCTCTTGGAGGATGAGAAGTCACTTTGCTTGAGCGACTCAACTTGCACCTCAAGGATCTTGTTAGCTTTTGACAAGTTAGCAAGTTCTTCCTTGACTGCAATATGCGAGTCTTCTAGCTTTGAGTAAGTTTCCTTACTCAAGGCTAGCTCAACTTCAAGCTACTCGTTCTTCTCTCTTTCAAGCTCGAGAAGCTTTTCAACTTCTTGATATCTCTTCCTTTCACGGATGAGCATATCTTCTTGTCGGTCAAGAAGTTCCTCCTTTTCAAAAATTTCGTTCGACAACATTTCCATTTTCTTTAGAGCAATTTTACTTAATCCTCTAAACATTTCTTCATTATCACTAGAGCTGTCAAAGTCATCAATCGAGGAATTTAGCGTAGGAGGAATAAGCCGTACCTTTTTCTTGCCTTCCTTAGCCATAAGGCAAGTGTGGTTGATCATGTCCCATCCTCCCATGTTTGGAAAGAGTGTAACCTTCATAGTAGGTTTCTTGATTGCGATAGTGGCCATCTCTTCTTCTTCATCGGAGGAGGACTCGTCGTTTGAGTCCCAATCCTTGCCAATGTGAGCTTGATGGGTTTGTCTTCTTTTTCTGAAATTTTACTTTTCTTGAGGTCTTGTTTACTTCTCCTTTTTGTTTTCTTCATAAGGGCAGTCCACCATGAAGTGACCATACTCTCCGCAGTTGTAGCAAGTGCGTCGATCCTTGGATTTTCCTTTATCCTTGCCTTCATTTGAGTTGTTGCCGTGTCTTTTTTTCATCATTCGCTTGAACTTCTTGATAAAGAGTACCATTTCTTCATCATCAAGATCGGTGCTCTCGTCACTTGTATGCCCATCGTCTTGATCTTCGCGAGCTTCTTTGAGTTTGGGTCAGCATGTTGCTCTGAGAGCAACCTCTTTCTTTTTGGAGGAAGTGAGTTCGGCCAAGTCTTTAACGTATTGTGCCTCTTTCTCCATCATTTCATGGTTTATGATCTTTCCCAACAGCTCATCGGGAGTCATTTTGTGAAACCCGGGGTTTTCTCTAATCATTGAGCAATGTGTGACATTTCTTGGCATGAAGGCTCTAATCATTCTCTTGACTACCTCGTGATCCATCCATTTCTTACTTCCATATGCACATATTTTGTTGATGAGTGCCTTCATCCGGTTGTACATGTCTTGAGGTGATTCGCCTTCTTCAATAGCGAATCTCCCCAACTCTCCTTCAAGCATTTCAATTTTTGCTTCACGAACCGATCTATTTCCTTCGTGAGCTGTCTTGAGTGTATCCCAGATTTCCTTTGCACATTCTAAGCCATCAATCTTGGTGAATTCCTCTCTGCTTAGTGATGATGTGATCACGGCGACGGCTTGTGCATTTCTGTGAATCTCTTGTTCTTGTTCTGGGGTGAGTTCTTCATCAGTGTCCAGGATGTCTATGCCAGTGCAAACAATGTGCCACAGACTAGGATTTAGGGATATTAGGTGCATCTTCATGTTCTACTTCCACATTGTATAGTCGCTTCCGTCAAACTGTGGAGGTTTTCTCATAGGAATGGAAAGATAATGGTTGTTTGAATTGAGACGGTCGTAGTTGTAAGGCTATCGGGAGTAGTCGTGATGACCACTCCCCATCGTCTTCTCTTCTTATTTTTCCCTTTTGTCCTAGCAGTTTCTTTCTCAGAAGTGCCTTTAATTGTCGCACTTATTCATCATCGTGTGGGCTCTCTTTCAGCACATCAAAAGTTTTAGTTTCTTGCTCCTCCTCATTAATGTTCATCTTTGAGATATCATTGTTCTTCTCAGAGGCCATTGATCTCTCCGAGATGTGAGTCTCGTTGGTGGAGAACATTGCTCTGATACCAATTGAATGTGGCCTAGAGGGGGGTGAATAGGCCTTTTGAATTCCCTGCACACTTCATAGAATCGTCAAAACTTGGTTGGTCGGACTAGTCCGGTCGTGTGGGCGGACTTGTCCGGTGCGCTAAAAATATGTGTGTTGATCAGGTGTTATTGAGGAAACTAAATTTCTTTAGCAGCGGAAATGAGAACAACTGATATTTTTATTTGAGATTAATATAAGAATGCAGGTAAAACTTATAATTGCCTTAGGTTGATGTTTTAGCACTCAAGTGATCTAGAAAACAAAATTTAAATGGAATAAGGCGCAAGACACATGAATTTTTCCCGAGGTTCGATCTCACCACGAGATGTACGTCCTCGTCGAGGAAGCTCACACAGAGCCGGGTCTCCAACCCTTTCCCTCTTCAAGTCACCACGAAGGCCGACTTGATTCCACTATCACACGTTGAGGGCTCCCACAAGAATTACAACAAAAGAAGTGATCAAATACACTCAAAAGTATTACAATGCATAATATAAGTGTAAAAAGATCAAACCCCAAGAGATCGCAATGAAAGAACGACGATCTCCCAATCCTGAATCTAAGTGTTCAATTGATTTCACTCTTTTTGCACTTTAGATGTGTGGGGAGATGTGTTTTAGGCTCTTGGGACGAAGTGGTGGCGCTAGGGTTTGTTCTTTGATCAGTATTCGATGTGTGTGTTAACAGGAAAGCTGTGGACTCTCTATTTATAGGGTTTCCAAAAGGTAGCCGTTGAAAAACCCTAACACCGGACTAGTCTGGTGAAAGTCCGGACTTGTCCGGTCTTAGTGCATTTTGAAGTCCAGAAAGTCCGCCGGACTAGTCCGGTCCAAGCTCGGACTAGTCCGGTGCTGTGTGAAAGTGAAGTCCAGAAAGTTCAACGGACTAGTCCGCGGACTAGTCCGATCTCCACGAATGGGAGACTCCAGAATGTTCAATGGACTAGTCCGGTGGTACAACGGACTAGTCCGGTCCCTCAATATGAGAGACTCCAGAAACATCAACGGACTAGTCCGGTGTTCGCACGGACTAGTCCGGTCTCCCAATAAGTGAGATTCCAGAAAGATGAACGGACTAGTCCGGTCCATGATCGGACTAGTCCGATGCTTTGTGAAAGTTAGGTTATTTTTAATCCCTTACCCTCACGCAAAGTTGTGAGCTCTTGGAGTGTGTCTTTCATACAATCCCTATACATTCAAAATCTAATTTGGTCTTCCAAGCTTCATCAAAGTATCTTTCTTCGAACACCACTTCATTTTTCACCTTTTGTGCGCACCGAGTTGTTTCACTTGTTTGTCCTGCAATCATCTCAGTGGTTTCATTAGGATCTCATATGTTTGTCATCAATTAGCCAAAACCCACAAGGGATATCCTAGATTCACTTACAGTTTCAAGCTCTTTAGACTTAAAATACTAGTTTGATCCCAATTCCAAATCTCTACGTAGTTATAAATTGAGAAAAATGGAAAAAAATCAATTTCCAGAAATTTATCCAAACTTGAAAAATCAATTTCTCCCTATAGGAAGCCCAGAAAATTGTGACACAAATTTTCCTAGAACCATGAGACCCCCTCTAAATGATACTACCCTTGGTAGCCATAATACATCTCCAAAAATTTCAACCAAAATTTAGAGAAGATTATTGCTTACCATAATTGTTAAGAACAACAAACATCCTTTATCATCTCCTGTTCTTTGCAAGAGTTTTCTCTATAATCTCTAGTATCCACCATAAAAATCCCAAATTCAATTAATATAATTATCTTATTTTATCTTCATATACTCACCCCACCTTAAGCATCATAATTTTTCAAAAAAAATCATTTATACCTAGTATATGCATATCGTGTAGTAGCTGAAATCGAGGAGCAGCCGGAAGCTTTGGAGGTCGAGCTGCCAGAAACTAACATAGACTCAGACTCGCATTCAGGCAAGCCCCGGTTTGCATTTAAGTTCCTTACACTGCTATGCTTATGCTCATAGGAATTCGGTAGAAGTCGAGTAGTTGGAATCTATTCGCGAGATAGGAATTTTATCACACGGGAGATTCTGGACTAAGAAAATGGTTTATGAATATGAAATTGAGACCGAGCAGTGTATAGGATGCAGTGAGACGTGGTCTCACGTGCGTAGCCCTGCTTGTGTCGATTGAGGATCGTTTCGTGTGTGGTCTTGCTGGACAAGCTTGAATTGTACCAGCGACATACTGGAGGAATGGGCTCCAGTAAACTAACGTAGCTTATACTTGTTTTTCGAGGCATTCCATTCCATTTTATAGGTGTGGGTTGAGGGCAGCAAGGTGTAAATCAGCTGGTGGGCATGTCAGAGTACGCCCCACGCAGTGACCTCCTGCTCGTGACGGATCGACCGGTTCGACATTCGAGTGTTTAGTGAAAGGTAGCCATATACGACTAGTATTGAATTGTTATGTAGGTACCGCTGAATGTACTCACCGGCATTTCCGAAAGTGCGTATGTGTCGTGTTGTTCCGGTATGTCCTGATTGCAATCACCGTCCCTCGTGGTAATAGAGTACCACTTGTTCACTGCGCCGTGACGTAGTAAATACTAAAGAAGTCAGGAGAATATGATATATTGGTTTATAAATTGCTTGGACAACCTTCTTTGGCTTAGAGATAGTACAATTAAAAGTTTACAGTCTCCCCATACTTTACCGGTAATAGCATTATGTGCTTTGTGCACGTCATATCATCGACAAGGCGTTTCTTGTTTGATTGTGGAGTCTATGATGTGTCGTTCCTGAGGAATGTCATGTGCTAATTAAAACATGACTATAAGGATCCACTTGTAGGTGAGTCCTTTATGCTATTCCTTACCTATGCTTAGTATTCATCCTTGCGTATGTCTAGTGAGACGGGTTAGTCTTGTTGAGCCTTATGCTCACGTTTGCAGTTAACGAGTTTTTATAGATTATACGACTAATGACATGTTTAATGATGAGGCTGCACCCCCTCAAGGGTTTACAGCCGAGTGGGAACCCTGCACACCGCCGTGAATTGTGTGTTGCTAGTGCTAAGTATCCAGGGCATGGATGACTTTGCTTTTGCATAGCTAGTGCTGAGAGCGTAGCTATGATGTATAGTTCTCTTTCCTTCTGTTAGTACTGTAAAACTTCCGTTGTGCTTGTCAATAAAGACTTGGTATTGTAAATTTGTTCTCGTTCTATTCTTGTATACTGTTGGGTGTCGCATCGCACGACACCACCCAATGAGATCCTTGGAGGTTGGGATTCCAGTCCCCACAGACATAGTATCAGAGCATCATTGGGAACAGTGTACTTGAAAAGAACATATTTTCAAATATTAGGATTTGAGTGAGGAATTAGCTATATGCCCTTATAAGGAGTATTATTAGTATAAGATATAAAGGTGGTAAATTAACTTATATGTTATTAATTCAACGATGCTCCGACGTCAGGTAAGAGGTAAGGTACGCCACCGTAAGCGGATCAATTGCAGTAAGCTCACCATGCGAGAGGTAGCATGGATGTTTTCTGTGGCTTAGCACGAAAATGTTAATAGGAGTCTCTGAAGCTTTCTATGTTTCTGAGAACCTATGACACGCGGTACCCCAACACGCTTCAAAATTAGTGGGAGCCCCCGTCGGGTGGTGTATAACCTGATAGTATGCCTCACGAGAATCATTCATATTCTATGGGAGCATGCGAAACACGTATGCCCCGAGCATGTATAAGCCGATTCGTACGGGAGTCTTTGCTGTACAGACGTATTAACAGCCACGTACCTCAAGACATGACCTCGCTCGAGGGCGACTCACACCAGAGTCGTATGCATTTATTTTCATATGTTTTATTGTGACTGCCTGTCGTGTTTCCCCGTGCCGCCCTTTAGGTGTGAAGGTGTGAAAGGGGATTGTTTGTCTTTTGCAGCATTGACTATGGTAGCGACCCGTGTAGCACACGTTTGCGAGTGAACAATACTAGTACCACCTATAAACGTATCCGAAAATAACCGGTTAGAATTTTCTTTGGTGAGGCACGTAGTACCGTCGGTATCAACTTTGATGCTTGACCACCCCCAACAACGACAAAATTGGATGCATTATATTTTGGAAAGTCCGACTATTAGGTGCTAGTAGGTTTGGACTCCTCAAAGATAAAAATTCGATGCATTATATTCTTGATTTCTGGCCAAGCAATATGGAGGGTTACTCGGTTAACCGCTTGGTCACAGAAGATCCCCGAGCCGCGGCTGATCCGGCCGCGCGCTGCGCTTCCACTAACGACAGGGCCCCACAGGGTCGTCACCTACCTCCCGCCAAGCGCGCGACCGTGGCGGCGCCTCACCGGAGCTCTCGCCGCCCGTCGATCCACGGCATGTCTCCTCGCCAAACTCGCCGTCTAGCCCTATTTCGAGGTGCTGAGCATGCCGGTGGGGTCAGCGCAAGCCGACGATGGCCGGGAAGGCTTGCGCGACGGCGGCAGCGGTGATTAAGGTTTCGGCCATGTCGGCTGAGCCCTATGGTGGGTGAAACTGATCGGAAAGACCTCGAGAAGTTTCATGGAAGCATGGGGAACAAGAATCAGGCCATAGGAAGGAGAGAAATGGCTTGGAGAATGGTAGCACCGATGGACCGAGGAAGGACAGACCGGCGGTTGGGGAAAAATTGTATTCCAGCGTGAATACTCGATGAAACTCAATGGATTTTCTTCGAGGTGATGCGCCTGGCCATATAGAACAACGTAGCACAGGTGCACAAGGAATAATTAACTGTATAAAAGGAATTTCATTCGCGAAGCAACTCCACTCATAACCGATGTTCGTCGGAAGAAAAGCAAATACTTGGGCTACAAGGCATGGCATGGGCTGAAACTTTACAAGCATCTAGAACATGAGTAAGCGAACCTTTTTCCTTCTAGGATCGAGGCGAGATGATGGCCGTATCGTCGGGTTGACGATGAGCAGAGGCGCGGCAAAACAGAGGTGATTTCCGGCGGCCTCGGTTTCGAAAATAACAGCTTCGGGGATGGCCTAGCTGTGCAAGAAAAGGATCACAAGGCTGTGCAAGAGGTTGGGGAGTGAGGAGAGGCAAAAAACAGTGCTTAACACGGAGTACCTTTGCTGCAAACTGGCTGAACAGAGAAGAAATCGGGAGGAGTGAAAATCGTGCTGGAGGCTTCAAGGTGAAGGAAGAGCAAGCTAGGGGCATGGAGGGGGTTAAATAGGAGGCCAGGGCGAGCTGGGGGCAGCTGGAGTCGGCCACCACAGTGCAAGCAGCTTCCTGGACTTTGCATGCAGTGTGGTGTCACATGGAGAGTCAAAACAGCACTTTGCTTTGGATGACAAGTGGATCCCTCCTTATCTTCATCCTTTCCCCATCAATTCTACAACCTAATTAATTCCAAAATTTGCTAGATATTTGTGGGATGGCTGGATTAATCATATAGAATTTGATTTTGAATTCCCATAGTTGATTTGACAAAGTTTCATTTAAATTCAAACTTGAATTTGAATTTGAGTTGAATTCAATGTAGCTTTTGAATTAAATAGCAAACTTGCTTCAAAAATTATGAATCTTTGCAGGGATGCTATTTGGAATATTTGGAATCCATTGGTCAACTCAAATCTTCATGTTAAATTTTTTTAAACAGTAGCTAAGTTTATTATTTTGAATTTCCTCATTTGGAGTTTGAATTAATTTGTTTTTCTCAATTCCTTTTTAATGCTTTTTTGTCATTCAAAAGTTTTGTCCTAACTGAACTTTGAATTATGGAAATTAGGGCTTTTACATTCCTCCCCCCTTAAAAGAATCTCGTCCAGAGATTACAATGAAGAGACAAAAGCAGGAGAGAAATTACCGGATCTGAGACGATAAGAATCCCGGATAGTTGGAGCGGAGATATTCTTCGGATTCCCATGTCACTTCTTCAACAGTATGGTTGCTCCACAACATTTTATAGAACCACAGCATGCGGTTCTGCGTTGTTCGAGTCTTCTCGTCGAGAATCTGAACTGGATGTTCGCAGTACGTCAAATCCGGTTGCAATTCGCCAATTTCGTCGGTGTGGACTGCAGCTGTGAATTTGAGACATTTTAGGAGATGAGATACGTGGAAAATGTCGTGTATACCAGCGAGAGATTCTGGTAATTCCAATCGATAAGCCACAGGTCCGCACTTCTCCGTAATAGCAAATGGGCCAATAAATGGGGGAGCTAGCTTTCCTTTTATCCCGAACCGGTGAATTCCTTTCATCGGTGACACGCGGAGGTACACGTGATCCCCGACATCGAATTGCAGTGGGCGACACCGCTTGTCCGCATAATTCTTCTGTCGAGATTGAGCCGCTCTTAGATTTTCTTGAATGAACCTAACTTGTTCCTCGGCTTCGTTGACTAGATCAATCCCGAATGTCACTCTTCGCCGGACTCGCACCAATTCAGTGGGGTGCGAAATTTTCGGCCGTCGAGAGCTTCATATGGTGCCATCTTGATACTCACTTGATAACCGTAGTTGTACGAGAATTCGGCCAATGGCAAATGATCGTCCCAATTTTTACCGTGGTGGATGGCACATGCACGCAACATGTCTTCAAGGACCTGGTTTACCCTCTCGGTTTGTCCATCGATCTGGGGGTGATATGCGGAGCTTCTAATCAGTTTAGTACCAAACGAGGCATGCAGTTGCTCCCAAAAACGAGCAATGAACAGCGAGCCTCGATCTGAAATAATCGTGCGAGGAATGCCGTGTAGGCACATGATTCTTGATATGTACAACTCCGCATATTTCTTGGCATTGAATCTGACATTTACCAGAATGAAGTGTGCTTATTTGGTTAGTCGGTCGACTATCACCCAAATCGAATCATGCTTATGGAGTGTGAGTGGCAATCCGACTATAAAATCCATACTCACATCCTCCCATTTCCATGCCGGAATATTCAGCGGTTGCAGCTGTCCCGCTTTCTTCATATAGTCGGCCTTCACTCGCCGACACGTATCACACTCGGATACGTACTTTGCTATTTCCCTCTTCATCCGTGTCCACCAAAATGTGGTCTTTAAATCTTGATACATTTTATTGCTGCCCGGATGAATAGAAAATTTTGACATGTGAGCTTCATCCAATATTTTCTTCCGGAGCTTAACATCTCGAGGTACAACTATACGTTCCTTGAACCATAATGTACCGTGATCATCTTTCCGTAAACATTTTACTTCCCTGTTGTCCACTCTTTCTCGTATGTGTGACATGCCCTTGTCCTTCTTCTGGGCTTTAATAATTTCCACTCCGATGGTGGGAATGAGAGCAAGATTATTGAGAGCCCCATATGGAATGACATACAGACTTGGTTCCTCATCTTCCGTTTCAGCCATGGTGATATTGTGGACATGGGCTTTCCGACTAAGCGCGTCGGCAACCACATTCGCTTTACCGGGGTGGTAATGAATCTCAATCTCATAATCCTTGATCAACTCAAGCCACGTTCATTGCCTCATGATTAGCTCCTTCTGCGTTGTAATATATTTCAAACTCTTGTGGTCAGTGTAGAGGTGTACAAGATTTCCAAGCAAGTAATGCCTCCACATTTTTAATGCCAATACCACGGCAGCAAGCTCAAGGTCATGAGTCGGGTAGTGTTGCTCGTGGTTTTAGAGTTGGCGAGATCCATACGCGACCACACGTCCTTCTTGCATAAGAAAACAGCCAAGTCCGATGCCAGATGCATCACAATAAACGTTAAACGGTTTTGTCGTGTCCGGCTGAGCAAGAACTGGGGCTGTTGTAAGGTGATGTACTAATGTCTTGAACGCTGCTTCACAAGCTGAACTACAAACATATTTGGTGCCCCTTTTCAGCAGCTCCGTCATCGGTTTCGCGATCTTTGAAAAGCTCAGGATGAACCTCCGATAATATCCCGCTAATCCGAGGAAACTTTGGACTTCATGTACTGACTTTGGAGATTCCCATTTCAGTACTTGAACAATTTTACTTGGGTACACAGCGATGCCCTCAGCTGAAATAATGTGTCCCAAGAATGGCACTTGGGTGATCCAAAATTCACACGTGCTGAATTTTGCGTATAACTTGTGATCTCTCAACCGTTGCAACACAATATGCAAATGTTCAGCATGCTCTTCCTCTGACTTGGAATAAACCAATATGTCATCGATGAAGACCACGACGAACTTGTCCAGCTCCGGCATAAATACTGAGTTCATGAGATACATGAAGTGAGCCAGAGCGTTGGTGAGACCAAACAACATGACGAGATGCTCGTATAATCCGTATCTCGTCAAGAATGCCGTCTTCGGTATATCCTCCGGTCGGATTTTGATTTGATGATGTCCGGACCGAAGATCCATCTTTGAGAACACCCTCGCACCAACAAGTTGATCGAATAGAATGTCGACGTGGGGCAGCGGGTACTTGTTCTTTATCGTCACGGCGTTGAGCGGTCGATAATCCACACATAACCGCAATGTTTCATCCTTCTTCTTGACAAACAGCGCCGAGCAGCCCCAAGGTGATGAGCTTGGGCGAATAAAACCCTTGTCCAAAAGGTCTTTCAAATGTTCCTTTAATTCAGCTAGCTCATTAGGCGCCATTCGATACGGTCTTCGAGAAATCAGTGTGGTTCCCGGTACAAGTTCAATCTTGAACTCAACGTCACGTTCGCGCGGCTTGCCCGGTAAGTTATCGGGAAACACATCGGGATACTCATTTTCCACCTGAATATCTTCAAGTTTAGTTGCTTCCATGTTATATGCAGCTGCACTGTCCTGCTCCAAACTGTCCAAAAACAGCCCGTGTTGTCCGTGCATCAGAGAGTCAATTTGGATAGTCCAGGTACCAATATTAAGAACGGCACCGTGATGGTTCAACCATGACATCCCCAATATTACGTCGATCTTCTGTCCATCAAATATAATCAGCGACGTTGGATATATTTTGCCCCCCAAACATAAATATGCTCGGGGAACAATCTGACTAGCCGAGATACTTCCACCCGGTGAACTTATAAGATAACTTTGCTTGGGAGTATTGGTGGATAATTGGTGCTGATCCACGCATGATTCACTGATAAAATTGTGTGTAGCACCAGAATCAAAGAGTATGAGGACAGGTTTGTCTTTGATAGCAAACATGCCTGCTAACACCGGTGCTCCCTCCAGAACACCCTCAATCGATATATGTTGAACACTTCCGATTTGCAGTGCTGTCTTTCGTGGTTGAATGCGGGGCTGAATACACTGTTGTACTGGTACTTGCTCGCTACTCAACATTTTCTCTGGGCAATTTGTGGTATAGTGCCCAACACGGTCACATGTGGAACACCTATACTGATTCAACGTTCCACTGACTTGAGGCCTGAATTGTCCTGCATCTCGCTGCAAGATAAATGCCCCTGGAACAATTTGGGTCGGTTCCTGCTGTTGATGTACTGCTGGTTGGAAATCTGAAACTTCAAACGGCCGACTCCGATACGAACTCGGTTGTTCAGCCGGCGGCCATATCTGACCGGACGATCATCGGTACACCATATGGTATTTTTGATGAACATTATGTGTGCTGTCCTGCACAACAAGTCTCTTCTTTGACTCCTCCGCGATCCTCTCATGTGTGGCATCCTCTTGCATAATCGCGGCATTAGGCATAGCGTTGAACGAGCCGTGATTGAACAACGCAAGCTTGTCTTTCAATATGGGGCTTAGACCGCGATAGAAGTACTCCCGCTTTTGATCCTCCGTACTCACATACTTCGATGCATATTGCGCTAGATTAACAAAGACTTTGGAGTATTCTTGAGCACTTCTTTCTCCTTGCTTCAAATCAAGAAATTCAAGCTTCCTTCTCACAATGGCAGGAGGAACATGATAGGCATGGAATGCCTTCCGGAACTCTGTCCAAGTGACTTGCTGTCCGGCGGCCAAGGAGGCGATGTGGTTCGCCCACCAAGCCCCAGTGATGCCATGTAGTTGTTGTGCCGCATACAAAACCTTCATATGATCACTGCACTGTAGCAGCCCAAATTAGCTTCAATGGTGCGGAGCCAATGGACAGCATCTAGAGGTTCACCATCACCACTGAACACGGGGGGTGCAGTCGCCAAGAATTCATGATATGTTGCTTGCTGAGGTTGATGATGGCATTCGGCTTGATGTCCCCCTTGATTGGACGTAATCTGCACGAGGGTTCGCAGCAGTTCGGTCCGCTCGTTGCGCGAACTCAGCATGGCCGCGATATCATCCGCCAATGTAACCAGAGACAGAGGTGGCGGTTGCGCCAGCTGTTCCGGCTCTCGGAAGTCATCCCTTCCCTGACTTGAACCACCGACCGCGTATGTTGTGTGAGTGCGCACCATTCTGCAGTTACAGTCATTAATGCAACATGAGACGGAGGAACTTTAAATAACAAAACTGTAGATCTGCTTCTCCCCTTTTCAGATATATATCACAATAAGGCAGAAGATTTTTCTGCAGTGAGTTATCGCAAAATTACTGAGACTGGTAAACGGTAGGGTTATCTGGAGTAGTTTAAGCATACTCCAAATTTCAATAGATTATCAAGCTTTTCTGCCTTGATGGTCAACAGAAAAGAATTTAAAATCCCACATTTTCCTTCATATGAGGTTCAGTTGTAAGTTGGTTATCAACCCTAATGGAGACCAATTATAACTATGCTTATGAACTTGATCTCATCAAATAATTTCTTCCACTCATGCTTATATTTTATTAACATGAGGAATGGACCTCACCAATAATCTTAGATTAATTCTTTGACCTCTCTTCAAAGTTTGGAATTATTTGAATGGAGGATCCTAGGTCAAATTAATATGCAGTACCCAATATATATTCAAATTAATTGCAAATTGAATATACTACTGTATATTTGGCCCTGTCAAAATTATTCAATTCAGAGACCATAAATTTTTCTATGGTTTACTAATATTCCAAATAGACTTCCTGCAAAGATTCAGAAATTATGAACTCCATTTGCTATTTTATTTGAGACGCTCAGCGAATTTGAGTCAAGTTTAAATTCAAATTCAAATTCTGGTCTAAATATACTTGAACATAAAGATATGAACACACCATTATGTTCAGCACGTTTTTCTTGACATATCCCTGAAGTTTCATGATTTTTGGAGTTCATATACTATTTTAAAATGAATTGCTAAGTGGGCAGTGGCTGTAAGGCTGACTGGTGGGGCCCACCAGTCAGCAGCCCACGTGCAGCCGCAATCCAGCGCGAGCTGCGCGCGCCACCGCGACGACATGCACCAGCACGACGGCGTTAGCTGTCCCTCCTCCAGATCCCTACAAATATCACCCCCTGCTCCTCCTTATCACTTCCCCGGTTGATTTTTCTTCTTTCCTCACGCTGAGCCGACGCTCTGCTCTATTTCGCTCCCGTGCGCCGTTTCTGACCGCCGGCGCCGTGCGTCTGTTGCCGGCCAACCGGAAGCTTTTCTCGCCAAGCTCTCAACAGCGAAGTTGTTCCTCACTCCCTCCTCTAGCCTCTGGTTCAATCCTTTCATTATCTAGTTTATGTTTTGGCCTGTATTTTGAAGCTAAACCCGAGCTCGCCGTCGAGGTCGCCGGGCGCTGTCTCTGTTCCACGGTGCCAAGCTGCTGCGAGCCATTTCGGTCTTCGAGTCCAACAGCAAGAAGGTGTGCCCAGGCACCCTATAGCTAACGGTGAAAGCCGTTCCTCATTTACGTGAGTATCGAGCATCCTATCCAAGTTTTAATCCAGGCTGAAGCATATGAGCTTATTAGGTTTCCGTTTCAATTCGGCGTGCACACATAATTATTCCTCACAATTGCTTGAGAATAGTTTCTTTATTTCCTTGCGCACCCTCTCAAACTTGAATCATCAAAAATGATCAACCCTAGCTCTAGAATCATGAGATTTTCCTTCTGCCATTGAGAAACCACCCCTGTCGACGTCGACGGTTGTTTGCCGGCCTTACACGACGATTTCACCTCCCTATCACTTCCCTCATGGTTCCATGAGACTTCCCCAGTCTTTTCCGAGGGTTTAAGCCACGGGGTGACGGTTCCGACATGGCCAGAACCCTAGCTGCCGCGATCGCCGATGCGCCGCCGTTTCCGGCCGTCGGCAAGCTTCACTGACCCCACCATCGTGCTCGACGCATGATTTTAGGGTTGGACGCCCAATACTAGGCACCGCAGTGGCCGGGAACTTGGTTCCGGAGAGGCTCGCCGAAGTGCGCCGCCGCTATAGCCCCGGGCGCCGCTCGCGTCGGGAGGTTGACGATGACGCCGCGGGCCCTGCGTGTCAGCTTCTGTTAGTCCCCCTTCGGATCAGGTGTGGGCACGAGATTTGTTGTGGCTACGAGGTTTTTCTCTGTGGCCCCCGTGTGGTTTGAATGCCACTGGTCCATTTTAAAACTGTGGGGCCCACAGCTTAATTCAAAATTTTCCCTTGGAATTTAATTCCAGTTTTTGCTCCAACTTAGAAAATCCATAACTCTCTGTAGATTTCTCCAAAAATCTTCAAACAAATTTTGTTCGAAAGATATTGATCTCTAGTATCTGTTAGTACCATTTGGGATCTATGAAAAAACAGTTTTCGAATCTGTATAATGCAATCTTTCCAAATACAAATAGAATTTTCCCAGCTGAACCTTCCACTGGAAAAATCCCCAAAATTCACATAAAATTCATTGTCCTGTTTTTGGCTACCAGAAAAAGTTTGGAAGCCATTGAACCTGTATAACCTAATAAAATTCCAAATCCCTTTCTGCTGTTCAGTTATAAAATAGGACTGTAACCAGGAATTTAATCAAAATTCTATATTCAATTTCTCTTAGTATCCTTGCTCTAAAAATCTCAAGTAAAATCCTGTCTAGCCCTTATAATCTTAACTTTCAAGTTGTACAGTTAGTTTGGTATGAGAACCTGTATGACTTTCTGTATAATTCAATTTCCTTTTTCCTTCATTGAATTATTACAGATGTTCAGTTGCTCTGTTATGTCTCAAATTTGAACTGAACTTTTCCTTGGCCATATACTAGGTCCTAAAAAAATATCAGATTTATTAGACCTAATAACCTGGCCCAAATTCAATTCCCAATCTGAATGTTAATTGAAAAACTAAATTCAGTTATAAAATAATTCCATAAATTCCTAGCAACTTTAGAATTCAATATCTCTTTCACAGAAACTTAGAAAATTGTAAAAACCAATTTTCCTATAACTAGTGAGACCCCCTCTACATGATACCACCACTGGTAGCCATGATAGGTATCCAAAATTTCCACCAAAAAATTAGTGAAGGTTATTACTCACCATAATTTTTAGGAACAACAAACTTCTCTGATCATCTCCTGTTCATTGCAAGAGTATCCCTTGTAGTGCCTAACATCTACCATAAAAATCCCATAGCCAAAGAAGATCATTCACTCACTAAAAAAATAATTAGAAGCTTATGAACTATATATACATTATAATTTACTAGCATTCATATATGCATGTCGTGTAGTGATCGATATTGACGAGAAGTGTCGCTTGGGGGAGAAGGCCAGGGTGCCCACTTGAAGTCCTTGGCGGAGACTTCAGAGAAGGACCACTAACAATTGACATTTAATCGAGTCGCAAACTAAGGCAAGCCCCGGTTTGCATTTAAGAGCTTTTCAAAGTTTTTTTAATTTTATTCATTACGTCTTCAGTTGATATTGTGCATTACGTATAAGGTGTTGGATACTCCACTTGCATATCCACAAATCCTATGGGAGGGTTGGAAAGGTTTACAGCTTGACGTGTAGAACTGCCAATGCTAATGTTGTAGATATACCGGTAGAAGTCGAGCAGTTGGAATCTACTCGCGAGATAGGAATAACAATTCATATGAGGGTGAAATATGAAAGAATGTCTTATGAAATGAATACGAGACTGGGCAGGGGAAATAGGAGTCGACGAGATGGAGTCTCGGGCGTATAGCCCTACCTGTGTCGCTTGAGGACCGTGCCGTATGCGGCACCGTTGGGCATGCTTGAACTGTACCGGTTGCATAATGGGATTGGGCCCAATAAACTGATGTAACTCCAGACTGTAGTGTGGAGACTCCTCGGTTGTCCTTGAATGGAGATGCGAAGCCAGAAAGGTGTAAATAACCTAGCGGAACGTTTTGACGTGTCCGTGTAGGGGACCTTTTGCTCGGGATGAAGAGGTTTGTCGACATTTGGGTCTTGGGTGAAAGGTCGCCACGTATAATGCGGGGAGTAGAGCACGTATGTGTCTCCCAGGCGGGTGTGCGTGTCGTGCAGTTTGGGTGTGTCCTAATTGCAATCACCGTCCCTCGCCGTTATTTGAGTACCACTTGCCCGTCGCTGTCGTGACGTAGTAAATACTAAAGAAGCCAAAAGAATATGATGTACTGAATTATAATTACTTTGCAACCTTGTGTGGCTTAGAGATAGCACAATTAAAAGTTTACAGCTTCCCCATACTTTAGCTGTAATAGCATTATGTGCTTTGGGCATGTCATATCATCGGCAAAGCGTTTCGTGTTTGATTGTGGAGTCTATGATGTGCCGTGCCTGAAGAATGTCATTTGCTACTTAAAACATGATTATACGGATCCACTTGTAGGTGAGTCTATTTATGCTATTTCTTACCTATGTTTAGTCTTTACCATGCATATGTCTAGTGAGACGGGTCAGTCTTGCTGAGCCTTATGCTAACGTTTGCAGTTAATGAGTTTTTGCAGGTTATACCATTGATGAAAGGCCTAACAACGACGCCTTATACCCTTTAGGGTTCACGGCTGAGTAAGAGCCCTACACGCCGCCGAAATCTATGAGTGTTGCTAGTGTAAAGCATCCGAGGGCATGGACAACTTTACTCTGCATAGCTAGTGCTGAGAGTGTGGTATGATGTATATACTTCCTTCCAACGTTACATATTGTAAAACTTCCACTGTGTTTATAAATCAAAGACTTAGAATTGTATTTTATTCTCGTTCTTTTCTTGTATACTGTTGGGTGTCGCATCGCACGGCACCACCCAATGAGATCCTTGGATGTTGGGATTCCGGTCCCCTCAGGCATGGTATCAGAGCATCGTTGGGAATAGTGTATTTGAAAAGAGAATATTTTCAAAAATTAGGATTTGAGTGTGGAATTAGTTATATGCCCTTATAAGGAATATTATTAGTATAAGATATTGTCGGTACCCTAAAAACCGTACACCCCTGAGGTTATAAAGATTTCGAGGGAAGGCCGTCTACACGGATTGAAGACCCTCGGAGGCCCACTTGTCAGACATGACCGGACCTGCTTCTCCAACATGGTTAATCCCTTGGTCGCCACGTGTACTGCCAAACCGGAGCTACCGCCCGCAAGGGGGAAGCTCCGGACCAAGTACCGAAATGGCACCTCCGGACATAACCCCTGACCGAGAGAAGCTCCGGACCTAACACGTGTCAGGTAGCTCCGGAGCTACCTGCTTCCCACAGCAAGCTCCGGAGTTGCCACGTGTCCAAACGTCGGAGCTGGCAGCCTCTAACCTCCGAAAGACCTTGTAATGGCTCCGGATCTTCAAAGGAGAGCCAAGGACTTCAAGACCCGATTAAATGTCATTAATGCCATATTAATGACACTTAAACGAACGATCTTAACACCTGTAACGGCACTGTCGGGGCCCGTTACAAGATCATTAACAACAATTAATCGTGTATTAATACTAGTAATTGCCGGGGCCACATGTCGGGCTCAGCCAGCTTGTAACGGCCTATCCTTGTACTATAAAAGGATAGGCCGACGATACACACAGGACACACACACAGACGTGGAGATCATACGTGACAAACTAATACAACACCAACACACCCGTGGAGTAGGGTATTACGCTCAGGTGGCCCGAACCACGTAAATCCTAGTGTCTCCTGCGTTAAACCGCAATTCACCTTCTTGAGTCTCCGCGCGCCCATACCGAACTACAAACTCCTCCAACACTTTAGCAGTGTCAGGAGATCTGCCGACTCCAACAGTCGACAGTTGGCGTGCCAGGTAGGGGGGCGCCTGAGATTTTCGAGAATGGTGAACTCCGCGGCTGGATCATCCAACGGTCAACCTGTTGCTCAGGCTGTTGGGGGCAATCCCTCCAACAGGCAGCCACCAGCAGGAGCCTCAGCACCAGCAGGAGCCACACTCCCACCACCACCATTTTCTTCAGCAAATCGTGCTGGGCAACGTGATGGTGCGCCGGCGTCACTTACTGCGTCGGCAAGTCATGACAACCCGGAACACGCGCTCCATGCAGCACGTGCTCTTCTCCAACGACCACCACCTCCGGACGCATCTCGAGATGCAATGGAGTAGTGGAGGGCCGATGTGGAGCATTTGGTCGCAGCAGCGGCCGAACGTCTCAACAACCAGGGTCCTCCTCCTTCGGGACGAGCCCCGTCACAGCGACGGACTTTGTCTGGAAGACTTGGTCCGCACGTCTCCAACAACAGGAGACAATCTGCGTCACAGCAGGTGACGTCGTTGCCCTCTGGGGCACGACGCACCCATACGGTATCCAGGCTTTCGACTCATGACCTCTGGGCGGAGCTTGATCACCGATACCGCCAACAGGATGGCCGTGTCCATATCGAGCGTGCTCGTGAAAGACAGGAAGCTCAGGACCTTTCTACTCTGGAAGGAGTAGGAGGAGGATGTTCAGCCCTAGCCATGCACCTGCGCATGGTTAAATGGCCACAGAAGTTCCCACCACACCTGCCGGAGAAATTCGACGGGACTGTCAACCCCGCCGAATTCCTTCAGATATACTCCACTGCAATCTTGGCAGCTGGAGGAAACGAGGCTGTAATGGCCAATTACTTTCTAGTGGCCTTGACCGGGACCGCCAGGTCCTGGTTTATGAGCCTTCCACCCAACTCTATCAACAGTTGGGAAGAGCTGTGTCGATAGTTCACTGCCAACTTCGGGAGTTCGTACACCCGACCAGGCACTGAACTAGACCTTTTTGCAGTCGTGCAAAAAGGGGGAGAATCTTTGCGGTCCTTCATCCAGAGGTTCTCCCAGGTACGCAACACAATCCCTTCTATCTCAAGCGCTTCTGTCATTATGGCATTCAGACAGGGCATACGGGACAAGAAGATGTTGGAGAAGCTGGCGCGTTCTCTGGATCCGGGGAGATCGCACCGCCGGAGTAACTGCTCTGGAGGAGCTCCATGCACTCACCACGGCGCAAGAGGAGGACTCCAGACAGGAGCAAGCTCCGAAACTCCCGAGCATTCGTCAACGAGGCTCAACCTCTGCACCCCGTGTGCAGCCAAGCGGTGACACCGACATTCCCGTAAAAGTCGTCCAAATTGGTTCCGATGCCGCTCAAACCACCCGTATATCGGGAGGATTGAACGACAAATAGGAACTCGCGCTCATCACTTTCCTCCGGGCTAATGTTGACGTATTTTCCTGGCAACCGTCACAAATGCCTGGGATCCCCAGGGAAGTGAATGAGCACAATCTGAAGATTTACCCCGATGCTCGGCCTGTGCATCAGAAGCCTCGGAAGCAATCCGTAGAGCGGCAGAACTTCATCCGACAAGAAGTGAAGAAGTTGCTCGAAGCCGGATTCATCCGAGAAGTCTTCCATCCAAAATGGCTGGCGAACCCAGTCGTTGTGCCCAAGGCCGGCGGGAAGCTTCGGATGTGCATCGACTACACCACACTGAATAAGGCATGTCCAAAAGATCCATTCCCACTACCTAGAATAGATCAGACAGTGGATTCCACCTCCGGGTGCGAGTTACTGTGTTTCCTAGACGCATATTCTGGGTATCATCAAATCAGGATGTCTAGGGAGGATGAAGAGCATACTTCATTCATCACAGTAGATGGATTGTATTGTTACACAGCCATGCCATTTGGTCTCAAGAATGCAGCTTCAACTTTTGTACGAGCTATGTACAAAACTTTTGAAGAACTCATCAGAGACATAGTGGAAGTGTACATCGATGACATCGTGGTCAAGGTCAAGAACAAGGAATCCCTCTTGGACACCTTGTAGGCTGTCTTCGATAAGTTGCGGGCCACCCGCACGAAGCTAAACCCAGACAAGTGTGTCTTCGGGGTTAGCTCCGGAAAACTTCTGGGTTTCTTGGTAAGTCACCGGGGCATAGAGGCTAATCCGGCGAAGATAAAAGCCATTGAAGACATGCGGCCACCAACCCGCATCAAAGACGTCCAAAAGTTAACTGGGTGTCTAGCAGCCCTCAGCCGGTTCATATCAAGACTGGCGGAACGGGCACTTCCCTTCTACAAGTTGTTGAGGAAGTCCGGACCATTCCAATGGTCCGAAGAAGCAGAGAAGGCATTCCAGGAGCTGAAACAGTTCCTCACCACCCTACCAATTCTGGTAGCTCCAAATCCTGGTGAGCCTTTGTTGCTTTACATTTCTGCTACTGACGAAGTTGTCAGTATGGTTCTGGTTGCGGAGAGACCAGAATTACCCCATACTCAGGAATCCAGACCCCTTCAGGAGGGTCCGGAGGTCCCTGAAAGTGAGTCTGGGTCCCAGCTCCCAGACTCAAATCCACAAGAAGTCACTTCAGAAGACCCAGACCCCTTGGAGAGGGTCCAGGTAATTTCTGAAGAAGCTTCGGGTTCCTCCAGCCAGAACCCGGAGGTCCCCGAAGAGAATCTGGACTCCTCCGACAGGGTCCGGATCAATAGAGAGGAAGCTCCGGACTCCACCGGGAGGGTCTGGACCATTCAACGCCCGGTATACTTCATCAGTGAAGTATTACATGATGCTAAGACTCGATACCTAGAGGTGCATAAGCTGCTTTATGCAGTTCTTATTGCCTCCAGGAAGCTCCGACACTACTTCCAAGCTCATAAAGTCTCGGTGGTGACCTCCTATCCACTTCGAGCAGTCTTGCATAATTCCAATTCAAATAGGAATATTGCAAAGTGGGCAGCGGAATTGGCTGAGTTCGATCTCGAATTTGTTTCGAGACAAGCAATCAAGAGTCAAGCGTTGGCAGATTTCGTGGCGGAATGGACTCCCTCTCCATCAAACCCTGGGGGCCCCAGCGAGCAGAAGACGGAACATCAAGTTCCAACCTTCACCGAGCCTCACTGGACCCTTTACTTTGATGGCTCCATGCAGAAGCGGGGGGCCGGAGCTGGAATCCTTCTCCTTGCACCGACTGGGGAGAAGGTAAAATACATGGTACACCTTGACTTCAAGGCAACCAACAACATGGCGGAGTATGAAGCACTCATCTACGGACTAAAAGTGGCACTGTCATACGGTGTCAAGCAACTCTTGGTCAAAGGAGATTCACACCTCATCATCAAGCAGGTGAAGGGTGAATACTCCTGCAATAATCTCCAGCTAGCTGCTTACCTCCTTGAAGTCCAGAGGCTTCAGAAGGACTTTGAAGTTCTAGACCTCCACCATGTTCAGCGTGCCCACAACGCTGAAGCTGACGAACTCTCGACCAAAGCGTCAACCGGAGCTCCGGCTCCTGACGGAATCTTCGTCCGGAGGTTGTCAAAACCCACAGTTCAGCCTGCCGAACTGAACGAAGGGGGCGAGATCAGCATCCCGAAGCTGACGGTCCCGATGGCCCTGTTACCATGGCAGCCATCAAGGGTCGTAGGTGCTGCCAGAAGCTCCGAGCAACCCAGCACGCAAGACTCAAATGCTCAAGTCGGTTCTGATGCATGGATCTCAGAGATCCGGAACTACTTGAAAGACAACATCCTTCCTGACGATGATGTATCCGCTGACCGGGTAGTCAGATTGGCTAAAAGATACACGCTGATAGAAGGGGATCTCTACCGGCGCGGTGCCAACGGCATCCTAATGCGGTGCATCACAAGGGAAGAAGGCTGCAAGCTCCTCGCAGAAATCCATGGAGGCGAGTGTGGGAACCACGCATCTTCCCGCACGCTGGTCGGAAAAGCCTTTCGGCATGGCTTCTACTGGCCTACAGCGCTCCAGGATGCCACTGAGCTGGTGAAGAAATGCGAAGCATGCCAATTTCATGCAAAGCAAATTCATACACCTGCTCAGCCCTTACAAATGATACCTCCTACATGGCCCTTCGCTGTGTGGGGGATGGACATCTTGGGACCCTTCCCAAGAGCCGTCGGAGGTTACAAGTTCCTGTACGTCGCCATTGACAAATTCACCAAGTGGCCGGAAGCAACTCCAGTTGTGACGATCAACAAGCAATCTGCTATCAACTTTCTGCAGTCCATTGTAAGCAGATTCGGAGTCCCAAACAAGATCATCACTGATAATGGGACTCAATTCACAAGCTCTGCATTCCAAGGGTATTGCGAAGACCTCGGCATACAGGTTTGCTACGCTTCCGTAGCTCATCCCGCTAGCAATGGCCAAGCCGAGAGAGCAAATGCAGAAATCCTTAAAGGACTCAAAACGCGCACCTATGAGCGCTTGAAAAAGCACGGAGCCAATTGGATCGAAGATCTTCCGCCCACTCTATGGGCCAACAGGACTTCTCCAAACCGGTCAATCGGAGAAACACCCTTCTTTCTGGTGTACGGGGCTGAAGCAATCCTTCCTCCGGAAATCACCTTGGGTTCGCTCCGGTCCGGACCTTCGACGAAGCCGCGCAGGACCAGCTCCGGCATGAAGACCTAGACCTCCTCGAGGAGGGAAGGTGCCAAGCAGCTGTCCGGAATGCCCGATATCACCAAGCTCTACGGCGTTATCACCAGCGGCATGTACACAACCGACAGCTCGAGGAAGGCGATCTGGTGCTACGGAGAATACTATCCAGGGAAGGGTTAAACAAACTCTCCCCCAGTTGGGAGGGGCCCTTTCGAGTGATCAAAGTATCCCGTCCCGGAAGCGTTCGCTTGGCTACTGAGGATGGGACACCTCTCCCAAATCCTTGGAACATCGAGCACCTCCGTAAGTTCTACACTTAATTCCACATAGGTGAGTCTTAAGTAACTTGAAATGTATGTTATAGAGTCATTGTACAGAATCGGGTAGTTCCTCCGGGAGAACAGCCGGACCTTTCCTGAAAGGTCTGCAAAGCTCATGCAGCACTTGTCATAGTCTCCGGACTAAAAGTGTGGCTAACTACCCTGGGTCAAACGAGAAACCAAACACACTTAGACTGGTTCTGTACCCTAAGAGTGTACTTGTTTCCCCTGTACCCCGGACCTATAATGAAAGGCATTTTTATGTGAAATAGACTCCGTGTGCATTCATTTTGTGCAGGCTCGACATTTTTATTTTTCTCTTTCTTGTCTATAATAGAGACGTGCAATTCTTAAGAAATTTTTAGTTCGACCAGTTTATATACGATTCTGGTTGTATTGTCAGATCTTTTAGATTTAAATATCGTTTATGGCCAACTCGCCTGAAAGCCGCCAAGCCAATCTAGGGCCGGAGTGCGCTATCGACTTAGCCTGGTCAAGCACCCTAAGTACGCCACTCTACCTACACCCCAGCAGGCTAAAGTAAGGCGGGTCCATGGACAATTGGATCTAAGAGAAAAGGCAACGCATCCAGTTGTATTTAAAATCGCGTTCAACTTAAAATTTTCTTGAGAATCGTAAGCCGCGACGAAATTATAGACAAGGAACGAATTTTACTATTTTTCTTGGCTTAAGTGTGCAGGAAAAATAAACTCTACGTTGATGGAGAAAAGCCGGAGCTAACCAAGCTCCGACACCCCCAAGGGGGTCAACCGTCGGCGCTGAGTAAAAGATGGTGAGAAGACCCCGTAAATGGAGTCTGTTGCCAACAAACCAAGTGTTGGCAAAGGTCACTGCCGGAGCTACTAAGCTCCGACACCTTGGAGGACTAACTATCGACGCTCTATGTGTTGATAGAGGCTATTGCCGGAGCTACTAAGCTCCAGCGATGGACAGTGCCGGAGCTTCTAAGCTCCGACAACTTAAGGGAACCATCACTATCAAAAACTTCGGGCCTAAATTCTACAAGTTCGAAGCAAATTCGTCTTTAACAAAACTCAATATCCTTTTGGTACATGTTCACAATCAAATTGTGTACATCTACCAGGGGGCCAAGTGAAGATAAAGATGTTGAAGACAAAAAATGAAATTCGCAAAAATTTGGGTTCATCTGGAGACAGGAGATTACATCTGGAGACAAAGGATTACAAAATTGAGGAAGAAGAAGAGAAAATACAAGGGAGAGCTAAAGAGATGGCCCTAGACCCTATGGAAGAACTCGGCGACCTTCTGGGCGACCTCCGATACGCTGGCTCGGGTAGCTTCGCCTTCTCCTTCGACGGGGCCTTCAAGCACCGGGTCCAAAGGAAATTGAGGGTTCCGGCAGGTGTAGCACGTCAACACATATTCCGTGACGTTCTTCGCCAGGGATTGCCCCTCAACCTCCAGTTGGTCCACGATGACGTCGCCCACCTTGGAGAGCTTGCTGCCTGCTGCGCTCAATGCTTGCAGCGCAAGGTCCGGCTCCGGCTCCGGATCATCCGGGCGCACGGGGCTGAAACCCATCGGCGTCAGCGCATCATTAGCCTTGCCCAGGAACTCCCAAATCTGCAGGGAGTCCGCCGTCCTCAGGCTCTTCACCTCTTCCAAGGATCTCTTGTCCGCCGTCAGTTCGAAATTCTCACGGGCGAGGCGCTCAACTTCTTTGGCGTTTTGCTGAATCTTTGCAGCAACCCGCCTCTCAAGTCTTCCAAGCTCCTCCTCCCGGAGGTGGATCTTGTTCCGACGATCGACCAGGTCCTTCTCCCTAGCCTCCACTTTCTTCTCTCGGGCAACAAGGGCACACTCGTATTCGTAGAGTTCCTGCCCTCGCACCCAGGTCTTCTCCTCTTCCTCGAGGCAGCGCTCTTCCAACTTCTTAGTGCGCTCCTCGAGGCCCTTGTCAGCCAGAGCTACTTTCTCAGCGAGCTCCTCTTCCCTTCTCAGGACGTCATCCCGCAGCTCAAGGAGTTTTTGCTCTTCGTCCTCGAGCCGTCTCTCCCTCCCTTCAAGTGCCTCTCGGCGCTTGATGAGTGCGGCGTTGATGGCTTCAAGTTGCTCGAATCGAGCATTGGCCGCGTCGTTGGCAGCCTTGGCCTGATCGTGGATCTCCCGGGATTGAGCGTCGAGAGCATGGGTCATGCTCTCCCTCTCATCCAGCAGCTTCTCCCAGTACTCCAGGCGGATCTTCTCCCGTTTGATCCACTCCTTGTCATCCGCTAGCCTCGACTGCGCCAGCTTAGTCTCGAAGTGGAGCCGATTACGCCACTGCCTAAGGGTTTGGCGCTCCTCTTCAAGAGCCTTGCTGTCGTGGAAGAAGGCCAGTTGGACCTGACGTAGACTGGAGCAGGCGTTGTCGATAGACATCGACAGCGGGATGGGCTCCAGACCTGCTGGGGTCTCCTCCGCTGGTTCCAGCGGGTCTTCACATACAAAAATTGGGTCCCACTATACGAGAGCGGAACCCTGAGCTTCCAAGGCGCTAGGGCCGTCCTCCGGGATGGCCTCAGTCGCCATCGAAGAAGGCCCCGCCGCCAAGTCTTCATTCGCCCCCTCAGGCAGGGGGCCGACGACTTCGCTTAGGCACTCTGGCTCGGCCACAGGTACCATCGATGTCGTCGCTTCTGGAGTGGGAGCTACTACTGGCTCCGACCGGGACACCTCTTCCGAGGGAGGCTCGAGCTCCCTCGCCTCTTCAACCGCCGGCTGTGTGACCGGTGCTCCAACAACAACCGGCTCAGTGACCGGTACTTCGGAGGTAACCGGCTCAACTGCCGGAACTACCTCAACTTCCGGTTCGCATGCCGGAGCTTCAGTCACCTCCGGTTCAATCGCCGGGGCTTCGACAAGTTCCGGCTCCGAGGCCGGAACTACTACTTCTTCCGGCTCTACAGCCGGAGCTTCCACTATTGCAGCACCAGGACCCGGAGCTTCAACCTCCGAGACAAGTGCCGCTGGCGTGTCTTCACTCCCGTGGTCCGGCGCTACCACGGGAAGTTCTGGGGACGAGTCGAGGTTCATGACCACGACAGCCGGCGCCGGAGCTGTCGCAGCCTCAGCCACCACCTGGGGTGGAACTGGGACAGGAGCAGAAGCTCCCACGGCCTCAAAAATCGTGGCCGAGGGTGGAGCTTCACTCCCCTTCTTGGGGACGCTGCAGAGGATGGATAAAGAAAATTAACAAACAATCGCTACAACTAAAAAGTTAACCAAGGTAAAAATCAGAAATTACCTTGGAAGGCTCCAGCACCAGCTTGCGCGGAACCTTTTTCCCGGACGTTCTGGGCTGGCCATGGTCGGCGTAGGAGCTCCAGGAGGCCCCCCAGAACTTGTCGCAGCCACGGGCGTTTCCCGGGCCGAGGCTCTCCTCGATCGGGAGGAACCCCTGGACCTGGAGGCTCCAACCGCCCCAGGTGCCGGAGTCGTACACCCGGAGCTAGCACCACCGGAGGGTTCCACCACGGAGACAGACGCGCTCCGGGAGGATCCCACTGCAGGAACAGTCTCGTTCTGGGAGGACCCCACCACGGGGACAGTCGCCACGGCAGCAGAAGATCTTCCCCCCTGGGGAGAAGGAACCAAGGTGGAAGCAGCAGGCCTGACGGACCTTCCGTCGGCATGTCGTAGCTTCCTCTTCTGACTCTCCGGCTCCTCCGCCAGCTCCTTGCCCTTGCCGATGACTTCAACCCTCGGATGTGGAGCAGGGACCTAGCCATCTTCGGGCACCCCGGGGATTGCCACCCGGGTGGTTGGTCTTCTCTCGACGACACCAAGGTCGTCAAGCGCAGGCATTGTCCGCCGGAGCTCTCTGTTGAACCCCACTTCCACATTCAGAGGGAGAAAGGCCGACGGCGGAGTCAAGTAATCCCCGTTGACGTCGATGCTGTGCTGGAATTTCTTGAGGTGGAACTCCAAGGTCTTCCCCACCATATTGGATTTCAACCCGGTCCCAACCCGGTCCTCGTCCATCACGCTGTTGAGGGCCCAGGCGAGCTTCTTCCTCCTCTTCAGCGGCGCCCACCTGTTGGTCAGGAAGTTGCAGAATACCGCTTGGGGAGTCAATCCTCCCTCCACACATCGGCGGATCCTGGTCAGCACAGGGTCGAAAACTTCCGCCAGCACCGGAACTTCACTCCATATCGACGTGTCGATGCCGGGCAGACCGTCTGGCAGTTCCAACCGCTCATGCTCCTCCACCCTGACGACTATCCAATCTTTCTTCCAGTCATCCCACTTCCCGGAAGGGAACGAACGGAGGTACTTGAATGGGCACTTCTTGCGCTTCACAAAGTAGTAGAAGCCAAGGTACTCATTGCTCCGGCCGGTGGTGTGAACGGTGAAGAAGGTTCGGAAGGGCTCGACGCAGGGGGGGATGCCCACCCACATCTCACAGAAGTGGACAAAGATGGACACAAGGAGGATGGAGTGAGGGCCATGGTGGTATAGCTGCAGACCATAGAAGTCTAGCAGCATCAAGAAGAAAGAAGAAAATGGTGGGATCAGCCCCACCATGGCGTACGAAGAAAAGTACACCATCCCGCCAGCGCACTCCTTCTCAAAAGGGAGCTCTCCGCCGGTACGGACCAAGCGGCTGAAGAAGTCCGAGGACCACCCCATGAGGGCCCGGACCTTCTTCAAATCGTTGTCGGTCTTCAGGCGACTCTCGCGCAGACCCAACTCCATCGCGGCACAGCTAGGCAAGAGAAGAGGAGCAAAGTACGAGTCGGGAGTTTGAGCGCAAGATCAGATGGGAGGCGTAAAGAACTCCTGATGGTGCACGCTTTCCTTCTTTAGTAAGCCCTCGCAACGCTTGGATGGAAACTGCAGGGGAGTCGAAGATACTACTCAAGAATTCCACCCAGCCGATGACAAGAGGGCCCGGGACCTCCCCGACGATCAAGTCGAGGCTCTTACCCAGGCGAACGGTTGTCATCACGAGGCGGGAAACCCAAAGGCGGCGGCCTTACAGGGCGCGCGGAACCGATACGGTTTTCGTATCGGGAACCGGCGACCTTCAATGGCGTGAGATCCGCACGTCAAAGATCTTATCTGCCGCCTGAGGTGCGCCACGCGACGGGATCTAACTGTAAAACCCTGCCAACGGCACCTCCGAAGACCCTTGAAGACCCAGTTCAAGAGTCGCAAGGATGGACCCACCTCCGATGGAACGACTTCACCCCAGTGACCTTCCTCGGAGGTAGGTCCAGGGGGCCACTGTCGATACCCTAAAAACCGTACACCCCCTGAGGTTACAAAGATTTCGAGGGAAGGCCGTCTACACAGATTGAAGACCCTCAGAGGCCCACTTGTCAGACATGACCGGACCTGCTTCTCCAACATGGTTAATCCCTAGGTCGCCACGTGTACTGCCAAACCGGAGCTACCACCCGCAAGGGGGAAGCTCCGGACCAAGTACCGAAATGGCACCTCCGGACTTAACCCCTGACCGAGAGAAGCTCCGGACCTGACACGTGTCAGGTAGCTCCGGAGCTACCTGCTTCCCACAGCAAGCTCCAGAGCTGCCACGTGTCCAAACGTCGGAGCTGGCAGCCTCTAACCTCCGGAAGACCTTGTAACGGCTCCGGATCTTCAAAGGAGAGCCAAGGACTTCAAGACCCAATTAAATGTCATTAATGTCATATTAATGACACTTAAACGGACGATCTTAACACCTGTAACGGCACTGTCGGAGCCCGTTACAAGATCATTAACAACAATTAATCGTGTATTAATACTAGTAATTGCCGGGGCCACATGTCGGGCTTGGCCAGCTTGTAACGGCCTATCCTTGTACTATAAAAGGACAGGCCGACGATACACACAGGACACGCACACAGACGTGGAGATCATACGTGACAAACTAATACAACACCAACACACCCGTGGAGTAGGGTATTACGCTCAGGCGGCCCGAACCACGTAAATCCTAGTGTCTCCTGCGTTAAACCGCAATTCACCTTCTTGAGTCTTCGCGCGCCCATACTGAACTACAAACTCCTCCAACACTTTAGCAGTGTCAGGAGATCTGCCGACTCCAACAGTCGACAGATATAAAGGTTGTAAACTAACTTATATGCTATTAATTCTGTAACGACGCTCCGGCGTTAGGTAAGAGGTAAGGTACGCCACCGTAAGCGGATCAATTGCGGTAAGCTCACCATGCGAGAGGTAGCATGGAAGTCTTTCTCTGGATTGACACGGAAATGTTAATAGGAGTCTCTGAAGCTTTCTATGTTTCTGAGAACCTATGACACGCGGTACCCCAACGTGCTTCAAAGTTAGTGGGAGCCCCCGTCGGGTGGTGTATAACCCGATAGTATGCCTCTCTAGAATCATTCATATTCTATGGGAGCATGCGAAACACGTGTGCCCGACCGTGTATAAGCCGGTTCTTATCGGAGTCTTTGTTGTACATACGTATTACTGCCATGTACCTCGAGACATGACATCGCTCGATGGCGACTCACACCAGAGTCGTATGCATTTACTTTTGTATATATTATTGTGACTGCCTGTCGTGTTTCCCCATGCCGCCCTTGAGGTTTGAAGGTGTGAAAGGGAATTGTTTGTCTTTTGCAGTATTGACTACGGTAGCGACCGTGTAGCACACGTTTGCGAGTGAACGATACTAGGACCACCTATAAACGTATCCGGATATACCGGTTAAAATTTTCTTTGGTGAGGCACATAGTACCGTCAGTATCGACTTTGATACTGGACCATCCCCAACGTCAGAATGGTTGCATTACGTTTTTGGAAAGTCCGACTACCAGTTGCTGGTAAGTTTTGGACATTGCAAGGTGAATATCACTCATAACTCGTGAAGAATCAAGGTTCTTTATTTGTGGCAGAAGTTTGATCAACTTTGCCAGGTCGTAATCTTGGTTAGTTGAAAAATAACATAAGGATTTGCTATATGGATAGAAAGATCATCAAGTCCACTACAAAGTTATTTTTGGTCTTTAGGACTGAAAATGATCCTACCTTTGTGTAAACTGAACTCCACAAAAACTACTACAAATGTCTTACCCAATTACACAGCCTCTGTATTTTCACCTCAACTTCTTGTAGAAAAAATCTTCTGCTCTATTTTGATACATATCTGGAGAGGGCAGAAGCATCACTACAACTTTGTAAATTGAAGTGTTTTCTAATTCGACACCGAACCAATCCAAATCCCAGATTGAAACTGGTACACTACAGATCAGCTGGCAGAAAACCAGTCAACTCATCTGTCAACTTTAGACAGTCATATGTCCTAATATTAAAACTTGACATAGTCATATATATACATTTATGGAAAGAGTCCTCTATAAACTTTCTATTCAACTCCTGGTCTGAATCTTTCATTATCAGAGCCCAATTCCAATTGTCGCAAACGCTGTTCTGGCAGTCTAGGACCAGAAATCATTCGTGCATAGTTGGAATTTGCGAGCTTTGACCTGTATAACGACTTCATAAGCCTGAACCAAATCTATTTCTGGAATATTAACATGATTTGGTACCATGTTTATTTTGTCATTACCTCCAGATATTGTTTTGATATACCTGTATAAACCGTGGACAAAAACCCACATATACATGGGAGGTTGTGTCAAAATTTCCAGAAAATTTTAGTCAACTTCAGACCTGTATAACTTTTAATACAGAGCTCACCTGGAGGTGATCAAGTACAATCTGGAAAGGTTATGAATTGCTATAAAACTTTTGTATTCAACTCAAATCCTATTCCTGCCATTTACTGGGAGGAAATATCGAATTTCTACAGGATGGTCCGCTGGAACAAAACTGAAGTTCATATTCCAGATTTGAACTGTCTTGTAACCATTAATCAAGCTTCTATATCTTCCATTCCAGAATATCTATGGGGACAAAGTAATATATTATTGAAAGGTTTTTGATTTTACTATAAATTTGTAGTTGAACTCCATACCAAATTCTGCATTTAACTGTGAGAAATAATTACATTTCTACAGACTGGTCTGATGGACCAGAAACTGGACGGCATACCAATATGCGATATTATCAACTCAAATCGTTTTAGTTTCACCTTCTTATGTCACTCATGAGGTCTAGGGGTGATTACTCCACATGATTGATTAACATAAAGTTGAAACACCACGTTAAGTTATTGGTGGGTAGTATCACTTATTTGGGTCTAGTTCAATGTTCTAATCATTATTTACACCTTGCCTACTGCATTGTAAAGTGATGCATATTACGGTCTTTATCATGATTCCAGTTGGTATTGCAACTTTGGATCTTAACCGTAATGGTCACTCTTGCATCATGGATCACACTCATTTTGAGGGTGAACCGGGTAATTCTGCTCATGGTGGAGATGACTCAACTCTACCACCAGTGCCATCATCAACCGGATTGGCAGAAGTCTTAGCAAGGATGGCTGAGTCTCTGCAGACGTTGGTACAGTGGAGTGTACAACCTGAGGCTCGACCACTTGATCAACCTCAAGTCACATATCTGGATTTCTTGGCAACTCAACCACCAGTTTTCACAGAAGCCTGGGAACCATTGGAGTCGGAACATTGGCTCCGGGTGGTTAAAGCCAAGTTTGAGTTACTCCAGTGTGATGAGTATCAGAAGGCTTTATTTGCCGCTCAACAACTCCACAGATCCGCAGGAGCTTGGTGGTCTGAATATCTCAGCACTCACCCTGACGGTCATCGTGTGACCCGGCCGGAGTTTCGTGATGCTTTTCGTGCATGCCACATTTCTACAGGGATGATTAAAACCAAGTTGGAGGAGTTTGTGGAGTTGAAGCAAGGAGAAATGAGTGCTTATGAATACTCCAAGGCGTTCAATCGTTTGGCTCAATATGCGCCTGAGTACGTGAATACTGAGGCGTTGAAGTGTGATTGTTTCTTTCGAGGACTGAACGACAAGCTTCGAGCTCGACTTGTGTTATTCAATAACAGCAACTACAATGACTTGGTTGGTGCCGCTATTGTTCAGAAGGATGCAACTCTTCGCTATCAGG
The DNA here is from genome assembly GCA_036927565.1 of Tuctoria greenei. Lineage (NCBI taxonomy): Eukaryota > Viridiplantae > Streptophyta > Magnoliopsida > Poales > Poaceae > Tuctoria > Tuctoria greenei. The sequence goes on from JAYESD010000006.1 coordinate 134,636,571, forward strand.
CAGAGAAGAGGAAGAGGAAGACATCACTGAAGATTATCAATGATGTTCCTCAGGAGGATCGAGCGGTATATTGCTTACCGTCCGGTCAAGAGCTTTGGTCGAGTGAGCAACTACAACAGGTTTGGTATCACTCCTATCCAGTGGAGACCTTACTTGCACCTCAGCAAAGCGTGCAAGTGTGTCCTGGTTCTCCATCGCAGCAGTATGATCTCACTCTTGCAGCCCAATCTCTGCAAGATGTGCATGTTGTCAGTCCACCCCAATTCAGTGGAAAGCACATAATGCATTTAGCACGGGAACGTCGCAAGACGGAACGTGACCGTGTCCAATTGTCCTTTTCCAAGAATTCTGATCAGCACCATAAACTTAAAAAGAAGACCTCATCAAAGTCTGCCAGTGTTAATTATGCTGCAATTGAGGACATTGCAGAAGGAGAACCTGTTTTAGCAGGCATGTTTACTTTACATGATCAACCAGTAGTCGTTCTGTTTGACTCTGGAGCTACTCAAAACTTTGTGAGCAAGTCTTTTGTGCTGAAACATCAAGTGCCAATTGTGACTGTCTCACACCCTTTTTGTGTCAGTTCACCTAGAGGCAATATTTCAGCTAATGAGGTTGTTTCTCGAGCACCTTTGTGCATGGGTGGAAGTATCTATCCGGTGATCCTCATCATTTTGGAAGGTCAGACAATTGACCTCATCTTGGGAATGTCATGGTTGACACATCATGGAGCTATCTTTTATATCAGCTCGCGGACTGTCCAACTGAACTCTCAGTTCCATGGTAGCAACACTTTAAATCTTTTGGATATCGCACCAAGAGTCTCAGCGGTGCATCACACAAGTGCCAAGAATCTTGAGGATAACCCCATAGTGTGTGAATATCCAGACGTGTTTCCTGACAATCTTCCGGGCATGCCACCAGAACGTGATGTCGAGTTCAAGATTGAACTTACGGCAAGAACCACGCTGTAAGACCAATGTGTGCTGAATACATTGGTTTGTGGTGAATACACTTGGCTTTGATGATAAAAGTTTTTAATATCATCAAAACATCTTTTTATCAAGGTCTGACTCTAGCTCCGAGCTATAGCAAGGTCCGACCATAGGTCCGACTTGTTTTGGTTAGCTCCGGCTACGTTAGATGCTAGGTACGACTTCTTGGTTAGGTCCGACTAGCTTTGGTTAGCTCCGGTGAGCTTTATCTTTAGCTTCGGTATGTCTTTGTTAGCTCTGGCATGTCTTTGATAGCTCCGGCATATTTTTGATAGCTCCGGCATGCTTTTGCTAAGCTCCGACGTACTTTGTCTAGCTCCGGTTTTGGGTTGACTAGTTTTGACTAGTTTTTGGTAAGCTCCGGTGCTAGGATCTACTAGTTTTGGTAAGCTCCGGCGGGTGCTTCATTGTACTAGTTTTGGTAAGCTCCGTGTCAAGCTTTGGCTTGCTATGGGATGGTCCGAAACTTGACCGCAATACTTCTGCTTTTCATTTGCAATGTTTCGTACTTGCTTTACATTGTTGGAAAGATTGCTTAGTATTCATTTGCTAAGTTTTTGGTGCATTTTGGTTGATATGGATGATATCGTGTTACTGTGGTTTTGCAACATGCTTATGTGAGGTTCTCACGTAGGGTGTTGTGTTCGGAGCTAACTTGAGTCAAGTCAAGGACTTGGGCTCGTATGGATTGGTTTTTTATTCATTTGCAGGTGTTGCTTGAGTTAAAGACATGGCTGGTGACGAGATCCATTGGACTAGTCTCAGGGAGGAGATGAGGTTCCAACAACCAAATTCAGGAGGAATTGTGGTTGAGCTGATCAGGAGGTTGCGCAGCATGATTGAATCAAGAACAATGCATATGCAGGTATCGTGGATGTCATTGGAAGATGTTTGCACATGTGCAAGGAGTGCATGGACGTGCCTACATGGTTCTGAGACGTGATGAAGAGATGTGGACGTAAAGAGATGGTCGGAAAGGTCCAACCGACTAGGTTATGGACTCAGACTGCGGCTGAGTCGGGTTTGACTCAAATATGGAAAGATTTGAGTTGGTTATGATAGGATTTCGTGTGGGTCACGAATTTGAGTTGTTTAGGAATGTGGGATACATTCCTAAGCCGTTTGGAAGTCTTAAGATTGCTTCTATCTGCGTATAGAAGAATCTTGAGCAGTTATGGAAAGTTACGATTCATGATCTGAGTAGGATTGGAGTCCTAGTTGATATTGGATTGGCCTAAGGGCTGGTTATATAAGCAAGGGAGCCCAGAGCCCATGGTGCACGACTTTGGGGCTGTTGCTCTTGTGTTCTATTGAATAAAATTCGTAGTTTGAAGGAACTTTTGTGCCTTGTTCGTCCGACTTGTTCCAGACAAGTTTTACTCGTCGAGTTTCTGGACAGCACTACCTTTCGTCGGTGGTTTTATCATAACTCGAGTTTTACAGATCCAATTGACATGATTCTTTTTAGGTTGTCTTCACAACTTGATTGTCTATCATATGTCAAAATTTCATGGTCATTGTATTTGTGGTCTATGATCTACACGAGTTTCTTTGCAGCATTCCAGAACTATCTTTTTTTTTTCTCAGGTAGGGCAGATTGACCATTGTTTGATCTTTCGATCATAACTTGAGTTTTTTTTGATGGATTTGAGTGTTTCTTTTTTTGTTGTCCTCGTGACTTGATTCTCTCTGATATCTATCACTTTTTTCACAGTGAAACACGTTTAGATTAGTTTCACACTTAACAGATCGTTTTTCTGCTGATAGGGTTTGGGGTTTAATTGTTTCCGCTACGTAAGATTATTAAATCTACCATTCACCTGCCCCCTCTGGTAGCTTTTCACGTGCTCTTCGATCCTACACATGCCAATATCAAGGAAGCCATATAGGATGGCACCGAAGGAACATGCAGAATTGAAGGAGCAGCTGAATGACTTATTGAGCAAGGGTTTTATTCGCCTAAGTTCACCACCTTGGGGTTGTTCCGCGTTGTTTGTGAAGAAGAAGGATGAGACTTTGAGGTTGTGCGTGGACTATCGTCCACTGAATGCGGTCACCATCAAAAACAAGTATCCACTACTATGCATTGATATCTTATTCGATCAACTAGTGGGTTCTAAGGTATTCTCAAAGATGGACCTTCGTTCAGGTTATCATCAGATTAAGATTCGACCTGAGGACATTCCAAAAACCGCATTCTCTACGAGGTATGGGCTGTATGAGTACCTTGTCATGTCCTTTGGGTTGACCAATGCACCAGCTCACTTCATGTATCTCATGAATTTGTTGTTTATGCCGGAGTTGGACAAGTTTGTCGTGGTATTCATTGACGACATCTTGGTGTATTCTAAATCTGAAGAAGAACATGCTAAACACTTGCATATTGTATTGCAACGGCTAAGGGATCACAAATTCTATGCAAAGTTTAGCAAGTGTGAGTTTTGGATCCGCCAAGTGCCATTTCTAGGGCACATCATCTCGGCTGATGGTATTGCCGTTGATCCAAGCAAAATTGTACAAGTCCTAAAGTTGAAATCTCCCGAGTCCATACATGAAGTTCGTAGTTTCTTTGGCTTGGCTGGCTATTCTCGGAGGTTCATTCCGAGTTTCTCAAAGATAGTGTGGGGACCGGAATCCCGACATCCGAGGATCTCATTGAGTGGTGTCGTGCGATGCGACACCCAACAGTATACAAGAATAGAACCTGAATAAGTACAAGACGAAGTTTTTTATTTATCATACAGCGGAAGTTTTACAATACTAGCGTAAGGAAAGCAACATATATATCATAGCTACGCTCTCAGGACTAGTTATGCAAAAGCAACGTTATCCATGCCTTGGATACTTTGCACTAGCAACACTCAATTCGGCTCTACACCCTGGAGGGGGTGCAGCCTCATCGTTAAACCCTTCATCAATTGTATAACCTGCAAAAACACGTTAACTGCAAACGTGAGCATAAGGCTCGGCAAGACTAACCCATCTCACTAGACATATGCAGTGGTGAATACTAAGCATAGGTAAGGAATAGCACAAAATACTCGCCTATAAGTGGATCCTTATAATCATGTTTTAAGTAGCAAATGACATTCTTCAAGCACGGCACATCATGGACTCCACAATCAAACAAGAAACGCTTTGCTGATGATATGACATGCTCAAAGCACATAATGCTATTACAGATAAAGTATGGGGAAACTGGAAACTTTAATTTTGCTATCTCTAAGTCATACAAGGTTGCAAAGCAATTATAATTTAATACAATATATTTTTCTGGCTTTTTTAGTATTTACTACGTCACGTTGCAGTGAACAAGTGGTACTCTATTACGGTGAGGGACAGTGATTGCAATCAGAACACACCCAGACAACACGACACATACGTCGATTGGAAGTGTCAGCGAGCACACCTATACCTACATAACACTTCAGTACTAGGATTATATGGCAACCTTTCGCGAGACACTCAAATGCCGAATCGATCGATCCGTCACGAGCAGGAGGTCCCTGCGTGGGGCGTACTCTGACGTGCCCACCAGCGGATTTACACCTTGCTGCCCTCAACCCACACCTATAAAACGGAACGGTATGCCTCGACACCCAAGTGACCAAGCTACGTCAGTTTACTGGAGCCCATATATCCATTATGTTGCCGGTACAAGTCAAGCTTGTCCGAAGGGGCCGCATACAGACGGGCCTTAATCGACATAGGTAGGGCTATGCGACCAAGACTCAATTCTTGCCGCTTCCTATCCATTCCTTGCCCGGTCTCAGTTTCATTATATTATGCCATTTTCTATCTAACCAATCTTGTGTGATATGTCCTACATCTCTCGCGAGTAGATTCCAACTACTCGACTTCTACCGGATTTCCTATGCATTAGCAAAGCAGTTACTACAGGTCAAATTGTAACTCGTTCCAACCAATTCCTAGGATTTGTTGTCATGCAAGTGGAGTATCAAACACCTTATATGTAATGCACAATATCAACTGGAGACGTAAGTGAATAAAACTGGAAAACGTTGAAAAGCTCTTAAATGCAAACTGAGGCTTGCCTGGATGCAGGTCCGAGTCGGAGTTAGTATCAGGAAGGTACACTTCCAAAGCCTCCAGTGCCTCCTCGACTTCGGTCACTACACGTCATGCATATAATATGGTATATGAATGATTTTGAAATAATAACTATAAAAAGTATACAAATTAACATCTAAGGATCATAGCAAGTGATGATCTTAACTGGCTTTGGGACTTTTTTGAGACATACTAATGACTATGATAGAGATTTTTGGCAAGGAGCAAAAGATAATCAAAGTGGTTAAGCCCTTTGGCAATTATTTACTAATTGAATAAGCTTAACCAATTATCTTTCAGTTTAGGAACTGAATTGGGCCAAGAATATTAGGTCAAATAATTCTCAAATTTTTACAGGAGCTAGTACATGACTAAGGGAATTCTCAGTCCAAATTTGGTGTATAACAAAGCAACTGAACATCCGGGATAATTCAATCAAGTAAAAAGATGATTGAATTAAACAGGGTGTTATACAGGGTTTCATACTAATCCAACTGTACAGCCTGATTTCATAGTGTGTAAGGATCATACAGGTTTTTATTTGGGATTTTTAGGGCAATTCTTCTGGGAGAAACTGAATTTAGAAAAAGGTACTATTTTCTAAATACAGTTTTGGAAGAAAACTGAACCAGTAGGAAAGAATTGGAAATCTGTCCAAGCTAAACAGGTTTAATGGCTCCCAAACATTTTATGGTAACTAATACTAGGTCAAGGTATTTTATGTGAATTTTGGAAATTTTTCCAGCGGAAGGTTCATCTGGAAAAAATGTGTTTGTATTTGGAAAGATTATTTTCTACAGAATTTAAAATTAAGTTTCACAGAACCTATCTGGCATTGAAAGAAACTAGAGCTCAAAAGCTTTCAGACAAAATTTGTTTGAAGATTTTTGGAGTAGTCTACAGAGAGATATTTAATTTAGAAGTTTGCATAATTTTCTGGAATGAATTTAATAAACTATTGGCTCCAAAATTCAAATTCAATTGGTTGGGTCCCATGGGCCACGTGGCGTGCTCTGATCAATGCAACACCGCGATCCACAGATTTATTCACGCGCAACCACACGGAATCCCAGCCGCACCGTGATCCCGTAGCCACTGGCAGGTGGGGCCCCACGGGGTTGTCTTCTACCTCGGGCCAACGCCCGCGCGAGGCGGCACCCGCGGCGGTAACTCGCCGGCGAGCTCGCCACCGGCAAAACCGACGGACCAAACTCGCTCAAACTCGCCGCCTGGGGGTTTTTGGAGTCGCTGAGCACGACGGTGAAGTCGATGGGACCAGAAACTCGCCAGAAATGGTTGTGCGACGGCAGCGGCGGCGGTGAGTGCTCTGGCAACCTGGAACTCGCTCCAGAGTAGCTCAAACCACTCGGGACCTTCTTCAAAACCTTCCTGAGACGATGCAGATCAAGGAAATGGACGTGGGAGAGGAGGAAACAATAGAAAACTATGAGCTCGACGGCGAACCGAGGCTTCCTCACTGGCGGCGAGCAAATCTCGATTTCCTCGACCGTTGCTCGATAACTTTTAGGGGTTTTTGCTCAGGTAGGAGCGCTAGGACCTATAGAAACTATCTCTAAGCAATTGCAAAGAATATTTACTTGTAGAAACGAAATTGAAATGGAAATCGTGCGAGCTTCCTCACATCGGCGGAAAGAAGATGACTGATAACTTGCTCATTTCTCAATGAAAAGGGAAACGGTTTGCACCGAGAGTTAGAGCTCGACTAGGCGCACCTTTAAGCTGTTGGGATCATGGCTTGAAACTGCGCGAGACGGTGGCGCACCTCGGAGCAGAGGCGAGCGGCGATGATGGCGCGCGGCGGCGAAGAAATTGCGAGAGGGGGAACCACCGATCGGGGAAGGGGAAATACCGGAGCGGCGGCCGGCCTTTTATAGCACCGCGTCAAGCAAGCAAGCAGCTCGCTGGAGCTTGCATGCGCGTGCGCTGTCGAGCGGGCGAGCGCCGGTGTAGAGATGGCAGGCGGCCGAGCTGATCCGTTCAACAGAGGCTGACCTGTGGGGCCCACAGGTCAGTCAGACTCCAACAGTAAAGTTAAAAATTCATTTAAAAATAGAAGATCAACTCCAAAAATCGTGAAATTTTGTGGAGATGGTAAATGAATTATTCTGACACAATGGTGAACTCAGTTCTTATGTTAAAAGAAGTTGGAAAAGAATTTAAAATTCAGATTTGAATTTGATTCAAATTTGCTAAGCGCCACAAATAAAATAGCAAATGAGTTCCTAAAATCTTGAAATTTTGCAGGCAAGCTATTGAGAATATTAGAAGGTTAAGGAAAAATTTAGAGCCTCTAATTTGAATATTTTTGGCAGGGCCAAATAGTACTGCACTTTAAATTGCCTTAATAAACATCATCCAAATAATTCTAAAATTTGAAGAGGTGTGAGTAGAATCATTCTAGAATTAGTGGTGAAGTCCAATACTTATGTTAATAAAATTTAACCATGAGTGCAAGAAAGGTTTGGATGGTATTAAGTTCATGTGTACCACTATATTGGATCTTTAATATAGTTGATCACAAAACTCATAACTGAATCCACATGCCATAAAAGTGGGGTTTTACATTCCTCCCCCCTTAAAAGAATCTCGTCCCGAGATTACAAAAGAAGGCAAAAGGAACAGATATAATGAACATATGCCGCTAACAAGTCCGGATAGTTTGTTCTAAGATACTCCTCCCTTTCCCACGTGGCTTCTTCAGCCCTGTGGTTGCTCCACAAGACCTTGTAGAAACGCAAGGTGCGGCTTCTTGTGCTGCAAGTCTTCTTATCGACGATCTGAGTTGGATGCTTGGAATAAGTGAGATCTGGTTGGAGAGCTTCCAAATCCTCAAAACGTATATTCGTTGGGATTTTGAGACATTTCTGCAACTGAGAAATGTGAAACACATTATGGACCCCTGCCAGCGATGGCGGTAACTCCAATTGATATGCCACAGGTCCGCATCTTTTGATTATTGCGAACGGCCCAATAAAACGTGGATCTAGCTTCCCTTTCACTCTGAATCGATGGATACCTTTCATAGGGGATACCCGGAGATAAACTTGATCTCCAACCTCGAAGTGAAGAGGTCGACGTCGTTTGTCCGCGTAGCTCTTCTGACGAGACTGAGCGGCTTTGAGATTTGTTTGAATAATGTGTACTTGCTCTTTAGCTTCTTTTATTAAGTCGATGCCATATACCACTCGTTCACCAGATTCGCACCAGTTCAAGGGTGTGCGACACTTCCGGCCATAAAGAGCTTCATATGGCGCCATCTGGTTACTAGCCTGGTAACCGTTGTTGTACGAAAATTCCGCCAACGGTAGATGATCATCCCAATTCCTACCATGGTGGATGGCACAGGCACGAAGCATGTGCTCTAGCACTTGATTCACCCGTTCGGTTTGTCCATCAGTCTGAGTATGATAAGTTGAGCTTCGAATCAGTTTGGTACCCAGGGCATCATGGAGATGCCCCAAAAGCGAGCAACGAAAATAGATCCACGATCTGAAATGATAGTGTGGGGTACACCATGTAGACACACTATTTTGGAGATATAAAGTTCTGCATACCGCTTTACATCATACTTGACACTGACAGGTATCAAATGAGCCGATTTGGTCAACCGGTCAACGATCACCCAAATTCAGTCGTGCTTATGGAGAGTGGGAGGCAACCCAACAATGAAATCCATGCTGATATCCTCCCATTTCCAAGTCGGTATGCTTAAAGGTTGAAGATGTCCTGCTGCTTTCATATGGTCGGCCTTCACTCGCCGGCACGTATCACACTCGGATACGTATTTAGCTACTTCCATCTTTATCCGAGTCCACCAGAACTTCTTTCTCAAATCATGGTACATTTTGTTACTTCCCGGATGAATGGAATACTTGGATAAATGAGCTTCATCCAGTATCTTCTTCCGAAGTTCCATGTTTCGGTGTACTACTATACGGTTGTTAAACCAGAGGGTGCCTTCATCGTCACTTTGGAAACATTTCATCTCCCCCTTCTTCATTCTTTGCCGAATATGTGACATTCTTTTGTCCTCCTTCCGAGCTGCCATAATATCCTCCTTGATAGTAGGAATGAGAGCTAGGTTGTAGAGTCCCCCATATGGAACCAAGTAGAGACTCGGTTCTTCTTCTCCTTCCATTGAGGTAATGGAAAGATTGTTGACATGGGACTTGCGGCTCAGAGCATCTGCGACTACATTCGCTTTGCCTGGATGGTAGTGGATCTCAATCTCATAATCCTTGATTAACTCCAACCATCTACGCTGTCGCATATTTAAATCTTTTTGGGTGAAGATGTATTTCATGCTCTTGTGATTAGTGTAGAGGTGTACTAGATTACCCAGTAGATAATGTCTCCACATCTTCAATGCTAGTACCACAACAGCGAGTTCTAGATCATGAGTCCGATAGTGCTGCTCATGGTTTCGAAGCTGCCATGATCCATAAGCGATCACTCGTCTATCCTGCATCAACACACATCCCAAACCAATTCCGAATGCATCACAATACACGTCAAAAGATTTGGTTGTGTTTGGTTGAGCTAATACTGGTGCCGTTGTGAGGTGTTTTACTAATGCTTGAAAACCTGCCTCACATGCCTCAGTCCATACATACTTCGTTCCCTTCTTCAGAAGTTCTGTCATTGGTTTAGCTATTTTGGAGAAACTGGGAATGAACCTCCGGTAGTACCCAGCTAAACATAGGAAACTTTGAACTTCAAGTACAGACTTTGAAGACTCCCATTTGAGGACTTGCTTGATCTTGCTTGGATCAACTGCAATCCCTTCTGCTAATATGATTTGCCCTAAAAATGGCACTTGGTTGATCCAGAATTCACACTTGCTGAACTTAGCATATAGCTGGTGGTCCCGTAATCGTTGAAGCACGATACGCAAGTGTTGAGCATGTTCTTCTTCGGATTTTGAATACACAAGTATGTCGTCAATGAAGACTACGACAAACTTGTCCAAATTCAGGCATAAACACCGAGTTCATGAGATACATGAATTGAGCCAGTGCGTTGGTCAATTCGAAGGACATAACAAGGTACTCATACAGTCCATACCTCGTTGAGAATGCCGTATTTGGTATATCTTCTGGTCGGATTCTAATCTGATGATAACCAGAACGAAGATCCATCTTCGAAAATACTTTAGAACCCACCAATTGATCGAAAACAATATCAATGTGTGGTAGTGGATACTTGTTGTTGATAGTGACAGCATTAAGTGGACGATAGTCTACGCATAGTCTCAAGGTCTTATCTTTCTTTTCTACGAACAGTGCAGAACAACCCCATGGTGATGAACTTGGACGAATGAAACCCTTGTTCTCAAGTTCTGTTAATTGCTCCTTAAGTTCTGCAAGTTCCTTGGGTGCCATCTTGTAGGAGGGTCTTTAGATTGGCACTTTTCCAGTTCAATTTTGAACTCTATATCTCTTTCTGGGGGCATACCAGTAAGATCATCAGGGAATACGTCGGGGTACTCACATACTACCAGAATATTCTCAAGTCCAATAACTTCGGTATTGTGAGTAGATGGTTCCAATGGAATGATGTTCTCAAGATTGAGAACTTGGGACGGATGGAGTGGAGAGTTTAGATAAATTTTTCGAGGAACGATATCAAGAATAGCACCATGGTATTGCAACCATGCCATTCCTAAGATGACATTTAGTTTTTGAGTCTCTAAGATAATGAAGGAGGTAAGATAGATGTTCCCATCTAGGTCAAGAGGTGCCCTATGGACCATCTCATATGTTACTACCCTCCCTGCTGGAGTGCGAATCATATATGGAGTTTTAGTGGAGATAACAGGTAGCTGATTTTTAATGACAACAAATTTACTAATGACATTGTGGGAAGCTCCGGAGTCAAAGAGTATGACTACGGATTGATCATAGATAGAGAACGTACCTGTGAGCACGGGCGCGCCTTCCAGAACATCCTCGATGGTGAGATGGTGGACGTGGCCAAGTCTGGGAACTGACTTCTTGGGCTGGTTGCGGGGTTGGTTGGCCCCCTGGTAGGATGATTGCCCTCCGCCTTGTCGATTCTGCGGACAGTCCTTGGCGAAGTGCCTCGTGCGCCCACACGTGAAACACGTGTACGGGGTTTGGCCAGTACGAATGGGAGGACGGAATTCCGGTGCACGTGGTGGAGGTGGAAGTGCACGTGGGATCATCCCCTGTTGTTGCTGCGGTCGGAATCCGGAGTTGCTGAACTGGTGACCACTGAACATTGGTGGTCGTGATGGCGGTTGCCACCTCTGGCCGGATGGTGATCGATGCACCATACGGTACTTCTGAGGAGCACCACCTCCGCTGCCCTGCGGAGCACTCCTCTTCTTTTTATCTGATGACAGCTCGCGCGTAGCGTCCTCCTGCATGATAGCGGCATTGACGATGTCGTTGAAGCTGCCGCGGTTGAACAGGACAAGCTTGTCCTTCAACATGGGGTTCAAACCCCGATAGAAGCATTCACGCTTCTGATCTTCGGTATTCACTTGGTCCGTAGAGTATTGGGCCAAGTGGTTGAATGATTTGGAGTACTCGTATGCACTCCTTCCTCCCTGCCTTAGCTCCAAGAACTCTTGAAGCTTCCTCCTCATAATCCCCGGAGGGATATGGTAGGCGCGGAACGCCTCCCGGAATTCGGCCCAGCTTACGACATGGCCTGCGGGGCGTGCGGCAAGGTAATTGGCCCACCATGCACCAGCAGACCCCTGCAGTTGTTGCGCTACAAACAGTGTCTTCTGCTGTTCGGTTATGTCGAGCAAACCGAACTTTCCCTCGATGGAGCGGAGCCAGTTGTCCGCCTCCAATGGTTCATCGGCCTCCCTGAAGACTGGCGGATGCGTTGCGGTAAAATCCGAGTAGGAAGTCGGATATTGCTGACGCGGTCCATCATCCTATCGTCCCCCTTGACGGAACGAGCACTGCACCAGAGTTCGCGGTAGATCGGTCTGCTCGTCGCGCGAGCCGAGTACTGCAGCGAGAACCTCCGCGAGACTTATGGGAAGTGTGGGTGGAGGTGATGGAGGTGGTTGCGTTTGAGGCGTATTCTGTCCCGGGGGTGGTGTGTCATCCCCCTGACCTCCACTGGAACCTCCCCCATCTTGACTTGTATGAGTACACACCATACTGCAACACAACAATTTACACTGTAAGTCTTATTGCCTCAAGTTCATCCTTCCATAGTAATGCGGTAGATAACAATAGATGATGCATAACATTCACATATATTGATAAAGCACAAACTTTATACAATCTATATTATCTTGGGCCCAAGTTTACATTAGATCTCCAAAAATAGACAGACTTCATCTAAAGAAGTCGTCTCATCTATGCTTGGTCACCACAAGTCATCATGTCCATGTCATCGTACACAGACCTTGCTACTATTTACAACAAGTCTCATAAAGTCACAAAACACGCGTGGTGTTTACTACACATTATTACACTCGGCCTAAAGTGATAAGTACATCAACACTTCCCTCTAATCATAAAACTCGACCTCCTGAGGATCTTCTTCTTCCTTGTCATCCTCAGGATTTGGCACCACTGGTACGGGTGCTAGAGCAGAAGTTGAGGCCTCGTTCAAAATCGATGTCCTTTTGGCAATCTTAGCTTGCCAATCTGTCTGTACAATAAACATCCTCCAGGCCTTGTTCTCCTGCTGAGCCTGCTCACAGCTGGTCTTCCAGCTCTGAGCCTCCACTCTGGACTGATCCCGATCTGCAGTCACCACGTTCAACTGGGTGTCCCGCTGGTGTCCATAGAGTAGGCTCGCCTCCAACTCAATTTCCATCTCTAGAGTCTCCTGGCGAGACGCGGCTAAATCCATAACAGCGTCATGCCATTGATTCTCCCTGAGGTTCAAACGATGGTTGAGAGGAGCCATCATATCCCTAAGTCTGTCATTTGCCCACTCAAAGTGGTCCGCTCGAATCATGGCTTGCTTCAGATTGTCCGTCAATTCTTTTATGCATGCCCTTTGATTACCCTTCTCGCGATGTGATGCGGATGCATACACCGCTAAGGCTGTCGCGGATGTTTCACCGTGATTGTCCACCTCCGCAAGCAAACGGGTTGCCCAGGCTTCAGAAGCCCTGCCGGTAACTGGAAAGAACTCATACGGAGTACCCACCAGAATACGGTAATGGAGTTTGCAAAACCTCCCTATGGCAACACTTGCGGCGTAGCTCCATGTTTCCTCTAATATCAATCCTTTGATCTTGATGGAGTATGGAGCCCATCCGAGGTGCAGTGGACCAGCAGGCACATCGACGTAGATTGTGCAACTCCACATACCGTGGTCCTGGAACTTCTTGCCCCAATAGCTAGGCAACTCCAGGTAGCCAAACTGGCGAAGCAACCTAACAAACACGTCCGGGAAACCGGCCTGCCCGGTGCACGTTGAGAAAACCCATCAATTAGGTAACTGAATTCTTGGTGCTGCCATCTGTGGACAACCATACCCAGAAGTCAGTACACAGTATAAGTATTCAACTCAATCAATGATAATGTTGGACAAAAGAAATTATCCATAATCAATTGATTCAAGAAAATCTGCAAACTGGAAGTGATCACAGTTCTGGTTCAGCTGACCTTCCTGTATCAACCCAAATGTTTCATACAGGAAATGCCAGAGTTAAGAATTAAGTTGAATATAAAAGTTGTAGCACACTTCAAAAACTTTCCAGATTGTACTCATACAGCTCCAGATGAACTAATATGAAGAATCTATACAGGTTTTAAGTTGACTCAAGTTTTCTGGAAATTTTGACAGAACCTCCCCTGTATATGGGCTTACCTCCACATTCTATACAGGTTTATCATTATAAGATATTGAGGTAATGACAAAATAAACATTCTATAACATCACGTTAACAATCCAGAAATAAAAGAGTTCCACCCTAAAAACTTTGTTATACAGGTATCGCGCACAAATTCACAACCCTGTGCAAACTGTTCCAAGTTCTGGACTGCAAGACCCAAGTTTGTGACAAATGGAATTAGGCATAGCTACACCCAGATTCAGGTCAGGAGTGACAAATAAAGTTGATAGAGGACTTCCTAAGCTTTCCAGAAATGTATATATGTGACCATGTCACTATTCTGTATTAAGAGCTATAACTATCCCAACATAACAGTTGAACTGACTGGTTTAAACAAGCAGTCCTGCAGTTCACTATGTTGACTTCACAATTTGGTTTAACTCCAACCCAAATCAGGAAAAACCTCCCATAACAAACTTGTAAAGCTCCTCCAAACATGTATCACAATAAGGCAGTGTATTTTTCTACAGCAAGTTATGGCAAAAATACAGAGACTGGTACAATGGTAAGGTCATCTGGAGCAGTTACAATACACCCCAGATTTCAACAGATTATCAAGCTTTTCTGTCTTTATGGTCAACAGAAAAGTTGTAGTGATCTTCACGAGCCTTTCATCCATATATGATACTCCTGTACTATCTATTAAATAACCAAGATTACAATCCGGCGAAGTCGAGCCAACTTCTGCCAGAAATCAAGAATCCTGATTTTATCTACTCTATTGAGTCGGAACCCTTTTTACGGAGTCCAAACCTACCTGATATTTGGACTTTCCAAAGCATTATGCATCCATTCCGTCGTTGGGGATGGTCTAGTATCATGTTTGATACTGACGGTACTGCGTATCTCACCAAGCAAAATTCTATCCGGTATTTCCGGTTACATCTATAGGTGGTTCCTATATCGTTCTCTCGCAAACGGATTCTACATGGTCTTCTACCGTAGTTAATGCTGCAAAAGACAAACAATCCCCTTTCACACATTCACACCTCAAAGGTGGTATAGGGAAACACGACAGGCAGTCACAATAATATATATGAAAATAAATGCATACGACTCTGATGTGAGTCGCCCTCGAGCGATGTCATGTCTCGAGGCACATGGCTGTAAATACGTCTGTACAGCAAAGACTCCTGTACAATCCGGCTTATACACGCTCGGGCATACGTGTTTCGCATGCTCCCGTAGAACATGGATAGTTCTAGAGATGCATACTATCGGGTTATACACCACCCGACCGGGGCTCCCACTAACTTTGAGGCACGCTGGGATACCGCGTGTCATCGGTTCTCAGAAACATTGAAAGCTTCAGAGACTTCTATTAACTTCCCGTGCCATGCCACAGAAATTTCACATACCACTCCTCGTATGCTGAGCTTACCGAGATTGATCCGCTCTCGGTGGCGTACCTTACCTCTTACCTGACGTCGGGTCGTCGTTACAGAATATAATAACACATAGTTAGTTTACCACCTTTATACCTTATACTAATAATACTCCTTATAAAGGCATATAGCTAATTCCTCACTCAAGTCCTAATTTTTGAAAATATGTTATTTTCAAGTACACTGTTCCCAACTATGCTCTGATACCACGTCTTTGGGGACAGGAATCCCAACATTCGAGGATCTCATTGGGTGGTGTCGTGCGATGCGACACCCAATAGTATACAAGATTAGAACCTGAATAAGTACAAGACGAAGTCTTTTATTTATCATACAACGAAAGTTTTACAATACTAGCGTAAGGAAAGCAACATATATATCATAGCTACACTCTCAGCACTAGCTATGCAAAAGCAAAGTTATCCATGCCTTGGATACTTTGCACTAGCAACACTCAATTACAGTGGCGTGCAGGGTTCCCACTCGGTTGTATACCCTGTAGGGGCTGCAGCGTCATCATCAAACCCTTCATCAATTGTATAACCTACAAAAACTCGTTAACTGCAAACGTGTGCATAAGGCTCAGCAAGACTAACCCGTCTTACTAGACATATGCAGGGGTGAATACTAAGCATAGGTAAGGAATAGCATAAAAGACTCGCCTATAAGTGGATCCTTATAATCATGTTTTAACTAGCAAATGACATTCTTCAAGCATGGCACATCATGGACTCCACAATCATACAAGAAACGCTTTGTCGATGATATGACATGCTCAAAGCACATAATGCTATTACAGCTAAAGTATGGGGAAACTATAAACTTCAATTTTGCTATCTCTAAGTCATACAAGGTTGCAAAGCAATTATAATTCAATACAATATATTTTTCTGGCTTCTTTAGTATTTACTACGTCAAGGCGCAGTGAACAAGTGGTACTCTATTACCCCGTGGGACGGTGATTGCAATCAGAACACACCCGGACAACACGACACATACGTCGTTCGGAAGTGTCAGCGAGCACAGCTGTACCTACATAACACTTCAGTACTAGGCGTATATGGCAACCTTTCATGAGACACTCAAATGCCGAACCGGTCGATCTATCACGAGCAGGAGGTCCCTGCATGGGGCGTACTGTGACGTGCCCACCAGCGGATTTATACCTTGCTACCCTCAACCCACACCTATAAAATGGAACGGTATGCCTCGACACCCAAGTGACCAAGCTACGTCAGTTTAATGGAGACCATATATCCACTATGTTGCCGGTACAAGTCAAGCTTGTCTGAAGGGGCCGCATACAGACGGGCCTTAATCAACATTGGCAGGGCTATGCAATCGAGACTCAATTTTCGCCGCTTCCTATCCATTCCCTGCCCTGTCTCAGTTTCATTATATTATTCCATTTTCTATCTAACCAATCTTGTGAGATATGTCCTACATCTCTCGCGAGTAGATTCCAACTACTCGACTTCTACCGGATTGCCTATGCATTAGCAAAGCAGTTACTATAGGTCAAACTGTAACTCGTTCCAACCAATCCCTAGGATTTGTGGTCATGCAAGTGGAGTATCAAACACCTTATACGTAATGCACAATATCAACTGGAGACGTAAGTGAATAAAACTGGAAAACTTTGAAAAGCTCTTAAATGCAAACCGGGGCTTGCCTGGATGCAGGTCCGTGTCGGAGTTAGTATCAGGAAGGTACACTTCCAAAGCCTCCGGTGCCTCCTCGACTTCGGTCACTACACGTCATGCATATAATATGGTATATGAATGATTTTGAAACAATAACTATAAAAAGTATACAAATTAACATCTAAGGATCATAGCAAGTGATGATCTTAACGGGCTTTGGGACTTTGTTAAGACATACTAATGACTATGATAGAGATTTTTGGCACGGAGCAAAAGATAATCAAAGTGGTTAAGCCCTTTGGCAATTATTTACTAATTGAATAAGCTTAACCAATTATCTTTCAGTTTAGGAACTGAATTGGGCCTAGAATATTAGGTCAAATAATTCTCAAATTTCTACAGGAGTTAGCACATGACAAAAGGAATGTTCGGTCTAAATTAGGGGTATAACAAAGCAACTAAACATCTGGGATAATTCAATCAAGGAAAAAGATGATTGAATTAAACAGGATGTTATACAGGATTTCATACCAATCCAACTGTACATCCTGTTTGCATAGGGTGTAAGGATCATACCGGATTTTATTTGGGATTTTTAGAGAAATTCTTCTGGGAGAAACTGAATTTAGAAAAGGTACTATTTTCTGAATACAGTTTTGGAAGAAAACTGAACTAGTAGGAAAGAAATGGAAATCTGTCCAAGCTAAACAGGTTTAATGGCTCCCAAACTTTTTTCTAGTAACTAATACTAGGGAAAGGTATTTTATGTGAATTTTGGAGATTTTTCCAATGGAAGGTTCATCTGGGAAAATTGTGTTTGTATTCAGAAATATTATTTTCTACAGAATATAAAATTAAGTTTCACAGAAACTATCTGGTACTAAAAGAAACTAGAGCTCAAAAGCTTTCAAACAAAATTTGTTTGAAGATTTTTGGAGTAGTCTACAGAGAGATATTCAATTTAGAAGTTTGAACAATTTTCTGGAATGAATTTAATAAACTATTTGCGCCAGAATTCAAATTCAATTGGTTGGGTCCCATGGGCCACGTGGCGTGCTCTGGTCAATGCAACACCGCGATCCACAGATTTATTCGCGCGCAGCCGCACGGAATCCCAGTCGCACCATGGTCCCGCAGCCACTGGCAGGTGGGGCCCCACGGGGTTGTCTTCTACCTCGGGCCAACGCCCGCACGAGGCGGCGCCCGCGGTGGTGACTCGCCGGCGTGCTCGCCGCCGGCTAAACTGACGGGCCAAACTCGCTCAAACTCACCGCCTGGGGTTTTTTGAGTCGCTGAGCACGACGGTGAAGTCGATGGGACCAGAAACTCGTCGGAAATGGTTGTGCGACGACGGCGGCGGTGGTGAGCGCTCGGGCAACCTGGAACTCGCTCTAGAGTAGCTCAAACCACTCGGGACCTTCTTCAAAACCTTCCTGGGACGATGCAGATCAAGGAAATGGACATGGGAGAGGAGGAAACAATCGGAAACTATGAGCTCGATGGCGAACTGAGGCTTCCTCACCGGCGGCGAGCAAATCTCGATTTCCTCGGCCGTTGCTCGATAACTTTTAGGGTTTTTTGCTCAGGTAGGAGGGCTAGGACCTATAGAAACTATCTCTAAGCAATTGCAAAGAATATTTACTTGTAGAGACGGAATTGAAACGGAAACCGAGCGAGCTTCCTCACATCGGCGGAAAGAAGACGACTGATAACTTGCTCATTTATCAATGAAAAGGGAAACGGTTTGCACCGAGAGTTAGAGCTCGACTAGGCGCACCTTTAAGCTGTTGGGATCGTGGATTGAAACTGCGCAAGATGGCGGCACACCACGGAGCAGAGGCGAGCGGCGACGATGGCGCGCGGCCGCGAAGAAATCGCGAGAGGGGGAACCACCAATCGGGGAAGGGGAAATACCGGAGCGGCGGCCGACCTTTTATAGCGCCGCGTCAAGCAAGCAAGCAGCTCGCTGGAGCTTGCATGCGCGTGCGCTGTCGAGCGGGCGAGCGCCGGTGCAGAGATGGCAGGCGGCCGAGCTGATCCGTTTAGCAGAGGCTGACCTGTGGGGCCCACAGGTCAGTCAGACTCCAACAGTAAAGTTAAAAAATCATCTAAAAATAGAAGATCAAATCCAAAAATCATGAAATTTTGTGGCGATGGTAAATGAATTATTCTGAACACAATGGTGAACTCAATTCTTATGTTCAAAGAAGTTGGAAAAGAATTTAAAATTCAGATTTGAATTTGATTCAAATTTGCTAAGCGCCTCAAATAAAATAGCAAATGAGTTCCTAAAATCTTGAAATTTTGCAGACAAGCTATTGAGAATATTAGAAGGTCAAGGAAAACTTTAGAGCCTCTAATTTGAATATTTTTGGCAGGTCCAAATAGTACTGCACTTTAAATTGCCTCAATAAACTTCATTCAAATAATTCTAAAATTTGAAGAGGTGTGAATAGAATCATTCTAGAATTAGTGGTGAAGTCCAATACTTATGTTAATAAAATTTAACCATGAGTGCAAGAAAGGTTTGGATGGTATTAAGTTCATGTGTACCACTATATTGGATCTTTAATATAGTTGATCACAAAACTCATAACTGAATTCACATGCCATAAAAAGTGGGGTTTTACAGATAGCTAAACCAATGACGGAACTACTGAAGAAGGGAACGAGATATGTATGGACTAAAGAATGTGAAGAAGCATTTCAAGCTTTGGTGAAACACCTCACAACAACACCGGTGTTGGCTCAGCCGGACACAACCAAACCATTTGATGTCTATTGTGATGCATCTGGCATTGGTCTTCGTTGTGTACTCATGCAAGATAGAAGAGTGATCGCGTATGGATCCCGGCAGCTTCGGAATCATGAACAACATTATCTGACTCATGATCTTGAGCTCGCTGCTGTGGTGCTCGCATTGAAGATGTGGAGGCACTATCTATTAGGCAATCTAGTGCATCTCTACACTGATCACAATAGTTTGAAGTACATTTTCACCCAGAAAGACTTGAATATGCAACAGGGAAGATGGTTGGAATTGATCAAAGACTATGAGATTGAGATCCACTACCATCCTGGCAAAGCAAATGTGGTTGCAGATGCGCTGAGCCGCAAGTCTCATGTCAATCATCTGTCGATCATTTCAATGGAAGAGGATGAGCCGAGTTTATACTTGGTTCCATATGGAGCGCTCTACAATCTAACCCTCATCCCCACCATCAGGGAAGATATTGTAGAAGCTCAAAAGGAAGACAAGGGAATGTCGCACGTTCGACGAAAAATGAAGAAGGGGGGGATGAAATGCTTTCGATGTTATGATCACGGTACTATTTAGTTTAAAGACCGTATAGTCGTACCCCATGACATGGAGCTTTGAAAGAAGGTCTTGGATGAAGCACACTTATCCAAGTACTCTATTCATCCGGGTAGCAACAAGATGTACCAGGATCTGAAGAAGAAATTTTGGTGGTCCCGGATGAAGCGAGAGATAGCGAAGTATGTATCCGAATGTGATACATGTCGGCGAGTGAAAGCTAACCATTTGAAGCAAGCCGGACAGTTACAACCCTTGAACATACCGGCTTGGAACTGGGAAGACATCAACATGGATTTCATCATAGGGTTACCCCTCACTTTCCGTAAGCATAATTCAATTTGGGTGATAGTTGATCGGTTGACCAAGTCAGCTCATTTTATCCCTATCAACACCAACTATCGTGCTCCCAAGTATGCAGAGTTGTATATCACAAGGGTCATGTGCCTACATGGAGTACCCCACACTTTCATTTTAGATCGTGGAGCCTTATTTGTTGCTCGATTTTGGGAGAAGCTCCACGCATCATTGGGTACCAAGTTGATTCGAAGCTCTGCTTATCATCCGCATACTGATGGTCAGACGGAGCGAGTAAATCAAGTCGTTGAGGACATGCTACGAACTTGTGCCATCCACCATGGTAAAAACTGGCATGATCATCTACCATTGGCAGAGTTTTCATATAATAATGGCTATTAAGCTAATATCCAGATGGCGCCATATGAAGCTCTCTATGGAAGGAAGTGCCGCACACCATTGAATTGGTGTGAGTCTTGTGAAAGAGTGACATATGGCATTGATCTGGTCAACGAAGCGGAAGAGCGAGTGCGAGTAATCCAAGCCAATCTCAAGGCTGCTCAATCTCGACAGAAGAGTTATGCAGATAAACGACGTCGACCTCTTCACTTTGACATTAGGGATCACGTTTATCTTTGTGTATCTCCAATGAAAGGGATTCATCATTTTGGAGTGAAGGGAAAGCTGGCTCCACGATTCATCGGGCCGTTCGCTATCACTGAGAAATGCGGACCTGTGGCCTATTGTCTGGAGTTACCCGCGTCTCTCTCTCTAGAATTCATAATGTATTCCACATCTCTCAGTTGCGGAAGTGTCTCAAATCCCCAGTTGAGGTCCGCTCGGAAGATCTTGACGCTCTACGGCCTGATCTCACTTATTCTGAGCATCCGGTCAAGATCATCGATGAGAAGACTCGCACCACAAGAAACCGCACTTTGAACTTTTACAAAGTCTTGTGGAACAACCATACTGCTGATGAAGCGACTTGGGGAAAGCGAGGATTTTATTAGATCGAACTATCCGGACTTGTTAACGTTATATGTTCATTAGATCATTTCCTTTTATCCTTCCTTTTGTAATCTCAGGACGAGATTCTTTTAAGGGGGGAGTAATGTAAAATCCCACATTTTCCTTCATATGAGGTTCAGTTTTAAGTTGGTTATCAACCCTAATGGAGACCAATTATAACTATGCTTATGAACTTGATCTCATCAAATAATTTCTTCCACTCATGCTTAAATTTTATTAAAATGAGGAATGGACTTCACCAATAATATTAGATTAATTCTTTGACCTCTCTTAAAAGTTTGGAATTATTTGAATGGAGGATCCTATGTCAAATTAATATGCAGTACCCAATATATATTCAAATTAATTGCAAATTGAACATACTACTGTATATTTGGCCCTGTCAAAATTATTCAATTCAGAGACCATAAATTTTTCTATTGTTTAATAATATTCCAAATAGACTTCCTGCAAAGTTTCAGAAATTATGAACTACATTTGCTATTTTATTTGAGATGCTCAGCGAATTTGAGTTAAGTTTAAATTCAAATTAAAAATCTGGTCCAAATATACTTGAACATAAAGATCTGAACACACCATTATGTTCAGCACGTTTTTCTTGACATATCCCTGAAGTTTCATGATTTTTGGAGTTCATATACTATTTTTAAATGAATTACTAAGTGGGCAGTGGCTGTAAGGCTGACTGGTGAGGCCCACCAGTCAGCAGCCCACTTGCAGCCGCAATCCAGCGCGCGCTGCACGCGCCACCGTGACGGCATGCACACGCATGATGGCGTTAGCTGTCCCTCCTCCAGATCCCTACAAATCACCCCCTGCTCCTCCTTATCACTTCACCGGTGCGTCGTTTCGCTCACGCTGAGCTGACGCTCTGCTCCATTTCGCTCCCGTGCGCCGTTTCCGACCGCCGGCACCGTGTGTCCGTTGCCGGCCAACCGGAAGCTTCTCTCGCTGAGCTCTCAACAGCGAAGTTGTTCCCCACTCCCTCCTCTAGCCTCTGGTTCAATCCTTTCATTATTTAGTTGATGTTTTGGCCGGTATTTTGAAGCTAAACCGGAGCTCGCCGTCGAGGTCGCCGTGCACCGTCTCTGTTCCACAGTGCCAGGCTGCTGTGAGCCGTTTCGGTCTTCGAGTCCAACAGCAAGAAGGTGCACCCAGGCACCCTATAGCTAACGGTGAAAGCCGTTCCTCATTTACGTGAGTATCGAGCATCCTATCCAAGTTTTAATCTCGGCCAAAGCATATGAGCTCATTAGGTTTCCGTTTCAATTCGGTGTGCACACATAATTATTCCTCACAATTGCTTGAGAATAGTTTCTTCATTTCCTTGCGCACCCTCTCGAACTGGAATCATCAAAAATGATCAACTCTAGCTCTAGAATCATGAGTTTTTCCTTCCGCCATTGGGAAACCGCCCCTGTCGCCATCGACGGTTGTTTGCCGGCCGTTACACGACGATTCCACCTCCCTATCACTTCCCTCATGGTTCCAGGAGACTTCCCCAACCTTTTCCGAGGGTTTAAGCCACGGGGCAACAGTTCCGACATGGCCGGAACCCTAGCTACCGCCGTCGCCGATGCGCTGCCATTTCCGGCCGTCGGCAAGCTTCACCGACCCCACCATCGTGCTCGTGCATGATTTTAGGGTTGGGCGCCCAAGACTAGGCGCCGCGGTGGCTGGGAACTTGGTTTCGGCGAGGCTCACCGGAGAGCGCCGCCGCTGTAGCCCCGGGCACCGCCCGTGTCGGGAGGTTGACGATGATGCCGCGGGCCCCGCGTGTCAGCGTCTGGTAGTCCCCCGTCGGATCAGGTGTGGCCACGGGATTTTTTGTGGCTACGCTGTTTTTCTCTGTGGCCCATGTGTGGATTGAATGCCACCGGTCCATTTTAAAACTGTGGGGCCCACTGTTTAATTCAATTTTTTCCCTTGGAATTTAATTCCAGATTTGGCTCCAACTTAGAAAATCCATAACTCTGTGTAGATTGCTCCAAAAATCATCAAACAAATTTTTTTTGAAAGCTCTTGATCTCTAGTATCCGTTAGTTCCATTTGGGATCTATGAAAACCAGTTTTCAATTCTGTAGAATGCAATCTTTCCAAATACAAATAGATTTTTCCCAGTGGAACCTTAAACTGGAAAAATCCCCAAAATTCACATAAAATAATTTGTCCTGTTCTTGGTTACCAGAAATATTTTGGGAGCCATTGAACCTGTATAACCTAATAAAATTCCAAATCCCTTTCTGCTGTTCAGTTATAAAATAGGACTGTAACCAGGAATTTAATCAAACTTCTAATTTCAATTTCTCTTAGTATCCTTGCTTTAAAAATCTCAAGTAAAATCCTGTATAACCCTTACAATCTTAACTTTCAAGTTGTACAGTTATTTTGGTATGAGAACCAGTATGACTTTCTGTATAATTCAATTTCCTTTTTCCTTCATTGAATTATTACAGATGTTCAGTTGCTTTGCTATGTCCCAAATTTGAACTGAGCTTTTCTTTAGTCATATACTCCCTCCGTCCCCATGAACTTGTCGCTTTGTAGTTCATTTTTGAACTACAAAGCGACAAGTTTATGGGGACGGAGGGAGTACTAGCTCCTATAGAAATTTCATATTTATTAGACCTAATATCCTGGCACAAACTCAATTCCCAATCTGAATGTTAATTGAAAAACTAAATTCAGTTATAAAATAATTTCAGAAATTCCTAGCAACTTTAGAATTCAATATCTCTTTCACAGAAACTTAGAAAATTGTAAAACAAATTTTCCTATAACCAGTGAGACCCCCTCTACAAGATACCACCACTGGTATCCATGATAGGTCTCCAAAATTTCCACCAAAAAATTAGAGATGGTTATTGCTCACCATAATTTTTAGGAACAACAAACTTATTTGATCATCTCCTGTTCTTTGCAAGAGTATCCCTTGTAGTCCCTAACATCTATCATAAAAATCCCAAAGCCAAAGAAGATCATTCACTCACTAAAACCATAGTTAGAAGCTTATGAACTATATATGCATTATAATTTACTAGCATTCATATATGCATGTCGTGTAGTGATCGATATTGAAGAGAAGTGTCACTTGGAGGAGAAGGCCAGGGTGCCCAATTGAAGTCCTTGGCGGAGTCTTCAGAGGAGGACCACTAACAATTGACATTTAATCAAGTCGCAAACTAAGGCAAGCCCCGATTTGCATTTAAGAGCTTTTTAAAGTTTTTTTAGTTTTATTCATTTACGTCTTCAGTTGATATTGTGCATTACGTATAAGGTGTTTGATACTCCACTTGCATATCCACAAATCCTATGGGAGGGTTGGAAAGGTTTACAACTTGACATGTAGAACTGCCAATGCAAATGTTGTAGATATATCGGTAAAAGTCGAGTAGTTGGAATCTACTCGCGAGATAGAAATAACAGTTCATATGAGGGTGAAAGATGAAAGAATGGATTATGAAATGAATATGAGACTGGGCAGGGGAAATAGGAGTCGACGAGATGGAGTCTCGGGCGCATAGCCCTGCCTTTGTCGCTTGAGGACCGTGTTGTAGGCGGCACCGTTGGGCATGCTTGAACTGTACTTGTTGCATAATGGGATATGGGCCAAATAAGCTGATGTAACTCCAGACTGTAGTGTGGAGACTCCTCGGTTGTCCTTGAATGGATATGCAAAGGCAGAATGGTGTAAATCTCCTAGTGGAACATTTTGACGTGTCCGTGTAGGGGACCTTTTGCTCAGGATGAAGAGGTTTGTCGACATTGGGGTCTTGGGTGAAAGGTGGCCACATATAACGCGGGGAGGAGAGCACATATGTGTCTCCCACGCGGGTGTGTGTGTCGTGAAGTCCGGGTGTGTCCTGATTGCAATCACCGTCCCTCGTGGTTTTTTGAGTACCACTTGTCCGTCGCTGTCATGACTTAGTAAATACTAAAGAAGCCAAAATAATATGGTGTATTGAATTATAATTGCTTTGCAAACTTGTGTGGCTTAGAGGTAGCACAATTAAAAGTTTACAGTTTCCCCATACTTTAGCTGTAATAGCATTATGTGCTTTGGGCATGTCATATCATCGGCAAGGCGTTTCTTGTTTGATTGTGGAGTCTATGATATGCCGTGCCTGAAGAATGTCATTTGCTACTTAAAACATGATTATATGGATCCACTTGTAGGCGAGTCTATTTATTCTATTCCTTACCTATGTTTAGTCTTTACCTTGCATATGTCTAGTGAGACGGGTCAGTCTTGCTAAGCCTTATGCTCACGTTTGCAGTTAACGAGTTTTTGCAGGTTATACCATTGATGAAGGGCCTAACGATGACAACTTATACCCTTTAGGGTTCATGGCTGAGTAATAGCCCTGCACGCCGCCGAAATCTGTGAGTGTTACTAGTGTAAAGCGTCGGAGGGCATGGACAGCTTTACTCATGCACAGCTAGTGCTGAGAGCGTAGTATGATGTATATACTTCTTTCCTACGTTACATATTGTAAAACTTCTGCTGTGTTTATAAATCAAAGACTTAGAATTGTATTTTATTCTTGTTCTTTTCTTGTATACTGTTGGGTGTCGCATCGCACGGCACCACCCTATGAGATCCTTAGATGTCGGGATTCCGGTCCCCACAGGCATGGTATCAGAGCATCGTTGGGAGTGTACTTGAACAGAGCATATTTTCAAAAATTAGGATTTGAGTGAGGAATTAGTTATATACCCTTATAAGGAATATTATTAGTATAAGATATAAAGGTGGTAAACTAACTTATATGCTATTAATTCTGTAACGACGCTCCGACGTCAGGTAAGAGGTAAGGTACACCACCGTAAGCGGATCAATTGCGGTAAGCTCACCATGCGAGAGGTAGCATGGAAGTCTTTCTGTGGCTTGACACGGAAATGTTAATAGGAGTCTCTGAAGCTTTCAATGTTTCAGAGAACCTATGACACGCGGTACCCCAGCGTGCTTCAAAGTTAGTTGGAGCCCCCGTCGGGTGGTGTGTAACTCGATAGTATGCCTCTCTAGAATCATTCATATTCTATGGGAGCATGCGAAACACGTATGCCCGAGCGTGTATAAGCCGGTTCGTACGGGAGTCTTTGCTGTACAGACGTATTACAGCCATGTACCTCGAGACATGACATCGCACGAGGACGACTCACACTAGAGTCGTATGCATTTACTTTTGTATATATTATTGTGATTGCCTGTCGTGTTCCCCATGCCGCCCTTGAGTTGTGAAGGTGTGAAAGGGGATTGTTTGTCTTTTGCAGCATTGACTACGGTAGCAACCCGTGTGGCACACGTTTGCGAGTGAATGATACTAGGACCACCTATAAACGTATCTGTATATACCGGTTAGAATTTTCTTTGGTGAGGCATGTAGTACCATCAGTATCGACTTTGATACTTGACCATCCCCAATGTCAGAATGGATGCATTACATTTTTGGAAAGTTCGACTACCAGTTGCTGGTAAGTTTTGGACATTGGCCGCATGACCAGTTGGCTATGCCTCGAGATGGGAGTAGTTCTGGGAGGCATTCTGCGCCTATCACAGACCTCCCGTTGTTATAAGGAAGCTTCAAGAGTTCTTGGAGCTGAAGCAAGGAGGAAGGAGTGCTTACGTGTACTCCAAGATATCCAACCACTTGGCTCAATATACTCTGGACCATGGGAGTACTGAAGATCGGAAGCGGGAATGCTTCTATCGGGGTTTGAACCCCAAGATAAAGACAAGCTTGCCTTGTTCAATAGCGGCAGCTTCAATAACATGGTCAATGTTGCGATCGTGCAGGA
The DNA here is from genome assembly GCA_036927565.1 of Tuctoria greenei. Taxonomy (NCBI): domain Eukaryota; kingdom Viridiplantae; phylum Streptophyta; class Magnoliopsida; order Poales; family Poaceae; genus Tuctoria; species Tuctoria greenei. The sequence goes on from JAYESD010000006.1 coordinate 134,663,966, forward strand.
GGATGCTACTAGGGAGCAATTCTCCGACAAGAAGAAAAGGAGTGCTGTGCAGGGCAGCGGAGGAGGCACTCCTCAAAAATACTGCATGGTGTATCAATCACCATCCGTCCAGAGGTGGCAGCCGCCATCGCGACCACCGATGTTTCGCGGCTACCCATTCAATAACGCCGGCTTAAGCCCACAACAGCAACAAGGGATGATTCCGCGTGCACCTACCTCCACCGCGTGCATCGGGATTCTGTCCTCCATTCTGTACCGGTCAGACCCCGTACACGTGCTATACATGTCGACGTACGGGGCACTTCGCATAGGACTGCCTGCAGAGTGGAGGACAGTCATCGTACCAGGGGGCAAACTAGCCTTGCAACCAGCCCAAGAAGCCAGCCACACGAACCGGCAACGTCCAACACCTCGCCATCGAGGACGTTCCGGAAGGCGCACCCGTACTCACGGGTATGTTCTCTCTCATTGGTCATCCCGTAGTCATCCTTTTTGACTCGGGTGCTTCCCATAACTTTATTAGCAAGTCTTATGTCAATCAATACCAGTTGCCTATCAATTCCACAAAAACCCCATATATGATTTGTTCTCTGGGAGGCAAAGTAGTAGCAGACAAGATGGTCCATAGGGTACCTCTTAATCTGGGTGGGAACATATACCCTATATCTCTCATTATATTAGAGCATCAGAAATTAGATGTCATGTTAGGAATGGCATGGTTGCAATACAACTGTGCTATTATTGACATCATTCCTCGGAGAATATATCTAAATTCTCTGGTCCAGTCTCCCCAAATTCTCACTCTTTAGAGTAATATCCACGTGCCTCCAACTGCTGATAACACCGAAGCCTGTAAACTCGAAGATATTCCAGTGGTATGTGAGTATCTGGACGCTTTTCCCAAAGATCTTCCTGGTATGCCACCAGAAAGAGATGTCGATTTTAAAATTGAACTTGTACCGGGAACAGTGCCCCGTATAAGATGGCACCTAAAGAACTTGCAGAACTGAAAGAGAAGTTGAAGGAACTTTTGGACAAGGGTTTCATTCGTCCAAGTTTGTCACCTTGGGGCTGTTCTGCATTGTTCGTGGAAAAGAAGGTTAAAACTTTGAGACTATGTGTGGACTATCGTCCACTCAATGCTGTCACAATCTAGAACAAGTATCCACTACCCCGTATTGATATTATGTTGGATCAGTTGGTAGTTGCTCGGGTATTTTTGAAGATGAATCATCGCTCTGGTTATCATCAGATCAGGATTCGACCAGAGGATATACCTAAGACAGCATTCTCGACGAGGTATGGATTATATGAGTACCTTGTCATGTCCTTCGGATTAACCAATGCACCGGCCCATTTCATGTACCTCATGAATTCGGTATTCATGCCAGATTTGGACAAGTTTGTCGTGGTCTTCATCGACGACATCCTTGTATACTCAAAATCCGAAGAATAACAAGCACAACATTTGCACATCGTGCTTCAAAGATTGCGGGACCACAAGTTGTACGCTAAGTTCAGCAAATGTGGGTTCTGGATCAACCAAGTACCATTTCTGGGGCACATCATATCTGCCGAAGGGATTGCAGTTGATCCAAGCAAGATTAAGCAAGTACTCAAATGGGAGTCTCCAAAGTCTGGGCATGAAGTTTGAAGTTTCCTGGGTTTAACTGGATATTACCAGAGGTTCATCCCAAGCTTTTCCAAGATAGCTAAACCAATGATGGAACTTCTAAAGCAAGAAAAGAGATATACCTGGACAAAGGAATGTAAGGAGGGTTTTCAAGCATTGGTAAAATACCTCAAAACAGCACCAGTATTAGCCCAACCAGACACAACAAGATCCTTTGATGTTTATTGTGATGCATCTGGAATTGTTTGGGTTGCATATTAATGCAAGACATAAGGGTGATATGCGGATCTTCTAATCAGTTTAGTACCCAACGAGGCCTGTAGTTGCTCCCAGAAACGAGCAACGAACAACGAGCCTCGATCTGAAATAATCGTGCGAGGAATGCTGTGTAGGCACATGATTCTTGATATGTATAACTCCGCATATTTCTTGGCATTGAATCCGACATTTACCGGAATGGCGTGTGCTGATTTGTTTAGTCGGTCGACTATCACCGAAATCAAATCATGCTTCTGGAATGTGATTGGCAATCCGACTATGAAATCCATACTCACATCCTCCCATTTCCATGCCGGAATATTCAGCGATTGCAGCTGTCCCGCTTTCTTCATATGGTCGGCCTTCACTCGCTGATACGTATCACACTCGGATACGTACTTCGTTATTTCCCGCTTCATCCGTGTCCACCAAAACTTGGTATTTAAATCTTGATACATTTTATTGCTGCCCGGATGAATAGAAAATTTTGACATGTGATCTTCATCCAATATTTTCTTCTGGAGCTTAACATCTCGGGGTACAACTATACGTTCCTTGAACCATAATGTACTGTTATCATCTTTCCGGAAACATTTTACTTCCCCGCTGTCCACTCTTTCTCGTATGTGCGACATGCCCTTGTCCTTCTTCTGGACATTAATAATTTCCTCTCGGATGGTGGGAATGAGAGAAAGATTATTGAGAGCCCCATATGGAATCTCATACAGACTTGGTTCCTCATCTTCCATTTCAGCCATGGTGATATTGTCGACATGGGCTTTCCCACTAAGCGCGTCGGCAACCACATTCGCTTTACCGGGGTGGTAGTGAATTTCAATTTCGTAATCTTTGATAACCTCTAACCACCTTCATTGTCTCATATTTAGCTCCTTCTGCGTGAATATGTATTTCAAACTCTTGTGGTCGGTGTAGAGGTGTACAAGATTTCCAAGCAAGTAATGCCTCCACATTTTTGATGCCAATACCACGGCAGCGAGCTCAAGGTCGTGAGTCGGATAGTGCTGCTCATGGTTTCGGAGTTGGCGAGATCCATATGCGACCACACGTCCTTCCTGCATAAGAACACAGCCAAGTCCGATTCCGAATGCATTGCAATAAATGTCAAACGGTTTTGTCGTGTCCGACTGAGCAAGAACTGGGGCTGTTGTAAGGTGATGTACTAATGTCTTGAACGCTTCTTCACAAGCTGAACTCCAAATATATTTGGTTCCCTTTTTCAGCAGCTCCCACCTCCTAAACTTCCAAGAAGTCTAGCAGAGGTTCTCGCCGCAGTGCTCGTGCGACGAGCAAATGGAATTACTGCAAACTTTGGTCCAGCATTCGTCCCGTCAAGAAGGGCGACCAGATGCGGGTCCACGACAACCTTCTCCGAGTTCGTACTCGGATTTCATGTCAACGCACCCGCCAGTCTTCACGGAGGATGATGAACCATTGGAGGCAGACAACTGGCTCCGCTCCATTGAAGGGAAGTTCGGTTTGCTACGAGTGACCGAACATCAGAAGACCCTGTTCGTGGCCCATCAACTACAAGGGTCCGCTGGTGCGTGGTGGGCGAATTACCTTGCCGCACGACCAGTCGGCTATGCCGCGAGCTGGGAGGAGTTCCGGGAGGCGTTCCGGGCCTATCACATACTTCCCGTGTTATGAGGAGGAAGCTTCAAGAGTTCTTGGAGCTGAAGCAAGGAAGAAGGGGTGCTTACGGGTACTCCAAGATATTCAACCACTTGGCTCAATATTCTCAGGAACAAGTGAGTACTGAAGATTGGAAGCGGGAATGCTTCTATCGGGGTTTGAACCCCAAGATGAAGGACAAGCTTGCCTTGTTCAACACTGGCAGCTTCAATAACATGGTCAATGCCACGATCGTGCAGGAGGAAGCTACTAGGGAGCTATTCTCTGACAAGAAGAAAAGGAGTGCTGCGCAGGGCAGCGGAAGAGGCACTCCTCAAAAATACCGCATGGTGTATCGATCACCATCCGGCCAGAGGTGGCAGCCACCATTGCGACCACCGATGTTTCGTGGTCACCCATTCAATAATGTCGGCTTCCGCCCACAACAACAACATGGGATGATTCCGCGTGCACCTCTACCTTCACCGCGTGCACCGTGATTCCATCCTCCACTCCGTACCGATCAGACCCCGTACACGTGCTATACGTGTGGATAAACGGGGCACTTCACCTAGGACAGCCCATAGAGCGGAGGGCAGTCATCGTACCAGGGGGCGAACCAGCCTCGCAACCAGCCCAAGAAGCCAGCCACCAGAACCGGCAATGTCCACCACCTTGCCATCGAGGACGTTCCGGAAGGCGCACCCGTACTCACGGATACATTCTCTTTTATTGGTCATCCCGTAGTCATACTTTTTGACTCGGGTGCTTTCCATGACTTTATTAGCAAGTCTTATGTCAATCAATACCAATTGCCTATCAATTCCACAAAAAACCCATATATGATTTGTTCTCCGGGAGGCAAAGTAGTAGCAGATAAGATGGTCCATAGGGTACCTCTTAATCTGGGTGGGAACATATACCCTATCTCTCTCATTATATTGGAGCATCAGAAATTAGATGTCATCTGAGGAATGGCATGGTTGCAATACAACGGTACTATTATTGACATCATTCCTCGGAGAATATATCTAAATTCTCCGGTCCACTCTCCCAAAATTCTCACTCTTGAGAGTAATATCCACGTGCCTCCAACTGCTGATAACATTGAAGCCTGTAAACTCGAAGATATTCCAGTAGTATGTGAGTATCCGGACGTTTTTCCCGAAGATCTTCCTGGTATGCCACCAGAAAGAGATGTTGAGTTTAAAATTGAACTTGTACCGAGAACAGTGCCAATCTCGAGAAAGAAATATAAGATGGCACCTAAAGAACTTGAAGAACTGAAAGAGCAGCTGAAGGAACTTTTGGACAAGGGTTTCATTCATCCAATTACATCACCTTGGGGCTGTTCTGCATTGTTCGTGGAAAATAAGGATAAAACATACAAACTATGTGTGGACTATCGTCCACCCGATGCTGTCACAATGAAGAACAAGTATCCACTACCCCGTATCGATATTCTGTTCGATCAGTTGGTAGGTGCTCAGGTATTTTCGAAGATAAATCTTCGCTCTGAGAATCATCGGATCAGGATTCGACCAGAGGATATACCTAAGACAATATTCTGGACGAGGTATGGATTATATGAGTACCTTGTCATGTCCTTCGGATGAACCAACGCACCGGCCCATTTCATGTACCTCATGAATTTGGTATTCATGCCGGATTTGGACAAGTTTGCCATGGTCTTCATCGACGACATCCTTGTATACTCAAAATCCGAAGAAGAACATACACAACATTTGCACATCGTGCTTCAGCGATTGCGGGACGACAAGTTGTATGCTAAGTTCAACAAATGTGAGTTTTGAATCAACCAAGTGCCATTTCTGGGGCACATCATCTCTGCCGAAAGGATTGTAGTTGATCCAAGCATGGTTAAGCAAGTACTCAAATGGGAGTCTCCCAAGTCTGTGCATGAGGTTCGAAGTTTCCTGGGTTTAGCTGGATATTACCAGAGGTTCATCCCAAGCTTTTCCAAGATAGCTAAACCAATGATGGAACTTGTAAAGGAAGAAAAGAGATATACCTGGACAAAGGAATGTGAGGAGGGTTTTCAAGCATTGGTAAAACACCTCACAACAGCACCAGTATTAGCCCAACCAGACACAACAAGATCCTTTGATGTTTATTGTGATGCATCTAGAATGGGTTTGGGTTGCGTATTAATGCAATACAGAAGGGTTATCGCTTATGGATCACGACAGCTATGAAACCATGAGCAGCATTATCCGACTCATGATCTTGAACTCACTGTCGTGGTACTAGTATTAAAGATGTGGAGACACTATCTATGGGGCAACCTAGTACATCTCTACACCGATCACAGAAGCTTGAAGTACATCTTCACCCAGAAAGAATTGAATATGCGACAATGAAGATGGTTGGAGTTAATCAAAGACTATGAGATTGAGATCCACTACCATCCCAGAAAGGCAAATCTAGTCACAGATGCACTAAGTCGCAAGTCCCATATCAATAACCTTTCTATCACCTTGATAGAGGAAGAAGAACCGAGTCTCTACTTGGTTCCATATGGGGCGCTCTACATCCTAGCCCTCATTCCTAACATAAGGGAGGAAATTATGGAGCCTCAGAAGGAGGACAAGGGCATATCAGATATTTGTCAACGAATGAAAAAGGGGGAAATGAAGTGTTTCCGAGGTGACGATGATGGTACCATCTGGTTCAAAGACCGCATCATGGTACCCCGCAATGTGGCACTTCGGAAGAAAATTTTGGATGAGGCTCATTTTCCCAAATATTCTATTCATCCGGGGAGTAACAAGTTGTACCAAGACTTGAAGAAGAAATTTTGGTGGACTCAGATGAAGAGGGAAATAGCGAAGTATGTATCCGAATGTGATACATGTCGACGAGTGAAAGACGACCATCTGAAAGCAGCCGGACAATTACAACCGTTAAGCATACTTGCTTGGAAATGGGAGGACATCAGCATGGATTTCATTGTTGGATTACCTCTCACTTTTCTCAAACATGACTCGATTTGGATGATAGTCGACTGACTCACCAAGTTAGCTCACTTTATTCCAGTCAATGTCAAGTATGCGGCACGGCAATATGCAGAGCTGTATATTGCCAGGATCTTATGCTTACATGGAGTACCCCGCACTATCATATCAGATTGTGGAACCTTGTTTGTTGCTCAATTTTGGGAGCAGCTCCACGCATCCCTGGGTACCAAATTGATTCGAAACTCAGCTTACCATCCACAGATTGATGGTCAAACGAAACGAGTAAACCAAGTACTAGAGGATATGCTCCGCGCCTGTGCAATTCACCATGGTAAGAATTGGGATGATCATATACCATTGGCAGAATTTTCATACAGCAATGGTTATCAGACTAGCATTCAAATGGCACCATATGAAGCTCTTTATGGCCGGAAGAGCCGCACACCGTTGAACTAGTGTGAATCCGGTGAACGAGTAACATATTGTATAGACTTGGTAAAGGAAGCCGAAGATCGAGTATGAGTTATTCAGGCCAACCTCAAGGCTGCTCAGTCTCGCAAGAAAAGCTATGCAGACAAACGACGTCGACTGCTTCATTTTGATATCAGGGATCACATTTACCTTCGTGTATCCCCAATGATAGGGATTCATCGTTTCGGAGTAAAAGGGAAGCTAGCTCCGTGTTTCATCAGACCATTCACAATAAGGGGGCAATGCAGACCTATAGCCTATAGGCTAGAGCTTCCAGCATCGCTGTCAGGGGTGCACAATGTGTTTCACATTTCACAATCGACAAAATGTCTCCAGGCCCCAGCGAAAGTCTGTATGGAGGATTTAGAAGCTCTTTAATTAGATCTTACTTACTCCAAACATCCAACCCAGATAATTGATGAGAAGACTCGTACCACAAGAAACTGCACCTTGCGTTTCTACAAGACCTTGTGGGGAAACCACACTGCTAATGAAGCAATGTGGGAAAGCAAGGAAAATCTTAAAGCCAACTATCCGGACTTGTTAACATCATATGTTCATTAGGTCTTTTCTTTTTATCCTTCCTTTTGTAATCTCGGGACGAGATTCTCTTAAGGGGGGAGGAATGTAAAATCCCACACTTTCCTTCATATGAGGTTCAATTGTAAGTTGGTTGTTAACCCTAATGGAGACCAAGGCCCCAGCGAAAGTCCGTATGGAGGATTTGGAATCTCTCCAATTAGATCTTACTTACTCCAAACATCCAACCCAGATAATTGATGAGAAGACTCGTACCACAAGAAACTGCACCATGCGTTTCTACAAGACCTTGTGGGGAAACCACACTGCTGATGAAGCAATGTGGGAAAGCGAGGAAAATCATAAAGCCAACTATCCGGACTTGTTAACATCATATGTTCATTAGGTCTTTTCTTTTTATCCTTCCTTTTGTAATCTCAGGACAAGATTCTCTTAAGGGGGGGGGGGGAATATAAAATCCCACACTTTCCCTTATATTAGGTTCAATTGTAAGTTGGTTGTTAACCCTAATGGAGACCAATTATAGCCATGCTTATAAACTTGATCTCATCAAATCTTTTCTTCTACTCATGTTTAAATTTATTAACATGAGGAATGCACTTCACCAAGAAACTTAGATTAATTCATTTGACCTCTCTTCAAAGTCTGGATTTATTTGAAGAAAGATTGCTGGGCCAAATTATTATGCAGTACCAAATAGATATTCAAATCAATATAAATTAAATATATACTACTCTATATCTGGCCCTGTCAAAATTATTCAATTCAGAGGCCATAAATTTTTCTATGGTTTTCTAATATTCCAAATGGACTTCCTGCAAAGTATCATAAATTTTGAACTCCATTTGCTTGAGACGCTTAGAAAATGCAAACCATGTTTGGAATTCAAATTTTGAATTCTGTTCAACTAGTTTGAACATTAAGATTTGAACACACCCTCGTGGTCAGCATAACTTGCTTGACTTATCCTCATAGTTTCACAATTTTTGGAACTCGATTGCTATTTAAATCAGCGACACCATTGAATTTCATCCAAATTCAAATTTGAATTTGAAATTCAATGAAACTTGCTCTAATTCAAAATCCAATTGTAGAATCAAATTCTAGATATTTATTTGAGACTCCCCACTAAAATCTAGAATTTTTGGACAAAATTTGGTAGGAGAATTGAAGTTACAGAGAAGGGAAGTAGGTAACAGGAGGTGGGGCCCATTGTCAGCCAAAGCACTCGAGTGAAACCCATGGGGGGGGTGCTCTGTCTCCAGCTCGCCCGCCAATCGACGCCGGCGGTGCGCGACACCGCGACACGGATGCATCCACCGAGCTACTTGCTTGCTTGACGCCGTGCGCGCTCCCCTCTCCCCTCCGTCCCTATAAATACCCCCCTTGGCCGTCGCCGTTGGACTCCATCCCGGTTCATGCCATTTCCGCCGCCCCTGTTCGGTCGAGCTCTCACCGACGATTGCAGCCGTTTCTTCCGGAGCTGTAAGTAGATAAAAGGCTTGTCACCAACTCTTCTATGTATTCCATTTGGTCATTGATAGTGACATAGCTTCTGCTTGGCATATTTTGAAGTTTCCCAGTCCCCGTCCAGGAAGCCGCCGAGAACCTTTAATGTCTCGCCGTCGAACACCTGTTCTAGACAATCTCCAGCCTCGGTCCTTTAAGCAAAAAAGTTTGCAATCCTCTCTAGTACATGCTCACAGAATCTAAGCTTATGACATGAAGTGTAACTTGAGTTCTTGTTCGAGAACCGAACGGTTTCTCAATAGAACAGCAAAGCTTTGCGCTTAAATTCATTTCATTCTTGCAATCATCCTTAAATCTGGTTAGCAGATAGTTTCTATGTGTCCTAAGGAAGCTCCATGCCCAAAAACCCTGAAAGTTATCAACCGAACATCTTAGATTTCAAGTTTTCGCGGCCGCCGGTTGAAAAACCTAACTTCGCCGTCGAACTCAGCATCGCCGACGATTTCACCCCAATCTGACCCCCAAATTATACTCCTGGTGCTCCCAGGAACCTTCCGGAGTTTTTTCCCGAGCCTACTGAGCCATTCCGAAGCATTTCCGACAAAGGCCGAAACCCTAGCTCCGCCATCACCGTCGCGCCGCCGTCTCCGGCCATCGCCGGTGTGATTGGACACCACCATCAGCTTGCACGGTCGATTTTAGGGTTGAGCGGTCACGGTGAGGCCGAAAGGAGGTCGATGCACCTAAGTCCGGCGAAGCACCTCCGCGGTTCCGGTGATAAGCGCCGTCGCGTCGCGAGGTAGACGATGGCCTATGGGCCCCACTTGTCAGCGCCTATTCGAACGCTCGGGATCAGCTGCGGCACTGGATCCGGTGTGGCCCAGATGCGATTGGCCCATTCAAATAAAGTGGGACCGGCCCCTTTTATTTGAAATTTTCAATAGGAAAATAAGTCGAGATTCAATCCAAACTTAGAAAATCCATAACTTCTAGTAGAATTATCCAAAAATTCCCAAATAAATTTCGTTAGAACCAGCATGAATAATACTATCCAGTGGTGCACTTGGATTTGTATGAAAAGCCATAGAAATTCCTCCATAATTCAGATAAAAAAATTCTTAAAGAATTTATTTCCATAGTTTTGTTAATTGGAAAATTTCCAATTTTGGTCAGAACACTATTGTTAATACCTTTGATCTCCAGTAAAAGTTTCAAGCTCTTTAGACTTAAAATACTAGGTTGATCCAATTCCAAATCTCCATGTAGTTATAAATTGAGAAAAATGGAAAAAAAATCAATTTTCAAATATTTACCCAAACTTGAAAAATCAATTTCTCCCTGTAGGAAGCCCAGAAAATTGTGACACAAATTTTCCTAGAACCAGTGAGGCCCCCTCTACATGATACAACCCTTGGTAGCCATAATACATCTCCAAAAATTTCAACCCAAATTTAGAGAAGATTATTGCTTACCATAATTGTTAAGAATAACAAACATCCTTTATCATCTCTTGTTCTTTGCAAGAGTTTTCTCTATAATCTCTAGTATTTACCATAAAATCCCAAAGTCAATTAAGATAATTATCTTATTTTATCTTCATATACTCACCCCACCTTAAGCATCTTAATTATTCAAAAAATCATTTATACCTAGTATATGCATATCGTGTAGTAGCTGAAATCGAGGAGCAGCCGGATGCTTTAGAGGTCCAGCTGCCAGAAACTAGCATAGACTCAGACTCGCATTCAGGCAAGCCCTGGTTTGCATTGAAGTTCCTTACAGTGTTTTGCAGTTTTCTTTCACCTTACGTCTTCAGATGATTTTGCATTACGTTTAAGGTGTTTGACATCCACTTGCATGGCCCACAAATCCTATGGAGTCTTGGGTAGGTCTACGGCCCGTTGAGTAGACACTGCTATGCTTATGCTCATAGGAATTCGGTAGAAGTCGAGTAGTTGGAATCTACTCGCGAGATAGGAATTTTATCACACGGGAGACCGAGCAGTGGATAGGATGTAGTGAGACGTGGTCTCACGTGCGTAGCCTTGCTTGTGTCGATTGAGGACCGTTTCGTGTGCGGTCCTGCGGGACAAGCTTGAATTGTACCGGCGACATACTGGAGGAATGGGCTCCAGTAAACTGACGTAGCTTGATACTGGTTTGTCGAGGCATTCCGTTCTGTTTTATTGGTGTTGAGGGCAGCAAGGTGTAAATCAGCTGTTGGGCATGTCAGAGTACGCCCCACGCAGTGACCTCCTGCTCGTGACAGATTAACCGGTTCGACATTCGAGTGTTTAGTGAAAGGTAGCCATATACGACTAGTAATGAATTGTTATGTAGGTACTGCTGAAAGTACTCGCTGGCATTTCCGAAAGTGCGTATGTGTCATGTTGTTCCGGGTATGTCCTGATTGCAATCACCGTCCCTCGCGGTAATAGAGTACCACTTGTGCGCTGCACCGTGACGTAGTAAATACTAAAGAAGTCAGGAGAATATGATATATCAGTTTATAAATTGCTTCAACAACCTTGTTTGGCTTAGAGATAGTACAATTAAAAGTTTACATTTTCCCCATACTTTACCTGTAATAGCATTACGTGCTTTGTGCACATCATATCATCGGCAAAACGTTTCTTGTTTGATTGAGGAATCTATGATGTGCCGTGCCTGAGGAATGTCATGTGCTAATTAAAACATGACTATAAGGATCCACTTGTAGGTGAGTCCTTTATGCTATTCCTTACCTATGCTTAGTATCATCCTTGCATATGTCTAGTGAGACGGGTTAGTCTTGCGGAGCCTTATGCTCACATTTGCAGTTAACGAGTTTTTGCAGATTATACGACTGATGAAGGGTTTAATGACGAGGCTGCACCCCCTCCAGGGTTTACAGCCGAGTGGGAACCCTGCACGCCGCCGTGAATTGTGTGTTGCTAGTGCAAAGTATCTAGGACATGGATGACATTGCTTTTGCATAGCTAGTGCTGAGAGCGTAGCTATGATGTATAGTTCTCTTTCCTTCCGTTAGTACTTTTAAACTTCCGTTGTGCCTGTCAATAAAGGCTTGGTATTGTAAATTTATTATCATTCTATTCTTGTACACTATTGGGTGTCGCATCGCACGACGCCACCCAATGAGATCCTTGGAGGTCGGGATTCCGGTCATTCGAAGCTCAGCTTACCATCCTCAGACTGATGGTCAATCATAACGAGTAAACCAAGTACTAGAGGATATGCTCCGTGCCTGTGCCATTCACCATGGTAAGAATTGGGATGATCATCTACCATTGGTGGAGTTTTCATACAACAATGGTTATTAGACTAGCATTCAAATGGCACCATATGATGCTCTCTATGGCCGGAAGTGCCGCACACCATTGAACTGCTGTGAATTCGGTGAACGAGTAACATATGGTATAGACTTGGCAAAGGAAGCCGAAGATCGAGTACGAGTGATTCAACGCAACCTCAAGGCTGCTCAGTCTTGCCAAAAAAGCTATGCGGACAAACAACGTCGACCGCTTCATTTTAATATCGGGGATCATGTTTACCTTCGTGTATCCCCAATGAAAGTGATTCATCGTTTCAGAGTAATAGGGAAGCTAGCTCCGCGTTTCATCGTACCATTCGCAATAAGTGAGCAATGCGGACCTGTAGCCTATCGGCTAGAGCTACCAGCATCGCTGTCAGGGGTGCACAATGTGTTTAACATTTCACAATTGAGAAAATGTCTCCAGGCCCCAGCGAAAGTCTGTATGGAGGATTTGGAAGCTCTCCAACCAGATCTTACTTACTCCGAACATCCAACCCTGATAATTGATGAGAAGACTCGTACCACAAGAAACCGCACCTTGCGTTTCTACAAGACCTTGTGGGGAAACCACACCGCTGATGAAGCAACGTGGGAAAGCGAGGTATATCTTAAAGCCAACTATCCGGACTTGTTAACATCATATGTTCATTAGGTCTTTTCTTTTTATCCTTCGTTTTGTAATCTCAGGACGAGATTCTCTGAAATGTGGAGGAATGTAAAATCCCACACTTTCCTTCATATGAGGTTAAGTTGTAAGTTGGTTGTTTACCCTAACGGAGACCAATTATAGCCATGCTTATAAACTCGATCTCATCAAATCTTTTCCTCTACTCATGCTTAAATTTATTAACATGAGGAATGCACTTCACCAATAAACTTATATTAATTCTTTTGACCTCTCTTCAAAGTTTGGAATTATTTGAATAAAGATTGCTAGGCCAAATTATTATGCAGTACCAAATAGATATTCAAATCAATATAAATTAAATATATACTACTGTATATTTGGCCCTGTCAAAATTATTCAATTTAGAGGCCATAAATTTTTCTATGGTTTTCTAATATTCTAAATGGACTCCCTGCAAAGTTTCATAAATTTTGAACTCCATTTGCTATTTTAATTGAGACGCTTAGCAAATTCAAACCATGTTTGGAATTCAAATTTTGAATTCTGTTCAACTAGTTTAAACATTAAGATTTGAACACACTCTCATGGTCAGCATAACTTGCTTGACTTATCCTCGTAGTTTCACAATTTTTGGAACTCAATTGCTATTTAAATAAGTGACACCGTTAAATTTCATCCAAATTCAAATTTGAATTTGAAATTCAAACTTGCTCCAATTCAAAATCCAATTGCAGAATCAAATTCTAGATATTTATTAGAGCCTCCCCACAAAAATCTATAATTTTTGGATAAAATTTGGTAGGAGAATTGAAGTTACAGAGAAAGGGAAGTAGATAAGAGGAGGTGGGGCCCACTGTCAGCCAAAGCACACGAGTGAAACCGACAGGGGGGTGCTCTATCTCCAGCTCGCTCCGCTGGTCGACGCCGGCAGCGTGCGACACCGCGACGCGCATGCACTCACCGAGCTGCTTGCTTGCTTGACGCCGTGGTGCGCTCCCCTCTCCCCTTCGTCCCTATAAATACCCCCCTTGGCCGTTGCCGTTGGACTCCCGGTTCACGCCATTTCCGCAGCCCCTGTTCGATTGAGCCCTTGTCGACGATTGCAGTCGTTTCTTCCTGAGCTGTAAGTAGATAAAAGGTTTGTCACCAAGTCCTCTATGTATTCCATTAGGTCATTGATCGTGACATAGCTTCTACTTGGCATATTTTGAAGTTTCCCAGTCGCCGTCGAGGACGCCGCCGAGAACCTTCACTGTCTCGCCGTTGAACACTACTTCTAGACCATCTCCAGCCTCGATCCTTTAAGCAAAACGGTTTGCAATCCTCTCTAGTTCATGCTCACAGAACTTAAGCTTATGACATGAAGTGTAACTTGAGTTCTTGTTCGAGAACCGAAAGATTTCTCAATAGAACAACAAAGCTTCAAATCAATTTCCAGAAATTTACCCAAACTCAAAAATCAATTTCTCCCAGTAGGAAGCCCAGAAAATTGTGACACAAATTTTCCTAGAACCAGTGAAACCCCCTATACATGATACAACCCTTGGTAGGCATAATACATCTCCAAAAATTTCAACCAAAATTTAGAGAAGATTATTTCTTACCATAATTGTTAAGAATAACAAACATCCTTTATCATCTCCTGTTCTTTGCAAGAGTTTTCTCTATAATCTCTAGTATCCACCATAAAAAACCCAAAGTCAATTAAGATAATTATCTTATTTTATCTTCATATACTCACCCCACCTTAAGCATCTTAATTATTTAAAAATCATTTATACCTACCATATGCATATCGTGTAGTAGCTGAAATTGAGGAGCAGCCGGAAGCTTTGGAGGTCCAGCTGCCAGAAACTAACATAGACCGAAACTCGCATTCAGGCAAGCCCCGGTTTGCATTTAAGTTCCTTACAGTGTTTTGCAGTTTTATTTCACCTTACGTCTTCAGATGATTGTGAATTACGTTTGAGGTTTTTGACATCCAGTTGCATGGCCCACAAATCCAATGGAGTCCTGGGTACGTCTACGGCCTGTTGAGTAGACACTACTATGCTTATGCTCATAGGAATTCGGCAGAAGTCGAGTAGTTGGAATCTACTCACGAGATAGAAATTTTATCACATGGGATATTCTGGACTAAGAAAATGGTTTATGAATATGAAATTGAGACCGAGCAGTGGATAGGATGCAATAAGACGTGGTCTCACATGCGTAGCCCTGCTTGCGTCGATTGAGGACCGTTTCATGTGCAGTCCTGCTGGACAATCTTGAATTGTATCGGCGACAAACTAGAAGAATGGGATCTAGTAAACTGACGTATCTTGATACTGGTTTGTCTAGGCATTCTGTTCCATTTTATAGGTGTGGGTTGAGGGTAGCAAGGTGTAAATCAGCTGGTGGGCACGTCAGAGTACGCCCTACGCAGTTACCTCGTTCTCGTGACGGATCGACTGGTTCGACAATCGAGTGTTTAGTGAAAGGTAGCCATATACGACTAGTAATTGTTTTGTAGGTACTGCTAAAAGTACTCGCTGGCATTTCTTAAAGTGTGTATGTGTCGTGTTGTTCCAGGTATGTCTTGATTGCAATCACTGTCCCTCTCGGTAATAGAGTACCACTTGTTCACTGCGCCGTGACGTAGTAAAGACTAAAGACCTCAGGAGAATATGATATATTGGTTTATAAATTGCTTGGACAACCTTGTTTGGCTTTGAGATAGTACAATTAAAAGTTTACAGTTTCCCCATACTTTACCTGTAATAGCATTATGTGCTTTGTGCACGTCATATCATCAACAATATGTTTCTTGTTTGATTTTTGAGTCTCAATTTCAAAGATCCTTGGAGGTCGGGATTCCGGTCCCCACATTCAAGCCAATCCTATGGAGTGTCATTTGACAGCCGTAAAAAGAATCTTGCGATATTTAGTTCATACATGCAACCTAGGCCTTTGGTATCCTAAAGGTTCCAAATTCAATCTCATCGGATACTCCGATGCAGATTATGCCAGATGCAAACTAAATAGAAAAACTACCTCCAGTACATGCCAATTCCTAGGTAGATCCCTAGTTTCTTGGTCCTCCAGGAAACAAAACTCCATTGCCTTATCCACGGCCGAAGCAGAGTATGTTGCAGCCGGGAGTTGTTGTGCACAACTCTTTTGGATGTGTCAAACTCTAAGGGATTACGGTTACAATATGAGTCGTATTCCGCTCCTTTGCGATAATGAGAGTGCTATTAAAATTGCCCATAACCCCGTTGAGCACTCTAGGACCAAACACATAGACATCCGACATCACTTTTTGAGAGACCACACAATAGAAGGAGACATAGCCATTTCCCATGTCAACACCGAAAAACAACTAGCCGGTATATTTACCAAGCCACTTGGTGAAAAATAATTTTGCGAGCTCTGAAATGAACTAAATATCCTTGATGCTCAAAACTTGGCTTCAAAACTTGCATACTTGTATGGCTTATTCAAAATCCATTGATTGTATTATGAAAATCATCTCTCTCTATTTTCTCCGAAAAACAATTGCAATTACTTCATCTTGGTTAATTATGTTCATAGCTTGATTGTTGTATGTTTATTGATCATATTCATCAAGAATATTTGTGTGTTTTGCCCACTATTTTCTTTGTAAGGACCTTCAAATATATACGAATGGGTTAAATGCTTTTGTTCTGGTGACCACGGACTAGTCCGTGGTTACCCGGACTAGTCCGCACACTGAAGACTAGTCCAGAGAGGTCCGGTAGTCCAGACTAGTCTGATTTTTCGACTCCATAACCCTAGGGCCGCCAAACCCTAATCTTCTTCATCCTCACAACATTCCTCACCTTCTCTCTCCTCACTCGAGCGCACCCAAGGTGATTTGGCGATTCCTCCACCAAATTTCGTAAAATCTCCGTGGAAAACGATCTTCATTGCAAGGGGATCGAGGTTCATGGACTTGTCTGCACCAACAACTCCCCCAACCTCAAGAATTGAAATATTTTGGTAAACCTTCTTCAAAACCCTAGAATCTTCGATTTCATGAATTATCGACCAAATAGCTTAGCTCCACTAGTTAATACATGTCTCCTTGTTGTATTACATTTACCTTGAGCTATTATTGCATTGAGAAACTCCATTAATTTGTTAGTTAGGGTTTGAATGGTTGAAAACCGGACTAGTCTGGTCCTAGTACAGACAAGTTCGGTACACTGGACTAGTCCGTACTTGAGTACCAGACAAGTCCGATTTTTTACTGAACTCAACCCTAAATTCCAACTACTCAATGCATTTCCTTGCCATCCATCCTCATCCATATATTGTATAATCCTCTTGTCAGGACCATGTCGAGCTCCAATGATGAGATCTCTGACATTGAGGCCGAGTTGGACCAAGAGTCGATGCTTCGGTCCTCGCTGGGCCAAAGCATTAAGCGGCAACACTGAGCCACTGACCCGTCACACAATCCACCTTAGGTGCGGCAAAAGGTCATTGCAAAGAAGCCCGCATCCAAAGGAAAGGATGCAGCTGGTCCTAGCTCGGCAGCTTCTCGCCAAGCTAAGGGCAAAGGGAAAGGTATCGCCTCCGGCCCGACTGGCCTCTCCAGATGAGTGCTCCAAGACAGGGGAACAGGGACCCCTCTGAGGAAAGATTCAATGGCAAAGGAAGCGATGTGGCTTCTAAGCTTAGGACAATTGACTGTTACAACAGTTCCAGGAAGGCAGTTGATGCAAGGTTTAGGAGCACCTTCCACACGGACTACTATAGTTTCATTTTTCTCACGATGAAGGTTCCGTTGGTTTGTAGTCAATGGATTGATGGAGCCACTTTGAGAGGAAGAGCTGCCCAGCCTCTGATTATGTGATTGCAGTTGTGGTGGGGCATGGTCTGAAGGATTTGTTTGCCTTCAGATACAACTAGAATGATGAAGTTATTGCACAGTTCTATGCTACAAGCAATTTTGCTAGTGATGAAGAGGAGAGGGATACTTGGATGACTAACGGATCCAAGTACACCGTGACATATCATGAGTTTGGAAGATTGCTTCACCTGGAAGACACTGGCAACAATGAGATCATAATCCACAACATTGGCGTCCTAGAGAAGGACAATATGGACTTCCTATATGA
Source organism: Tuctoria greenei (assembly GCA_036927565.1). Classification (NCBI taxonomy): domain Eukaryota; kingdom Viridiplantae; phylum Streptophyta; class Magnoliopsida; order Poales; family Poaceae; genus Tuctoria; species Tuctoria greenei. The sequence continues at coordinate 134,682,015 of JAYESD010000006.1, forward strand.
CACCCCCCTAAAGTACAACCCTACATCAAACAAGAACATGAAGCCTTTCTTTATGGTCCTCAACATGGTTCTGCGAAAGACAATATCTCCAAAAGATGGAGATGCAGGAAGTCTTCAAGGCTACGTGAGGAAACTAATGAAGGCGATAAGCAAGAATAGGAACTTTGATGTCTTCGACTATATTTGGGATAATATGGTGAATATCTCCTGCACACCGAACCGTTCCTGTGGCTATGCGCCTTATGTCATGTTTATGATAGAAAAGGTAACATCAATTAAGTTCGTAAAGGATATAGAGAACACTCCTCTAAGGCCACAAAAGCCTTCTGAAGCCACTCTCCTAGCTGCTCCATCTCCAGTGTCAAGTGAAGAGGCTTTGAGGAGAGCTCAAGGAGATGCAAGGACTGCTCCCACTACTATGGCCCCTCCTCAAAAAGGGTCTCCTAGTGGCATCTTGCAGTACTTGGCCGTCATCTTTGGCTCCTGCAAGAAGGCTGAGGTGAAAGTACACAAGTTGAACAAGGCAAGGAAAGAGGATATGAGATACATAAAGAAAAATGTCAAAGCCATATGCCAGAAGCTGGAGATTGAGCCTATTGGGTCTCCTGTCATCACCGAGGACTCTCCTTCTAACTTATCAAAGCTTCCACCCCTCTCACCTTCTGAACTTGCCTATTTTGGCGTTGGGGGCGCTGCAAGTGGTTCTCATCCTCCTCCTCCTCAGGTTGACGACAATGAAGACGATGAGTGGACCAAAAGCGAGGAGTGAGTCAACAACGATTGCTAGATCCCTCCTCTCCTTCTTTTTAGTGCCTTGATGCCAAAGGGGTAGAGATTGAGGGGGAGTCACTAGGTCTAGCAGTAGTTGAGAAATGAGAGCTCCTTTGCATCTTTTGCTCTTTGTTGTTATTTTGGTACTGTAAGACAGTTATTGGGGTCGTAAAACATTCATTATGCTTTTATTATTTTTCTAGTCATGGTTATGAAGATTTTGATTGTGCTTTGATATAATCTACGTTTGCGCTTTGAAATTGACATATATGCTTGATCTTTATATGATTATGTAAATTATCTCATTCTCATCACGAATATTTCTCACACACACGTATTTTTGCACCCCACCATAAAGAGTGCACATATGTCTTATATTTTCATTGTTTAATTTGTTCCAAGCTCATATGTGCACACTTTATGAAAATCTGGATTTTTGAACTTATTTGTGAAATCTCATTTGGTTGTCATCAATCACCGAAAAGGGGGAGATTGAAAGTGCATCTAGGCATCCCTTGTGGGTTTTGGTTGATTTATGACAAACAAATGAGATCCTAACCAAATTGTTGAGATGAGCGCAGGTTTCAATGAAAGTATGAAGAAAGTGCAAAAGGGGGAAGGATAGTGAAAAATCAAGTTGAAAAGAGCTCAAGAAGATGAATAGAATACTTTTTGTGTACAGAGTGTGTTGGAGAAACACACCCGAAGAGCTTAAGCAAAAGAAATCAATCTAACTGCACAAGTTTACACAGGTCCACACTAGTCCGATGTTCACCAGAATAGTCTGATAACCAACCTGTCCAGGATCGGACAAGTCCTCCCAGTGCAGACTTGTCCGCACCTGACTAGTCTGATAAAGTCTGGACTAATCTGATAATCCTTCTAATCCATAGCGTACAAGTCCGATATTCAACAGACTAGTCCAAAGTCTCCACTGACCAACATCGGACAAGTCCCCTCAATTTCAGACTTGTCCTTAGTCCCTCAAAATTCCACGACACCGGACTAGTCCAATCATATCCGGACTAGTTCGATAACCTCTCTGACTAAAATCAGACAAGTCCTCCAAGTGCGGACTTGTCCTCAATTCACTAAGGGTTTCACCACGCCAGACTAGTTCGATATGTGCCGGATTAGTCCGAACATCTCAAGAGACTAAATCGGACTAGTCCGTTCAGTGCCGGACAAGTCCGATAATTCAGGACACTTAGGGTTTCCCACACGCCGCACAACGGACTAGTCCGGAGTCCACCACAGACTAGTTCGGACATCGTAAACCCTAATGGTAACCTTTGGAAACCATAGTATAAATAGAGGTGTACGGCCCCTAATCAAAAACACCCTCGACTCCCCTGCACCGTCACACCCTACAAGAGCATAGAAAACACGTCTCTCCACATAATCCAATGCAAGAAAGATCAAATCCTTGAGAATTAACCATAGATCAAAGGAGAGACACGTTCTTCACATCTTGAGCTCTTGGGTTTGATTCTCTCACACACTCTCTTTGTTTCATTGCATACTTTTCAAGTGTGTTTGGTGGTGTTTCGATTTGTAAATCTTGGGGAGTCCTCAACTTGTGAGGAGGCCCCTTGAACACGGTTATTTACCCCTTTATGATTAGTGGAAGAGAATCATCCTCCGTGGCGAGTCAACAAGGGTGGGGCTGGTGAAGACCCGGTCCTCCGTGGGCTCCTCAACGTGGATGTAGATTTCCTCTGTGGAATCGAACCACGGGATAAAAATCATTGTGTCCTTGTTTTTGTTCTTACTATTCATTGTAATCTAGCGTTTGCTCAATCTTGTTTAACTTATGTTAAAACTTTGGAACAAAAGTTAACTTGTGCTACATCTAGTTTTATTGAATCAATACACTCTATTTGTAACTCAATTTCCACTGCATAGAGTACTTTTATCGAAATCATTGATCAAACTTGATCAATCTAGTCTGCATACACCAGACTAGTCCGCACCCTACAAGACTACTCCGATTTCTCCGTGTTTGATCAGGTTGCTAAGTGTTTCAGGTTTCGACAAAAAATTCAAAAAGCCTATTCACCCCCTCTAGGCTACATTCATATATATATATATATATATATATATATATATATATATATATATATATATATATATATATATATATATATATATATATATATGTATGTATGTATGTATGTATGTATGTATGTATGTATGTATGTATGTATGTAATATGTATGTATGAATGTATGTATGTATGTATGTATGTATGTATGTATGTATGTATGTATGTATGTATGTATGTATGTATGTATGTATGTATGTATGTATGTATGTATGTATGTATGTATGTATGTATGTATGTATGTATGTATGTATGTATGTATGTATGTATGTATGTATGTATGTATGTATGTATGTATGTATGTATGTATGTATCTATATATATGTATGTATGTATCTATATATTTGTTTCATCACATGCTGATTATTAGTTGCAGCATCAAAAGAGCTCGTTTAACAAGGAAAATTGTTTGTACGTAGTACAAAAAGTATAAGATGGTCGGCGTTGCCGTTCGTACACGAAGGATGCGGCCAGGTAGTTGCTCTTGCAGGTGTATGCTAATTATGTGAGTGTTTGGCTGGGTCATGTGGTTAGTCCACGATGCACCCTAAACTCGGTGTTGAGGTCGTGTATTTGTGTGTACACTCTAGTGACATGTGACAAAATGCTCAGTTGTCAATTGCGTTTGGTTTGACGTCGAAGTTGTATTGGAGATATAGGATCATCCATTTCTTTATGTATTGAGTAATCCAAATTAACATTTTGTTGGATGGAGTTGACGATCCAATATTTCGTTTGGTAGTTTGGATGAAACTTGGGTGGATTATTGAAGCATCTAAGTTGATAATTTCATAATATTAATTATTTATATACTAATTATCATATTACTAGCAAATATTAATTTTAATATCATAATTGTAATTATTAATCAACAATGAACAACTTAATTATCACAAATTGCATTACTCAGAAGCATAATTAGATAAGGTGGATGGACTAACATCCAACCAAATATCCTGGACTATCTCATCCAGCATCTGTGAGGAATATTTTGCATTCCTCGAACTTGGGTCACCCTATCCGTCTGATCACGAAACAAATAACACATGAGTGGACCATCCAATTAATCCAAGTCAATTCAATCCAAGACAAGCAACCAAACACGGATCTTTTTGGCTGTGTCATGCTCGTGCGCGTGATGATTGATCATGCACGCCGAGCGCTGAGTTATTCGGATCGCTAAGCAAATTTCGGACATGGACTTTGTCTCCCCGTGCGCGCTGCACAATTCGGTGCATTCACGTATGTGGCAATCATCAGGGCAGGGTGGCACAGACGCGGGAACCGTGCAGTGCGCCCTTGGCTGTACAGTTGTAAGATTCGGAGCATGAACGTACGTGGCAACCATCTGGGCAGTCTCGCACAGAGACGGCTGTGCGGCAATGCCGCAGAGAATTCGATTTCCGCACCAAGGAGTTAAGAGATAAGACCATCTGATTCGCACGCCACAGGCTGCAGTGTAGTAAGCTTTACCGTGAACCACTGTGGATGGTCTTAAAGGCAGGCCCGACTCTAGGCCTAGGCGGGAGGGGATACTGCCTACGGACAGGCCGGTGGGGGGCATGATGACAGCATGTAAAGAGAAAAGAAAAAAATTAATTAGTATTTGCATCATCCGGATGTGTTGTATAGTTACAGAGTCTAGCTTTTTATTTTTGTATTTTTTTGAAATATAATACTACTATGTACGTCCTAGTGTGTTTAACATTTATTAGATATAATATTACTAATGTGTTAATTTTCCATATGCGACGTTTTTCGATAAAAGTAGGAGTTTTCCGTTAATTCAGGTATTGTAGGACACATTGTTCATTAACATAAAAGACATTTTTCATTAACATAAAAACAACACATATATTACAAACAAGAAAAAAACACATAGAAAACAAAAGAAAAAACCACTACTAATCCTACTCTACTCGGAGGACATGTCCACCTCCTCCGTCGCTGCCTCGCATCCGCCGTCGGCGCCTCCACCTCTGCCGCAACCGCCAGCGGAGCATCCTCCAATACCAAATCGAAATTTCAGCCAATGGCATTCACCCGTTGCTCGTGGAACTCCACCCCAGCCTCCTCACCGATCCTCTCATAGAGGCAGTCGAGAGGAGCGGCCACAAAGCCTAACCCGATGATGTAGTAGCTGGCGGAGTCCATGCTGGTGTGGTGGGGAAGGATCCCAAGTTCCAGTCAGCGACAGGAGTGAGATGTATTGTCAAATACATCCTGCACCATTTTGTCGAGCGCTTATGCTTGCACGTCGGCGGCAAACAGGTTGCCGATGACCTCCTTAAGCTTGCCGTTGAGTTTGTAGATGTGTTTATCGATGAGGCGGCCAGTCTCATCATAGTCGGACGGAAGAGGTGCGGGCGCCACGAGCGGAGACGGGAGTGGAGGAGGTGCGTTCTCCGCAACCTGTTCCACTAGCATTGGCGGAGATGGAAACAAAGAAGGAGGTTCAGAGGACGTCGATGACCTGGAGCGCTTCATTGAGGGGCTACCCATTTGTGCAGCGACGAAGGTGCGAACAAAGAGAGAGAGGTGGTTGACGGTGGTGCGGTAGAGAAGAAAGAGGAGAAGTTTGGAGGCTAAAATCAATCGAGAGGTGCGGTGGAGAATAAGAGGATAGTGTGCCTTTATAGTGGGTCGTCATTAAGTGCGCGAGTGGAGGTGATCGGATGCCTCGAAAACTATGCCTTTGAAATGACCGAGTTAATCCAAACCGCGGTTTTCCTCCTCTCGAAACGGCTCAACACGTCCCATCGACCGTTTTTTAATTTGACACGCAAAGGGCCTAGGGTATGACATGGCCCACCTGGCATACTTTGTAGGTCCATCCCGTGGTGTTCGTAACATTTCGTGCGAATGATTTCAATGAGGTGCAGAAGATTGACGTGTTAAAGCGTGTGGCAATCGACCGAGAGTCCATTTTTTTTTTTAAGGATCCGACCGTTGCCGACCGAGTCCATATCGAACCGATGATAATTGTCGTGATTATATATGATGGTGCACATGAATATAATGCATGTGATAGAGATTCGTGATCAAGCATGTTTGGTCACGTGTTGAGGTTTTTTGTGCCCCCTTGTTGAATAACATGTTAATTTGATGACGTTGAGGATTGGATTTGTTATACGTGTTTTCACGAGTGTGCTCATTTGTTTCTAAAATCAGAACACGTAGCGGCTAGTGCCTACGCTTGTCGTTTCTTTAAAAGACGAGTACAATGATACATAATGGTAGCATGAGATCGATTAATTTGATGAACCACGTATGTAGTGAGAGCCTTGTGCTTATTAGACGATGGTAGTCCACACTCTATCCTTGTACCGTCGAGGGAACATCCTTGTGTCAAATTTGTTATCTCTATTGATGACAGGATAATATTCTTCATTAGTGTGGTAGATAAACTGCCATATAGGTTGAGAGCATACACATGCATGGTAGAGAATATGATGAATATAGAAATATATATATATATATATATATATATATATATATATGGTAGGAAATATTCTATTCTTGGAATACATGTTTTGGACGTAGCTTGTATATGTACGTCTAACATCCATGTGAAAGACCTCGATCATGTTTGATGACATTACGTGTTTTCTCTTTTTGTTGAGAGATCGTCATGTTTTAGGCTCGTTGATCATGTTTGGGGCGTAGCATGCATGGAAAACTAACATGCATGTGAAAGACTTCGATGCATGTGGAATAACATGCATGTTTTTAAAAGTAAGATATAGTGTTTCCTCAAGAAAAAATAATTTTATGAGAGATTGGGCGCACGAGCAGAAAAGCTAGAACTTGAGCACTGCACGTGCGAATTCCATGTCGGGATAATCGAAGGAAGCTGATCCACAAACTCAGTGGTTAGATCAGTAGTTGTTGGAGAGCAGCGTGCGGTCGACCTCAAAGGAGACGAGGGCATCGATGCATGCATAGATGATCTGCTCGATAGAAAGATTGTACGCGTCCCAGTTGCTCGTCCTCACCGGTTAAGGCTTTTCCATGTTGGCGCCCATCACGGCGCTCGTGATGTCCTTCAGCCCCGCGTGGCGGAGGCTCGGGCGATCCATCTACAACGCCGCGAGCTCGGCCAGCTCCACCATTTTGGCCACCGTCAACTTCCAGCCCTTCCAAAGTCTATTGGTGTCACCCTCCACACACACGCCAACGAAGCGAGAGTCGGAATCGCTGAGGAAATCTTTCAGCTCGTCGGGGAAGTAGTCAACGTGGATGACCTGGAAGATGAGGCAGCAGCGACCGACGCAGAGCTGCAGAACAGCGACGGGGTTCTGGTCGGTGGAGCAGCTGGGGCGCCACTCGACGGTGAAGGGGTTAAAGGAGATGTTTTTTGATAAAAGGATAAATTTTTAATTTCACACGCAAAGATCCCAACGTATGCGGGGAAAAACAATTTATGCTTATAAAAAATTGCAGTTTGCATCCCTTTCGGTTATCGCAACGGCTCGACGCGTCCCATCGACTTTAGTGGCCGTTTTTTAATTTGACAAGGAAAGGGCCCAGGGCTTATATAAAAAACATCCCCCCTTTACACGCCTCCTCCATGTTCCATTCGATAGTGTCCATTCGTTGTCGAACGGAGTGGAGCCGAGTCTTGTACGACATCTTTTTTTAGTCGGATGTGTAACTAGAATAGCGTTCGTTGCCTTATATTCTCGTTGCAACGAGCTCAACTTTCCGAGGTGGGACAAATCGTTCACACCTTGTCAAAATTGCTCGCACGAATTCGTTACAAACACCGAGCGCGGGGGCGGGAATAGGGAATATGCCAGGTGACCAGTGCACAACCTGGGCCCGGGTACAAGCATGAAAGTGACTAGGATACGATTCCTAGAATTAATCCTGCTGTTATCCCAGTTATATTCGGCCATCATACGACCTTGTTTGGATAGGAGTGGATCCATTTCAATCTAAGTGGATTGGAGAGTATTGAGATAAAAAAACTAGATCATTTTCCACTTCAATCCACGCCAATACAAGTGGATTGAAGTTACCCAAACAAATCCTACATGATCATCATGACAAATAATGCAATTATGCTCAGATGTGTCATACACGTCTTAATTTTCTCTTATATATTATTGTTTGAGGCTCGATGATCATGTTTTGGAGCGTATAGCATGTGCATGGACAACTAGCAGGGTATGAAAAACCTCTATCAATGTATGTTTTATGTCAATGTGAATTATATACTACGTGTAATTTCTCTTTTTGATGTTGGATATAGTTTAGAGTTGTAGGATCGTTGATCATGCATCGTTGGAGCGTAGCATGCATGGACAAGGCCTCAAACTCTGATGATATCCATCATCAAAAAGACAAATTATATACGTATTGGTTGATCATGTTTTGGGTGCATGCATGTTAGACATAGAAAAGCCCTCGGTCATGTTTGACAGAACTAACATGCATATCTCATCTATGATATGTACGTACATATGATTAACTAACATGCATAGCTCATCTATGATATACAGGGGTAGATGATATAGCTTATGTGGCATGCCAATGTGGATGTCCAACTCAGACTAAGGATGAAAGTGAAACAGTTGTTTGAAGTTGATGGACTAAATAATTGACACATTTGAAAGTTCAAGGACCAAACATAGTTTAGATTGAAAGTATGAGGATGAAGTTGAGTATTGTGCCAATTCTAAACGAGCCAAGCTTGAGCTTGCCAGCTTGATGAGCTCAAGCTCGAAAAGTTCGAGTAAGCTCGTTTATTGTTGTCATCTATGATATACGTACCTATTTTTTCTAACATTTTTCTCTTCCTTTCCTTTCTTTTATGGAGTTCATTGTCTCCACTTTTCTTTTCTTTTTTGGAGTTCATTTTCTCCACTCTAGAGGCCCCCGGTGTGGAGGGTCACACAATTCGATTAAATCACGAAGTGGGTTAAAGGGAAAAATTTGGTGTCGTGAAAGTAGATGTTTTTCAATAAAAGGAGAAATTTTAAATTTCACATGCAAAGGGCCCGGCGTATGCAAGGAAAAACAATTTATTCTTATAAAAAACCGCGATTTGCATCCCTCTCGGTTATCGCAACGGCTCGACGTGTCCCATCGACTTCACTGGTAGTTTTTTAATTTGACATGGAAAGGGCTCAGGGCTTATATAAAAAACATCCGCCCATACACGCCTCCTCCACGTTCCGTTCGACAGCGTCCGCAGGTTGTCGAGCAGAGCGGGGTCGAGTCTTGTACGTCATCTTTTTTCATTTGGATGTGTAACTCCAATAGCGCATGTTGCCTTATATTCTCGTTGCAACGAGCTTAACTTTCTGAGGTGGGACAAATTGTTCACACCGTGTCAAAATCGCACGCACGATATCATTACGGACACCGCACGCGGGGGCAGACGTAAGGACTGTGCCAGGTGACCAGTGCACAACCTGGGCCCTGGTACCAGCATGAAAGTGACGTGGATACAATTGCTGGAATTAATCCTAGCATTATCCAGTCATGTCCGTCCATCATACAACCTCTTTTGGATATGAGTGGATCCACTTCAATCAAAGTGGATTGGAGGGTATTGAGATAAAAATTAGTTCATTTTCCACTTCATTCCACTCCAATACAAGTGAATTGAAGTTACCCAAAAAAAGCCTACATGATCATCACGACAAATAATGCAATTATGCTCGGATGTGTCATACACGTCTCAATTTTCTCTTATATATTATTGTTTGAGGCTCGATGATCATGTTTTGGGGCGTATAGTATGTGCATGGACAACTAGCAGAGTATGAAAGACCTCGAGCATGTATGTTTCACGTCAATGTGAATTATATACTACGTGTAATTTCTCTTTTTGATGTTGGATATCGTCTAGAGTTGTAGGCTCGTTGATCATGAATCGTTGGGGCATACCATGCAGGGACAATGCCTCAAACTCTGACGATATCCGTCATGAAAAAGACAAAACACGTATGTATTTGTTGATCATGTTTGTGGTGCATGCATGTTAAACATAGAAAAGCCCTCGGTCATGTCGTATAAAACTAACAGGCATACCTCATCTATGATATGTATGTATGTATGATTAACTAACGTGCATACCTCATCTATGATATACCGGGGTAGATGATATAGCTTATGTGGCATGCCAATGTGGATGTCCAACTCAGACTAAGGATGAAAGTGAGACGGTTGTTTGAAGTTGATGGACTAAATAATTGACCCATTTGAAAGTTCATGGACCAAACTGAGTTTTGATTGAAAGTTTGAGGATGAAGTTGTGTATTGTGCCAATTCTAAACGAGCCAAGCTTGAGCTTGCCATCTTGATGAGCTCAAGCTCGAAAAGTTCGAGTAAGCTCATTTATTGTTGTCATCTATGATATGTACATATGATTAACTAAACTATATAATTCTATTAAAAATGTTTTATGGGACACACTTTTTATATATGATAGAAACACATAATGTGCAACATCGTCCAACTTCACCTACTCCATTTATTAGTTGTGAACCTAAATTACTTAGTATTTTCTATTGTATATATATGAATTTTTGGCTCGACTCGAGGTCGACTCGGTGTTTTATCAAACTCAAGCTTAGGAAGACAAGCTCGCCGGAGTTCGACTTGTTGACAGCCCTATTTGCAACTAAAGTTTTGGTGCAATTATGTAATCAAAGATTTTCATCCGTTGGATCTACATCTTATGTTTATTACATTTTTCCATTTAACCCCTTCCACCACCCCTCCACCTGGTGGAGGGGGTTAAATAAAAAATTTCAACGACCGTAATGTAGATCGATCCAACTGTTGAAAATGGTTGATTGCACGATTGCACCAAACATCTAATTACATTCTAGTTGAACCCAACTTTAAAACACGAAATCTTCTGACACAGATTAATCTAGTCGTGATGTTTTTCTCTTCTTCTTTTTGTGATGTTTTATTTTTTTCTTATTTCATGATGTTGTTTTCATGTTTTGTACTTCCTCCTTCCCATATTACTTATCGTTCATAATTAGGACAAGTTTTCTAGTTCAAATATGAACCAAAAAACTTGTTGTAATAATGACAAGTAATATAGGATGGAGGGAGTAATGTTTTATGATAATGAACTCAATGTTGTTCATATGTTCCATCTGTTATTTTGTTTTGTATTTGCTGTTTAGTGAACTATCTGTTTTACCTTTATTCTCTATTAATGAATGACCCTCCACACCGCCGGTGGCCTCTAATGTGGCATGTACGATACTTTAGACGCTGGTGGTGCAATGAGATCGCCCACAGTGGGGCCTGCAAAGCGGTCTGTAAAGTAGTATACAGTACTAACAGGTAGCGATGACTGAAAAGAAAAAACTAGCCCTATGCACCTTTACGTAGTGTAATCATTACCACTACTCCTATACGCGGCCAAAAGTTATTACCACTACATTAAGGGAAGTGCTGCACACTAGATGTGCCGATTAGTTTATTTTTTGTTTATTGGGGATTATGTAATAGCTAGTTCTGTTGATTAGCAACGAGTGGAATGAAAAGTGGAGACAATGAACGAAGAGAAGAGAAAAGAAAGGACGAGAAAAATGTTAGAAAAAGATAGGTAGTACGTACGTATGAATTATGGTGAAAATGTGTAGAGAACCAAACTATAAAACAGGAAATGTTTGCCGCAGATTACTGTCAACACATAGTATGTTATCTCTATTGGTGACAGGATATTATTCTTGTGCTGATGTTGAAAACAAAGCAGTTCCATTACTTCGCATTCCCATCAGTGCATGCGAGAGGCATGGGTCCCATTAGCTGTTGTTCACATGTCAATCACCCTTAATGCACCTGCAGTACTGCAGAGGATGTGGAATCTGACACCGCCAGAAGCCGAACCATCACTTCGCGTGACCCCCATCTGTACGCGCGGAAAAGACAATAGTGTGTGTCTCTATATAATATCTCCATCGTCTTCTCCGTGCGTACTCTATAGACACACCACCGTCTTCTCCGCACGTACTCTAGCTTCCTCTTTGTCTCCGCCGCGCGCACCCTCATTGGTTCCCTTCGTAGCACAGTAACGCTAAAGCCTATGGAGTTGCCGTTCTCGCACGATATTGCGGTCGAGATCGCGGGGCGCGTCATCGGAAACTCCCTGCGACCCTTGGACGACCTCTCCAATATGCGTGGACCTGCAGGGCCATGCATGCGGCGTGCCGGGATGGCACTATGGGCAGACGCGTGGCACTAGAGGGGGTGACCCGGAGGATGTGGCGCGACCCGGGGCTGTACAGAGCCCTCGTGGAGAACCTGGCGATCGTCGGCCACCCTCATGCGTGCTACGTCAGCGGGCTCAAGCTCGTCTTCGTGGTTGATCGCGCGCAGCAAGGCGCCCAGTTTCTCGCCCGGGCGACCATGGCCGACCAAATGGAGGCGGCATATGTCCTTGGCCTCCTCTGTACAACCGCGGGGCCCACAACCGTCGAGTATATCCGGGGGGTCAAAGGTGAGGTCGGCGTCATTGAGAAAGCGGTCGGGTCCATCATGAGGAGCAACAATGAGTGCAGGCAGTGTCGGATTCAATCCCTGGATGAAATTCATAATCTGATGTGGGCGCATCCGTGCCTGCCTTCGGGACTGCCGCAGGTGTCGCTGCTCAACAAGGAGGTTGACCCGTGTACGGCTGCCGGCTGCGGGAAGCAAGGGTGGAGCAACTGCAGGGTCTTATGTAGTGAAGACTGTAGGATTAGACACGAACATTTTGCATTCTACCATGAGGTGTTATCCAGTATGGGCTATATATAAAAGACTTATAAGGTTGTATGATGTTGTTTTTCTTGTTTCATGATGTCATTTTTCTTGTTTTGTAGTAATGCTTTATATTGATGAACTCAATATTGTTCGTCTGTTCCAACTATTATTTTGTTTTCTATCTATTTGTTTAGTGAACTATCTGTTCTATCTATATTCTCTTAATGAACGACCCTCCACACCGCCGGTAGCCTCTAAAGAGGCTAGTACGGTACTTTAGCTGCTGGAGGTGCCAGAGGAGATCGCTCGTAGTGGGGCCTGCAAAGCGGTCTGTAAAGTAGTATACAATACTAACAGGAAAACACAACAGGTAGCGACGACTGGAAAGAAAATTGGGGAAAATGAACAGAGGGAAAAGAAAAGAAAGAACGAGAAAAATGTTAGTAGAAAAAGATAGGTAGAACTCCAACGTACCACTGGACCAATGCCCCTATACGTGGTGTAATCATTACCACTACTCCTATATGGGGCCAAAAGTTATTACGCAGTGTTTATTGGGGATTATGTAGCAGCTAATTCTGTCGATTAGTGTCTTGCCTGGAATGGTACGTTGAACACTACTATTTTGTTTCGTCGATGTTTATATCTACTATAGTATTTAATCGTCGTTTATATCACTGTGTTGCTGCGGATCAAGAGATTTTTTGTGTATGCTTTATTTTGATCAAAATACCACCCCTATTGCTACATTAACTTATTTAGATAACAAATTGCCAGAGCTAGACGCATGCCCATAGATGGGCTCACGTGACATGGGGACGAACACCAAGCGTCCCGACGTAGTTTCGGCCCACGAATATAAAGTGACTCGGCGCAGTTTTAGCCCACGAATAACAAGTGGCCTAGCGCAGTGTTGGTGAATGTGGCATAGAGGGGGGTGAATAGGCCTTTCTGAATTTTAGTCGGAACCTGCAACACTTAGCAACTTGAACAAATACCAGGAAATCGTACTAGTCCGGTAGTGTGCAGACTAGTCCGGTGCGTGCGGACTAGATTGATCAAGTTTGATCAATTATTTCAATACAAGCACAGTACGCAGTGGAATATAGTGTGTAACTTGAAAGTATTGAGTCAATGAAGTTAAGTGTAACACAAACTAACTTTGATTTCAATATTTTAATGTAAGATGGACAAGATCAAGTAAACCCTAGAATATGATATGAAAAACTTATGAACAAGTCAAGATTTTATCCCGTGGTTCGGTTCCCACAAAGGCAACCTACATCCACGTTGAGGAGCCCACAGAAGCATCGAGTCTTCACTGACCCTAACCTCGTCGAATCGCCAGAAAGGCCAATTCTCTTTCACTATCACAAGGGTAAATCACCAAGTTCAAGGGGCCTTCTCACAAGTTGAGTGCTCCCCAAGATTACAAGTCAAACACCACCAAGAACACACTCTTAAGATCAACAATGAAATAACTGGAGTGTGTTAGAGATCAAACCCAAGAGCTCAAACGTGTGAATTGTGTCTCTCCTTTGATCGAAGATGAATCCTCAAGAATTGGTCTTTCTTACATTGGATTGCGCGGAGAGATGTGTTTTCTATGCTCTTGGAGGGTGTGACGGCGCTGGGAGTCGAGAGATTTGAAAGTAGGGCCAAGCACATATATTTATATAGTGTTTCCAAAAGTTACCATTAGGGTTTCGAGGGTCTGGACTAGTCCGTGGTGGAGTCCGTACTAGTTCGGTGTGCGGCGTGCAGGAAACCCTAAGTTCTCAGGAAGATCGGACTTGTTTGGCTTAGGGCGGACTAGTCCGATTTAGGCACTGGAAAAGTTCAGACTAGTCCGGTTATTATCGGAGTAATCCGTCTGTGGTGAATTCCTTAGTGAATTGGGACAAGTCCGCATTTAGAGGACTTGTCCGATTTTAATCAGAGAGGTTATCGGACTAGTCCGAATAATATCGGACTTGTTCGATGTCGTGCAAAGTAGTGAACTGTTGAGGACTAGTCTGCACTGGGGAGGACTAGTCCGATTTTAGTCAGGAAGATATCAGACTAGTCCGTGTTGATATCGGACTAGTCTTGTCTGTGTAGACTTGGACTATGCAGACAAGTCCGCACTGGGAGGACTTGTCCAACTTTGAACAGAGGAATTATCGGACTAGTCCGGGGTATATCGGACTAGTCCGGACCTGTATAAATTTGTGCAGTGAGAGTGATTAAAAGTGCTTGAGCTCTTGGGGTATATTTCTCCAACACACTCCATACACAATGATCTAATCTATTCAGGTCTTGAGCTCTTTTCCATATTTATTCCCCACTCTCCTTTCTTTTTGCGCTTACTACATGTTTTCATTAAAACCTACGCTCATCTCAACAATTTGGTTAGGATCTCATTTTTTGTCATAAATCAACCAAAACCCACAAGGGATTCCTAGATGCACTTTCAATCTCCCCCTTTTTGGTGATTGCTGACAACCAATTGAGATTTCACAAAAAATGATAAAAATACAAAATATTCATAAAGTGTGCACATATGAGTTAGGTACAAGGTAAGCAATGAAAACATAGGTCATATGTGCATTCTTTATTGTGGTGTGTAAAACTACGTGAGTGTGACCAATAACCGTCGTGAGAATGAAATGATTGACATGAAAATTCTAATTTCAAGCATATATGTCAATTTCAAAGCAAAATCACAAGTTTCATGACATAGGCATAAGCATAGTCATCCATCACACCATAATACTTAAAAGTAGAGATAACAGAATTCAAGTTTTAAAACCCAAAGAGAGACACACAAAGATACAAAAAAGCAGCTCTCATCTCTCAACCTACAGCTAGGATCTAGTGACTCCCCCTCAATCTCTCCCACTTTGGCATCAAGACACCAAAAAGAAGGAGAGGGGGGATCTAGTGGCTCATTCCTCGCTGTCAGTTTTTTCCTCATCTTCATGCTATGAAGGAGGAGGACGAGTGGATCCACTCGAAGTACCCCCAATGCCAAAGTAAGCAAGCTCAGAAGGAGTCAAAGGTCCAAGCTCAGTGAAATCAGAGGTTGTGTCTTTAGAGATGACAGGGGATCTAATGGGCTTGATCTTCAGCTTCTGGCAAATATGCTTTACATTTTCTTTGACATATCTCATATATGCCTTCCTCGCCTTTTTCAGCTTGTGAATATTCACTTCGGCCTTCTTGCATGAGCCAAAGATTGCTGCCAAGTACTTCAAGATTCCACTAGGAGACCCTTTTCCGGGAGGGGCCCTAGTGGTGGGAGCAGTCCTCTTATCTCTACGAACTCTCCTTGGTGCCTCTTCACTAGACACCAGAGATGGAGCAGCTTGGATAGTGGCTTGGGGAGGCTTCTGGAGCCTCAAAGGAGTGTGCTCCACATCCTTTACGAACTCGATCCCTGTGACCTTCTCAATCATGAACATCACGTAAGGGGCATAGCCACAAGATCTGTTCGGTGTGCAGGAGATGTTGACCATATCATTCTAGATATAGTCGAAGATATCAAAATTTTTGTTCTTGCTAGTAACCTTCATTAGGGTCCTCAAGTACCCTTGCACACTTCCTGCATCCCCATCTTTTGGTGTTGTGGTCTTTCTCAGCACCTTGTTGAGAACCATGAAGAAGGGCTTCATGTTCATGGTTGAGGGGGGATTGAACTTTAGGCTAGTGTCATAGAGGAAGTCCATCTTATCCTTGCCCAAGATACCGAAGTTGTGAATAGTCAACTCATTGTTGCCTTTGTCTTCGAGGTGAAGGAGTATTGCAAAATCATCATAAGTAATGGTGTACTTGGATCCATGAGTCATCCAAGTCACCCTTTCCTCCACTAGCAACGAAACAAGTGACATAGAACGGAGCAATAATCTCATGATTCCAGTGATATCTGAAGGCAAACAGGTCCTTCAGTCCATGCCTTTCCACTGCCTTTATAACCTCATCAAATGCTAAACAACTCTTCCTCTCAAAGTGATTCTAGTCAATCCACTAGCTACGGACAATTGGAGTCTTCATGGTAAGATATAGGGAGCTGTAGAAGTCTGCATCAAAGTTGCTCCAAAATTTGGCATCTGCAGCTTTCTTGGAACGGTTGTAGCAATCAAAAAATCTGAGTTTGGAAGCCGTATCGCTTCCCTTGCCGTTGAACTTCTCCTCGGAGGGATCCTTGTTTTCGTGTCTCGGAGCATGCATCTTTAGAGGGCCAACTAGGCCCATAGAAATTCCTTTTCCTTTGCCCTTCACTTGGCGAAGAGCCGCTGACCTGGAGCCAGCTGCATCCTTGGCCTTGGATGCAGGCTTATTGGCGAGCACCTTGCATCGAACCTGAGGTGGGGAAGGTGCAGGCTCGGAGAGATGCCCTTGCCTCTTCTGAGCGACGAGACTCTAAAGCACGCGGCAACAAGTCTTGTTCCATCTCATCTTCAAAGTCGGAGATGTTCTTGTTCGACATTGTCCTGAGAGAGCATTGCACAATGTATGGATAAGAATTCATGACAAGGAAGTGCATTGAGGAATGTGGAATTAGGGTTGAGTTCAGTTAAAAATCGGACTTGTCCGGTGTACAGGTACGGACTAGTCCAGGGGACCGTACTTGTCCGTACATGGACCGGACTATTGCGGTGTTCATCACCTCAAACCCTAACTAGACGACAAATGGTTATTCCCAATGCAAAACTAGTTCAAGGTAAATGTAATACAATAGGGAGGCATGTATTAACCGAAAGGAACTAGGCTATCTGGTCAATAATGAAGAAAATCATGATTTCTAGTGTTTGGGAGGAAGTTTTACCAAAAATCCTTGATTCTTGGAGATGGAGGGGTTGAAGGTCCAGACAAGTCCGTGGTCTTAAATCCCTATGCAACGGAGATCGTTTTTTACCCAAACTCGAAGGAATTTGACGGAGAATGAAGGAAATCGCCTTGGGAGCACTCCAGCGAGGAGAGAGAGTGTGAGGTGAGTTGTGAGGATGAAGGAGATTAGGTTTTGGTGGCGGCTAGGGTTATGGAGTCGAAAAATCGAACTAGTTCGTGGTCCACCGGACCAGTCCGGACTACCGGACACTCTGCGGACTTGTCCGCATTGTGCGGACTAGTCCGGATAACCACGGACTAGTCCGTGGTAACCAGAACATAATTGAATAGCCCATTCACATATATATTTGAAGGTTCTTATAGAGAAAATAGGGGCCAAAACAATCAAGTAATATTGATGAATATGATCAGTAAGCATACAACAATCAAGCAATGACCATAAATCATCAAGATCAAGTAATTGAAATAGTTTTTCAAGGAAAATTGAGAGAGATGATTTTCACAACACAATCAACATATTTTGAAGAATCCATACAGGTATGCAAGTTTTCAAGCCACATTCCGAGCATCAAGGATGTTTAGTTCATTCCGAACCTCGCAAAAGTGTTTTGCATCAAGTGGCTTGGTAAATATGTCCTCTAGTTGTTTTTCATTGAGTGGTCTCTCAAAATGTGGTGTCAGATGTCTATATGTTTGGTCCTAGAGTGCTCAACAGGGTTATGGGCAATCTCAATAGCACTCTGTTTATCACAAAGGAGTGGAATACGGCTCATATTGTAACTGTAATCCCTTAGAGTTTGTCTCATCCAAAGGAGTTGTGCACAACAACTCTCGGCTGCAACATACTCCACTTTGGCAGTGGATAAGGCAATGCATTGTTTCTTGGAGGACCAAGAAACTAGGGATCTATCTAGAAATTGGCATGTACCGGAGGTGCTTTTTCTATCTACTTTGCATCCGGCATAATCCGCATCGGAGTATCCAACGAGATTGAACATGGAACATTTAGGATACCAAAGGCCTATGTTGGTTGTATGAACTAAATACCGCAGGATTCTTTTTACGGGTGTCAAATGACACTCTTTTGGGTTGCCTTGAAACCTTGCACACAAATATACACTCAACATAATGTCTGCCCTAGATGCACATAAGTAAAGTAGAGATCCAATCATGGAGCGATATACCTTTTGATCCACGCTTGGTCCGTCTTCATTTAGATCCAAGTGCCCATTAGTTGCCATGGGAGTCTTTATAGGCTTCGCCTTGTCCATTCCAAACTTCTTAAGTATACTTGGTTTGGCTTATGAATGTCCCTTCCTTTTGTTGCCTCACTTGGAATCCCAAGAAGTATTTCAGTTCTCCCATCATGGACATTTCAAACCTTTATGTCATAATCTTACTAAATTCTTCACAAAAAGATTTGTTAGTTGAACCAAAAATGATATCATCAGCATAAATTTGGCAAACAAAGAGATCATTATCAAAGTGCTTTGTGTATAATGTATAATTAGCTTTGCCAATTTTAAAACCATTTTCAATCAAGAAATTTCTAAGGCACTCATACCAAGCTCTAGGAGCTTGTTTGAGGCCGTAGAGAGCCTTACGCAATTTAAAGACGTGGTTGTGGAGCTCTTCATCTTCAAATCTGGGGGGTTGCTCCATATACACCTCCTCCTTGATTGGTCCGTTGAGGAAGGCGCTTTTCACATCCATTGGCTAGAGATTGAAATCATGGTGAGTAGAATATGCAAGTAATGTTCTAATAGATTCAAGCCTAGCTACGGAAGAAAAGGTTTCATCGAAATCAAAACCTTCAACTTAAGTCGTGCCTTGTTCCTTGTAACCACCCCGTGTTCGTCTTGTTTGTTCCAAAAGACCCATTTGGTGCCAACGACATTGAACTTGGGTCTTTCGACGATTTCCCACACTTCGTTCCGTTTGGAGTTGTTGAGTTCTTCTTGCATTGCCACAACCCAATCCAGTCCTCCAATGCATCCTCAATCCTGCACGGTTCCATAAAGGATACAAAGAAGTAATGTTCACAAAAATTAGCTATGCGAGATCTATTCATGACTCCCTTTTGAATGTTCATGATTATGTTGTCGACGGGATGATCTCTTTGGACGCATTGGTGTACCCTTGGGTGTGGCACTTGTGGTCTTGAGTCATCATTATCATCTTCTACCCCCCCCCCCCCCCCTAGATGGTTGCCCTCATCGACTTGTTGATCATCTTCGTCTTCTTGATGTTGATCTTGTGTAGAAGCTCCCCCTTGATCGTTTACCTCCACCTGTGGTTCATCTTCTTCACTTGCATTTGGAGGTGGCGCTTGTGGTCGAATATCGCCCAACGCCATTATTCTCAATGCTTGACATGGAGCTTCTTCTCTATCTAGCACACATGGATCAACGTGCTCTTCTTGAGAGCCGTTAGTTTCATCGAACACTACGTCATGTGCTACTTCAACAAGTCCGGAGGTCTTGTTGAAGACACGATAGGCGTAAGACTTCGAATCGTAACCAAGCAAGAAAGCTTCATTTGACTTCGAAGCGAACTTTGAAGTCCTGGGCTTCTTGTTCAAAATGTAGAACTTAGAACCGAAAACTCGAAAATAGGAAATATGTGGTTTGTTACTCGTGAGTAGCTCATATGATGTCTTCTTGAGTTGTTGATGAAGGAAGAGTCGGTTTATAGCGTGGCAAGCGGTGTTAACCGCTTCCGCCCAAAACCGATCTGAGGTCTTGTATTCATCGAGCATTGTTCTCTCCATCTCTATGAGGGTTCCGTTCTTCCTTTCAGCAATTCCATTTTGTTGAGGGGAATAAGGTGTTGAAAACTCATGCTTTATCCTTCTTCGTCTAGGTACTCCTCAACTTGAGTGTTCTTGATCTCCGTGCCGTTGTCGCTTCGTATGTTCTTGATCCTCAATGAGAACTCATTTTGGGCACGCTTGAGAAACTTCTTGAGGGTTCCTTGAGATTATTTCTTATAATTCAAAAAGAAAACCCAAGTGAAGCGTGAAAAGTCATCAACAATTACTAAGCCTTATTTGTTACTATTGATGCTTATGTAAGCAATTGGACCGAATAGGTCCATGTGAAGTAGCTCGAGCGGTCTTGTTGTAGTCATGACGTTCTTCGCGGGATGGGGTGCTCCTGCTTGCTTCCTGGATTGGCACGCGCTACAAGGCCCGTCTTTCTCAAAAACAACATCCTTTAAACCTCGGATGTGATCGCCCTTATGGAGTTCTTGAAGATTCCTAATACCAACATGTGCTAGCCGTCTATGCCACTGGCAACCCATGCTGGTCTTTGCAATCAAGCATGTGTCAAGTTCGGCTTTATCTTTGTTGAAGTCAACAAGATAAATCTTTCCCTTCAACACACCCTTGAATGCAACCGAGTCATCACTCCTTCTAGAGACGGTCACACCCTCATTAGTAAATAAGCAATTATAACCTTTGTCACATAATTGAGATATGGATAGCAGGTTATAATCTAAGGAATGGATATGTAAAACGTGAGAAAGAGCATCTTGAGATGATATTGCAATTTTACCGGTACCCACACCCTTCCTTGACTATTGCCTCCAAAATATATGCCCTCGCTTGGATCCTCATTTTCTTTATACTCAACAAACATCATTCTTTCTCCGGTCATATGGTTGGTGCATCCACTGTCTAGCACCCATTTCGATCCACCGGAGGAATAGGCCTACAAAATCAAATTATGCCTTTGTTTTAGGTACCCAAGCTTGATTGGGTCCTTTGAGGTTAGTTACAAGAAATTTGGGCACCCACACATGAGACTTGATGTTCCCATGGCGTGGCCCAACATAATGAGCACAAACTTTACCAAAACTTTTCATAAGAACATATGATGCGTCGAAAGTTCTAAACAATAGTTGTCGTTGTTTATGAACAAAACTAGTATGGGAAAACGGACTTGTCCTGAGGACCGGACTAGTCCGGTTTTCATATGTGTTAACTATCTTGGACTTATTAACATCATTAGTCTTTCTAGCTTGATAGGGGTTTCCACTCACAAAGGCAATGCGCTCCTTGTTATTCTTATGGTTTCTAGCATTTTGCTTTTCACCATAGGAATATCCAATGCCATATTTGACATTAGGAGGTCTTGTGGCCAAGTATGCACTACGTGCATATTTGACCTTCTCCTTGTCAAATCTGCCGCTTTGGGAAGGATTCTTGACCTTGGTACTTGTCGTTCAAGCTAGTGTCAATTTTACCACATGCACAAGTAGAATTTGTTTCAGTTTTAAGGGGTTCAGAGAGTGAGCTTGAAGAGGATGAAGGGTCACTTTGTTTGAGTGACTCGTCTCGCACTTCAAGGATCTTGTTAACTTTGGTTAAGTTAACAAGTTCTTCCATGATGATTGCATTTGAGTTGCTTAGCTTCAAACATGCTTCCTTGCTTGAATCTAACTCAAGTTCAAGTGATTTGCTTCGCTCCTTTTCAAGTTCAAGGAGCTCATAGATCTTGAGATACTCCTCCTTTTGGAGGATGATCATGTCTTGTTGACGATCAATCAGCCCCTCCCTATCAACAAGCTTATCCATCAAGAATTTCATTTTGGCAGCAGTTTTCTTGTCTAAGCCAACTAGTATATCCTCATCATCACTGTAGTTGTCACTATCACTATCAAAAGAACGCAAAGAGGATTTTGTTGTTGTTACATTTCATTTACCTTCCTTCGCCATGAGGCAAGCGTCCTTGCCCTTCCATGCGCCGAGAGTTGGGAAGAGGGTGGACTTCTTAGTTGTCTTCTCGATGGCTGTGCTAGCCATCTCCTCTTCCTCTTCGGATGAGGACTCATCGTTTGAGTCCCACTCCTTTCCTAGGTGCACTTGTCCAACTTGCTTCTTCTTCTCGAAGAATTTCTTGTGTTGAGGCTTCGTTTCCCTGGTCTTCTTCTTGTTTTCCTCATATGGGCAATCAACTATAAAGTGGTCATATTCACCACAGTTATAGCACGCCCGCCTCAACTTCGGTCTTGATTTTTCTTTGTGTTTTCCTTCACTCGATTTGCCCCCTTGTCTTCTCTTCATCATTTTCTTGAATCTCTTCATAAAGAGGATCATGTCCTCTTCGTCAATATCGCTGCTCTCATCATCGCTCTTTTTGTTGAGCTTCTCGAGCTTCTTTTGACAAGGGCTTGCATGTGGATTTTAGGGCGACCCCTTTCTTCTTTGCCGAGGTGAGGTCGGCAATCTCCTTAATATGTTTAGCTTGCTTCTCCATCATTTCGAAGTTGATGATCCTTCCAAGTAGTTCGTCCGGGGTCATTTTCTTGTACCTGGGGCCTTCTCTAATCATCGAGCATAGGGTAACATTACGAGGCATGAAAGCTCTAAGGATGAGCTTCACTACCTCATGATCATTCAACTTCTTACTTCTGTATGCTCAAACCTTGTTGATGAGAGTCTTTAACCGGTTGTACATGTCCTGTGGCGACTAATCTTCTTCCCTGGCGAATCTTCCCAATTCGCCTTCAATCATTTCAATCTTCGCCTCTCGCACATGACGATCGCCTTCATGTGCGGTTTGCAATGTGTCAAAGATTTCCTTTGCAATCTCGACTCCATCCACCTTGGTGAACTTGTCCCGACTTAGTGAAGATGTGATGACTGCTGCAGCTTGAGCATTCAAATGAATTGCTTGCTCTTGGCTTGGTGTAAGCTCATCATCGTCATTCGGGATATCTATTCCTTACACACAATATGCACAAGCTGGGATTGAGTGAGATTAATTGCATTTTCAGGTTTTCCCTCCACATTGAGTAATCATTGTCGTCAAAGTGTTGGGCTTTCCCTAATGAAATAGTCAAAAAATGGCTAATAATTGTTGTTGTTAGAATTTAAACGATCATAGTTGAAAGGATATTGGGAGTAGTCAGTGTGACTACTCCCCTTCTTCTTGTCCTCGATCTTCACTTTTCCTTTGGAGATGGTTTTCTCCCTTAGCAGCGCCTTGAGTTCAAGCGTCTCCTCATCATCATCCTCGAAGTCATGAATGGCGTCGAGGAGCTTCTCCAATTTTTGAGCTTTTTTCATCTTCAACCTTCTCTTGGTTGAGACTCTTGTGCACATCCTTCATGTCTGACATGATCTCTTCGTGCGATTAGTCTCTTATGAAGAAACCTGCTCTGATAGCAATTGAATGTGGCCTAGCGGGGGGGGGGGGGGGGTAAATAGGTCTTTTTGAATTTTAATTGGAACCTGCAATGCTTAGAAACTTGATCAAATGCCAGGAAATCGGACTAGTCCAGTAGTGTGCGGACTAGTCCGGTGCGTGCGGACTAGATTGATCACGTTAGGTCAATGATTTCAATACAAGCACAGTACGCAGTGGAATATATTGTGTAACTTGAAAGTATTGTGTCAATGAAGTGTAATGCAAACTAACTTTGATTTCAATGTTTTAACGTAAGATGGACAAGATCAAGTAAACCCTAGAATATGATATGAAAAACTTAAGAACAAGTTTGACACAAGATTTTATCCCGTGGTTCGGTTCCCACAAAGGCATCCCACATCCACGTTGAGTAGCCCACGAAAGGACTGGGTCTTCACTGACCCTAACCTCGTCGAATCGCCACGAAGGTCAATTCTCTTTCACTATCACAAGTGTAATTCACCAAGTTCAAGAGGCCCTCTCACAAGTTTAGGCCTCCCCAAGATTACAAGTCAAACACCACCAAGAACCCACTCTAAAGATCAATAATGAAACAACAGGAGTGTGTTAGAGATCAAACCCAAGAGGTCAAACGTGTGAATCGTGTCTCTTTTTTTATCCAAGATGAATCTTCAAGAATTTGATCTTTCTTGCATTGTATTGCGTGGAGAGATGTGTTTTCTAAGCTCTTGGAGGGTGTGACGGCACTGGGAGTCAAGAGATTTGAAAGTAGGGTCGTGCACATCTAATTATAGGGTGTTTCCAAAAGCTACCGTTACGGTTTAGAGGGTCCGGACTAGTCCGTGGTGGAGTACGGACTAGTTCAGTGTGCGGCGTGCAGGAAATCCTAAGTTCTCAGGAAGATCGGAATTGTTCGTCTTAGGGCGGACTAGTCTGATTTAGGCTCTGGAAAAGTTCGGACTAGTCCGGTTATTATCGGACTAATCCGGTTGTGCTGAATCCCTTAGTGAATTGGGACAAGTCCGCATTTAGAGGACTTGTCCGATTTTAATCAGAAAAGTTATCATACTAGTGCGAATAATATCGGACTTGTTAGATGTCGTGCAAAGTAGTGAAGTGT
Source organism: Tuctoria greenei (assembly GCA_036927565.1). NCBI lineage: Eukaryota > Viridiplantae > Streptophyta > Magnoliopsida > Poales > Poaceae > Tuctoria > Tuctoria greenei. The sequence continues at coordinate 134,706,715 of JAYESD010000006.1, forward strand.
TGAGGACTAGTCTGCACTAGGGAGGACTAGTCCAATTTTAGTCAGAAAGATATCAGACTAGTCCGTGGTGATATCGGACTAGTCCGGTCTGTGTAGACTTGGACTGTGCAGACAAGTCCGCACTGGGAGGACTTGTCCGATTTTGAATAAAGGGATTATCGGACTAGTCCGGGGTATATCGGACTAGTCCGGACCTTTATAAATTTGTGCAGTGAGAGTGATTAAAAGTGCTTGAGCTCATGGAGTGTGTTTCTCTAACACACTCCATACACAATGATCTAATCTATTTAGCTCTTTAGCTCTTTTCCATATTGATTCCTCACTCTCCTTTCTTTTTGCGCTTACTCCATGTTTTCATTAAAACCTGCGTTCATCTCAACAATTTGGTTAGAATCTCATTTGTTTGTCATAAATCAACCAAAACCCACAAGGGATGCCTAGATGCACTTTCAGTTGGGTCTACTCTGATAGCTTCACGTATGTTTTGTCCTGGATGTCTACCCGCGGGACCCTTCGATCCACAATGGCCCCTCTCCCGATTGTATGAAACGCGCTTGGAGGAGCATCCGCCGTCCGCCACACTCTTGGAGGAGCATCCGCCGGTCGCCATGCTCCTGGAGGAGCATCCACCAGCCGCCACACTCTTGGAGGAGCATCCGCCGGCCACCAATGTGGAGGAGCATCCGCCGGCTGCCACACGTGGAGGAGCAACAGCGCTAGGTACATTTGCTCACATAATGTTATTGTAGTTCTATCCTCTTACGGATATGCTGATTGAATTGTAGGAAGCGATGTCAGAAGATAAGACATGGATGGGAAAAGACAGGCATACGAAGGAGTGGTAGGATGGAATGATGTCATTTTTAAATTTAGCATTCCAGGGCACTCGTAAAGAAGAAACTAAGCCTTGTCCTTACACGAGATGTCGTAATATTTGATTATACTAGTTCATCTTCACTTGCTTCGTAATGGGATGTCATTTGATTATACTTGTTGGGTACACCATGGAGAAAAATGAGTTGAGAAAACTATTGCTGAGCAATCAGCAAATAATGAGGAGATAATTTCTGATGATGCTACTATGGAAAATATGTTGTCCATTCTACGTAGAGGCACTGATCATGGTAGTACTTCAACAGATGTTGTTGATCCAGAAAATGCTATAAACCAGCATGTCGGTACCCTGCGTACTGTATACCCCTTGGACTTTAAAAAGACCAAAGGGACTTCACCTGTTTGAGTTGAAGACCTGCGAAGTCCCCACATGTCATACGGGACTGGACATGCCTCCCATCTATGGTTAGTCCTGGTACTGCCACGTGTGCACTGCAGTCGGACCTATATCTCACACTTGGGATAGCTCCGGACTAAACACTTGTGCGGGACCCCCTGACCTAACCTCCCACAGAGGGAAGCTCCAGTATCGACACGTGTACATCTACACCGGACCTACCCGTCCCAGACGAATAGCTCCGAAGCTACCACGTGTCCAAACCGTCGGACCTTCAACCTCAGCAATCAAGCTGGTGAACCCCCAACGGCTCGGACCTCCAATGGGCAATCAAAGACTTCAAGACCTGATTAAGTGTCATTAATACCATATTAATGACACACAATCAGAGGGCCCTTAATACCAGTAACGGCACTGTCAGGTCCCGTTACCACGCTATTAAGGGTAATTAATCTCATTAATTATGTATTAAACATTAGTAACCGTCGGGGCCACATGTCGGGCCAGGCTAGCACTGTAACGACCAGTCCTTGTACTATAAAAGGACAGGTCGACGATACGCAGGGGACTCTGACAGTCTATGGGCTGAAAACTCTCTAGAAGCTCTTAGACGCTCAGTATAACAGCTACACACCCCGTGGAGTAGGGTATTACGCTCAGGCGGCCCAACCACGTAAATTCTTGTGCCCATTTGCCATACTCTTCGGAATCTCCGTGCACCCAATACCGAACTACAAACTCCGCGAGCTACCAACGGTAGTATCGGGAGAATTGCTAGAAAAACACTCCGGCAGTTGGCGCGCCTGGAAGGAGGCAGTGCCCAAGATTTCAAGAATGGTGAACTTAGCTGCTGGATCGTCCAACGGCAACCCTGCTGCGCAACCTGCTGGAGGCAATCCCTCCAACATGCAACAACCAGCAGGTGCCGCAGCTCCAAACCACCTCCGAAGGATAATAAAAAATCCTCCAAGGGCGAGGCCATTACCTCTGGGGGTGGCAATAAGAACAAAAAGTCAAACGGCAAGAAAAAGCCGTCAGCCGGCACACCTACTGCTACAGCTGCCGCAGCTCTGGGTGGCCGGGAGCCACCCTGAGAAACGACCTCGGTCATCATCGGAAGATGGCGGCAACTCTGAAGTGTGGTGTCCTATTCATAAGTCAAACATCCACAAATTGGAAGACTGCCGAGAGGTCCAGAACATTGACGAGCGCTACAACAAGTGCCGGGAAGAGGTTCCTTTCCGACAAAGGGAAGGAAAATAGAAAGTCAACGAAGCTCCGGCTAAAGAGGAGTTAGGCTTTCAGGACCCTAAAAAGGTCTTGAAGGTTGTTTACACCTCCATTGACGATGACTCCGACGTCTCCAACAATGAATGTCGAAAAACCATGAACACCATTTTTGGTGGTTCGTGGGACATCACCTCTCGCCGGATCCTCAAGACAATGCGGCGGGACATGGCTTTAGTGGCTCCCACCGCCAGGCAAAGTCGCACAGGAAGTGGATGGATACTGCCATCACTTTCTACGCGTCAGACTGCCCTCAGAATATGATCAGAGCTGGCCAACTCCCATTGATGGTATCTCCGACCATCAACAACATCCATCTCCACCACGTAATGGTAGACGAAGGTTCGGGGCTGAAACTCATAAGCTTCAAAGCTTTCGTCAAACTTCAGATCCAACCTTCGGACCTTTGCCCCTCCCGGCCTTTCTACGGAGTAGGTCCGGGGGCCATAACCCCACTTGGTGCAATTACTCTCCCCGTAACCTTTGGGACTCGAGAGAACTATCGCACTGATAAGTTGGTCTTTGACGTTGCTCAGATCAACTTACCCTTCAACGCCATTCTGGACAGGCCAGCCTTATACAAGTTCATGGTTGCTGCTCATTATGGCTACTTGGTGTTGAAGATGCCAACGCCAGCTGGTGTTCTCCGGATCCGTGGAGATCGCACAGCTGGAGTGACAGCTCTAGAAGAACATCACGCGCTTGCCACAGCGCAAGAAGAAGAATCTGGAAAGGAGCAAGCTCTGAAATCACCGAGCATTCATCGTCGAGGCTCAACCTCCACACCTCGCGTGCAACCAAGTGGCGACATCGACATTCCCGTCAAAGTTTTCCAAATCGGTTCGACGCCGCTCAGACCACCCGCATATCGGGAGGTCTGAATGACAAATAGGAACTCGCGCTCATCACTTTCCTCCGGGCTAATATCGACGTGTTTGCCTGGAAACCGTCACAAATGCCTGGGATCCCTAGGGAAGTGATCGAGCATAATCTGAAGATCTACCCTGATGCTGGGCCTGTACATCAGAAGCCTCGGAAGCAATCAGTAGAGTGACAAAACTTCATACGACAAATAGTGAAGAAGTTGCTCGAAGCTGGATTCATCCGAGAAGTCTTCCACCCAAAATGGCTGGCAAACCCAGTCATCGTACCCAAGGCTGGCGGGAAGCTTCTGATGTGTATCGACTACACAACACTGAATAAGGCATGTCCAAAAGATCCATTCCCACTACCTAGAATAGATCAGATAGTGGATTCCACCTCCGGGTGCAAATTACTGTGTTTCCTAGACGCATATTTTGGGTACCATCAAATCAGAATGTCTAGGGAAGATGAAGAGCATACTTCTTTCATCACAGAGATGGATTGTATTGTTATACTGCCATGCCATTTGGTCTCAAGAATGCAGCTTCAACATTTGTACGAGCTATGTACAAAACCTTTGGAGAGCTCATCAGAGTCGTAGTGGAAGTGTATGTTGATGACATCGTTGTCAAGATTAAGGACAAGGAGTCACTTCTTGACACCATGCAAGCTGTCTTCGACAAGTTGCGAGTCACTCGCACGAAGCTGAACCCGGAAAAATGTGTCTTCGGGGTTAGTTCCGGAAAGCTTCTTGGTATCCTGGTAAACCACCGAGGCATAGAGGCAAATCCGGCGAAGATTAAAGCCATTGATGATATGCGGCCACCAGCCCGCGTCAAGGACGTCCAGAAGTTGACTGGATGTCTAGCCGCCCTCAGCCGATTCATCTCAAGACTTGGGGAACCAGCACTACCCTTCTTCAAGCTATTGAAGAAGTCCGGTCTATTTCAATGGTCTGAAGAAGCAGAAAAGGCGTTCCAGGAGCTGAAGTGGCTCCTCACCACTCTACCAACCTTGGTAGCTCGGAACCCTGGTGGGCCTCTACTGCTTTACATTTCGGTAACTGACGAAGTTGTCAGCATGGTCCTAGTTACGGAGAGACCAGAATCGTTACAATCTCAGGAATCTAGACCCCTCCGGGAGAGTCAGGAGGTTCCTGAAGGCGAGTCTGGGTCCCAGCCCCCAGACATGAGTCAACAAGGAATTACTCTTTTTGAGCAAGAAGAGTCGGACCCTCGTGGGAGGGTCCAAAACACCCCTGAAGAAGCTCTGGGTTCCTCCAACAAGGACCCGACGATCCCCAAAGAAGGGTTGGACCCCTCCTGGAAGGTCCGGGTCGATGAGGAGGAAGCTTTGGGCCCCTCTGGGAGGGTCCGGATAGCCCAACGCCCAGTGTACTTCATTAGTGAAGTACTCCATGATGCCAAAACTCGGTACTTGGAAGTACATAAACTGCTATACGCAGTTCTTATTGCTTCCAGGAAGCTCTGACACTATTTTCAAGCTCACAAGATCTCAGTGGTGACTTCATATCCACTGCGAGCGATTTTGCATAATCCCAACTCCACTAGAAACATTGCAAAGTGGGCAGCATAATTGGCCAAGTTTGACCTTGAATTCATCCCAAGACAAGCAATCAAAAGTCAAGCATTGGCGGACTTTGTGGCGGAATGGACCCCCTCTCCATCAAACCCTGGGGGCCCTAGTGAGCAGAAGCCGAAACTCAAGGCTCTAGTCTTCACTGAGCCTCACTGAACTCTCTACTTCGACAGCTCCATGCATAAGCAGGGGGCCAGAGCTGGAGTCCTTCTCCTCGCTCCGACCGGGGAGAAGATTAAATACATGGTACACCTTGACTTCAAGGCGACCAACATTATGGCGGAGTATGAAGCACTCATTTACGGACTAATGTGGCACTATCATATGGTGTCAGACAGCTGTTGGTCAAGGGAGATTTGCAGCTCATCATTAAACAGGTGAAGGGTGAATGCTCCTGCAATCATCCCCAACTAGCTGCCTATCTCCTTGAAGTTCAGAGGCTTCAGAAGGACTTCGAAGTCCTAGACCTCCACCATGTACAGCGTCCCCATAACGCTGAAGCTGACGAACTCTCAACGAAAGCATCAACCAGGGCTCTTGCTCCTGACGGAACCTTCGTCCGGAGGTTGTCTAAACCGACAGCTCAGCCTGCCGAACTGAGCGAAGGGAGCAAGACCAACACCTCAAAGCTGGCAGTCCCGATGGCCATGTTACCATGGCAGCCATCAAGGGTCGTAGGTGATGCCGGAAGCTCCGAGCAACCCAGCACGCAAGACTCGAATGCTCAATCTAGCTCCAGTGCATGGATCTCGGAGATCTGGAGCTACTTGAAAGACAACTTCCTTCCTGAAGATAATGTATCCGCTGACCGGATAGTCAGATTGGCTAAAAGATACACGCTGGTAGAAGGGGATCTCTACCAGTGCGATGCTAACGGCATCCTAATGCAGTGCATTACAAAGGAAGAATGATGCGAGCTCCTCATAGAAATCCATGGAGGCGAGTGTGGGAACCACGCGTCTTCTCGCACGCTGGTCGGTAAAGCCTTTCGGCATGGCTTTTACTGGCCTACAACGCTCCAGGATGCAACTGAGCTGGTGAAGAAATGTGAAGCATGTCAGTTTCATGCAAAACAAATTCACACACAGGCTCAACCTCTACAAACGATACCTCCTACATGGCCTTCCGCTGTGTGGGGGATGGATATCTTGGGACCTTTCCCAAGAGCCACATCAATGCTTCTTAGCTTCGCTGCCACATCGCTGCCTTTCCCATTGAATTTCTCTTCATTGGGGTCTCGGACCCCTTCTCTGGGAGCATGAAGCTTCAAGGGCCCAACTGGCCCCGTTGCGACTCCCTTGCCCTTTCCCTTAGCTTGACGAAGGCCGCTTGTAGACGTAGCGGCCTTCGAGGCGGGCTTCTTGACACAGACTTTCCTCCGAACCTGGGGAGGGGAGGTAGCAGGCTCGGAAGGTCTTTCTTGGCGTTTCTTGCCAAGACCCGCCGAGGACCGAGGTGCCACCTCGTGGTCCAACTCGGCCTCAAAGTCGGAGATCTTGTTGTCGGAGCTCGACATGATCTGAGAATGATTGAGCAAGAATAATGACAAGTTATACAAGGCATAGGTAAGACAAGATAGCAATGGATGGCATTAAGGAATTAAGGAATTAGGTTTCAGGTTCAGAAACATCGGACTTGTCCGGTGCTCAGGCACGGACTACTTCGGGGTACCGGACTTGTCCGTGCATGGACCGGACTAGTCCGGTGTTCATCCTCAAGAACCTAACAGATTGGATAGGATACAATCCCTAATGCAAATCTAGTCTAGCATACACGTAGTACATCAACTAAACATGTAACTAGTGAAGGGTGCTAGGCCAAATGATCAACAGTTGAGAGAGAAAAACGATTTCTAGGGTTTTGAAGATTTTTACCAAAGAAATCGATGGAGGCTCGAAGTTTTGGGGGTTGGAGGCCGGACTAGTCCGCTAGCTTCAATCCCCAAGTCTTCAAGCTTGATCTCCGCCCAAATGAGTGGCTTTTCGACGGAGGATGCAAAAGATCGCCTTGGGAGCTCGAGCGCAAGAGAGAGGAAGCCTAGAGCGAATGTGAGGGTGAGGAGATTAGGGTTTGGTGGCGGCTAGGGTTATGGACACGAAAAATCGGACAAGTCCGGACATGACCGGACTAGTCCGAAGTCATCTAGAGATCTATATCGGACTAGTCCGTGGTCTATCGGACTAGTCCGGCCTAACCGGCACTCTGCGGACTAGTCTGCATGGGCGGACTAGTCTGGGTAACCACGGACTAGTCCGTGGTCACCAGGAAAGAATTGCATAGCCCATTCATATATATTTGAAGGTTCAATAATAGAGAATAGAGAGGCAAAACAATTCAAGTAATCTTGATGAATTTGACCAGTAAGCATACAACAATCATACAATGATCAAAATTCATCAAGATCTAATAATTGACATAGTTTTTCGAGAGAAAAATTGAGAGGGATGATTTTCACAATTCAATCAACATTTTTGAAGCAATCATACAGGTATGCAACTTTTCAAGCCACACTCCGAGCATCAAGAATATTTAGCTCATTTCGGAGTTCGCAAAAACGCTTTTCATCAAGTGGCTTGGTGAATATGTCGGCCAATTGTTTTTGGGTGTTGACATGTGAGATGGTTATGTCTCCTTTCATGGAATGGTCTCTCAAGAAATGATGTCTTATGTCTATGTGTTTAGTCCTAGAGTATTCAACTGGATTGTGGGCTATTTTGATGGCACTCTCATTATCACAAAGGAGAGGAATATTGTTCATATTGTAACCGTAATCCCTTGGAGTTGTCGCATCCAAAGGAGTTGTGCACAACAACTCCCGGCTGCAACATACTCCGCTTCGGCTGTGGATAATGCAAACGAATTTTGTTTCTTAGATGACCAAGAAACCAAAGATCTTCCTAGGAATTGGCATGTGCCAGAGGTGCTTTTTCTATCAACTTTGCACCCGGCATAATCTGCGTCGGAGTAACCAATGAGATTGAATTTGGAGCCTTTTGGGTACCAAAGACCAAGGTTGGGTGTATGAACTAAATATCTCAAGATTCTTTTTACGGCTGTCAAGTGACATTCCTTAGGGTTGGCTTGAAATCTTGCACACAAACATACACTCAACATAATATCTGGCTTAGATGCACATAAGTAGAGTAAAGATCCAATTATGGAGCGATATACCTTTTGGTCAACACTCGGTCCATCTTCATTGAGATCCAAGTGGCCATTCGTAGCCATGGGAGTCTTTATGGGCTTTGCCTTGTCCATGCCAAACTTCTTGAGTATGTCCTGCGTGTACATGGTTTGGCTTATGAATGTTCCTTCCCTTTGTTGTCGCACTTGGAATCCCAAGAAGTACTTCAATTCTCCCATCATTGACATTTCAAACTTGTCTGTCATAATTCTACTAAATTCTTCACAGAAAGATTGGTTAGTTGACCCAAAAATTATATCATCAACATAGATTTGGCAAATAAAAAGATCATCATCTAGATTCTTTGTGAATAATGTATAATCTACTTTGCCAATTTGAAAACCATTATCAATTAAGAAATCTCTAAGACACTCATACCAAGCTCTAGGAGCTTGTTTGAGGCCATAGAGAGCCTTACGCAGTTTATATACGTGGTCGGGGAACTCTTCACCCTCAAACCCGGGTGGTTGCTCCACGTACACCTCTTCCTTGATCGGTCCGTTGAGGATGGCGCTTTTCACGTCCATTTGATACAACTTGAAATCATGGTGAGTAGCATATGCAAGTAATATTCTAATTGATTCAAGCCTAGCTACTGGAGCAAAAGTCTCATCAAAATCCAAACCTTCGACTTGTGAGTAACCTTTGGCCACAAGTCGTGCCTTGTTTCTTGTCACCACTCCGTGTTCGTCTTGCTTATTGCGGAAAACCCACTTGGTGCCCACTATATTTGCATTGGATCTTGCCACAAGTTCCCAAACCTCGTTTCTCCTGAAGTTGTTCAACTCTTCTTGCATTGCCACCACCCAGTCCGGATCCTTCAATGCATCCTCAGTCCTGCGTGGTTCCAAAAAGGAGACAAACGAGTAATGCTCACAAAAAGTAGCTATACGAGATCTAGTGGTTACTCCCTTTTGGATGTCACCGATGATGTTGTCGATTGGGTGATCCCTTTGAATGCATTGGTGTACTCTTGGGTGTGGCACTTGGAGAGTTGTGTGTTGGTGATCATTTTCTTCTCCCCCTGAGTGGTTGCCCTCGTTGATTTGTTGATCATCTTCATATTCTTGTGATTGATCTTGTATTGAAGCTCCCCCTTGATTGTTGATCTCCTCTTGTGGTTCACTTTCCTCTTGTATTTGTGACGATGACTCTTGTGGTCGAACTTCGCCTAGAGCCATTCTCTTCAATGCTTGATAAGGAGCTTCTTCTTTGCCTAATTCACATTAATCAACTTGCTCCTGTTGGGAGCCATTAGTTTCATCGAACACTACGTCACGTGCCACTTCAACAAGTCCGGAGGCCTTGTTAAAAACACGATAGGCGTAAGTGTTCGAATCATAACCAAGCAAGAAACATTCATCGGACTTTGAAGCGAACTTTGAAGTCCTGGGCTTCTTGTTCAAGATATAACATGGAGAGCCGAAAACTCGAAAATATGAAATGTTTGGTTTTTTACCGGTGAGTAGCTCATAAGGAGTCTTCTTGAGTAGTCGATGAAGGTAGAGTCGATTTGCGGCGTGGCAAGCGGTGTTAATTGCTTCCGCCCAAAATCGATCCGAAGTCTTGTATTCATCGAGCATTGTTCTGGCCATCTCTATGAGCGTTCGGTTCTTCCTTTCGGCAACTCCGTTTTGTTGTGGAGAGTATGGTGCTGAAAATTCGTGCTTGATTCCCTCCTCATCAAGGTACTCCTCCACTTGTATGTTCTTGAACTCCGTGTTGTTGTCGCTCCGAATACTCTTGAGAACTCGTTTTGCGCTCGCTTGAAGAATTTCTTGAGTGTCCCTTGTGTTTCCAACTTGTCATGCAAAAAGAACACCCAAGTGAAGCGGGAAAAATCATCGATAATGACTAAACCGTATTTATTACCGTCGATGCTTATGTAAGCAATTGGACCAAACAAGTCCATATGAAGTAGTTCGAGCGGTCTTGTCGTAGTCATGATGTTCTTTGCGGGATGATGTGCTCCAACTTGCTTCCCGACTTGGCACGCGCTACACGGCCTGTCTTTCTCAAAAACAACATCTTTCAAACCTCGGATATGATCGCCCTTGAGGAGTTTTTGAAGATTCCTCATACCAACATGTGCTAGCCGTCTATGCCACAGCCAACCCATGTTGGTTTTTGGAATCAAGCATGTGTCGAGTTCGGCTTTACCCTTGTTGAAGTCAACAAGGTAAAGCTTTCCCTTCAGCATACCCTTGAATGCAACAGAACCATCACTCCTTCTTGAGACGGTCACACCCTCGTTAGTGAACAAGCAATTATAACCTTTGTCACATAATTGAGATATGGACAGCAGGTTATAATCTAAAGATTCAACATGTAAAACATGAGAAAGAGTGTGTTCAGAGGATATTGCTATTTTACCGGTATCGAGCACCCTTCCTTGACTATTATCACCGAAGTAGATGCCTTCGTTTGGGTCCTCGTTTTCTTCATATTCCACGAACATCCTCCTTTCTCCGGTCATGTGGTTGGTGCATCCACTGTCTAGCACCCATTTGGATCCACCGGAGGAATAGTCCTGCAGAGACAATTTATGCCTTGGTTTTAGGTACCCAAGCTTGCTTGGGTCCTTGGAGGTTAGTTACAATACATTTGGGCACCCACACATGGGATTTTGTGTTCTCATGGCGTGGCCCAGCATAATAAGCATAAACTTTACCAAGATTGTTTCTCATTAATACAGAAGAGGCATCAAAGGTTTTGAACAAAAGTTGCTGTTGTTTATGGATCGGACTAGTCTGGGTGACCGGACTTGTCCGGACCACAACCGGACTAGTCCGGTGTTCATGAGAGTTCAGGTTCTTAATTTTCGAGTTACCTTGTTGTGAGGGTCCTCCCTTCACAAAGGTAATCCTTCCCTTGTTATTCTTATGACTTCCAGCATTTTGCTTTCCATCATAAGAGTAACCAATGCCATACTTGACATTTGGAGGTATTTGGACCATGTATGCACTACGTGCATAGTTGATCCTCTCCTTGTCAAATATTCCACATTGGGTAGGATTTTTATCCTTTGTGGAGGTAGACTTTTCCTTCAACCTGGTGTTGATTTTACCACATTTGCACATATGAACAAGATCAGTTGAAGTGGGTTGAGAAGTTAGACTTGAAGAGGAGGAAGATTCGCATAGTTTGAGTGACTCAACTTGCACTTCAAGGATCTTGTTAACCTTGATCAGGTCATCAAGTTGATCCTTGATTGCAATGTTTGAGTTGGTTAACTCCAAGCAAGTTTTCTTGCTTGAGGCTAGCTCAAGCTCTAGTGAGCTATTTTTCTCCTTTTCAATAACTAGAAGATTGTCAAATTCGACATACTTCTCCTTTTGGGAGATAATCATGTCCTCTTGATGATGAATTAGCCGTTCCTTCTCAACAAGTTGGTCAAGTAAAAATTTCATTTTCACAGCAGTTTTTCTATCTAATCCAATTAACATATCTTCATCATCACTATCTAGTTCATCATTACTTGAGTAGGAATGCTTGGAAGGAGTTTTGATGTTTACGTTGCGTTTACCTTCCTTTGCCATGAGGCAAGTGCCATTTCCCTTCTTTGTACCGAGCGTGGGGAAGAGTGTGGGTTTCTTGGACGTGCTTTCAATGGCTATGCTAGCCATCTCTTCTTCATCGGATGATGAGGACTCATCGTTTGAGTCCCACTCCTTTCCAATGTGTGCTTGTTCAGCTTGTTTCTTCTTCTTGAAGAATTTCTTCAGTTGAGGCTTGGCTTCTTTATTCTTCTTCTTGTTGTCCTCATACGGGCAATCGACTATAAAGTGGTTATACTCACCACAATTATAGCACGCCCGCCTCATCTTCGGCTTTGTCCTCTCCTTGTACTTGCCTTCACTTGATTTTGTTCCTTGTCTTTTCTTCATTATTCTTTTGAACTTTTTCATAAACAAAATCATATCCTCTTCGTCCAGCTCACTGCTTTCATCATCGCTGTCCTCCTCAAGCTGTGCTTCTCTTGCTTCTTTGGATAGAGGCTTGAGTGTGGACTTTAAGGCAACTCCCTTCTTCTTGGCCGATGTGAGGTCGACCATTTATTTAACGTGCTTGGCTTGTTTCTCCATCATGTCAAAGTTGATGATTTTGCCAAGCAATTCATCTGGAGTCATCCTCTTGTACCCTGGACTTTCTCTGTTCATAGAGCATAGTGTGACATTGCGAGGCATAAAGGCTCTAAGGATGAGCTTTACAACCTCGTGGTCATTCCACTTCTTGCTCCCATATGATCGAACATTGTTTACAAGTGTCTTCAATCGGTTGTACATGTCCTGGGGAGACTCGTCTTCCTCAATTGCGAACCTTCCTAGTTCGCCTTCGATCATTTCAATTTTCGCCTCCCGCACATGTCGGTCACCTTCATGGGCTGTTTGTAGTGTGTCCCATATTTCCTTGGCAATCTACAGTCCGTCCACCTTTGTGAATTCATCTCGACTTAGAGAGGAGGTGATTATGGCCGCGGCTTGAGCGTTTCTGTGGATGGCTTGCTCTTGACTTGGGGTGAGCTCTTCGTCGTCATCTGGGATGTCTATTCCTGTGCACACAATATGCCATAAACTTGGGTTAAGGGAAATCAAGTGCATCTTCATATTTTGCCTCCACATGGAGTAATCACTCCCATCGAAGTGTGGGGCTTTTCCAAGAGGAATAGATAGGTAATGGTTGTTGCTTGAATTTAAACGATCATAGTTAAAAGGATATCGGGAGTAGTCGGTATAACTACTCCCCTTCTTCTTTTCTTCAACTTTAGCTTTCCCTTTGGAAAGTGCTTTCTTTCTGAGGAGTGCTTTCAGCTCCAGCGTCTCCTCGTCATCATCATCGAAGTCTTGAATTGCTTCAAGATATTTTCCAGATTTTGGTTCTTGTCGTTGTTCACTTCTTCCTGGTTGTTGATTTTCTGAACTTCCTTCATGTCCGACATGATCTCTTCGAGTTGTTGCACTCTTTCTTGAAGAACCTGCTCTGATACCAATTGAATGTAGGCCTAGAGGGGGGTGAATAGGCCTTTTTGAATTTTCTCGGTTCCTGTAACACTCAACAACAAGGTCAATACCAGAGATATCGGACTAGTCCGGTAAAGTGCGGACTAGTCCGGTTTTCATGGGCTAAGTTGATCAAGTTCAGTCAATTTGATTGATTCGTTAATGTTTGCAGCGAAAATATAAACTTGAATGACAGTTTAATAATTGTATGTCAAATTCTATTACAATTAAGGCTCTTGTTCAACAATTTAACTCAAATCAAACAAAGTGAATCAAACCCTAGATTAAGTTGATCAATTAAGATGAAGAACGCAAAAGGACAAGACACACGATTTATCCCGTGGTTCGGCTACCAAGAAGGCAACCTACATCTACGTTGAGGAGCCCACAAAAGGACCGGGTCTTCTCCAACCCTTCCCTCGTCGGATCGCCACGAAGGCCAATCCTCTTCCACTAATCACAAAGGGTAAATAACCAAGTTGAAGGGGCGTTCTCACACGTTGAGAGCTCCCTTGATTACAACTTACAAAGCCACCAATAACACACTCGAAAATTACAAATTGAAACGCAAGAGTGTGTTAGAGAATCAAACCAAGAGCTCAATGATGTGTGCCAAGTGTCTCTCCAATGATCTAGAAGTGATCTTCAATAGATTGATCGATTTTGCACTTAATTTCATGGAGAGAGGTGGTTTTTGAGTCTCTTGGGAGGTGTGACGGCGCTAGGGTTCGAGAGATTGTAAAAGTGGGTCGTGCACCTCTATTTATATGGGGTTTCTAAAAGTGACCGTTAGGGTTCAGAAAGATCGGACTAGACCGTGGTGGTCACCGGACTAGTCCGGTGTGCTGTGTGTAGCAAACCCTAAGTGTTCAGGAATATCGGACTAGTCCGGTTGAAAACGGACTTGTCCGATTTCACTACTGGAAATCTTCGGACTAGTCCGATTGCCATCGTACTTGTTCGGACATATGAAACCCTAAGTGTTTAGGATGACAAGTCCGCACTTGGAGGACTTGTCCGATTTAGATCAGTGTGTATATTGGACTAGTCCGTGTAGACACCGGACTTGTCCGAAGTGGATCAGAAAGAATGTCGGACTAGTCCGGATCACAATGGACTTGTCCGATTTTGTGTGACTTGTGCATTGTGTTGAGGACTAGTCCGCATTGGGGAGGACTAGTCCGAAGTGGATCGGAAAGATATCGGACTAGTCCGGTGAATACCGGACTTGTCCGATCTAGTGCACAATGTGATATCGGACTAGTCCGGCTGATAACGGACTAGTCCGGTCCTGTATAACTTTGTGCATTGTGTGTGTGTGCTTGAAAGTGATTGATCTCTTGGGTGTATTTCCTTAACACACTCCATACATAATAATCTACTATTTTCTTCTCCTTGAGCTCAAATTCACTTTGCATCTCATTTCCCTTCTTTTTTGCATTTTGCTCATTTCTCATTATTTGCCTGCATTCATCTCAACAAAAGGATTAGGATCCCAATTGCTTGTCAGAGATCATCCAAAACCCACAAGGGAGTCCTAGATGCACTTTCACCAACGGCTCGGACCTCCAAGGGGCAATCAAAGACTTCAAGACCTCATTAAGTGTCATTAATAACATATTAATAACACACGATCAAAGGGCCCTTAATACCAGTATCGGCACTGTCAGGTCCCGTTACCACGCTATTAAGGGTAATTAATCTCATTATTATGTATTAAACATTAGTAACCGTCGGGGCCACATGTCGAACCAGGCTAGCAGTGTAACGGACAATACTTGTACTATAAAAGGACAGGTCGATGATACATAGGGGACCCTGACAGTCTCTGGGCTAAAAACTCTCTAGTAGCTCTTAGACGCTCAATATAACATCTACACACCCCTTGGAGTAGGGTATTACGCTCAGGCGGCCCGAACCACGTAAATCCTTGTGCCCATTTGCCATACTCTTTGGAATCTCAGCGCACCCAATACCGAACTACAAACTCCTCGAGCTACCAACGGTAGTATCGGGAGAATTGCCGGAAAAACACTCCAGCACAGCAGGAGTTAACTGGGTGTGCAAAGGCATTCTATGACTTATTAAATTATGCCAAAAAGGAGTTGTATCCAGGTTGTGAGATGGTGACCCAATTATCCTTCATTGTCAGGTTGTACCAGATAAAGTGTTTAACTAGTTTGAGCAAAAAAGTGTGTGATTTGATCCTTGAACTATTCTCATATGTGCTTCCAGAGGGCCATTGCATTCCTAATACACTTGATAAAGATCAGAAGGTTGTTCATGACCTCGGGCTGAGCTACGAAAAGATCGATGCATGTGTCAATGACTGTGTCTTATTCCGAAAGGACTATTCTCTGTTGGATCGATGACCAAAATGTGGTGAATTAAGATGGAAAAATAGTACTAGTGGGGATGCAAGAGAGGCTTTACCTTGTGGAAAAGCCAAGAATCTTGTAGCATGCAAGGTTCTACAATACTTCCCTCTTATTCCCCTTCTTCAAAGGTTTTATATGGCAGAATCAACGGCAGCAAACATGCGCTGGCACAAAGAAGAACGTATTGATGATGGAATATTACGCCATCCTGCAGATTCGAAAGCATAGAAGCATTTTGATATCATTCACCCAAATTTCTCATCTGATCCTCGCAACATAAGACTTGGGCTAGCATCTGATGGTTTCAATTCTTTTGGAGTAATGAATGTTTCTTACAGTACATGGCATGTGATTCTAATCTCTTATAAACTACCACCTTGGTTGTGTATGAAGCAGCCTTATTGGTTGATGTCAATGATAATTCCTGGGCCAAAGTCACCTGGAAACAACATTATTGTGCATCTGCAGCCTTTGATTGATGAGCTACTGAAATTATGGTCTGATGGTGTTGAAACATACAACAGTTCAAAGAAAGAGACATTTCTCATGTGAGCTTCTATATTGTGGACAATAAATGATTTTCAAGCATATGCAATGCTATGTGGATGGAGCACAAAAGGTAAGCTAGCATGTCCATACTGCCATGTAAACACTGACGCCTTGTGGTTGAAACAATGACAAAAGTATTGCTACATGGGTCATCATCGTTTCCTACCTCAGAATGACAGGTGGCGTCGAGACGTAGCTTCTTTCAACAACAAGATAGATAATAAAGAGGCTCCAACATCACTCTCTGGTCACGAAGTACTCAAACAATAGAGACTTTTGATCAAGTGAGTTTTGGACAGGCAAATAATAAGAGAAAGCGCATTGAGGAAGATAGGTGGCACAGTTGGAAGAAGAAAAGTATATTTTTCCGCTCCTGTATTGGAAGATATTGCCAATAAGGCATAACTTGGATGTCATGCACATTAAGAAAAACATTTGTGATAGCATATTGTGGACCTTGCTTAATATGGATGGTAAAACAAAAGATAGTCTACAAGCTTGTCTTGATAGGCAGGAAATAGGTATACGGCCAAAGCAACATCCGGTGGATATGAAAGGTAAGTATGATTATCCTTCAGCATCATATACTTGCATAAAGATCAAAAGACCACCATGTGCAAGTTTTTGGGGGATGTGAAGATGCCCAATGGTTATGCCTCAAACATCAAGAGATGTGTGGACATAACATCCCGTAAGGTATCAAGTCTAAAAACACATGACTGCCATATTACATTTCAAAAGCTCCTTCCTATTGCAATATGTGACATATTGCCTGAAAAGGTTGTTGCATCTTTATTTGAGTTTAGCAGATTCTTTTCTAGAATTTGTTCTAAAGAATTGGTAGAACCAGATTTGGACAAGATGATTAAACAATTTCCTGAAACAATTTGTAAGCTTGAAATGTTGCTTCCTCCCGCTTTCTTTGATATCATGGTACATCTTCCAATCCATCTTGCCGAAGAACCTCGTTTGGGTGGACCTATTTCTTACAGATGGATGTATCCAATGAGAGGTACCTTGTTACATTGAAGAGGTATGTACGTAACAGAGCTCACCCAGAGGGTTCTATAGCTGAGGGATATATTATGGAAGAGTGTATGACTTTTTGTAGTCAGTTTTTGGATAACATCAGCACCAAGCTTAATAGGCTAGAACATCATGAAGCTGTAGCTAGGAATGAACCTTCTCTCGAGTCTAATATATTTACAGAAGTTGATAATCCTAGAAAAGGGTTTAAATGGGGCCAACATACTATGGTGGAACTACATAACATCAGGTATTATATTATTTCTAATGTTGAAGAGGCCGCTCCATGGATCAAGTATATATAACTCAGATGTTCTATATTATATTGGATCATGCTTATTGTAGATGGCTAATTAAATTTTGTACCCTTTTCAGTGAGCATTTTGAAGAGCTGAAAAAGATTCATTCTCATGATGTTTAGAAACTCCATAGAGATGAGTTTTTTTATTTGTTTTAGAAACAAGTAAGTACATGCAAGTTTTTACTTTCATGAAATATTGAACAAATATGTGTTCCAAAGTTAGTTTATCGATGACCCCTTTTATACAAATGTGTATAGATTACGAAAATACACGAAGAAGGCAAAGTAACCTATTATTTGTATGCATTATCTAGAGGACCTGATCGTCGGGCATGTTTTTTTAGTCAATCATTCATAAATGGCTTCTTTTGAACTGGAGAGGTGGAAAATGATTTACGGGCACAAAATAGTGGTGTTGTTGTTCGGGATGGTGATCATGAGTGGTTTGGAGTAATCAAGAAAATGATTTCTGCTAATTTTAAAAAAAATCAAGAGGTTCTATTTTTTGAATGTGACTGGTTTGATCGACCTCATTCCGGTCAGAGTCAAAGAAGATGCTACAAAATGGTTCGATACAGAATGATAGATGTTGACACTACTCATTCTCAATTTAAGTATGAGCCTTACATTCTAGCCGCCAAAGCAAAACATGTTTTTTACGTTCAAAGTGTGAAGCAACCTAAATGGGCTACAGTTGTTAAAACGAAGCCACGAACCTTTTTTGCCATGCCCCTGGAGACAGTGAAAATAATGTCACTAAGACGATGGAGGCTGAGACATTTGATCATCGACGACTTACTGATATAAATGAGGATAGGACCGCATCGGATAGGAATGACATTGAGGGAGCAACCGGTGATGCTTCCGCTCTTCAACTGAGAATATGTGATCAGTTTGAGACACATAGAGTTCCATCAGAAAATTAAGATGACGACGATGACGACGACGACGATACATATATCAATTATGGTATTGTACCTCCAATATTGGGGGAGGTGGGGGGGGGGGGGAAACAGTGAAGATGATGATTTTTTATATAAGTACTGTGTGAGCTAGCTGTATGTGAACTATTTCATTTTTTATGAAAAGATAGAAGCCGCTATTCTATTTAACAGCAAGCTTAGAAGCAAGACGATGTTGAATCGTGATGAATCGTGGCAAATGTTCCTAATGCAACGATTGTGTTCCATGACGATAGATCCTAGTTCCACGAGCTGGTGAATCGTGGCAAAAGTTTGTAATGCAACGATTGTGTTATGTGGCGATAGATCCTAACGCCACGAATTGGTGAATCGTGGCGAGAGTTCCTAATGCAACGATTGTGTTCTATGATGATAGATCCTAACGCCACGAACTGGTGAATCGTGGCAAAATTTCCTAATGCAACGATTGTGTTACGTGGTGATAGATCCTAACGCCATGAACTGGTAATTTGTGGCAACAGATCCTAATGCAACGATTGTGTTTCGTGGCGATAGATCCTATCGCCATGAACTGGTGATCATGGCAAAAGTTCCTAATGCAACGATTGTGTTTCGTGGCGATAGATCCTAACACCACGAACTGGTGAATCGTGGCAACATATCCTAATGCAACGATCCTTTTCCGTGGCGATAGATCCTAACGCCACGAACTGGTGAAGCGTGGCAAAATTTCCTAATGCAAAGATCGTGTTTCATGGCAATAGATCCTGACAACACAAACTGGTGAATCATGCAAAAGTTCCTAATGCAAAGATTCTGTTCCGTGGCGATAGACCCTAACGCCACAAACAGGTAATTTGTGGCAACAGATCCTAATGCAACGATTGTGTTTCATGGCCATAGATCCTATCTCCATAAGCTGGTGAATCATGGAAATTTTTTTTAATGCAACGATTGTGTTCCGTGGCGATTTATGCTAACGCCACGAACTAGTGAATCGTGGAAACAGATCCTAATGCAACGATCGTGTTCCGTGGCGATAGATGCTAACGCCATGAACTAGTGAATCGTGGCAACAGATCTTAATGCAACGATCGTGTTCTGTGGCGATAGATGATAATGCCATGAACTAGTGAATCGTGGCAACAGATTCATAGTGATAGATCCTAATGCCACAAACTAGTGAATCGTGGCAACAAATCCTAATGCAACGATCGTGTTCTGTGGCGATAGATGCTAATGCCACGAACTAGTGAATCGTGGCAATAGATTTGTGGCGATAGATACTAATGCCACAAACTTGTGAATCGTGGCAATGGATCCTAATTCCATGATCGTGCTCCGTGGCGATAGATGCCCATTCCACGAACTAGTGAATCGTGGCAAAAGACCAAGCTTACTGCAACGATTTAGTATTTGTTGTAGTACAATCGTTGCAAAAGGGCAGAATCCTTGTAGTGTATGGATGATGAAGACATGGTGCTCTTCATTGAGAAATTCAAGCGCATGATGAGAAGAAGGAAGTGCAGCAACTCAAGTGATGGGAAGACCAAAGAGAAAGGACAATCGAAGGCTCGAAGTACTTGCTACAAATGTGGGAAATACGGTCACTTTATGGTTGACTACACATATGAAGAAACCAAAAAGAAGAAAGAAGTGAAGCGACAAGAGAAGAAGACCTTCAATAAAAGGAGGCAAGCTCACCAAGCGAACATTGGCAAGGAGTGGGACTCAAACGACGAGTCCTCCTCTGACGAAGAAGAAGAGATGGCAACAATTGCCATCAAGAAGCCAACCAAGAAGTATACGCTCTTCCCAAACATGCGAGGACGGGAGACTTACAACCATACTTGCCTCATGGCTAAGGAAGGCAAGAAAAAGGTTTGCCTTACAACCCCTCCTTGCATTCCATTAATGATGACTTTGATAGATCTAGTGAAAATGAGCTGTATTGAGCAAAATTGCACTAAGAAAAATGAAAATGTTGTCGGATGAAATTTTTGAGCAAGAGCATGTAAACCGCCAAGAAGGTATGATCATCCGTGAAAGGAAGAAATATCAGGAGGTTGAGAAGCTCCTTGAGCCTGAGATGGAGAAGAGCAAGGCACTTGAGCATGAGCTAGCTTTGAGTACGGAAACATACTCAAAACTAGAAGACTCACACATTGCAATCAAGGATGAACTTGCTAACTTGTCAAAAGTTAACAAAATCCTTGAAGTCCAAGTGGAGTCATTCAAGCAAAGTGGCACTTCCTCCTCCAAGAGATCACCTTCCCAAGGTGTAAATTCGACAACAAATAAAACTTGCACATGATCTAGTAAGAAGAAGACTGTTAAAGATGATTCCTATGTTTCACATGCTAAACATCCATCACAAAGTGGCATCTTTGACAAGTAAAAGACTAAATGTGCATGTAGTGCTTATATGGTCACAAGACTTCCTAACGTCAAAGATGGTCTTGGGTACACAAAAAATAAAAACATGCTTGCTAATGTTCATAACAAGAATCATGTTGTGTTTGTTAAAGAAAACTCGCATGAATCTGAGTTGTAAACATTGTTTCATACTTTTGATGCCTCTTAGGTTGTTATGAGATAAATCTGTACATGTTTTTGCTAAATATGCAGGGTCATGCCACAATAACTCAAAGACTTGTGTGTGAATGCCTAAGACTATTTTGACTAACTCTGAGGACCCAAGCAAGCTTGGGTACCTAAAACCAAGAAATAATCTTTATTTTTAAGGCCTACTCCTCCAATGGATCCAAATGGGTGCTAGACGGTGGATGCACCAATCACATGACCGGGGAATGGAGTATGTTCCTAGAGTATGAGCAAAACACAGATCCAAGTGAAGGAATCTATTTTGGAGACAACAGCCAAGGAAAAGTCCTTGGCAGTGGTAAAATTGAAATTTCTTCTCAACACACTCTTTCAAATATTTTACATGTTGATTCTTTAGATTACAATCTTTTGTCCATATCTCAACTATGTGACAAAGGATACTCACTATGAGGGTGTGACAATTTTTAAAAGATGTGATAACTCAGTTGCATTCAAGGGAATGTTGAAGGGAAAGCTTTATCTTGTTGAATTCAACAAAGATAAAGTGGAAATCAACACTTGCTTGGTTGCAAAAACTAACATGGGATGGTTGTGGCATAGACGGCTAGCCCATGTTGGGATGAGAAATCTGCAGAAACTTCTAAAAGGTGGTCACATCCGAGGTTTAAAAGATGTTGCATTTGAGAAAGATTGGATGTGCAGCGCATGCCAAGTAGGAAAACAAGTTGGAGCACCACATCCTGCAATGAACGTGATGACTACATCAAGACCGCTGGAACTTCTTCATATGGACCTCTTTGGTTCAATTGCTTATATAAGCATCAGTGGTAACAAATATGGATTAGTAATTGTTGATGATTTTTCTAGATTTACCTAGGTGTTTTCTTGTATGATAAATCAGAAACCCAGCGGATCCTCAAGAAGTTTTTGAAAAGAGCGCAAAATGAATTCTCCTCAACCATCAAGAACATTAGAAGTGACATGGAACGGAGTTCAAAAATAATCAAGTTGAGGAGTACCTAGACGAAGAAGGAATAAAACATGAGTTTTCGGCACCCTACTCCACTCAACAAAATGGGGTGGTCGAAAGGAAGAACAGGACGCTCATCGAGATGGTGAGGACAATGCTGGATGATTACAAGACTTCAGACCGGCTTTGGGTTGAAGCGATAAACACCGCTTGTCACGCCACTAACTGGCTATATCTTCGTGGACTTCATAAGAAAACGCCATATGAGCTCCTCACTGGTAAGAAACCGAATGTTTCATATTTCAGAGTATTTGAAAGCAAATGTTTTATCTTGAACAAGAAACCAGGGACTTCCAAGTTCGCTTCAAAATCTGATGAAGGGTTCTTGCTTGGTTATGATTCGAATGACTATGCCTATTGTGTCTTCAACAAAGTCTCTAGCATTGTTGAAGTAGCATGTGACGTAGTTTTCGATGAAACTAATGGCTCCCAAGTGGAGCAAGTTGATAAGTGTGTGCTAGATCAAGAAGAAGCCCGATGTCAAGCATTGAGGAGGATGGCACTTCGTGATATTCGACCGCAATAGCAATCACAAGACCCAAGTGCACAATATAGAACTCAACAAGAGAACAATGATCAAGGGGGGGCTCCAGCACAAGTTCAAAATGAGCTGAACAAAGAACAAGTGACCTCACAAGTGCCTCACCCAAGAGTACATCAGAGTATACATAGAGATCATCCCGTCGACAACATCATTGGAGATATTGCAAAGGCAATAACCACTAGATCTCGTATTGCTAATTTCTATGAACATTACTCTTTTCTCTCGTTTCAGGAACCATACAAGGTTGATGAAGCACTAAAAGATCTAGATTGGGTGATTGCAATGGAAGAGGAGTTGAACAACTTGAAGATAAATGATGTATGGGAGCTGGTGGAAAGACCAAAGGCAAACATCGTAGGCACCAAATGGGTCTTTCGGAACAAGCAAGATGAAAATGGGGTCGTAACAAGAAACAAGGCACGACTTGTGGCAAAAGGTTACTCACAAGTCGAAGGTTTGGATTTCAACGAAACTCTTGCTCCCGTAGCTAGACTTGAGTCCATTTGTATTTTAATAGCCTATGCTACTCACCATAATTTTAAGCTGTATCAAATGAATGTCAAAAGCGCATTCCTCAATGGTCCCATCAAGGAGGAAGTTTACGTGGAGCAACCACAAGGATTTGAAGATCAAGAGTACTACAACCATGTGTACAAACTACGTAAGCCTCTCAATGACCTCAAACAAGCTCCCCGAGCTTGGTATGAGTGCCTTAGGGATTTTCTCACTTAAAATGGTTTTAAAATAGGATAAGTTGATTATACCTTATTTACAAAACATTTTAATGGTCATCTATTCGTATGTAAAATTTATGATGATGACATCATTTTTGGTTCTACTAAT
The DNA here is from genome assembly GCA_036927565.1 of Tuctoria greenei. Classification (NCBI taxonomy): domain Eukaryota; kingdom Viridiplantae; phylum Streptophyta; class Magnoliopsida; order Poales; family Poaceae; genus Tuctoria; species Tuctoria greenei. Next base: position 134,730,039 of record JAYESD010000006.1, read on the forward strand.
AAATACTTTTGTGAAGAATTTAGTAAAATTATGACAGACAGATTCGAGATGTCTATGATGGGCGAATTGAAGTTCTTTTTTGTATTCCAATTGAAGCATTTGAGAGAAGACAATTTCATCTGCCAAACCAAGTACATGCATGACATCCTCAAAAAGTTCAATATGGACAAAGCCAAGCCTATCAAGACTCCCATGGAAACTAATGGACATCTCAATCTCAACAAAGACTGTACAGATTTGGATCAAAAGGTATATCGTTCTATGATTGGTTCACTGCTCAATTTATGTGCATCTAGGCTAGATATCATGCTTACTGTCTGTATGTGTGGAAGGTTTCAAGCTGCACCTATATAGTGTCATTTAATAGCTATAAAAAGGATTTTGAGATACCTAGTGCACATACCCAACTTGGGCCTTTGGTATCCCAAAGGATCCAAGTTTAACCTTATAGGATAATCCGATGCTGACTATGCAAGCTGCAAAGTCGATAGAAAGAGCACATCAGGAACTTGCCAATTTCTTGTCAAATCCTTAGTTTCATGGTCATCTAATAAGCAAAACTCCATTGCTCTTTCCACAGCAGAAGCGAAGTATGTTGCAGCCGGTAGTTGTTGCGCACAACTACTTTGGATGCAATAAACTCTAAGGGATTACAGTTACAATATGAGTCATATTTCACTCCTATGTGATAATGAAAGTGCCATTAAAATTGCATATAATCCAGTAGAGCACTCAAGAACTAAGCACACAGACATACGTCATCATTTTCTAAGAGATCATTCACTAAAAGGTGACATAGAAATTTCACATGTTAGAACTGAAAAACAACTAGCAGAAATATTCACAAAGCCACTAGACGAAAAGAGATTTTGTGAGCTCGGGAATGAATTAAATATACTTGACTCTCGAAATGTGTCTTGAAACATTGCATACCTGATTGATTCTTTAAAGTTTACCCTTTTGTAAAAATTATCCCTTATCCCAATTTCCTCTCAAAAACTATTTAAATTAGATAATCTTTGTGAACTATGGCCATTGTATGATTGTTGATTGCTTACTAGTCATGTTCATAGAGATTATTTGTGAAATGATGTCTTTTAGATCAATATTAGATCAAACTTCTGAAATTCACTTTGTTTCTAATCCAATTCTATCCAGCAGACCCAGACTAGCCTGTGGTCTGTACCGGACTAGTCCATTTCTGCGGACTAGTCCAGCTCTGGTTCAGCATACGGGACTAGTCCGGCCCCTGTGCGGACTAGTCCGTATTTATCGGTCTTAAACCCTAGCCAACCACCAGGAAACCTTCTTCTACCTCTCACAATCGTCCCGACACTCTCTCTCCTCAAACACTAGCTCCCAAGGCGATTTTCACTTTTGACCACCAAAATCGAAGGTTCCTCCACGGGAACTGTTTTCCTGAGCGCGAAGCATCCCTCTCCGGACTAATCCAGACTCTGCTCCGCTCCTCCAACCTCAAATCTTTGATTTTTCAGTAAATATCTCACTTAAGCCTAGTTCTCATCTTTCCTTAAATCCTACTTATATTTCTTGATTCCTAGAGCATAGATTACATTGTTGTATGAATTCCTAATGTATTACCATCCTTGTAGCATCAATATTTGTTAGATTTGCTGGAATAGGAAGTTAGGTGTCATACGTCAGACCGTACTAGTCCGATTCTCACTGCGGACAAGTCCAGTGCGCTGGACGAGTACGCACTCTGAAAACGGACAAGTCCGGTAACCTGATAGTTTGAATCAATAAATTTCTATCTCTAAAAAGTATACATATAGTTCTTACCACTCCTTGTATTTTCTGTGTCAGGCACGATTTCGGTCGATTTAGATGATAGCATGTTTGACTATGAAGTCGAGTGTGAACGTGCAAGGGTTGAAAAGGCAAAAGAAAGGGTAAGCAGAAGAGACATGACTTCAATTCCCACTCCTCTCCGCCCGATGATGATTTTCCAAGAAAGAGGAAAGTGGTAGTAAAGAAAACGTTGAGCAAGGATGGTGTTGGTACCAGCTCAACTGTACCTAGAAGGACCGCCAACAAGGGAAAAGGACTTGCAAGTGGACTCATTGGTCCGCTTAAGCTGAAGTAACCTATGCAGCGCAACAGGCAACCATCAGAAAATGACTTCATGGGGAATGGAAATGAGCTGGCTAACAAGTTCGGAAAGATTGAAGCTTATGAGCAGCCTAAGCAATCTACTTACCCAAGATTTTGGAACAACTTCCATGCTGATTACTATGAGCATGTGTACATGAAGATGAGAAATCCAGTGGTTGCTAGTCAATGGGTGGACATGACTTATTTACAATCCAGGAACTGTCAAGCATATCATGACGTCTCGGAGGCATTGGAGAGGTATGGTTCGATAGACCTTCTATCCTTCCGATATAATTGGAACAATGAAGTCATCACCCAAGTTTACCCTACTGTCTACTTCACCCGTGATGATGGGGATGAGATGATTTGGATGACACATGGATCCAAGTATAGTGTCACTTATGAGGAATTTTCCAGGATACTTCACCTCGAAGATACCTTGAACAATGAGCTCATTTTTCATAACTTGAAGCCTTTGGAGAAGGATGAGCTAGAACTTCGCTATGATACAAGAATGCAATACAAGTCTCCTACCACCAAGTACTTGAAGCCATTCTTTGTCGTGCTTAATAGAATTTTAAGGAAGACTATTGCTCGAAAGGATGGAGATGCAGGAACAATTCAAGGATCTCTAGGAACCTTGATGAAATTGATAAGCAAGAAAAGGACCTTCAATGCCTCTGAATATATCTACAATGACACTGTGAACATCTCAATCACTCCCAATAGGTCTTCTGGCTATGCACCTTACATCATGTTCATGATTGAGAAGGTCACCGACCTTGAGTTTGTTAAGGATGTTGAGCACACCGGCCTCAAACTCCATAAGCCTATAGTCTACACTATTCCCTCTGCTCGTGCCTCACCTGCAGTGGAACAGAGATATAAGCAAGCTCATGAAGGAAAAAGGACTTTAGATGCTACCTCTGCTCCTCCATCCTCGAAAAAGTCCTCCACTAATGTGCTGAAAATGCTCTCCTCCATCTTTGCATCCTGTCGCAAAGTGGAAATTAAGCAGCATCAGGTAAGTCTGGCTAGAAAGACACATCAAAGGTCTATGAAGGCAACCATCAAAGAAATATGTGACAAGCTAGAGCCAATGGGATCACCTCAAATCTCGGAGCATTCAGTAGAGAACATCACAAAGATGGCACCCCCCCCCCCCCCCACAGAGCAAGAATTGGCATCCTTTGGACTAGCAGGTGTTTTCGCTCCTCCTCCTCAGCATGCACATGAAGATGAAGATGAAGATAGGACTGGGAGTAAGGGAGGGAGTTGCGATGAGTGATTCCCCTCAATTTTTCCCTTTTTGGTGCCTTGATGTCAAAGGGGGAGAGATTGAGATTAATAGTATTTACTTGTAATCCTTAAGAACTAGTGATCATGGACATGTATGTTAAATTTCAAATTATTGTAATGTCTATTGGATATGCCATTATGAATGTGTGATGCTTAGTTCAATATTACCGTGATGGTTGCTGCTATAGTTGTTATCCTCTTAATCTTGCGCATCATATTAATTTTGACACGCACTTTATAATCACCCCACCATAAAGACTACATATATGTTAGAAGTTTTTATTGCTCATTTTTCATTCTCGTATATGCCCACTTTATAAAAATTAATTTTTACTCTTAATTTTCAAATCTCAATTGGTTGTCATCAATCACCAAAAAGGGGGATATTGAAAGTGCATCTAGACATTATCTTGTGGGTTTTGGACGATTGAAGACAAACAAATGAGATCCTAATGAATTCATTGAGATGAATGCAGGTAAACAAAGATTAGATATTATGGTGCAACCAAAAATTTTAAAATTAGAAGTGAGAAAGGAAGAAGCCCAAATGATCAATGGAAGTGAAAAGTAGACATAATTGTAAAGGATGTGTGTGAGAGACACACCCCAAGAGCTCATGTCTTTGCGTAATGGGTAAGGGCTAAAATATATCTAAGTAATTCACTAAGCACCGGACAAGTCCGTTCACTAAGTGAACTAGTATGTTTAACTTTCTGATGTCACAATTCACCGTGCATCGGACAAGTCAGGACACATACCAGACAAGTCCGTTAAACTCTCTGATGTTTCAATTCACCTTGCACCAAACAAGTCCAGACACTAACCGAACAAGTCCATTATACTTTCTAATGTTTTACTCAGACAGGTTGAAAAAACTCAATTCAAATTGGACCAGACAAGTAGTCATATTGCGGACTAGTCTGATCGACTTTATGTAATCACAACGGACTAGTCCGATGAACTTTCTGTTCCAACATGGACAAGTCTGGTATACCTCACACAAATTAGGATTTTTAGTGTGCTGCACATTCCACGCAATTTTTACACAGCACACCGGACTAGACCGGTCAACAGAGCGAACTGGTCCGGCCGTCAAGATCCCTAAGAGTAATATTTTTGGAAATATTATAAATAGGTGATCCATGACCTCACAAAACACAAGCACTGTACACAACTATCAAAAACATAAACCCTAGAGCTGTCACTCGCCCCAAGAGCACAAAAACACATCTAACGGCCTAAAGAGTTAAATCTTTTGGGTATCTAGATTTGGGATAGGGAGATCATCGTCTACGCATCATTGAGCTCGTGGGGTTTGATCTCTTATACACTTGTGCATTACTTGTAACCTTTTTTACTGAATTCGATCATCTTTCTCGCAGTGAGCCCTCAGTGTGTGAGGCTGCCCCACCAACTTGGTGATTACCCCTTGATAGTGGAACTCAAGTCGGCCTTGTGCGGTGACTTGACAAGGGAAAAGGGTTTGAAGAGACCCGGCTCTATGTGGGCTTCCTCAACAAGGAATAGATCTATTTAGTGAGCTCGAACCTCGATAAAAATTTGCGTCTCGCGTGTTCCATTGTTTTACTTTTGCAAGTTTCATCATCTAGGGCATTAGAATTGATCAGTCAAGTAATTTGTGTTCTATGTGAAAATTAAGCATTCTAATCTCATGTTCAAGTTGTAATAATAATAATTACATTCCGCTGCCATTTCATTTGAAATTTCTACTTAAACACTTCATCCTTTCATAGTAATTGAATAACCGGACTAGTTTGTACCTCGCACTGGACAAGTCCGATCCCTTGGTATTAAACTTTGTTAAGTGTTGCAGGAAAAGTTATAAAGCCTATTCACCCCCCCCCCCTCTAGGCCACATTCATGGACAAAACCATCCTTGCTTGAAATTGATTTCAAATTTTGCACAATTTTGATGCTTAAGGTTTTGCATTCCTCTCTCATTGAAATTTAAATACCCACCAAGGCCATATGAAACAATTATTGAAAACCACATGCATGTGCCACTTTCAATTTTCATTGAACTATGTCAAACTCTTGACCCGATTGAGTGAGTTGCATGAAAGCTTTGGTTAGGAATTTCTCATGCAGTCAACCATATTCCTCATCCTTCCACAAAAAAAAAGAGTGATCAAATAGAAGTCATCACCACCGCCCATCATCCACCATCCATAATATGTTAATAAGAAATTTCTTTAGTCATTTGTTTTTGTTGCATGGTCTTCTCATGTGGAACTCGTTTCTGACTTAATAATATATGAATTGCAAATGTGCTATTCTTTAACCTACCAAGCCGCACAAAATCCATATTTAGTTGTAAGGACAAAAGTGGCAAAACCATGCCAAGGTGACGATTCAAACACTTTGAGTAACTTGAGAGAATCCAATTAAGAGGAAAAGGCATTATCCTTTTGACATTCAGAATATAGCAATTTTCGAAGTTATTTCAGCAGGAGTAATACGGGTGAGGTGCACTCAACTGTTCCACCTCTCAAACACCCAAGATTATGTGTTAGCCACACCACAAAGAGGGTTCATAAGCAAAGGTATGAATTAAAATACTTTGTATACTCCTTTCATATTCAAAGCAAAATTCTATCTTAGCACCTAGTTCTTCTTGACATCACTCAAGGACGAGCAAAGGACTAAGTGTGAGGGAGTTTGTTAACAGTCCTAATATGCTAAATTTGACTATCAATTCATAACATAAATATTATAAAATGGAGAACACAACATAGTGGTAGGAGTTACTACTAACAAATTCCATAAGTGTTAGTGTCTATTTGCATGTAGGTGAATTAAGCCCCAAAATACCCAAGAATTCAAGGAGCAATCCTAAAAGTTACCATTCAACCAATCAAGTGATGACATGTGGCCTCACATGGATCCATGGACCCATTCCTAGACGTATCAGAGGGGATCCAACATCGATTCATGCGGGAGGGGGATATGGGCCCTGTTAATAGTTCATAAGAAACACCAACAAATCATCCCCAGCAACGGCACCAGAAATGCTTGTTGATAGTTATTAAGAAATGCTAACAAATCATCCCAGGCAACAGCGCCAGAAATGCTTGTTGACATTTCTTAATGTGACAGATCATCTCTAGTAAGAGATAAGGTCCGCAAGCGCACGGAAACTATCGTGTATCATTTCACCCAAGAGTATTCACAAGAGTATCGTATTTATCCCAAAGGAAGGCAATGGAATAAAGTAAAAACTAGTCTTATGATCAAGCTATGGGATACTAATCAATTATCAAGACAAGGGTAAGTTGATAATATATGGGTAGTGTGACACACACCTAAGCAATCTATTCTAAAGGGTAGATGAGTCCTAATGGAGGTTAGACTAAAGATTGGGGAGTTACTCCTACAATGCTTCTAATATACATATACATAGCCTAGGTTAGATATTAATGAGCACGTCAATGGTGAATCCTTATGCTAAGTTGTTCAACACATCAGGCACGGGTTTACCTCTAGCAATACTAGGATGACCCCCGCAAGAGCCTGTGGCATAGCCGAAGGTGGAGGATTACAAAGGACAGATAGGGTTGTCACCAACTACTGCCTACCTCTTCAATCTGTGGGTCTACGAGACATCCAACACTACTTAACGATCCTAGCACCATGCTAGTGTATTAAGTAAATACCTTAAGAGCCGCAGCACAACCATCCTAAGGCATTCAACTAAATCATCGTTGAATCAATGTTGAGACATAGCATAAGTTATTCATATTAACATGATCTTATCATAACTACATAGACTAGAGTGGGGGTTCATAGTGTTTATGACGATAGTATAATAACATTAAGGCTTCATTAAGACTATTCCTACCACATACATGGAACCAACAATCAAACAAGAAATGCTTCATCCAAGTATATCAATAAAAGAAGACCAAAGATAATATCTTTATTATACATAAAGTCACAAATGTAAGAAAATATACATGACCGTACATTTCCCAACTTGGACTTGGGACTAGAGGCTCTCCTCTCTATAGCCTAACTTCACTAAGGACTAAGAAAACTAGTGTATACAATATAAAGATGCTCAAGTGGTGTGTGTTGAAGTGAGGGGTCCTATTTATTGCTTGGAGAAGGGTTGGTTCCCGCCACCAAAAGTGCGCGAATCAGTCACCACTGACTTCCTCAAGCCAGGAGGAGCCAGCACGTGGAAGCTGGCTGAGTTTGGCGCCAGGACCAAGTCGGCCGACTAGGGGGGTCGGCTGACCTGGTCTTTGCACCGTTTCACATTTATTTTCTCCAAGTCACTGCCAGGTGGGTCCCATCCCTTGATATGGGTGCTACACTATTGGTTGGCCTTGGATACATCTGTTTGTGGGCCAATTTTATCCATGTGCTGCCACATGTTGGCGCTTGATTGGCTAGAATGATATTTTATAGGATCCGTCCCCTTATTTCACTTCAATTCTGTATAAAATACCTGCATCCACCAATTTCTCTAAGTACAAGTGGAAATAGGTTAAATAGAATTGTGATGTGTGCAAGAAATGATATTTCATTCACATAATTGAGTTATATTGACGGGTGAAATTGGTATATCACAGCTGTCAACAGGCCCACCTATTAGCCACCCCGAGAAAGCACAGCCAAGGGGGGTCAGGACCAGGTCGGCCAACCCCCTAGCTTGGAAGACTTGGTCCCGGTGGCAAATGCGATCAATCTACGTGTGTCGCCCTCTAGTGGCTCCCTGATGGCGGTAACGACTGTTTTGCGCACTAAATGTGGCGTCAAACCGACTGAACTCGTGTATAAATAACCCCTCACTCCCTCACTTCACACAAACCACAAGTTTGAGAATAGTATTCCACTCATAAGGTTTAGAGCTGCCCAAGTGGCGAGCCAAGTAGGAGAGTGAGGAGGAGCTAGGAGGTAGAGGCTTGGGCTTGTCAAGTCTCTCTTCCACACTTGTACCTCTACGGAAGTTCTGTCAAGTATGAAATTTTTGTGCATTAGATACAAGTTGGATTTCTATTCCATAGTATTTTGCTTTCGTAACTGCTTGCGGGTTCACTGCTTTATTTTTTTAGAGGCTCTAGTCATAGCTTTGCATTCGAAAGGATTAGAGTTGTGAATTAGAACTTAAGCATGGTGCTTAGGTTAGAGTTCATCAGTGGACCTCGTAGACCCATGGATTAAAGAGGTAGACAGTAGGTGGTGACAGCCCTATCGATCCTTAGTAATCCTCCATGTTCGGCTATGCCATAGGCTCCTGGCGGAAATAATCTTGTCTTTGCCAAGGGTGAACACGTGCCCAAAGCAAGTAGCTATCATAGACTACTGTAGCCTAGAATTCAAACCATTGACTTTCTCTCGAATCCTTACCTAACAAACAAATTGTGTGTCCTTGGGAGAACAAGCTAGAAGATGTCACACACGTTCCTTGGATTCGATACCTTTGGGAATACACTTTAAGGGAAAGTGCTACAGCGGATTTCTCTGTGTTCTTGCGGATTCTTATCTATGATGTACCAACCGTCAACAGGCATCCACGATGGAAGTTGATCAGGGCTCACGCTTGGGTGTTGCCCCCACATCTCAGATGCTGGAGGTCAGGCATCTAGGCAGGGAGGTGCTCGTGGAGGTGTTGTGCACAAGGTTGGAGTGTACTGACCCATCCATAGGGGGTCGGGACATGCTTGATCATGCTGCAGAGTGGTAGCATATCAATGAGAGCATCTCCTACTCTTTTCCCATCTTGCCAATGCGATAGTGTTGGCGCAGCTTTACGTTGAGCAGGATCAAACACTACACACATGTTATATGGTGATGGAACACTCAGGCATTTTTCTTGTGGCAAGAAGAAGAAAAAAGAACACTTAGGAGAAAGATTTTCAGAGCTTGTGCTTAATTAAACTTAGCACCGCTCTAACTGGTTTCATGCATTCTATATCAGAGAGAACAAGGAGGTCAGTTACATGCCGAACTCAACGCCACTCCACACATCTGAAGATGTGCCCGTTCATTCAGAGAGACCGAGTGCCTTGTACCGAGTTCGCTGCACACGCGCCTGATTCCTCTAACTGAAAACAGAGATATGAGGAGAAGTGCTCCTAGTCGATATGGATCCTATCATGGACAAATGAACATGCAAACATGATAATAATGCACGGGATTATTCAACAAATCACCCCCTAATCCCTTTGCACCTGAGTTACTCCCAGTTTCTCTCACAGCTCAATGAACTTCACACGTCCAAGAGCCTTTGTCAGGATATCAGCAACTTGTTCATTTGTCTTTACGTGCTGAATCTCAATGCTTCCATTTTCCACACATTCAAGAAGAAAGTGATATCGAGTATCAATATGCTTGCTTCTCTCGTGATGGACTGGATTCCTGCTGAGTTCAATGGCTGATTTGTTGTCAACTAAGAGCTTGCAACTCACAGTATTTGCTCTGGTTAAATCAGCTAATAACTTGCTCAACCACACACCCTGACAAGCCGCTGAAGCAGCTGCTATATACTCTTCCTCACACGACGAGAGTGCCACAATCTTTTGTTTCTTAGATACCCATGTAATTAGACTTGCCCCAAGGTAGAATGTCACACCTGATGTGCTCTTGCGGTCATCAATATCCCCAGCAAGATCACTATCACTAAAGCCTGCCAAAACTGGTTCCCGGTTGTTTGTTATTTTATAACAACATCCAAAGTTGACAGTGCGAGAGATGTACCTCAGAATCTGCTTCACTGCAGCCCAGTGTTGTTCTGATGGACTTTCCATATACCTACTCACAATCCCGACTGAATAAGTAATATCAGGGCGAGTATTCACCAAGTATCTCACACTCGCAATCACACTTATGTACTTTGTTACATCAACAGCACTGCCGCCATCGACTTTGCTGAGTTTGAGACGATTCTCCATTGGTGTATGAGCCGGTTTGCATTCACCCATGCCACTCTGTTCTAAAACCTTTCTCGCGTATGCACTCTAACATATACTGATTTTTCCTTCTCTCTGTGTCACTCCAATCCCAAGGTAATAGCTCAAGAGACCAAGGTCACTCATACTGAACTTGTTCTTCATTTGAGCTTTCAACATGGCTATATCTTTGCTACTTGGACCAGTGATAATTAAGTCATCAACATACACACCAATGAGTAAAAAGGTTTCTTTGTTACCTCGTCTATATACGGCCGGTTCCAGGGGACTTCGCTTGAAACCCAAATCCAACAGTTCTTCATCGAGTTTTGAATTCCATGCTCGGGGAGCTTTCCTCAGCCCGTACAATGCTTTATGCAATTTCAGCACCATTCCTGCATTGTCTTCATCGATGGAACCCGGAGGCTATTGAACATAGACTACTTATTCAAGAATACCATTCAAGAAAGCTGACTTGACATCCATGTGGTGGATGTCCCACCCATTATGTCCTGCAAGCGCAATTAAACACCTGACTGTTTCCATTCTTGCTAGTGGGGCAAACACATCATCAAAGTCCACCCCCTGACGTTGAGAATATCCCTTTGCAACGAGCCTTGCTTTGTGTTTCAGCACATTCCCTGATGGATCCTTTTTAACCTTGAAAACCCATTTCAAACCGATGGCCTTGTGTTTAGTTGGCAAGTTTGCAAGTTCCCAAGTATTGTTATCTCTTATGGCCTTCATTTCTTCTTTCATTGCATTCTTCCATCACTCCTCATTGAGAGCTTCCTCCACACTCCGTGGTTCATCAGCTGAGAGTAGACATAAGCCACTTTAATCTATGTGTTGCATTTCTTCAGTTGTTCGAATATGTCTCGAACTCTTCGGTAACGGAGTGGCACTCCTTCTAAGAGGTCTTTCTCACCTCCCTCCAAAGGTGTAACATAATCCACATTTGTACATCCTTCTTTGGTTTCCGGTGTCACAGGAGACTTTGAACCAGGTGTATCATCCGAACTTTGTGCAGCTTCAGGATCACTGGTGGTCTGATAAACACTAGGCACATAAGTCATTCTGTTCTCAACAGAGAAGGTAGGACCAATATTCTCTTCAGCCTCAGTATTTGTGACACCCGGTTCCAAAAAATGAACCAAGTGAACGCATATGTGTTCTCAGGATGTTCAACACACATACACGAGTGCATCACAAAAGAGTATACAAAAATTTACCACAGAACAAGATTAATTAACCAAATTTTATTAAACAAACCATATTATCCTCGAATACAAGCTCTAATGAATATTAACGACAAGTTCAACTAATGCAGCGGAAATACTCTAATTAAGCAAACTAAACAGCTAGGCAGCATAAGAAATAGGGTATAGCGCAGCTCCATGCAACACCACATGCAAGCTAACGGTAGACACGGCCTGGAACTCCGCATTATCACCATTAAACTCTCAATCCTGACTTACAACTGTTGGGATTACTAGCTTATTTAGACCCCACTGAGGTTTCACCGGTGGCGATGTCTCCCATAGAGCACATCTTCAACCAAGGGCCCCCTCTTGAGCCATTCGGATCCCAGGGTAGTCCAACCAATCAACAAAAAACCCAATCTGACTACCCCCTCCTTAAGCATCCATAATGGTCCAAATAGTACTAGCAAAGCCCTAATTAATCAGCTACGCCGCACCCATACATGGCCTCGTGGTGGCACTGTAGTCCTGCCTTATTCTCGCATGAACCGGTCCTTAGATCTAAAGCAAGCAAACCACCATAACATCCAACCCATCCACATACCAGGCTTTCTTAGATCACCCATTACCATATCATATTTACCAGTTCATATTAATCATAATCTCATAAATACATAATTAAGTTAAGTGGTATAGTTGTTTCCATCCCAATTAATTAATCGAAGCAAAAAGGTAAAAAGCCCTTCCCGACTCTCTACCATATATTCCATGTGACAAGGGTGGTCAAACAACGCTAGTAAACTTCCTACCATAGGATTCCCATCAAATTGACACAAGCATGCAATTTGCAAACAAAACATTTATTTCAAAACGGGATCAATATGCTTCAAGGACACTGGCCTTGCTCTTGCGGTTGATTAGCGTCAAAGCCTTCAAACTCTTGGTGCTGTAGATCCTCCGTGACACTCTAGCGCAAATTCGTCTAATCCGCACAATAAACATACAAGACAAGAAATACAATCAAAGAGTGCACAAATATTACTATATGACATGACATGCATGATTGATGCAAATGCAAGGTAGAACCTGTTAATGGAATGCTTTTAATGATAACTATCTAGTTCTAATAGCTTTTAACAAGTTTATACAGGTTTGGAGTTGATTTGATCTACTTTTAGAATCAAATCAACACAATTTAGTCAGCAAAATCTGACTAGTCTGCAGAAGGCCGGACTAGTCCGCACTTCGCAGAACTAATGAACTAGGATTTTCTAGATCGACGTAAATTTGGAGATTAGGTGTTGAATTCTCGTAAGGAAAAGAGAATAGGAAGTATACCAGGTGTTTAGAACTCCAATGAATCAAGAAACTTGGAGGTAACACTTGGATCATGATGATCTAGGGTTGGTGATGAACTTAGAGATGAATTGGTGATGAGGGACAAAACTTTGTGAAGATCTTGATCCTCTTTCCTTTCCTCCACTTCTTCTTCTTGCTTGGGATCTTCTCCTCCCTACTTGGTGGTGGCTCTCCATGAACTAGGGTTTGGGTGGGGTGGGAAAGTGGCAAATAAATGTCAAGCCAAGGGGTGGGGTTGTTTATATAGATGTGGAGGCTAGGGTTAGATGGATTTCGAGTTTGAGATTAGTAGATGCCGGTTTAGAGTCCGACATGGGCTCTAAAAGAGTTAGGCACGACGTCCCTAGGCCCACTTAATATGAAACCCAAGAAACAAGTCGTAAAAAAAAGATCAACTTACAGTCGCGAAATATCGGACAAGTCCAAAAAGGACCGGACTAGTCCAAAGTTGTTCTGAGAGAAAATCGAACAAGTCTGGCCTAAAATCGGACAAGTTCGACTTTAGTCAGAGAGGAAAAAGGACAAGTCCGCAGGAACACCGGACTAGTCCAGAAAAGTCCAGGGACTTAGCAAATTTTCAAGGATTCTTGGAATATCAGACTAGTTCGCACAAAATCGGACTAGTCCGAAAGTTTCCAGAGGCACAATCAGACTAGTCCGCAGCAAAAACGGACAAGTCCGTTTTTAGTCAGAGAGAAATCGGAGTAGACCTCAGTAAAATCGGACTAGTCTGCACTTTCCTGCATTTAAAGTGCAATTTTGTTCCAAATCAATTTTAAATGTTCCAAATCAATTTTAAACTCGTTCCTCTTTATGTGGGTTAATGTTAAACATGTATATGAATGTATGTAGGGCATGATGCATGAAAATGAGGGTGTTACAAACCTACCCCCCTTAAAATGAATCTTGCCCTCGAGATTCGACGGGGAAGAGAAGAGATAGGGAAATTCCTTCTTGAGATCATCCTCCAATTCCCACGTCGCTTCTTTTCTCTGTGTGTTGCTTCCATTGAACTTTAGACCATCTAGTAACCTTGTTCCTTGTGACTCTCTCCTTGGTTTCCAAGATCTTAACCGGTTGCTCGGCATAAGTCAAATCTTCCTCTAGTTCCAATTCTTCCATTGGCACTTGTTCTTCCGGTACTCGCAAGCACTTCTTGAGCTGGGAAACATGAAAGACATCATGGACATCCGAAAGATGAGCTGGCATCTCCAAATTATACGCTACTTCTCCTCTTTTGTCCAAAATCTTGAATGGTCCAATATAACAAGGTGATAGCTTGCCTCTTATGTTAAACCTCTTATGACCTCTCATCTATGACACCTTGAGGTAAACAAAATCTCCCACTTCAAAGGTTAATTTCCTTCTCCTATTGTCCGCATAGCCCTTTCGTCATGATTGGGCAGCCCTCAAGTTTTCAAGAATTATTTGGACTTGCTTTTCGGCTTCTTGCAACACATCCGGACCAAATACTTGAGTTTCTCCTGCTTCATTCCAGAACAAAGGTGTCCTACACTTCCTCCCATAAAGCGCTTCATATGGTGACATTTTCAAGCTTGCTTGGTAACTATTGTTGTATGAAAATTCCGTGTATGGCAAGCTTTTGTCCCAACCTTTCCCATGCTTTAAAGCACAAGCTCTCAACATGTCCTCTAAAATCTGGTTGGTCCTCTTGGTTTATCCATCCGTTTGAGGGTGATATGCCGAACTGAAATTCAACCTCGTTCCCAAAGCTTCATGCAACTTTTGCCAAAACCTGGAGGTGAATTGAGAACCCCTATCCAAGACTATCTTCTTCGGTACTCCGTGTCGACAGACAATATGCTCCATGTATATTTCTACCAATTGTGCAGCTGTATATTTGGTCTTCACAAGGAAAAAATGAGCTGACTTGGTTAAGCGATCCACAATTACCCAAATTGAGTCATACCCGAACTGAGTACGTGATAATCCAACTATGAAGTCCATTCCAATTTCTTCCCACTTCCATTCCTGGATATTCAATGGTTGCAATAATCCAACTGGCCTTTGATGTTCTGCCTTGACTCGTTGGCACACATCACACAATGCTACGTATTCAGCTATGTCCTTCTTCATGCTATCCCACCAATAGCAAACCTTCAAGTCTTTGTACATCTTTGTACAACCAGGGTGAATCGAGTACGGTGAGTCATGTGCCTCCTTTAATATTGTCTCCTGGATATGCTTTACATTAGGCACAACGATTCTTTTCCAAGCCATAAGGTACCATGTTCGTTTTCATCAAATCTGAATTCTCTCCCTTCTTCGGTCCTTTCCTTGATTTCCTTGATCTCTTCATCCACGACTTGTGCTTCTCGAATTTCTTGCTCCAAGGTCGGATTTAACTCCATCATCTCCATCTCATTTACAAACCCGAGGTTCAATCGTTCAAACTCCTTACATAACTCGGATGGTAACTCTCGAACTGCGAGTTGATGACTTACTCCCTTTCAACTCAAAGCATCGACCACTACATTGGCTTTCCCCGGATGATAGTTGATCCCCAAATCATAATCTTTGATGACCTCCAACCATCTTCATTGCCTCAAATTCAGATCTGTTTGTGTGAAAATATACTTAAGACTCTTGTGATCCGTATAGATTTCACACCTATGGCCAATAATATAGTGTCTCCAAATCTTCAATGCATGTACCATGGCTGCAAGTTCTAAATCATGTGTTGGTTATTCTGCTCATGTTTCTTCAATTGTCTCGGTGCATAGGCAAAGCACACATCCAAGTCCTTTTCTCGATGCATCACAATAAATATCAAAACTCTTGCTCACATCCGGCAATACCAAAACTGGGGCTGTTGTCAACCTCTTCTTCAACTACTCAAAACTGTTTTGACAAGCTTGAGTCCATTGGAAAGCCTTTCCCTTCATTAGCAACTCCGTCATAGGCTTGGCTATCTTGGAGAAGTCCTTGATGAATTGACGGTAATATCCAGCCATCCTAAGGAAACTCCTTATTTCCTTTACATTTTGTGGCGGTTCCCACTTCAACATGTCCCTCACTTTTCCAGGGTCAACTGATACTCCTCCTCCTGAGATTATATGACCCAAAAATGACTCCTCTCTCAACCAAAACTGACACTTGTTGAACTTGGCATACAATTGATGCTCCCTAAATTTCTGTAGCATAAGCCTCAAGTGTTCCTCAAGTTCCTTCTCATCCTTCGAGTAGATCATAATGTCATCAATAAACACCACAACGAACTTATCCATGTACTCCATGAAGACCTTATTCATGAGGTACAGAAAGTAGGCAGGAGCATTTGTCAATCCAAAAGACATCACGGTGTACTCATAAGATCCATACTGTGTTCTAAAGGATGTTTTGGGTATGTCCGATGGTCTAATCTTTATTTGAAAATATCCCGACCTCAAATCAATCTTAGAGAAGATACAAGCACCCTTCATCTGATCAAACAATTCTTCTATGCGTGGCAAGGTGTACTTGTTCTTGATTGTTACCTCGTTGAGAGCTCAGTAATCTACACACATCCTTTGGGATCCATCCTTCTTGTCCACAAATAGATCAGGCACTCCCCAAGGTGAAGAGTCTGGCCGAATGAAACCCTTCTCTAGTTGCTCTTGAATTGGCTTCTTGAGCTCCACTAATTCCATAGGAGGCATCCTATACGGCCTCTTAGCTATAGGTGCAGTTCCAGGTATTAAATCAATAACAAACTCAATGTCTCGATCAGGTGACATACCTGGCAACTCGTCCGGAAATACATCCAAAAATACACACCACCGGAATCTCCTCAATTGCGGCACCGTCCATATGATTCAGCTCCAATTGCTTCGTTGCATGTTGAGATGCTTCAAATTCTACGGTGATCCCCTCCTCGTTGGTCAACTTCACTGTCTTCATGGCACACTCAATAACTCCATTGTGCTTCTTGAACCAGTCCATACCAAGTATAATGTCCAATCCTTGAGAGTACAAAACAATGAGGTTGACGGAGAAGTCTACCCCCCTTATTCTAAGGCTTACTTTTGGACATACTATATTCTTCCTCATCTCTCCTCAAGGAGACTTAACCAATAGAGTAAACTTCATATGAGAGATAGGAAAAGTATACTTGGTAACATACTTCGATGCAATGAATGAATGCAATGCTCCAGAATCAAACAACATAGTCGTGGGGTTGGAGTTGGCGAGAAACATACCAATGACCACGTCATCCGCTTGTTGAGCATCCTTCGTAGAGACATGGTTCACATTGCCACGAGCAAAATTCTGCTGTCCCACTACAGGAATTGCCACAATAGACGACTGCCGAAAACCGTCGTCTATAAGGACAATACCGTCGTCTATAGCTTACAGACGACGGTACAAGCTTATAGACGACGGTTTCCGGCCGTCTAGGACTATTTGTCGTCTATAAGCTTATAGACGACGATTACCGTCATCTATAATCTAATTGACGACGATCGGATTTAGCTATCGTCAATAAGGTAACTCCATCCACATGGCAACGGGAGAGCCTTATTGACGATGGTGCCCTGAACCGTCATCTGTAAGGGTCTTTATAGACGACGGTTTTCTGGAAACCGTCGTCTGTAAGTGTCCTTATAGACGACGGTGTGTTCCAGACCGTCGTCTATAAAAGCCCTTATAGACGACGGCCAGACAGTACCGTCGTCTATAAAGACCCTTACAGACGACGGTGTAGAAAATACCGTCGTCTCTAAGGTTCGCGTTTTTTTTTTAAAAAATAGAAAACTCTGCCTGGCTTCGAGGCTAGCCCTGGCTCGATGGCCAGATCACACAAGCATATGAAAACAGTCATCACAAGCATTTATATCACAATAAGAATTGCAAAACACTATACAAATGCCACACTACACAATTCACGAGTTCGTGAAGCTCAAAACCGCGCGTGGATTTGACTATCACTTGAAAGAAGGTAGACATCCCAGTGTGATGCCCATATAATGTCGCTAGGCTGCAATACGTCAATTCAAAACAAATCAAAACAAGGAAATAAGCATCACCACTACATAGAAACTTGATAAAGGAGCCATACCTCAAATATAACATCATAAGAGAACACACCATATGCATCTGGGGCAACCTCTTGAGGTGTGTGGCTACCTGGTGTTATCTTCATGTTAGCGTTGCAAGTTTGAACTGAAGGATTTTTGTCATCCCATGCACTATATTCATGCTTAATGCTGCATACAAATTGGAGCAACACATGAAATTAGTCGAGATGACTCCATATAAAGTATAATGCATAAAATATCCAATCCACAATTTCTTTGAAATATTTCCTGGTTCATTTTAAAGTCCATAGAATAAAAACATTGGGCACAGATGAATTTGAATGGTGTCACTAATTTACCATGAAGAGTAATCATATTGAATGTATAACTTTGCAACATAAGAAAAGACACTCAGTAATCATAAGTAATCATATATATTCAGTGTTCCAAGATGTAAGGTTATATGAATAGGATAGTTGCTAAGACATTCAGATATGAATTAGTTAACTATAATCTTCCAAAATAAATATATTTCAATGTAAACCACGATGTGTACATAAAAAAGAAATCCAATCCTTTTCTCGATTAACTTTGAAATAAAGCTACAGCTATTCAAAATAAATTGTAAACTGACAAACTATAAATCCATGATATAGCTTCCATTCCCATTGAACCAATGCCAACTTATATATTGGACATTTACAGCACAAACTTGGTGGACCACATGGATGCAAGTGTCCTTCACATTAAGTATTGTACACAATTACATCATAATGTCATTGATGCATATAAAATAGGTACCAGTATTGAAACCAAATCCCTATAATAGATAGGAAGTGGCGTATGCAGTGTGAGAATATCACAGGAGTTTTCAAGTGATTATTAAGGCTCTTATCAGTAACTTGTATCTATAAAAGAAATCAACAACTTGCCTTGAAGGCATTTGAACTTGGTCCCACTCAGAGCAATTAGCCTTTTTAATGTAAAGTCACAAAATATTATTAAGCCCCCTGCATCAGAAAAATGTTGTCAGCTTTGCATAGATGGCAATTGCCAAGACAATTTCTTGCAGCCTCAAAAGGAAGAAAAGCATTGTCACATATGGATAGTCATAGTATTTTATTTACGAACGGCCAAATATGGAGAGAAAAGGTAAACTTCACTGCCATTGCATCATATATAGTAATACCATGGACACTAACCATGTACCAAGTAACAGATGCTAACTAAGAATAGAAATCTATTCTATACTCCCATCGTATACCTCACCGTTCCTTGTTAAAAGTGCAATAAATTTTATCTTACAAAGTCAGCAGCATAAAACTACAAAGTGTGGTAGAGTCTGGAATGGATCAAAGAAAAACAAATACTCGATACTTTTAAAAATTTGAAGAAAAACAAAGTGTGGTAAGAGCAGATCATCTACCTTAGCTGAGGACCTGCTGCACAAGGTGTACAGAACCACCCCTGAGTGTAGCTATATCCAGCATAAAAATCAACTGCAGGGTAAGAAACCAAGATCATCAGCAAAACCACTTATAACTGTTATAAATCACATAACAACATAAGACATTCTGAGATGTCAAATGACTATATTACAGAGATCGGAACAAAACTTCACATGCATATAATTAGGTCTTTGCAGCCTATTTCCCTTTAATAGCTAGACAAGCAGAGTGATAACATGCTCAAAACATATTTTGATGTTGGGATGCAACGACGCGTAATGCCCTTTTTTTACATCTTGTGGTATGATTATCATCCAAATTATAAGAGACTGATTAAATAGGCCACCAATAATGACATTGTTCATTGTCAGTCTGAATGCTAGGATCTAAGCTGTTCAGAGCTACAAAAATTATTTATTGCACCTAACTTTATAGACACAAGCATTATCATCTCTATTGAGTTGCAAGTGCCATGTGTAATGCACAACAAGTAAAAGTATTAACAAATAAGAATTTTATTTGAGTAATCAAGGAAATACCAATGCTAAGGTAGTTGTAAAATACTCCTTTGTAGCAAGATACCTTTTCAGGTAACTCAGTGCCATTCTCCTGCACCATGTCAGATTACCCCTTGATAAGTACAAACAACAAAAAATCCTGTAGAATACTCCAGGAAAATACATTGTCTAGACTTTTCACAAGCAGCTATATTTTTCTTTGTCATCAAAAGCAATGCTCAATACTATTTGCGATCTTAATAAGCATGCAAGACATAAATTAACTAACTCCACAAGTTAAAAAACTCAGTTAAAACCAGAAGCAAACATCCCTGCACCACCAGATCTGCAGGCTGCAACGACGAGGACGGCTAGCTGGGTCTGGATCCGACGGGGAGGGAAGGGAAGCGGAGGGACGGGGTGGTTGAGCGAGCGGGGAGGAAGGGAGGAGGTCGTCACCTTCTGGAGTCGCGTGGCGCGACGCCGGGGAGGTAGAAGGCGCGGGCGAGGGTGGCGGTGGCGGCGAAGAGGATGGCGAGTAAGAGGAGGAGATGGTCGTAAGGAGGGCGAGAAAGAGGAGGAGATGGTCGCCAGGGCGTGGGGTGCCGCTGGGGGTCGCCTTGGATTGGAGGAGCGATGGGATCAGACGAGAACAAGATGTGTGTGCGGGAAGCCACGACAAGAGGGGCGCGGCTGTGAAATAATCCCTAGATCTAATAGACGACGGTAATATGTCAACCGTCGTCAATTAATGCCTAATTGACGACGGTACTTTTTAGCCGTCGTCTATTATTGCTCGGGTGGGTCCAGTTTTGGCCCACATTGACGACGAGACTTAATTGACGACGGTTGACCGTCGTCTTTAAGTAATTGACGACGGTACTAGATCAACCGTCGTCAATTATGGGCTAATTGATGACGACTAGATTTAACCATCGTCAATTATTTAAAAGACGACGGTCCCGTCGTCTATTATTTTGGTCGTCGTCTGTTGTCGCGATTCCTGTAGTGATCCACGGTTCCCTTGTCGTTGTCCTCCATTGGGTCTTGGGTTTTGCCTTAATGCATTGCTTCCTTGACCAAGGCCTGACTTAGGACATTGTTGCGCAAAGTGTCCAACTTCTCCACAAGTATAACACTTCTTATTTCCACCAGAATTATTGGGACGAGCTTGGTTTTGAACATTGGCACCAGGATAGTTGGCACGAGGTGCATAAGACATTAGAGGCCTAGGTGCCTGCATGAAATGGCGCTGCTGCACAAACTAAGTTGGGCGCGGTGCAAATCCAGGGCATTGAGCAGGAATAGAAGAGCTGAAATGAGGCGCATTGTGAGGCGCAAAGCGAGGGCGCACATTACTTCCTTGCGGCTGTCCTTGATATGGTGCTTTCCTCTTGTTGTCTTGTTCCATCTCACGGACCTTGTTCTCAACCACAATTGCTTTGTCCACAAGCTTATGGAAGTTGGCATAGTCACAATTGAGCAATTTCACTTGAATTTCATTGTTCAAGCCCCTCATGAACAAGTATTGTTTCCGGCTGTCCCGACTCACATCCTCATGCGCATACCTTGAGAGTTGAGTGAATTTGTTGAGATATTCACTCACGCTTGATTTTCCTTGCCTTAAGTTCTCAAATTCTTGCCTCTTCAAAATCATAACACCTTCTGGCACATAATGAGAACGGAAGCTCTCTTTGAATTCGGCCCAAGTAATCCTCTCTTGGTTCTCATGAGCATTGCAATAGGAATCCCACCAATCCGCAGCTGCTCCAACTAGTTGATGAGAAGCAAATAGCACCTTCTCCCGGTGACTGCATTGGACAATAGCTAACTTCTTCTCCACAGACTTGAGCCAATCATCCGCATCCATAGGGTCGGCAGCTTGAGCAAAGGTCGATGGCCTAGTCCTCATAAACTCTCCCAATCGGTTATGAGGAGGCGGGGGTGGCAGTGGAGGCATGTGGGGCTGATTGTTGATATTGCCAGCCTGCACCTGTCTCATAGTTTGTATCATGGTATGCATGAGCTAGTTTTGCATGGCCAATAGCTGCTCAATATTAATAGCTCCTTGGGCAGGTCCTTGTCCATTGTTGTTCTGAGGTACTCCATGGTTCTCCTCCTGATCATTGACATCCCTCTGGTTGCGAGTCCTCACCATCAGAAGAAAAGCAATAGGTAAGAATTAGAAAACGTCCCCAACTATATGCATCAAGGGATATGAAACTAGACAACAAACTATACTAGCCTAGGTGGACATGGCAATGCTAAAGCACCCCAAAATCCTCTATTAAGCACACAAGCAAACAATATATAGCAACAGCACACCAAACAAAACACATCGGTTCCTGAGTGCTCCTATGTGCTCTAAAGTGTCCATTCTATCTAGGCTGCATCCTACGGTCAACCTATGGCTCTGATACCAATCTGTAACACCCGGTTCCGAAAAATGAACCAAGTGAACGCATATATGTGCCCAAGATGTTCAACACACAAACACGAGTGCATCACAAAAGAGTATACATAAAATTACCACATAACAAGATTAATTAACCAAATTTTATTAAACAAACCATATTATCCTCAAATACAAGTTCTAATGAATATAAACGACATGTTCAATTAATGCAGTGGAAATACTCTAATTAAGCAAACTACACAGCTAGGCAGCATAAGCAATAGGGTATAGCGCAGCTCCATGCAACACCACAGGCAAACTGACAATAGACACGGCCTAGAACTCCGCATTATAACCATTAAACTCTCAATTTTTACCTGCAACTGTTGGGGTGGATTGCAAGAGTGAGTACATGTCGTACTCAGCAAGTGTGGAAAGTATGACATGTGGCTGATTCAAATGAAGACAATAATAATGGTTAAGTGTTGAAAAGTACACTAAAACATTTGAACAGCAATATACATCATGTATGTGAAGTACACCCATCATAATCATAAGTAATATCATAATACTAGTCTTAATTGACTACCATCATCAATAATTCCAGATTTCACAATTTGCCAATAACCATATTCAATACCAGAAATTAATCCATAACCAGCCATAACCATTACCAAACCATAACCAATACCGAGTTCCCTCTAATCATGGAAGTTGTCCAGGTGCTCATAACCGGGAGCACGACTATCATGATAGTTTTATTAGACTTTGAAGAGTTTGTACCACTTTACCCATGTGTTTGTGATTTCATCACCTGTCGGCGACTAAAGAACCTCCATTATGCCAATTACACTTCCTTTGGTGTATGACCAAGAGATCACAAAATAGCGTTTACAAAGGGATTACTAGCCTATTTAGACCCCACTGTGGTTTCACCGGTGGCGATGTCTCCCACAGAGCACATCTTCAACCAAGGGCCCCCTCTTGAGCCATTCGGATCCCAGGGTAGTCCCACCAGTCATCAACAAACCCAATCCGACTACCCCTTCCTCGAGCATCCATAATGGTCCAAATAGCACTAGCAAAGCCCTAATTAATCAGCTACGCAGCACCCATAGTTGGCCTCATGGTGGCACTATAGTCCTGGCTTATTCTCGCATGAACTGGTCCTTAGATCTAAAGCAAGCAAACCACCATGACATCCAACCCATCCACATACCAGGCTTGCTTAGTTCACCCATTACCATATCATATTGACCAGTTCACATTAATCATAATCTCATAAATACATAATTAAGTTAAGTGGTATAGTTGTTTCCATCCCAATTAATTAAGTGAAGCAAAAAGGTAAAAAGCCCTTCCCGACTCTCTACCATAAATTTCAGGCGACAAGGGTGGTCAAAAAACGCTAGTAAACTTCCTACCATAGGATTCCCATCAAATTGACACAAGCATGCAGTTTGCAAACAAAACATTTATTTCAAAACAGGATCAATATGCTTCAAGGACACTTGCCATGCTCTTGCGGTTGATTAGGGTCAAAGCCTTCAAACTCTTGGTGCTGTAGATCCTCCGCAGCACTCTCTAGCGCAAATCCGTCTAATCCGCACAATAAACATACAAGACAAGAAACACAATCAAAGAGTGCACAAATATTACTATATGACATGACATGCATGATTGATGCAAATGCAAGGTAGAACATGTTAATGGATTGCTTTTAATGATAACTAACTAGTTCTAATAGCTTTTAACAAGTTTACACAGGTTTGGAGTTGATTTGATGTACTTTTAAAATCAATTCAACACAATTTAGTCAGCAAAATCGGACTAGTCTGCAGAAGGCCGGACTAGTCCTCACTTCGCAGAACTAGCGAACTAGGGTTTTCTAGATCGACTTAAATTTGGAGATTAGGTGTTGAATTCTCGTAACGAAAAGAGAATAGAAAGTATATCAGGTGTTTAGAATTCCAATTAATCAAGAAACATGGAGGTAACACTTGGATCTTGATGATCTAGGGTTGGTGATGAACTTGGAGATGAACTGGTGATGAGGGACGAAACTTGGTGGAGATCTTGATCCTCTTTCGTTTCCTCCTCTTCTTCTTCTTGCTTGGGATCTTCTCCTCTCTCCTTGGTGGTGGCTCTCCACGAACTAGGGTTTGGGTGGGGTCGAAAAGTGGGAAATAGATGTCAAGCCAAGGGGTGGGGTTGTTTATATAGAGGTGGATGCTAGGGTTAGATGGATTTCGTGTTTTAGATGAGTAGAGGCCGGTTTAGAGTCCCACATGGGCTCTAAAAGAGTTAGGCACGACGTCCCTAGGCCCACATAACGTGAAACCCAAGAAACAAGTTGTAAAACAAAAGATCAACTCGGCGTCGCGAAATACCGGACAAGTCCGAAAAGGACCGGGCTAGTCCGAAGTTGTCCAGAGAGAAAATCGGACAAGTATGGGCAAAAATCGGACAAGTTCGACTTTAGTCGGAGAGGAAAACAGACAAGGCCGCTGGAATATCGGACTAGTCCGAAAAAGTCCAGGGACATAGCAAATTTTTAAGGATTCTTGGAATATCGGACTAGTCTGCACAAAATCGGACAAGTCCAAAAGTTTCCAGAGGCAAAATCGGACTAGTCCGCAGCAAAAATAGACAAGTTCGTTTTTCATCAGAGAGAAATCAGACTAGTCCTCAGTAAAATCGGACTAGTCCGCACTTTCCTGCATTTTAAGTGCGGTTTTTGTTCCAAATCAATTTTAAATGTTCCAAATCAATTTTAAACTCATTCCTCTTTATGTGGTTTAATGTTAAACGTGTATATGAATGTATGTAGGGCATGATGCACGAAAATGAGGGTGTTACAGTATTACTCCAATCCCATCCACGTTCTTCCTCAAAGATTACATCCTGTGAGACATGAAGCTTCTTCTCCCCACATGGTCATAAACTATATATCCCTTTGTTCCCGGTTCATAACCAAGGAACACCATGGGTGTTAATCTGTCTAAAAGTTTGTTGATCCCCGGTCCAAATTTCTTTACATGTACTGCACAACCAAAAGTTTGCAGGTGATATACCTTGGGCCTCCTGTTGTGCCACGCTTCATATGGTGTACACCCCTTCAGGATTCTTGGTGGAGATCTGTTTAGAATATAAACTGCTGCCCTTACAGCTTCACCCCAAAAGTATGCTGGCATATTCTTCAACTTCAGCAAACATCTGGCCATCTCAAGGACTGTCTGATTTCTGCGTTCCACCTCACCATTCTGCTGTGGGGAATAAGGAGTGGTAGTATAATGCTTAACACCTTGCTCCTTGCAGTAATCTTCAAACTCAATGGAGTTAATTCCCCACCCAGATCTGAGCGAAAAGCCTTAAGCCCGCTTCCCATTTGAGTCTCAGCAGCTGCCTTGATCTTCTTAAAGATTCTGAAAGCTTCATCCTTTGTTGTCAGTAGTTCAACCCACATATATCTGCTATAGTCATCAACTATCAACAGAAAATAATTCTTTCCACCAAGAGTGCTAGGTTTAATTTTTTCACACAAGTCACCATGGAAAAGATCTAGTTGATGATTACCTCTCTATTCTGCAACTCGAGGAAAGGAACCTATGTGTTGTTTCCCAAGTGCACATCCTTCACAGAATTACTTAACTTGATCAAGCACATGAATTCCTTCCACCATATTTTTCATCCCAAGCTCCCTGAGAGCCCGAAAGTTCAGATGACCATAACGTGAATGCCACAGCCATGCCTGATCACCCAATTTTGCCATCAAACATACTAGAGCTGCAGGCTTCTACTTCAGAGTGTTTAATCTATTCAGTGAACGTGACACATTTGCAACCAATGATCCCTCACAATCATATAATCTCAGCTTCCCGCCTGAAATATCAATCCTACAACCATTTTCTTCCAGCTGACCCAGACTAATAATATTACTTTTCAACTTAGGAATGTAATATACCTCTGTCAGCAGTTTGTGTTCCATATTTCTGCACTGCAGCATGATGGATCCTATTCCACAGATCTCAACAACCGAATTGTCACTGAAGCGTACTGAGCCACGTAAAGTACTCATCAATGGAGACAAGTGCTGACTTGCACCCTGTAATGTGGTTTCTTGCCTCCTGTGTCGGGGTACCACTCCCCATCTTCGCATGACTCCGGGTATACACTTTCTTCATTAGGGAGTACATGTTGCATGGTAACACAAGGCATATTGCAGGTTGTAGTGAGAAGTAGAGATGGTTGATCGACCTCTTTCTTTGCCAGGTTTGCAGATTCATCACGACGTCGTCGAGGTTTCCGACATTCCTTGGCCCAATGTCCATATATGCTGCAATTGTGGCACTTCCCTTTCTTGCGTCTAGTGCCACCACCAGACATAGACTTGCCACCATCTCGTGATGTGTCGCTGTCACGAGTGCCTTCAACGTGTGAACCTTCCTTGCACTTTGTCTGAGGTGGACCGCTTCCTTTGTTGCTGCTTGATCCCCCCTGACGTAGACGTTGTCTCGCCTCCCACTCCTCTTCGTTGAGGAGTAGGCGGCCAGCCTTGTCAGTGATCTCGCCAGTGTCGTCGCGGTCCTCGGCCACACGCAGCCTACCCACAAGTTCCTCTATTGTCAGTGTCTTCAGATCAAGAAACATCTCGATTGAGACGGCGATCTAATTGAACTTGGGTTGCAGCACACACAATAACTTCTTGATCACACGTACATCTTCTATCTTCTCCCCCAGCTCGCCAAGATTGGCAGCTAGAGTACTGATTCTCATGGCAAAATCATCAACTGTTTCTCCATCCTTGAAAACAATTACTTCAAACTCCTTAAGAAGTTTTTGAGCAGTTGCCTCCTGGACCCGTTCTGCGCCCATCCGCATGGATTTCACCGAAGCCCACGCTTCATTGGCGGTTTTCTTCTTAGCCAACGTCGTATGCATCTCCATCGACACCGCGCGAAGGAGGGCTGCCAATGCAAGCCGATTCTCGTGGCGCTCGACCTTGTCATTCTCCATTGCCTCCCACAAGCCTTGAGCTTCAAGATTTACATGCATCACCAACGCCCATCGTGTGTAATTCGTGCACGTCAGTATCGGGTAGGACACCGACGCACTAGATTCTTCACGACCACGACGTCGCGCATGTTGCTGCCATCGTCGGTGGTTGCCAACGCCTTCGAAGGGGGTGTCGTCATATCCTGGCTCTGATACCAATTGTTGGTGCAGCTTCACGTTGAGCAGGATCAAACACTACACACACGTTATATGGTGATGGAAAACTCAATCATTTTTCTTGTGGCGAGAAGAAGAAAAAACAACACTCAGGAGAATGTTTTTCAGAACCTGTGCTTAATTAAACTTAGCACCACTCTAACTGGTTTCATGTATTCTATATCGAAGAGAACAAGGAGGTCAGTTACATGCCGAACTCAACACCACTCCACACAGCTGAAGACGTGTCCGTTCATTCAGGGAGACCGAGTCCCTTGCGCCGAGTTCGCTGCACACGCGCCTAATTCCTCTAACTGAAAACAGAGATATGAGGAGTGTTGAAATGTAAGTGAATTGTCTACCTTTCCTCATAAGCTTAAGCTTTTGAGGGCAATTGGTCAGCGCACACTACCTTAACATGGTATCGGAGCGAGAGGACTATTGTTCGAATTATGGCGGGCGAAATTTATTAAAAAAATAAAATAAAATTGCAGCCGGCTTCTATTCCACATTTGCAGAGCCAGAAGAGCCTGCACGTGAGGGGGAGTGTTGAAATGTAAGTGAATTGTCTACCTTTCCTCCTAAGCTTAAGCTTTTGAGGGCAATTGGTCAGCGCATACTAGCTTAACAAGGAGAAGTGCTCCTGGTCGATATGCATCCTATCGTGGACAAATGAACATGCAAAAAACTAAACATGCAAACATGATACTAATGCACGGGATTATTCAATAGATAGTGTGTCTTGAGATGGGGTTCGACCATGTCTCGGATGTGTTCTAGTAGTTGAGCAAGGGCACCATTGCTGATAACTAGGTAAGTTCCTTTTTCTGCTATTATTGCCTTATTGCCTTATCTGGTTCTGACCTCATTCATGGAGGTTGATGTTGACGGCTATTGATATATTGTGGTTCTTCCATGATGCCCTTAGCTGCCAGAGCCTCTCGATGTCCGAGCTGGCGTTTTTGCGCGAGGAGCTCATGCAGGCCCATGTTGACCACGATAGCTAGGGACGAAGCGACAAAGGTAGCTTAGGATGAGTCACTCGTGGCCAAACTGGCTAGAAAGGAAGCAATCGAAGAGCTCACAGTGACATGTGTTGAGGCGAAGACCACGCAAGAGAACATCGTTAAGGTGGCAAGCGAACTCGGGGCGGCCTGTGTTGAGGCACAATCCACTCGAAAGAGAGTGGCTAAGGTGGTCGAGGAGGCCGCGGCCACTATCACAGTTGTTCGAGCGGCACAGGATGCTGAAATTCGGGCCCATGATGAGGGTTGCAGTATGGCTTTTTTCTCCATCTCTGACCCTACTCACTTGCAAAGTCTTTTGTTAAATTAATGTGTCTGGGGTTCTTGCAGAGTTTCAAAGGAACCTCATGGTGGTCGAGGATTGGGCTCGAGTCCTCGAGAATGACTTGGCTGAGTTCCAGCGAGTCAGGACTCAACTCTATGACTCGGTGCTAGGCCGGTTTCAAAGGTTGACCCCGCTAACCTCACACCTCAAAGTGTTCTAGTCCATGATGGGGGAACTCAACGACCTTTCAGCTGTTGGGCACTCCATTTGTGGCTAGGTGTTTGGTGGCTCTTTCTTAGAGGGCCCTCTCGATGCCCATCTGATCAAGACCCCAAGCTGAGTTATGACTCGGCTCGAGGCCATGATGACTGTTGGGGCTTAGCTTTTAGCCAATGTTGCCCTGGTCATGGTCGTCTCCCGTTACAACAGCATCAACCTTCGGGCTATTAGGGAGGGCTTTGCAGATGGCCGCCCACAGGAGGAGCACGAAGCTAGTGAGAAGGAGGTTTCTCCTATGTCAAACTTGGTGTCAGAGCTCATCAAACCTAGGGTCGTGCTGCAATGGGCGGAGCGGAAGCGAAAAGCGTCTTGGCCATTGTATCTTTTTTTGTGTATGTTGTACTATAATAGACCGATCCCTATGGCCTGTAAACTTGTTAATGAAATATGTTTTTTTGCATTTTCTCTTCTTGTCCCTGTGCTTGCTTGATCTGTAGCTTTTAGAACTTTCGTTATTCTTAGCCGTAGGCTGTGAGTCATGGTGGGAGTATTTAAGAGAGAGTGTTCTGGAGAAAATAACTTCAAAGTGTATCACTGTGTTCTTATCGCATAGGTAGCACCTGGGTGGCATGGGATAGTTGGTTCGGTCCATCCGTCGTGTAGTGGTTGAGTAGCCGCGCATCGCCCAAGCCTAACCGACACTTACTTTAGCAATAAAATAAATAGCCAAAGGAAGAGGGGAAGGCACTTAGCTTTTTATTCGTATCCTTGGCTTCACATCATACATGTGGAGTCCGGGGCTTTTGCACGTAGAGATGCCTAAGGTATTCTATGTTCCATGCATCGGGCAGCGAACCCTTAGCAACAGCTCAAAAGAGCTTGTCGAGCTCGGTCATGCCAATACCCCTGCCGAGGCCTGCTAGTTGCTGCACTACTCGCATAGTAGAATTTGGTGGAACTTGGCATCCACGGTGCTGACTCCATGTAGGCCTAGGACTTAGCTTGAAGTAGGTATAGTTCGGTATGGCCATGAATTTTGCGTATCGTGACCGCCCCAAAATGGTGTTGTTGGAGCTGTTGAAGTCAGTGACATCAAAAATGAGGATCTCTATGTGGAAGTTCAACTCATCTCGAACGTGGCGGGAAGGTCGATCTGTCCCATGGGTATCGTCTGTTTCCTGGGTATGATCTCGTGGAAAGGCGTCCGAGTTGGGAGGAGCTGGGAACATGGGATCCCCATCACGTTCAGTGTCCCAACATACAGATGTTGAGGCTGCTCCCGCCATCCGTCAATACCTTGGTACGGCACTTAGGACCCATGATTGGTTCCATAACCAGGGGAACCGCTCAGGCTACGGAATGTAGTCAGGATGGTCTGACCTATCGAAGGTGACAGCCACCTCGGACCGTTGGCGGTAGGTTAGCACTACTAGGTCGGTGGTGTTAAACACTCGAGCCATCAACTTTTGCGTGCATCAACTCTCATAAGTGTTGGCACCTCCACAAATCATTAGGCACCAACTGACTTAGAAAATATGGATCCTCTCACGGCTCAGGGTTCGGTGGCACATGCCTGCTGCCCTTGCCGCCCGAGGAGCCCGACTCCTTGACGAGGAAGTGCTAGAAGAGGATGCAGTCTTCAAGGGCGTGCTTGACCAGAAAAGTGTGGTTGGTGCGTGGCTTCTTGTTACACCCGGTTCCGAAAATGAATCAAGTGAACGCATATGTGTGCCCTGGATGTTCAACACACATACACGAGAGCATCACAAAAGAGTATACAGAAAATTACCACAGCACAAGATTAATTAACCAAATTTTATTGCACAAACCATATTATCCTCGAATGCAAACTCTAATAAATATTAATGACAAGTTCAACTAATGCAGCAGAAATAAACTAAATAAGCAAACTAAACAGCTAGGCAGCATAAGCGATATGGTATAGCGCAGCTCCAAACAACACCACAGGCAAAGTTGACGGTAGACATGGCCTAGAACTCCGCATTATCACCATTAAACTCCCAATCCTTACCTACAACTGTTGGGGGGATTGCAAGAGTGAGTACATGCCGTACTCAGCAAGTGTGGAAAGTATGACATGTGGCTGATTCATGTGACGAATATAATAATGGTGAAGTGCTGAAAAGTACATTAAAACATTTGAAAAGCAATGTATTATATGTATGTGAATTAAACCCATCATAATCATAAGTAATATCATAATACCAGTCTGAATTCACTACCATCATCAATAATTCCAGGTTTCACCATTGCCAATAACCATATTCAATACCAGAAATAAATCCATAACCAACCATAACCATAATGCCAACCATAACCATCCCAAATACCATCCCAGTACTAAGTTCCCTCTAATCATGGAAGTTGTCCAGGTGCTCATAACCGGGAGCACGGCTATCATGATAGTTTTATTAGACTCTGCAGAGTTTGTACCGCTTTACCCACGTGTTTGTGATTTCATCACCCATTGGCGACTAAAGAACCTCCCTTATGCCAATTACACTTCCTTTGGTGTATGGCCAAGAGATCACAAAATAGCCTTTACAAAGGGATTACTAGCCTATTTAGACCCCACTGAGGTTTCACCGGTGGTGATGTCTCCCACAGAGCACATCTTCAACCAAGGGCCCCCTCTTGAGCCATTCGGATCCCAGGGTAGTCCGACCAATCATCAACAAATCCAATCCGACTACCCCTTCCCCGAGCATCCACAATGGTCCAAACAGCACTAGCAAAGCTCTAATTAATCAGCTATGTCGCACCCATACTTGGCCTCGTGCTGGCACTGTAGTCCTGGTTTATTCTCGCATGAACCGATCCTTAGATCTATAGCAAGCAAACCACCATGACATCCAACCCATCCACATACCAGGCTTACATAGATCACCCATTACCATGTCATATTAACAACTTCATGTTAACCAGAATATCATTAATGCATCATTGAATGTGTAATGTTGTTCTCCCATCCCAATTAATTAAGAAGCAAAAAAGGTAAAAAGCCCTTCCCAACTCTCTACCATGAATTCTAGGAGACAAGGGTGGTCAAACAACGCTAGTAAACTTCCTACCATAGGATTCCCATCAAATTAACACAAGCATGCAGTTTTGCAAACAAAACATTTATTTTAAAAACAGGATCAATATGCTCCAAGTACACTTGCCTTGCTCTTGCAGTTGATTAGGGTCAAAGCCTTCAAACTCTTGGTGTTGTAGATCCTCGGCGGCACTTTCTAGCACAAATCCGTCTAATCCACACAATAAACATACAAAACAAGAAACACAATCAAAGGGTGCACAAATATTACTCAATATGACATGACATGCATGATTAATGCAAATGCAAGGTGGAAATTGTTAATAGATTGCTTTTAATGATCACTAACTAGTTATAATAGTTTTTAACAAGTTTATACAGGTTTGGAGTTATTAGTTCAAATTTTAGAATTAATTTGACACAAT
Source organism: Tuctoria greenei (assembly GCA_036927565.1). NCBI lineage: Eukaryota > Viridiplantae > Streptophyta > Magnoliopsida > Poales > Poaceae > Tuctoria > Tuctoria greenei. The sequence goes on from JAYESD010000006.1 coordinate 134,762,489, forward strand.
TCAGTCAGCAAAATCGGACTAGTGTGCAGAAGGTCGGACTAGTCCGCACTTCGCAGAAGTAGCGAACTAGGGTTTTCTTGATCGACGTAAATTTGGAGATTAGGGGTTGAATTCACGTAAGGAAAAGAGAATAGAAGGTACACCAAGTGTTTAGGACTCCAATGAATCGAGAAACTTGGAGGTAGCACTTGGATCTTTGTGATCTAGGGTTGGTGATGAACTTGGAGATGAATTGGTGTTGAAGAACGAAAGCTTGATGGAGATCTTGATCATCTTTCATTTCCTCCTCTTCTTCTTCTTGCTTGGGATCTCCTCCTCCCTCCTTGATGGTAGCTCTCCACGAACTAGGGTTTGGGTGGGGTGGAAAAGTAGCAAATAGATGCCAAGCCAAGGGGTGGGGTTGTTTATATAAAGGTGGAGGCTAGGGTTAGATGGATTTCAAGTTTGGGATGAGTAGAGGACGGTTTAGAGTCCCACATGGGCTCTAAAAGAGTTAGGCATGACGTCCCTAGGCCCAATTAATGTGAAACTCAAGAAACAAGTCGTAAAACAAAAGATCAACTCGAAGTCGTGAAATATCAGACAAGTCTGAAAAGGACCGTACTAGTCCAAAGTTGTCCAGAGAGAAAATCGGACACGTCTGGCCAAAAATCGGACAAGTACGACTTTAGTCAGAGAGGAAAACGGACAAGTCTGCTAGAACACCGGACTAGTCCGGAAAAGTCCAGGTACTTAGCAATTTTTCAAGGATTCTTAAAATATTGGACCGGTCCGCACAAAATCGGACAAATCTGAAAGTTTCCAGAGGCAAAATCGGACTAGTCCGCGGCAAAAACGGACAAGTCCGTTTTTAGTCAGAGAAAAATCGGACTAGTCCTCACTGAAATCAGTTTAGTCCGCACTTTCCTGCATTTTAAGTGCGGTTTTGTTCCAAATATATTTTAAATGCTCCAAATCAATTTTAAACTCGTTCCTCTTTATGTGGGTTAATGTTAAACATGTATATGAATGTATGCAGGGAATGATGCATGAAAATGAGAATGTTACAAACCTACCCCCCTTAAAATGAATCTTGCCGTCGAGATTCGACGCGGAAGAGAAGAGATAGGGAAATTCCTTCTTGAGATCATCTTCTAGCTCCCAAGTTGCTTCTTTTTCGGTTTGGTGCTTCCCTTGAACTTTACACCATCGAATTACCTTGTTCCTTGTGGTTCTCTCCTTGATTTCTAAGATATTGGTCGGTAGTTCAGCATAAGTCAAATCTTCCTCTAGTTCCAATCCTTCCATGGGCACTTGTTCTTCCGGTACTCTTAAGCACTTCTTGAGCTGGGAAACATGAAAGACATCATGGACATCCAAAAGATGAGCTGGCATCTCCAACTTATAAGCTACTTCTCCCCTCTTGTCCACAATATTGAATGGTCCAATGTAACGAGGTGATAGCTTGCCTCTTATGTTAAACCTCTTATGACCTCTCATTGGTGACACCTTAAGGTAAATAAAATCTCCCACTTCAAAGGTTAATTTCCTTCTCCTATTGTTCGCATAGCCCTTTTGTCTTGATTGGGCAGCCCTCAAGTTTTCACGAATTATGTGGACTTGCTTTTTGGCTTCTTGCAACACATCCGGACCAAATACTTGATTTTCTCCTGCCTCATTCCAGAATAAAGCTGTCCTACACTTCCTCCCATAAAGCGCTTCATATGGTGACATTTTCAAGCTTGCTTGGTAACTATTGTTGTATGAAAATTCTACATATGGCAAGCTTTTGTCCCAACTTTTCCCATGCTTTAAAGCACAAGCTCTTAACAAGTCCTCTAAAATCTGATTGGTCCTCTCGGTTTGTCCATCCGTTTGAGGGTGGTATGCTGAACTAAAATTTATCCTTGTTCCTAAAGCTTCATGCATTTTTTGCCAAAACCTGGAAGTAAATTGAGAACCTCTATCCGAGACTATCTTCTTCGGTACTCCGTGTCGACATACAATATGCTCCATGTATATTTCGGCCAATTGTGCAGCTGTATATTTGGTCTTCACAGGGACAAAATGAGCTGACTTGGTTAAGCGATCCACTATTACCCAAATTGAGTCATACCCGGACTGAGTACGTGGTAACCCAACTATGAAGTCCATTCCAATTTCTTCCCACTTCCATTCCGGGATCTTCAATGGTTGCAATAATCCAGCTGGCCTTTGATGTTCCGCCTTGAATCGTTGGCACACATCACACAATGCTACGTATTCAGCTATGTCCTTCTTCATGCTAGCCCATCAATAGCAAGTCTTCAAGTCTTTGTACATCTTTGTACAACCGGGATGAATCGAGTATGGCGAGTCATGTGCCTCCTTTACTATTGTCTCCCGAATATGCTTCACATTAGGCACAACGATTCTCTTTCCAAGCCATAAGGTACCATGTTCGTCTTCATCAAATCTGAATTCTCTCCCTTCTTTGGTCCTTTCCTTGATTGCCTTGATCTCTTCATCTGCGATTTGTGCCTCTCGAATTTCTTGCTCCAAGGTTGGGTTTAACTCCATCACCTCCATCTCATTTACAAATCTGAGGTTCAACCTTTCAAACTCCTTACATAACTTGAATGGTAACTCTCGAGCTGTGAGTTGATGACTTACTCCTTTTCAACTCAAAGCATCGGCCACTACATTGGCTTTTCACGGATGATGGTTGATTCCCAAATCATAATATTTGATGAGCTCCAAACATCTTCGTTGCCTCAAGTTCAGTTCCGTTTGTGTGAAAATATACTTCAAACTCTTATGATCCGTATAAATTTCACACCTATGTCCAAGGATGTAGTGTCTCCAAATTTTCAATGCATGTACCACGGCTGCAAGTTCCAAATCATACGTTAGGTAATTCTACTCATGTTTCTTCAGTTGTCTTGATGCATAGGCGACCACTTGACCTTCTTGCATCAATACACATCCAAGTCCTTGTCTCGATGCGTCGCAATAAATATCAAAACTCTTGCTCACATCCGGCAGTACCAAAACTGGGGCTGTTGTCAACCCCTTCTTCAACTCCTCAAAACTATTGTGACAAGCTTGAGTCCATCGGAAAGCCTTTCCCTTCATTAGTAACTCCATCATAGGCTTGGCTATCTTGGAAAAGTCCTCGATAAACCGACATTAATATCCAGCCATCCCAAGAAAGCTCCTTATTTCCTTTACATTTTGCGGTGGTTCCCACTTCAACACGTCTCTCACTTTTCCAGGGTCAACCGATACTCCTCCTGAGATGATATGACCCAAAAATGACACCTCTTTTAACCAAAACTGACACTTGTTGAACTTGGCATACAATTGATGCTCCCTCAATTTCTGCAACGTAAGCCTCAAGTGTTCCTCATGTTCCTTCTCATCCTTTGAGTTGATCATAATATCATCAATGAACACCACGACGAACTTATCCAAGTACTCCATGAAGATTATTCATGAGGTACATAAAGTAGGCAGGCGCATTTGTCAATACAAAAGACATCACGGTGTACTCATAAGATCCATACCGTGTCCTAAAAGTTGTTTTGGGTATGTCCGATGGTCTAATCTTCATTTGGAAATATCCCAACCTCAAATCAATCTTAGAGAAGACACAAGCACCCTTCATCTGATCAAACACGTCTTCTATGCGTGGCAAGGTGTACTTGTTCTTGATTGTCACCTCGTTGAGAGCTCGGTAATCCACACACATCCTTTGGGTTCCATCCTTCTTGTCAACAAACAGCAGGGGCGCTCCCCAAGGTGAAGAACTAGGGCGAATAAAACCTTTCTCTAGTTGCTCTTGAATTTGTTTCTTGAGCTCCGCTAATTCCATAGGAGGCATCCTATACGGCCTCTTAGCTATAGGTGCAGTTCCAGGTATTAAATCAATAATAAACTCAATGTCTCAATCAGGTGGCATACCTGACAACTCGTCCGGAAAAACATCCAAAAATTCACACACCACTGGAATCTCCTCAATTGCGGCACCTTCCATATCATTCGGCTCCAATTGCTTCGGTGCGGTTTGAGATGCTTCAAATTCTACGGTGATCCCTTCTTCATTAGTCAACTTCACCGTCTTTGTGCACACTCAATAACTCCATTGTGCTTCCTCAACCAGTCCATACCAAGTATAATGTCCAATCCTTGAGAATCCAAAACGATGAGGTTGGCAGAGAAGTCTACCCCCCTTATTCTAAGGCTTACCTTTGGTCATACTATATTTGTCCTCATCTCTCCTCCAGGAGACTTAACCAATAGAGTAAACTTCATATGAGAGATAGGAAAACTATACTTGGCAACATACTTCGATGCAATGAATGAATGTGATGCTCCAGAATCAAATAACATAGTCGCGAGGTTGGAGTTGGCGAGAAACATACAAATGACCACGTCATCCGCTTGTTAAGCATCCTCCATAGAGACATGGTTCACATTGCCACGAGCAAAATTCTGCTGTCCATGGTTCCCTTGTGGTTGTCCTCCATTGGGTCTTCGGTTTTGCCTCAGTGCATTGCTTCCTTGACCAAGGCCTGACTTAGGACATTGATGCGCAAAGTGTCCATCTTCTCCACAAGTATAGCACTTCTTAACTCCACCAGAATTATTGGGACGAGCTTGGTTTTGAGCATTGGCACCAGGAAAGTTAGCCCGAGGTGCATAAGACATTAGAGGCCTAGGTGCTTGCATGACAGGGCGCTGTTGCACAAACTGAGTTGGGCGCGGTGCAAATCCACGGCGTTGAGCAGGAATAGAAGAGCTGTAATATGGCGCATTAGGTGGTGCAAGGCGAGGGCACACATTACTCCCTTGTTGATGTCCTTGATATGGCGCCTTCCTCTTGTTATCCTGTTCCAACTCACGAATCTTGTTCTCAACCACAATTGCTTTGTCCACAAGCTTCTCAAAATTGGCATAATCACAATTGAGCACTTGCACTTGAATTTCATTGTTGAGGCCTCTCATGAACAAATATTGCTTCCGGCTGTCCCGACTCACATCCTCAGGCGCATACCTTGAGAGTTGAGTGAACTTGTTGAGATATTCACTCACACTTGATCTTCCTTGCCTTAAATTCTTATATTCTTGCCTCTTCAAAATCATAACATCTTCCGGCACATAATGGGAATGGAAACTCTCCTTGAATTCCGCCCAGGTAATTCTCTCTTGGTTCTCATGAGCATTGCATAGTGAATCCCACCAATCTGCAGCTGCTCCAACTAGTTGATGAGAAGCGAAAAGCACCTTCTCCCGGTCACTGCATTGGACAATAGCAAGTTTCTTCTCCACAGACTTGAGCCAATCATCCGCATCCATAGGGTCAACAGCTTGAGCAAAGGTTGGCGGCCTAGTCCTTATAAACTCTCCCAACTGGTTATGAGGGGGTGGGGGTGGGGGTGGAGGCATGTGGGGCTGATTGTTGTTATTGCCAGCCCGCAGTTGTCCCATAGTCTATATCATGGTCTGCATGAGCTGGTTTTGCATGGCCAAAAGCTGCTCAATGTTGATAGATCCATGAGCAGGTCCTTGCCCATTGTTGTTCTGAGGTACTCCATGGTTCTCCTCCTCATCATTGACATCCCTATGGTTGTGAGTCCTCACCATCTGGAGAAAAGCAATAGGTAAGAATCAGAAAACGTTCCCAACTATATGCATCAAGGGATATGAAACTAAACAATTGGCTATACTAGCCTCGGTGGACATGGCAATGCTAAAGCACCCCAAAATCCTCTATTAAGCACACAAGCAAACAATATATATAGCAAATAGCACTCCAAGCAAAAACATATCGGTTCCTGAGTGTTCCTATGTGCTCTAAAGTGTCCATTCTATCTAGGCTGCATCCTACAGTCAACCTAGCACTGATACCAATCTGTGACACCCGGTTCCAAAAATGAACCAAGTGAACGCATACGTGTGCCCAGGATGTTCAACACACATACACGAGTGCATCACAAAAGAGTATACAGAAAATTACCACAACACAAGATTAATTAACCAAATTTTATTGCACAAACCATATTATCCTTGAATACAAACTCTAATAAATATTAATGACAAGTTCAACTAATGCAGCGGAAATAAACTAAATAAGCAAACTATACAGCTAGGCAGCATAAGCGATATGGTATAGCGCAGCTCCAAACAACACCACAGGCAAAGCTGACAGTACACACGGCCTAGAACTCCGCATTATCACCATTAAACTCCCAATCCTGACCTGCAACTATTGGAGTAGATTGCAAGAGTGAGTACATGTCGTACTCAGCAAGTGTGGAAAGTATGACATGTGGCTGATTCAAGTGACGAATATAATAATGGTGAAGTGCTGAAAAGTACATTAAAACATTTGAAAAACAATGTATTATATGTATGTAAAGTAAACCCATCGTAATCATAAGTAATATCATAATACTAGTCTGAATTCACTACCATCATCAATAATTCCAGGTTCATTGCCAATAACCATATTCAATACCAAAACTAAATCCATAACCAACCATAACCATCCCAATACTAAGTTCCCTCTAATCATGGAAGTTGTCCAGGTGCTCATAACCAGGAGCACGGCTATCATGATAGTTTTATAGACTCTGCAGAGTTTGTACAGCTTTACCCACGTGTTTGTGATTTCGTCACCCGTCGGCGACTAAAGAACCTCCCTTATGCCAATTACACCTTCTTTGGTGTATGGCCAAGAGATCACGGAATAGCCTTTACAAAGGGATTACTAGCCTATTTAGACCCCACTAAGGTTTCATCGGTGGCGATGTCTCCTACAAAGCACATCTTCAACCAAGGGCCCCCTCTTGAGCCATTCGGATCCCAGGGTAGTCCCACCAATCATCAACAAACCCAATCCGACTACCCCTTCCCCAAGCATCCACAATGGTCCAAACAGCACTAGCAAAGCCCTAATTAATCAGCTACGCTGCACCCATACTTGGCCTCGTGGTGGCACTGTAGTGCTGGCTTATTCTCGCATGAACCGGTCCTTAGATCTAAAGCAAGCAAACCACCATGACATCCAACCCATCCACATACTAGGCTTGCTTAGATCACCCATTACCATGTCATATTAACCAGTTCATGTTAACTAGAATATCATTAATGCATAATTGAATGTGTAGTGTTGTTCTCCCATCCAAATTAATTAAGTGAAGCAAACAGGTAAAAAGCCCTTCCCGACTCTCTACCATAAATTTCAGGCGACAAGGGTGGTCAAAAAACGCTAGTAAACTTCCTACCATAGGATTCCCATCAAATTGACACATGCATGCAGTTTTGCAAACAAAACATTTATTTTAAAAACAAGATCAACATGCTTCAAGGACACTTGCCTTGATCTTGCGGTTGATTAGGGTCAAAGCCTTCAAACTCTTGGTGTTGTATATCCTCCATGGCACTTTCTATCACAAATCTGTCTAATCCACACAATAAATATACAAGACAAGAAACACAATCAAAGGGAGCACAAATATTACTCAATATGACATGACATGCATGATTAACGCAAATGCAAGGTGGAACTTGTTAATAGATTGCTTTTAATGATCACTAACTAGTTCTAATAGTTTTTAACAAGTTTATACAGTTTTGGAGTTGATTAGATCAAATTTTAGAATTTATTTGACACAATTTAGTCTGCAAAATCGGACAAGTCTGCAGAAGGCCGGACTAGTCCACACTTCGCAGAAACTAGCGAACTAGGGTTTTCTAGACGTAAATTTGGAGATTAGGGGTTGAATTCACATAAGTAAAAGAGAATAGAAGGTATACCAAGTGTTTAGGACTCCAATGAATCGAGAAACTTGGAGGTAGCACTTGGATCTTGGTGATCTAGGGTTGGTGATGAACTTGGAGATGAATTGGTGTTGAAGAACGAAAGCTTGATGGATATCTTGATCCTCTTTCATTTCCTCCTCTTCTTCTTCTTGCTTGTGATCTCCTCCTCCCTCCTTGATGGTGGCTCTCCACGAACTAGGGTTTGGGTGGGGTGGAAAAGTGGCAAATAGATGCCAAGCGCCAAGGGGTGGGGTTGTTTATATAGAGGTGCAGGCTAGGGTTAGATGGATTTTGAGTTTGGGATGAGTAGAGGCCGGTTTAGAGTCCCACATGGGCTCTAAAAGAGTCAGGCACGATGTCCCTAGGCCCACTTAACATGAACCCAAGAAACAAGTCGTAAAACAAAAGATTAACTCATATCGTGAAATATCGGACAAGTCCGAAAAGGACCGGACTAGTCCGAAGTTGTCCAGAGAGAAAATCGGACAAGTCTGGCCAAAAATCAGACAAGTCTGACTTTAGTCAGAGAGGAAAACGGACAAGTCCGCTGGAACACTGGACTAGTTCGGAAAAGTCCAGGTACTTAGCAATTTTTCAAGGATTCTAGGAATATCGGACTAGTCCACACAAAATCGGACAAGTCCGAAAGTTTCCAGAGGCAAAATCGGACTAGTACGCAACAAAAATGGACAATTCTGTTTTTAGTCTGAGAAAAATCGGACTAGTCCTCAGGAAAATCAGACTAGTCCGCACTTTCCTGCATTTTAAGTGCGGTTTTGTTCCAAATCAATTTTAAATGCTCCATATCAATTTTAAACTCGTTCCTCTTTATGTGGGTTAATGTTAAACATGCATATGAATGTATGCAGGTCATGATGCATGAAAATGAGTGTGTTACACTTCTCGAGGAGCTTCTCGATGTAGTTGATCGGTGGCCCGACTAGCTTCTTGCCTTCAGGGCGTTCGGCGGCTACTGTCGGGCCCGAGGTGTCCTTGGCTTGGTGTCAGCATTTATTATTGTCAGCCTTCTTCTTCTCATCATTGTGGTGAGGTGTTGCGCTTGTTGACGGTTCTTAACACCACATATCATCTCTCGAAAGATATGAGATCTGCAAGCGCATTGAAGATACCGTTGTAGCATTTCGCCCATGAGTATTCTAAGAGTATCGTATTTATCCCAAATGAAGGCAATAGAGTAAAGTAAATACTATTCTTATGGTCATGCTAGAGGATACTAATCAATTATCATGACAGGGGTAAGGTGATAATATAGGTAGTGTGACACACCCCTAAGAAATCTATTCTAAAGGGTAAATGGTCCTAATGGTGATTAGACTAAGAGTTGGTGAGTTGATCCTACAATAGCTCTAACAAACATATACATAGCCTAGGTTAGGTACTATGAGCATGTTAATTGTGAATCCTTATGTTAAGTTGTTCAATACATCAAGCACGGGTTTACCCCTAGCAATACTAGGACGACTACCACCAAGAGCCTGTGGCGTAGCCGAACATGGAGGATTACAAAAGACAGATAGTGCTGTCACCACCTACTGCCTACCTCTTCAATTTGTGGGTCTACGAGACATCCAACGCTACTTAACTTTATAAGCACCACACTTACATGTTAAGTAAATACCTTAGAGGCTCGAGTACAAGTACCTCTCTAAGGCAATGACTATCCTAAACATTGTTGAACCAATGTTGAGACATAGCATAAGTTGTTCATATTAACAATATTGTATCATAACTACTTAGACTATGGTTGGGGTTTATAATGTTTGTGATGACAGAATAAGATCATTATGGCATAATCATAAAGAATATTCCTACCACATATATGGATTCCACAATTAAACAAGAAACACCTCATCCAAGTATATGTATAAAGAAATACTAAAGATAAGATCTTTATTATGCATAAAGTCACAAATACAAGAACGAATACAGGAGTCATACCTTTCCCAATTTGGAATTGGGAAGATAGACTCCCTCCACTCTATTCCCAATTTGGACTTGGGACTAGAGACTCTCCTCTCTACATCCAAACTCCTGTAAGGACTAAGAAAAGTAGTGTATACAATAGAATGATGCTCAAGAGGTGTGTCTTGAAGTGAGGGGTAGGGGGTCCTATTTATAGCTAGAGAAGGGTTGATTCCCACCATGAAAAGTGTGCGAATCAGTCTTCATCGTTATCAGGGCACCACAGGGATTCGACACATGGAAATTGATAGAGTTTGGCGCCAGGAAAGGTTCAGCTAAACCCCCTGTTCAAGCGAACTGGTCTTCGCTCTGTTTTGCGTGTGCTATCTCCAACTCACTTCCAGGTGGGCCCTATTGACTGATATGGGTGATACACTGTCGGATCTCCTCGTATACGTCTGTTTGTGGGCCATTTGATCCATGTGATGCCACGTGTCGACGCTTGATTGGCTGGGGTGATACTTTTTAGGATTGCTCCCCCTCTTTCACCTCATTTCCTGTATAAAAAGTCTATATGCACTATTTTTCATAGTTTACGTAGAAAGGTGATGTGTGCAAGAAATGATCTTTCCTTCAAAAAATTGAGTTATATTTACTGGTGAAATTGGTATATAACAGCTGTCAACAAACTCCCTCAAGCTTATCCTTTGCTTGTCCTGAGCAAAGTCAATACTTTTGGTTGATGATCAAGAGTTGCTACAATGTTTTACCTTTCAAAAGTACCAAGTGCACAACAAATACTCTACCTAGTATTGCAAAAGTTATCTATGGTACTCTACCCTTCTTAAGTAATTATGGGGCTTATGCTTTTCATATTCATGGGTAGTTGAAAGATAGAATAGTAAATGGAGCAAGCATAGCCTAAATGTCAAGTGCCACTTAAATTCCAGAGAGTTTCAATTTAGATTCTAAGTACCAAAATTTTATTATATCATTCACTCCTTTTTGTGTAGTATAAATAGATCCTCACCAAGGCATTTGCCTATACTAATCCTACCACTAAATAAGGCTTATATGTGGAGCTTGGTAGGGAATGTAGTAGGCATATTTGTTACACATAATATTGCTATGTCAAAGGAGTAAGCCTTAGGAGAAATCAATTCAGAACATTTTGATTCAAGACTTGTGCATGTGTGATGGAATGGAAGTGGAAGTGGATGTTGAGATGACTCCTTTTTTATGTGGACTCTCTTTATTGCTGGGATGAAACATGGCTACTTTCTTTTTTATTTTTTTCTCATGCTTATGATATAAGCATGCATTTTCTTTTTCTTTTTCTTGTAGTCATGTTTTCTACTCCCCTTTTATGCACTAAACTTAAAGAGAGTACTAAGTATGAAGGCATGGAGTTTCTCTTTTTATTGTGAAATGATGATATGATGGAATTTTTGCTAACTTCTAGTGTAGAAGTTTTAGCATGTGCAAGTTAAGTCTTGAAGTAAAAAAGAAATGAATGAATTCTCACATAGGACTATACTAGTTTGACTAGGCTCAATGTAGAAGCAAATGACATATGCATAGGGTTTATCAATGTAAAACATCATATGGCTTTGGCAGGTATTTCAAATCCAATGAGGGTAACTTAAATCTTTTAGAATTTCTCCAGAAATCTAAGTTTCACTTTCAAACTAGGAATAGCAGCCCTATCACTATCTCAAATCTCACAGAAACCTAGAATTAGATTAAGCTTTTGCTACACACAATTTCTAAATTATGGAAAAGATAATTTAAGCCAACGAAAGCAATATTTGGGGAGTATAAATTTGTAAACTAGGGACTTGGGAAAAATAAAACAGAGCAACTTTTCATCATTTCACCTACGTGAATTTTAAATCATTCTTACCACACATTTTATTTGAGGAAAGCAAATCTATGTTACTAATTTTATATTTTTAATTTTTTTAGATGCAACGTGGATGAATGGATGGAAATTAAAATGCAATGGGTGTGATACAAGTTACCTCAAGTGGGGGTCCTCCCACAAGCTTATTCTTGATCAAGGTCTGCGATTGGGGTTGAATCCCTAGCGATGGAGGTAGGCCATGAGGTTGGGCTATCCTTGTTGCAGCGTGGCTTTGATAATGGAGGGTTGAGTTTCGATGTTGTATTACCTCCCTCGGGTACAATGAGTGTGGTAGAAAGTGTTGTTGATGTCGCCTATCCGCACTTCAAGGTCTCCCATGCGTTGAGTGTAGTTATTCCATGGCTAAGGTAATGATAACCTTTAGATACACAGGAATGACGTGAACTCAACATGCATTGAGTGTATTCCGTCATTCTTTGACTAAGGTGTATCATACCTTCTTTCCATAGAGGAATAACTTTTACCTCTCTTGCATTAGGTGTGGTCCGTCATTCCTTGACTAAGGTAATGATAACCTTTAGCCACAAAGGAGTGAGATGTACCCAACTTGTGTTGGGTATGCTCTCTTGTTCCTTGGCTAAGGTACAACATACCTATAACCACAAAGGGATGATGTGCACTCAACACGGGTTGAGTGTGATCCAAATTGTTCCTTGACTAAGATATAACATACCTTCTAGCCATATAGGAACAACATGCACCCAATATATATTGGGTGTTATCTTGTCATTCCCTGGTTAAGGTACATCATACCTTTTAGCCACAAAGGAATAACTTACACCCAATGAAGGTGTCAACTCCTTAGAACTTGAATGAGTTCTTATAATAGTTGAGAGCATAATGCTCACATATATTTTTAGCAACCCATTGGTTGCTCATGGAGGGTTTTCAGCATTCGAATCGTTGAACGACTGCACGGTAATATTACTCCTGCAAACATCCCCTATATGATAGAGAGGGATGGTTAGCTCTCGATGCTTGTACAAATGAACTTTTGTATTAGGTTACCGAATCTTTATTTGTACGTACGGGGAAAAAACAAAACTAAAGATGTATTGGGTCCAATTTCAAGTGTATCCATGAGCAATGTATTATTCTTGATAAGAATGGGCTTTATGAATAAATCAATTTGCACATTTTTTAAGCTCCTACTCATAGTAGTGCAAGTGATATAAATACACTATATCGATCCCTTCATCTTGTAAATTTTCTAACCATCATAGATTTTTACACAAGAGGAAATGTTATCTTTTGTATTATGGCAAACAAGATTCTTAATTTTATCCTCCTGAACTTTTCTACGAATTTAAATTTTAGTGTTTCCACATAAACATGCAATTCAAATTAAAATCAAGGATATCACTTAGTCCTAGGAGTTCGGAATCTGGTGACACCATATATGCACGAAACTCAAATCAAAATCATGGTCATCACTATTCAGTGCTACATGCCAAGTCACCCATTAAATTATACCAAAAAGTTTTTTTTTAACCTAGGAAAAAATGACTAAGTCTATAAAACAATGCATAAGGTGTTTTAGGTACTTGTTTTAGTTTTCCAAGTAAGGTGGTATTTTCTTTTGGAGACCAAAAGAGAATACCAACACTTACTCTTGTGAGGATGCATGAGAATTGAATGATGAGGAAGTGGCAACCTTACTCATAATTGCAAGAAATGAAATTCAATTCTAAGGCAAACTAAATAATGAAAAAGCATAAACTCATACCTTATTTGAAGAGCAATTGGTGATGAAGGCCTTTGTGTGAGAAACTCACACCCTTTCAGTTTGGCGTAGGCTTGATGATCAACGTCAAATGCCAAGTTGAGGATGGATTCTGTGAAGGATTTGGTTGAGGCTTCTTCTTGCTCCTCCATTGGGTCATCATCTTGAACATTTCTCTACCTCAAACTCAAAATGATTTTAAAGGAGAGATGTGTTCTCAAATCCTCCCAATGGTGGTTTGAGCTTTATGTGGCCTCCTCTTTCTTGCCAAACCACCTCTTTACAATTTTTTTTTCCTGTTGCAATTCAATCAAGAACAAGCCAAACAACTCGAAAAATGATTATGTTAGCCAAAAGAAAATTGAACCCGACTTGAAACAACTTTTGAATGCAATGAGGCATAAAGAAAATCTTTTTTATTGGAATTAGGAAAATAAATTTAAGTGGCCATGCCCAAAATTCATATCCAATTAAATTTCTTCCCTAATCCAAAATTACAGTTCTATGATGATTGGAAATTTTACCTTCCAACATGCAAGCGTGGAAATTAAAACATGGCAAATGCAAATGATGAGAAATTCAAATACGCAATTGGGAAACAAATATGAGATAACTACCAATTAACCTATTTGTAAGGACTCACCTAATTTTTGAAGTCTGATGAGTGAGACTTATCTCCATCCTGTTCTGTTTGATGATTTGTTATCCAATCCCAGAGTTGAAGATGTGGACAACTTCTCCTGCTTGACATGCCAAAATTACTATGGCTATCATTCGAACAAGTGGGCCACATGGTGGCCCTAGCCTATTCGCCGCCTTGATAACGACTTGTTGAAACTTTTCCTTTTTGAAGATATACTTTCATGAGCATGGTGAGGCTTGTCCTTCTTTAGGGGTGCCACTTCAAACTTGTTCATGTTCCTTTGAGTTAAACCATACTTTGACCATGGATCAAAGACTTATTGGGCATGATGACATGTGGATTCCACAATCAAATAAGAAACGCTTCATCCACAATGTCACTTGCCCTAGATTGCACAAGCTTGGTTGAAGTGCAGGAATCCCAACAATTGATTGTGAGATATCTTGGATCTTGAATGATCTTTATGTTTCTTGTCCTTGGCCAAGGGATTCATGTGGATGTTGTCTTGATTTCTTGCTTGGACAGGACAAGATACTTCAAGGTAGGCTAGTTGAACTTGAGTCCTTTGGAATTCCATAGCCTCCTTGATTATAAGGGTGGTGTTGACTACACCCTTGACCACCTTGTGGGTGATAGCCATTGGAGTTGTTGTTTGAAAGGTCATCATGGGTCTTAGGGAAATAATTCCCAAGTGTCCCATTTTGACGTGGATTTTCACAAATCATCTGAACATCCTTTACATGGATCATCCCAAAGAACTCTCCATTGGCTTGATATTCATGATAATTCAATGGGAGGTGTAGTTCCACAACTAGCATGTCCACCTTGTCAATTGGTGTGCATGCAAAGCTAAGGGAACTAGAGCATTATTCAATCCACACCTTGAGTAGAGACCATCTTCTCATCCGTGGTGAATGATAATAGGACTCCTTCAGCTCCAGCACGAGTGCGGTCATGGATTGGTTAAGCCAACCCATGACATGATTGTTGGATTAAGGGTCAACTACTCATCCCATGATGAAGGAAAACCAAGAAGAACTCTTGGAACCTCCCCCAAGCTTGGGTATGGTTGACTTTGGCTCCTACTGGAAGCTGAAATGCTTCCACGAAAGGCAATGGTGTTGCCTAACAGACATTTGTTGAGGTATGCCTCGAATCATCTTGCAGTTGAGCACTTGTTTCCTCGTTGGCTATCCCACAAAATGGTTAGCCAACACTACCCTATTTTCACACAAAAGGAGAAAACAAACATGGGTAATCATGTCTAATAACTATTAGTACCTATAACTTAATCACATGTGATAGCTAACCTTCACTTCCTTTGCCTTCCCCGGCAACGGCACCAGAAATGTTGGTTGACAATTCTTAACACCATAGATCATCTCTTGAAAGAGATGAGATACGCAAGCACACAGAATATACCGTTGTAACATTTCACCCATGAGTATTCCAAGAGTATTGTATTTATCCCAAAGGAAGGCAATGGAGTAAAGTAAACACTATTCTTATGAACAAGCTAGGAGATACAAATCAATTATCATGACAGGGGTAAGTTGATAATGTGGGTAGTTTGACACACACCTAAGCATTCTATCCTCAAGGATGTAAGGATCGAATGCCCAAGAGGGGGGTGAATTGGGCTTCTTTTCAAAAATTAAAGCAATAAAAACTTGACTACTAAAAGCCCAATTCCCTATGCATTCAAGTGAATAGTAATTTTGCGGTATATGAAATGCATAAGTGTAACGGGAAAGAAAGAGTATGCAAACTCCCGAGGAGACATGAAGACACGAAGATTTATCCCTGGTTTGGCAAGATCGTCAAGACCTTCCTACATCCACGTTGTGGCACCCACCAAAGGGTATAGCCACTCCCAAGTCACCGAGACCAGGGATCTTCACTAAAAGTCTCCGTTCGCCAACCGCGGCAAGGTGGAGCTCAAGCCTTGTACAAGTTTGATCCTCCGGGCTTCCACAACCAACTTGGCAAGCTCCGGAAGGCTCTCTCCAATCACCGACTGTTACATGGTGAATGCAATCACCAAGAGACACTACCTTACAGCTCTCACTAGACTAGAGACTCACCAAGAATGGAAGCACACAAGCATCATCTCTAGCAAGTTCTAGCCTATCTATTGGTGTACAAGTGGTATAAATGATGTAGAAGTGGTAGCTCAATGTCTTGAATGCTTGGTAATGTGTAGAGTAGCTCTGGGTATCAAGACTTATCAAAATGACTGGTTGAAGGGGTATAAATAGTCAGCTTCCACGAAATAGCCGTTGGAAAAGTAGGTTGACATCACTGTTCTGCAAACACCGGATGATCCGATGTTCTCCCTTCTGTTGTCATCGGTCGAATACAAATTAGCTGATGTCATTGTGTCAGATATGACCGTTGATCGACCGACGTAACACTTGCTTTACCATCGGATGATCCGGTGACACTTCATCCAGAATTGGTCTAGAAATAATGCTTACTGGAGTGATTGACCGATGTATTACAATTGTACATCGGATGGTCCGGTGTTACACTTGGTCCATGGAAATTGCTTACTGGAGTGATTGACCGATGTAACACTTGCTTCATCATCGGAAGATCCGCTGTATACTTAAGACTGAGGTCTTCTTCTGTTAAGAGCCAACTCGATCGATGTAGTGTTTTCTAGATACATCGGTTGATCCAGTGAGTTGATTTTGTATGCTTCGAGTTGTTCTATGTGATTCTTTTGGAATTGTTTCGAGTGACCTCTTAGACATTGGTTTGAAATGTTCTTCTAATGATGACCATGTCTTGAGTGATGTCAATTTTGATGGAATAATTTTGACATATGTGCTTTTTCTTATAGTCTTCACAAAAGTTGATTGACCTCGTAAAATAATTTGTTGAGGGGTCTCCAATTATATCCAATGAGCAGTAGATTATATACATATAGAGTTCATTAAGTGTGATGAGTGATATGAGAGATCTTACATCCACAAACTCATTAGTAATATCCAACGGTTGTCATTAATCACCGAAACCATACCTCATGGTGGCCTAGATGCTTTCAATCTCTCCCTTTTTGGTGATTGATGACAACACAACGAGTAAAGCATAACAGTAATGAAATTAAGAATACGATACTCAAAAGGATATGCAATAAGTACAAGATCTAGAACACGAAACTTGAAGGATCAAAAACGATCAATAACAAATGAGAGAATTAAGTCGTACACGAATACTCAAAAAATAGCAAAAGAGTAGCAAATCTCCAAAAAAACAAAAGCTCCCAAAAAGATATACTCTCCCCCTACAACTAGGACTCCCCCTAGGACTAAGCTATCCCTCCCCCTAACTCTTCTCCCCCTTTGGCATCAAGACACCAAAAGGGAAGCCGAGTGCCTAAGTATCCTAAGCGCTCGGGGCGATGACGAACTAGTCGCCGTCGGGGGTGCTGTCGTCGGAGCTGCTGCCTGTTGCTGCTGAGGCTGGAGTGGAGGTGATGGGTGCTGCGGGAGCTTCTTTTGGTGCTTGCTGAGTCTGGACTGCTAGTAGCGGGGCACTGACAACTGAATCCGCAGTCTGCTGGAATAGTATTGAAGCCAGCAGGGGAGAGTGAATCGGTGCGCCTGGAGAAAGCAGTGGTGACATGCTGATCGTCGGTATCGGCGTGGTCAGCACTGGAGTTGAAATTGGTGCCAGGACAGGCGGACCTGGAGCTAGACCCGGAAGCTGTGAGGGCTGGGCAATACCGGTCTGAGTGTAGAGGTTGGTGATCAACCCCAGGATTCCCATCATTGCCTGCTGCGTCTGCTGCTGCTGGTCAAGAGAACGCTGATGCATCTGATCAATCAGTCTAGTGAGCCTGTCAGAGTCCTCTCGCCTCTCGCGGGCTATCTAACGCTGCATCTCCTCCTGCTGCTGCTGGAGCTCCAAAAGATGCGCATCCTGCTCAGCTCTGGCCTGCTCAGCTCCAAGCCGATCCAGTCGCTACTGCTCAACCATCTATTGAAGTAGAGAAGTGAACTCATATGGCTGAGAGACCTGTGCCTCGGACACCGGAGGTGGAGTAGGTGGTGGTGCAGTCGAGCCTCCAGCCTCCGCGTCGTGCTGCCTGGGTGAGGTAGGAGGTGGGAAGTACTCCTCGACACTGTCACTAGTGTCACTCTCTAACCAGATGTGCTGCAGATCTCCTCCCTGAGCCTCAGCCTGTGCTAGGATCTCATCTTCCTTCTCGAGGTCTGACCAGTCTTCTTATGAAAGGCGAGCTCGGACCTGGCGCTCAACTGGGCGGCCAAGATGGTGGTCTCCAGGAGTTGGAGCACGGTAGTGTCCGAACCTAGTGACGCTCTCGTCGGTGAGACTGTCACGCACGGCTGACCCCTCTGGAGCCAACAGGTAGAGGAGGTGACTGATCCAGTGGCCGAAAACAAGCTGCCTCATCATCCCAACTCCATCGGTGATAACATCCTCCATCTAACAGATAAGGATATCCACAATGTCTAACTCCATCCCGTTCATGACATAGAACAGGAGGGTCTGCTACAGACTGTTAAAGCCCTCAAGGTATCCGGACCTAGGTAGAAGTGTGCGGCACAAGGCAAGGTGCACAGTGCGCGCAGCTGGAGAGAGTAGAGCAGGTACCCTCAGCTAGTCAGGAGAGATGGGCTAAGCAAACAGTGATCGAATATCCTCAAAAGGTGGTGCCACACCTCCAGTGAGCGGCCCCCTCGGTGGGTCAGCCTGTCCATACACTAACTCATGTAGGCATGTGTCATGGAGATCCACGCCTAGCAGCTGTCCCAAGGTCTGTCTGGTCAGATGGTGATGCTGGTCCATGAACATGAAGTCAATGGATCTGCGGCCCTCTGAAACGTAGAGTGTGGCATAGAACACTCGGACCCAGTCCTCCACGAAGGCACCCCGCTGGTAAGACATCATCTCCACTAGCCCTCTGTATCTCTCAAAGTAAGGGCGAATCTCAGTCCCGGCTGCAAGTGCGAGGTGATCCCAGTCAAGAAAGTTATGCTGGAAAAGCTTATGGCCCCGACGTCTGTAAGTCTCATACAGTGACGCCTATGTCAGGGTCCAGAAGCGGCTGTCCACAAGTGGCTCTCTGCGCTGCGGGAACCACTCCTCAAGTAGAATGCTCCACCTGAGCTTCCTGAGCTGCTTTGCCTTCAACTTCCTGTAGTTAGTCAGGCGAACACCCTCACCAACCCGGACATTGGTGTCCATCTCATAGACGACTCTCTAGGCCGCCCTGTCATCCCGAAGCTCAGCTGCAGAAGGTCTCTGTCTCGGGGCTGCAGTTGTATCACCCCCACGGGTCCTGACTGAGTGCCGGTGAACAAGCGGCACCTCAGGCTCCTCAGTCTCCTCTGGCTCCTCAGGCACCGGAGGCTGCCTCTGTCGGGCCTCCCGGATCCTCAGCGATCCTCTTGGGCCACACTCTCGCTCCTCAGCAGCGCGAGCAGCCATCAGAGCTTTCTTCTCCTCCTTCGACAGCTTCTGCTTCTTAGCTGCCAGCTCCTCAATAGCCTTGCCCTTTCCTTTCTTGTCATGGCCCATCTCGAGGAGACGAGTGACGACAGCGACGATGAGATCGCGGGACAACGAAGCCGGTCGCACGAGATGGCGATGCAAATAACGTCGCGGCCGGTAGAACCCTAGCAGCGAAGATGAATGCAGCAGCTGGGCGCGTGGAGTGGTGGGCGATGAGCGGTGGTGCAGGGTGGCGGCGACGCTTAGAGCGGCAGCAGTGGTGCGGCGGCGGTGAAGTGCGGCAGCGCTAAGGGCAGCGGCGGCTTGAGGGCGGCGGTGGCCGGAGGGCGGCGGCAGGGCGGGCAAGGAGCGGAGGCGACGGAGAGGAGGGCACGGAGCGGCTGAGTCAGGGAGAGAGAAAGGAAAAGTGAAGGGGCGCGCTAAATAGGTGGGGCCCGAACCCTAGCTCAAATTTTAACATCGGATGATCTGACGTCAGTTGAGAGGTGCATAGGTCGAATGGTACAGTAAGGGTATTCCGGAGGCACCTTCAGCATCGAATGATCCGACGTGGAAAGGATTATCATCTGTTGAATTTCGCTCAACTCCAGAAATGTAAACATCGGATGCTTTGATGTTTCTCAGAATGAACTCATCGATTGATTTGACTTTCTGACTGAGCTGACCCTTGTATTTAAGGACAAACTGATCCGATGATGCTTCTAACCTAAGCATCGGATAATCCGATGACTACAAAACAGTAACATCCCATATATGTCCTTTGACTTAAACAAACAAAGAGAAACACAAGTCTTAGGACTTTTTGGGCAACCCCTTACCCCTCAAAAAGATTATAACAATAGTTGTCAATAACTTGGCTAAGCCCTAAAGCAAATAGAACACCGGAAAGATCAAGGAAAAATCCAAATAAAATGTAAGGCCCATGCTTTGTGAGTTAGAGGATGAAGACTTCTATCTCTTTAAAGCATGTTCCTTTAGTCATTAACGCACCTAACACTTTGTTCTTTCCACATCATATGAGTTTAGATATTGCATTTCAAACAAGTCTCTTTCTCACGAAGTGGGTTCCCCTTTGTGACAATCTACCGTATGCAATGCCAAAAAATTTTAATGCAGGAAATTAAACATGAGTGCAAGTCTATATAGCAGGCATCATGCAAGACATAAATTAAACCTATCTTGCCAAATTTGAACCTTTAAAAGGCTTCTTCAGGGAGAGCCACTCTCCAAGCCTTAGGGAAACCCAAAAGAACCTCCATCCCAAGCTAACCCTTGCTCGCCCCTATCCTTTGAAAGTTAGACAAGACCTAATGTGATGCATTCTTACATAACCATGGCAACTTACATGACGTTTGATGCATCTAGCATAATTAAATTACTCCTTGGTCTAGAAAAAGTCTTCTCATCAAGTGGTTTAGTGAAGATATCTGTCAATTGTTCTTCCGACCTAACACCTCGCAAGGAGATGTCTCCCTTAGCTTCATGGTCCCGCAAGAAATGATGGCGAATATCAATGTGCTTATTGCGGGAGTGCTGAATGGGGTTTTTAGCAATCTTAACCGCACTTTCATTGTCACAAAGGAGTGGCACACAACCAAGTTTAACACCAAAGTCCAAAATGGTTTGCTTCATATAAAGGATTTGGGCACAACATGCACCGGCCGCTATATATTCCGCTACCGCAGTGGACAAAGCAACGGAGTTTTGCTTCTTGCTAGACCAAGATACTAGGGAACGCCCAAGCACGTGGCACCCTCCTGAGGTACTCTTGCGATCCACACGGCATCCGGCAAAGTCCGAATCCGAGTAACCCAAGAGATGGAATTTAGCACCTTTGGGGTACCACAGGCCTACACTTGGGGTATGCTTGAGATACCAAAGTATCCTAAAGACCGCCTTCCAATGCGATTCTTTAGGTGCCGCTTGAAAGCGAGCACACAAGCATACACTAAACATGATATTAGGCCTAGATGCGGTAAGATAAAGCAATGAACCAATCATAGAACGGTAATTAGATTGGTCAACAGGTTTACCGTCCTTATCCGTGTCTAGATGACAATTTGTTGTCATTGGAGTACTTCTTGAGCTACAATCTCCCATCTCAAATTTCTTCAAGAGGTCCTTGGTATATTTGTCTTGATAGATGAAGGTCCGCTCTCGAAGTTGCTTAATTTGAAATCGAAGGAATAAGTTGAGCTCTCCAATCATCGACATCTCGAATTCCCTAGACATCATTTTGCCAAACTCATGGCTAATAGCTTTGTTAGTTGAACCAAAAATAATATCATCGACATAGATTTGACAAACAAATAGTTATCCATCGATGTCTTTGGTGAAGAGTTTAGTGTCCACCCTCCCGATCTTGAATCCTTGCATGATCAAGAAATCCCGCAGTCGTTCATACCACGCCCTAGGTGCTTGCTTGAGCCCGTAGAGCGCCTTGTGCAAGCTAAACACATGATTAGGATTCCTCTGATCATCGAACCCGGGAGGTTGTTCAACATAAACAAGCTCGTTAATTTAACCATTAAGAAAGGCACTTTTCACATCCATTTGATAAATCTTTATGTTATGATGTGATGCAAAAGCAAGAAGTATACGGATAGCTTCCAGTCAAGCGACCAGAGCAAATGTTTCTCCAAAGTCTAGTCGTTCAACTTGCGAGAAACCCTTGGCCACAAGTCTTGCATTGTTGCGGATCACAACACCTTTCTCGTCTTGTTTGTTGCGGTACACCCACTTTGTTCCGATGACGTTCTTGTCCCTGGGTCGCTCCTCCAACACCCAAACTTCATTGCGGATGAAGTTGTTGAGTTCTTCTTGCATGGCCATTACCCAATTTGGATCTTGGAGTGCTTCCTCAACGTGAGTGGGTTCTACACATGAAACAAACGAGTAGTGCTCACAAAACGTAGCGAAATGGTGAGAACGTGTACTTACTCCCCTTGACGGACTTCCGATAATTTGATCAATCAGATGCGCCTTGGAGATGTGTCCATGCCTCATAAGTGGTTGTGAAGCACTTGGTGGTGGTGATGCATATTGCTCTTTTTGTGGTTGGACTTGATCAAGGACTTGTTCTTCTTCTTGATGTTGTGTGGCTTGTGAATCTTGTGTCGGCAATGGATCATCCTTTTCTTCTTCATCAACTTGAGGTGCCATATATGTGCTGATGTTGGAACTTGAAGCTCCCCCTTGATCATGGCTCTCCTCAACTTTAGGCTTAATGTCTCCAATGGTCATGTTCTTCATAGCTTCTCGTAGAGGCTCATCATCTATTTCATCATGACCAAAACTCTCCTCTTGGGAGCCATTAGTTTCATCAAACTCAACATCACAACTTTCCTCAACTAAACTGGAGGTTTGGTTGAATACTCGATATGCTTTTGAGTTTGATGCATAACCAAGAAAGATACCAACATCACATCTTCTTTCAAACTTACCGAGCCTTTTCTTGCGGTAGATGTAGCACTTGCACCCGAAGACTCGGAAATAGGAGATGTTGGGCTTTCTCCCAATGAGGAGTTTGTATGGGGTCTTTTGAAGTAGTCGATGTAGATAGACCCGATTTGCGGCATGGCACGCCGTGTTGATTAATTCGGCCCAAAACTTCTGGGACTGGCCATAGTCATGAAGCATTGCTCGTGCAAGAGTGATGAGAGTCTTGTTCTTTCTTTCAACAACACCATTTTGTTAAGGAGTGTATGTGGCTGAAAATTCATGCTTCACGCCTTCACGATCACACCACTCCCCAATGTTGTAGTTCTTGAATTTGGTGCCGTTGTCACTCCGGACCTTGATGATGGGAAATTGAAATTCCCTTTGGGCACGGTTAGCGAAGGTCTTGAACACTTCTGGAGTTTCACTCTTGTCACCTAGAAACAAAGTCCAAGCATAGCGAGAGTAGTCATCAACTATAACAAGACAATAGAGATTACCACCAAGACTTTGATATGTGGACGGTCCGAAGAGGTCCATGTGGAGCAACTCAAGTGGCTTGGAGGTTGACACCATTGTCTTCATCGGGTGGTGTGAAGCAACTTGTTTCCCGGCTTGACAAGCACTACAAATCTTGTTCTTCTCAAATGTGACGTCCTTCACGCCGGTCACCATCCCGAGCTTGAATGACTTCTTGAGCTTGCTCATTCCAATGTGAGCTATGCATCGATGTCATAGCCTACCCAAACTCGTCTTGGTGAAAAGACAAGTGGTCAAGCTAGCATCCTTGTTGGAGAAGTCTACTAGGTAGAGATGTCCATGCCGAAACCCTTTGAAGATTAGTTCTTGGCTTGTTTCACTAGTCACAACAACATCATTCTTGCTAAAGGTGCACGTCAGTCCAAGATCACATAATTGTGCAATAGAAAGTAAATTGAAACTAAGTGACTTAACATACATTACATTGGAAATAGATAAATCATTTGAAATTGCAATCTTACCCAACCCAATTACCTTCCCCTTAGAGTTATCACCAAAGGTGACTTGTTCATGATTGTCGGGGTTCTCTATGGAGGTGAACATACCATCGTTGCCGGTCATGTGTTGAGTGCACCCGCTATCGAGTACCCAATGCTTTCCTCCGGCTTTGTAGTTCACCTACACACATGAATTCAATTTTTATTTTAGGCACCCAAGCCAACTTAGGTTCTTGTATGTGTGATACAAGTGTTTTTGGGACCCAAAGTTGCTTGGGGAGCTTCCCCTTCATGCCCTTCATGTCCTTGCCAATGAACCTTGCCTTCACCTTCCCCTTCATGCCCTTAATAATAGTGATCATTAAAGGTAGACTTGTAGTTAGTAGGCAATTTTGGAGAAGGCCGGTTAGGAAGAGGACACTCCCTTGTATGGTGACCGGTGACCTCACAATGTTGGCAATAAGAACCAACTTCCTTGATGAAGCTTGTTTTAAGCTCCAGTGAGGGCACCATCCCTTTGTTAGGCACCGGGAAGGATCCAAGTCCTCTCTTATTGAAGGCCTTTTCTTGTTGGAAGAGGATTTCTTTGTGCTTGACTTCTCCCTTAGATAGTCCTGCCACACTAGTGCGGAGGCTTTCAATTTCTTCCAACAAATCCTTCTCTCTAGCATTCTCTTTCAAAGGAAAAGACTTATGCAAGACATTAGTGGCATGAGAAATAATAGATACCTTATCATTAAGGGTTTCTTTCTTTATAGTTTTCAATTCTTGATCAAGAACTTCATAAGCAAGGTTAAGTACTTGATGCTCTTGGATTAACTCATTGTGCTTTCCCAAGAGTGTTTGGTGTGCTACGTCAAGCTCATGATGATCTAGCTTGATTTTGGCCTTATCCTCCTCAACTTGCTTGACTTGAGATTTGAGCATGTCATGCTCCTTAAGTATGCTTTCATACTTGTCAAGCAAATCGAGGTTAGCACTCTCAAGCTTAGCACGAGCTTCTTCAAGAGCCTTGACCTTACTCTTTTCCCTTTTAATGATAGTGTGGTATTCATTTATCAATGAAGCTATCGAGATGTGGCCTTTAGCTTGCGATGCTTTCCCTTGTGGTTCTCTCTTCTTTTGTTCGGTTTTGGACAATCATAGGAGATGTGGCCTTGATCACCACAATTATAGCATGTCTTGTTGTCGTCTTTTCTTGGTAGAAATGCTTTCTTTTTGTGTATCCCTTCTTGGCAATCTTGGAGTTTAAGTGAGAGAATTTTCTCATCATCAACGCAAGCTCATCATCGTCATCTTCACTTGATGCTTGCTCTTCTTCACTTGAGCTAGGCTCGACCACTTTCTTTTTCTTGAGACTTGTTTTCTTGGTGGAAGCCTTTAGAGTGATTGTCTTTGAAGATGATTCCTCCATCATCCCAAGTACACTCATCTCATGAGCGTGAATCTCTCCAATATGTTCCAAAACTTCAATGTGATCAAGAGATTCCTTTTGAAGCATGGAGTTGATGATGTTATACTTTGGCTTAGGAAGGAGCATAAGAATCTTGCGGTTGATGAGTACCTTGCCAAGAGAAGCAATATCAAGAGCATTAATTTCCTCTATAAGCACATTCAAGCGAGAAAACATTTCATTGACATTTTCATGAGGTAGCATTTTGAACTCATCATATTTGGCCTTAAGCATATGATACTTTAGTTCTTGACCCGAGAAGAACCCTCATGAATTTCAATCAAGCAAGCCGAAATTTCACAAGCTTTTTCTTTGCTAGCAATCCTAGCAAACACATCTTGACTAATGCATTCATAAATAGCATTTCTAGCCTTTGCATCCCACTTGACTTGATCACCAATATAGTTATGCTCACCAAACCCCGCATGGGTCGCTTCCCATACCTCGGGAGCAATAGCCTCTAGATAAGCACGTATGTGTGGTTTCCAGTAGGCAAAGTTCTTGCCTTCGAAGATGGGAACTGAACCACCAATCTTGGCAATTTTAGCCCTCTAGCAGTGAA
This sequence comes from Tuctoria greenei, assembly GCA_036927565.1. Taxonomy (NCBI): domain Eukaryota; kingdom Viridiplantae; phylum Streptophyta; class Magnoliopsida; order Poales; family Poaceae; genus Tuctoria; species Tuctoria greenei. The sequence continues at coordinate 134,788,401 of JAYESD010000006.1, forward strand.
GCTAGAATGATCCAATGAGCAACGTTGCTCTGATACCAATTGTAAGGATCGAATGCCCAAGAGGGGAGTGAATTGGGCTTCTTTTCAAAAACTAAAGCAATAAAAACATAACTACTAAAAGCCCAATTCCCTATGCAAACAACCTATGCATTCAAGTGAATAGTAATTTTGCGGTATATGAAATGCATAAGTGTAATGGGAAAGAAAGAGTGTGCAAACTCCCGAGGAGACATGAAGACACGGAGATTTATCCCTGGTTTGGCAAGATCGTCAATACCTTCCTACATCCATGTTGTGGCACCCACCAAAGGGTATAGCCACTCCCAAGTCACCGAGACCAGGGATCTTCACTAAAAGTCTTCGTTCGCCAACCCCGGCAAGGTGGAGCTCAAGCCTTGTACAGGTTTGATCCTCCAAGCTTCCACAACCGACTTGGCAAGCTCCGGAAGGCTCTCTCCAATCACCGATTGTTACACGGTGAATGCAATTACCAAGAGACACTCCCTTACAGCTCTCACTAGACTAGAGACTCCAATCACCAAGAATGGAAGCACACAAGCATCATCTCTAGCAAGTTCTAGCCTATCTCTTGGTGTACAAGTGGTGTAAATGGTGTAGAAGTGGTAGCTCAATGTCTTGAATGCTTGGTAATGTGTAGAGTAGCTCTGGGTATCAGGACTTATCGAAATGACTGGTTGAAGGGGTATAAATAACCAGCTTCCATGCAATAGCCATTGGAAAAGTAGGCTGACGTCACTGTTCTGCAAACACCGGATGATCCGATGTTCTCCCTTCAGTTGTCATCGGTCGAATACAAATTAGCTGATGTCACTGTGTCAGATATGACCGTTGATCTATCTACATAACACTTGCTTTACCATCGGATGATCCGGTAACACTTCATCCAGAATTGGTCCAGAAATAATGCTTACTAGAGTGATTGAACGATGTGTTACAATTGTACATCGGATGGTCCGGTGTTACACTTGGTCCCGGGAAATTGCTTACTGGAGTGATCGACCGATGTAACACTTGCTTCATCATCCGATGATTTGGTGTATACTTAAGACTGAGGTCTTCTTCTGTTAAGAGCCAACTCGACCGATGTAGTGTTTTCTGATACATCGGTTGATCCGATGAGTTGATTTTGTCTGCTTCGAGTTGTTCTAAGTGATTCTTTTGGAATTTTTTCGAGTGACCTCTTAGACATTGGTTTGAAATGTTCTTCTGATGATGACCAAGTCTTGAGTGCTGTCAATTTCGATGGAATAATTTTGACATATGTGCTTTTTCTTTTAGTCTTCACAAAAGTTGATTGACCTTGTAAAATAATTTATTGAGGGGTCTCCAATTGTATCCAATGAGCAGTAGATGATATACATATAGAGTTCATTAAGTGTGATGAGTGATATGAGAGATCTTGCATCCACAAACTCATTAGTAATATCCAACGGTTGTCATTAATCACCGAAACCATACCTCATGGGGGCCTAGATGCTTTCAAAGGGTAAATGGGTTCTAATGGAGATTAGATTATGACTTGGTGAGTTGCTCCTACAATGCCTCTAATATACACATACATAGCCCAGGATAGGTACTAATGAGCATGTTAATTTTGAATCCTTATGCTAAGTTGTTCAACACATTAGACACAGGTTTACCCCTTGCAATACTAGGACGACTCTCGCCAAGAGCCCGTGGCATAGCCGAACGTGGAATATTACGAAGTACAGATAGGGCTATCACCACCTACTGCTTACCTCTTCAATCTGTGGGTCTACGAGACATCCATTGCTACTTAACTATCTAAGAACCACACCTACATGTTAAGTAAATACCTTAATGGCTCGAGTACAAGTACCTCTCTAAGGCAATGACTAACCTAAACATGGTTGAACCAATGTCGAGACATAGCATAAGTTATTCATATTAACTTGATCATATCACAACTACTTAGACTATAGTGGGGGTTTATAGTGTTTATGATGATAGAATAAGATCATTATGGCATAATCATAAAGACTATTCCTACCACATACATGGATTCACAATCAAACAAGAAACGATTCATCAAGCATATGTATAAAAGAAGACTAAAGATAATATATTTATTATGCATAAAGTCACAAATACAAGAAGAAATACATCAGTCGTATCTTTCCCAATTCGGAATTGGGAAGAGAGACTCCCTCTACTTCTTTCCCGGTTTGGACTTGGGACTCGAGACTCTCCTCTCTACAGCCTAACTCCTCTAAGGATTAAGAAAAGTAGTGTATACAACAGAATGATGATCAAGTGGTGTGTCTTGAAGTGAGGGGTAGGGTGTCTTATTTATAGCTAGAGAAGGGTTGGTTCCCGCCACCAAAAGCGCGCAAATCAGTCTTCATTGTTATCAGGGCACCACAGGGAGTCGACACGTGGAAGTTGACCGAGTTAGGCACCGAGAAGGGTTCGATAGAACCCCCTATTCAGCCAAATTAGTCTTGGCTCTGTTTCGCATGTGCTATCTCCATGTCACTTCCAGTTGGGCCCTAATGACTGATATGGGTGACACACCAATGGATCTCCTCGGATACGTTTGTTTGTGGGCCATTTTATCCATGTGATGCCACGTGTTGGAACTTGATTGGCTGGGGTGATACTTTTTAGGATTGCTCCCTCTCTTTCACCTCATTTACTGTATAAAAAGTCTGCATGCACTATTTTTTGAAGGACAAGTGAATATAGGTTAAGTATAAAGGTGATGTGTGCAAGAAATTATCTTTCCTTCAAATAATTGATATATATTCATGGGTGAAATTGGTATATAACAGCCGTCAACAGCGCTCTTCCCGGTATTAGTGCTCCTCTGCTTCCTATATCAAAAATGGCCCTGACCACCTCTTCGCCACAAGCGTGGTTGGTGGTGACGTCGAGCAGTTCTTTATTGCTATTTGGTTTGATGTAGCCAAGTTTGTGCGCTAGGTACTCGCAAGTGGTCCCATAAAAGAATGATGCAATATGTCAGTGTCCACCAAGTTTGCGAGGTTGTTGCACTTTTTGGAGAAGTGTCGGATGTACTCACAGAGGGTCTTGCCAGACTTCTATTGGCACCTTTTAGGGTCCCATGAGTTTCCAAGGCTCACGTATAGGTCTTGGATGTTGCCGATGAATGTGTTCCTAAGCTTGGCCCAACTCCGGATGTTGTTGACTGTTAGGTACTCCAGTCACTCCTGGGTAGAGTCAGCGAGGTAAATGGGAAAGTACTGGATGACGAAGAAATCAACGTTATCCTCATCATACCTACATGTTAGGCAGTGGTCCTCCATCCAAAAGATATGTTTCAACTCGCCTTCATATCTTCCAATGTTTGTGAAGGCACGGAAGCAAGGTGAGAAAGGTGCCTAGTGTATCTGCCTCTCGAATGCCTTGGGCCTAGAGGAGTCGGGGCTCGGGCTCCAATCCTCGTCATCATCGTAGTGGCCACCCAGTGGGGTCAGCGCTGTAGGGGCTCGAGTCGTGGGTTTGCGGCTTCTATTCAGGCTCCGAGTCGACCGTCAAGGATTCAGGAGAGGTTGAATGGCCCCATGCACTCGTTCATCAAGTTGCACAAGGGAGTCGACGATCTGGCCCTTTCTACCCCAACCACCCATCTCAGGGCCCAAGTCATGGTCGGGCCAATGCTACTCTTGTTGTGGCCTCGACACTAACGAGTCCTGTTGTCGAGTGAGGGAGCTCTCATATTGCTAAACGATGGCCCTCTCCAGCAGTGTACGAAGTTTATGGTAAGTGTGAGAGCTTCAAGAACGATGGGCTCTGGCCCACCGTAGAATATCATGGCCGTGACCTCCATGTTCTGGTCAGCCTACTGGAAGTGTGGAGGGGGGCATCCACATCATTAATGATGTCGGCCTGGATTTGGCATGCACGAAAACGTGCTCCACCCGTGTTGGGGCAAGGGTCCAGCTTCACCTGGAATGTGAACTTGTCCGCATCTAGCTATGCCTGCTCGACCTCGAGCACGATGTGTTGCACCTCGAGGAAGTCAACTAACTTGTAGCGCCGCGCCTCTTGCAGCTCAGGTGTAAGCTGTGATGGTATGTTGGCTGGAGAGCCAACATCGGAACCATTGGTAGATTCCATGATGTGGCGTTCATGAGATGGATGCTCGCTCCCCTAAGTGTCAGTGTCAGAGCCAGAGTAAAATCCTACTTCGTCCTCCAAGACGTGGATAGGGAAAACAATGCACAATCAACCATCTCCACAAAGGACGATGGCGAGACACAAAACGTGGCATTAATGTTGCCATCATGGATCTTCTTACCCATCGAGGGTTTGACAACATACCTCCCATTGGTCATTCGAAGGATGCCAACATTTCTGGTGATGAAATCTAGGCTTCCCGAAGCGGAAGGCCTGGTGCAGGGGGAAGATGGTGTTGTCTTTGAGCCCACTGCCGGAGGTGGCGATGAACTCAAAGTCACCAAATAGAACATTCACGCTCGGCTTGAAGGTTGTACATGATGAAGCCATCAAGGAAACAAGGTAGGAGGCGCGATTGTCCACCTACCTAGCGTGCCAACTTTATGTGTTTTTACTATCGACCACTATCATATCATTGCACGTTCGTCCTCTATGGACTAGATACAAGCATATGGGAGATTTATACTTGTTCAAGCAAAGTGCCCTACATTCAGTTTTGATCATTTCCTTGATCTCTGTTAGCTCAGGGTGTATGGTTACAATAGTTACAAATGTTTGTTCCTTGTGGAGTTCTGATCACGTGGTACGAGGGTTCGTGTATCAACGTACCTCCTAACATGCCCGGGAAGGTGGTCTTCGGACCCCTTTTGTAGCCAGGCAAAACTACCTACCCTAGCTCCTCATAAATGGGGCGGGTGGTACAGTGTTCATATCAATGCGCTTCTCGGACCACTTGGGTCATCAAATTCGTCATCGCAGTGTTCACTCTCGTCTTTTCGCCTGGTCTACATCGTCCTTCCACGTGTGCTTGCTGCTGCGCCGAACGAGATAAGACAAGAGTGGCATAAGCTAGCACTATGCTGTGTGGCAGAGTCACATTGCGCATGGTTGTCCTTTCAATGTTGAAAGCATTTGCATCAGCCCATATCCGTATTGAATGCCACTACCTGCTCCCGAGCTCGGGCTCAGGAGGGTCCGCTGACCAACCATTGTGGTCGGGGCTTGGGAAGGTCACTGCCCAACCTCGATGGTCAGAGCTCGGATGGATTTGCTACACCGACCTTGATGGTCGAGGTTTGGGTGGTAGGTTTCTCTTCGTGCCGGAGGTCGGATTTGGTCCGGGTCTTGCCGCAGCCGTACATCTTTCATTTGTTCGGTATTCTCGGGTACACGAGGTACAAAAACCTCGTCAAGTGGAGGACTTGGGATCGTAAGGAATTGATTTTTTGTTTACATACAAGTGTTGCTTGAGGTCAAGAAATGGCTGGTGATCGTGATCATTGAACTAAACATGGGGAGAAGTTGAGGTTCAACAACTAACTTTGGGAAGAATTGTGGTTGAGTCAATCCAAGAGGTCATGTATTATGTTTGAGTGGAGAACAGTGCATATGAACGTATAGTCGATATGTTAGAAAGTGTGTGCATGTGTGCATGCAGTGCATGGATGTGGCAACATTTTTTCAAGACGTGGTGAAGAGATATGAACATGAAGTATGACCGGAAAGGTCCAAACCGTTGGTTCACATGCTCAAGGTGAAGCTAGGGCCGGTCCTGAGATTTTGGGAGCCCGGGGCAAAACTAAATAGAGGTCCTTTAGTCATAAAAATAAAAACGATACTACATATGTATAATATATATATAAAATTTTTTTCGCTAAAAATATATACAAGAATAAGATTTTTCTAAAAATATATAATAATATTCATGTCACAAAAATTTATCACTTGTAGCAGTGATATACTGATATCTATAGCAAAAAATCTACAATAAAAATTTTTCTATAAAGGCAAATTAAATACATTTGATACATATAGCACAAAAACTACTATAAAATGCATGTTATGAAGATATTTCTATAAAAAGGCAAACAAAAACAATGATGAAAACTTATGCAGTGCTAAAATATAATCAATTTGATTTGCGTATACCTTACCAATTGCACCATATTTCTTGACATTAGAGACGAGTAGAGCACGGGAACCAAAATCGTAGCATCATCGCCACTGCTACAATAAGCCTCATCACAGGCGGCTCCAAACCTATTATCACAAACGGCTTTTAAAACCGCCTGAAACGATACCACCTGTGAAGACATATTATCATAGGCGGTTCTTTACTTAGGCTAGCCGCCTGTGAAGACACATTATCATAGACGGTTCTTTACTTAGGCTAGCCGCCTGTGAAGATACTTTATCACAGGCGGGTTGTGCAGCATATATAACCGCCTGTGATAAATGTCTTATCACATACGGGTATTGAAGCATAACTAACCGCCTATGATAATGTGTCTTCACAGACGGGTATTGAAGCATAACTAACCGCCTATGATAATGTGTCTTCACAGATGGGTATTGAAGCATAACTAACCGCCTATGATAATATGTCTTCACAGGCGGGTATTGAAGCATAACTAACCGTCTATGATAATGCTGTTATCACAGATGGACGTTTACCTACATCAGCCGTCTGTGAAGATCATTTAACGCAGCCGGTTTCTACCATAACAGTACCGCCTGTGAAAATTAGGTTATCACAGATGTTTCTTTACTTGTATCTAGCTGCCTGTAATAATTGTTTTTCATAGTCATGCCTAGCAGTTGGTTAATAATCGTCTGTGATAAGGTATAACCTATGCAGTACTACTGCTGTTATTTCTAATTTCCAGGTCAATTCAATATAATCACAGAACAAAAAACAACAATATCATCACAGAACAAAAGTCAACAATATTATCATCACAGAAGTCAATTTCACTAAAACAATATACATATGTACAAGTTACAGATACAATTCATCTCAAAATTTACAAGTTTTCACTAAAAATTGTTTCTATTGGCATAGTCGCAAAGTTCTGGCACATCAGCTGCTGCACAATTCTCATCAAAGAACTTCCCTTTTTTGTGCAAAATTTCGCGATGAATGAACTGACAGAGTTCAGAAGCAATCCTGTCGGCTCCTCCATCAGGAATACTTCTACAAACCGGCCATTCATCGTTCAGATTCTTCGTGTGCTGCAATATAACACATAATAAGGTTTAGAATGTGTTGGTTTGAACAATCTCAAAGTATAGATCAAAGTGAGAGTATACAGGAATTTAGTTGGTATTTTTGGAGCAGTTGTACTATGAGCAATTGAATTTTGAAGTTGGAATCAAAATATGAAAATAATGTTTCTGGAAATATTGAACAGCAGAGAATATAAGCATTAAACTATGCTAGTTACACTGAAAATGAAACACAAAAGTAAGAAAATAAGGTATCGACATTAAGGATAACTTACATCCTCACGATTCACTCTATATATGCCGGCGGTCCGAAGATGCTCGCATACATAATACCCGCATAAGACACTCCCAGCAGGCTGCTTCGTACAAGCATAATACGTTTTAATGTCCAATGCATTTGTATTAGGAGGTCTCTGACCGCCAAGCTGTTCCGCGTAAAACCGCCAAGCGCTGTAATACAAGAAATGTCATATAAAACTTGTCAACACATTCTAAATGTGCGTAAATTAAAATTATTGAATAAACCTACGATTTCAAAATGGAAAGGAAATCTTTGTAACGATCTGGTGGGTAATCGGCCGAGTCCAAGACTGTTGCCATTCCCTGCGTTGGCTTGATGAAGATCATTATGTAGTGATTACTGCAAACATACAAACACGCGTGTTAACAATTACCAATAATTGCTATTGAAATGTCATGTGTCGAACTTACTCGAAGTGGTACGGAGCCTTTACGAGGTCATTGCCGTCTCTGACAAAGTTAAACATCGCCTGTCCTATGTAAGCTGCAACTTCTGTCTTTCTATCCTTCTTAAGTTTTGCAATTGCTTTTTCAAAATCCCTTTTTTTCATGTGTTTGTACTGTCCTGATTCTCGATTCGCCTGGACGTCGAATAGCGACTTTGCAATCCTAGTAGGGTCAAGGATACCTGTCTTGCGCTCCAACTTTACATTATCCATGTATTGCATCCTATTGAAGAAGTCCCTAATTGTTATAATCTCATGAAATGTGTATGTGTGTAATAAGAAAAGCAAATACAAAATATTAGAGCACTTACAAGCACCAGACGAACAGCAGGTTGATATCGAGCATGCCCCGATGGAAAAGGGAATGCAGCTCTTCAAATAAAATGACTCGTTTATCTACTCTAGTGCTCCAGAATGCTTATTTTGGAATATGAAATGTGATGCAATTAAGACCATATTTTGTGCTGGCAGTGATGTACCACTCATGCATTCTTCTGAGCTGGACGGGTTGTTTGGTAAGTTGTACGGATGTCATGAACGGCTTTCCATCCTTAAATTTAGGAGGAACATCCTCAAGCTTGTATATTGGAACTCCTAGTTTAACTAAAGTCGTCCGCTGATTATACATGACATTGTCTTCTTCCCACTCCTCGATATCTTTTAATGCAGGCTCATGAGAAGAACGAGATGCACTCGATTTTCTAATATTTTCCTTCATAGCTTCCAAATACTTTGACACTTCTGATGAAGGTTATTAATTTCGTATGAGCTAACTTTGATAGGCACTGATGATCAAGGAGTAGTCGTCGGAAGTTGGACACTGGCTTGTTGTTGAACCTTTTGTTCAATTGATTGCTCTTTACTCCAAGCAGTTGGCTCTAGTACTACTTCAAGCTGTTGCTCAACTGGTTGCTCTTTACTAGCAACAGCTTGCACTGGTACTGCTTGAAGCTGTTGTCCAACTTGTTGCTCTTGGATATCATCCTTGCTGAGACATAGGGGGAGTGGATCTTCCAGGACTGGGAGTGGATCTTCATGCACTTTCGCCTTAGAAGATGGGGTTGCAGTATTTGGAGATGCGACGGTGCTAGAAATTGTCTCATCATCCAACACGATATCGCGTCGGTGCCAAAGGATTAATTGGTTGATAGCCTGCCCTAGAGTCGCGATCCCCTCAAGTGTGACATGGTCTATTTCATAATCTTCATAATCATTATCAATGATCTGAAGAACTTGCACCACAGCATAATACAACGAAAGTGGACTCCCGTTGAAGTCACGATCAGGCTTTGCCATAGCAGTGGCAACCTGTTTGGTTTTGTTCCCTGCTCTGCCTATCGGGAGAAGAAGACGACAAGATTTGTCGTTAGCAATATCATTGACAGGGAACTTATGGGCTGACCCTGAGCCTGGCACGGAACCAATGCTGCTAGGATAGGCAGTTGGAGATACTAATTGCTCCTTTTGCACCGGAACAATCATTGTACTCGGTGCCACTAATTGTCCTGATTGTCTAAGTTGTTCCATTATTTCTTGCATATTTTCTTTAACCTTTTGAGCAATCATTTCATCAAGTGTTTTCTTAAACTTCTCACGTCTTCTATATGTGTCTTTGCCTTTAGGGAAACCATCTAGCCAAGACATTTGAGAAGAGACCGCTCGAACCCGTCCGCTGTGTTCAGGGTTTCCTAAGATAGCGTGAAGTTGGTCATTCTCCCTCTTCGTCTTGAAGAGACCCTTCTGTTTCTTTTCAATTACTTCTTTCATATTATCCTCTACTTCATTCAAAGAGTCGGGCTTTTCAAGTTTGCCCACGCTGGTCAAACCTGACCGAGCAAAGACCCAGCGTTGAGTTCGCTCATCGCACCCTTCTAATGGGTGAGGATTGTCCTTACTGGTAATTTCGTCTAATATCTTATTCCATTTCTGGACTTTGGGGCCATATCTGGCAGACCCCAAGCGATGATTGTATTTGTTCTTTTTTGCAAGCTCTGACCTAGTTGCACTTAGAGCTTTAGCATCAAGTGTGCCCTTTTGACGAACAAACTCTTGCCACTGAGCTTGTGTGATTTTTCCCATCTTCCTCGAGCTAGGGACCTTATCGGCCTTAACATAAGCATTCATTTCACTCTTCTAGCATCGAAACTTCTTGCCACAAGAGACCAATGTTGCTTTCTTTACAGCTTCTTCTGTGCCTTTCGGGAACTTGAATTGTTTCTTTATCTTTTCCCACAACTCATTCTTGGTCTGCTCGGGTAATTTCCTCCAATTCTCGGTTGTGATTGGCACAACCTCCCTAACAAGAAAAACGCATGCATTACGGTACTTGGTAACTGAATCCAGTGGTTCTTGGGGAAGCCCACCTGGACTGACCCTTGTTATGTACATGATGCGGTCCAATGGACCCTTATTGGGACCTCGTTGCCCTCGTTTCCGCTTGAGTGAAGCTGAGGATTCATCCATTGGAGAACCTTCTGCGGGTTTAGGAGCCGATGTCACCTCATTGTTTTCGTGATTAATCTAGGTAGGAAAAAATTATAAGACTTTGTATACTTGACAACCAACATTAACTTGAACTACTGAAGTTAAGATTCGTGATCCATACCTCATCGGGAGGATCATATTCCCGGTCTAGATCCACTGAAGTCTTTTTAATTTTTATATTCGGAAAAGGATTCGAAGGACTGTGATAGGAGCCTGAACTGCTGGAGTCAGTAAACTCCATATTGTCTTCTTTGTTGTTACTATCAGGACCAGTCTTCTTAGGGCTTTCCATGATACATCTAATAAGACAAAAAATCTAATAAATGGCATATTAAATCTACATGAAGTGTTGCATGAAGAAAAAGATGGAAGCATTCTAGGATTTGATAAGGCATTCTAGGGTTTAAGGCGACTGACCAAAAGGTTCCTAAACATTGCGAGGGTGACAAGCATGTTAAAGTTGCTCACCAGCAATGGCAATTCTATCTTTTTATTCTAAATAGGCTAGCTTCATTCAGAGTGGCGACCACGTTCTTGAGGTTTACTAGGCGGCGCCTAGCTCCGGACCTATAACTGATCAAGCAAGGGACAAAAAGCAAATCCCCGCACAGCTCCTACCTAGCTTAGAGGGCATTATCGTCCCCGCTCTCAAGTTTCCTCTTATTCCCTGTCACTGATTCTTCTGCCTTCTGAATGAAAAACAACATGCTGATACGTACTTGTGCAGATGCGGTGCCTAGAAGAGACTGATAGCAGCAGCAGCAACTAGCAAGCTCACTTTACACCGACAACCCAAGGCATAACTTAGTCAAAATTAGTCAAGTATAGCTATATCTAATGTAACTTAGCCAAAATTAGCCAAATTTGCTCAACTTAACCAAATATAGCTAAATCTTGCCCAGCATAGTCAAACATGCTTGATTATGCTTCAGTTAGCTAAATTTGGTCATATTTAAAACAAATTTTCTCAATTTTGGCTCAATTAAGTAAATTTAGACAAAAAAAACATTTTTGAAGTTATATAGGTCTAACTAAATTCTTGTATCATAGAGATCGGCGGCATATGCTCAGACTCCATCGCCACACCTAGTGGTACCTAGATATGGGCGTGAGGATGCTCCTGGCATCACAAATGAGTTGGCCAGCAACTTGTTTAGCTTCAGAGCTAAATATAGCATAACTTTGGTAGCTCAGATTAGGTACAATTGCTCAAATGAAGCTGATGGAGCCACAAGTGCAGACATCTTTGGTAGCACAGATTAGCTACAATTGCTCAAATGAAGCTAACTTAGAGAAATAAAAGCAAACTTAGCCAAACTTAGTCTAGCATAGCTAACTCTAAGCAAAAGTAGCCAAATATAGCTAAATATAGCATAACTTAGTCAAAATTAGTCAAGTATAACTATATCTAATGTAACTTAGCCAAAATTAGCCAAATTTGCTCAACTTAACCAAATATAGCTAAATCTTGCCCCTAATAGAGAATTATGTGGCATATGCAAGGCCGATGACAGAAATAGGGAATATACTGCTGTTACTAGAGTCTAGAATCATGTTTACCACTAATGTGTCAGAACAGAATAGGATCATGCACAATGCGATGACAGAACGCGCAGACTGACAGTTTTGCTACATGATCCTACAGGCTTTGCTCCAATGAATATAACGAAGTGGAACTTCTTCAGCATATATTTGGTAAACCTAATGATCCTAGGAGAAGAAAAACAACTACTATTCAGAATATTATCTCTGCAAACTACTAGAATATGAAATGCTACTGATTTCACAGTTTCAGACACATAGAACCAACTACCAATTTATCGTGATATAACCATCCACGACGAAAGGAGTAACTCCTATTCATTTGAACTTGACAGTTTTATCTCTGCAAACTACCAGAAGATGAAATGCTACTGATTTCACAGTTTTAGACACACAAAACCAACTACCAATTTATCGTGATATAACCATCCACATAAATCTTGCCCCACCGAAACCTAACCAAAGATGCCATCGAACTTGATAGTTTTTCGAATTCCACCGAACCCTAACCAAGGATGCCTACCATTTTCCAATTCCCGAACCCTAACCAAGGATATGCAAGGCGGCAGCGAGGGCGGCGAGGGAGGCGGCACGGCAAAGGAGGATGGAAGGTCGAAGGGTTTAGGGTTTACCTTGAAGCTCGGCGGCGACGGCAATGGCTTCGCTCGGCGTACCTGGAAGTGATGAGGGCGAACCTCGGCGGCGACGGTGAAGCTCGGCGACGGCGAAGCTCTGCAGCGTACCTGGAAGTGACGAGGGTGAACACTTGGCGGCAAACGAAATTTTGGCAGCCTAACGGCGTCTAAGTGTTTCACCCGGGTTAGGTTTTTCCAATGCTGCCGAGGGGTATATATAGACTCACATTTTCTCAGACAGATTTTAAGAACCGACTGCCTGAGAAGATTGTTACCTCACACGGGTTTTACTTACCAACCACCTGAGAAGATACAATTATCTCAGACGGTTGGTTAGTAACACCCGCGTGAGATAAACATGGGCCTGTGAAGATATTTACTTCTTCTTAATTAATACGTGTTCATTATAATTTGATGAACGCCTACATAAAGACCCCTCACCAACCGCCTATGAAGACGTGTCGACGACCGTGCGCGACCTTTCTTTTCCCCAAGGCGCGACCTTTAATGCGCGGTAAACCAACTGCTCCATCTTTAACTCCGCGCGGCCTTAAAGACGCGCTATCGCTCACAAGCGCATCGCTCACTTTGAATCCTCTTGTTTTCTTCGTCTTCCTCCGCTCCGACGACCCAACACCACTATGGCCGACCTTCCGCCGCTAAGCCCTCCGAGGGAGCCACCTTGGAAGAAACTATATTGCAGCTCCCCCGAGAAGATCAACACCGAGCAGCGCCTCCTCATGGCGCGAGAGGCGTACAACAATACGTCTCGCGCCATGAGTGCCTTGGGGCTGGGTACCCTTCCAGAGTATACTAGAATGGGTACCATGGGCCACTACGTCTACGCCCTCATGGGGGTGGCTGACCGTCTCGACATTCTGTTCGTGACGATGGCCCAGGTTCTTGGCCCCGAGGGCCGTAGAACGCTGGTGGAGGCGACGGCTAGCAACCTCGGGGTTGCACCGCCGGTGCAGTCGGCCCTGTCTCCTGTTGCACCGGTGCCGGAGTCGCCGCCGGAGGACAAGGAGGAGGAGGAGGAGGAGGAGGAGGAGGAAGAAGAGGAGTAGGAGTAGGACTTAATTAGTTTTTCTTTTTGTTGTTTTTAGTTGCTTCTGTTTTGTAAATATTGTTAATGAATGAAATATATCTTTTTTCATCTATGTGATTGAATATTACTTGTGTATCTTGTGTAAATATTGTGCATCTTGTGTGTTCTTTTGTGAGATGTGTGATTGAATATTGTTAATGAATGAGTATCTTGTGTATTCTTCAACTGTGTGAATGAATGAATGTGTAGTGTGTTCATCGTTAATTAAAATTTCACGTCTGAGAAGAAGATTATCTCAGGCGGTTGGTAAGTAATACCCGCCTGAGATAAATATATTCTCAGGCGGTTGGTAAGTACCAACCGCCTGTGAAGATATTCACTTCTTCTTAATTTATATTCTTGATTAAATGTGGTCCTTTAAAAAGGCAAAAATCCACTTTCTTGTAATATTATTGATAAGTAAAGGTTACCATTAAATTTCACTTCATAAATCCTTTTAAATTGGTCAGAACATAAAAAACATACAACAAATGCTATTTTTCATTTTTCTATCTTGAAGAATATAATGCTTTTTTCATTTATTTTTTTAGTGGACATTTTTACTCATCATACCAACCTCTATGAATTTTTTCAGATTTTTTAAAATTTTTTTGAATCAATGTGTGTTCATAATTTGATGAATGCCTCATATGTATATGAGCATTTAGTTAGAATGGTGGAAAATTTGAAGTTTGACATGTTGGAATGCTTTTAAAAAAATTAAAAAAAGTCATACATGTATAAATTATACAAATATGTTCATACCAACAATTTTGAGTGAAGGAACTTTTTTTTATGAGATACACAAATGTGGATAATATGTGAGTAGAAATTAATTTGACATTTACATAACATTACAATGTCAGCTATACAAGTTTTAAAAATATTTTGTTCAGGTGGTAGATGTTAATTTTATACAAATGTAGAAGAAAGAATCATCGAATTTAGACACAATTTGCAGAATCTAAACATGTTTGAGTATTTATATTGGAATCTAAATAAAAAAGAAGCAAGGGATAAGGAAACTGAAGAACAGTATCAGGCATTATCTGAGGCGGTTGGTAAGTAATACCCGCCTGAGATAAATATATTCTCAGGCGGTTGGTAAGTACCAACCGCCTGTGAAGATATTTACTTCTTCTTAATTAATATTCTTGATTAAATGTGGTCCTTTAAAAAGGCAAAAATCCACTTTCTTGTAATATTATTGATAAGTAAAGGTTACCGTTAAATTTCACTTCATAAATCCTTTGAAATTGGTGAGAACATAAAAAAACATACAACATATGCTATTTTTCATTTTTCTATCTTGATGAATATAATGCTTTTTGCATTTATTTTTCAGTGGCCACTTTTACTCATCATACCAACCTCTATGAATTTTTGCAGATTTTTTAAAAAAAATTTGAATCAATGTGTGTTCATAATTTGATGAATGCCTCATATGTATATGAGCATTTAGTTAGAATGGTGGATAATTTGAAGTTTGACATGTTGGAATGCTTTTAAAAAAATTAAAAAAGTTCATACATGTATAAATTATACAAATATGTTCATACCAACAATTTTGAGTGAAGGAACTTTTTTTATGAGATACACAAATGTGAATAATATGTGAGTAGAAATTAATTTGATATTCACCAAAACATTACAATGTCAGCTATACAAGTTTTAAAAATATTTTGTTCAGGTGATAGATGTTAATTTTATACAAATGTAGAAGAAAGAATCATCGAATTTGGACACAATTTGCAGAATCTAAACATGTTTGAGTATTTATATTGGAATCTAAATAAAAAAGAAGCAAGGGATAAGGAAACTGAAGAACAGTATCGGGCATATCTCTGGCGGTTGTTAAGTAATAACCGCCTGAGATAAATATCTTCCTAGACGGTTATTAAGTACCAACCGCCTGTGAAAATATTTACTTCTTCTTAATTAATATTCTTGATTAAATATGGGTCCTTTAAAAAGGCAAAATTTCACTTTCTTGTAATATTATTGATAAGTAAAGGTTACCATTAAATTTCATTTCATAAATCTTTTGAAATTGGTCAGAACATAAAAAACATACAACAAATGCTATTTTTCATTTTTCTATCTTGATGAATATAATGCCTTTTTCATTTATTTTCAGTGGACATTTTTACTCATCATACCAACCTCTATGAATTTTTTCAGATTTTTTTAAATTTTTAGAATCAATGTGTGTTCATAATTTGATGAATGCCTCATATGTATATGAGCATTTAGTTAGTCTGATGGATAATTTGAATTTTGACATGTTGGAATGCTTTTAAAAAAAATTAACAAAATTCATTCATGTATAAATGAATACTTTTTCATTGGTGTTGGGAGAACTAGGGGTAGCGCATCCAAAAGGGAATGGAGGGAATATAACCCATAGAGTACAACACGTTATGGGAGAATAGGTCATACTCGCGCTCAATCCTACAGTTCTCAATACAGAATACGGTCCACTCGGACCACCCTCGCCTATCGCAGCGGGCAGGCCCCTAGTTCCCCCCTTTTGGGCAGCGGCAAACGCCATCGTCAATGTCGGGCAGCGCCACCGGCGGCGGTCCGGTAGGAGGCCTACGCAGTAACCTCCAGCTCACGAAAACGTCGAGCCTATGCATGGCTTGATTCCGACACCGGCAACACTCCTTGTTAGTCCTCTTCATCGCGACGGACCCGACCGTGTTGTCGCTGACGTGGGCCTCGCCTTCGACCTGCTGGATATACTCGAAGGTGTCGCGGTCCCCGCGGTCAGCGTCATAGCGGAGCATGGCGAGGACGTAGGCCGCCACCTTATGGCCGTTCGCGGCCGCCCGGGCAAGGAACTGGGTGCCCCGCTGCGCCTGCGCGCGGCCGTAGTTGAAGACGAGGTCGAACCCGGTGACGTAGCACGCATGAGGGTTGCCCACATTGGCCAGGCGCTCCACGAGGGCGTCGTAGCTCCCGTTCCCGTACCGTTAGAACCACTCCCAGCTGCTCTCCCGCTCCAGCGCCACGCGCCTGCCCACGGTGGGATCACGGCACGCCGCGTGCATGGCCTTGCAGGTGGCGCGCAGAGTGGAGAGGTCGTCCATGGGCTGGGTGGAGGTTGCGGCGACCCACCATGTGATCAGGACCGCAATATCGTGCGGTAAGGGGAACTCCATGGGATTATCTCAGGCAATTGGTAAGTATTACCCGCCTGAAATAAATATATTCTCAAGCAGTTGGTAAGTAATACCCGCCTGAGATAAACATTTTTGAAACTACAAGATGTTAATTAACGGCCTGAGAAGATGTTAATTAACTGACACGCCGCACGGGGTCTGCGGAGAAGTTAAGAAGCCGTGGTGGAGGGACGCGTGCGCGACGTTCCACATGGATACCAGAGAGACGGAAGGACCTCTGAAGATCGTCTTCCACAGTGGTTTAATTGTGCGCCGCACGAGGTCTGCAAAGAGTTCAATGCGCAATGAACAAAATATTTTGTTCAGGTGGTAGATGTTAATTTTATACAAATGTAGAAGAAAGAATCATCAAATTTGAACACAATTTGCAGAATCTAAACATGTTTGAGTATTTATATTGGAATCTAAATAAAAAAGAAGCAAGGGATAAGGAAACTGAAGAACAGTATCGGGAATTATCTCAGGCGGTTGGTAAGTAATAACCGCCTGAGATAAACATTTTTGAAACTACAAGATGTTAATTAACGGCCTGAGAAGATGTTAATTAACTAACACGCCGCACGAGGTCTGCGGAGAAGTTGAGAAGCCGTGGTGCAGGGACGCGACGTTCCACATGGATACCAGAGAGACGGAAGGATCTCTGAAGATCGTCTTCCACAGTGGTTTAATTATGCGCCGCACGAGGTCTCCAAAGAGTTCAATGTGCGGGAAACGAACCGCTCCCTCGTCTACTCCGCACAGACCATATATAAGGCGCGTTGTCCGTTATGTACAAGCACATAACTTTTGCACTCCTTTCTTATTCTTCCATCGTTCCACCTCCTAGCCCGGCGCCGACGAACCACCACAGCCATGGCCAACCTTCTGCCTCCTAGCCTGCCGAGGCAGCCACCCTGCAAGCGGATACGCTACAGCTCCCCCCAGAGGGTGAATGACGACCAGCGCGTTCCACCGCCGGTGCAGCCGGAGCCACCGGTACAGCCGGAGCAATCGGCTCAGCCGAAGCAGCCGACCCACTCTCCTGCTGCATCATCGCCAGAGGAGGAGGAGGAGGAGGAGGAGGAGGAGGAGGAGGAGGAGGAGGAGGAGGAGGAGGAGGACGACGACGACAATGATGATGACGATGATGACGACGAGTCGTCCTCCGATGACGGCGACGACGATGGCGACAACCACCATGGTGACGACTACGACGACGACGACGAGTCGGAGGAGGACCGCTTGGCGTGGTTTGAGAAGTTGGCGGAGAGGAGGGAATAGGCGGGGCCGAGTGTAGTTTTAGGAGGTCTTGTACATATTTCTTTCGTAGTTTTAGGAGTTCTTGTGTTTTGTAATATATATGTGTTCATTCGTGTCAATGAATATTGGTGTGTTAGAATTTCTGGATTTCAATCAAGTAAATGTGCTCTAAATGCTCATATGTATATGAACATTTAGTTAGAATGGTGGATAATTTGAAGTTTGACATGTTGGTATGCTTTTAAAAAAATTAAAAATTTCATACATGTATAAATTATACAAATATGTTCATACCAACAATTTTGAGTGAAGGAACATTTTTTTATGAGATACACAAATGTGAATAATATTTGAGTAGAAATTAATTTGATATTTACCAAAACATTACAATGTCATCTATACAAGTTTTAAAAATATTTTGTTCACGTGGCATTATCTCAGGCAGTTGGTAAGTAATACCCGCCTGAGATAATCATCTTCTCAGACGGTTATTAAGTACCAACAGTCTGTGAAGATATTTACTTCTTAATTAATATTCTTGATTAAATATCTTTCCAGGCGGTTGGTAAGTACAACCCGCCTGAGATAAAGTTAAAAACCGCCTGTGAAAAACCAACGTCTATATAAGGACCCCTCACCGCAGTCAAAACGCAACCCTGGAGAATTTATATCGACGACGCAAGGCTGTTGAATTTCCCCTGCGCCGCGCCAACGCTCCGCCGCCCAGCCCATACTACCGCGCCGCTGCTCAACCCCGCACAGCCACTTCTCCACCCAGCCGGCCCACCGTGCTGACGCCTCCCCACCGTGCTGACGCCTCTGCAAGGTAAATGTAGTTTCCTTACTTTTTCTTTGTATATTTTCATTAGCTGATAAGCTGTTAGTTTTGTGTGTTCTAGTATATGGATTCTGTCCTTTTGCATGTGTAAGGACTGTATGGATTGTGTTCTGGTATATTGATGTATGGACTATATGGATTGTTTCCTTTTTGTACCTATTATGTGACATGAATATGATGTTTAATTAACAGATGCTATTGTAATATATATAAGATGCATCTGGGCCTATTTCCCGATATAACGGACCAGATCCCACCCAGACCTAGCCCATGCTGCTGGGCCTGTTTCCCCCTTTGACTCCGTCCGCCTCAAGACGTCGCCCGTCTCCTACATTAGTCGCCCTAATCATACTTGTTATGTCTCTGTAAATTCATTTTATAGAGGACCTTTAGAGAATATTTGTGGCCAAATTTTGTAAATCTAACAAAAATTCTATTATTGAAGCATGGACCGTCGAGCGTGGATGTATAACATGCCAAGACCCGATCCTATGTACATTCATAATGTTGCAAATTTTATTGAAGCATCCAAGAGACATGCGAAGTTGCAAAAGATAGATGACATATTATGTCCATGTATCGACTGCGAAAATAAGATTGCTTGGACGGATACTATAGTAACCCAATCTCATTTGGTGAAAAGAGGTTTCAAAAATAACTACACAATATGGACAGAGCATGGTGAGTTAGATACACATGATGTGGATAAAGATGATGAGAGAGGATCAGATGATGATAATGTTCATATCGATGATGGTAGTGACAATCAAGCTGGTGATGATGATGATGAGTTCGATTGTGAGGAGATGTTGCGTCACATTGAACCATATGCACTGACTTCTATGGGAGCAAGCAAAGGTTTAAGTAAAATGGAGACATTGCAGAATGCGGCGACGGAGCTTTTATATGATGAATCAAATGGTTGTGATAAAGAGTTTACTACATTGCCTGCAGTCTTAGAACTACTAAAGTTGAAAGCTACGCACGGATGGTCCGATTGTAGTTTCTCTGACCTTTTGAATCTTCTGGCAAAAATTCTTCCAAATCCAAATAAACTGCCCAGAAGCACTTATAAAGCGAAGAAACTTCTTTGCCCGATGGCACTAGGTGTGACAAAAATACACGCTTGTGTGAACCATTGTATTCTGTATCGCAAAGAGCATGAGTTCGCAACTACATGCCCCATTTGTGGTGTCAGTAGATACAAGAAGGAGTACAATCACCAGTATGTTACCAACATGAAAAAGACTCA
Organism: Tuctoria greenei; assembly: GCA_036927565.1. Taxonomy (NCBI): domain Eukaryota; kingdom Viridiplantae; phylum Streptophyta; class Magnoliopsida; order Poales; family Poaceae; genus Tuctoria; species Tuctoria greenei. The sequence continues at coordinate 134,808,597 of JAYESD010000006.1, forward strand.
GAAGAATAAGAAGTTTATTATTGGTCCTGAAGGTGACGATGACGATACTTCTGGCGATGCAGACGGGAAGAATAAGAGAAAAATTCCTGCATTGGTGATGTGGTACCTTCCGGTAATTGATCGCTTGAAGCGTTTGTTCTTAAACCCTAAGGAGGCTAAACTTATGCGTTGGCATTCCGAGCAACGCAAGAGGAATGAAAAACATATACGACACCCTGGTGATGCAACACAGTGGAAAAATTTTGATATTCAGTATCCAAAATTTGCGAAGGAAATCAGAAATGTTAGGTTTGCCTTGGGTACAGATGGAATGAATCCGTTTGGTGAAAAAAGAAGCATACACAACACATGACCCGTGGTCTTAACTATGTACAACCTACCGACGTGGTTGTGTCACAAAAGGAAATATATCTTATTATATGTTCTTATCCAAGGTCCGAAATAACCCGGCATCGAAATTGATGTGTTCTTGGAACCTTTAATGGAAGATATGGCGAAATTGTGGAATGAAGGGGTACGTACATGGGATGAGTACAAGCGGGAGTATTTCACGCTAAGAGCAATGATATTCGTTACTGTGCATGATTATCCCGGACTGTATACATTATCAGGACAAATGAAAGGGAAGAAAGGTTGCGTTAGGTGCGTGGATAGAACTGGATTTCTATACCTCACTTCATCCAGAAAGACGGTGTACATGAGACATCGACGGTTCTTGATAGATACACACAAGTATAGGAAGATGAAAGAACAATTTGATAACAAAATCGAAAAAGATACTGCACCGAAACCTTACAGTGGAAAACTTGTGTTTGAAATGGTCAAGAACATTCATATTGCTTTCGGTAAGGGAAAAAAATAGTAAAGGAATTAAGAGAAATAAAAGTACATCTTCGGATGATACAACTGACATGGCTTTCAAGAAACAATCAATTTTTTTCAAGTATCTTCCGTATTGGAAGAATCTGGAATTTTGCCATAGTATTGATTTGATGCACGTTACAAAGAATGTATTTGATAGCATCATTGGGACCTTGATGCACATGCCGAGGAAAACAAAGGACGGATTAAATTCACGTATGGACCTAGTAAATCTTGATTTGAGACCAGAGCTTCATCCAGTAGAAAAGGCGAACGGGAAGCATTACCTTCCCCCAGCCAGCTACAACTTGACTCTAGAAGAGAAAAAAGCAATTTGCGAATGCTTGCGTGGGATCAAAGTGCCCACAAGTTTCTCATCGAATATCCGCAAACTAGTCTCGATGAAAGACTTGTCTTTATTCGGTTATAATTCTCACGACTGTCACATGATGATGACAGTTTTCCTTGCCATTGCAATAAGAGTAATCAAACCTAAGCATATAAAAGTTGTCATTACACGTTTGTGTTACTTCTTCAATGCAGTATCACAAAAGGTGATAGCACGTGAAGATTTAGACTATCTGAAAACATACATCGTGGAGACAATGTGCAAGCTTGAGATGTGTTTCCCATTATCCTTTTTTGATATGCAAGTACACCTAATCATACATCTTGTTGATCAGATAAAATCAATGGGGCCACTATATTTACATCATATGTAATCATTGGAGATATATTTAGGAGTATTAAAAGGTTATGTGCGTAGCTGTGCTCACCCAGAGGGTTCAATTATGGAAGGATACACCACTGAAGATGTGATTGAGGGTTGCGCTGATTACATCAAAGATGGAAAATCGATAGGTGTGCCTATACCGGTACATGAGGGTGGACTACGTGGGAGAGGCAAAGTGGGTAAGAAAACTTTTATTGTTCAAGATTACAAGAATGTACACCGTGCACATTTTGGTGTACTACAACAACTCGCAATAGCTGAGCGGTATATCAAGGAACACCAAATTGAGCTTCGTGATAAAAACCAAGACCGCACAGAGGACTGGATCATGAAAGAGCACAGAAGATGTTTCACTAAATGGTTAATGGACAAAAATATATCATACGGAAACACTATAGAAGAGGCAACAATGAAGAAGTTAGCTTCTGGCCTATCTGCTTTGGTAACATCATGGCAAGCATATGACATCAATGGTTACACATTTTACACTAAAGAAAAAGACGGTAAAAGTGTTGTACAAAATAGTGGTGTTCGTATTGAGGCTTATGATTCATAAGGGCAGAAGACCACATACTTCGGGTTCATAGAGGAAATACGGGAACTCGATTATGGCGAAAGAATGGTAATACCCGAACTTAAGTGCCAATGGGTCAAAGATCCTGATGGTTTGAAAGTGGACAATTACGGGCTGACACTGGTAGACTTGAATAAAGTGGGTTACAAAGATGACATGTGGGTTCTCGCCAATAATGTTGCACAAGTTTTTTATGTTCAAGATCCAGAAACTGAGAAGTTGCACGTAGTTGTTTCTGGAAAGCAAAATATTGTTGGGGTTGAGAATGTGGGAGATAATGAAGAGAAATATAATCAGTATGAAGAGATGTACCTTTTCACCGAACCAGAAAACATCAAGCGCATAGAGAGAAGCATTAAAAAGAATTTGAAACCCTATATGCGAGAAGATGTCAATGCTGGAAAAAATATATATAGCAATGCGAGATGATATATATTGTATATATTTGTATCTTCTGAAATCAACTTAGAACAATGTTGGTATATGGATTGTGTCCTTTTGCATTTGTGTACATATGCGTTTGGACTCAATAATTCGGAAGTTTGGAAGTTTGGTCTTTCAGATAATGATGTCTCGGTCGTGTAGCCGATTAAAGGAGGAGCGCTTTGCGTGGCGCAAGAACCATCCCCATGTATGTACATATGGCACACCGGTCGCATGGTTGTATATACATATGTATCTGTAATGGACTGATGAACTTAACTGTAGTTTGTTTTTCCGTCTTGTTTGTTTTTGGTATTTTCAATTTCTGCATGTAGGGTTTCTCTGCGAAGCCTGAATTGGGAGATTTATTGAAGTGGCAGTGCATCGTCCCCGGTAAAGAAGGGGTAAGTCATGAAGAACAAGCACAATATGAGTTTAACCATCGTCCTCCTATTAATAAATTTCTTTTGCAGACTGAATGTGAAGATGGTTACTACCCCCTGACAATCTCCTTCTCTGAGGACTATCCCTTGGTGCCTCCAAGATGCGCCTTTCCAATTGGGTTCTTCCACCCAAATGTCCATCGTTCTGGAGCACTCTGCATCAGGATTCTCGATCAAGAGACTGTAAGATAGACCTATTTTGTTCATGTAATTATTACTTATAATTGTTGTCCAACTTATTTTAACTGGTTTCTTATATTGCTTAAATTATATTTCGTAGGGGTGGTGTGGTGCTTTTACAATCAAAACTATACTACTTGAAGTTCAGCGTTTGCTGCATCAGCCAAATGTGCCTGATGTTGAAAATGATTGCTATAATCTACTTATCAAGGTTAGGTGACACTTTGACTTAGTGACCAATGTAGGTTATTCATTCCTCCTTCGACATTTGTTAATTTAAATAATGTCAATATTTTCAAGATCCAGCGGAATATAAGAGACGTGTTCGGGAGCAAGCAGGACAGTACAATTTAGATTGATCGATGGGAGCTTCATCGTCGATCTACAATGAATGTAGCATGATTTTTGTTCAGTGTATAAAGAAATTATCTTTGAACAATTGTAAAGCCTCTAATGGTGTATTATCACAATTAAGCTAGCCTCACTGGTGATCGAGCATTTCCTATAATGCATTACTATACTAGTATCTGCTCATCTGTGTTTTTTCCTGATACAATTTTTCCTGCAACGACTACATACGGTTGTGATAATTGCAACGACTACATCCCTGTAATTTCAATGAAAAACGCTTGTGAGAATTGAACAACTACATATGGTTCTTAAATAATGACCGCCACTCAAAATACATGATCTTCTCAGGCCGTTGTTAACCAAGAACTGTCTATGAAGTTCATTGCATTACAGGCGGTTATTAATTAAGAACCGTCTACGAAGATCATATATTTACCGAGGCGGTTGTTTTTTAAAATCTGTCTGTGAAGTTCATTGCATTACAGACGGCTCTAATTAAGAACCGTCTGTGAAGATCATGTATTTACCCAGACGGTTGTTCTTTAAAATCCGACTGTGTTGTTCTGTCATCACAGGTGGTTATTATATCATTCGTCATCACAGTCGCATATTTTTAAGGACCGCCTGTGTTTGAAAATTTGAGGCGCCTGTAAAAATGCTTTTTGTAGTAGTGCGTCTAAAACAATATGATGGCGGTCGTAGGGGTGTGGTTGTGTTTATTATGAGAGAAGCAGAAGTGATGAGACAGATAAAAAATAGTGTGTGTAGGTAGCTTGCACTGCCAAAGTAAATATATCGAGTGGTGAACTTTCTATTCGTAATTTGTCTACTGCAAGATGAAGGTAGATTTTGGATCGGAGCACTATTTTTTAATTGGAAACTGTTGTAGTTTGCTACTTTTCTAATTGGACATTGTTGTAGTATGAGCATATTTATGAGATCAGAACATGAAGTTAAATTATGTGTAGTGTATATGTATATTCAAATGGTGCCCCTTAGTTCTTGGGGGTCCAGGGTGGTTGCCCCTCACGCCCTAGCTCAGGGTCGACCCTGGGTGAAGCTGAGACGGTTCAGGGTATCTTTGAAAAGATATAGTTTGGTTAAAGTTTGATTTCATATAAGGCACAAAAGAGAGTTGTTTTAGGAATGTGTTATACATTCTAAGGTGTTTGGAAGGTTGAGGATTTGTTCCATATGCATATGGAAGTGTTGTTTTCGTAAGTTTGAGATAGAGTCCTAGTCGAGTAGAGTCCTAGGACAGTTATAGTTTTTTGAAACCAGGTCTATATAAGAAAGACGACATGACATCATGGGGATAATAACAAGCAACTGTCTCTCATTGCTTTGATAAAAAATTCATGATTTTTGAGAAGTTCTTGTGTCTTGATCACCTGACTTGTTTTCTTCAAGATTTTCTCGTCGAGTTTTAATGCAGTTCGACATTGCTTCATTGGTTTGATCATATATCGTGGTTTACTGATCAAATAGACATGATTTTTTTTTGGTTTCACGACTCGGTTCACTATCATCTGCGAAGTTTTTCGATCATTGGAGTCGTCATTTGCACATCACACAATTTTCTTTCCAACATAGCAGATGTGTTTTTCTTTCAGGTATAACATATTGACCTTTACTTAGTTCTTTAGTCATAACTCGTGTTCTACTCGATGTTTTTTTGAGATTCTTGTTGTGATGTATTTGTAACTTGATTCTCTATGATCTTTACTGGTTTGGTCACGTTTGAACACGTTTAGAACAGTTGCACATACAATTTTCTCCATCCGATTAATTTTTTGCACGGAGGTTCTTGAGGCTTTCGCGTAAAAGTTTTTAATCTACCATTCACCCTTCTGTGGTAGTTTACCACATGCGTCTCGATCCTATTCTATGTACCATATGTATTTAATGCTTCCAACATAAAAATTGCAAAGAATTTTTAAACTATTTTTATAACATTCTTTACGTTATAAAGTATAATATCAAAAAGTTACCCTTAAACAACATGCACATTGAGGAAAAGAACAGTAGGGAGTGAATGAACCAAATCTCAATAGTTCGGAAAGTAAATTAAACAAAAAATTTCTTTAGAGGATCAAGTGAACAACTTAGATACTTAAGAGTAGTAAAATAAATTTCCCAAAAGAAAAAAAAACACAATGTTTGCTGAGAGTGCGTCTCTTGTGATGCCCATAGAAAATCTGGATCCTACTGCCAAGATGGTGACAATGACCCAATCATAATACGATCCGACGAGTGCTCCAAACACGAAACACCAACTACTCAAATCCACCAGAAATTTGCCACCAAGCGCTTCAGCACGTTTCACCTAATCTCCAAATGAACAACGTGATCGAAACAAAAACTAAGAAAAGAAATGGGTGAACCATCAAACATGCAATCGCGGAGCCCAATAAGATAAGCTCAGCACTCTGCATTTGTACGCTCGCGCCCAGCGAAGGCAACGACCAAAGGAAGGGGAAAGAATAGAGATCAAGAACACCGCGAGGAATAGGAGAAGGCAAGGAAATCGAGTGGGTTGATGTAATCGCGTGGATTTCAAGTCTTTCTGGTTTGTTCCGGTGGAGATTTGAGGTCTGCAAGGAAGATGGCTCACGTGAAATCCATGGAGAGGACCAGCAGCTTCGCCATAGCCTGCAACCTGCTCAGCTGTTACGTGAAGCAGAACAGCACCGCCGCAGGCGAGCTCGGCCTCGGCATCAGAGGTGAGCCCCGTTCTCTTGAAGAAAAGTGAGGGTCTTGAGCACCTAGGTCCATCTTCTATTTTGCTGAATATTTAGAACTGTGTGTTCTGAAAAATAGTAGGCAAAACTCTTGAGACGTTAGGTGCTCCTGTACTCGTCACAAACTAGATCCGGCCTTATGTGATTTCGAAAGAAAAAATACCTCTTTTATGTGATTTCTAATCTAGAATTTGGGCATCAGTTCTAACCTTACGAATCTAACGGCCTATGTCCCATTTATGAATAATCTGAAACTTTTATTCCATCAGTGAAACTATTGCTGAGAAAATAGTATTTCTGGTATCACCTGAAACCGAGGCGCTGAAGACGCCGGCAACGATGAACTTGCTGCCGGGAGCTGGGGCTGAATCGGAGGACGGGGAGGCGAGGAAGAAGACAATGGAGCTCTTTCCCGAGAATGCTGGGTTCGGCTACGAATCCCCTATGCAAGGTATCGGACGAAAAGAATAGCTCTTGATTTTGATAGATTCAGTTAATGTAGTTCTTGGTCAGACATATGTTGTTATTAGTTACTCGACTAAAAAAGTAAACAAAACAAACAAACTCTTGTCAGTTGAGAGGCTGTTGGCTGTTCAGTTCTTCTTCCAAGAAGCTGGGGCTTTTGGGTCATGGTTCTAGTTCTTTGTATGAGTTAGATGATTATTTCATCGCGGCGTAGAGATCTGTCTAGAAAAGCTGGTCGACTTATGTCCATGGTTAATTTTAAAACTGAATGATCTGAAACTGAATGTTTAAAGAACATTGTTGGTAGGACCTGTTATGTTTGAAGCCACGCTTTGCCAGATAGTAGTCTCTTGTGAGTTGTGACAATTTTGGAGGTATGATGTAGGTTATTCATCCATGGATATGTGGAGCTTAATGCCTAGTGGTTATTCAATGATAAATAATTAAGTATGTGGCAGCCATGCTAGTTGATACTACTACCGTTTAGACTGAAGATGATAAAAGCTTGTCAAATAAGTTTTGTGGATTTCATTAACTGAGACTCGATGTTGTCATTTTTTCCCTTAGGGAACAAGAGAAGCGCCAGCTGACTATCTTCTACGGTGGGAAGGTCCTTGTGTTCAATGACATCCCTGTTGAGAAGGCAAAGGACCTGATGCAGATGGCAAGCAAGGGTGCATCAGCAGTTCAGAGCTCTGGCTTGCTGCCGTCCTCCACAACAACAATAGTTACTGACAGCACTAAAGTCTCCGCCATGCCAGCCCCACCAGCTGCTGTGGTCAATAATCAGAAGAATGCAGCAGGTAACCAAGTCCATTCCTTGTTGATATGCATGTAATACCTGAATGATTAATTTCTATCTTGCTCATTGTTTCTATAATATTTGCTGCAGATATATACCCCAGGCTCCGAAGGCATCTCTTCGCCGCTTCCTTGAGAAGAGAAAGGATCGGTAAGTTACACTTGCCGTAGCATGATTGATGTCAGATTCAACAAACCTTGACCGATCTAATTCCTTCATTTTTCCCTGTTTCAGGCTTAACATAAAAGCTCCATACCAAGCGTCCCCTTCAGATGCTAAACCTGTGAAGAAGGAGATGCCTGAGAGTCAGCCATGGCTCGGATTAGGACCTCAGAGCATCAATCCCTAGGTCAGCTTACGTCGGGAGTGCAGCAAGTGATCACCATCAATTCAGTGTTGACACGGGCTTGGCCTTACACGGATTCTCCGTTCCTTGAAACATAGGTTTTGAATGTAAAGAAAGTAGGTGATGTTTGGACGCGCATGATTACCATTGCTGGGACAGGTTCGGGTGGTTATAACCCATTTGCCCACGTGACCTGGTCGAAAGGTGAAGGAACTGCAGTAGTTGCTAGAACTCTTTTTGTAACAGTATGGTTATTTTACTGCCTTGTCATGCTATTGTTGTGGTGAGGTCTGCCTTCTGTGGGAAGGTTTGGCAGGTCTGATAACCGGACACACCCATCCACCGGCCCAACCGATGGAAATGCATTCGCTAGTCGACCATTCTGATCCGTGCGCGCACGGTCGCACGCCAAAGGGTTTGGCAGAACTGGCTGGCCGTTGCATTAAAATAGCGGGAAGGTTGGTAGGGAGGGATGAAATAGGGCCGAGCTGGAGAGATGACACACTGTGCATAATGCTCGCCGCTCGGTGTGCAGTGGCCGACCAATTTTGTTGGCCTGACCGGACGGCTGAGGCGGCGCAACAGGCGCACGTGGGGGGAATTTTTTTTAAATTTTAACTGATTATTTTAATCATTTAATAATAATAGCAGGGGATTTTTTGCAAAAATAGTAATCTTATCGTCCGGCTATCGGACCACCAATGACATGGCAGCTACGTCAGCACAAATGGCTCGACTATCGGGCGATAGGCTGACATGTTGGCTTTGTTAGCACAAGTCACCCAATAGTCGGGCAATTTGTTACCAACCACCTCAAGTGGCCAAGTAGTCGGGCGATTTTTTACCACCTCTTTACCAGCAGAACTACAGAAATAGACGAGTTATGTGACAAAATTTTGCTAATATTGTATTTAACATATTTGAATTTGAAATATGGACTTGAGATTTTGAACTTTGAATTTTAGATCGAACAAATTAGAAAATTTAAATAGCAATCTATTTTTTTCAAGTCTAAAGTTCAAAATTCAAATTTGATTTTCATTTGATGAAACTGAATTTAAATTTTAAATTCAATTTCAAACTTCAAGTTTCAAATTTCAACTTTGAAGTTTTATTGAAATTGGAAACTGAATTTTGAATTTAAGATTTCATAAAATTTAAAGAAAAATCAGATTCAAAATGTTCGAATCTCAAATTCAAAGTCTCAAGCCTCAAGTTCATATCTCGAATTCAAAGTTGTTGTTACATATAAAATTAATAAATGTCTCATCACATAATTTGTCTAGTTCATTTGGTAAAGTGTTATAGTCTTATTTCTGAGGTTATGGATTTGATCCTGCAACAGCTAATATTTTTAGCAAATTAAACAGGAGGATGAGGTGACAGTTGACGTAAAAATAGGAAAAAAAATTGCAGCACTATCCTGATGTGGGACATCTGTCCATGCACGAATCTTGAAGCACCGCCTGCTTGTTTCTCTCCGCGCGATCTTTAGGCTCGCCAACTATCGCACACTCATAATGTTGCAAACCCACCTCCTTGCAGCATTTTTCTAATACGTGACATCTGTCCACACACGCATCTTAAGACATGTCCAGCTCGACTCCTCTCCGCACGAACCTCGAGCTCGTCATCGATCGCCCGCCCACGCTCTCGGCTCGGCAACGCACACGCTGCGTCTGTGGCTCGTTTCGGTCCTGTCAGAGTCATCGTAGCGGTGGGCAAAGAGCATGGTGGTGCCACTTAAATCGTCAGATAACGAATCGAGTTGTTTCAATCTTTTTAGACATAAATGTGTGGCATACGGGTCCTGACTTTCGGCAACAGCACAACAACTTGGAACTTTGCTCTGCTGTCGCCGCTTTGTGCCTTGCCACCGCCGCTTTGTGTCCAGCCACCATGGATTTGCTCTACTGCCGCCTCTTTGCCCTGCCGTCAACGCTTTGTGCCCTGCCGCCAATGCTATGAATCTACGATGACTCTGGCAAAAAAGGACGAGCCACGGATGGAGCACATGCGTTGCGAGTCGAGCCGAGCCGAGTCAAGAGTATGAGTGTGCGATAATTGGCGAGCCTACAGATGGCGCGGAGAGAAACAAGCAGCTGGTGCTTCAAGATTCGTGCATGGACAAATGTCCCACATCAGGATAGTGCTGCAAAGAGGTGAATTTGCAGCAGTGCTGCATATAATTTTCTTCCATGAAAACAATTCGCTCTACTACTTCACATTTTGTGCTGATATGGTTGTCACGTCACTAGTCGTCCTTTAGCCGAGCAACAAGAAAGATATTCTTGTAAGAAATTCACCATCTATTATTATTAAATAAATAAAATAATCGGCTAAAAAATCTGTGTGGAAGATCCTCATCAGCAACTTGCAGAAATATTTTCAAAAAAAAACTGTAGAAACATAAATAGTAGTAATAGGGAACTGCTGGTCGAGAACGGCGGCGAGGTGGTAGGGAACCGCTCTCTCCTCCAACGACACATGCATGATCTTGTAGAAGAACCAGGGATCCTAAGTAAGGAATAATCGTTATGAACTAGGGGAAATGCTGCTGCTTTTATGTATTAACACAGGGCAAATGGATCGATTGACACAATGGGTCTTAACCACTTACCTGAGGGCAAGTGGGGGATCTTGCGAGTCCCCCATCAGTGGAGAGAGGGTCAAATCTGGTAATATTCTTCAGTACCTACCTCGACTACACGTTCCTCACGTAACAGGCGACACCTATAGGTATCCATATGGGTTGGGCTTATCGAGTCGACCCGAGGTCCGGCTAAAGAAGCACGACCCGATAGGACCAGGCCTGGGTAGGCCTGAAGCACATGCAGGCCATGCCTGGGCCTTGATGCATGCACATCAGGCTGACACAAAACAACCAATTTAGGATAAACCGGGCTGACCCAGTAGTATGGCCGGTTAGCATGTGTGGGAGTGCCCCGGCACGCGCACGATCTGGCTGGCCTGGTACATAATAAGTCTAGGGATCAACTTCTGTGGTCCTCTGCAAACCATAAACCTCCCAGTTGAATCTCACACTCGGTCTCTCTGTCTCAACTGATGCCTCCGCCTCCACCCTTCGTCCATCTTTGCTTCTCGGATCCCGACTCTCCGACCGACTCTCGCCACTCGACTGGTCCCTGTCGCATCTTGTCATTCCCCTCTCCGACTCTCCCTCGCAGCACTCGCGCTCGAGCTCGGGCACTCAGCAGGTCATGCTCCGGTTGTCGGCTGGGCCTTGGGACCTCATGCTCGGTTGCCGCTAGCTCGATTTTGGCGGTCCCCACTCCCGTCTGCTCTCTCCGGAGTCAGGCTCTTGATGCCATCGTGTTGCCACCTCTCGGTGCCCTCGCGTCTCATATAATTGAAAATCTGAAATGAGATTTTACCTAAAGGTTTTTAATGAGGCACTTATTTTTTACATTGTAAAAAGCTCTTTTAAGCATATTGATATGATATTCATATATGGTTCTCACTGTGTGATTGTGTTTGAAGTACAAATCAGAATAAAATCTGAAATTGTGAACTATTGTTCTGTTCTGCCTTCTGTGAGTTTTTTGTGAACCGGGCTTTGGGGCGGCTCGGCACGCCGACATGTGACGGGCCCGACACGACCCAACATGCGAAAAACTATCCCACATCATCCTCAGGTTTCGGCTCTGACCCGTCATACCGGCACGGCCCAACACGACTCTTTCGCGAGCTGTGCTGGACCCAGGTTTCCAAGCACGAGCTCCATTGGGATCGTGTCGGGCTAGCCGGACACCTATACCGGCACACAGGACATATGATTGATGGTGTTAGGTGTTGCGAGATGGAATTTATGTTCCCTTGTTTTTAAAGAAAAAGTATGTCATGTCTGAAATGAGAAATTTGGGTGAGCTTTATCTCAAAGCAAGCATACCGAGAATTCCAAAACAAAATGCACCGATCTTGCCTCAGAGTTTAGATATTTCTGGTTCCAGTAGGCCCATGACTTTGTTGGGCTACGGCTCATCGACCTTGACTTCAGCTGATTGGCTGGGTTGTGCCTGTTGTGTTTGCGCGACTGTCCGAGGAGAAACACTCAGGTTGCTCGAACCTGACTTAGTTGATCCTTAGGGCTCGTTTGGATGCGCGAAATATTTCTGATTCTGGATAGAATCATTTGAAACTGATCCAAATGGCAAAAAAGTGAAATGTTTCAGGGTAGAAATACCAAATAAGGTCCTATTTGCTACGGTTCCAGAATCGCACGGATTCATAAATGTTTTAGTTCCAATGCAAAAACGGTTTCAGGCTGTGGAGTAGAATTACTTATAAATCGTTTGGCTAGCATTTCTATTTTAGTTTCAGTAGAGAGGGGAGAAAAGTTGAATTGACCCACTTAACCCTAGCTAGTTTGTGGTTGTTCTTCATTTACATTTGTTTTTCATATGTGATTATGTAATAACATTCACAATGTAAAAAAATAGCCTCCGATCGCAATGTTGGTCCATAATGAGAATATTGTAACAAAACTTGGCTGTTATTTTGTTTTGTACATTTTTATTTTGTTTGTATTATCACAACAGGAAAAAAAGATAAAAGATTTTGGCCACTGATCCAAGTTCGAGTGAAATTCAACGAATAATGTTGCGGCTCGAGGGTCGGAAATTCCAAAGTGTTCTAAGGTGGTGACAAATCTTCGTAATTTTTTAGAACTTGGAACTGAGTTACAATTAACCAAAATGTTCCAAGGTGTGGAACACCTTTTCAGATGTTTCACCTTCATAGTTCAAAAAAGTGTATCGCTTCAGAGTGTTTCTCATTTGAAACATTTCTTCTTTTACCGTTTGGATCAATTTCAAGTGATTCTACCCAGAATCAGAAAATGTTTCACTTATCCAAATGGGTCCTAACAGTTAAGTTACGTTACAACGTTCTCGTTAGAAGCCAACAATACGATCGGAGGCTAATTTATTTTTGTGTTGTCAACGTTGTTACATAATCACATATGACAACCAAATATAAATGAGGAACAACCACAAACTAGCCAGTGTTAAATAGGTCAATTCAGCCTTACTCTTCCCTCTACTGAAACTGAAACATAAATGTTAGCCAAACGGTTTCTAGATAATTCTATTCCACAGTCTGAAACTGTTTCTGCATTGGAACTAAAACATTTCTGATTGTGTGAATCTGGAACCGTACCAAATGAAGCCTTAGTTTCGGCTTGCTTTGCCTGGCTGAGAATACTGTTGGCGGCGAACAGCTAAGAAACCTTAGTTTTGGCCAACCGTGAGTTTGGTTGCTCGAGCAGCAGAGTTTGTTTTTTTTAAGGAAATTGGCAGGTGCTCTGCCTTTTCATTATAGAAAGAAAAAACGTCCAGGACAAAATACAAAAAATATAAATACTAGATAGGCAACTTATGTTGCCAATAGATACAAAGTCCAAAACAATATGTTGTGTCAAAAACTACACCCTGCGTCTCGAAGATGCTAAAACAAAGGATGATTGCCTCCCTCCACATCCGGTTGACCATGGCTCCTCACAAGAGTCATCAACATCCATTATTGATCTTCCTTGGCCAAGGTGGCTACTATCTCAGGTCATTCGTCCTTTCCCCGAAAAATTCTTCTGTTTCTTTCTTTTCATATATTCCACCATATATATAAGACAAGACTAGCCCTTTTCCGTCTCAGTTCTTTTGGCGCGTTCAAAGTCGTAACGCTGAACCTGTCCATAATACGGTAGCCCTGTGTAGTCGGCAACATCGTGTGCTGTTGCAGCTGGAACCAATCCTCAACATAGTTGATCACCTGCATTTTGAAAAAACATTCAAGGAATAAATGTCTCATTGTCTCCACCTCCTGAAAACATAAAGGGCAAATTATGTTGCTATGCCATCCCCTCCTCTCCGAGTTGTCCGCCGTAAGTACCTTCTCATGCATGAGTGTCCAGCCAAAGAAATGGATTTTTGGCTCCACCACAGCCCTCCAGAGGTGCTCTGCCTGAAAAGGTATAATGGCACCTTCAAATTGAATGTTGTATGCCGATTTTACTGTATACATTCTGTCTCCCGTCCACCTCCATCTAACTTTGTCCTCTAAGTGCTCTTCCTGTATTATCCCCTGTAGCATCCTCCATGAGAGTATCAACTGTTCGCATCGTTGTGCTTCCATTATTTCCTTTAAGGATCTAAACCAATAGAAGTTTTGCAGTTGATTTGCCACAATGCTGTTTTTGTGCCTGGATAACTTGTAGAGGTCTGATACCATGTCTTCAAAAGCTAGCTGACCATTCCAGCGGTCCTGCCAAAAGAGTGCCTTCCTCCCGTTTCCGAGCGTGATTTCCACTGACATGGCAAACAAAGATCTATCTCGGTTGTTACATAGGAGTCTCATCCAATTCCAAGGTTTATTTTCCTCTGTCTATGGTTGCCATAGCCATCTTACCCTTAATGCTGTTGTGAACTTCTCTAAATCAAGTACTCCTAAGCCTCCTAATTCTTTTGGGCGACACACCATGTTCCATTTGACTAGACATGTGATTTTGTCCCGACCAAATGAAGTGCTTTCTGAAGGAGTCTATTTTTTTTACCAGCAATTTCAGTAGGACAAAAACCATGGCATGGTAAGTAACTATACCTGTTAAAACAACTTTAGTAAGCGTTAGTCTTCCCGCCTTAGAAAGTAAGCTGCCTCTCCATTTTTGCAGTTTGCTACTGACTTTGTCGGTTCAAGGCTGAAAGTCCCTTCTTTTCAGTTTTTTGACATGTAGAGGTAATACTGACTTTGTTGTTCACACTTGTAATGGACCCCCTCCAAAAAATCTTACACATTGCCATTCAAAATGTTATCTTCAAACAGATGACACCAAAGGAAGAAAAGGGAACACTAGTACAATAAGCCTCATCACATGCGGCTCCAAACCTATTATCACAAACGGCTTTTAAAACCGCCTGAAACGAAGAGCCTGTGATAATCCGCAATTTCACAGGCGGAGAAGTGATACCGCCTGTGAAGACACATTATCATAGGCGATTCCTTACTTAGGCTAGCCGCCTGTGAAGATATTTTACCACAGACGGGTCGTGCAGCATATATAACCGCCGTTGATAAATGTCTTATCACAGGCGGGTATTGAAGCATAACTAACCGTCTATGATAATGTGTCTTCACAGGCGGGTATTGTAGCATAACTAACCGCCTATGATAATGGTGTTATAACAGGCAGATGTTTACCTACATCAGCCGTCTGTGAAGACCTTTTAACGTAGTCGGTTTCTACCATAACAGTCTCCGCCTGTGAAAATTAGGTTATCACAGATGGTTCTTTACTTGTATCTAGCCGCCTGTGATAATTGTTTTTCACAGTCATGCCTAGCCGTTGGTTAATAACCGCATGTGATAAGGTATAACCTATGCAATACTACTGCTGTTATTTCTAATTTCCAGGTCAATTCAATGAAATCACAGAACAAAAAACAACAATATCATCACAGAACAAAAGTCAACAATATTATCATCACAAAAGTCAATTTCACTGAAACAATATACATATGTACAAGTTACAGATACAATTCATCTCAAAGTTTACAAGTTTTCACTAAAAACTGTTTCTATTGGCATAGTCGCAAAGTTCTAGCACATGAGCTGCTGCACAATTCTTATCAAAGAACTTCCCTTTGTTGTGCAAAATTTCACGACGAATGAATTGACAGAGTTCAGCAGCAATCCTGTCGGCTCCTCCACTAGGAATACTTCTACAAACCGGCCATTCTTCGTTCAGATTCTTCGTATGCTGCAATATAACACATAACAAGGTTTAGAATATATTATTTTGAACAATCTCAAAGTATAGATCAAAGTGAGAGTATACATGAATTTATTTGGTATTTTTGGAGCAGTTGTACTATGAGCAATTGAATTTTGAAGTTGGAATCAAAATATGAAAATAATGTTTCTGGTAATATTGAACAACAGAGAATATAAGCACTAAACTATGCTAGTTACAATGAAAATGAAACACAAAAGTAAGAAAATAAGGTATCGACATTAAGGATAACTTACATCCTCACGATTCACTCTATATACGTCGGCGGTCCGAAGATGCTCGCATACATAATACCCGCATATGACACTCCCAGCAGGCTGCTTCGGACAAGCATAATACATTTTAATGTTCAATGCATTCGTATTAGGAGGTCTCTGATCGCCAAGCTATTCCGCGTAAAACCGCCAAGCGCTGTAATACAAGAAATGTCATATAAAACTTGTCAACACATTCTAAATGTGCGTAAATTAAAATTATTGAATAAACGTACAGTTTCAAAATGGAAAGGAAATCTTTGTAACGATCTGGTGAGAAATCGGCCGAGTCCAAGACTGTTGCCATTCCCTGCGTTGGCCTGATGAAGATCATTAAGTAGTGATTACTGCAAACATACAACCCATGTGTTAACAATTACTAATAATTGCTATTTCAATGTCATGTGTCGAACATACTCGAAGTTGTACGGAGCCTTTACGAAGTCCTTGTCGTCTCTGACAAAGTTAAACATCGCATGTCCTATGTAAGCTGCAACTTCTGTCTTTCTATCCTTCTTAAGTTTTGCAATTGCTTTTTCAAAATCTCTTTTGTTCATGTGTTTGTACTGTCCTGAGTCTTGATTCGCCTGGACGTCGAATAGCGACTTTGCAATCCTAGTAGGGTCAAGGATACCTGTCTTGTGCTCCAACTTTTCATTATCCATGTATTGCATCCTATTGAAGAAGTCCAGAATTGTTATAATCTCATGAAATGCGTATGCGTGTAGTAAGAAAAGCAAATACAAAATATTAGAGCACTTACAAGCACCAGACGAGCAGCAAGTTGATTTCGAGCATGCCCCGATGGAAAAGGGAATGCAGCTCTTCAAATAAAATGACTCGTTTATCTACTCCAGTGCTCCAGAATGCTGCTTTTGGAATACGAAATGTGATGTAATTAAGACCATATTTTGTGCTGGCAGTGATGTACCACTCATGCATTCTTCTGAGCTGGACGGGTTGTTTGCTAAGTTGTACGGATGTCATGAACGGCCTTCCATTCGCAAATTTAGGAGGAACATCCTCAAGCTTGTATATTGGAACTCCTCGTTTAACTAAAGTCGTCCGTCGTATACATGACACCGTCTTCTTCCCACTCCTCGATATCTTCTAATGCTGCCTCATTAGAAGAACGAGATGCACTCGGTTTTCTAATATTTTCCTTCATAGCTTTCAAATACTTTGACACTTCTGATGAAGGTTTATTAATTTCGTATGAGCTAACTTTGATAGGCACTGATGATCGAGGAGTAGTCGTCGGAAGTTGGACACTGGCTTGTTGTTGAACATGTTGTTTAACTGATTGCTCTTTACTCCCAGCAGTTGGCTCTAGTACTACTTCAAGATGTTGCCCAACTGGTTGCTCTTTACTAGCAACAGCTTGCTCTGCTACTGCTTGAAGTTGTTGTCCAACTTGTTGCTCTTGGATATCATCCTTGCTGAGACATAGGGGGAGTGGATCTTCCCGGACTGGGAGTGGATCTTCATGCACTTTTGCCTTAGAAGATAGGGTTGCAGTATTTGGAGATGCGACGGGGCTAGAAATTGGCTCATCGTCCAACACGATATTGCGTCAGTGCCAAAGGATTAATAGGTTAATAGACTGCCCTAGAGTCGCGATACCCTCAGGTGTGACGTGGTCTATTTCATAATATTCATAATCATTATCAATGATCTGAAGAACTTGCACCACAACATAATACAACGGAAGTGGATTCCCGTTGAAGTCACGATCAGGCTTTGCCATAGCAGTGGCAACCTGTTTGGTTTTGTTCCCTGCTCTGCCTATTGGGACAAGAAGACGACAAGATTTGTCGTTAGCAGTATCATCGACAGGGAACTTATGGGTTGGCTGTGAGCCTGGCACGGAACCAATGCTGCTAGGGTAGGCAATTGGAGATACTAATTGCTCCTTTTGCACCGGAACCATCACTGTACTCGGTGCCACTAATTTTCCTGATTGTCTAAGTTGTTCCATTATTTCTTGCATATTTTCTTTGACCTTTTGAGCAATCATTTCATCAAGTGTGTTCTTAAACTTCTCACATCTTCTATATGTGTCTTTATCTTTAGGGAAACCATCTAGCCAAGACATTTGAGAAGAGACCGCTCGAACCCGTCCGCTGTGTTTAGGTTTCCTAAGATAGCGGTAAGTTGGTCATTCTCCCTCTTCGGCTTGAAGAGACCCTTCTGTTGCTTTTCAATTATTTCTTTCATTTTATCCTCTACTTCATTCAGAGAGTCGGACTTTTCAAGTTTGCCCTCGCTGGTCAAACCTGACCGAGCAAAGACCCAGCGTTGAGTTTGCTCATTGCACCCTTTAATGGGTGAGGAATTCCCTTACTGGTAATTTCGTCTAATATCTTATTCCATTTCTGGACTTTGGGGGCATATCCGGCAGACCCCAAGCGATGATGGTATTTGTTCTTTTTTGCAAGCTCTGACCTAGTTGCACTTAGAGCTTTAGCATCAGGTGTGCTCTTTTGACGAACAAACTCTTGCCACTGAGCTTGTGTGATTTTTCCCATCTTCCTCGGGCTAGGGACCTTATCGTCCTTAACATAAGCATTCATTTCACTCTTCCAGCATCGAAACTTCTTGCTGCAAGAGACCAATGTTGCTTTCTTTACAGCTTCTTCTGTGCCTTTTGGGAAATTGAATTGTTTCTTTATCTTTTCCCACAACTCATTCTTGGTCTACTCGGGTAATTTCCTCCAATTCTTAGGGCTTTCCATGCTAGATCTACTAAGACAAAAAATGTAATAAATGGCATATTAACTCTACATGAAGTGTTGCATGAAGAAAAAGATGGAAGCATTCTAGGATTTGATAAGGCATTCTAGGGTTTAAGACGACTGACCAAAAGGTTCCTATACATTGCGAGGGTGACAAGCATGTTAAAGTTGTTCACCGGCAATGACAATTTTATCTTTTTATTCTAAATAGGCTAGCTTCGTTCAGAGTAGCTGCAGGCGAGAAGAGACACTCTTTTTCAGCGATCATCTCTACAACTGTGGGATTTGCACGGTAAAAAAGATAAAAGACCCACATTCTCAAACAAATCAGGAATCCGAAAACATTTGCCAAAATCTAATCCCGATGTGCCCGGCCACACCAAATGGGCTCATCATGGCAGCAGGTTCAGCCATCATGAAAGGCATTACGTACCCCACATATGATGGCACCAAGGATTTCTGGGATGGTCAATTGTCCTGGCTGTTTAGAAAACAGGACAGGGAAGTCGGCGCCTCCTATAGTGATAAACTTGGTTAGTTCTAGAGGTTCACGAGGTTTAGGTGATTTGATCAAGTATGGGCGTATGAAACCTTTGGTGGAATATTTCTGATAGGATGGGATTAACCAGGTCGAGGGGTTGGGGGCTTATTTTTTAAATCCCCTTCATGTGACTCCAAATCCTATATGGATTGTAACTCAATTCGTACTAGGACTAGGACTGGTTCCTAAACTGAATCAGACTCCCAACTCTATTCAGAGTAGGACTCTACTAATATCGTTAAGGATGAAATCTGCTTTATCTAGAACAATCATATACCCCTAGACTGGCGTTTCCGTGTAGGATCGAAGAGCACGTGAAAAGCTACCAGTGGGGGGGTGAATGGTAGATTTAAAAATCTTACGCAGCGGAAACAATTAAACCCCAACCCCTTTGGCAGAAAAACGATCTCTTAAATAAATCGTTTATGAGACTAATCTAAATGTGTTTCACCGTGACAAAAGTGATGGATATCAGAGAGAATCAATTCACGAAGACAACAAAAAATAAATCACTCAAATCCGTCGAGAAAAACTCAAGTTATGATCGAAAGATCAAACACAGGTCAAACTGCCCTACCCGAGGAAAAACAGTTCTGGAACGCTGCAAAGAAACTCGTGTAGATCATAGACCACAAAACCAATGACCGTGAAATTTTGATATATGATAGATAATCAAGTTGTGAAGACAACCCAAAAAGAATCACGTCAATTGGATCTGTAAAACTCGAGTTATGATAAAACCACCGATGAAAGGTAGTGCTGTCCAGAAACTCAACGAGTAAAACTTGTCTGGAACAAGTCGGACGAACAAGGTACAAAAGTTCCTTCAAACATCGAATTTTATTCAATAGAACACAAGAGGAACAGACCCAAAGTCGTGCACCACGAGCTCTGGGCTCCCTTGCTTATATAACCAGCCCTTAGGCCAACCCAATATCAACTAAGACTCCAATCCTATTCAGATCACGAATCGTAACTTTCCATAACTGCTCAAGATTCTTCTATACGCAGATAGAAGCAATATTAAGACTTCCAAATACCTTAGGAACTTATCCCACATTCCTAAACAACTCAAATTCGTGACCCACACGAAATCCTATCATAACCAACTCGATACTTTGCATATCGAGCCATAACCGACTTCGCCACAGCCGAAGTCATCAACCGATACAATCCGATCCTTCCAACCAGATCTTCCCATCCATTAACTATCTTCGGAACCATGTTGCCACGTCATGCACCGCATGCATATGTGCAAACACCTTCCTTCGACGTACAGTAACCTTCATATGCACCGCCCTTGATTCAATCATCCTACGCGACCTCCTGATCAGCTCAACCACAGTTCCTTCCGAACTTGGTTGTTGGAACCTCATCTCCTCCCTGAGACTAGTCCAATGGATCCCGTCACCAGCCATGACTTGAACTCAAGCAACACCTGCACATGAATAAACGACCAATCCATACGAGCCCAAGTCCTCAACTTGACTCAAATTAGTTCCGAACACAACACCTTACGTGAGAACCTCACATAAACATGTTGCAAAAACACAGTAACACGATATCATCCATATCAACCAAAAATGCATTCAAGACTTAGCAAATGAATACTAAGCAAACTTTCCAACAATGTAAAGCAAGTTCGAAACATTGCAAATGAAAAACAGAAGCATTGCGGTCAAGTTCCGGACCTTGCCAGAGCAACCCGGACCTTGAGCCGGAGCCAACAAAAGCTAGTAGAACCTAGCGCCGGAGCTTACCAAAACTAGTACAACCAAGCTCCCGTCGGAGCTTACAAAACTAGCAGGACCTAGAGCCGGAGCTAACCAGAACTAGTCGGAACTAGTAATCCCAAAAGCCGGAGCTAGAAAAATCAACTCGGAGCTTAGCAAAAACATGTCGGAGCTATCAAAAACATGTCGGAGCTAAAGACAAAACTTCACGAGAGCTGACCAAAGCTAGTCGGACCTAGCATCGAACGTAACCGGAGCTACCCAAAACAAGCCGGACCTACCATCAGACCTTGTTGTAGCTCAAAGCTAGAGTCGGACATTGATAAAAAGGTGTTTTGGTGATATTCATAACTTTTATCATCAAAGCCAAGTGTATTCACTACAAGCCAATGTATTCAACACATATAGGTCTTACAATCTCCCCCTTGATGAATGCATTGGCAACACCATTTAAAATCCGAACATTGGCTTATTCACATAAAAGTTTTGAAGGAAATTTCTCTCCCTTTGTAAATCAAAAGTACAATGAGAAGAAAAATTATCCCATATTACCTCCCCCCCTTTTATTATCTCTCCTTATGCACATATTCTCTTTCTCATCATGCTTATCTCTCCCCCTTAGACAATGTATTCAGCAAGTCATGAGCATATAAACAAATTATCTCTCCCTCTTTAGTTGTTATGAGCATATTATAACATATACATATGAACAAAGCCCATCCAAGTCATACTATCAAGTACCTTACATTATCACATCAATGAAATACATAAAGTAGTGTAAACCATGCTAGAGATAAAATGTAATTTTCAATTTAAGTAAGTCATGATCTCACAATTTTAACTATTTCAATACAAGCATGACACTTGTTGCTGCATTTTATTATTTTTCAAAGCATAAATTTAGATCATATGATATTTGCAAGAGATTATATGCGCCTCTGGCTTATTCTAACCAACCAAGCCAAACCTATGTCATTTGACAATCAGAAGCTTAAGAACATGGTTTTAGTCATACACAACTTCTTCCAAGTTCATATCTAAGTGCAATGATAAGCCATCTCAGAAAAAGAAGTGCGATGCATGCATATTCTCTTGATCTTTTCTCAATTTATATTTGTTCATAAAAACTCAACATGTGAGTTGATTACTTGATGAATTCTTAATGATTAAAAACACTTGTGAACATGTAACAAGTTCA
This sequence comes from Tuctoria greenei, assembly GCA_036927565.1. Classification (NCBI taxonomy): domain Eukaryota; kingdom Viridiplantae; phylum Streptophyta; class Magnoliopsida; order Poales; family Poaceae; genus Tuctoria; species Tuctoria greenei. The sequence goes on from JAYESD010000006.1 coordinate 134,830,781, forward strand.
AAACAGCAAGAAAGTTCGACCATGACCAGTTTTAGTGTAAGTAATTATTCCAATTACTAGACATGGCAAAAACTACAAAATGTATAACACGAGTAATGTAGTAAGAACTTTCAGCATGTAAAAGGGATCATAAAGTCATATATGTATGAAATACTATGCTCATATTATTTAATTTTCAGATTCACACATACACTTCCCAAGTTTCAAAACTCCCCCTCAATTTAAGCCATGAGGATGCATAACCCCTATTTCACTATGAATGAAACAAAAATGAGTGAAATCCAAAGGTTTTGTCAAAATGTCAGCCAATTGATGTTCGATATCTACATGGTGAAGCACAATGTTTCCTTTTTCAACGTTATCTCGGAGAAAGTGATACCTAATATCAATGTGCCTGGTTCTAGAATGTTGCGCGGGGTTTTTGGCAATGCAAATAGCACTAGTGTTATCACAAAACAGTGGAACACTATCTAGATCAACCCCATAGTCCTTAAGTGTTTGAACAATCCAAAGAGTTTGTGAGCAAGTACTAGCAGCAGCTACAATCCAGATTCGGCTGTGGATTGTGCAACTGAATTTTGTTTTCTAGAGGACCAAGCAACAAGAGAATTACCGAGAAAATGACAAGCACCGGAAGTACTTTCCTATCAATCCTACAACCCCCAAAATTAGCATCCGAAAAAGCTTTCAAAGTAACGGTTGAGGAAGGAGGAAGAAAAATGCCAAATTCTTGAGTTCCATGTAAGTACCTGAGAATCCTTTTGACGGCTTGACGATGTGAAACACGTGGGGAAGCTTGAAACCGTGCACAAAGACATATGCTGAATTGTATGTCCGGTCTTGATGCCGTGAGGTACAAAAGTGATCCGATCATGCTTCTATATTCTTTTTGATTCACAGATTCACCATCTTCATCAAGTTCAAGCGTTGTTGCTGTTCCCATTGGTGTCCGAAGAGGCTTGCTTTTGTCCATGTTGAAGCGGCTTGGGAGGTCTTTTGTATACTTTGTCTGATGCACAAAGGTACCCTCCTTGGTTTGCTTGATTTGCAGCCCCAAAAAGTAAGTGGGTTCACCCATCATACTCATTTCAAATTTGGAACTCATCATTGCTGAAAACTTGGACACAAGATCATGAGAAGCACAACCAAAGATAATATCATCCACATACACTTGAACGAATAATGAGTCATTGCCATGCTTAAGCACAAAAAGAGTTTTATCAACCTTGCCCATGGTAAACCCCTTTTCAAGTAAGAATGTTTTAACCTATCATACCATGCTCTAGGGGCTTGTTTGAGACCGTATAAGGCTTTGGACAGTTTGTAAACATGATTAGGAAAATCTGGATTTTCAATACCCGGTGGTTGTTTGACATAAACCTCCTCATCTATGTAGCCATTAAGAAAAACACTTTTAACATCCATTTGATATAGCTTACAACCTTTAGACGCTGCAAATGCTAACAAAATTCTTATGACTTCTAATCTAGTGACAGGAGCAAAAGTTTCATCAAAATCTAGACCTTCAACTTGAGTGAAACCTTGAGCAACCAACCTAGCCTTATTCCTAACCACAACCCCGTCCTCACTTTGTTTATTTTTAAATACCCATTTAGTTCCAATTAAAGTGTGACCTTGAGGTGGAGGTACAAGTTTCCAAACATTATTTCTTTCAAAATTTTCTAACTCTTCTTGCATGGCAATAATCCAAGATTAATTAGTGAGTGCGTGTGATATATCTTTGGGTTCAAAAGAAGCAACAAAAGCAGAATGAGCATGAGAGTTTGGATCGCAAAACCTGGACCGTGTGACTCGTTTGTGCAAGCTTCCAATCATCTGTTTTGGGGGATGATATTTGTAAAACCGTAGGGGAACAAATGTCTCACAAGCTTCTTCTTCATTAGGTTCGTCGTAGATTGATGAGCTTGTGACTTGTGGAGGATCAGGACCAGCATAAGTGATAGCCGGAGCTTGTTCAATGTCCGGAGCTGGACACGTGTCAACTTCGGAACTATCAGGCAGTATCACCGGCTCTTCTTCATCTTCGAAAATACCCTCCCCTTGAGGATACAGATCTGGTCCTGCAACACCGGAGCTAGTACCTGGGCTAGCTTCATCAAAAGACACTTCACAAGTCTCCACAATTTTGTTAGTGTCAATTAAAAGCACACGATAGCCTCTAGTATGAGATGGATAACCAAGAAACATGCCATCAATGGATCTAGGTTCAAATTTATCAAGGATACCATGTTTCTTAACAAAGCACTTGCAACCAAAGACCCGAAAGTGTGTAACACTAGGCCTATGTCCAAACCGGAGCTCATATGGTGTTTTACCTAGCTTAGCACGCAAGAAAATACGATTTGAGACATAACAAGCGGTTGCTAACGCATCAGCCCAAAATTTCCTAGGAGTTTGATATTAATCAAGCATAGTCCTAGCCATCTCAACTAAGGTTCTGTTCTTTCTTTCTACAACACCGTTTTGTTGAGGTACATGTGGTGAAGGGAATTGATGATCTATTCTATTTTCAGCACAAAAGTGATCAAAAGATTGATTTTTAAATTCAGTTCTATTATCACTTCAAATTGCTTTTAATGATCCTGGGTGATCAATTGATAATCTAAGAAATAAAGTTCTAAAGTGACTAAAAACTTCATTCTTAGATGCCATAAAGTAAACCCAAGAGTATCTGGAATAATCATCAACGATAACAAGAACATACCATTTACCTCTGAAGGATTGAACACGTGAAGGTCCTACGGTGTCAACATGCAAAGTTGACATGGTTCAGTTGTCATGACCATTGTGAGAGGAGTATGTGAACCTGCAACCATCTTAGTATGTCTACAAGAAGAGCACACAATTTCTTTGTCCCCTTTAAGCTTAGGCAGCCCACGTATGTGATCAAGAGCACTAACACGCGTTAGGTGATCAAAGCCTACGTGACCAAGTCTACGATGCCAAAAATATAAGTCCTTTGAATCATTAGCAACTAGACACCTATGCTTAGAGGAAGACATATCAAAATCAGCTTTAAAAACTCTTCCAAACCGAGACATGTTAAAAATAAGCTCATTATTTGAACCTACAACTTTGCATCAGTTTTTATTGAAAATAATTTCTAGATTTTCATCTAGCAATTGTGCAACAGAAAGCAAGTTGTATTTCAAAATTTTGACAAGTGCCACATCCTTCAAAGTGTAGTGATCATTTACTCTAACCAAACCCTTAGCAATTATAGGAGTTGAAGAATTATCGGCAAAAGTAACATTCTCTACACGTGACACAAAAGAGAGGGAGGAGAACCAATCTTTGTTACCGGTCATGTGGCGTGAGCAACCTGAATCCACAATCCAAATGTTCTCCTTCCTCAAACGTGTAACCTACATAGAAGCACAATGCATCGATGACTCAATACTGGGGTTAGTCAAAAGGCATTTAGGAATCCAGTACTGAGTCACGCGATGTGTAGTAGGAAAAACATGCGAATGCTGAGACAAAACAGCAGGTTTATGAGTCAAAGTTTGAGATTTTTTATTCTTAACTACTGACCTATGAGGTGTTACTTGTGTAGCACAAAAATTAGTAGCTCCGGAGGCAAAAACAGAAGGTCCGGAGGCAAACTTTGAACGTTTTTGACTCAAAACAGCAGGTTGTACATTCGGTTCAATGTGTGTAGCAAATTTTGCATGAAAGTTATGAGATCTAGCAACCATTCATTCCCTTTTCTGTTGTTTAGATAGTCTATAACAAAAATCTATGACATGACCATCTCTACCACAGAAGGTACAATGAAATTTAACTTTGTGTTCATGTCTAGATGAGCAAGCAATATTTTTATTTGAAACCGAATGAGACAACACTCCTGCAGATTTGAAAACCACTCCTTTTTGTTTAGGAACTGTTTGAATCAAACCACTTCCTAATGACTTTACAATTTTAGGTGGATGTGCCTTAGCATGAGCATGAGAATCAAAACCTAAACCAGTTTTATCATTGCAAGACTTGAAAGTATTCAGCAGTAAGTTTAGGTTCTTATTCCCATTACAAAACCGATCTAATGTCCTATGCATGTTATCAAGTTTATTGGACAAATCACGGCAATTTTCACATGAAGTTTTTCCTTTTAGTTTGCAATTGGAACAAAATTTAACTTCATGAGAATGTAAAGCATTGTTCAATATAGAAATTTCATTCATAGCATCCTGTAGTTTCTTATCAAGATCATCGCAAGTAGAACAATGCAAATCAATTGTAGAACAGCTAGCATCTTTCAATTTTTTATCATTAAGTGCAGCAAGCTCTTTGTTCTTTTCAATTTCTAACTCAAGTTTATCAAGTGTGGAGGTGTGCGCACTTCTTAATGAGGACAATTGTTCATATATTAAATCACATGAGGAACATGCATCATCACGAGGAATCAAAGTTTTTAAACGGTTGATTTCAGATTCTAGTGATTCAATTTTAGCAGCACTATCCCTAAGCTTTTTGTCCTTTTTCTTAACAATATAGTGGCACGAGAAATGGCATCATACATTTCTTCGCAAGTAGGACATACCTCTTCATTGTCGCTATTGTGTTCTGCCTCCTCCATACTTGATCTTGACTTGCCCGCCATAAAGCACAAGTTTACCAAATCATCTTCATCTTCATCACTTCCAATGTCCACGTCGCTTGAACTGAACTCTTGAAGTGCGGTGATGAAACTGTTGATCATCTTGCGTCCTATGGTACCTTTTTCTTCTTGTTGGAATTTCCAGAGGAGGTACGGACCTTGCTTTGTTTTTCTTCCCGGGTGGTCGGACCTGAAAGGTTAGGGCATTCTGTACGAAAGTGTCCTGTTTTACCACATTCAAAACAGCGTTGAGGTCCGGAGCTTCCTCTCCTTCTAGTTCTCACATTTTGCAATGCTTTTGAGAATCTAGTAGAGATGAGTGCCAACTCCTCTTCTGGAAATTCTTCGATCTGCTCCAGGGTTAGTGAGGACAACAAAGCAAGAGTATTGCAAGATGATGATTGGCTGGAGCTAGACATATCACGTTGTGAAACAAATGCAATAGACTTATTTGGGTTCTTACGTGCTAGGATGTCAATTTCATGAGTTTTTAGTTTAGAATAAAGTACATCTAATGTAAGAGAACTCATGACAGTTGATTCACGAATAGATGTTACTTTCATCTCCCAAATTGACATGTCTAATGCACTAAGAAGTTGCCTAGCATTCTCAGCATCATAAAAATTAATATTGACACTATGTAAGTTGCTGAGAATTTTATTGAACCGAGCAAAGAGGTCATCGATAGACTCACCTGGTTGCATCTCAAAATGCATATATTCCTTTTTGAACATATCTTTTTTTACCTCCTTGATTGTGTTGGAGCCATCATGATAATCACAGAGAGCTCACCAAACATTGTATGCTGACCGGAGGTGCGCGACACGATCAAAGTCGCTTTGAGTGAGTCCTTGGATGATCAAGTTTCAGTCTTTGTTGTTGTTGTCGACGTCCCGTAGGTTTGTGGCCATGACTTGATCATTAGGTGGCACTTCGTAACGCTTGTACTCCTTCGCCCATATTGTAAAGCCTTGTGCCTGGATAAAAGCCTCCATGCGTGCCTTCCAAACCTGAAAATCAATACCAGCGAACACACAAGGTTCGGCGGAGTACTTCTCCATGATGATTAGTCAAAAACACGCGCAAATCACAAAGATTAGAGCATTGTGGCTCTGATACCAAATATAGGATCGAAGAGCACGTGAAAAGCTACCAGAGGGGGGGTGAATGGTAGATTTAAAAAATCTTACGCAGCGGAAACAATTAAACCCCAACCCCTTTGGCAGAAAAACTATCTCTTAAAAAATCGTGTGTGAGACTAATCTAAATGTGTTTCACTATGACAAAAGTGATGGATATCAGAGATAATCAAGTCACAAACACAACACAAAAGAAAACACTCAAATCCGTCGAGAAAAACTCAAGTTATGATCGAAAGATCAAACACAGGTCAAACTGCCCTACCCGAGGAAAAACAGTTCTGGAACACTGCAAAGAAACTCGTGTAGATCATAGACCACAAATCCAATGACCGTGAAATTTTGATATATGATAGATAATCAAGTTGTGAAGACAACCCAAAAAGAATCACGTCAATTGGATCTGTAAAACTCGAGTTATGATAAAACCCTCGACGAAAGATAGTGCTGTCCAGAAACTCAACGAGTAAAACTTGTCTGGAACAAGTCGGACGAACAAGGCACAAAAGTTCATTCAAACTACGAATTTTATTCAATAGAAAACAAGAGGAACAGCCCTAAAGTTGTGCACCACGAGCTCTGGTTTCCCTTGCTTATATAACCAGCCCTTAGGCCAACCCAATATCAACTAGGACTCCAATCCTATTCAGATCATGAATCGTAACTTTCCATAACTGCTCAAGATTCTTCTATACGCAGATAGAAGCAATCTTAAGACTTCCAAATACCTTAGGAACGTATCCCACATTCCTAAACAACTCAAATTCGTGACCCACACGAAATCCTATCATAAACAACTCGATACTTTCCATACCGAGCCATAACCGACTTCGCCGCAGCCAAAGTCATCAACCGATACAATCCGATCCTTCCAACCAGATCTTCCCATCCATAAACCATCTTCGGAACCATGTTTCCACGTCATGCACCGCATGCATACGTGCAAACACCATCCTTCGATGTCCAGTAACCTTCATATGCACCGCCCTTGATTCAATCATCCTGCGCGACCTCCTAATCAGCTCAACCACAGTTCCTTCCGAACTTGGTTGTTGGAACCTCATCTCCTCCCTGAGACTAGTCCAATGGATCCCGTCACCAGCCATGACTTGAACTCAAGCAACACCTGCACATGAATAAACAACCAATCCATACGAGCCGAAGTCCTCGACTTGACTCAAGTTAGTTCCGAACACAACACCTTACGTGAGAACCTCACATAAGCATGTTGCAAAAACACAGTAACGCGATATCATCCATATCAACCAAAAACGCACCAAAGACTTAGCAAATGAATACTAAGCAAACTTTCCAACAATGTAAAGCAAGTTCGAAACATTGCAAATGAAAAACAGAAGCATTGCGGTCAAGTTCCGGACCTTGCCAGAGCAACCCGGACCTTGAGACGGAGCCAACAAAAGCTAGTAGAACCTAGCGCCAGAGCTTACCAAAACTAGTACAACCAAGCTCCCGCCGGAGCTTACAAAACTAGCAGGACCTAGAGCCGGAGCTAACCAGAACTAGTCGGAACTAGTAATCCCAAAAGCCGGAGCTAGAAAAATCAACTCGGAGCTTAGCAAAAACATGTCGGAGCTATCAAAAACATGTCGGAGCTAAAGACAAAACTTCACCGGAGCTGACCAAAGCTAGTCGGACCTAGCATCGAACGTAACCGGAGCTACCCAAAACAAGCCGGACCTACCGTCGGACCTTGCTGTAGCTCAAAGCTAGAGTCAGACCTTGATAAAAAGGTGTTTTGGTGATATTCGTAACTTTTATCATCAAAGACAAGTGTATTTACTACAAGCCAATGTATTCAGCACATATAGGTCTTACATTCCGCAACTTTGTCCAAAGTCCAAGTTCGACTCCTCTACTGGGTGCACCAGATACCCAGATCATCCAACAAAAATGAAGTCCCAATATATCTAGTTTGATACAAATGGTGCTAACAAATCATTAATGGGTACATAAACTTTTTTCCTGTGAAATGCCTTAATATTAAGTTTAGTTCAATAATGGGATACATAATTGTTTTAACGCATGCAATCCTTCTGTAATTCTTCACATCATCATGATTGAATAAGCTATTCAATAAACAAACTCATAGTCATATAACAGCTACACTATCAGCAAGAATTATTCAACATAGTAATATATCATTCTCCAAAGGATAAGATACATATATTTTTATTGTACGTGTTCATGTATTTCAATTTGACCATTGTACTAAAAAATGCAAATCGTAGCCACTAATTTCGTTCAATTGTGCCAATATGGCCATTATCATCACAATCCTACGCATTTGAGTGACACATCATATGTTTGGCATCCAGCACCGCTAGAAGATGGACACACCTACTTCCAATAGAGTTCTCATTGCAGTTACCCCCTCAACCTAACCTATTTTGTGTATCGAGTGTGAGTCACCATGAATATTCCAGTTCATTATGTATTCGAATTCCGGTCAGGTGAGGACATTGGGTTGCTGGAGCTGCTGCTGCGTAGAATTGATGGAAGTACACCGACAACCCAAGGATGCCTACCCACCGAACCCTAACCAAAGATGCCACCGAACTTGACAGTTTTTCGAATTCCACTGAACCCTAACCAAGGATGCCTACCATTTTCCAATTCCCGAACCCTAACCAAGGATATGCAAGGCGGCGGCGAGGGCGAGGAGGGAGGCGACACGGCGAAGGAGGATGGAAGGTCGAAGGGTTTAGGGTTTACCTTGAAGCTCGGCGGTGACGACAATCGCTTCGCTCGGCTTACCTAGAAGTGACGAGGGCAAAGCTCGGCGGCGACGGCATGCAAAGCTCGGCGGCGTACCTGGAACTGACGAGGGCGAACACTTGGGGGCAAACAAAATATTGGCAGCCTAACGGTGTCTATGTGTTTCGCCCGGGTTAGGTTTTTCCAACACTGCCGAGGGGTATATATAGACTCCCATTTTCTCATACGGATTTTAAGTACCGACTGCCTGAGAAGATTGTTACCTCAGGCGGGTTTTACTTACCAACCGCCTGAGAAGATACAATTATCTCAAGCGGTTGGTTAGTAACACCCGTCTGAGATAAACATCTTCTCAGACGGTTATTAATTACCAACCGCCTATGAAGATATTTACTTTTTCTTAATTAATATGTGTTCATAATTTGATGAATGCCTACATATAGACCCCTCACCAACGGCCTGTGAGGTTCTTAATTAATACGTGTCGACGACCGTGCGCGACCTTTCTTTTCTCCGAGGCGCGACCTTTCAATGCGAGGTAAACCAACTGCTCCATCTTCCACTCCGCGCGGCCTTAAAGACGCGCTATCACCTGTTAGTTCTCCATAAGAGCATCACTCACTTTGAATCCTCTTGTTTTCTTCATCTTCCTCCTTTGACGACCCAACACCACTATGGCCAACCTTCTGCCGCCAAGCCCTCTGAGGGAGCCACCTTGCAAGAAACTATGTTGTAGCTCCCCCGAGAAGATCAACACCGAGCAGCGCTCCTCATGGCGCGAGAGGCGTACAACAATACGTCTCGCGCCATGAGTGCCTTGGGGCTGGGTACCCTTCCAGAGTATCCTGGAATGGGTACCATGGGCCACTACCTCTACGCCCTCACGGGGGTGGCTGATCGTCTCGACATTCTATTCGCGATGATGGCCCAGGTTCTTGGCCCCGAGGGCCATAGAACGCTGGTGGAGGCGACGGCTATCAACCTCGGGGTTGCACCGCCGGTGCAACCAGTGCAGCCGGTGCAGCCGGCCCTGTCTCCTGTTGCACCGGTGCCGGAGTCGCCGCCGGAGGACGAGGAGGAGGAGGAGGAGGAGGAAGAAGAGGAGTAGGAGTAGGAGTAGGATTTAATTAGTTTTTCTCTTTGTTGTTTTTAGTTGCTTCTATTTTGTAAATATTTTTAATGAATGAAATCTATCTTTGTTCATCTATGTGATTGAATATTACTTGTGTATCTTGTGTGTTCTTGTGTAAATATTGTGCATCTTGTGTGTTCTTTTGTGAGATGTGTGATTGAATATTGTTAATGAATGAGTATCTTGTGTGTTCTTCAACTGTGTGAATGAATGAATGTGTAGTGTGTTCATCGTTAATTAAAATACGTCTGAGAAGAAGATTATCTCAGACGGTTGGTAAGTAATACCCGCCTGAGATAAACATCTTCTCAAGCGGTTGGTAAGTACCAACCGCCTGTGAAGATATTTAATTCTTCTTAATTAATATTCTTGATTAGATGTGGTCCTTTAAAAAGGCATAAATCCACATTCTTGTAATATTATTGATAAGTAAAGGTTACCATTAAATTTCACTTCATAAATCCTTTTAAATTGGTTAGAACATAAAAAACATACAACAAATGCTATTTTTTATTTTTCTATCTTGATGAATATAATGCTTTTTTCATTTATTTTTTCAGTGGACATTTTTACTCATCATTCGAACCTCTATAAATTTTTTCAGATTTTTTTAATTTTTTTTTGAATCAATGTGTGTTCATAATTTGATGAATGCCTCATATGTATATGAGCATTTAGTTAGAATGGTGGATAATTTGAAGTTTGACATGTTGGAATGCTTTTAAAAACTATTAAAAAAATTCATACATGTATAAATTATACAAATATGTTCATACCAACAATTTTGAGTGAAGGAACTTTTTTTATGAGATACACGAATGTGAATAATATTTGAGTAGAAATTAATTTGATATTTACCAAAACAATACAATGTCAGCTATACAAGTTTTAAAAATATTTTGTTCAGGTGGTAGATGTTAATTTTATACAAATGTAGAAGAAAGAATCATTGAATTTGGACACAATTTGCAGAATCTAAACATGTTTGAGTATTTATATTGGAATCTAAATCAAAAAGAAGCAAGGGATAAGGAAACTAAAGAACAATATCGGGCATTATCTCAGACTGTTGGTAAGTAATACACGCCTGAGATAAACATCTTCTCAGACGGTTGGTAAGTACCAACCGCCTGTGAAGATATTTACTTCTTCTTAATTAATATTCTTGATTAAATGTGGTCCTTTAAAAAGGAAAAAATCCACTTTCTTGTAATATTATTGATAAGTAAAGGTTACCATTAAATTGCACTTCATAAATCCTTTGAAATTTGTCAGAACATAAAAACATACAACAAATGCTATTTTTCATTTTTCTATCTTGATGAATATAATGCTTTTTCATTTATTTTTTCAGTGGACATTTTTACTCATCATACCAACCTCTATGAATTTTTTCAGATTTTTTTAAATTTTTTAAATCAATGTGTGTTCATAATTTGATGAATGCCTCATATGTATATGAGCATTTAGTTAGAATGGTGGATAATTTGAAGTCTGACATGTTGGAATGCTTTTAAAAAAATTAAAAAAATTCATACATGTATAAATTATACAAATATGTTCATACCAACAATTTTGAGTGAAGGAACTTTTTTTATGAGATACACAATTGTGAATAATATGTGAGTAGAAATTAATTTGATATTTAATAAAACATTACAATGTCAGCTATACAAGTTTTAAAAATATTTTGTTCAGGTGGTAGATGTTAATTTTATACAAATGTAGAAGAAAGAATCACCGAATTTGGACACAATTTGCAGGATCTAAACATGTTTGTGCATTTATATTGGAATCTAAATAAAAAAGAAGCAAGGGATAAGGAAACTGAAGAACAGTATCAGGCATTATCTCAGACGGTTGGTAAGTAATACCCACCTGAGATAAACATCTTCTCAGACGGTTGGTAAGTACCAACCACCTGTGAAGATATTTACTTCTTCTTAATTAATATTCTTGATTAAATGTAGTTCTTTAAAAAGGCAAAAATCCACTTTTTTGTAATATTATTGATAAGTAAAGGTTACCATTAAATTGCACTTCATAAATCTTTTAAAATTGGTCAGAACATAAAAAACATACAACAAATGCTATTTTTCATTTTTCTATCTTGATGAATATATGCTTTTTTCATTTATTTTTTCAGTGGACAATTTTACTCATCATACCAACCTATATGAATTTTTCAGATTTTTTTAATTTTTTTTGAATCAATATGTGTTCATAATATGATGAATGCCTCATATGTATATGAGCATTTAGTTAGAATGGTGGATAATTTGAACTTTGACATGTTGGAATGCTTTTAAAAAAATTAAAAAAATTCATACATGTATAAATTATACAAATATGTTCATACCAACAATTTTGATTGAAGGAACTTTTTTTATGAGATACACAAATGTGAATAATATGTGAGTAGAAATTAATTTGATATTTACCAAAACATTACAATGTCAGCTATACAAGTTTTAAAAATATTTTGTTCAGGTGGTAGATGTTAATTTTATACAAATGTAGAAGAAAGAATCATCGAATTTGGACACAATTTGCAGAATCTAAACATGTTTGAGTATTTATATTGGAATCTAAATAAAAAAGAAGCAAGGGATAAGGAAACTGAAGAACAGTATCGGGCATTATCTCAGACGGTTGGTAAGTAATACCCGCCTGAGATAAACATTTTTGAAACTACAAGATGTTAATTAACGGCCTGAGAAGATGTTAATTAACTGACGCACCGCACGAGGTCTGCAGAGAAGTTAAGAAGCCATGGTGCAGGCACGCGTGCGCGATGTTCCACATGGATACAAGAGATACGGAAGGATCTGTGAAGATCGTCTTCCACAGTGGTTTAATTGTGCGCCGCACGAGGTTTGCAAAGAGTTCAATGCTCAATGAACAAAATATTTTGTTCAGGTGTAGATGTTAATTTTATACAAATGTAGAAGAAAGAATCATCGAATTTGGACACAATTTGTAGAATCTAAACATGTTTGAGTATTTATATTGGAATCTAAATAAAAAATATTTTGTTTAGTTGGCATTATCTCAGGCGGATGGTAAGTAATACCCGCCTGAGATAAACATCTTCTCAGGCGGTGATTAAGTACCAACAGCCTATGAAGATATTTACTTCTTAATTAAAATTCTTGATTAAATATCTTTTCCGGCGGTTGGTAAGTAAAACCCGCCTGAGATAAAGTTAAAAACTGCCTGTGAAAAACCGACGTCTATATAAGGACCCCTCGCCGCAGTCAAAACGCAACCCTGGAGAATTTATATCGACGCCGCAAGGCTGTTGAATTTCCCCTGCGCCGCGTCGCCGCTCCGCCGCCCAGCCCATACTGCCGCGCCGCCGCTCAACCCCGCACCACCACTTCTCCACCCAGCCGGCCCACTGTGCTGACGCCTCCCCACCGTGCTGACGCCTCTACAAGGTAAATGTAGTCTCCTTACATTTTCTTTGTATATTTTCATTAGCTGATAAGCTGTTAGTTTTGTGTGTTGCGATATATGGATTCTGTCGTTTTGTATGTGTAAGCACTGTATGGATTGTGTTCTGGTATATTGATGTATGGACTATATGGATTGTTTCCTTTTTGTGTGTTCTGCTAGTTTGGTCTTTTATATGTTGATGTATGGACTATATTGTAATAAACTTATTGTAGTTTGTACCTATTATGTGACATGAATATGATGTTTAATTAACAGATGCTATTGTAATATATATAAGATGCTATTGTTTAATTAACAAATGCAAGGTAAATGTAGTTTCCTTACTTTTTTTGTATATTTTCATTAGTTGATAAGCTGTTAGTTTTGTGTGTTCTGGTATGGATTCTGTCCTTTTGCATGTGTAAGCACTATATGGATTGTGTTCTGGTATATTGATGTATGGACTATATGGATTGTTTCCTTTTTGTACCTATTATGTGACATGAATATAATGTTTAATTAACAGATGCTATTGTAATATATATAAGATGCATAAAGTTTACCCGAACTTGTAATTGTAGTTTTATGTGTTTTCCTTTTCAATATGCTACTTGTGTGTGCGTACCTCCTGCTTGCATATATTTCGAAGGAGTGATTAGGGTTAGCTTTCTAAGGAGATGGTTTTATAACTCACCCATTTAGTTACCATCGTTGTATGGGATCTGACGTTGAGATATAACGGACCGGATCCCACCCAGACCTAGCCCATGCTGCTGGGCCTGTTTCCCCCTTTGACTCCGTCCCCCTCAAGACTTCGCCCGTCTCCTACATTAGTCACCCTAATCATACTTGTTATGTCTCTGTAAATTCATTTTATAGAAGACCTTTAGAGAATATTTGTGGCCAAATTTTGTAAATCTGACAAAAATTCTATTATTGAAGCATGGACCGTCGAGCTTGGATGTATAACATGCCAAGACCCGATCCTATGTACATTTATAATGTTGCAAATTTTATTGAAGCATCCAAGAGACATGCGAAGTTGCAAAAGATAGATGACATATTATGTCCATGTATCGACTGCGAAAATAAGATTGCTTGGACGGATACTATAGTAATCCAATCTCATTTGGTGAAAAGAGGTTTCAAAAATAACTACACAAAATGGACAGAGCATGGTGAGTTAGATCCACATGATGTGGATAAATATGATAAGAGAGGCTCAGATGATGATATTGTTCATATCGATGATGGTAGTGAAAATCAAGATGGCAATGATGATGATGAGTTCGATTGTGAGGAGATGTTGCGTCACATTGAACCATATGTACTGACTTCTATGGGAGCAAGCAAAGGTTTAAGCAAAATGGAGACATTGCAGAATGCGGCGACGGAGCTTTTATATGATGAATCAAATGGTTGTGATAAAGAGTTTACTACATTGCGTGCAGTCTTAGAACTACTAAAGTTGAAAGCTACGCACGGATGGTCCGATTGTAGTTTCTCTGATCTTTTGAATCTTCTGGCAGAAATTCTTCCAAATCCAAATAAACTGCTCAGAATCACTTATAAAGCGAAGAAACTTCTTTGCCCGATGGCACTAGGTGTGACAAAAATACACGCTTGTGTGAACCATTGTATTCTGTATCGCAAAGAGCATGAGCTCGCAACTAGATGCCCCATATAAGAAGGACTTCAATCACCAGTATGTTACCAACATGAAAAAGACTCAGAAGAATAAGAAGTTTATTATTGGTCCTGAAGGTGACGATGACGATACTTCTGGCGATGCAGACGGGAAGAATAAGAGAAAAATTCCTGCCTTGGTGATGTGGTACCTTTCGGTAATTGATCGCTTGAAGCGTTTGTTCTCAAACCCTGGGGGGCTGAACTTATGCGTTGGCATTCCGAGCAACGCAAGAAGAATGAAAAATATATACGACACCCTGGTGATGCAATGCAGTGGAAAATTTTTGATATTCAGTATCCAGAATTTGCGAAGGAAATCAGAAATGTGAGGTCTGCCTTGGGTACAGATGCAATGAATCTGTTTGGTGAAAAAAGGAGCATACACAGCACATAGCCCGTGGTCTTAACGATGTACAACCTACCGATGTGGTTGTGTCACAAAAGGAAATATATCTTATTATCTGTTTTTATCCAAGTTCCGAAACAACCCAACATCGAAATTGATGTGTTCTTGGAACCTTTAATGGAAGATATGGAAAAATTGTGGAATGAAGGGATACGTACATGGGATGAGTACAAGTGGGAGTATTTCACGCTAAGAGCAATGATATTCGTTACCGTGCATGATTATCCTGGACTGTTTACATTATCAGGACAAATGAAAGGGAAGAAAGGTTGCGTTAGGTGCATGGATAGAACTGAATTTCTATACCTCACTTCATCCAAAAAGACGGTGTACATGAGACATCGACAGTTCTTGACAGATACACACAAGTATAGGAAGATGAAAGAACAATTTGATAACAAAATCGAAAAAGATACTGCACCGAAACCTTACAGTGGAAAAGTTGTGTTTGAAATGGTCAAGAACATCCATATTGCTTTCGGTAAGGGAAAAATAGTAAAGGAATTAAGATAAAGAAAAGTACATCTTCGGATGATACAATTGACATGGCTTTCAAGAAACAATCAATTTTTTTCAAGTATCTTCCGTATTGGAAGAATCTGGAATTTTGCCATAGTATTGATTTGATGCACGTTACAAATAATGTATTTGACAGCATCATTGGGACCTTGCTAGACATGACGAGGAAAACAAAGGATGGATTAAATTCACGTATGGACCTAGTAAATCTTGATTTGAGACCAGAGCTTCATCCAGTAGAAAAGGCAAACGGGAAGCATTACCTTCCCCCAGCCAGCTACAACTTGACGCTAGAAGAGAAAAAAGCAATTTGCGAATGCTTGCGTGGGATCGAAGTGCCCACGAGTTTCTCATCCAATATCCGCAAACTAGTCTCGATGAAAGACTTGTCTTTATTCGGTTATAATTCTCACGACTGTCACATGATGATGACAGTTTTCCTTGCCATTGCAATAAGAGTAATCAAACCTGAGCATATAAAAGTTGTCATCACACGTTTGTGTTACTTCTTCAATGCAGTATCGCAAAAGGTGATAGCACGTGAAGATTTAGACTATCTGAAAATATACATCGTCGAGACAATGTGCAAGCTTGAGATGTGTTTCCCACCATCCTTTTTTGATATGCAAGTACACCTAATCATACATCTTGTTGATCAGATAAAAGCATTGGGGCCACTATATTTACATCATATGTTTTCGTTGGAGAGATATTTAGGAGTATTAAAAGGTTATGTGCGGAACCGTGCTCACCCAGAGGGTTCAATTATGGAACGATACACCACTGAAGAAGTGATTGAGGGTTGCGCTGATTACATCAAAGATGGAAAATCGATAGGTGTGCCTATACCGGTACATGAGGGTAGACCACGTGGGAGAGGCAAAGTGGGTAAGAAAACTTTTATTGTTGAAGATTACAAGAATGTAC
Source organism: Tuctoria greenei (assembly GCA_036927565.1). Classification (NCBI taxonomy): domain Eukaryota; kingdom Viridiplantae; phylum Streptophyta; class Magnoliopsida; order Poales; family Poaceae; genus Tuctoria; species Tuctoria greenei. The sequence continues at coordinate 134,847,385 of JAYESD010000006.1, forward strand.
ACCGTGCACATTTTGGTGTACTACAATAGCTCGCAATAGCTGAGTCGTACATCGAGGAACACCAAATTGAGCTTCGTGATAAAAACCAAGACCGCACAGAGGACTGGATCATGAAAGAGCACAGAAGATGTTTCACTGAATGGTTAATGGACAAAAATATATCATACGGAAACACTATAGAAGAGGCAACAATGAAGAAGTTAGCTTCTGGCCCATCTGCTTTGGTAACATCATGGCAAGCATATGACATCAATGGTTACACATTTTACACTAAAGAAAAAGACGGTAAGAGTGTTGCACAAAATAGTTGTGTTCGTATTGAGGCTTATGATTCACAAGGGCAGAAGACCACATACTTCAGGTTCATAGAGAAAATATGGGAACTCGATTATGGCGAAAGAATTGTAATGCCCGGATTTAAGTGCTAATGGGTCAAACATCCTGATGGTTTGAAAGTGGACAATTACGGGCTGACACTGGTAGACTTGAATAAAGTGGGTCACAAAGATGACGTGTTGGTTCTCGCCGATAATGTCGCACAAGTTTTTTATGTTCAAGATCCAGAAACTGAGAAGTTGCACGTAGTTGTTTCTGGAAAGCAAAATATTGTTGGGGTTGAGAATGTGGGAGATAATGAAGAGGAATATAATCAGTATGAAGAGATGTACCTTTTCACCAAACCAGAAAACATCAAGCGCGTAGAGAGAAGCATTAAAAAGAATTTGAAACCCTATATGCGCGAAGATGTCAATGCTGGAAAAAATGTATATAGCAATGCGAGATGATAGATATTGTATATATTTGTATCTTCTGAAATCAACTTAGAACAATGTTGGTATATGGATTGTGTCCTTTTGCATTTGTGTACATATGCGTTTGGACTCAATAATTTGGAAGTTTGGAAGTTTGGTCTTTCAGATAATGATGTCTCGGGCGTATAGCCGATTGAAGGAGGAGCGCTTGGCGTGGCGCAAGAACCATCCCCATGTATGTACATATGGCACACCGGTCGCATGGTTGTATATACATATGTATCTGTAATGGACTGATGAACTTAACTGTAGTTTGTTTTTCCGTCTTGTTTGTTTTTGGTATTTTCAATTTCTCCGCGTAGGGTTTCTCTAAGAAGCCTGAATCGGGAGATTTATTGAAGTGGCAGTGCATCGTCCCCGGTAAAGAAGGGGTAAGTCATGAAGAACAAACACAATATGAGTTTAACCATCGTCCTCCTATTAATAAATTTCTTTTGCAGACTGAATGGGAAGATGGTTACTACCCCCTGACAATCTCCTTCTCTGAGGACTATCCCTTAGTGCCTCCAAGATGCGCCTTTCCAATTGGGTTCTTCCACCCAAATGTCCATCGTTTGGGAGCACTCTGCATCGGGATTCTTGATCAAGAGACTGTAAGATAGACCTATTTTGTTCATGTAATTATTACTTATAATTGTTGTCGAACTTATTTGAACTGGTTTCTTATATTGCTTAAATTATATTTCGTAGGGGTGGTGTAGTGCTTTTACAATCAAAACTATACTACTTGAAGTTCAACGTTTGCTGCATCAGCCAAATGTGCCTGATGTTGAAAATGATTGCTATAATCTACTTATCAAGGTTAGATGACACTTTGACTTAGTGACCAATGTAGGTTCTTCATTCCTCCTTCGACATTTGTTAATTTAAATAATGTCAATATTTTCAGGATCCAGCGGAATATAAGAGACGTGTTCGGGAGCAAGCAGGACGGTACAATTTAGATTGATCGATGGGAGCTTCATCGTCGATCTACAATGAATGTAGCATGATTTTTGTTCTCAGTGTGTAAAGAAATTATCTTTGAACAATTGTAAAGCCTCTAATGGTGTATTATCACAATTAAGCCAGCCTCACTAGTGATCGAGCATTTCTTATAATGCATTACTGTACTAGTATCCGCTCTTCTGTGTTTTTTCCCTGATACAATTATTCCCGCAACGATTAAATACGGTTTTGATAATTGCAACGACTACATCCCCGTAATTTCAATGAAAACCGCTTGTGATAATTGAACAACTACATACGGTTCTTAAACAATGACCGCCACTGAAAATACATGATCTTCTCAGGTCGTTGTTAATTAAGAACCGTCTGTGAAGTTCATTACATTACAGGCGGTTATTAATTAAGAACCGCCTATGAAGATCATGTATTTACCCAGGCGGTTGTTTCTTAAAATCCGTCTGTGAAGTTCATTGCATTACAGGCGGTTCTTAATTAAGAACCGCCTATGAAGATCATTTATTTACCCAGACGGTTGTTTTTTAAAATCCGCCTGTGTTGTTCTTTCATCACAGGCGGTTATTATATCATTCGTCATCACAGTAGCATATTTTTAAGGAACGCCTATGTTTGAAAATTTGAGGCGCCTGTAAAAATGCTTTTTGTAGTAGTGGAAACATCTCAATATATGCAGACGATGCGGCAATTTTTGTCCACCCATCGAGCAGCACAGTTTGGCTGACTGTTGAATATGTCATGGTTAAGTGCTCCCACACGTTTGCGACTAAAATATAATACAAAATGTAGTTCAATTTTTTGGAAAAAATATATTATTTTGTTGTTCATATTGTCAGTGGCGATCCCTGAACTGATGGAGCCGGGCCCTGACCTTGAACACATCCGTAAGAACTATGTGATCCACTTAAAACTAGGAAATTTACGCCTTGCTGAGCCTTACACTCAGGCCATGGCTTGTGTTGTCCGAGCGGCAGGCCTGTCCCAACGTATTGTAATCTGCTGTGATATCAACTTTGAGGTGTAAAAAACTTATCGGGCTAGAACTTTAAAAGGAAATCAGCTTCAAATAGTAGGGATTATAGGTTTCAAATGACTTGCAACTATTCAAACTGATTCCTCTTCTTTTTGATGTGCCCAGGCTTCAAAAATGGAATGTTGTGTGAACAAGAAGCCCAGGTGTCCAGATTGAATATATAGGAGGCATATGCCTCCTTAACAAGCCAGGTGCTCGCAAAATCAGTGTTAACGTATCAACGCTTGCAGATGCTGAGCAGGGCGCCTCCAGTACTTGGCATGTGGCTGCATTAACAGACTTGACAGCCACTAATGCAGTCCCTTTCGTTTAGTCTAGTTTGGTAGCATACTTATTCTGCATAGTCTCACAGCGGGCTGCACAAAGATACAACATGAAGAAAAATATAATCTTATATATTACTATTTTGAGCCTTTCTTAGGCCCAACATTAATCGGATGAAAATCCTAAAAGTTCTCATAAAAAGAAAAATATCGTTCGTCAAATCACATGCTAGCCAAACAATAGCCGTTAAATCTAACATGATCTAAATTAACCACCTCTGTCATTATAAAAAAATTAGGCCGAAACAAACCTAATATCTATTTTTAAATTACCCACCAGTGCCGTTATAGAAACTTCATATCAAACATAATATAAAAATACCAAAACTTAGAATAAGAAATAGGAAAGTATTGGATTCTGTATAAAACTCAAACATAAATATGTGAAATTAAGAAAAAAATAATAACATTTCTTTGATTTTTTAAGTAAATTACATTATATAAAGGGGGTGTTCATAACAATTACAATCCACAAAAAATTCAAACTCATATCAAATAGAGTCTATATAAAATACAAACTAAAATTTAAATTTTAATATGATCAAATTAGTACTTGCATTTTATATATTATAATATGATTTTATAATTTTGTATAATATAATATTAGTCCGTGCAGGTGTGGAATTGATGTAATAGTTTCTAGGAGTGTGCACGGCGTTGGGAACAATTCAAAGGCGTGTTCAGCAGAGAAAAGAAATAGCCACGCATAACACGTACTCTATACTAGCATACCAAAGCTATCATATGCCTGTTCTATGACAGTACAACTATAGATGTTTATGCTGGTACGGTATTGTGAGCATGATTGACCAGTTCCACAACAAGTATAGATTGTTCATTGGCAGGGGCGTTTGATTTTTATTTAATGTTCGTTTCATTTATTTTTAAACTTATCAGTGTCAAATAAAATGGAATGGAGTAGTTATTTAAGAGAAAAAGGGGTAGGACCAAGTAGCTAAACAAACATACGTATTGAACTTAGTGATACGGTGTAGTCCTTTATCGAAAAAGGTGATACTGGGTAGTGGCAGGACTGGAAAAGCAGGATCCTTCCAGGTCTCCTTTTAGTGAAATCGTAGGCTCTCTTTTATGGTCCTGAAAGTTGCACATTATCTTCCGCATATATTATGGTAGTCTGACAGCTATCAAGCTAGTGAAATTTAACTTTTGAATTTTACAAGTTCGTATTAGAACCTCTTACCCTGATGATATTTTATCATGTTAGCGGCTGCTGTTGCCGAGCTTAAATTGCTACGGGCTGAGCACAGATTTTTTCAGTCAAAATATGGCGTTCATTTTGAGGTTATAAGAAAAGGATGTCACTTTCTTCACGACGTTTGAAGCCAAATGCAATCAAATTTGTTTAGTCATCCTTTCGTTTTCTCCTAGTTCTACATGATTTAACACCATGCTACGTAACACTGCAGCAAAACTATCCTAATTTTGGGTAAAATGTTTGAAGACTCTCTATCTATGTGTATGCATGGTGTTTGGTACACTTTAAAGGTGTGTAATCGAAAGAGAAACCAAGAGCGGTCAGATAAGGAGGTTCCTATCACGGCTTGGATCTACCACTACGATAGATCGCCACGGAAAAAATTGACACGTATTTCTTTTTCTTAAGATACTGATATATGACTAGCATCAAAATCATTTATGAGACGACTAACAAATTTAGGACGTGTCAAACTCTGTTTGATTGTGAATAAAGTATATGGATTGATATATAGCCAGGTCGACCAATTCCGGCCATAATTTTTTTCTTCTAATTTTCTTATATACTCCATCCATTTTTCACATCATTATTGTTAAAATAATTAATTTAGTTTAATTTTAAACCAGGTTTGTTGTCCTAACAACATTAATTTAGAAACAGAGTGTGTATAAAACATCATAGGCAAGTATATAGTTCATAGTCCTTGTCCTAGTAACTTAATTATATGAAGAAATATGGCTACTCATTCAAGGAAATAAAAATGAAAAGATGGTACTCGCTGTGAAAATCGGTGGACTGAAGCTGGCGTTGGAAGGAAGCCAGGACTCTCAAATTCAAGTAGTTCCTGGTTTACATGTTGATCTCATATTTATAGTACAAGAGAAGTGCGGCCGATGTACAGATAAATAGAAACAAAAGGTTGTGCGGCCGATCACAATCAGTTGAGATTCTAACTCACCGATCCTAATCTATAATTTCTGTCCATAACAGTTGATTACAATCTTATGTATCTCATATTACCTTAACTACTGATCTTCATCCTTCTGGACTTCAATCGTGAACCTTTTGGACTTAACAGGAGAATCCTCAGCGTCATCCTGCTGCATGTGGCCATATCCTTTGTTCTAACATTCCCTCTCAATCTTAACTCCTCCCCATGTTGAGATTCCATTGAAACTGGACCATACAGTTCGCTGTCAATGCTTTTGTGAAGCCGTCAGCGATCTGATCCTTCGACGACACAAATCTTATTCAGAACAACTTATTTGCCACCCTTTCTCTTACAAAATGATAATCTATTTTTATATATGTTGTGCGGGCATAAAACACTGGATTTGCCACCATGAACGTAGATCCCAAATTATCACACCACAAGGTTGCGATCCCTTGCTCTTGCACACCTAGTTCCTTTAGAATTGTCTGAGTCCAAATTACCTTTGATGTAGCATTTTCTATTGCTTTATATTTTGCCCCGGTACTTGACCGTGATAATGTTGGTTGTTTTCTAGCACTCCATGACACCATGTTCTTGCCCACATATATAGCAAATCCTCCAGTTGATCTTCTATCGTCCGGACAGCCTGCCCAATCTGCATAAAAAAATGCATTTACCTGCAGAGAGCTATTCTTGACAAATTTTATGCCAAGATTAACCGCGCTTTAAACCGAAATATTCTCTTTAGCATAGTCCAGTGAGCTGTGGTCGGTATTGACAGCTGTTATATACCAATATCACCCGTTAATATAACTCAATTATGTGAAGGAAATATCATTTCTTACACACATCACCTTTCTATTTGTAGGATCGAAGAGCACGTGAAAAGCTACCAGGGGGGGTGAATGGTAGATTTAAAAAATCTTACGCAGCGGAAACAATTACATCCCAACCCCTTAGGCAGAAAAACGATCTGTTAAAGAAATCGTCTGTGAGACTAATCTAAACGTGTTTCACCGTGACAAATGTGATATATATCAGAGAGAATCAAGTCACAAAGAAAACACAAGAAGAATCACTCAAATCCGTCGAGAGAAATTCAAGTTATGATCGAAAGATTGTACAAAGGTCAATCTGTCCTACCCGAGAAAAACAGTTCTGGAACGCTGCAAAGAAACTCGTGTAAATCAGAAACCACAAATTCAATGATCGTGAAATTTTGACAGATGATAGATAATCAAGTTGTGAAGACAACCCAGAAAGGATGACGTCAATTAGATCTGTAAAACTCGAGTTATGATAAAACCACCGACGAAAGGTAGTGCTGTCCAGAAACTCGACGAGTAAAACTTGTCTGGAACAAGTCGGACAAACAAGGCATAAAAGTTCCTTCAAACTACGAATTTTATTCAATAGAACACAAGAGAAACAGACCCAAAGTCGTGCACCACGAGCTATGGGATCCCTTGCTTATATAACCAGCCCTTAGGCCAACCCAATCTCAACTAGGACCCCAATCCTACTCCGATCACAAATCAGAACTTTCCATAACTTTAGGACTCCTTTATACGCAGATAGAAGCAATCTTTAAACTTCCTAACACATTAGGAACATCTCCCATATTACTAAAAAAACTCAAATTCGTGACCCACACGAAATCCTATCATAACCAAATCAATACTTTCCATACCGAGCCATAACCGACTCCGCCGCAGCCAAAGTCATCAACCGATATGATCCGATCCTTCCAACCAGATCTTCCCATCCATAAACCATCTTCAAAACTATGTTGACACGTCATGCACCACATGCATACGTGCAAACACCTTCCTTTCACGTCCAGTAAACTTCATATGCACTGCCCTTGATTCAATCATCCTGCGCGACCTCCTGACTTGCTCAACCACAATTCCTCCTGAATTTGGTTGTTGGAACCTCATCTCCTCCCTGAGACTAGTCCAAAGGATCCTGTCACCAGCCATGACTTGAACTCAAGCAACACCTGCACATGAACAAACAACCAATCTGTACGAGCCCAAGTCTGCGAGTTGACTCAAGTCAGTTCCGAACACAACACCTTACGTGAGCACCTCACATAAGCATGCTGCAAAACCACAATAAAACGATATCAGCCATATCAACCAAAATGCACCAAAAACTTAAGTAAAGAATACTAGGAAACCTTTCCATAAGTGTAAAGCAAGTTCGAAACATTTCACATGAAAAGCAGGAACATTACGATCAAGCTCCAAACCTTGCCAAAGCTAACCGGAGCTCGAGCTAGAGCTTACCAAAGCTAGTACAACCTAGCGCCGGAGCTTACCAAAGCTAGTCGAACCTAGTGCCAGAGCTAACCAAAGCCAGTCGGAACTAGTCAACCCAAAAGCCAGAGCTAAAGAAACATGTTGGAGCTTAACAAAGACATACCGGAGCTATCAAAGACATGCCAGAGCTAAAGACAAAGAGGTCGGACCTATTGTCGGACCTTGTAGAAGCTCAAAGCTAGAGTCAGACCTTGCTAAACAAGATATTTTAGCAGAAATTCAAAACTTTTATCATCAAAGCCAATGAATTCAGTACAAGCCAATGTATTCAGCACACATAGGTCTCACAATCTCCCCCTTGATGAATGCATTGGCAACACCACTTAAAATCCGAACATTGGCTTATTCACATTAGAAGTTTTGAAAACAATTCCCCCCCCTTTGTAAAACAGAAATAAAATGAGAAGAAAAACAAATTCTCCCCCTGAGAAGAATCGGTGTAATCGATTTAAAATTTAGATATTATCTCCCTCCCTTTGACAATGTATTGAACAAGATTTAAAAGAGAAAATTTGATTGTTATGAGCATATTATAACATATACATATAAAACAAAGCTCATCCAAGTTATACTATCATGTAACTTACACTATCACATCAATGAAATATATAAAGTAGTGTAAGCCATGCTAGAGATCAAATGTAATTTCCAATTTAGCAAGTCATGATCTCACAAACTTAACTATTTCAAAACCTGAATGCATGACACTTTTTTCTGCATTTTATTATTTTACAAAGCACAAATTTAGATCATATGATATTTGCAAGAGATTATATGCGCATCTACCTTATTCTAACCAACCAGGCCAAGCCTATGTCATTTGTCAATCAGAAGCTTAAGGACATGGTTTTAGTCATACACAACTTATTCCAAGTTCATATCTAAGTACAATGATAAGCCATCTCAAAAGAAGTGCGATGCATGCATATTCTCTTGATCTTTTGTCAACTTATATGTGTTCATAAAAACTCAACATGTGAGTTGATTACTTGATTAATTCTTTATGATTAAAAACACTTGTGAGCATGCAACAAGTTCAAAACAACAAGAAAGTTCGACCATGACCAAATTTAGTGTAAGTAATTATTCCAATTACTAGACATGACAAAAACTACAGAATGTATAACACGAGTAATGTAGCAAGAACTTTTAGCATGTAAAAGGAATCACAAAGTCATATATGTATGAAATGCTATGCTCATATTATTTTATGTTCAGATTCACACATAGAATTCTTAAGTTTGAAAACTCCCCCTCAATGTAAGCCACGAGGAAGCATAACCCCTATTTCACTGCGAATGTAACAAAAATGATTGAAATCCAAAGGTTTTGTAAAAATGTCGGTCAATTGTTGTTCGATATCTACATGGTGAAGCACAATGTTTCCTTTTTCAACATTATCACGGAGAAAGTGATACTTAATATCAATGTGCTTAGTTCTAGAATTTTGCACAGGGTTTTCAGCAATGCAAATGGCACTAGTGTTATCACAAAACAGTGGAACACTATCTAGATCAACCCCATAGTCCTTAAGTGTTTGAACAATCCAAAGAATTTGTGAGCAAGCACTAGCTGCAGCTACATATTCAGATTCGGCTGTGGATTGTGCAACTGAATTTTGTTTTCTAGAGGACCAAGCAACAAGTGAATTACCAATAAAATGACAAGCACCGGAAGTACTTTTCCTATCAATCCTACAACCTCCAAAATCAGCATCGGAAAAAGCTTTCAAAGTAACGGTTGAGGAAGAAGGAAGAAAAATGCCAAATTCTTGAGTTCCATGTAAGTACCTGAGAATCCATTTGACGGCTTGATGATGTGAAGCATGTGGGGAAGCTTGAAACCGTACACAAAGACATATGCTGAATTGTATGTCCGGTCTTGATGCCGTGAGCTACAAAAGTGATCCGATCATGCTTCTATATTCTTTTTGATCCACGGGTTCACTATCTTCATCAAGTTCAAGTGTTGTTGCTGTTCCCATTGGTGTTTGAAGAGGCTTGCTTTTGTCCATGTTGAAGCGCCTTAGGAGGTCTTTTGTATACTTCATTTGATGTACAAAGGTACCCTCCTTGGTTTGCTTGATTTGCAGCCCCAAAAAGTATGTGAGTTCTCCCATCGTACTCATTTCAAATTCCGAACTCATCATAGTTGAAAACTTGGACACAAGATCATGAGAAGCACAACCAAAGATAATATCATCCACATACACTTGAACAAATAATGAGTCATTACCATACTTAAGCACAAAAAGAGTTTTATCAACCTTGCCCATGGTAAACCCCTTTTCAAGTAAGAATGTTTTTAACCTATCATATCATGCTCTAGGGGCTTGTTTTATACCGTACAAGGCTTTGGACAGTTTGTAAACATGATTAGAAAAATCTGAATTTTCAAAACCCGGTGGTTGTTTGACATAAACCTCCTCATCTATTTAGCCATTAAGAAAAGCACTTTTAACATCCATTTGATATAGCTTAAAACCTTTAGATGCAGCAAAGGCTAACAAAATTCTTATGGCTTCTAATCTAGCAACAAGAGCAAAAGTTTCATCAAAATCTAGACCTTCAACTTGAGTGAAACCTTGAGCAACCAACCTCGCCTTATTCCTAACCACAACTCCATCCTCACTTTGTTTATTTTTAAACACCCATTTAGTTCCAATTAAAGTGTGACCTTGAGGAGGAGGTACAAGTTTCCGAACATTATTTCTTTCAAAATATTCTAACTCTTCTTGCATGGAAATAATCCAAGATTCATTAGTGAGTGAGTGTGATATATCATTGGGTGCAAAAGAAGCAACAAAAGAAGAATGAGCATGAGAGTTTGGATCGCAAAACCTGGACCGTGTAACTCGTTCATGCAAGCTTCCAATAATCTGTTGTGGGGGATGATCTTTGTTAATCCATGAGGGAACAGATGTATCACAAGCTTCTTCTTCATTATGTTCATCGCAGATTGATGAGCTTGTGGCTTGTGGACGATCAAGACCAGCAAAGGTGGTCGTCAGAGCTTGTTCAATGTTCGGAGCTAGACACGTGTTAGCTTCGGAACTATCATGCAGTATCACCAGCTCTTCTCCTTCTTCGAAAATACCCCCCCTGAGGATATGGATCTGGTCCTACAGCACCGGAGCTAGTACCTGGGCTAGCTTCATCAAAAGAAACTTCACAAGTCTCCAAAATTTTGTTAGTTCCACGTAGAAGCACACGATATCCTCTAGTGTGAGATGGGTAACCAAGAAACATGCCATCAATGGATCTAGATTCAAATTTTATCAAGATTACCATGTTTCTTAACAAAGCATTTGCAACCAAAGACCCGAAAGTGCGTAACACTAGGCCTATGTCCAAACCGGAGCTCATATGGTGTTTTACCTAGCTTAGCACGCAAGAAAAATGACTTGAGACATAACAAGCGGTTGCGATCGCATCAGCCCAAAATTCCCTAGGAGTTTGATATTCATCAAGCATAGTCCTAGCCATCTCAACTAAGGTTCTGTTCTTTCTTTCTACAACACCGTTTTGTTGAGGTATATATGGTGAAGAAAATTGATGATCTATTCCATTTTCAGCACAAAAGTGATCAACAGATTGATTTTTAAATTCAGTTCCATTATCACTTCTAATTGCTTTTAAAGATCCTGGTGATCAATTGATAATCTAAGAAATAAAGTTCTAAAGTTACTAAAAGCTTCATTCTTAGATGCCATAAAGTAACCCAAGAGTATCTCGAATAATCATCAACAATAACAAGAACATACCATTTACCTCTGAAGGATTGAACACGTGAAGGTCCTACGGTGTCAAGGTGCAAAAGTTGACACGGTTCAGTTGACATGATCATTATGAGAGGAGTATGTGAACCTTCAATCATCTTAGAATGTCTACAAGAAGAGCACACAATTTCTTTGTCCCCTTTAAGCTTAGGCAGCCCACGTATGCGATCAAGAGCACTAACACGCGTTAGGTGATCAAAGCCTACGTGACCAAAACTACGATGCCAAAAATATAAGTCCTTGAAATCATTAGCAACTAGACACCTATGCTTAGAGGAAGACATATCAAAATCAGCTTTAAAAACTCTTCCAAATTGTGACATGTTAAACAAAAGCTCACTATTTGAATCTACAACTTTGTAGCATTTTTTAGTCAAGGTTATTTCCAAATTCTCATCAAGCAATTGAGAAACAGAAAGCAAGTTGTACTTCAAATTTTTAACAAGTGCCACATCTTTTAAAGTGTAGTGATCATTTACTCTAACTTAACCTTTAGCAATAATAGGAGTTGAAGAATTATCAGCAAAAGTAACATTTTACACGTGACACAAAGGAGAGGGAGGAGAACCATTCTTTGTTACCGGTCATGTGGCGTGAGCAACATGAATCCACAATCCAAATGTTCTCCTTCCTCAAACGTGTAACCTACATAGAAGCACAATACGTCGATGACTCAATATTGGGGTTAGTCAAAAGGCATTTAGGTATCCAGTACTGTGTCACACGACGTGCAGCAGGAAAAACACGCGAAAGCTGATATAAAATAGCAGGTTTATGAGTCAAAGTTTGAGGTTTTCTATTCTTAACTCGTTTAGCACAAAAACCAGTAGCTCCGGAGGTAAAAGCAGCAGTTCCAAAAGGCAAGGTTGAAGCTCCAGAAGCAAAAGCTGAAGTTCCGAAGGAAACAACAGAAGGTCCGGGAGCTCTCGGAGCTATCGGAACTACCGAAGCTGCTTTTGCGGATTTCTTACCAGAAGGTCCGGAAGCTACCTTTTCAAATTTCTTACTCACCAAAGCAGGTTGTGTTTTTCTAATTGCATGAAAGTTATGAGATCTAGCAATCATTCTTTCCTTTTTCTGTTGTTTAGCTAGTCTATAACAAAAATCTATGACATGACCATATCTACCACAGTAGGTACAATGAAATTTAACTTTCTGTTCATGTCTAGATGAGCAAGCAATATTTTTATTTGAAACCGAATGAGACAACACTCTTGCAGATTTGAAAACCATTTCTTTTTGTTTATGAATTGTTTGAATCAAATCACTTCCTACTGACTTTACAATTTTAGGTGGATGTGCCTTAGCATGAGCATGAGAATCAAAACCTAAACCAGTTTTATCATTGCAAGACTTGGAAGAATTCAGCAGCAAGTTTAGGTTCTTATTCCCATTACAAAACCGATCTAATGTCCTATGCATGTTATCAAGTTTATTGGAAAGATCAAGGTAATTTTCACATGAAGTTTTTCCTTTTAATTTGGAATTGGAACAAAATTTAACTTCATGAGAACGTAAAACATTGTTCAATATAGAAATTTCATTCATAACATCTTCTAGTTTCTTATCAAGATCATCACAAGTAGAACAATGCAAAAAATTTGTAGGACAACTAGCATCTTTCAAGTTTTTATCATTAAGTGCAGCAAGCTCTTTGTTCTTTTCAATTTCAAGTTCAAGTCTATCTAGAGTGGAGGAGTTTGCAGTTCTTAGTGTGGACAATAGTTCATAGATTAAATCACGTGAGGGACAAGAATCATCACTAGGAATCAAGGTTTTCAGACGGTTGATTTCATATTCTAGTGATTCAATTTTAGCAGCATTATCCCTAAGATTTTTGTCCTTTTCTTAAAAATAATAGTTGCACGAGAAATTGCATCACACATTTCATTACAGGTAGAACATACCTCATCGTCGTCATTGTTGTGTTCTGCATCCTCCTGACTTGATCTTGTTTTGCCCGTCATAAAGCATAAGTTGGCCAGATCGTCATCATCTTCACCACTTTCAAAGTCTACATCACTTGAACTGGGTTCTTGAAGCGCAGTGATATAGCTGTTAATCATCTTGCGTCCTTTGGTACCCTTCTTTTTCTTGTTGGGATTTCCAGAGGTGGTCTTGACCTTGTTCTGTTTTTCTTCACAGGTAGTAGGACCTGAAAGGTTAGGGCATTCTGTACGAAAGTGTCCTGTCTTACCACATCCAAAACAGCGTTGAGGTCCGGAGCTTCCTCTCCTTCTAGTTCTCACATTTTGCAATGCCTTTGAGAATCTAGTAGAGATGAGTGCTAACTCCTCTTCTGGAAATTCCTCGATCTGCTCCAGGGTTAGTGAGGACAACAAAGCAAGAATATTGCAAGATGATGATTGGCCGGAGCTTGGCATATCATGTTGTGAGAAAAATGTAATAGACTTATTTGGGTTCTTACATGATAAGATGTCAATTTCATGAGTTTTTAGTTTAGAATAAAGCACATCTAATGTAAGAGAACTCATGATAGTTGATTCACAAATAGATGTTACTTTCATCTCCCAAATTGACATGTCTAATGCACTAAGAAGTTGCCTAGCATTCTTCGCATCAGAAAAGGTAACATTGACACTACGTAAGTTGCTAAAATTTTTATTGAAGCGAGCAAAGAGGTCATCGATAGACTCATCGGGTTGCATCTCGAAATGCATGTATTCCTTTTTGAATATATCTTGTTTTACCTCTGAAAGCTTCTAGGCCCCCATGAGGTACAGTTTTGGTGATTAATGACAACCATTGGATTTTACTAATGAATTTGTGAATGCAAGGTCCCAATAATCACTTAATCAAATGAAATCTATATGTCATTGGAGACCCATATACAATCACTTTATGAGATCAAATCAATGATATGAAGACAAGAAGTGAAAACTCTTATGTCAAAGTCATTCAACCACAATTGATGACACTTAATGCTTAACAACCATCAGAAGTACATTTCCAACGAAAGTATAAGAGGTCAATCGAGCAAGACATAAAAGAATCATTTAGAAACAACTTGAAGTAAACAAAATCAACTCACTGGATCAACCGATGATTTCTGAGAACAACACATCGGTCGAGTTGGTTCAGCAGAAGAAGATGACCTCAGAACACAGCACTCATCGGATCATCCGATGTTAAGGGCTAGGCTACATCGGTCCATCAGTACAGTTTGCAATATCCTTGGACCAAGTGTAGCACCGGATCATCCGATGTACAGAGATATACACATCGGTCAATCACTCCAGCAAGCATCAAGTTTGAGTCAATTCTGGAGGAAGAGCCACCGAATCATCCGATGAGAAGACAAGTGCAACATCGGTCTAACAACGGTCATATCTGACATAATGACGTCAACTAAAGTAAACTTGACCGATGATAACTAAAGGGGAGACATCGGATCATCCGATGTTCGCAGAAAAGTTCTATCAGCCTACTTTTCCAACGGCTATTTCTTGGAGGCTGGCTATAAATACCCCCTAAACCTGTCATTTCGACAAGTCTTGATCACAAAACATTCTCAACACATCCACAAGCGTTCAAGACCAAGAGCCATCACTTCTACATCATTTCGACCACATACACACCAAGAGATAGGCTATAGCTAGCTAGAGAGAGAGCTTGTGTGCCTCCATTCTGGGTGAGTGGAATCTCTAGGATAGTGAGAGCCTCAAGGGAGTGCCCCTTGGTGTTTGTAACTGTGAGAGACTTCCGGAGCTTGCCAAGGCGTTTGTGGAAGCCCGGAGGGTCGAAGTTGTACAAGGCTTGAGCTCCACCTTGCCAAGGTTGGCAAACGGAGAAGAATAGTGGAGATCCCTCATCTCGGTGACTTGGGTGTGGCTAAACCCTTTGGTGGGTGCCACAACGTGGATGTAGGAAGATCTTGACGATCTTGCCGAACCATGAGATAAATCCTCGTGTCTCCTCGGGAGTTTGCATCCTCTTCCTCTCCCTTACATTTATGCATTTTATATTCCGCGAAGTTGCTATTTACCTCAATGCATAGATAGTTTGCGTAGGGAATTGGGCTTTTAGGAATTAAGTTTTATTGTTTATATTTTTGAAAAGAAGCCCAATTCACCCCCCCTCTTGGGCATTCGATCCTTACAATTGGTATCAGAGCAAGGTTGCTCATAGGATCATTCTAGCTTCACCGCTAGAGAGCTAAAATGGCCAAGGTTGGGGGTTCGGTTCCTATCTTCGAGGGCAAGAACATTGCCTATTGGAAAGCACGCATGCACGCTTATCTAGAGGCTATTGCTCCCGAAGTATGGGAAGCGACCCACGCGGGGTTTGGAGAACACAACTATGTTGGTGATCAAATTAAATGGGATGCTAAAGCTAGGAATGCAATCTATGAGTGCATAAGTCAAGATGTTTTTTCTAGGATTGCTAGCAAAGAAAAGGCATGTGAAATTTGGGCTTGCTTGATAGAAATTCATGAGGGTTCTTCTCGTGTGAAAGAACTAAAATATCACATGCTAAAAGCAAAATATGATGAATTTAAGATGCTACCTCATGAAAATGTCAATGAGATGTTCTCTCGCTTGAATGTACTTATTGAAGAAATTAATGCTCTTGAAATTGCTTCTCTTGGCAAGGGACTCATCAACCGCAAGATTCTCATGCTCCTTCCCAAGCGAAAGTACAACATCATCAACTCCATGCTCCAAAAAGAGTCTCTTGACCACATCGAAGTTTTGGAGCTCATTGGAGAAATTCACGCTCATGAGATGAGTGTGCTTGGGATGATGGAGCAATCATCTTCAAAAACAATTGCTCTAAAGGCCTCCACCAAGAAAACAAGCCTCAATAAGAAGAAGGTGGTTGATCCTAGCTCAAGTGAAGAGGAGCAAGCATCAAGTGAAGATGAAGATGATGAGCTTGCATTGATGATGAGGAAGTTCTCACACTTGAACTCCAAGATTACCAAGAAGGGATACACCTTTGATCCCAAGAAGAAAGCGTTTCTACCAAGGAGAGATGATCACAAGACTTAATACAATTGTGGTGATCAAGGCCACATCTCCTACGATTGTCCAAAACCGGACAAAAGAAGAGAGAACCACAAGAGCAAGCATCACAAGCTTGAAGAAAGTGATGATGATGAAGAAGAGGCCAAACCCAAACCAAGAGCCTTTGGGAAGAAGAAACATGACAAGGGAAAGAAGGCAAGACTCTTCCCAAAGAAGAGAAATGGCCCACAAAAGGTGTTCATGTGTGAGGCAAATGAATGGGTCACCGATGAAGAAACAAGTGAGAAGAGAGTGAAGTGGAAGAAGAAAGTTTGGCCGGCCTCGCCATTGCCAACAATGATGACTCACCTCTTCATCCACCGCCCATGTGCCTCATGGCGAAAGGTAACACCAAGGTATGTGACGACTCTAGCGATGATAAGCTTTCCCCCGATGATTTAACTTCTTTGATAAATGCATATCATGCTATCATTAAGAGGGAAAAGAGTATGGTTAAAGCGCTTGAAGAAACTCGTGCTAGACTTGAGAGTGCTAACCTCGATTTGCTTGACAAGTATGAAAGCATACTCAAAGAGCATGACACGCTCAAATCTCATGTCAAGCAAATTGAGAAAGAAAAGGATAAAATCAAGATAGATAATCATGAGCTTAGCTTGGCACACCAAACACTCTTGGAAGAGCACAACAAGTAAGTACAAGAACATCAAACACTTAAACTTGCTCATGACGTGCTTGATCAAGAGTTGAAAAATATAAAGAAGCAAACTCTTAATGATAGGATATCCATTACTTCTCATGTCACTAATGCCTTGAACAAGTCTTTGTCTTTGAAAGCAAACGCTAGGGAGAAGGACTTGTTGGAAGAAATTGAGAGTCTCCGCACTAGTGTGGCTAGACTTTCAAAAGGGGAAGTCAAACACAAGGAAATACTCTTCCAACAAGCAAAGGCCTTCAACAAGAGAGGACTTGGATCCTTCCCGGTGCCTAACAAAGGAAAGGTGCCCTCGCAGGAGCTTAGAACAAGCTTCATAAAGGAAGTTGGTTCTTATTGCCAACATTGTGAGGTCACCGGTCACCACACAAGGGAGTGTCCTCTTCCTAACCGACCTTCTCCAAAGTTGCCTATTAATTACAAATCTACTTTCAATGATTGTTATTATCTCTTAAGTAAAGTAGATGGCAAGGTGAAGGCTAGGTTCATCGGCAAAGACATGAACGACATGAAGGGGAAGATCCCCAAGCAACTTTGGGTCCCAAAGACACTTGTATTACACATACAAGGACCTAAGTTGGCTTGGGTGCCTAAAGTTAAAAATTGAATTCATGTGTGTAGGTGAACTACAAATCCGGAGGAAAGCATTGGGTACTCGATAGCGGGTGCACCCAACATATGACCGGCAATGATGGTATGTTCACCACCATAGAAAACCCCGACAATAATGAACAAGTCACCTTTGGTGATAACTCTAAGGGAAAGATAATTGGGTTAGGTAAAATTGCTATTTCAAATGATTTATCCATTTCCAATGTTTTTAATGTCAAGTCACTTAGTTTTAATTTACTTTCCATTGCATAACTATGTGATCTTGGACTAACATGCACATTTAGCAAAAATGATGTTGTTGTGAGTAGTGAAACAAGCCAAGACATAATCTTCAAAGGATTTCGGCATGGACATCTCTACCTAGTAGATTTCTCCAACAAGAATGCTAGCTTGACCACTTGTCTTTTCACTAAGACAAGCTTGGGTTGGCTATGGCACCGACGCATAGCGCATATAGGGATGAGCAAACTCAAGCAGTCATTCAAGATTGGGATGGTGACCGGCGTGAAGGATGTCACATTTGAGAAGAACGAGCTTTGTAGCGCTTGTCAAGCCGGGAAGCAAGTTGCTTCACACCACCCAATGAAGACAATGGTGTCAACCTCCAAGCCACTTGAGCTACTGCACATGGACCTCTTCGGACCGTCCACATATCAAAGTCTTGGCAGTAACCTCTATTGTCTTGTTATAGTTGATGACTACTCTCGCTATGCTTGGACTCTATTTCTAGGTGACAAGAGTGAAACTCCGGAAGTGTTCAAGACCTTCGCCAACCGCGCTCAAATGGAATTTCAACTTCCCATCATCAAGGTCCGGAGTGACAACGGCACCGAATTCAAGAACTACAACATTGGGGAGTGGTGTGACCGTGAAGGCGTAAAGCATGAGTTTTCGGCCACATACACTCCTCAACAAAATGGTGTCGTTGAAAGGAAGAACAAAACACTCATCACTCTTGCGAGAGCAATGCTTGATGACTACGGCACGTCGGAGAAGTTTTGGGCCGAAGCAATCAACACGGCGTGCCATGCCGCAAATAGGGTCTATCTCCATCGACTACTTCAAAAGACCCCGTACGAGCTTCTCATTGGGAGAAAGCCCAACATCTCCTACTTTCGAGTCTTTGGATGCAAGTGCTACATCTACCGCAAGAAAAGGCTCGGTAAGTTTGAAAGAAGATGTGATGTTGGTATATTTCTTGGTTATGCATCAAACTCAAAAGCATATCGAGTATTCAACCAAACCTCTGGTTTAGTTGAGGAAAGTTGTGATGTTGAGTTTGATGAATCTAATGGCTCCCAAGAGGAGAGTTTTGGTCATGATGAAATAGATGATGAGCCTCTACGAGAAGCCATGAAGAACATGACCATTGGAGACATCAAGCCTGAAGTTGAGGAGAGCCATGATCAAGGGGGAGCTTCAAGTTCCAACAACAACACCTCCATGGCGCCTCAAGTTGACAAAGAAGAGAAGGATGATCCCTTGCCGACTCAAGACTCACAAGCAAAACAACATCAAGAAGAAGAAGAAGTCCATGATCAAGTCCAACCACAAGAGGAGCAACACGCATCACCTTCACCAAGTGCTTCACAACCACTTATGAGGCATGGACACATCTCCAAGGCCCATCCAGTGGACCAAAATCATTGGAAATCCGTCAAGTGGTGTAAGTACACGTTCTCGCCATTTCGCTTCATTTTGTGAGCACTACTCATTTGTTTCATGTGTAGAACCCACTCATATTGAGGAAGCACTCCAAGACCCAAATTGGGTGATGGCCATGCAAGAAGAACTCAACAACTTCATCTGCAATGAAGTTTGGGTGTTAGAGGAGTGACCCAAGGACAAGAACTTCATCGGAACATAATGGGTGTACCGAAACAAACAAGACGAGAATGGCATTGTGGTCCGCAACAAGGCAAGACTTGTGGCCAAAGGGTTCTCGCAAGTTGATGGACTAGACTTTGGGGAGACATTTGCCCCAATCGCCCGGCTAGAAGCCATCCGTATAATTCATGCCTTTGCATCACATCATAATATTAGACTTTATCAAATGGATGTGAAAAGTGCCTTTCTTAATGGTTACATTAACGTGCTTGTTTATGTTGAACAACCTCCCGGGTTTGAAGATCCGAGGAATCCTAATCATTTGTATAGGTTGCACAAGGCGCTCTACGGGCTCAAGCAAGCACCTAGGGCGTGGTATGAACGACTACGGGATTTCATGATCATGCAAGGATTCATGATCGGGAGGGTGGACACCACACTCTTCACCAAAGACATCAACAGGGATTTGTTCATTTGTCAAATTTATGTTGATGATATTATTTTTGGTTCAACTAACGAAGCTCTTAGCCATGAGTTTGGCAAAATGATGTCTAGGGAATTCGAGATGTCGACGATTGGAGAGCTCAACTTCTTCCTTGGATTTCAAATCAAGCAACTTCAAGAGGGGACCTTCGTCTATCAAGAGAAGTACACCAAGGACCTCTTGAAGAAATTTGAGATGGGAGATTGCAGCTCAAGAAGCACTCCAATGGCAACAAATTGTCATCTCGACGCGGATAAGGACGGTGAACCTATTGACCAATCTAACTACCGTTCTATGATTGGCTCATTGCTTTATCTTACCGCATCTAGGCCCGATATCATGTTTAGTGTATGCTTGTGTGCTCGCTTTCAAGCGGCACCTGAAGAATCGCATAGGAAGGCGGTCTTTAGGATACTTAGGTATCTTAAGCATACCCCTAGTATGGGCTTGTGGTACCCTAATGGTGCAAAATTCCACCACTTGGGATACTCGGATTCGGACTTTGTCGGATGCCGCGTGGATCGCAAGAGTACCTCCGGTGGGTGCCACTTGCTTGGGCGTTCCCTAGTATCTTGGTCTAGCAAGAAGCAAAATTCCGTCGCCTTGTCCACGGCGGAAGAGGAATGTATAGCGGCCAGTGCATGTTGTGCCCAAATTCTTTATATGAAACAAACCCTTTTGGACTTTGGTATTAAACTTGGTTGTGTGCCTCTCCTTTGTGACAATGAAAGTGCGGTTAAGATAGCAAAAAACCCCGTTCAACACTCCCGCACTAAGCACATTGATATTCGCCATCATTTCTTGAGGGACCATGAAGCTAAGGGAGACATCTCATTGCGAGGTGTTAGGTCCGAAGAACAATTGGCAGATATCTTCACTAAACCACTTGATGAGAAAACTTTTTCTAGGCTATGAAGTGAATTAAATGTGCTAGATGCGTCAAACATCATGTAAGAATGCACTTCATATAGGTCTTGCCTAACTCTCAAAGGATAGGGGTGAGCAAGGGTTAGCTTGGGATGGAGGTTCTTTTGGGTTTTCCCACGGTTTGGAGAGTGGTTCTCCCTGAAGAAGCCTTTGAAAGGTTCAAATTTGGCAAGATAGATATATTTTATGTCTTGCATGATGCCTGCCATATAGATTTGTAATTTCTTGCACTATAAAATTGTTTGGCATTGCATACGGTAGATTGTCACAATGGGGAACCCACCTCATGAGAAAGAGACTGGTTTGAAATGCAATATCTCAACTCATATAAGGTGGAAAGAACAAAATGTTAGGTGCATTAATGCCTAGAGGAACATGCTCTAAAGAGATAGAAGTCTTCATACTCTACCTCAGAAAGCATGGGCCTTACATTTTATTTGGATGGTTTCCTCCTATTTTTCTCGGTGTTCCATTTGCTTTAAGGCCTAGCCAAGTTATTGGCATATTAGTATCTTTGAGGGGTAAGGGGTTGCCCAAAAAGTCCTAAGACATGTGTTTCTCATTGATTGTTTGTTTGGTCAAAGGACATATATGGGATGTTGCTATTTTGTAGTCATCGGATAATCCGATGCTTAGGTCAGACCATCATCGGATCAGTTGGTGTTCAAAAGCCAAGAGTCAGACCAGTCAGCAACACAAATCAACCGACGCGTTCATTTGGAAAAACATCGGTCCATCCGGTGTTCATAATTCTGGAACTGTGACGAATTCCACCGATGATATTCCCTTCCACGTCAGTCCATCTGATGTCAACGGTATCTTTTTGAATACCCTTACTGTGACATTCGATCGATGCTATTTCTTTACACGTCGGTCCATCCGATGTCAACGGTACCTTTTTGGATACCCTTACTGTGCCATTCGACTGATGCTTCTATCGTTTCTACATCAGTCCATCCGGTGTTAAATTTACGGCTAGGGTTTGGGACCCACTATTTAAACGCCGTCTTGCCTCCCGGTCTTCTCTCTCCCAGATCCCGACTCATCCGCCGCCGATTCTCTCGCCCGAGCGCCGCCACCGTCGACTCCGGTCGCCACCACAGCCCTCCGGCCGCCGCCGCCGCCTCCGGCCGCCCGCCGCCTCCGGTCGCCGCACCACCGCCGCCGCCGTTGGACCATCTAGCGCCGCCGCCACTCGCCTCCACCGCAGCCGCTGCCGCCGCTCCACCCAGCCGCCACCGTCGCTCCACCCAAGCGCCGCCACCGCTCTCCCTCATCACCACAGCACCCAAGCGCCGCCTCCTTCCGTGTACATCGTCACCGTGGTGCCTCCCCCCAAACGGTCGTGTCTCTTCGCGTCGATCGTCGTGTTCCGCACGCTTGACATCGTCGCACTTCATCGCAATGGCTCGTGACAAGAAGAACAAGGGCAAAGCCATTGCGGAGCCGGCCGCAAAGAAGCAGAAGCTATCCAAGGAGGAGAAAAAGGCGTTGATGGCTGCTCGCACCGCCGAGGAGCGAGAGCGTGGCCGAGGAGGATCTTTGAGGATCCGCGAGGCTCGTCCGAGGCAGCCTCCTGTGATCGATGAGTCCGAGGCCGAAGAAGAGCCGTAAGAGCCACTTGTCTGCCGGCGCTCAGCCCGGACCCGTGGGGGGCATCCCCCGGCAGCACCACGTCCGAGACCGACGGCTACCGATCGTCGTGAGGACAGGGAGGCCCAGAGAGCCATCTATGAGATGGACACCACCGTCCGTGTCGGTGAAGGTGTCTGACTGACAGATTACCAGAAGATGAAGGCCAAGCAACTCCGAAGAGTCAGATGGAGTGTGTTGCTTGAGGAGTGGTACCCGTAGCCCAGAGAGGCTCTTGTGGACAGTCGTTTCTGGACTGTGACACAGGCGTTGCTCTATGAGACCTACAGATGCCGAGGCCACAAGTTATTCCAGCATAACTTTCTGGATTGGGATCAGCTCACCCTGGCTGTAGAGACAGAGATACGCCCTTACTTTGAGAGGTACAGAGGGCTGGTTCAGTTGATGTCCTATGAAAGGAGTGCTTATGTGGAGGATTGGGTACGCGTGTTCTACGCTACTCTATACGTCTCTGACGGCCGCAGGTCGATTGACTTCATGTTCATGGGCCAGCACTATCACTTGACGAGGCAGACTCTGGCACAGCTGCTGGGAGTGGACCTGCACGACACTTGCGTGCATGACAGGGTATACGGACAGGCAGACCCGACGAGGAGGCCGCTCACTGGAGGAGTGGCACCACCACTGGAGGAGATCCGCTCTCTGTTTGGCTCGACCTTCCCTCCAGACCAGCCGAGGGTACCGGCACTGCTGACTCCAGCTGCGCGCACAGTGCACCTTGCCTTGCGCCGCACACTCCTGCCGAGGTCCGGTTACTTAGAGGGGTTCACCAGCCTGCAGCAGACCCTCCTGTTCTACATCATGAATGGGATGGAGTTTGATATAGTGGACGTCCTCATATGCGAGATGGAGGATGTGATCACTGACAGAGTGGGGATGATGAGGCAGCTCGTGTATGGACACTGGATCAGCTACCTGCTCTCCATGATGGTTCCTGAGGAGTCCGCCGTGCATGACCGTCTCACTGACGAGAGTGTCACACGGTTCGGTCACTACCGTGCCCCAGCTCCTGGAGACCGCCGCCTTGGCCATCCAGTCGAGCGTCAGGTCAGGGCTCGTCTATCTGAGGAGGACTGGTCTGATCAACAGAAGGAGGATGAGAGGCTGGCTGAGGCAGAGGCACAGGGGACTTGCAGCACATATGGTCCGAGAGCGACACGGATGACAGTCTCAAGGAGTACTTCCCTCCTCCTCCCTCACCCAGGCAGCACGATGCGGAGGCAGGAGGCTCTACAGTGCCACCCCCTACTCCACCTCCCGTCTCAGAGGCACAGGTTTCTCAGCCGTCCAAGCTCACATCTCTCCTACAGCAGATGGTTGAGCAGCAGCTCTTGGACCGGCTTGCAGCTGAGCAGGCCCGAGCGGAGCAGGCTGCATGCCTTCTGGAGCTCCAGCAGCAGCAGCAATAGATGCAGCGCCAGATCGCCTGTGAGAGGCGTGAGGACACTGACCGGCTGACTGGGCTGATCGACCAGATGCACCAGCGCTCCCTCGACCAGCAGCAGCAGACGCAGCAGGCGATGATGGGCATCCTGGGGTTGATCACCAACGTCTACACTCAGACTGAGATTGCCCTGACGTTGCAGCTGCCAGGAGTTGCTCCACCTCCACCTGTCCTTGCTCCAGCTACCGCTCCAGTGCCGACCACGCCGATCCCTTCGATCAGCATGTCTCCACTGCTGGCTCCCTGCGCACTGATTCACTCTCCGATGCCGGCCACGACACTATTCCAGCAGACGCCGCCATCCGTCGCCAGTGCCCCTGTTCCAGCAGCTCCTACCCAGCAGGCACCAACGACGACTCCTACGGCTCTGACAGCTCCTTTCACTACTCCAGGCAGCAGCTCCGACGACAACGACGGTGACGAGTTCGTCATCGTGCCTAGTACTCAGGGTACTTAAGCACTCGGATCCCTTTTTGGTGTCTTGATGCTAAAGGGGGAGAAGAGTTAGAGGAATCAGGGGGAGGATAGCTCAGTCTCAGGGGGAGTGTCCTAGCCTTAGCGGGAGTTTACCTATATCATCTTTTGTAATTCAATGTTTTTGCTACTCATTTGGTGTTTATTGAGTACTCTTAATTTATTAATCGATTGAGCTTATTTGGTGCCTATCTTATGATCACTTATTCACTTGAGTTATTCTTTGATTGAGCTTTCAAATTTTAAGTGTAATAATCTTGTATTCATTGCATATCCTCTTAAGCTTCGTACTATCAAATTCATTACTATTGTGCTTTAAATTGTTGTGTTGCCATCAGTCACCAAAAAGGGGGAGATTGAAAGCATCTAGGCCCCCATGAGGTACGGTTTCGATGATTAATGACAACCATTGGATTTTACTAATGAATTTGTGAATGCAAGGTCCCCATAATCACTCAATCAAATGAAATCTATATGTCATTGGAGACCCATATACTATCACTTTATGAGATCAAATCAATGATATGAAGACAAGAAGTGAAAACTCTTATGTCAAAGTCATTCAACCACAATTGATGCCACTTAATGCTTGACAACCATCAAAAGTACATTTCCAACAAAACTCTAAGAGGTCAATCGAGTAAGACACAAAAGAATCACTTAGAAACAACTCGAAACAAACAAAATCAACTCACCGGATCAACCGATGATTTCTGAGAACAACACATCGGTTGAGTTGGTTCAGCAGAAGAAGATGACCTCAGAACAAAGCACTCACCGGATCATCCGATGTTAAGGGCTAGGCTACATCGGTCCATCAGTACAGTTTGCAATATCCTTGGACCATGTGTAGCACCAGATCATCCGATGTACATAGATATACACATCGGTCAATCACTCCAGTAAGCATCAAGTTTGAGTCAATTCTAGAGGAAGAGCCACCGGATCATCCGATGAGAAGACAAGTGCAACATTGGTCTAACAACGGTCATATATGACACAATGACGTCAGCTAAAGTAAACTTGACCGATGATAACTAAAGGGGAGACATTGGATCATCCGATGTTCGCAGAAAAGTTCTGTCAGCCTACTTTTCCAACGGCTATTTCATGGAGGCTGGCTATAAATACCCCCTAAACCTGTCATTTCGGCAAGTCTTGATCACAAAACATTCTCAACACATCCACAAGCGTTCAAGACCAAGAGCCATCAATTCTACATCATTTCGACCACATACACACCAAGTGATAGGCTAGAGCTAGCTAGAGAGAGAGCTTGTGTGCCTCCATTCCGGGTGAGTGGAATATCTAGGATAGTGAGAGCCTCAAGGGAGTGCCCCTTGGTATTTGTAACTGTGAGAGACTTCCAGAGCTTGCCAAGGCATTTGAGGAAGCCCGAAGGGTCGAAGTTGTACAAGGCTTGAGCTCCACCTTGCCAAGGTTGGCAAACGGAGAAGAATAGTGGAGATCCCTCGTCTCGGTGACTTGGGTGTGGCTAAACCCTTTGGTGGGTGCCACAACGTGGATGTAGGAAGATCTTGACGATCTTGCCGAACCACGGGATTAATCCTCGTGTCTCCTCGGGAGTTTGCATCCTCTTCCTCTCCCTTACGTTTATGCATTTTATATTCCGCGAAGTTGCTATTTACCTCAATGCATAGATAGTTTGCGTAGGGAATTGGGCTTTTAGGAATTAAGTTTTATTGTTTAGATTTTTGAAAGGAAGCCCAATTCACCCCCCTCTTGGGCATTCGATCCTTACAACCTCCTTGATTGTGTTGGATCCTTCATGATAATCACAGAGAGCTCTACAAACATCGTATGCTGATCGGAGGTGCGCGACACGAGCAAAGTTGCTTTGAGTGAGTCCCTGGATGATCAAGTTTTGGGCTTTGTTGTTGTTGTCGACGCCCCGTAGGTTTGTAGCCATAACTTGATCGTTTGGTGGCACTTCATAAGGCTTGTACACCTTCTCCCATATTGTGAAGCCTTGCGCCTAGATGAAAGCCTCCATGCGTGCCTTCCAAACCTGAAAATCAATACCAGCAAACACACAAGGTTTGGCGTAGTATTTCTCCATGATGATTAGTCAAAAACACGTGCAAATCACAATGATTGGAGCACCTTGGCTCTGATACCAATTGTAAGATCGAAGAGTACGTGAAAAGCTACCAGAGGTTGGGTGAATGGTAGATTTAAAAAATCTTACGCAACGGAAACAATTAAATCCCAACCCCTTTGGCAGAAAAATGATCTGTTAAAGAAATCGTGTGTGAGACTAATTTAAACGTGTTTCACCGTGAAAAAAGTGATATATATCAGAGAGAACCATGTCACTAAGAAAACACAAGAAAAATCACTCAAATCCGTCGAGAGAAATTCAAGTTATGATCGAAAGATTGTACAAAGGTCAATCTGTCCTACCCGAGAAAAACAGTTCTGGAACGCTGCAAAGAAACTCGTGTAGATCAGAAAAAACAAATCCAATGATCATGAAATTTTTATAGATGATCAATAATCAAATTGTGAAGACAACCCAAAAAGAATCACATCAATTAGATCTGTAAAACTCGAGTTATGATAAAACCACAGACGAAAGGTAGTGCTGTCCAGAAACTCGATGAGTAAAACTTGTCTAGAACAAATCGGACGTACAAGGAACAAAATTTACTTCAAACTATGAATCTTATTTAATAGAAGACAAGAGGAACAGCCCCAAAGTCGTGCACTACGAGCTCTGGGCTCCCTTGCTTATATAACCTGCCCTTAGGCCAACCCAATCTCAACTAGGACCCCAATCCTACTCCGATCACAAATTGAAACTTTCCATAACTGCTTAGGACTCTTCTATACGAAGATAGAAGCAATATTAAGACTTCCAAGCACATTAGGAACATCTCCCATATTCCTAAAACAACTCAAATTCATGACCCACACGAAATCTTATCATAACCAACTCGATACTTTCCATACCGAGCCATAACCAACTCCGCCGCAGACAAAGTCATCAACCGATACGATCCGATCCTTCCAACCAGATCTTCCGATCCATAAACCATCTTCAGAACCATGTTGCCACGTCATGCACCGCATGCATACGTGCAAACATCTTCCTTCGACATCCGGTAACCTTCATATACACTGCCCTTGATTCAATCATCCTGCGCGACCTCCTGACCCGCTGAACCACAATTCCTCATGAATTTGGTTGTTGGAACCTCATCTCCTCCATGAGACTAGTCCAAAGGATCCTGTCACCAAACATGACTTGAACTCAAGCAACACCTGCACATGAACAAACAACCAATCCGTACGAGCCCAAGTCCGCAACTTGACTCAAGTCAGTTCCGAACACAACACCTTATGTGAGCACCTCACATAAGCATGTTGCAAAACCACAATAAAACGATATCAGCCATATCAACCAAAACGCACCAAAAACATAGTAAAAGAATAATAAGCAACCGTTCCATAAGTGTAAAGCAAGTTCGAAACATTTGACATGAAAAGCAGGAACATTACGATCAAGCTCCGAACCTTGCCAAAGCTAATCGGAGCTTGAGCTGGAGCTTACCAAAGCTAGTACAACCTAGCACCGGAGCTTACCAAAGCTAGTCGGGCCTAGTGCCGGAGCTAACCAAAGCCAGTCGGAACTAGTCAACCCAAAAGACGGAGCTAGAGAAATATGTCAGAGCTTAACAAAGACATGTCGGACCTATCAAAGACATGCCGGAGCTAAAGACAAATAAGGTCGGACCTATTGTCAGACCTTGCAGAAGCTGGGAGCTAGAGTCGGACCTTGCTAAACAAGATGTTTTAGCAGAAATTCAAAACTTTAATCATCAAAGCCAACAAATTCATTACAAGCCAATGTATTCAGCACACATAGGTCTCACAATCTCCCCCTTGATGAATGCATTGGCAATACCACTTAAAATCCGAACATTGGCTTATTCACATTAAAAGTTTTGAAAACAATTTCTCCCTCTTTGTAAAACAGAAATAAAATGAGAAGAAAAACAAATTATCCCCCCGAGAAGAATCGGTGTAATCAATTTAAAATTTAGATATTATCTCTCCCCCTTTGACAATGTATTCAGCAAGGTTTAAAAGAGAAATTTTGATTGTTATGAGCATATTATAACATATACATATAAAACAAAGCTCATCCAAGTCATACAATCAAGTAACTTACACTATCACATCAATGAAATATATAAAGTAGTGTAAGCCATGCTAGAGATCAAATGTAATTTCCAATTTAGCAAGTCATGATCTCACAAACTTAACTACTTCAAAACCTGAAAGCATGACACTTGTTGCTGCATTTTATTATTTTTCAAAGCACAAATTTAGATCATATGAGATTTGCAAGAGATTATATGTGCATCTGCCTTATTCTAACCAACCAAGCCAAGCCTATGTCATTTGACAATCAGAAGCTTAAGGACATGACTAAGTCATATACAACTTCTTCCAAGTTCATATATAAGTGAAATGATAAGCCATCTCAAAAGAAGAAGTGCGATGCATGCATATTCTCTTGATCTTTTCTCAACTTATATTTGTTCATAAAAACTCAACATGTGAGTTGATTATTTGATTAATTCTTTATGATTAAAAACACTTGTGAGCATGCAACAAGTTCAAAACAGCAAGAAAGTTCGACCATGACCAGATTTAGTGTAAGTAATTATTCCAATTACTAGACATGGCAAAAACTATAGAATGTATAACATGAGTAATGTAGTAAGAACTTTTAGCATGTAAAAGGAATCACAAAGTCATATATATATATGAAATACTATGCTCATATTATTTTAAGTTCAGATTCACACATAGACTTCTTAAGTTTGAAAACTCCCCCTCAATGTAAGCCATGAGGATGCATAACCTCTATTTCACTACGAATGTAACAAAAACGAGTGAAATCCAAAGGTTTTGTAAAAATGTCAGCCAATTGTTGTTCGGTATCTACATGGTGAAGCACAATATTCCCTTTTTCAACATTATCACGGAGAAAGTGATACCTAATATCAATGTGCTTAGTTCTAGAATGTTGCACAGGGTTTTTAGAAATGCAAATGGCACTAGTGTTATCACAAAACAGTGGAACACTATCTAGATCAACCCCATAGTCCTTAAGTGTTTGAGCAATCCAAAGAATTTGTGAGCAAGCACTAGCAGCAGCTACATATTTAGATTCGGCTGTGGATTGTGCAACTGAATTTTGTTTTCTAGAGGACCAAGCGACTAGTGAATTACCAAGAAAATGACAAGGACCGGAAGTACTTTTCCTATCAATCCTACAACCTCCAAAATCAGCATCGGAAAAAGCTTTCAAAGTAATGGTTGAGGAAGAAGGAAGAAAAATGCCAAATTCTTGAGTTCCATGTAAGTACCTGAGAATCCATTTAACGGCTTGATGATGTGAAGCACGTGGGGAAGCTTGAAACCGTGCACAAAGACATATGCTGAATTGTATGTTCGATCTTGATGTCGTGAGGTAGAAAAGTGATCCGATCATGCTTCTATATTCTTTTTGATCCACGGGTTCACTATCTTCATCAAGTTCAAGTGTTGTTGCTGTTCCCATTAATGTGCGAAGAGGCTTGCTTTTGTCCATGTTGAAGCGCCTTAGGAGGTATTTTTGTATACTTCATTTGATGCACAAAGGTACCCTCCTTGGTTTGCTTGATTTGCAGCCCCAAAAAGTAAGTGAGTTCTCCCATCATACTCATCTCAAATTCTAAACTCATCATAGTTGAAAACTTGGACACAATATCATGAGAAGCACAACCAAAGATAATATCATCCACATACACTTGAACGAATAATGAGTCATTGCCTTGTTTAAGCACAAAAAGAGTTTTATCAACCTTGCCCATGTAAACCCCTTTTCAAGTAAGAATGTTTTTAACCTATCATACCATGCTCTAGGGGCTTGTTTGAGACCGTACAAGGCTTTGGACAGTTTGTAAACATGATTAGGAAAATCTGAATTTTCAAAACCCAGTGGTTGTTTGACACAAACCTCCTCATCTATGTAGCCATTAAGAAAAGCACTTTTGACATCCATTTGATATAGCTTAAAACCTTTAGATGCAGCAAAGGCTAACAAAATTCTTATGGCTTCTAATCTAGCAACAGGTGAAAAAGTTTCATTAAAATCTAGACCTTCAACTTGAGTGAAACCATGAGCAACCAACCTCGCCTTATTCCTAACCACAACCCCATCCTCACTTTGTTTATTTTTAAACACCCATTTAGTTCCAATTAAAGTGTGATTGAGGAGGAGGTACAATTTTCCAAACATTATTTATTTCAAAATTTTCTAACTCTTCTTGCATGGCAATACTCCAAAATTCATTAGTGAGTGCGTGTGATGTATCTTTGGGTTCAAAAGAAGCAACAAAAGCGGAATGAGCATGAGAGTTTGGATGGCAAAACCTGGACCGTGTAACTCGTTCATGCAAGCTTCCAATAATTTGTTGTGGGGGATGATATTTGTTAATTCATGAGGGAACAAATGTATCACAAGCTTCTTCTTCATTAAGTTCATCGCAGATTGATGAGCTTGTCGCTTGTGGACGATCAAGACCAGCAATGGTGGTCGTCGGAGCTTGTTCAATGTTCAGAGCTGGACATGTGTCAGCTTCAGAACTATCAGGCAGTATGACCAGCTCTTCTTCTTCTTTGAAAATACCCTCCCCCTGAGGATATGGATCTGGTCCTGCAGCACCGGAGCTAGTAGCTGGGCTAGTTTCATCAAAAGAAACTTCACAAGTCTCCACAATTTTGTTAGTTCTAGGTAGAAGCACACGGTATCCTCTAGTGTGAGATGGGTAACCAAGAAACATGCCATCAATGGATCTAGATTAAAATTTATCAAGATTACCATGTTTCTTAACAAACCATTTGCATCCAATGACCCGAAAGTGTGTAACACTAGGCCTATGTCCAAACCGGAGCTCATATGGTGTTTTACCTAGCTTACCGCGCAAGAAAACACGATTTGAGACATAACAAGCGGTTGCGATCGCATCAGCCCAAAATTTCCTAGGAGTTTGATATTCATCAAACATAGTCATAGCCATCTCAACTAAGGTTCTGTTCTTTCTTTCTACAACATCATTTTGTTGAGGTACATATGGTGAAGAAAATTGATGATCTATTCCATTTTCAGCACAAAAGTGATCAAAAGATTGATTTTTAAATTCAGTTCCGTTATCACTTCTAATTGCTTTTAAAGATTCTGGGTGATCAATTGATAATCTAAGAAATAAAGTTCTAAAGTGACTAAAAGCTTCATTCTTAGATGCCATAAAGTAAACCCAAGAGTATCTCGAATAATCATCAACAATAACAAGAACATACCATTCACCTCCGAAGGATTGAACACGTGAAGGTCCTACAGTGTCAAGGTGCAAAAGTTGACACGGTTCAGTTGACATGATCATTGTGTGAACCTGCAATCATCTTAGCATGTCTACAAGAAGAGCACACAATTTCTTTGTCCCCTTTAAGCTTAGGCAACCCACGTATGCGATCAAGAGCACTAACACGCGTTAGGTGATCAAAGCCTACGTGACCAAGTCTACGATGCCAAAAATATAAGTCCTTGGAATCGTTAGCAACTAGACACCTATGCTTAGAGGAAGACATATCAAAATCAGCTTTAAAAACTCTTCCAAATCGTGACATGTTAAACAAAAGCTCACTATTTCAATCTACAACTTTGCAGCAATTTTTAGTGAAGGTTCTTTCCAAATTCTCATCAAGCAATTGAGAAACAGAAAGCAAGTTGTACTTCAAATTTTTAACAAGTGCCACATCTTTTAAAGTGTAGTGATCATTTACTCTAACCGAACCTTTAGCAATAATAGGAGTTGAAGAATTATCAGCAAAAGTAACATTTTCTACACATGACACAAAGGAGAGGGAGGAGAACCATACTTTGTTACCAGTCATGTGGCGTGAGAACCTGAATCCACAATCCAAATGTTCTCCTTCCTCAAATGTGTAACCTACATAGAAGCACAATATGTCGATGACTCAATACTGGGGTTAGTCAAAAGGCATTTAGGTATCCAGTACTGAGTCACACGACGTGCAGCAGGAAAAACACGCGAAAGCTGATATAAAACAGCAGGTTTATGAGTCAAAGTTTGAGGTTTTCTATTCTTAACTCGTTTAGCACAAAAACCAGTAGCTCCGAAGGTAAAAGCAGCAGTTCCAAAAGGCAAGGTTGAAGCTCCGGAAGCAAAAGGTGAAGTTCTGAAGGAAACAACAGAAGGTCCGGGAGCTCTCGGAGCTATTGGAACTACCGAAGCTGCTTTTGCGAATTTCTTACCAGAAGGTTCGGAAGCTACCTTTTCAAATTTCTTACTCACCAAAGCAGGTTGTGTTTTTCTAATTGCATGAAAGTTATGAGATCTAGCAATCATTCTTTCCTTTTTCTGTTGTTTAGCTAGTCTATCAAAAAAATCTATGACATGACCATCTCTACCACAGTAGGTACAATGAAATTTAACTTTTTGTTCATGTCTAGATGAGCAAGCAATATTTTTATTTGAAACCGAATGAGACAACACTCCTACAAATTTGAAAACCACTTCTTTTTGTTTAGGAATTGTTTGAATCAAACCACTTCCTACTGACTTTACAATTTTAGGTGGATGTGCCTTAGCATGAGCATGAGAATCAAAACCTAAACCAGTTTTATCATTGCAAGACTTGGAAGAATTCAGCAGCAAGTTTAGGTTCTTATTCCCATTACAAAACCGATCTAATGTCCTATGCATGTTATCAAGTTTATTGGACAGATCAAGGCAATTTTCACATGAAGTTTTTCCTTTTAATTTGCAATTGGAACAAAATTTAACTTCATGAGAATGTAAAGCATTGTTCAATATAGAAATTTCATTCATAGCATCTTATAGTTTCTTATCAAGATCAACAAAAGTAGAAAAATGCAAATAATTTGTAGAACAACTAGCATCTTTTAAGTTTTTATCATTAAGTGCAGCAAGCTCTTTGTTCTTTTCAATTTCAAGTTCAAGTCTATATAGAGTGGAGGAGTGTGCAGTTCTTAGTGTGGACAATTGTTCATAGATTAAATCACATGAGGGACAAGAATCATCACTAGGAATAAAGGTTTTCAAATGGTTGATTTCAGATTCTAGTGATTCAATTTTAGCAGCATTATCCCTAAGCTTTTTGTCCTTTTTCTTAACAATAATAGTTGCACGAGAAATTGCATCACACATTTCATTATAGGTAGAACATACCTCATCGTTGTCACTGTTGTGTTCTGCATCCTCCTGACTTGATCTTGTTTTGCCCGTCATGAAGCATAAGTTGGCCAAATCGTCATCATCTTCATCACTTTCAAAGTCTACATCACTTGAACTGAGTTCTTGAAGTGTGGTGATGAAATTGTTAATCATCTTGCGTCCTAAGGTACCCTTCTTTTTCTTGTTGGGATTTCTAGAGGTGGTCTTGACCTTGTTCTGTTTTTCTTCATGGGTAGTAGGACCTGAAAGGTTAGGGCATTCTGTATGAAAGTGTCCTGTCTTACTACATTGAAAATAGCGTTGAGGTCCGGAGCTTCCTCTCCTTCTAGTTCTCACATTTTGCAATGATTTTAAGAATCTAGTAGAGATGAGTGCTAACTCCTTTTCTAGAAATTCCTCGATCTGCTTCAGGGTTAGTGAGGACAACAAAGAAAGAGTATTGCAAGATGATGATTGTCCGGAGCTAGGCATATCACATTGTGAGACAAATGAAATAGACTTATGTGGGTTCTTACGTGATAAGATGTCAATTTCATGAGTTTTTAGTTTAGCATAAAGCACATCAAATGTAAGAGAACTCATGACAGTTGATTCATGAATAGATGTTACTTTCATCTCCCAAATTGACATGTCTAACACACTATGAAGTTGCCTAGCATTCTCAGCATCAGAAAAGTTAACATTGACACTACGTAAGTTGCTGAGAATTTTATTGATGCGAGCAAAGAGGTCATCGATAGACTCACCGGGTTGCATCTCGAAACGCATATATTCCTTTTTGAATGTATCTTGTTTTACCTCCTTGATTGTGTTGGAGCCTTCATGATAATCACATAGAGCTCTCCAAACATCTTATGCTGATCGGAGGTGCGCGACACGATCAAAGTCGCTTTGAGTGAGTCCCTGGATGATCAAGTTTCAAACTTTGTTGTTGTTGTTGACGTCCCGTAGGTTTGTAGCCGTAACTTGATCATTTGGTGGCACTTCGTAAGGCTTGTACAACTTCTCCCATATTGCGAAGCCTTGCCCCTGGATGAAAGCCTCCATGCGTGCCTTCCAAACCTGAAAATCAATACCAGCAAACACACAAGGTTTGGAGGAGTATTTCTCCATGATGATTAGTCAAAAACACGTGCAAATCACAATGATTGGAGCACCATGGCTCTGATATCAATTGTAGGATTGAAGGGCACGTGAAAAGCTACCAGAGGGGGTGAATGGTAGATTTAAAAAATCTTACGCAGCGGAAACAATTAAATCCCAACCCCTTTGGCAGAAAAACGATCTGTTAAAGAAATCATGTGTGAGACTAATCTAAAGGTTTTTCACCATGACAAAAGTGATATATAACAGAGAGAATCATGTCACGAAGAAAACACAAGAAGAATCACTCAAATACGTCGAGAGAAATTTAAGTTATGATTGAAAGATTGTA
This sequence comes from Tuctoria greenei, assembly GCA_036927565.1. NCBI lineage: Eukaryota > Viridiplantae > Streptophyta > Magnoliopsida > Poales > Poaceae > Tuctoria > Tuctoria greenei. The sequence continues at coordinate 134,882,620 of JAYESD010000006.1, forward strand.
CAAAGGTCAATTTGTCCTACCCGAGAAATACAGTTTTGGAATGCTGCAAAGAAACTCGTGTAGATCAGAAACCACAAATCCAATGATCTTGAAATTTTGACAGATGATATATAATCAAGTTGTGAAGACAACCCAAAATGAATCACGTCAATTAGATCTGTAAAACTCGAGTTATGATAAAACCACCGACGAAAGGTAGTGCTGTCCAGAAACTCGACGAGTAAAACTTGTCTGGAACAAGTCGGACGAACAAGGCACAAAAGTTCCTTTAAACTACAAATTTTATTTAATATAACACAAGATGAACAGCCCCAAAGTTGTGCACCACGAGCTCTGGGCACCCTTTCTTATATAACCATCCCTTAGGCTAACCCAATTTCAACTAGGACCCCAATCCTACTCCGATCACCAATCGGAGCTTTCCATAACTGCTTAGGACTCTTCTATACGCAGATAGAAGCAATCTTAAGACTTTCAAACACATTAGGAACAACTACCATATTCCTAGAACAACTAAAATTCATGATCCACATGAAAGCCTATCATAACCAACTCGATACTTTACATACCGAGCCATAACCGACTCCACCGCAGCCAAAGTCATCAACCGATATGATCCGATCCTTCCAACCAGATCTTCCAATCCATAAACCATCTTCAGAACCATGTTGCCACGGCATGCACCGCATGCATACTTGCAAACACCATCCTTCTACGTCCAGTAACCTTCATATGCACTGCCCTTGATTCAATCATCCTGCGCGACCTCCTGACCCGCTCAACCACAATTCCTCCCGAATTTAGTTGTTGGAACCTCAGCTCCTCCTTGAGACTAGTCCAAAGGATCCTGTCACAAGCCATGACTTGAACTCAAGCAACACCTGCACATGAACAAACAACCAATCCGTACGAGCCCAAGTCCGCGACTTGACTCAAGTCAGTTTCGAACACAACACCTTACGTGAGCACCTCACATAAGCATGTTGCAAAACCACAATAAAACGATATCAGCCATATCAACCAAAACGCACCAAAAACTTAGTAAAAGAATACTAAGCAACCATTCCATAAGTGTAAAGCAAGTTTGAAACATTTCACATGAAAAGCAGGTACATTACGATCAAGCTTCGAACCTTGCCAAAGCTAATAGGAGCTTGAGCCGGAGCTTACCAAAGCTAGTACAACCTAGCACCAGAGCTTACCAAAGCTAGTCGGACCTAGTGCCGTAGATAACCAAAGCCAGTCGGAACTAGTCAACCCAAAAGCCGGAGCTAGAGAAACATGTCGGAGCTTAACAAAGACATGCCAGAGCTATCAAAGACATGCTGGAGCTAAAGACAAAGAAGGTCAGACCTATTGTCGGACCTTGCAGAAGCTCGGAGATAGAGTTGGACCTTGCTAAACAAGATGTTTTAGCAGAAATTCAAATCTTTTATCATTAAAGCCAATGAATTATGTACAAGCCAATGTATTCAGCACACATAGGTCTTACACTATTTAACCTATTTCTACTTGTCCTTGGAGAAAATGGTGCATGCAGGTATTTTATACAGAATTGAAGTGAAACAAGGGGATGGATCATATAAATTATCATCCCAGCCAATCAAGCGTTGACATGTGGCACCACATGGATCAAATGGCCCACAAACATAAGTATCCGAGGCCATCCAACGGTTTAACACTGATATCAAGAGATGGGACCCACCTGGAAGTCATCCCATGAAAGCACAACCCGTTTGGAGGACTTACCAGATCGGCCGACCTGGTCTCTCCTCCAAACTCAGTCAGCTTCCACGTGTTAGATCCTCCTGTCTTGAATAAGTCAGTGGTGACTGATTCGCGCGCTTTTGGTGGCGGTAACCGACCCTTCTCCAAGCTATAAATAGGACCTCTCACCCCTCACTTCAACACACACCACTTGAGTATTCTTCCATTGTATCCACTATTCTCCATAGGTTTAGAGGAGTATAGGCTGTAGAGAGGAGAGCCTCTAGTCCATAGTCCAAGTAGGAGAGGAGTAGAAGGAGTATGTTCCCAATTCCTAATTGGGAAAGGTATGGCTCTCATATTCTTATTTGTATTTGTGACTTTGCTTTTAATAAAGGTTTTATCTTTAGTTTTCTATTATTCATATACTTGGATGAAGCATTTTTTGCTTGATTGTGGATTCCATATATGTGGTAGGAGTAGTAATTATGATTGTGCTATACCATTCTCATTATATCATCATAAACACTACAAACCCCCACTAAAGTCTAATTAGCTGACATGATTATGTTAATATGAATCACTCATGCTATGAATTAACATTGGTTCAACGATGATTTAGTTCATTGCCTTAGGATGGCTTGTCCTAGGATCCTAAGGTAATTACATAATATGCTAGCATGGTGCTAGGATAGATAAGTAGCATTGAATGTCTCGTAGACACACGGATTGAAGAGGTAGGCAGTAGGTGGTGACAACCCTATCTGTACTTTGAAATCCTCCACGTTCGGCTATGCCATGCTCTTGGCGGGAGTCGTCCTAGTATTGCTAGGTGTAAACCCGTGTCCGATGTGTTAATCCACTTAGCATGAGAATTCATAATTAATATGATCATTAGTAACTGACTTAGGCTATGTATATGTACATTATAAGCATAGTAGGAGTATCTATGTAAATGTTAGCCTAGTCCCTCTTTTTTGTATTTACCCACCTTAGGATAGAATGCTCTCTTGTGTGTTACACTACTCCAAATATCATTTATCCATCCTTGCTAGAACCCTACCTAGACCAACCTAACCTCTCCATTTGATGATTGCTACGCTTCCACCTAGCCTTATTTTTGGGAGAATATAAATGACACCATTTGAGAATACTCTAAAAGCAGAAATGCTACATCGATAGATTCCGTGCGCTTTGGTACTTACATTTGTAATCTGAAATCTATTAACAAGCATTTCTGGCACCCCTTCTAGGGATGAATTGTTAGTAGTGCATAGAGAATATCAACAAGCATTTTTGGCACCGTTGCCGGGGAAGGCAGGCAAAGTATTGCATGATTGAGTGAATAGGATAGGACCCTGGTAGGTTTTAGTAGGATAAACTTTCTTTGTTTTCATATTTTATGTGAAAACAGGGTAGTGTATGTCTGGTTTCCGCTTGCCGAAAAACTTTATTCAAGATCCCGAATCCCTACTGAGAGGTTGACTGTTGACGGCTGCTATATACCAATGTCACACGTCAATATAACTCAATTATGTGAAGAAGATATCTTGCACACATCAACTTTATATTTAATCTGTTTCCACTTGTCTTTGGAGAAAGTAGTGCATGCAGGTATTCTATGAAGAACTGAAGTGAAACAAGTGGATGGATCCTATAAAATTTCATTGCAGCCAATCAGGCGACACCATATGGCACCACATGGATCAAATGGCCCACAAACAGAAGTATCCTAGTCCATCCAACGGTTTAGCACCCATATCAGTCAATGGGACCCACCTGGAAGTCATCCCGAGGAAGCACATCAAAAATGTTCAACATTTATGTTCGGCCCACTAGGGGGTTCGGCCGAACCCTTCCTGGCACCAAACTCAGTCAACTCCCACATGTCGAATCCATGTGGTGCCCAGGTCATGATGAAGACTGATTCGCGTGCTTTTGGTGATGGAAACCGACCCTTCTCCAAGTTATAAATAGGACCCCTCACTTCGACACACATCACTTTAGTATTCATCCATTGTATCCACTACTCTCCATAGGTTTAGATGAGTATAGGCTATAGAGAGGAGAGCCTCTAGTCCATAGTCCAAGTAGGAGAGTAGTAGAAGGAGTCTCTTCCCAATTCCTAATTGGTAAAGGTATGGCTCTTATATTCTTATTTGTATTTGCGACTTTATTCTTAGTAGAAATGTTATCTTTAGTCTTCCATTGTTCATATACTTGGATGAAACTGAATGTGGCCTAGAGGGGGTGAATAGGCCTTTTTGAAATTTAGTCGGAACCACACTTAATAGACTGATCAAATCCCGGGATATCGGACTAGTCCGGTAGAGTGCGGACTAGTCCGGTGAGTGCGGACTAGATTGATCAAGTTAGATCAATGATTTCAATACAAGCACAATATGCAGTGGAATATAGTATGTAAACTGAAAGTATTGAGTCAATTAAATCAAGTCTTGTACAAATTAACTTTGATTTGAATGTTTTAACGTAAGATGGACAAGATCAAGTAAACCCTAGAATATGATATGAAAAACATAAGAACAAGTTTGACACAAGATTTTATCCCGTGGTTCGGTTCCCACAAAGGCAACCTACATCCACGTTGAGGAGCCCATGAAAGGATCGGGTCTTCACTGACCCTAACCTCGTCGAATCACCACGAAGGCCAACTCTCTTTCACTATCACAAGGGTAAATCATCAAGTTCAAGGGGCCTTCGCACAAGTTGAGGGATCCCTAATATTACAAGTCGAACACCACCAAGAACACATTCTTAGAATCAACGATGAAACAACAGGAGTGTGTTAGAGATCAAACCCAAGAGCTCAAACGTGTGAATCGTGTCTCTCCTTTGATCCAAGAAGAATCCTCAAGGATTTGATCTTTCTTGCATGATGGTGTGACGGTGCAGGGGGTCGAGAGAGGTGAAAGTAGGGCCATGCACATCTATTTATATGGTGTTTCCAAAAGTTACCGTTAGGGTTTTGAGGGTCCGGACTAGTCCGTGGTGGAGTCCGGACTAGTCTGGTGTGCGGCGTGTAGGAAATTCTAAGTTCTCAGGAAGATCGGACTTGTCCGACTTAGGGCGGACTAGTCCGATTTATACTTTGGAAAACTTCAGACTAGTCCGGTTGTGTTCGGACAAGTCCGGCTGTGGTGATCTCCTTAGAGAATTGGGGCAAGTCTGCCTTTAGAGGACTTGTTCGATTTTAGTCAGAGAGGTTATCAGACCAGTCCGTGGTGATTTCGGACTTGTCCGATTTCGTGCAAATCTGTGAAGTGTAGAGGACTAGTCTGCACTGGGGAGGATTAGTCTGATTTTTGTTAGAAAGATATCAGACTAGTCTGTGGTGATAACAGACTAGTTCGCTCTATGCAGACTCGGACTGTGCAGACAACTCCGCACTGGGAGGACTTGTCCGGATATCATCGGACTAGTCCAGACCTGTATAAATTAGTGCAGTGAGTGAGTTTTCTTGCGATCGAGCTCTTGGGGTGTGTTTCTCTAACACACTCCATACACAATGATCTAATCTATTTAGCTCTTGAGCTCTTTTCCATATAGATCCTCATTCTCCTTTCTTTTTGCGCTTACTCCATTTTCTGCGCTCATCTCAACAATTTGGTTAGGATCTCATTTGTTTGTCATAAATCAACCAAAACCCAAAAGGGATGCCTATATGCGCTTTCAATCTCCCCCTTTTTGGTGATTGATGACAACCAATTGAGATTTCACAAAATATGATAAAAATACAAAATTTTCATAATGTGTGCACATATGAGTTAGGTACAAGTTAAGCAATGAAAACATAGGTCATATGTGCACTCTTTATGGTAGGATGCAAAACTAAGTGAGTGTGAGCAATAATCATGATGACAGTGAAATAATTGACATCAATATATCAACAACAAGCATATATGTCAATTTTAGAGCAAAATCACAGATTTCATAAATATGAGCATAAATAGTTCATAGCATTGCATCACAAGACCAAAAGTATCAAAAGAGCATAATATGAAGTCTTACAACCCAAAAGAGACAAAAAGATACATTAATGAAGCTCTCATCTCTCAACTTACAGCTACGACTAGTGACTCCCCCTCAATCTCTCCCCCTTTGGCATCAAGACACCAAAAAGAAGGAGAGGAGGGATCTAAGATCTTCAATCCTCACTGTCGGTCCTCTCATCATCTTCATCTTCACTCTTTGGGCTGAGGAGGAGGAGGAGAGGATCCACTCAAGGTGCCCTCAATGCCAAGGTAGGCAAGCTCGGAGGGAGTCAAAGGCCCGAGCTCAGTAAATAAGATGTTGAACCTTCAGAGATCACTGGGGATCCAATACGCTCGATCTCCAGCTTCTGGCAAATGTGCTTGACATTTTCTCTGACATATCGCATATCTGCCTTCTTCGCCTTGTTCAGCTTGTGAGTGTTCACTTAGGCCTTCTTGCATGAGGCAAACATAACTGCCAAGTACTTCAAGATTCCAATAGGAGACCCTTTTTGGGGAGGGGCCATAGTGGAGGGAGCAGTCCTCTCATCCTCTCGATCTCTCCTTGGTGCCTCTTCACTGGACATTGGAGAAGGAGCAGCTTGAACTGTGGCTTGAGGAGGCTTTTGGGGCCTCAGAGGGGTGTGCTCCACATCCTTCACGAACTTGATGCCTGTGACCTTCTCAATCATGAACATCAAGTAGGGGGCATAGCCACATGATCTGTTCGGCGTGCAGGAGATGTTGACCATATCATTCCAGATATAGTCAAAGATGTCAAACTTTCTGTTCTTGCTTATAACTTTCATCAAGGTCCTCAAGTAACCTTGCACACTTCCTGCATCCCCATCTTTTGTTGCTATTGTCTTTCTCAGCACCTCTGTTGAGCACCATGAAGAAAGGCTTCATGTTATTGGTTAAGGGGGGATTGAACTTCAGGTTAATATCATAGAGGAAGTCCATCTTGTCTTTTCCTAAGACACCGATGTTGTGGATGGTCAACTCATTGTTGCTGGTGTCTTCTAGATCAAGGAGTCTTGCAAACTCATCATAAGTGATAGGATCCATGCGTCATCCAAGTCACTCTCTCTTCATCATCAATCGTAAAGAAACAAGTGGCATAGAAATGGGCAATGATCTGATCATTCCAGTGATATCTGAAGGCAAGAAGGTCCTTCAGTCCATGCCTGGCCACTGCACTTATAACCTCATCAAATGCTGGACAGCTCTTCCTCTCAAAGTGATTCCAATCGATCCACTGGCTGCGGACCACCAGAGTCTTCATGGTAAGGTAAACCGAGCTGTAGAAGTCTGCATGAAAATTGCTCCAAAACCTTGCATCAGCAGCCTTCATGGGTTGGGTATAGCAGTCCACAAATCTGAGTTTGGAAGCCATGTCGCTTCCCCTGCCATTGAATGTCCCCTCGGAGGGGTCCCGGGTCCCTTGCTTTGGACCTGTCATCTTGAGAGGGCCGATTGGGCCCATGGCAATCCCTTTGCCCTTGCCCTTAGCTTGGCGAACAGCCGCCGAGCTAGGGCCAGCACCTGCTGAAGCCTTGGAGATAGGCTTCATTGCAAGAACCCTGCGTCGAGCCTCAAGTGGAGAAGGTGTCGGCTCGGATGGGCACTCTTGGACCTTCTTGCCTTGGCCCGTCGAGGGCCGAAGCAAGGCTTCTTGGTCCATCTCAGCCTCGAAATCGGAGATCTCATCGTTGGAGCTCGACATTGTCCTGAGAATGGATTACACAAGGTATGGATGAGAATTAATGACAAGGAATTGCATTGAGGAATGGGAAACTAGGGTTGAGTTCAGTCAAAAATCGGACTAGGAGGTCCCCAATGCAAAACTAGTTCAAGGTAAATGTAATACAGCATGGAGGCATGTATTAACCGAGAGGAACTAGGCAATTTAGTCAATAATGGAGAAAAGCACGATTTCTAGAATTTGGGAGGAAATTTTACCGAAAATCCTTGATTCTTGGAGATGGAGGGGTTGAAGTTGCGGACAAGTCCGTGGTCTTCAATCCCTATGCAATGGAGATCGTTTTCCACCCAAACTTGAAGGGATTCGATGGAGAACGGAGGAAATCACCTTGGGAGCACTCGAACGAGGAGGGAGAACGTGGGGAAAGTTGTGAGGATGAAGAAGATTAGGTCTTGGTGGCAGCTAAGGTTATGGAGTCAAAAAATTGGACTAGTCCATGGTCCGCCGGACTAGTCTGGACTACTGGACACTCTGCGGACTAGTCTCCAGGGGTGGACTAGTCCGGGTAACCACGGACATGGTCACCAGAACAGAAATGCATAGTCCATTCGTATATATTCGAAGGTACTTATTAAGAAAAATAGGGGGGCAAAACAAATCAAATAATCTTGATGAATATGATCAGTAAGCATACAACAATCAAGCAATGACCATAATTCATTAAGATCAAGTAGTTGAAATAGTTTTTGGAAAAAATTGATTAAGATGATTTTCGCAACTCAAACAATATATTTTGAAGACTCCATACAGGTGTGCAAGTTTTCAAGCCACATTCCGAGCATCAAGGATATTGAGTTCATTTCGGAGCTCGCAAAAACGCTTTTCATCAAGTGGCTTGGTAAATATATCGGCAGCTGTTTTTTGGTGTTGACATGGGAAATAGCTATGTCTCCTTTCATTGAGTGATCTCTCAAAAAGTGGTGTCGGATGTCTATGTGTTTGGTTCTGGAGTGCTCAACTGGATTATGAGCAATTTTAATGGCACTCTCATTATCACAAAGGAGTGGAATACGTCTCATATTGTAACCGTAATCCCTTAATGAATAAGGCAATGAAATTTTGTTTCTTGGAGGACCAAGAAACTAGGGATCTACTTAGGAATTGGCAGGTGCCGGAGGTACTTTTTCTATCTACTTTGCATCCGGCATAATCTGCATCGAAGTATCTAATAAGATTGAACTTGGAACCTTTGGGATACCAAAGGCCTAGGTTGGGTGTATGAACCAAATATCCCAAGATCCTTTTAACGGCTGTCAAATACTCCTTAGGATTGGCTTGAAATCTCGCACACAAACATATACTCAACATAATATCAGGCCCAGATGCACATAAGTAAAGTAAGGATCCAATCATGGAGCGATATACCTTTTGATCCACGCTTGGTCCATCTTTATTGAGATCCAAGTGTCCATTAGTTGTCATGGGAGTCTTGATAGGCTTCGCCTTATCCATCCAAAACTTCTTGAGTATGTCTTGGGTGTACTTGGTTTGGCTTATGAATGTCCCTTCATTTTTTTTGTCTCACTTGTAATCCCAAGAAGTACTTCAGCTCTCCCATCATAGACATCTCAAACATATCTGTCATAATTTTACTAAATTCTTCACAAGAGGATTTGTTAGTTGAAACAAAGATAATGTCATCAACATAGATTTGACAGATAAAGAGATCATTGTCGAAGTGTTTTGTAAATAATGTATAATACGGTTTACCAATCTTAAAACCATTTTCAATTAAGAAATCTCTAAGACACTCATACCAAGCTCTAGGAGCTTGTTTGAGGCTGTAGAGAGCCTTACACAGTTTAAAGACGTGGTCGGCGAACTCTTTATCTTTAAATCTGGGAGGTTGCTCCACGTACACATCCTCCTTGATTGGACCGTTGAGGAAGGGGCTTTTCACATCCATTTGGTAGAGCTTGAAATCATGGTTAGTAGCATATGCAAGCAATATTCTAATTGATTCAAGTCTAGCTACGGGAGCAAATGTTTCATCAAAATCCAAACCTTCGACTTGTGAATACCCTTTGGCCACAAGTCGTTCCTTGTTCCTTGTCACCACCCTGTGTTCGTCTTGTTTGTTGTGTAAGACCCATTTGGTGCCGACGACGTTCACGTTGGGTCTTTCGACGAGTTCCCACATCTCGTTCCGTTTGAAGTTGTTCAGTTCTTCTTGCATCGCCACCACCCAGTTCGGATCTTTCAATGCACCCTCAATCCTACGTGGTTCCAAAAAGGACACAAAAGAGTAATGCTCACAAAAGTTAGCTATGGGGGATCTAGTTGTTACTCCCTTTTGGATGTCACCGATGATGTTGTCGATTGGGTGATCCCTTTGGACGCATTGGTGTACTCTCGGGTCTGGCACTAGCGGTCTTGTATCTTAATGATCTTTTTCTTCTCCCCCTAGATGGTTGCCCTCATTGACTTGTTGATCATCTTCTTCTTCTTGAGGATGATCTTGTGTGGAAGCTCCCCATTGATCATTGGCCTCCACTTGTGGTTCATCTTCCTCATGCACATGTGGAGGTGACTCTTGTGGTCGAACATCGCCCAACGCCATTCTTCTCAATGCTTGAGAAGGAGCTTCTTCTCTATCTAGCACACATAGATGAACTTGCTCTTTTTGAGAGCCGTTAGTTTCATCGAACACTACGTCACGTGCTACTTCAACAAGTCCGGAGGTCTTATTGAAGACACGATAGGCGTAGGAGTTCGAATCATAGCCAAGCAAGAAACCTTCATCGGACTTCGAGGCGAACTTTGAAGTCCTCGGCTTCTTGTTCAAAATCTAGCATTTAGAATTGAAAACTTGAAAATAAGAAATATTTGGCTTGTTACCGGTGAGTAGCTCATAGGATGTCTTCTTGAGTAGTCGATGAAGATAGAGTCGATTTATGGCGTGGCAAGTGGTGTTAACCGCTTCCGCCCAAAACCGATCCGAGGTCTTGCATTCATTGAGCATTGTTCTCGCCATCTTTATGAGGATTCGGTTCTTCCTTTCTGCAACTCCATATTGTTGAGGGGAATAAGGTGCTGAAAACTCATGCTTTATCCCTTCTTCATCTAGGTACTCTTCAACTTGAGTGTTCTTGAACTCCGTGTTGTTGTCGCTTCGAATGTTCTTGATCTTCAATGAGAACTCATTTTGGGCATGCTTGAAGAACTTCTTCAGGGTTCCTTGAGTCTATGTCTTATCATGCAAAAAGAAAACCCAAATGAAGCGCGAAAAGTTATCAACAATTACTAAACCATATTTGTTACCACCAATGCTTATGTAAGCAATTGGACTGAATAAGTCCATGTTAAGTAGCTCAAGCGGTCTTGTTGTAGTCATGACGTTCTTCGCAGGATGATGTGCTCCAACTTGCTTCCCGGCTTGGCACGCGGTACAAGGCCTGTCCTTCTCATAAACATCATCCTTCAAACCTCGGATGTGATCGCCCTTGATGAGTTTTTGAAGATTCCTCATACCAACATGCGCTAGCCGTCTATGCCACAGCCAACCCATGTTGGTCTTTGCAATCAATCATGTGTCAAGTTCGGTTTTATCTTTGTTGAAGTCAACAAGGTAAAGCTTTCCCTTTAACACACCCTTGAATGCAATGGAACCATCACCCCTTATAGAGGCGGTCACACCCTCGTTAGTGAACAATCAATTATGACCTTTGTCACATAATTGATATATGGACAGCATGTTATAATCTAAGGAATCGACATGTAATGCATGAGAAAGAGTATGCTGAGATGATATAGCAATTTTACCGTTATCGAGCACCTTTCCTTGACTATTGTCACCAAAATAGATACCCTCGCTTGGATCCTCATTTTCTTCATACTCAACAAACATCCTTCTTTCTCCGATCATATGGTTGGTGCAACCATTGTCTAGCACCCATTTTGATCCACTGGAGGAATAGGCCTGCAAAACAAATCATGCCTTGGTTTTAGGTACCCAAGCTTGCTTGGGTCCTTTGAGGTTAGTTACAAGAGATTTGGGTACTCACACATGAGACATGGTGTTCTCATGGCGTGGCCCAACATAATGAGCTTAAAATTTACCAAAATTACTTCTCATTAGAATATAGGATGCATCAAAAGTCTTGAATAATAGTAATTGTTGTTTATGAACAGAACTAGTCCGGGAAACCGGACTTGTCCGGAGGACCGGAATTGTCCAAGTAAGGACCAGACTAGTCCGGTTATTATATGTGTTAACTATCTTGCACTTATTAGCATCATTGGTCTTTCTAGCTTGAGAGAACTTTCCCCTCACAAAGGCAATGCTCTCCTTGTTATTTTTATGTCTTCTAGCATATTGCTTTTCACCATAAGAATACCCACTGCCATATTTGAAATTAGGAGGTCTTGTGTCCAAGTATGCACTACGTGCATATTTGATCTTCTCCTTGTCAAATATGCCACTTTGGGAAGGATGCTTGTCCTTTGTAGAGGTTGACTTGTCTTTCAAGCTAGTGTCAATTTTAGCACATGAACAGATAAAAGTAGCTTCAGTTTTAAGGGCTTGAGAAGGTGAGCTTGAAGAGGATGAGGGGTCACTTTGTTTGAGTGACTCAACTTGTACCTCAAGGATCTCGTTAACCTTGGATAGGTTATCAAGTTTGTCCTTGATGGTAGAATTTGATTTGCTTAACTTCAAGCAAGCTTCCTTGCTTCAGGCTAACTCAAGCTCCAGTGACTTGCCTCGCCCATTTTCTTGTTCAAGAAGCTTGTCAAGTTCAAGATATTCCTCCTTTGGGGAGATAATCATATCTTCTTGATGGTTGATCAACTTCTCCTTCTCAACAAGCTGATCAAGTAGAAATTTCATTTTCACAGCCGTTCTCTTATCTAACCCAACGAGCATGTCTTCATTATCACTAGCGACTTCACTATCACTAGAATAGGAATGCAAGGAAGAGGATTTGGTTGTTACGTTTCGTTTACCTTCCTTTGCCATGAGGAAATTGTCGTTGCCCTTCCATGCGCCAAGGTTTGGGAAGAGGGTGGACTTCTTATTTGTCTTCTCGATGGCTATGCTAGCCATCTCCTCCTCCTCTTGGACTCATCATTTGAGTCCCACTCCTTTCCTAGGTGCGCTTGTCCAGCTTGCTTCTTCTTCTTGAAGAATTTCTTGGGTTGAGGCTTCGTTTCCTTGGTCTTCTTCTTGTTTTCTTCATACAGGCAGTCAACTATAAAGTGGTCATATTTACCACAGTTATAGCACGCTCGCCTCAACTTCGGTCTTGATTTTTCTTTGAGTTTTCCTTCACTCAATTTAACCCCTTCTCTTCTCTTCATCATTCTCTTGAATCTCTTCATAAATAGGATCATGTCTTCCTCACCTATTTCACTGCTCTCATCATCGCTGTCCTCTTCTTCTTGAGCTTCTCGAGCTTCTATTGACAAGGGTTTGCAAGTGGACTTCAAAGTGACCCCTTTCTTCTTTACTGAGGTGAGGTCGATAATCTCCTTGACATGCTTTGCTTGCTTTTCCATCATCTCGAAATTGATGATTTTCCCAAGCAGCTCATCCGGGGTCATTTTCTTGTACCTAGGGCTTTCTCTAATCATCGAGCACAAGGTGACGTTGCGAGGCATTAAAGCTCTAAGGATGAGCTTCATCACCTCGTGATCGTTCCACTTCTTGCTTCCGTATGCTCGAACCTTGTTGATGAGCACCTTAAACCGGTTGTACATGTCTTGTGGCGACACATCTTCTTCTATGGTGAATCTTCCCAATTCGCCTTCGATCATTTCGATCTTCGCTTCTCGCACATGACGATCGCCTTCATGTGCAGTTTGCAATGTATCCCAGATTTCTTTCGCAATCTCGAGCCCATCCACCTTGGTGAACTCGTCCCGACATATCGAGGATTCCGATGAATTCCTTGCTCTTGACTTGGTGTAATCTCTTCATCATCGTCCGGGATATCTATTCATGTACACACAATATGCCATAAACTGGGATTGAGTGAGATTAAGTGCATTTTCATGTTTTGCCTCCACATTGAGTAATCACTGCCGTCAAAATATGGGGCTTTTCCTAGGGGAATAGACAAATAATGGTTATTATTAGAATTTAATCGATCGTAGTTGAAAGGATATCGGGAGTAGTCGGTGTGACTACTCCCCTTCTTCTTGTCCTCGATCTTCACTTTCCCTTTGGAGAAGGCTTTCTTCCTTAGGAGTGCCTTGAGTTCAAGCTTCTCCTCATCGTCATCCTCAAAGTCCAGAATGGCGTCGAGGACCTTCTCAAATTTTTGAGCTTTGTCATCTTCAACCTTGTCTTGGTTGAGACTCTTGTGCACATCCTTCATGTCCGACATGTTCTCTTCGAGCGATTAGTCTCCTGCGAAGAGTCCTACTCTGATACCAATTGAATGTGGCCTAGAGGGGGGTGAATAGCCCTTTTTGAAATTTAGTCGGAACCTGCAACACCTAACAGACTGATCAAATCTCGAGATATCGGAAAAGTCCAGTAGAGTGCGGACTAGTCCAGTAGAGTGCGGACTAGATTGATCAAGTTAGATCAATGATTTCAATACAAGCACAATATGCAGCGGAATATATTATGTAAACTGAAAGTATTGAGTCAATGAAATCAAGTGTTGTACAAATTAACTTTGATTTGAATGTTTTAACGTAAGATGGACAAGATTAAGTAAACCCTAGAATATGATGTGAAAAACTTAAGAACAAGTTTGACACAAGATTTTATCCCGTGGTTCGGTTCCCACAAAGGCAACCTACGTCCACATTGAGGAGCCCACGAAAGGACCGAGTCTTCACTGACCCTAACCTCATCGAATCGCCACGAAGGCCAATTCTCTTTTACTATCACAAGGGCAAATCACCAAGTTCAAGGGGCCTTCTCACAAGTTGAGGGCTCCCCAATATTACAAGTCGAACACCACCAAGAACACACTCTTAAGATCAACAATGCAACAACAGGAGTGTGTTAGAGATCAAACCCAAGAGCTCAAATGTGTGAATCATGTCTCTCCTTTGATCCAAGATGAATCCTCAAGGATTTGATCTTCCTTGCGTTGGATTGCGTGGAGAGATGTGTTTTCTAGGCTCTTGGAAGGTGTGACAGCGCAGGAGATCGAGAGAGGTGAAAGTAGTGCCATGCACATCTATTTATATGGTGTTTCCAAAAGTTACCGCTAGGTTTCGAGGGTCCGGACTAGTCCGTGGTGGAGTCCGGACTAGTCCGGTGTGCGGCGTGCAGGAAACCCTAAGTTTTCAAGAAGATCGGACTTGTATGACTTAGGGCGGACTAGTACGATTTAGGCTCTGGAAAACTTCAGACTATTCCGGTTATGTTGGGACAAGTACGGCTGTGGTGATCTCCATAGAGAATTGGGGCAAGTATGTATTTAGAGGACTTGTCCGATATTAGTCATAGAGGTTATCGGACTAGTCCGTGGTGATTTTGGACTTGTCCGATTTCGTGCAAATCTGTGAAGTGTAGAGGAGTAGTCCGCACTGGGGAGGACAAGTCCGATTTTAGTTAGAAAGATATCGGACTAGTCCGTGGTGATATCAGACTAGTCCACTCTGTGCAGACTCGGACTGTGCAGACAAGTCCGCACTGGGAGGACTTGTCCGATCTTGAAGAGAGGGGTTATCGGACTATTCTGGATATCATCGAACTAGTCAGGACCTGTATAAATTAGTGCAGTGAGTGAGTTTTCTTGTGATTGAGCTCTTGGGGTGTGTTTCTCCTACACACTCCGTACACAATGATCTAATCTATTTAGTTTTTGAGCTCTTTTCCATATAGATCCTCATTCTCCCTTCTTTTTGCGCTTACTCCATTTTTTATAAAAACCTGCACTCGTCTCAACAATTTGGTTAGGATCTCATTTGTTTGTCATAAATCAACCAAAACCCACAAGGGATGCCTAGGTGCACTTTCAAAAGTGTTTTTTTGTTTGATTGTGGATTCCATGTATGTGGTAGGAGTTGTATTTATGATTATGCTATACCACTATCATTATATCATCATAAACACTACAAACCCCAACTATAGTATAAATTAGCTATGATATGATTATGTTAACATGAATCACTTGTGCTATGAATTAACACTGGTTCAACGATGATTTAGTTCGTTGCCTTAGGATGGCTTGTGCCTAGACTCTTAAGATAATTACTTAATATGCCAGCATGGTGCTAGGATAGAGAGTAGCATTGAATGTCTTGTATGCCCACGAATTGAAGAGGTAGGCAGTAGGTGGTGACAGTCCTTTCTGTCCTTTGTAATCCTCCATGTTCGGTTATGCCACAGGCTCCTAGCGGGATTCGTCCTAGTATTGCTAGGGGTAAACCCGTTCCCGATGTGTTAATCCCCTTAGCATGAGAATACATAATTGACATGATCATTAGTAACTAACCTAGGCTATGTATATGTTTATTAGAAGCTTTATGGGAGTCTCTACCTAGTTCTTAGTCTGGTCCCTCTTTACCCCATATGTGAGACCTATGTGTGGGAGATTGTGAGACCTATGTGTGTTGAATACATTGGCTTTGACAATAAAAGTTTTGAATGCTGCCATAACATCTTTTTAGCAAGGTCCGACTCTAGCTCCGAGCTTCTGCAAGGTCCAACGTAAGGTTCGACATGCTTTGTCTAGGTCCGACATGTTTTTGGGTAGCTCCGGTGAGCTTTGTCTTTAGCTCCGGCATGTCTTTGATAGCTCCGGCATGTCTTTATTAAGCTCCGATATATTTTTCTAGGTCCGACTTATGTTGGTTAGCTCCGACATGTTTTTCTAGCTCCGACTTTTGGGTTGACTAGTTCCGACTAGTTTTGGTTAGCTCCGGTGCTAGGTCCGATTGGTTTTGGTTAGCTCCGACGCTAGGTCCGACTAGTTTTGGTAAGCTCCGGCGCTAGGTTGTACTAGCTTTGGTAAGCTCTGGCTATGCTCCGACTAGCTTTGGCAAGGTTCGGAGCTTGATTGTAATATTCCAAATTTTCATGTGAAATGTTTCGAACTTGTTTTACACTTTTGGAAAGGTTGCTTAGTATTCTTTTGCTAAGTTTTTGGTGCGTTTTGGTTGAAATGGCTGATATCGTTTGGATATGCTTTGCAACATGCTTATGTGGGGTGCTCACGTAAGTTGTTGTGTTCGAAACTGACTTGAGTCAAGGCGCAGACTTGGGCTCGTATGGATTGGTTGTTTATTCATGTGCAGGTGTTGCTTGAGTTCAATACATGGCTGGTGACTGGATCCTTTGGACTAGTCTCAGGGAGGAGATGAGGTTCCAACAACCAAATTCAGGAGGAATTGTGGTTGAGCGGGTCAGGAGGTCGCGCAAGATGATTGAATCAAGGGCATTGCATATGAAGGTTACTAGACGTCGAAGGAAGGTGTTCGCACGTATGCGTGCAGTGCATGACGTGGAAACATGGTTCCGAAGATGGGATAAGGAAGGAAAGATCTGGTTAGAAGGATCGGATCGTATCGATTGATGACTTTAGCTGCGGCGGAGTCGGTTATGACTCGGTATGGAAAGTATCAAGTTGGTTATGATAGGATTTTGTACAGGTCACAAATTTTATTTGTTATAAGAATGTGAGATACGTTCCTAAGGTGTTTGTAAGTCTTAAGATTGCTTCTATCTGCGTATAGAAGAGTCCTAAGCAGTTATGGAAAGTTTCGATTCGTGAACGGAGTAGGATTATGGTCCTGATTTGAGTTGAGTTGGCTTTCGAGCTGGTTATATGAGCAAGGGAGGTCAGCGCTCGTGGTGCACGACTTTGGGGCTGTTCCTCTTGTGTTCTATTGAATAAAACTCGTAGTTGGAAGGAACTTTTATGCCTTGTTCGTCCGACATGTTCCAGACAAGTTTTACTCGTCGAGTTTCTGGACAGCACTACCTTTCGTCGGTGGTTTTATCATAACTCGAGTTTAACATATCCAATTGATGTGATTATTTTTGGGTTGTCTTCACAACTTGATTATATATCATATGTCAAAATTTCACGGTCATTGGAATTGTGGTTTCAGATCTACACGAGTTACTTTGCAGGGTTCCAGAACTGTTTTTCTCGGGTAGGATAGATTGACCTTTGTTCGATCTGTTGATCATAACTTGAGTTTCTCTCGACGGATTTGAGTGATTCTTCTTGTGTTTTATTTGTGACTTGATTCTCTATGATATATGTCACTTTTGTCACGGTGAAACACGTTTAGATTAATTTCACACACGATTTTTTTAACAGATCGTTTTTCTGCCGAAGGGGTTGACATTTAATTGTTTCCGCTGCGTAAGAATTTTTTTAAATCTACCATTCACCCCCTCTGGTATCTTTTCACGTGCTCTTCGATCCTACAGTTGGTCATAGCCACGGTGCTCTAATCATTATGATTTGCACGTGTTTTTTGACTAATCATCATGAAGAAATACTCCGCCAAACCTTGTGTGTTTGTTGGTATTGATTTTCAGGTTTGGAAGGCACGCATGGAGACTTTCATCCAGGCGCAAGGCTTCGCAATATGGGAGAAGGTGTACAAGCCTTACGAAGTGCCACCTAACGATCAAGTTACGGCTACAAACCTACGGGACGTCGACAACAACAACAAAGCCTGAAACTTGATCATCCAAGGACTCACTCAGAGCGACTTCGACCGCGTTGCACATCTCTGATCGGCATACGATGTATGGAGAGCACTTTGTGACTCTCACGAAGGATCCAACACGATCAATGAGGTAAGGCAAGACATGTTCAAGAAAGAATACATGCACTTCGAGATGCAACCTGATGAGTCCATCGATGATCTCTTTGCTCGCTTTAACAAAATTCTCAGTAACTTGCATAGTGTCAACGTTAATTTTTCTGATGCTGAAAATGCTAGGTAACTTCTTAGTGCATTAGACATGTCAATCTGGGAGATGAAAGTTACATCTATTCATGAATCTACTGTCATGAGTACACTTACTTTAGATGTGCTTTACTCTAAACTCAAACTCATGAAATTGACATCTTATCACGTAAGAACCCAAATAAGTCTATTGCATTTGTCTCACAACATGATATGCCTAGCTCCGGCCAATCATCATCTTGCAATACTCTTGCTTTGTTGTCCTCACTAACCCTGGAGCAGATCAGGAATTTCCAGAGGAGGAGCTAGCACTACTCTCTACTAGCTTCTCAAAAGCATTGCAAAATGTGAGAACTAGAAGGAGAGGAAGCTCTGGACCTCAACGATGCTTCGAATGTGGTAAGACAGGACACTTTCGTACAGAATGCCCTAACCTTTCAGGTTCTACTTCCCGAGAAGAAAAAAAATCAAGGACGAAGCACTCCTAAAATGATAAGAAGAAGAAGAAGGGCTTTACGAACAGTTTTATCTCCGCACTCCAAGAACTTGGCTCAAGCGACGTGGACATTGGAATTGACGAATATGAAGATGATTTGGCAAACTTATGCTTCATGGCTGGCAAAACAAGATCAAGATCAAGTCAGGAGGATGCATAACACAACAGTGATGACAATGAGGTATGTTCTACCTGTAATGAAATGTGTGATGCAATTTCTCGTGCAACGATTATTGATAAGAAAAAGGACAAAAAGCTTAGGGATAATGCTGCTAAAATTGAATCACTAGAATCTGAAATCAGCCATTTGAAAACCTTGATTCCTAGTGATGATTCTTGTCCCTCATGTGATTTAATATATGAACAATTGTCCACATTAAGAACTGCACATTCCTCTACTCTAGAAAGACTTGAACTTGAAATTTAAAAGAAAAAAAAGCTTGCTGCACTTGACATTGGAAACTTAAAAGATGCTTCTTGTTCTACAATTGATTTGCATTGTTCTAGTTGTGATGATCTTGAAAAGAAACTAAAAGATGCTATAAATGAAATTTCAATATTGAATAATGCTTTACGTTCACATGAAGTTAAATATCGTTCCAATTACAAATTAAAAGGAAAAAATTCATGTAAAAATTGCCTTTATCTATCCAATAAACTTGATAACATGCATAGGACATTAGATCGGTTTTGTAATGGGAATAAGAATCTAAACTTGCTGCTGAATTCTTTCAAGTCTTGCAATGATAAAACTGGTTTAGGTTTTGATTCTCATGCTCATGCTAAGGCACATCCACCTAAAATTGTAAAGTCATTAGGAAGTGGTTTGATTCAAACAGTTCCTAAACAAAAAGAAGTGGTTTTCAGATCTGCAGGAGAGTTGTCTCATTCGGTTTCAAATAAAAATGTTGTTTGCTCATCTAGACATGAACACAGAGTTAAATTTCGTTGTACCTACTGTGGTAGAGATGGTCATGTCATAGATTTTTGTTATAGACTAGCTAAACAACAGAAAAGGGAAAGAATGATTGCTAGATCTCATAACTTTCATACAAAATTTGCTGCACATATTAAACCGAATGTCAGGAACATGCAACCTGCTGTTATGAGTCAAAAACATTCAAAGTATACCTCCGGACCTTCTACTTTTACCTTCGAAGCTACTGATTTTTGTGCTACACAAGTAACACCTTATAGGTCAGTAGTTAAGAGTAAAAAACCTCAAACTTTGACTCATAAACTTGCTGATTTATCTCAGCTTTCGCGTGTTATTCCTGCTAGACGTCGTGTCACTCAGTACTGGATTCCTAAATGCCTTTTGACTAACCCTAGTATTGAGTCATCGACGTATTGTGCTTCTATGTAGGTTACACGCTTGAGGAAGGAGAACATTTGGATTGTGGATTCAGTTTGCTCACGCCACATGACCAGTAACAAATATTGGTTCTCCTCCCTCTCTTTTGTGTCACGTGTAGAGAATGTTATTTTTGCCGTAATTCTTCAACTCCTATAATTGCTAATGGTTTGGTTAGAGTAAATGATCACTACACTTTGAAGGATGTGGCACTTGTCAAAAATTTTAAATACAACTTGCTTTCTGTTTCACAATTGCTAGATGAAAATCTGGAAATTATTTTCAATAAAAACTGCTGCAAAGTTGTAGGTTCAAATAGTGAGCTTATTTTTAACATGTCTTGGTTTGGAATAGTTTTTAAAGCTGATTTTGATATGTCTTCCTCTAGGCATAGGTGTCTAGTTGCTAATGATTCAAAGGACTTATATTTTTGGCATCGTAGACTTGGTCACGTAGGCTTTGATCACCTAACGTGTGTTAGTGCTCTTGATCGCATACGTGGGCTACCTAAGCTTAAAGGGGACCATGAAATTGTGTGCTCTTCTTATAGACATGCTAAGATGGTTGCAGGTTCACATACTCCTGTCACAATGATCATGACAACTGAACCGGGGCAACTTTTGCACCTTGACACCGTAGGACCATCACATGTTCAATCCTTCGGAGGTAAATGGTATGTTCTTGTGATTGTTGAGGATTATTCTAGATACTCTTGGGTGTACATTATGGCATCTAAGAATGAAGCTTTTAGTCACTTTAGAACTTTATTTCTTAGATTATCAATTGATCACCCAGGATCTTTAAAAGCAATTAGAAGTGATAATGGAACTGAATTTAAAAATCAATCTTTTGATCACTTTTGTGCTGAAATTGGAATAGATCATCAATTTTCTTCACCATATGTACCTCAACAAAACGGTGTTGTAGAAAGAAAGAATAGAACTTTAGTTGAGATGGCTAGGACTATACTTGATGAATATCAAACTCCTAGGAAATTTTGGGCTGATGCGATTGTAACCGCTTGTTATGTCTCAAATCATGTTTTCTTACGCGCTAAGCTAGGTAAAACACCATATGAGCTCCGGTTTGGACATAGGCCTAGTGTTACGCACTTTCGGGTCTTTGGTTGCAAATGCTTTGTTAAGAAACATGGTAATTTTGATAAATTTGAACCTATATCCACTGATGGCATGTTTCTTGGTTATCCATCTTATACTAGAGGCTACCGTGTGCTTTTACTTGACACTAACAAAATTGTGGAGACTTGTGAAGAGTTTTTTGATGAAGCTAGCCCAGGTACTAGCTCAAACATTGCAGGTCCATATCCATATCCGCAGGGGGAGAGCATTTTCATTGAAGAGGAGGAAGAATTGGAGCTGCTGCCCGAAAATTCAGCAGCTAAAGACTTTGGTTCAGCTCCGGATGTTAATTCTCAACCAGCACCGACAACCATCAATGCTGATTCAAATCGTCCTCAAGTCACAAGCTCATCGATTTGTGATGAACATGAAGAAGAAGAAGAAGCTTGTGAGACATTTGTTCCCCTAGGTTTTACAAAGATCATTCCTCGCAACAGATAATTGGAAGCTTGCACAAACGAGTCACATGCTCATTCTGATTTTGTTGCTTCATTTGAACCCAAACATATATCACACGCACTCACTAATGAATCTTGGATTATTGCCATGCAAGAAGAGTTAGAAAATTTTGAAAGAAATAATGTTTGGAAACTTGTACCTCCTCCTCAAGGTCACACTTTAATTGAAACTAAATGGGTGTTTAAAAATAAAAAAAAAGTGAGGATGAGGTTGTGGTTAGGAATAAGGCCAGGTTGGTTGCTCAAGTTTTCACTCAAGTTGAAGGTCTAGATTTTGATGAAACTTTTGCTCCTGTTGCTAGATTAGAAGCCATAAGAATTTTGTTAGCTTTTGCTGCATCTAAAGGTTTTAAGATATATCAAATGGATGTTAAAAGTGCTTTTCTTAATGTCTACATAGATGATGAGGTTTATGTCAAACAACCACCGGGTTTTAAAAATTCAGATTTTCCTAATCATGTTTACAAACTGTACAAAGCCTTGTACGGTATCAAACAAGCCCCTCGAGCATGGTATGATAGGTTAAAAACATTCTTACTCGAAAAGGGGTTTACCATGGGAAAGGTTGATAAAACTCTTTTTGTTCTTAAGCATGGCAATGACTCATTATTCGTTCAAGTGTATGTGGATGATATTATCTTTGGTTGTCCTTCTCAAGATCTTGTGTCCAAGTTTTCAACTATGATGAGTTCAGAATTTGAGATGAGTAAGATGGGAGAACTCACGTTTTTTTGGGGCTGCAAATCAAGCAAACCAAGGAGAGTACCTTTGTGCATCATACGAAGTATACAAAAGACCTCCTAAGGCGCTTCAACATGGACAAAAGCAAGCCTCTTCGGACACCAATGGGAACAGCAACAACACTTGAACTTGATGAAGATAGTGAACCCGTGGATCCAAAAGATTATAGAAGCATGATCGGATAACTTTTGTACCTCACGGCATCTAGACCGGACATACAATTCAGCGTATGTCTTTGTGCCCGGTTTCAAGCTTCCCCATGTGCTTCACATCGTCAGGCCGTCAAAAGGATTCTCAGGTACTTACATGGAACTCAAGAATTTGGCATTTTTCTTCCTTCTTCCTCAACCATTACTTTGAAAGCTTTTTCTGATGCTGATTTTGGAGGTTGTAGGATTGATAGGAAAAGTACATCCGGTGCTTGTCATTTTCTTGGTAATTCACTTGTTGCTTGGCCCTCTAGGAAACAAAATTCAGTTGCACAATCCACAGCCGAATCTGAATATGAGCTGCTGCTAGTGCTTGCTCACAAATTCTTTGGATTGTTCAAATACTTAAGCATTATGGGGTTGATCTACATAGTGTTCCACTGTTTTGTGATAACACTAGTGCCATTTGCATTGCTAAAAACCCTGTGCAACATTATAGAACTAAGCACATTGACATTACGTATCACTTTCTCCGTGATAATGTTGAAAAAGGAAACATTGTGCTTCACCATGTAGATAACGAACAACAATTGGCTGACATTTTTACAAAACCTTTGGATTTCACTCGTTTTTGTTTCATTCGTAGTGAAATAGGGGTTATGCATCCTCATGGCTTACATTGAGGGGGAGTTTTAAAACTTCAGAAGTCTATTTGTGATTCTGAAATTAAAATAATATGAGCATAATATTTCATACATATATGACTTTGTGATTCCTTTTACATGCTAAAAGTTCTTACTATATTACTCGTATTATACATTTTGTAGTTTTTGCCATGTCTAGTAATTGGAATAATTACTTACACTAAATCTGGTCATGGTTGAACTTTCTTGCTGTTTTGAACTTGTTGCATGCTCACAAGTATTTTTAATCATAAAGAATTAATCAAGTAATCAACTCACATGTTGAGTTTTTGTGAACAAATATAAGTTGAGAAAAGATCAAGAGAATGTGCATGCATCACACTTCTTCTTTTGAGATGGCTTATCATTGCACTTAGATATGAACTTGGAAGAAGTTGTGTATGACTAAAACCATGTCCTTAAGCTTCTGATTGTCAAATGACATAGGCTTGGCTTGGTTGGTTAGAATAAG
The DNA here is from genome assembly GCA_036927565.1 of Tuctoria greenei. NCBI lineage: Eukaryota > Viridiplantae > Streptophyta > Magnoliopsida > Poales > Poaceae > Tuctoria > Tuctoria greenei. The sequence continues at coordinate 134,906,409 of JAYESD010000006.1, forward strand.
GTAGATGCGCATATAATCTCTTGCAAATATCATATGATCTAAATTTTGTGCTTTGAAAAATAATAAAATGCAGCAACAAGTGTCATGCTTTCAGGTATTGAAATAGTTAAGTTTGTGAGATCATGACTTGCTTAAATTGAAAATTACATTTGATCTCTAACATGGCTTACACTACTTTATGTATTTCATTGTTGTGATAGTGTAAGTTACTTGATAGTATGACTTGGATTAGCTTTGTTTTATATGTATATGTTATAATATGCTCATAACAATTAAAATTCCTCTTTTGAACCTTGCTGAATACATTGTCAAAGGGGGGGAGATAATATGGGTGAATTATGCAAGGGGGAGAAATATGTATAGGGGGAGAAATTTATTTCTATCACATTTGATTTTCAAAAGGGGGAAAATTGTTCTCATAACTTTTCATGCCAAAGTTCGAATTTAAATGGTGTTGCCAATGCATTCATCAAGGGGGAGATTGTGAGACCTATGTGTGGTACATTGTGAGACATATGTGTGCTGAATACATTGGCTTTAACAATAAAAGTTTTAAATGCTGCTATAACATCTTTTTAGCATGGTCTGACTCTAGCTCCGAGCTTCTGCAAGATCCGACGTAAGTTCCGACTTGCTTTGTCTAGGTCCGACATGTTTTTGGGTAGCTCCGGTGAGCTTTGTCTTTAGCTCAGGCATGTCTTTGATAGTTCCGGGATGTCTTTATTAAGCTCCGATATGTTTTTCTAGGTCCGACTTATGTTGGTTAGCTCCGACATGTTTTTCTAGCTTCGACTTTTGGGTTGACTAGTTCCGACTAGTATTGGTTAGCTCCAGCGCTAGGTCCGACTGGTTTTGGTTAGCTCTAACACTAGGTCCGACTAGTTTTGGTAAGCTCCGGCACTAGGTTGTACTAGCTTTGGTAAGCTCCGGCTATGCTCCAGTTAGCTTTGGCAAGGTTCAGAGCTTGATCGTAATGTTCCAAATTTTCATGTGAAATGTTTCAAACTTGCTTTACACTTATGGAAAGGTTGCTTAGTATTATTTTGCTAAGTTTTTGGTGCATTTTGGTTGATATGGCTGATATCGTTTTGATATGCTTTGCAACATGCTTATGTGGGGTGCTCACGTAAGGTGTTGTGTTCGGAACTAACTTAAGTCAAGTCACAGACTTGGACTCGTATGGATTGGTTGTTTATTCATGTGCAGGTGTTGCTTGAGTTCAAGACATTGCTGGTGACGGGATCCTTTGGACTAGTCTCAGGGAGGAGATGAGGTTCCAACAACCAAATTCAGGAGGAATTGTGGTTGAGCGGGTCAGGAGGTCGCGCAGGATGATTGAATCAAGAGCAGTGTATATGAAGGTTACTGGCCGTCGAAGGAAGGTGTTCGCACGTATGCATGCGGTGCATGACGTGGCAACATGGTTCCGAAGATGGGATAAGGAAGGATAGATCTGGTTGGAAGGATCGAATCGTATCGATTGATGACTTTGGTTGCGGCGGAGTCGGTTATGGCTCGGTATGGCAAGTATCAAGTTGGTTATAATAGTGATCGTCTACCTTCTGCCGTGACGAGGATGAAGAGGAGATGAACGATATCATCTACTTCCCCTACACCAACGCACATCTACGTTCCGCTGCGCTACGCGTCTAGTGGTAACGATCCATGACCTCTGTACTCGCATGTTTCCTTGGTGACGCGGTAGAGTTGTTAGAGTAGCGTACTGTAATTCCCTAACAGTGCCATCAGAGCCGACTTGCGTTGTTTTTTGGTCTGGATCTTGCTAGTAGATGGGATCTACGCAGACATTTCATACGATGAATTTTTTCGCATGGTTTTTGGAGTTTGGAATTGGTTATAGTAGATTGCGATCGTATATGACTAAAGGGTCCATTCGTGCTCCTTCTTAACGGTGTGCGCAACCTGTCCCTACCGGCTGGAATCACCATCGGAACTAATCACGTACATAGCTAACAGATTGAGCCAACAGACCACGATCATGAGTCGCGATCTACTCATGAATAACCAGTCACATTGAAAATTGAGGCATTTTGAATGGCTCGGATTCGGGTTGATTTGATCAATCCAATGAGATTTTCATAGTGATTTCATAGATGTGATCTATGTAATTTCGTTTGATGTTCAAGACGCTGCCCTGAAACCCGCGGGGGGCGGCTCCCCCCTCGACCCCCCCGCCCGCTGTTTTGCTGTCTACTATAGCGATTATATAATATCATTTTGCGCTAGAAACCGTTCTACGCTTAACTTGTTTTTGCAGGGAATGATGTGAATGGTATGGCCTAATGTGATGTGATAATCTGTGTGTAATATTCGTGTGGCCCGCGTGCTGCAAAATTAACACAACCGGGTTGAGGTTGTCACATAATTGTATAATGACCTGCGTGTCGACCTGTGATGCTTGATCTCTCATGTAATTTATTTGGTAGCTATTAGTTGTATTAGCTTCTTTTATTATCATGGAGATGTCTTCAAGCATGGTGGAGATGGAGATCACCACAAGAAGGGAGGTATGACAGCTCAGATCTTGATGGAACCATGGCGATGGAGACCATTATGATTCTAAAGGCCATACTATTCACAATGTGATATGATCATATGCCTGTGATTCTTATTACTATTCTTTCCATGCTTTTCATATGGTGAATGTTTTGTCATGATATAATAGCTTCCCTTACAAAAGTTGAGCATTTGATGCCATTTACCAATAGCTGCACCTATGATATTTTGATCGTTGTGTGGTAGGTTTGCCAAAGCAAAGTACCATCATCTATGCATTAGTGACATAGGTTGGACATTCACATGCATATTGTTGGTTTACTCAACAAAGTTATCAAAACAGTTTTGGGCTTTATGGCATAGAGTTGGGAGCCGGGGCATTGGATGTCGCCCAACAAACAAGAGTCATATAGAGATATGATTAACAATGGTTGTTTACCTATGTCACTAATTTCCTAGCAGTGAAGCCAAAGCTCACTAGGAATTAGTGAATATGGATCTTGAACCACTATATGTCGTTAGAGGGAAGACAATGGTCATATAGTGGTGATATCTTTTATTAAACTTTGAATAGAAGATTGGTACATAACATAGTGCTAAACCTTTCATATTTATTTTCTATTGTAGATAATGTCTGCTAGTAACAATTCTGGTTTCAATTTGCGATTTGTGCTTGAAAAGGAAAAGCTCAATGGAGCATAACTTTATCGATTGGTGCCGCAACCTGAGAATCGTTCTTAGGCAAGAGAAAACCGAGTACATTCTTCTGCAGCCTTACCCTGATGACCTCCCAGCTGATGCAACTAATGCAGCACGTAGAGCTTATACGAAGCACTGCGATGATGCGCTTAATGTAAGCTCCCACATGCTCGCCACTATGTCCCCTGATCTGCAAAAACAGTATGAGCATACAGATGCTTATTCTATGATTGAGGGACTGCGTGGAATGTTTGAGAATCAAGCAAGGGCTGAGAGATACAACATCTCAAAGTCCTTGTTCTCATGCAAGCTGGCGGAGGGTAGCCCGGTCAACCCTCATGTAATCAAGATGATTGGTTACATTGAAACTTTGGGCAAACTTGGTTCTGAACTCAAGGATGATCTGGCTATTGACGTTGTTCTCCAGTCGCTCCCACCGAGCTACGAGCCATTCATATTGAATTTTCAAATGAATGGCATGGAGAAAACTTTGGCTGAATTGCATGGGATGCTTAAAACAGCCGAAGAAAGCATTAAGAAAAGCGCCACTCATGTGATGATGGTGCAAAAGGAGAATAAAAAGAGGAAGCGTGTGACGCATCCTAAAGGTAAAGGCAAGGGAAAGGTTCCCGATGAGCCTTCAAGCTCAAAGTCTAAACCAAAGGGCAAATCTGGCCCTTCTCCTGATGATGAATGCTTTCACTGTCATGGTAAGGGGCACTGGTCTAGGAACTGCAAGAAGTACTTGGAGGATACGAAGAAAAAGAAGGGAAGTGAGACTTCTGCTTCAGGTATAAATGTTATAGAAATTAACATTGCATTATCTTCTAGTGAATCATGGGTATTTGATACCGGATCGATGATTCACACTTGCAAATCATTGTAGGTTCTAAGTGAGACTATAAGATTTGCAAAAGGTGAGTTGGATGTCCGTGTCGGCAATGGAGCAAAGGTTGCGGTCATAGCTGTCGGAACTTACCACTTGACATTACCCTTAGGATTAGTTTTGGAATTGAATAATTGTTATTACATTCCTACTTTGAGCAAGAACATTATCTCTTCTTCGTGTTTAGAAGAATTTGATGGTTATGAGATTGTAACAAAGAACAAATGTTGTTCTATTTATTACAATAAAAATTTCTATGCTCAATGTCCATTAGTGAATGAATTATATGTTCTTGATCTTGAGGATAAAACTGTATGTAACATTAATACCAAAAGGGCTCGTCATAATGATCTAAATTCCACTTTTATTTGGCATTGCCGCTTAGGTCATATAAATGAGAAACACATTGAAAAACTCCATCAAGATGGTTTACTAAGCTCATTTGATTTTGAATCACTTGACACATGTGAATCTTGTTTGCTTGGGAAGATGACCAAAGCATCCTTCACTGGTCAAAGTGAGAGGGCGACTGACTTGTTGGGACTTACACACACAGATGTATGTGGACCAATGAGTTCAATTGCCAGATGTGGTTTTTAGTACTTCATCACATTTACCGATGACTTTAGTAGATATTGTTATGTCTACCTAACGAGGCACAAATCTGAATACTTTGAAAAGTTCAAAAATTTTCAGAATGAAGTACAGAATCAATTGGGCAAGACAATTAAACTTCTACGATCTAATCATGGGGTGAATATTTGAGCCATGAATTTTATGATCATTTGAAACAATGTGGAATTGTTCCACAGTTGACTCCACCTGGAACGCCTCAATGGAATGGGGTGTCCAAGCGGAGGAACCAAACCTTGTTGGACATGGTTTGGTTGATGATGAACCAAGCAGATCTTCCACTATCCTTTTGGGGTTATGCTCTTGAAACTGCTGTGTTTACACTAAACAGAGTCCCAGCTAAGTCTGTTGAGAAGAAACCATATGAGATGTGGACCGGGAAACGTCCCGGATTGTCTTTCCTCAAAGTTTGGGGATGTGATGTTTATGTCAAACGTTTGACGTCAGACAAACTCACTCCAAAATCAAACAAATGCTTCTTTGTGGGATATCCTAAGGAAACCAAAGGATATTATTTTTATAATAAAACAGAGGGTAAAGTGTTTACCGCTCGCAATGGTGTCTTCCTAGAGAAAGAGTTTCTCTCAAAAGGAGTTAGTAGGAGCAAGGTGCATCTTGAAGAAATTCAAGAAATACCTGAAAATGTTTCAGCTTCCACTGATCCTATACAGGATGTACAAGATGTTGTGCAACCAGTTGATGAAACACCAGCCCCACGAAGGTCTACGAGGGTACGTTATGCGACTGAAAAGTTAATGCTTCTAACCACGGAGCAGTATGACATGGTATTGTTTGACAATAATGAGCCCACGACCTATACTGAAGCAATGATGGGACCCGACTCTGAGAAGTGGCTTGGATCCATGGAATACGAAATTGAATCCATGCATGAAAATCAAGTTTGGAACTTGGTTGATCCAATCGAAGGTCTGAGACCTATCGATTGTAAATGGATTTTCAAGAAAAAGACTGATATGGATGGAAATGTTCACATCTATAAAGCGGGATTGGTGGCAAAAGGTTTCAAACAAATTCAAGGTGTTGATTATGATGAAACTTTCTCACCCGTTGCAATGCTTAAGTCTGTTCGGATTCTTCTAGCAATTGCTGCGTATTTTGATTATGAAATATGGCAGATGGATGTCAAAATAGCCTTTCTTAATGGAAGTATGACTGAGGATGTGTACATGACACAACCTGAGGGTTTTGTCGATCCTAAAATTGCTAGTAAAATATGCAAGCTTCAAAAGTCCATTTATGGGTTGAAGCAAGCATCTCGGAGTTGGAATCTACGTTTTGATGAAGTAATCAAAGGGTTTGGTTTCATCAAGAACGTAGAAGAACCTTGTATTTCCAAAAAGTTTAGTGGGAGTGCACATGTATTTCTGGTCCTATATGTAGATGACATATTATTGATCGGAAATGACATTCCAATGCTTGATGATGTTAAATCCTCATTAAGAAAAAGTTTATCAATGAAGGATTTAGGAGAGGCTGCTTATATTTTGGGCATAAAGATCTATAGAGATAGATCTAAAAGGCTAATTGGATTAAGCCAAGATACATATATTGACAAGATATTCAATCGGTTCAATATGCAAGATTCCAAGAAAGGTTTCTTGCCAATGTCACATCGCATTACTCTAAGCAAGAGTCAATGTCCTTCGACACCTGTCGGTGGTTTGGATCCGGCAGATCTCCCGACACTACTAAAGTGTTAGAGGAGTTTGATGTTCGGTGTGGACGCGCGGAGATTCAAGAAGGTGAATTGGAAATAGCACAGGAGACACGGAGATTTACGTGGTTCGGGCCGCCTGAGCGTAATACCCTACTCCACAGGTGTGTTGGTGTTGTATTAGCTGTATGAGCTTGTGTCGAGTGTCTATGGAATGTCTATCCCCCTTGAACGTGTCGTTGGCCTGTCCTTTTATAGTACAAGGGCAGGCCGTTACAAGTTAGCCTGGCCCGACATGTGGCCCCGGCGGTTACTAATATTGATACTCATTCAACACGTTTAATTGCCCTTAATGACCAGGTAATGGGCTTTGACAGCACCGTTACTGATAATGAAGGTCGTCCGATCGTGTGTCATTAATATAGTATTAATGACACTTAATCGGGTCTTGAAGCTCTTGATTCCCCTTTGAAGATCCGGAGCCGTTGTGGAGTCTTCCGGAGGTTAAAGGCTGAAGATTCGACGGTTGGACACGTGGCAGCTCCGGAGCATACTGTGGGAAACAGGAAGCTCCGGAGCTACCTGACACGTGTCAGATCCGGAGCTTCCCTTGGTCTAGGGTTAGGTCCGGGGGCGCCCTTTCGGTACATAGCCCGGAGCTTCCCCCTTGTGGGCGGTAGCTCCAGTTTGATAGTATGCGTGGCGACCCTGGGACTAACCATGTTGGGGAAGCGGGTCCGGTTATGTCTGACATGTGGGCCTCCGAAGGTCTTCAAATCAAATAGATGGCTTTCCCTTGAGATCTTTGTAACCTCAAGGGGTGTACGGTTTCTAGGGTACCGACAGTGGCCCCGTGGGCCCACCTCTGGGGAAGACCCCTTGGGTGAAGTCATTCCGCCGGAGGTGGGTCCATCCTCGTGACTTTTGAACTGAGTCTTCAAAGGTCTTCGGAAGTGCCGTTGGCGAGGGTTTGGAGTTAAATCCCCGCCGTGTGGCATATCCCGCGTGCGGCAGATGAGATCTTTGGCGTGTGGATCTCACGCAATTGAAGGTTGCCGGTTCCCGATACGAAAACCGTATCGGTTCTGCGTGCCTTGTTAGGCCGCCGCCTTCGGGCTTCCCGCCTCATGATGACAACCGTTCCCCTGGGTAAGAACCTCGACTTGATCGTCGGGGTGGTCTCGGGCCCTTTTGTCATCGGCTGGGTGGAATTTTTGAGTGGTATCTTCGACTTCCTTGCGGTTTCCATCCAAGCGTTGTGAGGGCTTACTTAAGAAGGAAAGCGCACACCGTCCGGTGTTCTTTACGCCTCTAATCTGTTCTTGCGCTCAAACTCCCAACTTGTGCTGCGCTTTTCCTCTCTTGCCTTGCTGTGCTGCGATGGAGTTGGGTCTCTGCGAGAGCCGTTTGAAGACCGACGGCGACCTGAAGAAGGTCCGGACCCTCATGGGATGGTCCTCGGACTTCTTCAACCGCTCGGTCCGTGCTGGGGGAGAGCTCCCGTTTGAGAAGGAGCATTCCGGCGAAATGGTGTACTTCTCCTCGTACGCCATGGTGGGGTTGATCCCACCTTTTTCCTCCTTTTACTTGATGCTGCTAGACTTTTATGGTCTGCAGTTATACCACCTTGGCCCTCACTCCATTCTCCTTGTGTCTATCTTCGTCCACTTCTGTGAGATGTGGGTGGGCATCCCCCCTGCATTGAACTCTTTCGGACCTTCTTCACCGTCCATACCACCGGTAGGAGCAATGAGTACCTTGGCTTCCACTACTTCGTGAAGCGCAAGAAGTGCCCATTCAAGTACCTCCGGTCGTTCCCCTCTGGGAAGTGGGATGACTGGAAGAAGGACTGGATAGTCATCCGGGTGGAGGAGCACGAGAGGCTGGAGCTGCCCGAAGGCCTCCCCGACATTGACACGACGATCTGGAGTGAAGCTCCGGTGCTGGCGGACGCCTTCAACCCCATTCTGACCAGGATCCACCGGTGCATGGAGGGAGGATTAACTCCTCAGGCGGTGTTTTGTAACTTCCTGGTCAACAGGTGGGCACCGCTGAAGAGGAGAGAAAAACTTGCTTGGGCCCTCAACAGCGTGATGGACGACGACCGGGTCGACACCGGGCTGAAGTCCAACATGGTGGGGACAACCTTGGAGTTCCACCTCAAGAAGTTTCAGCACGGCATCGACGTCGAGGGTGACGACTTGACTCCTCCATCAACTTTTCTTCCTCTGAACGTGGAAGTTGAGTTCAGTAGGGAGCTCCGGCGGAAGATGCCCGTGCTTGACGACCTTGGTGTCGTCGAGAGAAGATCAACCACCAGGGTGGCGATCCCTGGAGTGTCCGAAGGTGGCTCCGACCCTGCCCCGAAGCTGAGGGTCGAGGTCGTCGGCAAGGGCAAGGAGCCGGCGGACCTTGAGCCGGAAGAGGAAGCTGCAGCATGCCGACGGAAGGTCCGTCAGGCCTGCCACCTCTGCATCGGCTCCTTCTCCCTGGAGGGGGTGGTCTTCTGCAACCACGGCGACTGTACCCGCAGTGGGGTCCTCCCGGGGTGCTAGCTCCGGGCATGCAACTCCGGCACCAGGGCCGGTTGAGGCCTCTAGGTCCGGAGGTTCTCCCCGATCGAGGGGGGCCTCGACTAGGGAAACACCCGTGGCTGCGACGAGTTCCGGGGGGCCTTCCGGAGCTTCCACGCCGGTTATGACCAGCCCAGAACGCCTGGGAAAGAGGTTCCGCGCAAGCTGGTGCGGAAGCCTCCCAAGGTAATTTTTAATCTTTACCTTGGACTGTTGTTTAGTTGTAGTAACTATTTTTTATGTTTTTTCATCCATCATCTGTAGCGTTCCCAAGAAGAGGAGTGAGGATCCACCCTCAGCCACAGCAGCTGAAGCTGTGAGGGCGAGAGCTTCTGCTCCTGTCCCGGTGCCGCCCCAAGCGGTGGCTGAAGCTGCGACAGCCCCGGCGCCAGCTGTCGTGGTCATGGACCTCGACTCATCCCCAGAGACTCCCGTGGTAGTGCCGGACCGCGGGAGAGAAGATGTGCCAGCGGCACTTGTCCCGGAGGTTGAAGCTTCGGGTCCTGGTGCTGAGATGATGGAAGCTCCGGCTGTTGAGCCGGAGGAAGTAGTAATTCCAGCCCCAGAGCCGGAAATTGTCGAAGCCCCGGCGGTTGAGCCGGAGGTGATTGAAGTCCCGACGTGTGTGCCGGAAGCTGAGGAAGTTCCGGCAGTTGGGCTGGCTACCTCTGAAGCACCGTCCGCTGAGCCGGACATTGTTGGAGCTCCGGCCACAGGGCCGGTCGATGTTGAAGATCTTCCGGCTCCCGAGCCAGTTGTTGAAGAGGCGTCGGAGCCCGAGCCCCCATCGGAGGAGGTGCTTGGACCGGAGCCAGCAGCGGCCCCTGCTCCGAAAGTGACGATGTCAGAGGTACCCGCGGCTGAGCCGGAGTGCCCTGGCGAAGTCGTTGGCCCCCTGCCCGAGGGGGTGAATGAAGACCTGGCGGTGGGGCCTTCCTCGATGGCAACTGAGGCCATCCCGGAGGATGGCCCTAGTGCCATGGAGACCCAGGGGACCACTCTTGTGGAGTGGGTCCCAATTTTTGTATCTGAAAACCCGCCGGAACTGGGAGGAGACCCCAGCAGATCCGGAACCTATCCCGTTGTCACTGTCTATTGACAACGCATGTTCCAGTCTGCGTCAAGTCCAACTGGCCTTCTTCCACGACAGCAAGGCTCTTGAAGAGGAGCGCCAAACCCTTAGGCGGTGGCGTAACCGACTCTACATCGAGACCAAGCTGGCACAGTCGAGGCTAGCGGATGACAAAGAGTGGATCAAGTGGGAGAAGGTCCGCCTGGAATACTGGGGCAAGTTACTGGATGACAGGGAGAGTATGACTCGTGCCCTTGACGCTCAATCCCGGGAGATTTACGAGCAGACCAAAGCAGCTAACAGTGCAGCCGATGAACGCCAAGAAAGGCTTGAGGCCATTAAAACTACACTCATCAAGCGCCGGGAGGCACTTGAAGAGAGGGAGAAACGGCTCGAGGACGAAGAGCAGAAACTCCTAGAGCTGCAGGATGACGTCCTGAGGAGGGAGGAGGAGCTCACCGAGAAGGTGGCTCTGGCTGACAAGGGCCTAGAGGAGCGCGCCAAGAAATTAGAAGAGCTCTGCCATGAGGAAGAGGAGAAGGTCTGGGTGCGAGGGCAGGAACTCTACGAGCAAGAGTGTGCCCTTGCTGCCAGGGAGAATAAAGTGAGGTGCAGGGAGAAGGACCTGGTTGACCGCTGGAACAAGATCCACCTCCGGGAGGAGGAGCTCGGAAAACTCGAAAAGCGGGTTGCTGAAAAGATTCAGCAAAACGCCAAAGAAGTTGAGCGCCTCGCTCGCGAGAATTCTGAACTGGTGGCGGCCAGGAGATCCTTGGAAGAAATAAAGGGCTTGAGGACTACGGACTCCCTACAGATTTGGGAGTTCCTGGGCAAAGCCAACAACGCGCTGACACCGATGGGCTTCAGCCCCGTGCGCCCGGATGATCCAGAGCCGGAGCCGGACCTGGCGTTGCAGGCGTTGAGCTCGGCAGGCAGCAAACTCTCCAAGGTGGGTGATGTCATCGCGGACCAATTGGAGGTTGAGGGGCAATCCCTGGCGAAGAACATCGCAGAATATGTGCTGACGTGCTATACCAGCCGGAACTCCCAATTTCCTCTGGACCCGGTGCTTGAAGGTCCCGTTGAAGGAGAAGGCGAAGCTGCCAGAGCCAACGTGTCAGAAGTTGCCCATAAGGTCACCCAATTCTTCCATATGATCTAGGACCATCTCTGTAGTTCTCACTTGTATTTTTTCTTCTTCTTCTTCCTCAATTTTGTAATCCCTTGTCTCCAGATGAATGAAATCCCGAAATTTCTGTGAATTTCACTTTTTGTCTTCAACACTTTTGTCTTGGCCCCCTGGTAGATGTACACAATTTGATTGTGAACATGTACCAAGAGGATACTGTGTTTTGTTGAAGACTCATTTGCTCCGAACTTGTAGAGTGTAGGTCCGAAGTCTTCGATAGTGAAGGCCCCCTGAGGTTGTCGGAGCTTAGAAGCTCCGGCATTGTCTATCGTCGAAGCTTAGTAGCTCCGGTGATAGTCCCTATCAACGCGTAGAGCATCGATAGTTAATCCTCCGGAGTGTCGAAGCTTAGTAGCCCCGGCAGCGACCTTTGCCAACACTTAGTTTGCTGGCAGCAAACTCCGTTTGCGGGGTCTTCTCACCATCTTTTAGTTAGCGTCGACGGCTGGCCCCCCTAGCTCTACCGGAGCTTGATTGCTCCAGTGATACTCGTTTTCAATGCGTAGCATCGATTACAAGCCACCTAGGGAAGTCGGAGCTTTGTTAGCTCTGGCTTTTCTCCATCAACGTAGATTTTATTTTTCCTGCACACTGAAGCCAAGAGAAATAGTAAAATTCGTTTCTTGCCTATAACTTCGTTGCGGCTTACGATTCTCAAGAAAATTTTAGGTCCAACGCGATTCTAAATACAAACAATGCGTTGTCTTTACTTCCAGATCTAACTGTACATGGACCCGCCTTACTTCGGTCTGCCGGGGTGTAGGTAGAGTGGCGTACTTAGGGTGCTTGACCAGGCTAAGTCGATAGCACACTCCGGCCCTAGATTGGCTTGGCGGCATTCAGGCGAGTGGGCCATGAACAATATTTGAATCCAAAAGAATCGACAATACAATTCGAATCGTATATGAATCGGTCGAACTAAAATTTCTTAAGAATTGCACATCTTCGTTATAGACAAGAAAGAGAAAAATAAAAAATGTTGAGCTTGTACAAAATAAATGCAAGTGGAGTCTGTTTCACATGAAGATGTCTTTCATTATAGGTCCGGGGTACAGGGGAAACAAGTACACTCTTAGGGTACAGAACCAGGCTAAGCGTGTTTCATTTATCGTTTGACCCAGGGTAGCTAGCCACACTTTTAGTCCTGAGACTGTGACAAGTGTTGCATGAACTTAGCGGACCTTCCGGGAAAGGTCCGACTGTTCTCCCGGAGGAACTACCAGACTCTGTACAATGACTCTATAATATACACCTCAAGTTACTACAGACTCACCTCCGTGATATTAAGTGTAGTACTTACGAAGGTGCTCAATGTTCCAAGGATTTGGGAGAGGTGTCCCATCCTCGGTGGCCAAGCGAACGCTCCCGGGACGGGATACTTTAATCACTCGGAAGGGTCCCTCCCAGCTGGGGGAGAGTTTGTTTAACCCTTCTCTGGATTGTATTCTCCGTAGCACCAGGTCGCCTTCCTCGAGCTATCGGTTGTGTACATGCCGCTGATGATAGCGCCGAAGGGCTTGGCGGTATCGGGCATTCTGAATAGCTGCTTGGCACCTTCCCTCCTCAAGGAGGTCTAGGTCTTCACGCCGGAGGTGGTCCTGCGTGGCTTCGTCGAAGGTCCGGACCTGGAGTGACCCCAAGGTGATTTCTGGAGGAAGGATGGCTTCAGCTCCATACACCAGGAAGAAGGGTGTCTCTCCAGTTGACCGGTTTGGAGATGTCCTGTTGGCCCAGAGAGTGGTGGAAGCTCTTCAATCCAGTTGGCACCATGTTTTTTCAAGCGCTCATAGGTGCGCGTTTTGAGTCCTTCAAGGATTTCAGCATTTGCTCTCTCGGCTTGGCCATTGCTTGCTGGGTGAGCTACGGAGGCGTAGCAAACTTGAATGTCGAGGTCTTCGCAATATCCTTGAAATGCAGAGCTTGTGAATTGGGTCCCATTATCAGTGATGATTTTGTTTGGGACTCCAAATCTGCATACAATGGACTGCAAAAAGTTGATAGCAGATTGCTTGTTGATTGTCACAACTGGAGTTGCTTCCGGCCACTTGGTGAACTTGTCAATGGCGACGTACAGGAACTTGTAACCTCCGACGGCTCTTGGGAAAGGTCCCAAGATGTCCATCCCCCACACAGCGAAGAGCCATGTAGGAGGTATCATTTGTAGAGGCTGAGCCGATGTGTGAATTTGCTTTGCATGAAATTGACATGCTTCACATTTCTTTACCAGCTCAGTTGCATCCTAGAGTGCTGTAGGCCAGTAGAAGCCATGCCGAAAGGCTTTACCAACCAGCGTGCGGGAAGACGCGTGGTTCCCACACTCGCCTCCATGGATTTCTGCGAGGAGCTCACAGCCTTCTTCCCTTGAGATGCACTGCATTAGGATGCTGTTGGCACCGTGCCGGTAGAGATCCCCTTCTACCAACGTGTATCTTTTAGCCAATCTGACTACCCGGTCAGCGGATACATCATCGTCAGGAAGGATGTTGTCTTTCAAGTAGTTCCGGATCTCCGAGATCCATGCATCGGAACTAACTTGAGCATTTGAGTCTTGCGTGATGGGTTGCTCGGAGCTTCCGGCAGCACCTACAACCCTTGATGGCTGCCATGGTAACAGGGTCATCGGGACCGTCAGCTTCAGGATGCTGATCTCGCCCCCTTCGCTCAGTTCGGCAGGCTGAGCTGTGGGTTTTGACAATCTTCGGACAAAAGTTTCGTCAGGAGCCGGAGCTCCGGTTGACACTTTCGTCGAGAGTTCGTCGGCTTCAGCATTGTGGGCACGCTGGACATGGTGGAGATCTAGGACTTCGAAGTGTTTCTGAAGCCTCTGGACTTCAAGGAGGTAAGCAGCTAGCTGGAGATTGTTGCAGGAGCATTCACCCTTCACTTGCTTAATGATGAGCTATGAATCTCCCTTGACCAACAGTTGCTTGACACCGTATGACAGTGCCACCTTTAGTCCATAAATAAGTGCTTCGTACTCCGCCATGTTTTTGGTCGCCTTTGAAGTCAAGGTGTACCATGTATTTCACCTTCTCCCCGGTTGGTGCGAGGAGAAGTATTCCAGCTCCGGCCCCCTGCTTTTGCATGGAGCCGTCAAAGTAGAGGGTCCAATGAGGCTCGGTGAAGACCGAAGCTTCGTGTTCCGGCTTCTGCTCACTGGGGCCCCCAGGGTTTGATGGAGAGGGAGTCCATTCCGCCACTAAGTCTGACAATGCTTGACTCTTGACTGCTTGCCTTGAAATAACTTCGAGATCGAATTCAGCCAATTCCGCTGCCCACTTTGCAATATTCCCAGTTGAATTGGGATTATGCAAAATTGCTCGAAGTGGGTAAGAGGTCACCACTAAGATTTTGTGAGCTTGGAAATAATGGCGAAGCTTCCTAGAGGCAATAAGAACTGCATAGAGCAGCTTATGCACCTCTAGGTATCGAGTCTTGGCATCACGTAGTACTTCACTGATGAAGTACACTGGGCGCTGAATGGTCCGGACCCTCCCGGAAGGGCCCGAAGCTTCCTCTTCACTGGCCTGGATCCTCCCGGAGGGATTCGGATTTTCTTCGGGGACCTCCGGGTCCTGGCTGGAGGAATCCAGAGCTTCTTCAGAAGCGACCCGAGTCCTCCCGGAGGAGTCTGGGTCTTCTGAAGTGACTTCTTGTGGATTCGAATCTGGGAGCTGAGACCCAGACTCGCTTTCAGGAACCTCCGGACCCTCCCAAGGGGTCTGGATCCCTGAGTATGGGGTAGTTCTGGTCTCTCCGCGACCAAGACCATACTGACGACTTCGTCAGTGGCTGAAATGTAAAGAAACAAAGGCTCACCAGGGTTCGGAGCTACCAGAGTGGGTAAGGTGGTGAGGAACTGTTTTAGCTCCCGGAACGCCTTTTCTGCTTCTTCAGACCATTGGAATGGTCTGGACTTCCTCAATAGCTTGAAGAAGGGGAGTGCCCGTTCCGCCAGTCCTGAAATAAACCGGCTGAGGGCTGCTAGACATCCAGTTAGCTTTTGGACATCTTTGATGCGGGCTGGTGGCCGCATGTCTTCAATGGCCTTGATCTTCGCCGGATTAGCTTCTATGCCCCAGTGACTTACCAGGAAACCAAGAAGTTTTCCGAAGCTAACCGCAAAGACACACTTGTCTGGGTTTAGCTTTGTGCGGGTGGCCCGCAGCTTATCAAAGACAGCATGTAAGGTGTCAAGAAGTGACTCCTTGTTCTTGACCTTGACCATGATGTCATCAACATACACTTCCACTATGTCTCTAATGAGGTCTTCAAAGGTTTTGTACATAGCTCGTACAAAAGTTGAAGCTGCATTCTTGAGACCAAACGGCATGGCTGTATAACAGTACAATCCATCTACTGTGATGAAAGAGGTATGCTCTTCATCTTCCCTAGACATTCTGATTTGATGATATCCAGAATATGCGTCTAGGAAACACAGTAATTCACACCCGGAGGTGGAATCCACTATCTGATCTATTCTAGGTAGTGGGAATGGATCTTTTGGACATGCCTTATTTAGTGTTGTGTAGTCGATACACATCCGAAGCTTCTCGCCAGCCTTGGGCACAATGCCTGGGTTTGCCAACCATTTTGGATGGAAGACTTCTCGGATGAATCCGGCTTCGAGCAACTTCTTCACTTCTTGTCGAATGAAGTTCTGTCGCTCTACAGATTGCTTCCGAGGCTTCTGGTGCACAGGCCGGGCGTCAGGGTAGATCTTCAGATTGTGCTCAATCACTTCCCTGGGGATCCCAGGCATTTGTGACGGTGGCCAGGCAAACACGTCGACATTAGCCCAGAGGAAAGTGATGAGCGCGAGTTCCTATTTGTCGTTCAATCCTCCCGATATACGGGTGGTCTGAGCGGCATCAGAACCGATTTGGACGACTTTGACGGGGATGTCGGTGTCGCCGCTTGGCTTCACACGAGGTGCAGATGTCGAGCCTCATTGACGAATACTCAGGGGTTTTGGAGCTTGCTCCTGCCTGGAGTCCTCCTCTTGCACCGTGGTAAGTGCATGGAGTTCTTCCAAAGCAGTTACTCCGGCAGTACGATCTCCACGGATCCGGAGAACGCCTACTGGTGTTGGCATCTTTAACACCAGATAGCCATAATGAGCAGCTGCCATGAATTTGTACAAGGCAGGCCTACCCAAGATGGCATTGAAGGGTAAGTTGATCTGAGCGACGTCAAAGACCAACTTCTCGGTGCGATACTTCTCCCGTGTCCCGAAAGTAACGGGGAGAGTAATAGCTCCGAGTGGGGTAATGTCTCCCGGACCTACTCTAGAGAAAGGTCGAGAGGGGTGGAGATCCAAAGGTCAAGCTGAAGTTTGGTAAAAGCTTCGAAGCTTATGAGGTTAAGCCCTGAACCTCCGTCTACCATGACATGGTGGAGCTGGATGTTATTGATGGTAGGAGATACCATCAAAGGTAGTTGACCTGCTCCAACCATGCTTCGAGGGCAGTCCGAAGCATCAAAAGCGATGGCTGTGTCCATCCACTTCCGATGAGGCTCCGGTCTGGCTGTAGGAGCTACAGCAGCCATGTCCCGATGCATAGTCTTGATGATGCGACGGGAGGTGATGTCCCATGATCCACCAAAGATGGTGTTCATGGTCTTCCGACGCTCGTTGTCGGAGACGTCGGAATCATCGTCGACTGAGGTGTAGATGGCCTTCAGGACCTTTTTGGGATCCTGAAAACCTAACTCCTCTTCAGCCGGAGCTTCGTCGACTTTTTGTTTTCCTTCCCTCTGTCGGAAAGGAGCTTCTTCCCGGCGCTTGTTGTAGCGCTCGGCAAGGTTTTGGACCTCCCGGCAGTCTTCCAAACTATGGCTGCCCGTTTTGTGAATCGGACACCACACCTTGGGTTTGCCACCGTCTTCAGAAGACGGTCGAGGTCGCTTCTCGGGGCGTGGCCCCCGACCACCTGGAGCTGCAGCAGCTGCAACATTGGATGTACCAGCCGACGGCTTCTTCTTGCCGTTGGTCTTCTTCTTCTTCTTGCCACTCCCGAAGGTAGTGGCTTCTCCTTTCGAGGATTTCTTGTGATCCTCCGGAGTTTGTTTGGAGTGCATCTCACGGCCCTCCGCAGCTCTGGCACATTTGTCGGCCAAACTGAAGAGTTCCGTGACACTGGTGATCTCCTTGATCGCCAGTTTCCCCAGCATCTTCTTGTCCTGTACACCCTGTCTGAATGCCACAATGACAGAGGCGCTAGAGATAGAAGGGATAGTGTTTCATACCTGAGAGAACCTCTGGATGAATGATTGCAGGGATTCTCCCCCTTTTTGCACGACTGCAAAAAGGTCCAGTTCAGTGCCTGGTCTGGTGTATGAACTCCCGAAGTTGGCGGTGAACTGCTAGCACAGCTCCTCCCAACTGTTGATGGAGTTGGGTGGAAGGCTAATAAACTAGGACCTAGCGGTCCCAGTCAAAGCCACAGGAAAATAATTGGCCATTACGGCCTCATTTCCTCCAGCTGCCAGGATAGCAGTGGAGTAGATCTGAAGGAATTCGACAGGATTGACAGTCCCGTCGAATTTCTCCAGCAGGTGAGGCCGGAACTTCTGTGGCCACCTGACCATACGTAGATGCATGGCCAGGGCTGAACAGCCTCCTCCCACTCCTTCAGGAGCAGGAATGTCTTGAGCTTCTCATCTTTCACGAGCACGCTCAATATGGACTCGGCTGTCTTGTTGGCGGTATCGGCGATCAAGCTCCGCCCGGAGGTCATGAGTTGAAAGCCTGGATACCGTGTGGGTGCGTCGTGCCCCAGAGGGCAATGACGTCACCTGCTGTGATGTAGCTCGTCTCCTGTTGTTGGAGACGTGCGGACCAAGTCTGCCAGACAAGGTCCGTCGCTGCGATGGGGCCCGTCCTGAAGGAGGAGGACCCTGGTTGCTGATGCGATCGGCTGCTCCTGCAACCAAATGTTCCACATCAGCTCTCCACTGCTCCAGTGCATCCCGGGATGCATCCGGAGGTGGTGGGCATTGGAGAAGAGCACGTGCTACATGTAGCGCGTGTTCCGGGTTGTCATGATTTCCCAACGCAGTGACTGACGCCGGTGCACCATCGTGTTGTCCAGCTTGATTTGCTGGTGGAGGTGGCAGTGGTGGCAGTGTGACTCCTGCTGGCGCTGAGGCTCCTGCTGGTGGCTACATATTGGAGGGATTGCCCCCAACAGCTTGAACAGCAGGTTGACCATTGGATGATCCAGCAGCTGAGTTCACCATTCTCGAAGTCTCAGGCGCCCCTACCTGGCGCGCCAACTGTCGGTGGTTTGGATCCGGCAGATCTCCCGACACTATAAAGTGTTAGAGGAGTTTTATGTTCGGTGTGGGCGCGCAGAGATTCAAGAAGGTGAATTGGAAATAGCACAGGAGACACGAAGATTTACGTGGTTCGGGCCGCCTGAGCGTAATACCCTACTCCACGGGTGTGTTGGTGTTGTATTAGCTGTATGAGCTTGTGTCGAGCGTCTATGGAATGTCTATCCCCCTTGAACGTGTCGTCGGCCTGTCCTTTTATAGTACAAGGACAGGCCATTACAAGTTAGCCTGGCCCAACATGTGGCCCCGGCAGTTACTAATATTGATACTCATTCAACACGTTTAATTGCCCTTAATGACCAGGTAATGGGCTTTGACAGCACCGTTACTGATAATTAAGGTCGTCCGATCGTGTGTCATTAATATAGTATTAATGACACTTAATCGGGTCTTAAAGCTCTTGATTCCCCTTTGAAGATCCGGAGCCGTTGTGGAGTCTTCCGGAGGTTAAAGGCTGAAGATTTGACGGTTGGACACGTGGCAGCTCCAGAGCATACTGTGGGAAACAGGAAGCTTCGGAGCTACCTGACACGTGTCAGATCTGGAGCTTCCCTCGGTCTGGGGTTAGGTCCGGTGGTGCCCTTTCGGTACATAGCCCGGAGCTTCCCCCTTGTGGGCGGTAGCTCCATTTTGATAGTACACGTGGCGACCCTGGGACTAACCATATTGGGGAAGCGGGTCCGGTTATGTCTGACATGTGGGCCTCCGAAGGTCTTCAAATCAAATAGATGGCTTTCTCTTGAGATCTTTGTAACCTCAAGGGGTGTACGGTTTCCAGGGTTAATACAACACCTGATGAGCAAAAGAGGATGAGAGTGATTCCTTATGCTTCGGCTATTGGATCCATCATGTATGCCATGCTATGTACACACCCAGATGTATCTTATGCTCTAAGTATCACGAGCAGGTATCAATCAGATTATGGTGAGGCTCATTGGACCGTTGTCAAAAACATCCTTAAGTACTTGAGAAGAACTAAGGATGCATTCTTATTGTTTGGAGGTGAAGAAGAGCTCGTTGTAAAAGGTTACACCGATGCCAGCTTCCAAACTGATAAGGATGATTGTAGATCGCAATCCGGATTTGTGTTCTGCCTCAATGGAGGGGCAGTGAGCTGGAAAAGTTCCAAGCAAGATACAGTAGCAGATTCAACCACAGAGGCAGAGTATATTGCAGCTTCTGAAGCTGTAAAGGAAGCTGTTTGGATCAGAAAATTTGTTTCTGAGTTGGGTGTTGTTCCTCGCACGTCCAGTCCTGTGGATCTCTATTGTGACAACAGTGGAGCCATCGCACAGGCAAAGGAGCCTAGATGACAAAAACGATCCAAACACATACTACGATGCTATCACCTCATTCGAGAGATCATCGACCGAGGTGATGTGAAGATATGCAAGGTGCACACGGATTTGAATGTTGCAGATTCGGTGACAAAGCCTCTTCCACAATCAAAGCATGATGCACACACGAGATCTATGGGTATTAGATACTTACATCAGTGATCATAGTGTGTAGTGGCAGACTTGTGTCACAGCTATGTTTATGTACTATTAAATAAATTGTTATATGAGTAATCATTATTTACATTGATCATCAAGTATGTGACTTGTTCGTGAAACTCTTTGTTAAAAGTAATGTTACTCTAGATGATCCCTAGTCTATACCATTATATGGGATAATGATTGCATACAGACTAGCACATGTATTAATTGATGATCACGTTTCACGGATCACAGATATAGAGATATCGAATTAATAATGTGAACACATGTTAGTGAACATGGTGTTGGATTGACCCACTCCAAGACACTGTTGAGATTGTTATTTCCATATGTGCCATTAGTTGGTCTTGAGTGATACACCTGCTAGATCCTTAGACCTGAGATCGCCATTGTTTCTCACTATGCGTAGTTGTGTACTTTGAGACTACCAAACGCTACTCCGTAACTGGGTAGTCATAAAAGTAGTCTTCGGATATATAATGAAACATAGAATGGGATGTGCGCGGATCAGAATGGGATTTGCCCCTCCTTAATAACAGGAGAGATATCTCTGGGCCCCTCGAGATAGTTGGATTTGAAAGTGCATGGCCATGCTGAGGTGATTAACGGTTAATCACAGTGACTAAAAGTTAGTCACGAAATGAATATACTATTTTATCGAGTGAATGGTCGAGCTATCACAAGGATGGCACACATCTCGCCTTGAGCTTGACTGGTATCGTGAGGCAAAGGGATTAGCATGTTCAATGTATCTAGGTTCGGCCGATATGATCTTTATGTACATTCGAGAGTCAGTATGTCCTGCTAGGTACCTCTACTGACTTGTGGTTGGAAATGGTTTCCATTGACAACCGACTGCACATGAATATAACGGGTCACACACTTAAGGAGTTGGAATATCAAAAATCTTGGCTAGATGATTGTCTCTAGTGCAAGTGGGAGATTGTTGTTGATGTGCCCAAGAGGCAATCATAACAATTCGGGATGAGGCCTATTGGATATTTGATCCATAAGCAATTAGGATACTAATGGGCTTGCGACCTAAAAGCCCATTAGTACGCCTATAAATATGAGGGGTAGGACTAGGGGCTAATAATCCCAACACGTGACAGCCCTAGCTGCCACCCCTCGAAGGTCTCACGCCGAGACCCTTGCCGCGCGTGCGGTGCTAGCACACTGGCGCACAGTGTTCCTCTCCGTACGTGTGGACTCCGTGGAGGCGCTGCTGCTACTGCTCCGCTGATCAGCTACAACGATCGTGATCGTCTACCTGCTGCCGTGACGAGGACGAAGAGGAGACGAACGAGATCGTCTACTTCCCCTACACCGACGCGCATCTATGTTCCACTGCGTTGCGCGTCTAATGGTAACGATTTATGACCTCTGTACTCGCATGTTTCCTGGGTGACGCGGTAGAGTTGCTAGAGTAGTGTACCGTAATTCCCTAACAGTGGTTTAATCATAACTCGAGTTTCACACATCCAATTGACATGATTCTTTTGGGTTGTCTTCACAACTTGATTATCTATCATCTTTCAAAATTTCACGGTCATTGGATTTGTGGTTTCAGATCTACACGAGTTTCTTTGCAGGATTTCAGAACTGTTTTTCTCGGGTAGGAAAGATTGACCTTTGTTCGATCTTTGATCATAACTTGAGTTTCTCTCGACGGATTTGAGTGATTCCTCTTGTGTTTTGTTCGTGACTTGATTCTCTCTGATATATGTCACTTTTTTCATTGTGAGACACGTTTGGATTAGTTTCACACACGATTTATTTAATAGATCGTTTTCTGCCGAAGGGGTTGGGATTTAATTGTTTCCGCTGCGTAAGATTTTTTCAATCTACCATTCACCCACCCCCCACTGGTAGATTTTTACGTGCTCTTCGATCCTACACCATATTATCCCCTTAGGATAGAATGCTCTTGTGTGTGTCATACTACCTCAATTACCCTTTATTCAGCCTTGCTAGAATCCTACCTAGGCCAACCTGGCCTCTCTATTTAATGATTGTTTTACATCCATCTAGCCTTCCTTTGGGAGAATATAAATGACACCATTTGGGAATACTCTTAGAGGGGAAATGTTACATCAGTAGTTTCCGTGCACTTGCGGATTTACATGTATAATCTAAAATCTATTAACAAACATTTCTGGCGCCACTCTAGAGATGAATTGTTAGTAATGCGTAGGAACCGTCAAGAAGCATTTCTGGCGCTATTGCTGGGGACAACAACCAAAGTATTACATGATTGAGTGAATAGGATAGGACCTTGGTAGGTTTTAGTAGGACGACCCTTCTTTGTTTTCGCATTTTATGTGAAGACAGGGTTGTAATATCCCGAATATTTAAAGAATAAAAAAACCTCACATTAGAAACAATAAACGGTTGACCAAACTTCGACTCATGGAATCATTGATCCGATGGACGACCGGAGACCGTAGATGCGTTGAGTTCGTCGAAGCGATTTCAGAAAATTAACTTTGTGGTGAGAAACACTAGAGGATTGACAGAAGTTTGACTCCTTAAATCTTTGATCCGATGGACGATCGGAGACCGTATATGCATAGAGCTCGTCGAGACGATTCCGTTTCACTATTCATACATTTGATTTGGAGATTGAACGAATATGTGATGTGTATTTCAATTTAGACTTTTGGATGATCTCTTAGGTCATTTATATATAAAGCCACCTATAGTTTTTTTCCATGCAGACTTCCAACGCCGCTACAGCTTGTTCCGCCGCCGCTGCTCTATTGCCTTACGCGATGTGCTGCTACGGTTGTCTCCACCTGTCATCACGGGCTGCTGATTTATTGCGGTTGTACCTACCTGGGCGGCAAGTCCTGCATCGTTGAGGTAATTTTTTGATTCAGCTGCGGAAGGGTTATTGCAATTGCCTTGCCGCTGATTAGCTGATGCCAGCACTATTTAATTTGATTAGTTTAATAGCTGCTGCTGTCACCGATTAGTTTGAGTCTGCTGCAGAAACTAATTTTGCTGCTGCTACAGTTTCCTTGCTGTCAGCGTTTTGGGGACAATGATGCTGCAACTTGCGTTTAAATAAAGTTTGCTGTTACTGATGGTTACCTGCTGCAACGTTAGGATCAAGGAAGTGGTGCAGCCAATATTCTGCTGTTGCTAATCATGTTTATGGTGTGTTCAAAAAAAGAAAAGAGGAGAGATGAAACTGAAATTCCTATATGCAAAATTAGATGATAAGTTTTTATAAAATTATAGATATGTGTTTTTATATTTTCAATGGCTTTAGTCTCGTTTAATTTCGATCAACGGTTAGTTGGTGTTCATTATGAATTCACCACGTTTATTAAATTAGAGGTCATGATAGAATAAATATTAGTTGTGTGCTGAGTATGTTCTAAGTGTAGCATCTTTCACATAGCTTTGGAGGGTACCGGTGTCGAGTGAGCGTCTTCTAGGCCTCGCTAAGGTTAAGGCAAGTGCATGACGGGTTCATTCTAATATGTGTGAATTACTTGTGGTTAAGCTTTCTTGTGTCTTGATTTGTTATTTGTGGTTTCAAGATTCAAATGCTTCACCACTCTATTTTATTCAGGTTCAAGATTCAAGTTATTCATTTAATTAACATTTTCAAGTACTGGTTAAATCCGGAGTCGCTCTTATATTCAAGTTCCTGTGAGTAAGTGATGGCCTCACTTGCTCGGCTTTACCTGTAAATGCTAAGGAGAATTCAAGAGTCGTCCGTTTCAGATGGAAACTACTATTTCATTGTTCCTTATTTCAAGTTCAAGTATCGCTATATTTCATTCAGTTGATTCTAATGTTCTTTAAGCTCTAAGTGTACTTGCTGAGTGTTTTTACTCACCCTTGTGTTTATGTTGTTTTTAGGTACCCGTTGATCACGCATGCATTGGAAAGAGGGTAGCGTCTGCACTTGAGCACGCAATCCATTTAATAAGCTTAGTTTATTAATATTCTTAGTTAATTACATACTTTTCGTGTCGTTGAGACTGCGGTGCATTATTTGAGTCTTTAATTCTCTAGTGGGAATGAATGTGAGTTTAATAGTGTTGCTATATAATATTATGCATGTTATTGTGTTTTGATGCCCACGGATGATAGAGTTTTTAAGAGAGACTCTACCAAAATTTTTAATATTTTTCTTACTGAGTAGGAATCTTTAGTTTGTTTAGTAGCGTCCCAGGGCCTTCCTACCTGGTTTGTACATTTGGTATCAGAGCCTAGGTTTTATAGTTTGATTATATATTTTAATATCTAGATAGTATAAAATTTTTTTAACCTAGATCCACAATTAAAATTGACACACTTATGCACAATAGAATGGGTTCATGGGCATACCTTTCATTCTCCGTTTTGTTGCATATTTTCTCTTGTGTTTATTTTTGTTATGATAACATTATGAAACTCATGCTCTTATTCTATATTTCAAATTATTAGAACTATGCCGCCGAGAAGGAGTGCACGTGTTGCTGCACGTGGGACAGCTCGCGGTAGAAGTTGTGGTGGGGGTCATGGCAGAGGTGATGCTAACCATGAGGTTAGCCACAAATAAGTCAACCAAGTTAATGAAGAGATTGAAGGGGGGGGGGGAACATTTAGTAGCTGTTGAAGCTTCTATTGCTCGGGTGGTAATGTCGTGATTCAGACAATGACGTTCGCAAAATGGATGTCTATGCGATTGGACACCTTTTATAGTTCTGGAACACCTACTGATACCACTGATTGGCTACGCAAGATGGAGATGGTCATGACTGCTTGTAGGATGAAAGAGGAGGAGATGGTCTTGTTCTTTCCCAACCAGTTGACAGGTCAAGCTGATATTTGGTGGGTATGAGTATGTGATTTTTGGACTCCTGCACGTGGTGCTATCACTTGGGACATATTCTTGACAAAGTTCAGAGCTAAATATTATCTAGAGTCCTTCAGAGACAAGATGAATGATGAGCTGAACCATATCCAACAGGGGGACAAAACGGTGGATGAGTATGAGCGAGATTTCAGCAATATCGTTCGCTTTGTGCCTAGTGTTGCAAGCAATGAACGTGATAAATATAGGAAGTTTTTCATGGGGATTAACACTCGATACAGAAAGATGATGGGTGGGAACCCTCCCACTACATATATCACAGCAGTCGTGGAGGCTAGAGGTATGGAGACCCAGTTTCAGCTTGCAGCTCTACAGAAGAAACATAATGGTAATGGAAGTAATACACGAAATGATCAGAAGAGTGTTCATCACAAGGGAGGAAAGTCATCTCAACAAACATCTTTCAAAAAACCTAAGAACAACAATTCCTTTCAACAATCCATCAAAAACGGGTCGTTAGGTGCTCAATCTTCCACGGGGCAGCACACTTCGCGTGCTTCGTTTATGCGTCCCGTTCCAGGGTAGGGTTTGATTTGTTTCATGTGTAGGAAGCCTCATCGTGCTTCAGAGTGTGGTTTTTCTGGAACCTTCCCTCTCTTTGGGAGAGAGAAACATATGGCTCTAGTTTGCAAGAAAAATCCAGATTCTATTATCAAGTGGCAAAGGGTAAACTCTTCCTCACAAGGACCCATGTCTAGGGCTAGCTCCATGGGTTTAGCTTCGGCAGTTAATGCTCCTCGTGGCACCATTCAGATGTTGTCTGGTCCTTCAGCTCAACATTATCAATTCCCTCACCAGTATTTTCCTCCATCATGCTACCCCTGGCCGTGCCTCAACTTCCTGCTTCATATGTTCCATTACAGTTGCCTGCTCCTCATGCTCCTCTAGCTCAGTGTGCTCACCATGTTTAAGGTGGATCTTCTTCTGCTCCTGTTGGAGTCTACACCATGCCAACACAATCCTCTATGGGTCGCCCAAATGTTGTTTCAGGTGCTGCAAATGTTAACTCTCATGACGCTCATGTTTTATTTGATTCGGGTGCTAGCTTTTCGTTCATTTCACTTGATTCCGTAAGAAAGGCAAATATCTCTAGTCAAGAGATATCTCAGTCGGTTCGTGTCAGTTCTCCCGGGGGCTTGGTTTCTAGTTCTGTTGTGTGTTCTGGTTGTACTATTTCTATAGGAGATGACGAAATCGTAGCTAATCTAATGGTGATTCCATTATCGGTTTTTGATGTTATCCTAGGCATGGATTGGCTATACCGCTATCGAGCTATTATATCTTGTATTTGGAAAACCGCTACGTTAGAGGCACCATCTTGGAAATTTATCACTTTTCAAGCGGATGCACCTCTTTGCTCTTTATTTGTGATGGCAAATATTTTTCTTAGTCGTTATCCTATAAAGACAAGCTTTATATGGAGCCTTGTTGGAAAGAACAAAAGGTTATTGGTGATTGAGGATATTCCAGTAGTGTGAGACTATTTTGATGTCTTCTCTGATGAGTTGCCAGGAATGCCACCTAAGCGAGAAGTGGAGTTTCGCGTTGATCTTATACCTGGTACCTGCCCTGTATCCATAGCTCCCAACCGATTTTCTCGTCCTTTTGAAGAGGAGTTGAGGAAACAGTTGGATGATCTATTGGCTAAGAAGTTGATACGCTGTAGTGTTTCACCATGGCGAGCTCCAGTATTGTTCACTAAGAAGAAAAATGGAAGTTGGCGTATGTGTGTGGATTATCGTGGCTTAAATGATGTGACGATTAAGAACAAGTATCCATTACCTCGCATTGATGTGTTATTTGATCAATCAATAGGTGCTAGAGTGTTTTCTAAAATTGACCTTCAATCTAGCTATAATCAAATTTCTGTTCGAGGGGAGGATATTGAGAAGACAACTTCTTCACTATGTATGGTCATTATGAGTTCAAAGTTATGTCTTTTGGACTCACTAATGCACATGCATAGTTTATGGAGACGATGAATAATATGCTTCATGGATCGGAGGAGTTTGTGGTTGTGTTTATTGATGATATACTCGTCTTCTCCAAGATTGAAGCAGAACATGAGAACCGTTTGAGAAGAGTTCTTGAGACTCTGAGGAGCCATAAGTTTTATGCCAAATTGAAGAAGTGTGAGTTTTGGCTCTCGGAAGTTGGCTTTTTAGGTCATGTAGTTAATCAACATGGCATCTCGGTTGATCCAAGCAAAGTCTCTATAATAGTTGAATGGGAAAGACCAACAAATGTCAAGGAGATTAGAAGTTTCTTAGGTATGGCTGGTTATTAGCGTCGCTTTGTAAAATATTTCTCTAACATTGCTAAGTGTCGGTACCCTGGGTACCATATACCCCTTGAGATTGCAAAGATCTCAAAGAAATGTCATCTACTTGATTTTAAGACCTTCGGAGGCCCACATGTCAGACATAACCGGACCCGTTTCCCCAACATGGTTAGTCCCAGGGTCGCCACGTGTACCATCGAACTGGAGCTACCGCCCACAAGGGGGAAGCTCTGGGCTATGTACCATAATGGCATCCCCGGACCTAACCCCAGACCGAGGGAAGCTCCAGAACTGACACGTGTCTGGTGGCACCGGACCTATCTGCCCCCACAGTATGCTCCGGAGCTGCCACATATCCAACCGTCGGATCTTCAGCCTAAAACCTCCGGTAGAATCCACAACGGCTCCGGATCTTCAAAGGGGAATCAAGGACTTCAAGACCCGATTAAGTGTCATTAATACTATGTTAATGACACACGATCGGACGACCCTAATTACTAGTAACAGCGCTGTCAAAGCCCATAACTCGGTCATTAAGGGTAATTAAGCGCATCAAATGTGTATCAATATTAGTAGCCGCTGGGGCCACATGTCGGGCCAGGCCAACTTGTAACGGCCTGTCCTTGTACTATAAAAGGACAGGCCGACGATACATAGAAGGGCTCTGATCATCTGATCTGATCTGATCTGGTCTGATCGGCTCACACGCGCTCTCAACTCACGTCACCTGAGTTGAGTTCATACATCCAATACAACACCAACACACCCCATGGAGTAGGGTATTACGCTCAGGCGGCCCGAACCACGTAAATCTTTGTGTCTCTTGTGCCATTTTACATTTCACCTTCTTGAATCTCCGCGCGCCCACATCGAACTTCAAACTCCGCAAACACTTTTAGTAGTGTCGGGAGATCTGCCAGATCAAAACCACCGACACTAAGCATATGACACAACTTAAGAATGTCGAATTTGTGGGGACTCAGGAATGTGTGTGTTGCTTTCAGTTATTGAAGGAGAAGTTGGTCACTGCCCCTTTCTTTGCCATTCCTGAGCCTTGTAGACGTTTCACCGTCTATTCAGATGCCTCTTGTGTGGGACTTGGTTGTGTACATGTGCAATAAGGAAAAGTGATTGCCTATGCCTCAAGACAGTTAAAGACACATGAGCAGAATTATCCCACCCATTATCTAGAGCTTGCTAATTTAGTCTTCGCGCTAAAAATTTGGAGACATTATTTATATGGCGAGTCATGTAACATTTTCACATACCATAAGAGTTTGAAGTACATATTTACTCAGAAGGATCTAAACTTGAGACAACAAAGATGGTTGGAGTTGATTAAGGACTATGACATGAATATCCAATACACACCTAGTAAAGCAAATGTGGTGGCTGAAACATTAAGCGGTAGAGCTACTCCTCCTACTATAAATTCCTTAATAGATCATTTTGAGCGGATGGATATTTCTTATTTCTATGTTGGAGTTGCGGAGGTAGAGACACGACTAATCGTATAGTAAATACCCCAGAACGAGTCTTAGAGGATCAACGACATGATCGTTTGTTGCTAGACGTTAAGAAACGAATTCAAGAAGAAAATGTCTGGGATTTCACTTTGGATGTTGTTGGGGCCATTTGATTTAGTGATTGCTTATGCGTGCCACAAACCTCACGAGTGGAAGAAGATATTCTTAAAGAGGCACATCATGCTCATTATACCGTACATCTTGGAGACAATAAGATGTACCATGACTTAAAGAAAATATATTGGTGGATGAGAATGAAGGTGGATGTAGCAAAGTATGTGGCTTCATGTAGGGTTTGCCAAAGAGTGAAGGCTGAGCATAAGAGTGTCATTGGGAAATTACAGCCTCTCAAGGTTCCCGTGTTGCTGTGGGAGGATATCGCTACGTTGTTGGCTTACCATGTTCTCCAAGAGGATGAGATACTATTTGGGTCGTAGTTGATCGTCTTAGTAAGGTGGCTCATTTTATTCCTATTCGGTCAACTAGTTCAACGAGTGATTTGGTGCCTATTTATATGAGAGAAGTAGTGGACCGGCATGGTGTACCCCGCACCATTGTTTAAGACATGGATGCTAAGTTTGTCTCTAAGCTGTGGGAGAGCTTACAATTAGCATTGGGCACAACACTAAGGATGAGCACCACATTCCACACTCAGACTTGTGGATAGTTAGAGCGTACGATTCAGACCCTCGAAGATACGCTAAGATTATGCGTACTATCTTAGCAAGGAAGTTGGGAAGATCACTAATCTCTTGTGGAGTTCTCTTATAATAAAAGCCATCACTCTAGCATTGGATGTGCACCATATGAGGCTCTTTATTGAAGGAAGTGTAGATCGCCACTTTGTTGCAACGCGGTTGGTGAGAAAGCTGTTCTGGGTCCAGGTTGGATTCAACAATCGACTCAGCGAGTTGCTGAAATTCGAGAACACATGCTGGCAGCACAAACTTGGTAGAAGAGCTATGCTGATACTAGAAGACGAGACTTGGAGTTTCAAGAAGGTGATGAGGTTCTTCTTAGAGTGTCGCCTACCAATGGTGTTGTGAGATTTGGTACTAAGGGGAGCTTAGTCCAATATATATTGGACCCTTTGTTATCAAACAACGAGTGGGAAAATTAGCATATCGATTAGAGTTGCCAGAGTCAATGAGAGGAGTTCACAATGTGTTCCATGTCTTAATGTTGAGAAAGTAATTGAGAGATCCAGAGCATCACATAGTCGTAGAGCCAGTGACTATTGAACAAGATCTATCAGTTGAATATCGTCCTGTGCGGATTTTGGAATCATCCGAGAGGGTTGTTTAGACGCAAGTCATTCAAGTTTGTGAAGGTTTTGTGGACAAATCAAACTGAGTGTAAAGCGACCTGGAAGCTTGAGTTAGAGGTGCGAGAGAAATAACCTGAACTATTCGAATCCGATGAGCATTTATAGTTTCTTCAAAATTTCAGCTTCACATCATTTCCCTAAAACGATAATAAAGAATTCAAGGGCGAATTCTATTGGGGGGGGGGGGAGAATGTAATATCCCGAATATTTAAGGAATAAAAAACTTCACATTAGAAACAATAAACGATTGACCAAACTTTGACTCATGGAATCATTGATCCGATGGACGACCGGAGACCGTAGATGTGTTGAGTTCGTCGAAGAGATTTTTAGAAAATTAACTTTGTGGCGAGAAACACTAGAGGGTTGACCAAAGTTTCACTCCTTGAATCTTTGATCCAATGGACGATCGGAGACCGTAGATGCGTAGAGCTCGTCGAGACGATTCTGTTTCACTATTCATACATTTGATTTGGAGATTGGACGAACCAGTGATGCGTATTTTAATTTGGACCGTTGGATGGTCTCTTAGGTCATTTATATATTGTGAGACCTATGTGTGCTGAATACATTGGCTTTGACAATAAAAGTTTTGAATGCTGCCATAACGTCTTTTTAGTAAGGTCTGACTCTAGTTCCGAGCTTCTGCAAGGTCCGACAATAGGTCAGACTTTCTTTGTCTAGATCCGACATGTTTCTGGGTAGCTCCGGTGAGCTTTGTCTTTAGCTCCACATGTCTTTGATAGCTCCGGCATGTCTTTGTTAAGCTCCGATATGTTTTGCTATGTCCAACTTATGTTGGTTAGCTCCGACATGTTTTTCAAGCTCCGACTTTTGGATGACTAGTTCTGACTAGTTTTGGTTAGCTCCGGCGCTAGGTTGTACTAGCTTTGGTAAGCTCTAGCGCTAGGTTGTACTAGCTTTGGTAAGCTCCGACACTAGGTTGTACTAGCTTTTGTAAGCTCCAGCTCAAGCTCCGGTTAGCTTTGGCAAGGTTCGGAGCATGATTGCAATATTCTTGCTTTTATCTTGCAATGTTTTGAACTTACTTTATATTCCTAGAAAGATTGCTTAGTATTCATTTTCTAAGTTTTTGGTGCATTTTGGTTGATATGGCTGATATTTCTTTGATATGCTTTGCAACATGCTTATGTGAGGTGCTTACGGTAGGTGTTGTGTTCGAAACTGACTTGAGTCAAGTCGCGGACTTGGGCTCGTAACGGATTGGTTGTTTGTTCATGTGCAGGTGTTGCTTGAGTTCAATTCATGGCTAGTGACAGGATCCTTTGGACTAGTCTCAGGGAGGAGATGAGGTTCCAACAAACAAATTCAGGAGGAATTGTGGTTGAGCGGGTTAGGAGGTCACGCAGGATGATTGAATCAAGGGCAGTGCATATGAAGGTTACTGGACGTCGAAGGAAGTTGTTTGCACGTATGCATGCGGTGCATTACGTGGAAATATTGTTCCGAAAATAGTTTATGGATGGGAAGATCTGGTTGGAAGGATCGGATCGTACCGGTTGATGACTTGGGCTGCGGCGGAGTCGGTTATGGCTCTGTATGGAAAGTATCGAGTTGGTTATGATAGGATTTCGTGTGGGTCATGAATTAGAGTTGTTTTAGGAATTTGGGATATGTTCCTAAGGTGTTTGTAAGTCTTAAGATTGCTTCTATCTGCGTATAGAAGAGTCCTAAGCAGTTATGGAAAGTTTCGATTCGTGAACGGAGTAGGATTAGGGTCCTGATTTGAGTTGAGTTGGCTTTCGAGCTGTTTATATAAGCAATGGAGGCCAAAGATCAAGGTGGACGACTTTGGAGCTGTTCCTATTATGTTATATTGAATAAAATTCGTAGTTTGAAAGAACTTATGTGCCTTGTTCTTCCGACTTGTTTCAGACAAGTTTTACTCGTCGAGTTTCTAGACAGCACTACCTTTCGTCGGTGGTTTTATCATAACTCGAATTTTAAAGATCCAATTAGCGTGATTCTTTTTGGGTTGTCTTCAAAACTTGATTATCTATCATATTTCAATATTTCATGGTCATTGGATTTGTGGTTTCTAATCTACACGAGTTTCTTTGCAGCGTTCCAGAACGGTTTTTCTCGGGTAGGACAGATTGACCTTTGTTCGATCTTTCGATCATAACTTGAGTTTCTCTCAAGGATTTGAGTGATTCTTCTTGTGTTTTCTTTGTGACTTTACTCTCTCTTATATATATCACTTTTTTATGGTGAAACACCTTTATATTAGTTTCACACACGATTTCTTTAACAGATCATTTTTCTGCCGAAGGGGTTGAGATTTAATTGCTTTCGCTGCGTAAGATTTTTTAATCTACCATTCACCCCCTCTGGTAGCTTTTCACGTGCTCTTCGATCCTACAATTGGTATCAGAGCCACGGTGCTCCACTCATTGTGATTTGCACGTGTTTTTGACTAATCATCATGGAGAAATACTCTGCCAATCCTTGTGTGTTTGCTGGTATTGATTTTCAGGTTTGGAAGGCACGCATGGAGGCTTTCATCCAGACGCAAGGCTTCACAATATGGGAGAAGGTTTACAAGCCTTACGAAGTGCCACCTAACGATCAAGTTACGGCTACAAACCTACAGGACGTCGACAACAACAACAAAGCCAGAAACTTGATCATCCAAGGGCTCACTCAGAGTGACTTCGAATGCGTTGCACATCTCCCATCGGCATACGATGTATGGACAGCACTTTGTGACTATCACGAAGGATCCAATACGATCAAGGAGGTAAGGCAAGACATGTTCAAGAAAGAATACATGCGCTTCGAGATGCAACCCGGTGAGTCCATCGATGATCTCTTTGCTCGCTTTAACAAAATTCTCAGTAACTTGCGTAGTGTCAACGTTAATTTTTCTGATGTTGAAAATGCTAGACAACTTTTTAGTGCATTAGACATGTCAATCTGGGAGATGAAAGTTACATCTATTCGTGAATCTACTGTCATGAGTACACTTACTTTAGATGTGATTTACTCTAAACTCAAAACTCATGAAATTGAAATCTTATCACGTAAGAACCAAACTAAGTCTATTGCATTTGTCTCACAACGTGATATGCTAGCTTCGGCCAATCATCATCTTGTAATACTCTTGCTTTATTGTCCTCACTAACCCTGGAGCAGATCTAGGAATTTCCAGAGGAAGAGCTAGCACTAATCTCTACTAGGTTCTCAAAAGCATTGCAAAATGTGAGAACTAGAAAGAGAGGAAGCTCCATACCTCAACGATGCTTTGAATGTGGTAAGACAGGATACTTTCGTACAGATCAAGGAGAAAAACAATCAAGGAC